>CM028131.1:798814375-800280000 GCA_016271365.2 Neoceratodus forsteri
TCTTTACAACATAAAATCATTTTAAACACATAAACAAAGGTGCACAGAAGAACAAACATACTTTTTAATTGTGTCAATACAAACTGCAGTTGAGCTTTGCCTTCAGGAAGCACCTCCCTCTCAGCTGTAGTATAAAAGAATTGAGTTTGTGGCTGGCCAGCTCTATAATGATACCTGCAGCTGAAGGGGATGTACAGCCAGAAGCACTACGATGCAGTTACCAGTTTTCCTGCACCATTCCTTGAAACAAACATGGAAAAAGCAAAACACATGGGGCCCGATTCTCAAATGGGCTGTGTTCAGTGCAAGCTGTGGCAAACAGCAGCCTGTGCTAAAGCCCTATACACCAGGGACCCTGCACTGGATTCAGGTACAGGAGGTGTCCCAGCATTTAAGTCCCCACACTTGCGCCATTCCATCCCCTTGCGGCAAATACCTGGTGCATGAGAGGTGTTCATCACAAGCCCAGTGCAGCATAGAAACACTGCCACCTACTGTAAGATATGCACAGTGCTGCACCAGTCACAGACACTGTGCAAACATGCATAATATGGTGTCATGCAGACCACAGTCGGTGGCTGGCCAGGCACCAAGGGCTGGGTTCCACTAGACCACCAGGCAGTGGGCACTGCAGTCATCGAGCACATGCCCATACCACATACAGGTGGCCGGGCAGCATTGAGATGGGGTGGTGGCATTGGGGATGGGTGACAAGACCTGGGAGGATGAGGTACCATCAGCGAACTGGGGCAACCACAGCATACAGTGGCACATAGACTGACTGCCCAAGTGGAACATATTCTATGTCCCACTACGCCAGCCCTGTCTGGTCTAAGGGCACTTAGAATATCTCCCACTGGTGCTGTCTAAGAACAGAGCTGCAGCTTGTAGGCACAGTCCACTCTAGAGCCATGTCGCAGCACTGTGCAGGGTGCAGGACTGGTGCAGGACCCTGTTTGGGGCAGGCAGTCTGCAATTAATGCAGGCCACCTTCTTGAATTGCGTGGGAGCAGCCCTGGACACAAGGTGCACTTCACCATCTCTGTTTGGTGCGAGCACCTTGTATCAAATGCAGGGCTTTGAGAATTGGGCCCTTGAATTAAAATACTAAGTGAACATACAGCAGCATTCTTTCTCACGGTCTTTTCTGTTGTAGACCACAAAAGAAACAAAGGTTATGCAGCAGCCAGAGCTTAGATGCCCACATGATAGTGCAGATGGGCAAGCTGCTGAAAATTTAACAGAGCTTTAAAAACCACACAGCTGTGGAGAACACATACCAGGTTTTCCAGGCGGAGCTCTCCGTGAACATTTCACAAGATTGCTGGACATTGAGGATAAATGCAACAGAACAACACCTCTGAGTTCCAGGTTCCATATAAAACTGAACTGTACACTCTACAAGGTGAGATTACCTGAGTTATTTACACAAAGGCGTCTCCTACTCTACCTCCTGCGCTATACTGTAGGATTTGTTTGTTATCAACATGACTGATTCCTTATTATTTCTTATTCCTATACCATATGTAGTATCTTTATTAACCGAGTGCCACATAAGCCACTTCTTTCTACAAGATACACAGCTACAGGCATGCTGTATTATTTAAAGTACATTGCGCTATTCTGTTTCTCAAGGGATTGTCAGAATAAATCCCATTGCATTAATGCTTTAGGGACCTATAGGGCATTTCTGTTTAGACATCGCAACCCTGTCCCCTACAGTATGTAGATAAGTTAATGTTTTTGGAGTGTACTGAAGGAAACGTGAAACACAAAGACATGACAATTAACGAGCACAAACAAAATGGGTGGCCAGCCATGAACCTACACATGCACATAGCAACAGCACTTTACAGACAGATAGGCGTACCCAGAATCACAGAACTTCTACTAAAGAAACGTAGTAATGAAAAAGTACCAAAGGGGTCTCTCTCTTACGCATACATACAGTAGTTAATATACAGTAGTAAAGTACTAGAGATGTTGCAAAATTGTAATGTTAGAGAAGTTAAGGTGAATTCATCAAATTCACCTTCACAGAAAAATGTGCAGATTGTTGCTATTTAATAGGACATTTGCCTTTGCAACTTCACCTGGCAACTTTGTCTGTAACTTTACTCTTGGGGTACACCAAGGTGAAGTTTGGTCAAAATGAGGCTGTTGGTAAACAAATGTCTGAAGGGCATTTGGAAGTGCTTCTTCAGGTCACATGTACAACTCGATACAGTAAGACAGCTTCACTTTATAGATCTTTTGTGCCTCTTAATTTTACATGGTTTTAGAACAGGAGGGGGTGACAGTAAGTGTTCCTTGGGTTGATTTATGGACTTTGACAGTGGGTGACTCACACAGTGTAACAGGCTAAACACTGGTAACAGGAAGAATGGTTGTAATATTGGAAGAGGGGTAATAATTCCGTGACATAATTGTGGTATGCAAAGCATCACATGTTCAGCAGCATGACTCTTACACTTTTTCCTTTCTGGTTCCATAGGGGTCAAAATAGTCATCCCCATTAAGGCTGATAACCTCCTCCTCCTAAGTTCTTTCCTCAGCTTCACTTTCTCCACACTATCTCATCATCATCTTCAGCCAGAGAAACATTTTTAAATTTAGTCTTTTCTGACAGTGCAACAGTCAGATCTCTCTTCTCAAGCCTTAACTCATGGTCAGGCTCAACACTGTCATTGGGAGTGGCAACCTATCATCATGATCAGGATTAATGGCACCACTTCCACCATTCATGGGGACTCCACAACCTCCTCCTCCTCGACCATTGTGCCTGGAGCCAGACATGTTGCTACCTCTTGGACTGATCTTCTTGTCACTGACTCCCCAGTACTCACTAGCATGGATGCCCTGATGGGGCAGAAAAATTGACAACACTAATGCCACTGCCAATGCAACCAACTACTCCATTTCTACTACTACTGGACCTGGAGCCCATGGATGAAACTGCTGCAGCTGTAGTTTTTTTTTCTGTTGCAACTTTCTTTTGCCCTACTGAACATATTCACTTCTTGTCCACCTTGCTGGACCTCTCCCATTACTCCAGCACCTCATTCCATCTATGTTTTGTATATTTAGATTTTTCATATTGCACAGAAAAAATTAAATAAACCTTGCAGTAAAACTAAATACAAGCAGCAGACAATACCTTGCCAGAAGAATTAGAAGTGTGATCTGAATTTGAACTGAAAAGTATATAGAGCTAACAGCAGCTACAGTAAAACCATTTTGTTAGCTCACTTTTTAAACACAACAGAGATTAGCAAGACAGATATGACAGGCTTACTCCAAAACCATTTATTGTAAGTAACATGATCACTTCAAGAACGAAACAAAATAACTACAACCAATATAGAAAAAGACTGACAAAATCATTCACTTAACCAAACAAAACTAGCTATAGAAATAAAATGAGAACTCAGACCACAGACAAAACTAATTAATAACAAAGACTGAGTTTTAATCTGACTAGTGCTTATAGTAAAAGAAGTTCAAGTACTGATTTTCTTTGTGGGGTGCCTTGCTAGCTGAAATATCTCCATTCCAGACACAACCCTGTTTCACAAGATAAAACAAAATAAGTACTTCAAGCTAAATAAATCAGCAAACCTAGAAATAAAAAATACTAGTCTAGCTGCACAAAGCACTCTAGCTTCATTTTGTGAGTGATTTGATTCTAAATAGTCTGCTTTCAAATTAGTTTTAAAGGTGTTTCTTGCTCTGACAAGCAGGGGATACTTCTACCCAAGTATGTCTTCATAATACAGTTCATTTCTGTACCATGTGACCTCCAGTGCATGGTACATTGTAAGCAATGCCTGTGGTCCCCACTACAGAAGTGAAATTACTGAATTCACCATTCATGATTATTCATATGCTACAAATTGCAACTTTGTAAGGCAGATTAACTTTTGTGATGTGTGGATATAATGAATTAATCCATAAACAGTTAGCCAGCTTCACACACCACTGTTAGGTACTCAGCTGTCAAGTAAGCAATGCCAGGTTTGAATTTTACTGCAGTCACTGGCTCATTGTTTGACACTGAAAATGTAATTTGAGGCCCTGGTGTTTCAATACTACCAGCTGCAAGTTACCACAGAAGTATGAACTGACTGAAAATCAATCATTGCATCTCAGTGTGTACAAGGTAAGTGTGTCATACAAAAAATTGTCAATATGTGACAATCAGACTAGAAACATTAATGCACTCTCAATGTTTCACCTACTGGAGGAAGCAGTAGAGAAAGGAGGGGTGCTAGAGGCTGGAGAGGTTGAAGTTCAGTATGTTAAAGGGTCTGAGTGGGATAATCATAAGGTGGTACAGTATGGCACAATGGGTGGAAAACGGTTCTACATTGGAAAAGGATTTAAAAGCAACTTTTGCAATGCAAAGTTGGGGTGAAGTCTATATATGTAGTGTGAAGTTCCTGACTTTGAACCAGCGTCACTGATGCAGTAAATATTTCCTACATCCTGTACAGCTATGACCCACATCCTTCCACTGTTTATCCCAGCTTGTCTGAACTTTTACTCTGGCAACCTCTGTTGTGCTGGGGTGGTTATGACTAAGTTATTTCACCTATGGCATAATCAGCCATTTGCTTCTCCTCGCATTCTGTACATTAAAACTGAAGCAACAAAACAAATTTCAGGAGGTGTGCTTTGAAATCTGGGATGTTTCATTAATGTGAGATTAAAAAGCAGTGTTGAAAAAGAGAAAAATATCTGATGCACAGCAAATTGAGCATAAATGAGTTACTACACATGACAAAATAACAATCTATCATAAAAAATATTTTTTCAAAGACCTGTTCTCAAAAGAGTTCTCAGCTCTAAACTACTTTCAACAAATGTATAAAGGCTTAATATCGAGTGTGTATGTATAAAACAATCAGGAAACAGATACATTTTGAAATAAGTGATACAGTGCCATGACACTGATTGAATGTCATAGAAAAGATTTTCTCAGCCAAACACCAAAATGTACACTTTACCATTCATTGCCTATGCAGGATCATGGAGTTTGAAATACTGAGTTCAAATGCATCCTTGCTAATCCTGTCCTCTAATGGTCCTACACTACACTGTGACTAGAGCCAAACATTTCCCAGAACAATGTTTGTTTTCGGACATCAAGTTTCAGAAAATCTAAGAGCCCAAGGCTAGGTAAAGTATACTCTGCAAAACTCAAAGCTTTTCTAAGAGTTATAACCTGAGACAGATGGAAGCACCAAGGGAGGCTGAGAGGAAAATGCCGACCTCCCCACAGCGACGGCACAATGCTGATGTCGGTATTGTACCGCCATGCAGCGAGTGTTTTCTGTGTGGGGCTGTGCCCACATCCCCCAGACTTTAGGATTATCAACTCCAGATCAGAGTTGGTCTGGGGGTGGAACATTGGTGGAAAGCAAAACACAAAACAGGACCATTACAGCGACTGTCACTGTAATGGTCTTTTTGTGTTTCGCCATTGAGGTGTTGATGTGCAGGAGAGCACCGAGACGAATTTGATAATTTTCGATTCCAGTGAGTTCTAATCTTTTATGAAAAGCTTGAGGTAGTATTTTGCACAGAACTGGCAGAACTGGTTGTTTTCATCACCATGGTGCCAACTTTCAAAACATTTACTGAAATCTTATATCTTCTTTTTCTTTTTGTAGGTTAAAACATTAATTACTATTGTCAGGGAATGCCAGCTACACATGAATGTGTGTTTGACAGTACTTTACATATTGTTGGCATTCAGTGATATCTGTTTTCAGTAATTTTCTAAAGAGCAATAAAAACGCATTTAATATGATTCTACTTGAAAACCTGTATCAGCATTAACAAATGCAAGTGAACAATTATGTCAGCATATAATGTGTTTTAAAATACCTGTTAGTAGTTTTGCTAGACATATCAAGTACATGTAAATTCTGTAGTGTATCATTGCATAGTATATTGTATTGTCAATCTCCCTCATTGACTACAGGTATTTCAAATGGTATGGAATGTTCCAGCTGCCCTGAGGGCAGGAGATGAACATGACGACCCTGTGGTCATTTTTTTTTGTCTAGCATTTCCTATGTTGCTATGCTTATATGTACGTTGACTGTCCTCTCTAAAACAAGCTATTCCTCTTTCTAAGTCTCCTGTCTCTTTCTTTTATCAGAGACTCTATTTTGGTCTCTGTACTGACCTCATGGAGTAACACTCATTCTTTTTCAATCTAATTAAGAAACTTATTCATACTGCCTCTCACAATAGTACTCACATTAATTCTAATTCACATTCTGCTTCTGCCTCTCACTTAGTTGCTCCCACAGTGTCACTCACTCTTCAATTCTTATTCAGTCCCATCCTCTCATATTCGCTGTCCATGACAGTGGTGCATATGTAGAATATCCTCGATGAACATATTATTGAATGGAAGCCTACAGTACATATAATCATCACAAAGGTCTATATATTAGGTCATCCTTACTATGGATGGGAGAACAACTAGAAACACAACACTGAAGAAAAAGCTTTCACATATAGTACCAGCAAAAAGACAGTGTAATGCCAGCATTAGGCTATTAACAGAACACAAGAATTATCTGGGAAATACATCACAGTATAAAAATACAGAGATATTTCAACCATTCGGCTTTCAAATGGAATAATTTTTGAAGGCGATGACAAACTTACATGTTATATTATTAAATACTTTTGTGTGCAGGACAATATACATTTTCGCATCCCTAAGAAAGAGTTCCATAGAAATAACTCTGTATGCTGACCAAAGAAAACACTGTGCTTAATATTTCTTTGCACAGTTTCTGGACCTCCTCAAACACTCCAATTCTCCAATTCTCACATTTCCTCACTGCCTGCCAAATTCATCTCCCAAGCAACTCACTACCTCCTGCATCTCAGTTTCCCAACTGCTTCCAGTAACAATAATTCTTCTCCAGAGCACATCCATCTTTGCCAGGGCTGAGTGGAGGAAGAAGCACTTTATCTAGAAACCACTGGCCTGGGATTGCAGCAGTAAGCTTAGTGTGGCTGACCTGGATGCCTTCATTTTCCCATGTGAGTGAAACATATTCTTGTTTGTCCTGAGGGTGCCAGGTGATGAATGGTTGCCCATGTCAGCTATGGCACCACTGATATGCTACCACCTAGAGTCACTATCTGAGTGGTGCACCACCCTAATGTTTAACTGGAAGAGAGTGTCCTTAAGGTTACTTTGTCACAACCCTGCTTTTCTCTGCATCTGTCACCCAGAGATCTGACCTTGAATCCAGGTCACTAGTATGATGAACAAATGGCCCAAGAAGCTAGCTGTATATAAAAATAGTATAGTTTATGGAAAGTATGACATTTTATGCTTTTCAGGGCATTTAAATTACAAATAGAATGCCTCTTCTGCCCTATATCTTTACTCTAGATGCTGAACAAATGGTAATTAGAATTCAGTCAAGTTTGTCTAATGACTTGGCAGTAGATTACTGTACCTCTGTCTATCATGGGCTGGCTCAAGTAAGGGATCATATTTTGGGACCTTTGCTACACGAATTACAAAGGACTAGGTGCTTATTGGCAGTTGTTACTTGTGTGTTCTGCTCGCAGGTGATGCTATCTGTGTTGATCCTGAACACCTACTGACAGTGGGATTGCAAAATGACATTGCAGTTTAATATGAAGGAACCATTCTCCTACACTTCTGTCTGAAGTGAAGGTTCTTGGCAGCAGTAGACAGTGTAGTGAAGAATGGAATAGGGGTAATCCATGAGGAAAGAAAAAGAAAAAGTAATTCACTGCAGAAGCTTAGAGATCCTGAGTCAGAGCAATGAAAGGGAGGAGTCAACAGGTGCCCCTGCCCCCCGGTGTTCAATAATTCTATTGAAGGATACAAATAAATGAGAAGACATCTTGATCAGGATTTGGATGCTTTTCTTTTACAGGTACCGCCATGAAACCTTATACATTTGGGACTAGGGGTGAGGAGGGAAGATGAGTGCTAGAGGCTTGATGGGGGGTTCTGTGATCTTGAGGGGTTCAAGCATGGAGTGAGGGAGGCAGGTGGACTACTTTTGAAATCACATGACTTGTTGTGGGTGGGAGGAAGATGTAACTGAGATGATACAGTCTACTACTTTTCTTTTTTTCATATAGCAATCAGCGACTGTTGGGGGAGGATGGAGGTGGGTGCAAGAGGATTTTGGAGGGATCATGTGTAAGGTCTGTGTGGTGGGAGTGAGTGGGAGCCATTTGCACAGTTGTTGTGGGTGAATTACATGTAAAGTAGTTTCTTTGAAAAGCTTCACTGCACAAGAATGGGGTGAAGTTAGGACACTTTGCTCCATATGTATAGTGCAAACTTTTCAACTTCACACCAACTGCTTCAGTGAAGATAACATTTCCAGAATCTCTACAGGTAAACTTCAGTACCAAGGACTGAAAGTGTTATTAGCTGAAGTGCCAAATTGATCTGAATAAACAGGGACAGAATCAAAGCCAAACCAAAGTTGCCAATTTTCACAGTCACTCACACTGACCCAGAGCTGTACTGTTTGCTCACCAGCCCATGTTATGTTGCTATAACTCGTCTGGTTAACTCAAATGCCATGGAATAAAAGATTCATATGCTCTGTTTACTGTCTGTTTCAAAACAGTCTACTACTGACTTTTACTTTTATTTATCAAGTCTAGGATTACAAATACATTTGAGCATTGGCTCTTTTACAAAGGTTCCACATCAGAGAAATGCAAATTACTGGAACATCAAGACAGACATTACAACAATGTGGACATTGCAAATAGAGTACAGATTAATACAATTCAAGGATAGCATTGTAACAAGGCAGCCAGTGGCATTTGACAGAGAAAATAGACAACAGATAAGAAGTGCCAGAGTCATAGGGAGAGGGAAGAGGGAGGGGAGAAGAATGTAGGAAGGGTGGGAGAGGGTGAAAAGTGCAGCACTGGGTATACCAAGATGTGAGGGAGAATCCAGTGAGAAGGGGAGGGGGGACAACTAGAGCAGAAACAGAAGTGGAGAAACAAGGTAAAGTTGGGCAGTCACAGGAGCTGTTGGTAGTGAGATAGTCCCAGAGCCTAGTTTTAAACATATCAATTGTTGGGGCAGAGGAGATGGTTGGGCTGAGGCCACTGAACCAGAGTTGTGCTCGATAAGCAAAAGAGCATTGTCCCTGTGAAGTGTGGCAGTGGGGGACTTCAGCAGCTGTAGCGTGGATCTCCTAAGGCACCATTTGTTAATTTGGTGTTGTAACAGAGTTGAGACCCCAGAAGGTGCAAGGCCAAGGTAGATTTTTTTCACCGTGGAGCAGGTGAGAAACTTTATGTGGTTTGATAGTTGGAGCCAGCCAGTCTGAGTGTACAGGTCACATGTGTGGGTGAGATGGTGAGCACCAGTGATGAGCCGACATGCTTTATTTAAGGCAGTTGAGAGGTGTCTAAGGGTTGTGGTTGTGGCCGAGCCATAAATGATGAGACCATAGTCTATTACAGAGATTACAGAGCTCAGGACTGTAACCTTCAAAGCTTCTAGCGTGAGATGTGGTCTGTGTTTGTAGAGGAGACCAAGCCATGTATAAGCAGCTCTAACTACATTATCTACATGAAGTCCATAGGAGAGATTAGGGTCAAACTGTATCCCTTAGTATTTGAAGGACCCCACCTGATCTAGAGTGTTCCCTGGGTGGTGGAGATAGCCAAGTGGTGTAGCTTGAGAACTGCAGAAGAGCATTGATTTGGTTTTCTTGTCATTGAGGACCAGTTTATGATTAAGAAACCATGTCTCT
The DNA here is from genome assembly GCA_016271365.2 of Neoceratodus forsteri. Lineage (NCBI taxonomy): Eukaryota > Metazoa > Chordata > Ceratodontiformes > Ceratodontidae > Neoceratodus > Neoceratodus forsteri. The sequence goes on from CM028131.1 coordinate 798,824,179, forward strand.
ACAGAACTGAAACCAAGTTGAAGGTTGTGTTGAAAGTTGCAGGATCTTTGTGAGTTTATTTATTTTAACATCTGATGCTTTTGCAGGCATAGCCTCCACAGGAAGAGCAAAAGTGGTAGAACATAGAAACATAGAATTTGTCAGCAGAAAGTACTGCTTGGCCCACCCAGTCAGCTCATATGCTCCCTGCCTTCTCTGTCTCCACAGACTCTAACTGCTCTCTCGCAACCCTCCCTCCTCCCTACCTATTTTCTAATGTGCCCCTATGTCTACCCAACATGATTGAAGCTCCCCACTGTTTACACCTCTACCACTTCCACTGGTAGTCCTTTCCAGATATTTACCAACCTTTCAGTGAAGAAGTATTTCACATCTCTCTTAAACCTCCACCCTCTAGCTTCATCTCATGTTTCCTGGTCCTGCTGTTTTTCACATTTGAAAGAGACACCTCAACTCTGCCCTTCTCACCCTGTGAGGTATTGTAGTTACCTATCATGTCAAATCTCTCTCCTCTCCTCCAGATTGCTGAAGTCCCTCAGTCTGTCCTTGAAGGGCTTTTCATACAACTCTTGCACCATTTTAGTTGCCTTCCTCTAGACTGTCTCTACCATGTCTATGTCCTCTCAGAGATGCAGCCTCCAAACTGGACACAGTACTCCCGTGTTGTCTCTCCAACCAGCGATACAGTGGCAATACCACCTCCCACACATGCTGGAGATACCCCTTCATATGCAGCCCCAGCATCTCACTATCTCTACCAATAGCTTTGCCACACTGCCCTGCCACTTTGTGATCATTTTATATGATAATCCCAAGATTCCATTCCTGTTTAATGGACTCAGCACCTGGGTTTCTATGTTCTTGATGCATAATATTTCACTTTTGACATTGAACCCCAACTGACACACTTGACCACTCCTTGATTTTCCTAAGATCACTATGAGTTCTCTCCACCCCTCCTGAGTGTCCACCATGTTTCAGATTTTGGTATCATCTACAAAAGGCATAGCTTCACTTCCAGTTCTTCTGCAAGTCATTTATAAAAACCCTGAATAGGATCAATCCAGTACTGAACACTGTGGTACCCCAAGGTCACTATCTCATCATTAGAGTGATTATTGTGAACCACCACCCTCTTTCTTTATCTGTTCAATACATTGATCAATCAATGTTATTTTATACTGGAGAATATGTGAGCAAAATGCCAGTTTTCACAAACATCCAGTTGTACATGAAATTACAAAAGATACAAGAGAAACAATTAGCAGTATACTTTGTACATAAAGGCTGAGATAATATCTTATACACAGGAACTGGGCAAGGTGATGGAGGGCATTGTCAAGGAAAGGCTAGGAGGGACCTGGAAAAGTCAGGGTGCCTGGACGATAGACAGCATGGATTCGTCCCTGGGAAATCATGTCAGACAAACCTTGTGGAGTTCTATGGCTGGGTGATGAGTGCCTTGGACCTGGGTAGACCAGTGGACATCCTCTTTCTAGACTTCAGCAAGGCATTTGACTCTGTTCCTCATGTGGGCCTGTTGGATAAGCTGGGAGAAATGGGGGTGGGAACCAGATGATCAGATGGATAGGCAATTGGCTCCAGGACCTGACTCAGAGGGTCATAGTTGGCTGAGATAGACTCATCCCAAGGAGGGTCATTGGTGGGGTACCACAGGGATCAGTCCTTGGCCCTCCTGTTCAACACCTACATCTCTGACATAAGGACAGGAATCAGGAGGAGATGAGTCTCTTTATGGATGACTCAAAACTGGGGGCGGTGGTGGATGGGGAGAAGGGGAGGGTGGCCTACAGGGGGACCTGAAGGCTCTGGAAAGATGGTCTAGAAAGTGAAAGCAGATGTTCAATGCAGGGAAATGCAAGGTACTCCACCTGGGGCAGAAACTGGGCCAAGTGTACACCCTGGGGAGGGAATGCTACAAGTCTCAGTGGCTGAAAGGGACCTGGGGGTGGTGGTGGATGTCAAGATGAACAACTCTGAGACTTGTGGGAGGGCAGCAGCCAAGGCCAACAGGATGATGGGATGCATCGCTGGGATCACCTCCAGAAGGAGGGAAGTGATACTCCCTCTGTATAACTGCTTGGTGAGGCACACCTTGAGTGCTGCATGCAGTTTTGGAGCCCTGCACTTAAGAGGGACATTAAACTCCTGGAGGGGCCCAGAGGAGGGCAACCAAAGTGATTTGGGGCTTTGGGGACAGGACCTATGAGGAGAGGCTCGAAGAGCTAAATATGTAACATTGAAGGAAGGAGGAGGGGGCCACTAGAGGGGCATGGTGGAAGCTGGAGGGTGGAAGATTCAGGGAGAAAGGAGGAGGTGCTACTTCACTGAGAGGTTGTGGAGCCATGGAATGCACTGCCTAGGGGGCTGGTGGAGGCAGAGATGGTGGAGAGGTTCAAGAGGGGTGGGACAGGTACATGGAAGGGTTCTGGAAGCAAAATCAATGCAGCAAGAATATCCGGAACTGGGAAGAGAGAAGCCAGAGAAGGCGAGGGGGCAGCAAGGTCAGCACCCAGGGTGAGGGTTGACCAAATGAGCAGACACGAAGAGGGTTAGGTCTATTCTGCTGGCATTTTAGTCTGTTAGTATGTTAGTAACAGGCATGAGAGAATACAAGTGCAGGTAAAATAATAATTTACAGGACATAATTTATAAAAGAATTTAGAGTCATTTGCATACACAGGATAATCAAAAGAAATAAAGAGGGAGGAAACTGGGTGGGGTGCTGGGAAAGAGGAGAGGGAGGTAGAGGTGGCAGATGAGGGAAAACAGTAGGGAGAAAAAGGGTGGAACTGGAAGGGCAACACTAAGGAACAGAGTTAAATTCAGCGGAATTAGGAGAACAAGTGCATGTGACTTTTACTTGGAGGTGGCAGTCACCCAGCTGTTAACCAGCTCTAACCCAGTTTACCACTTTGGATCCTGTCTAGGCTGCTCAGGCTGTGCTGAAGTCCAGATAGGCCAAGTCCGCAGCCCTCTCCTGATGTATTGCCCTGGTCACCCAGTCAAAGAAATCTATCAGAACAGTTTGCCATGACCCCAGCCACTAGAAATCCATGCTGCCTGTGATCTTGATGTTAGTTGGATTCTACATACTCTTTTTCTTGGTAATTTTAGGACAATCTCCCATTTAGCCCTTCTATTCCTCTATCCCTCCACTTGCTTTCCTTTTCTCATGTACATACCTCAAGAAAGTCTTCACATCTTTAGTGACCCCATTTGCTATCATTTCCTCTGACTGCACCTTTGCTCCCCTCACTGCCTTTCCTGCATCCCTCTGTTTTACTTGGTATACCTCCATGCCCTCCTACATCAGTATTTCCTTATACCTCCTGAATGCCACCTTTTGCCTTCTTATCTAGGTCACTCCTTAGAGAACCATAACAATGTTTTTTTTTTTTTATTCTGTGTTTTACTCACTTTCTTCACATGAAGTTTGGTTCCTTTAATTATGCCCTCACTTAGTTTTCCACACTGTTCCTGTACTCATTCTGGCAATCTCCAGTATCAGGTAGGTTTCTGAGGCAGTGTCCCATTTCTCCAAAATCTTCCCTCCTAAATTTTAGGAGATCATCCTCATATGGTTTACCTCTGGTCCTGTCTTGAAGTTAAACTACACTGTATGGTGATAATGGTACCCAGAGAATTGTCTGCTGTGATATCTTCAGTTCTGTCCATGTTTGTAGGAACCAGGTTCAGCATTACCCCATTTCTAGTGGGTTCTTTGACTAGCTGGCTGAGAAAAGTCCCTTGTAAGGAGTAAAGAATGCCCTGCTTCTTGCTGATGCTGCAGTTGGAAGGCTGCGCTCACATCTGGCAGATTCAACTTACCAACCAGTAGCACCTCCACCTTACTTGTCACTGAGATGATGGCTTCCCCAGTGCCTTATCCAACTCCTCTCCCTGTACTGGAGGTCTGTACATTATCACATTATATCTGTCTTCAGGATGAACCACAGGATCTCCAGCCCCTTCTTTTCTCCCGGTGTTCCAGTACCTTCCTTGGCCTTGATTCCCTCCATCACATACAGTAGCAACCACAGACACTGCCAGCTATTTTCCAAAATTTCTCTGATATTTTCAAGAAATATCTCCTGCTTTCTGCATTTCCACAGTAGGGGCAGCAGAGAGAAACTCTTCAGAAATTTCACAAAATATCTGAAAATAGCTGGCAACGTCTGTGGCTACCATTGTATAATACAACTCCTTTTCTCCTCCTCCCTGCTGTGTCTTTCCTGAACACACAATAGCATAGTATTGCATGTTCCAGTTACTGTATGGTGTTCATCATACCATGACTCCATTATGGCCACTAAATCCAGGTCAGTCTCTGCCATGATGGCTTCTGGGTCTGCAATTTTGTCTGTAAGACTCCATGCATTGGTACACATGGCTCTCCACACCTCACTTCACCTCTGCCTTCTTCCCTTCTTCCCCTTCCGCCTGTGTTGTTTAGGACTTCTCCTGACCCACATCTTTCATTTCTGCTTTCAACATCCCATGTCTCCTTCAATCCTTTACCCTCTGTTAAATGATTCAAACCCCACTTTCCTCTGTCTTGTCCAACCACTGCCATTTTGTGCCCCATACCTAGGGAATTTACTCCATTGATCCCCTTCTTGATGCTTTATTAGCTGGAGGGAATCAGGTGTTGCCTTCCTTGGTTTTACCTTCCCATAACTAATACCAATAAAACATAAATTGTATGTGGTTGCAGATTTTGCATTTTTTACATGTTTTCAAATTAAATGCATGGGACCAGATATTCAAAGGGTTAGCCATGCACAAAGGGTTGTGCATGCGTAAGTCTGAAGTGTTCCATTCTGCGATATTCAGCAGGAGGCAGTTGCACCACTGAAAACATGCTGAGCAACAGCGCAATGCAAATGAATGCATGCTGAACTGGAGGGAGGAACCATGCATAACTGCACAGCCTGATATTCCGGCGGGCTGTGCAGGTTGTGCGAGCACAACCCCAACCTGCGCTGCACAACTTTGAACCAAAAAAAAGGATCACATCGAAGGCCACCCACAGGTGAGCTGCTGCATTGCAGGGTGCAACACAGCAGCTGCCACCTGTGGCTGGCCTCAACCCACCCTGTGCCCCCCACAGCCCGATCATTGGCAAAGAATTGTAAAATCCCCACCACCCTCCCCACCAGCCCGATCGCGGGCAGCAATGTGTCTCCCCAACACATCCCTGGTGGTCCAGTGGACCGATGAAAGCCAGGCCAGGCTGGAGTTTCAAACACTAGCCACCCCGAACATATCCTGGTGGTCCAGTGGACCGAAAATCCTGATCGCGGGATGTGGTTGTCAAACACACACCCCACCTCCCGAATATATCCCTGGTGGTCCAGTGGACTGAAAATCCCGATCGTGGGATGTAGTTGTAAGCCCCCAAACACATCCCTGGTGACCTAGTGTCCCCCACCCCACCCACCCATGAAGCCACACCCACCTCCCCGCGGCGGCGGGCGGCAGCGTCCACCCACCTGCGCCCGCCGCCCGCCCGGCAAACTGCCAGTAGGGCTGCATGCCCATTGGTGCAGAGCAAGACCCAATGGGTGCAGCCCATACCATACAAGACAGTCCAGTTTTGTGAATGAGTATGAACTAAGCCCAGGGTTCTTTCTTGGGTTCATCACAAATCAGTGAGGTAAGGGTAATCCAAAGATGGTGGGAAGACCTAACTCTGACTTCTAGAGAGGGAGATTTTTTCCAGATATATGTTAAGATTGAATGGAAGAGGGGCAGGGCAATATCAGGGCAGTGAGCATAGATACCCAATTAGTTGCATACAGGTCACTTAATAGAGAATCTGTGTTTAGTGAAAGATGTACTGGGGGTGGATGACACTGGACTTTTCTAAGACAGTAAGTCATACAATGGTCACTGAAAGAATCAGGTTATATACCTAAAGCAATCATGTAGTGTGGGTGACAAGAGAGAACCCTAATCCAGCAGGGTGTAGTTAAAGAATAAGCACTGAGCAGGTGAGTTCAGTGAAGAGTTGTGTGAGATTTAAGGACTCAGTCCTGAGGAGATAGACTTAGAGGAAAGGTAAAACAATTGACATTAAAATCCCCAGGATAATTAGTTCACTGGAAGGAGAGTGAGGGGTGAAGACAGACAATGAGTCAACAAGAGAAGAGGAAGTGATTTTAGGAGGTGCATAAAGACTCCAATGAATGTGGGCATAGTGGAGGGAAATGAGATTTTGTGAGCAGAAACTCATGAGAGGAGGGTAAGGCCTCACTTTGAATGATAGTACAGGGAGGCTCTGATGGACACAGATGGCAACTCCTCCTCCACACTTGTCTCTGTCATGTCTGAAATGGTGGAAGTCAGGAAAAGCCAAGCTAGAATCAGGAAATCTAGAGGAGAGACACATATGATCATATGGAAATACTCTCAATGTATCAATATACTGGAAATTGACTTCTATTAATTATTTATTTTGATTTACTAAAGATACATTTCTAGTAAGGTATATTGACAGATATAGTTTTGAATATTGAAAAAGTAGTTTTAGTATATCTTTCGAGTGGACATTAAAACCATATTGATTTACTAATACAGTAATAGACATACACTGTTTCAACAAAAAGATTTTTAACTGACAATTTTAAACATTTTCAGATTTTGTCATCAATTACCTTTTCATGTTCTGCTCACATAAACATACACCTAGAAGGAATTTGATTACATATACAGAAAGAAAGAATATGTATATATTGCCATCAGAAGATACTGTAACAGTAGCATTCAGTCAGGAGAACAGCAATTTGCTTCTAGTTTATTTATTATTTTACACCAAAACATACTTATTTAGCTGTGGCATCTCATTTTCAAAATTGTCCTGTGTTTGAAAACAAAATAGTAACAAATACTGCTGTCATAGTACATGCCAATTTAGAGTTACATAATACTTGTCTATGCAAATAATCATATGGTACATAAAAGCACATATCTCCAGATATGACATGCATAAAGATACAGTAGGTACACTGTAGTTAAGCATGCAGTTTGTGTATTCAATATCATGCAGATTATTTGATAATCTCATGTTTTGGCCATGAGAAAGGGTTTTATAACTCATGAAAGGGCATACATAGTTTTGAAGAAGGCTTGTACACTGACACGGTCCATGCAGCCTGCTATATTGACATTCTGTCATCATGCAATCAATCATTTAGGTTTGTAGCTTACTCAAAGGACATAATTCCTTGTACTGTCCAGAGGTCCTACATTCCATTCTTACATCAGCAATGAATTGTCAGGGACTGCAGGCTCATACTAAAATAATTCACATTTAATGCAGAAAAACATCACATCTTTCATATATGACTGCAATACTGGGCTGTGCAGTGGCTGATTGTTGAAACTTGCATTTTTATCTGTATTTGTTTTTGCTGCAAATTCATGCTTATTAAAATATGATTTTACATTTCAGACTTGTATTTGTTGTTGATGGCCAAAAATAAGAGTTTTAGTGTTTTTAATGAAGTATGCATTTATGTTATGACAAATAGTAGTTACACTAAAGAGTGATATTTGTATTTTTAAAAATTGCAGTATTTGTATTTGCCCAGTTCAGGATTCCTGCTGCACATCCCAAAAACTGCATAATGTTTTCTATTGATCACTGAGTGATGTCAAGTATAGCAGTGCAATACATAGACAATAATGCCTGTGCAGATGGGTGTTATGAGGATTTTTCATACCTGAGGTGTGTGATAATCCATAAACCCAGAAAACAAAGCTCGAAGGGCTAATGAGATTATCATACACCAAGGCTGTGTGAGAAATCCTCATAAAACAATATACATTGCTTTCATAATAACTGGTGCAAAGTTTCAACAGAGAGACACTAAGCTGTATTTGTGTGAGCAAGCATTTCCTGAGCAACTGCACAACTGCACAAATACAGTGAAGTGAGAGTGCAAGGAGGGAAACACTGTAACAACCCACTATCAAGATATTATGGAATTCTGCAGGTTATTATGGCATTTTATCAGGAATGTTTTTCCAGCTATTATAGCAGGTCACCATTTATTATATGCAGAATACTATATGGGGTGGTGTGTAACGTGATTTTATACACATCCTCATTGTGGGATGCTACATAGTATATAAACAGCACCCACAATGAGGTTGTGTATAAATCAAGTTTTACACACACCACCCCTATATTTTATATTTTATAATTGCTGGCCAGTGCTTTTTTGCATCAGCAATTATACAAAACAAAATTAGCAAACAGTTTGGGGTTAGGTAGTCCAGTCAGGATTCTAAGCAGTCCACCAAGTTATAGTGCTCCACTTGTCTAAGGCACTAAACATAAGAAGAAATATTATAAAATATGTTATTTTAAACATTCTATTTTCCTGTTTATTTTTTGTAATAATTCAACTTACCACACAGCAGCAGCAGTTGTGGAGCTGCAGCGTCCTCCATTGTGAAGAGGTGGGGAGATCTGCTGACTCATGCTTGCACTACTGAGAAAAACTGCACTTTTGAAAATTACCCTTTTGTTTAGGGTGAGAGAAAGACTGCTTTTCTTTTACTCTTTTAAAATACAAATATTAATTTACCACCACTTGAGAGGGTGGTGAAGTCTGAGGTTATACAGAGCAAGCTGCTGCAGGAACATTGCACATAAAGAAGACCGGGAACTGGCACTGCATGTTCGAGGGAATCCCAATGCATATTTGCCATTATAAATAGCTGGTTATAATAGCAAATTATAACTGGGTTTCTGTGGGAAAAGCAGTGGTCAGTAATTATGTATAGAATTATATATGGGGAGTGAATAATGAGAATTTAATCCACACCTGAGGGGTTGGATGCTACATAAACCCCAAGAGTGAAGTCTGAGTGGTTTATTAAAGGGTCCCACCACAGGATGTGCATTAAATTTGAGTTTTGCACTCGTGCCATACATTTTTATATAATTGCTGGGAGTGTTTTTCACCTTGAAAACACTACACAGCAATTACAGTATAAAAATCTGTAGTGGTGGTAGATGGTGCTGTTGTTGAAATCATTTAAGCAGCATTCTTGGTGGTGATGGTGTTTAAAGCTCCCTCATTTATGAACATTGCAGTTCCCTATCTCTCACGTTTCTTGTTGTGTTTTCATATTAGTTGAGGCATGGTGGTGGGGTGGGAAGTGCCATTTATACTTTTTTTCCCCGACCATAAAGCAAAATGAAGTACTGCCTGGAGCTTCTGAGGCTGTCACATTTTAAATGAGAAAATAGAAACCTAAAAAGTGTTATGGACCTGTCCCAAGGTAAGTCCTGGTGGTGCCACAGAGAACAGGAGAGACTGTGTGCTGCGCCATTTTTGCAAGTTCATGCATAAAAGTAAGGGAATCCTGTCGTGTGTTCACCATTATAACTCACAGGTTATAACAGCGAATTATAACCCAGTTTCCTATGAAAGTAAACACTCCCAGTTATTATATTACCTTACAGTAGTTTTCCGTACTCTGACTTTGGCACTCATCTCACTGTAAAGGATGCCTACAGTATCCTATTGTGTATGCAACTATTTTCAGATTACACCAGGTTGTATCTTGTAGGAGAGTGAGTAATTTATGCTGTTATATTCAGAGTAGCCTCATGGTGTGTCAGTCTGCTATGTAGTCAACTCTACTGTACTATAATACTGTAAATCAAATCCAAACAAAGATACACTTTAGCACTAAGCATTAAAAGATACAATTGAGAATGTTTTGAAAAATGGCAGTTATTACTGATCACAACTTCATAAAACAGGATCACTGTAAAATAGACATCCTTGTATTGGCTATATTTCTACATCTGACTGCACATCATACTCATGTTTATGACATCACAATCATCTTCACAGCAACAGTTTGTGATTTCAAAACAGAATTATTATGTCATCTGTAGAAAAGTGGCTAGAATAGATGTACAAACAGGTCAGACTATGTTTTCATACAAATGTCCTTAGTAGTAAAAATGAGGGTGAGAATTACAGAAAAAATGTATGCTAAAAAGATGAATTATGTCTAAATACCGCATTTTTAATGTTTGCTAAACTCGTCAGGGAATGCTTAATTTTTTGAATGTACTTTCAAAGCATTAGCTCTGAGCTGTCAGTTCACTGCCAACTGGTGGCATATTGATTGTCCTTCTACTGTTTTAATAATACCAATACTTATTGCAACTCATTTGCTACCCTAGAGCAATCCATGACCAGCACACTTCCCAACTTCAAGTTGATTCTTTGATTCTTTGTGACAATTACATAATTTTATTTTAGAATAGTCTACCATCCTGCTTCAGTAAAGTAGTATATCACAAAACTACAGTAAGTGCACAGCTGCTATTTAGTTATGCATAGAGTACTGAGCCTTTCTTTATCTGTTTTATAGCCTTTTGAAGATCAGCTGTATGTGATTCGCAAACCTTGATTTCTAAGCTACCACTAGGAAATTATTTTATCGCAGTCTGTTGATTTGTCTTATAGACCATATCCTCTTCCTTCACCTGAACAAATGAGACAGGCAAGGTGCTTGTAGGAAATAGCCACAGGCATGCATTCATTAAATAGCTAATTTGCATTCAAATTGGTACACTAATGAGATATGTATATACTGTATATTGTATCCATTCAACTGGTGTGACATGGACAGCAAAAGAAGTGACAGCTGATTAGAGATGGACAAAGTTAGCAAACTTCATCTAATTATTTCATGAAGTTCATGCAATTCATGAAGTGCAATTCATGAAATTCCACACTTCATGAGTAAAATTCTGCATTTCATGGAAAAACTTCCCAATTCAGGCAAAGTCAAAGTTTTCCAGGTCTGGGGAAGCTTTGTGAAGCTCCATGAAGTGACAAACTTCACCACTCTGCACAAACTTCGCTGGTGAATTTTTACTGGCCACATCTCTACAACTGATCATTTGTTAATCATATCAATGAATACTTATAGGCCATCTACTCCCCTTTAGAGAGGGCTAACATACTAGCTGCAACCACACAAGGGACTGTGGTCTTCAAGGCATAAAGGATGGCTCTTAATGGGCCAGTCTTGAATGTGACCTCCCCATTACAGGGCACTGCCAACTGTGGCCGAAGCCCAAGAGTTATCCTTGACCTATGATTGACACCCTTCTTAGTTGCCAAGGCCTCACCTCTCCCCAGTCTCAGGGCATACTGCCTGAAAAGGTACTAGAATCCTTTTAACCCCTATGTACAATTCTATGTACAGTTCTGCAAGATGACAATGCTGCCACATGATGAACATCCTGCTACCGCTTGGTTGTCAGATGAACCATGATGTTCACCTCCCACCATGCATATCATGCAATAGCTTTCTCCAAAACACATCATAGGTCTGCTAAGCATCTATCACTATGTAACTCTAACAAAAGTACCTCATCTTGCATAACACTGTGGAACATTTGCTATGCTCTTGTCATGCAGCAACACATGTCCACCAATGGCATCCCCAACACACCTCATGGCATAAGTTTGTCAACCTACGTTGTGTTATTTGCACCTGATTCTGAGCTTGGCACCAATGCTGCCTTTATAACATGTTTAACTATATGATTTGTATCCTGTATCATTGCTGATGCCAAAATACAGAGTCCTTTGTTATCATCTGTTGCAGTTCGGGTGACTTCCATGTGCCCAATTATTTCCTCCCAGGTGAATGACCAGTGTATTTGGGAGGCTGTGGCATTCAGCTTAAGCTATGTTCTATGATAGAAACTTCCCCACTTCTTCCATTTGACCCATCCAGCAAACACATACCCACTGAAAGACCATGGAGAGATTATTGCGCCATGAGATCTGCCATGTTGTAACCACAGCCCATTGCAGAAAACAATTGGTCACAGATCCAGGTGAACTTTTCCCAGGAGTCATGAGCTGCCAGAAACAGAAACAGAGAGATTAAATCAATTGTGGTCACTTGTAACTACCAAAAGCTTGGGACGCCTATCATCCCAGGGACTGGGAGGTGAAGAAATGTGGTCACACAGCACTACCAAGAGCTTGGAACTTCAACCTTCCCAAGAACTGCAGCTCTACATTTGTCCAGCCCTCTACTCTATGTCCTCCACATTGCAGGGTGGTGGATGGACCATTTCAACCTCTCCACCCTGTGAACTATGAAGGTTGTGAGGCTCCTTCTGTGATATTCACAGTTATGTGCCCTACAGCTGCATTCCAGCTTCGCTGACACGGATTACATGACTGGGTTTTATCTACTCTCACTTATTACCTAACAGGCCCATTCACCAAAAGCTCTGTATGGTATCAGCAGTATTTTAGCCTATATGATGTGTTCCTTGGCTCTGTAGTTCTTGCCACTGACCATGCTGCCTCTTCTGAGACACTGATTAAGTTGCAAGACTGCTGAAATGTTAGGATTATTGTTACAGTAATTTTTGAAACTATTTCACTGGTTAGTAACATTTTGATAAGATGAAGTAGCATTATAGGATTGCAAGTGCCATTATAAAACACTTCAACTGCAGTCTTCTAAAATATTTTAACACAGACATGCAGAAAGAGTTACCTCTGACAATTCTGTCAATATGATGTTACGTGTCTAAGAATAGGGCCAGAAGTATGTAGCTCATTTATAATATATTGTAGCTGCAAATTCACATCATGCTCATCAATAAACACTGATTTTGGAGTTGGCGGCTGCTACTGCAATGCCAAAGGCTCATCCTGTGTATGTGTGCCAATGGCTCACAGATTCATTGCATACTCTTGCTTACAGTTTTTGATGTGGCCTGTAACAGATGAGTACTCTGGGACTCACTAGTTAAGACAGTAACAGAGTTACTCAGGAAAGACTTTATATCTGTTTCATGTCACATGGTGGGAGGGTACACATATGCAGACTGCACTAATGACAAGATGGGCAGCTTCCTGTAAAGGAGTTTCAGTAAGGCCCAACAATCAAAACATTCTACTGTTAATATGTTATACAGTTAAGACATGTCAACCATGTTGAATTAATCAACTAAAAGTAAAGTAGTGCTTGGGCACTCAAATAGAATGGTCTTATGTTTAAAAGCTTATTTCACTTGGTAATATCCTGAGCTCCCCTTTAAGTAACTGCAAGCGAAGAGGGGCCAAGTTCATTAAGGTCTGCCAGGTGAGACATACTAAAATTAACACTGTAAGACAATAATGAATCTTGAGGTTTTGGAAGAGCCTGTGATGAATAGCTGCTAATGAGGTTTTCTGTGGGCATGACCTCTAAATGACACCTGAGCATGTAAAATGGCAGTGGGTCCATAGTTAGATGGATTTTTATGGTCTCTTTTGAAAACTGGGGTAATCCTGACAGTCTTCCAGATAGTGGGGACATAGCCATTACAGAGGGAGAGGGTAAAGATTTTAGCAAGAGGTGCAGCTATATAAGGTGCTGCTAGTTTTAGTAGTTTATGCTCAAGGTTATCCTACCCAGTAGTGGTAAAATCAGAGATATGGTTGAGTAGTCTAAGAATTTTGACTGCGTGACAGATTTGAACACAAATTTGGGCCCATTAACAGGAGACTTGTCATATGAGTAATGTCTGGGAGGGAACGATGAGGTATAGTTAGTGAGGTCAGAGAACTGGTATTGAGGAAGTTAGCCATTGTAGAGGGATTATTACAGTGGACCCTGTTGAGGGACATATCAGTTGGAGTGGGGGCAGGATAGATCCTAGAAACATTTAATATGTGACCAGAATTGTTTGGGACCGCCATATGATTTATTTAAGAGATCTTTACAGTATGCACTTTTGGCCCTCTTGATTTCTTTCTTGCATGAGTCTCTGAGGGCTCTATAGGCGTTAAGGTCAAGCAGGGAGTCCCTTTGTAGTGGTGCCAGGATTTGTTCCTCTGTCTCAGCTTGAGAGAAGGTCAGATTTTAGCCATTGAGTATGTTTATTTTTTACCCCACGGGTGATAAGGGGCAATGCTTGTCTTGGATTTCCAGGAAGTGAGTCAGGAATATGTTTAGAGCAATCTGTGGGTCATTGGAGTTAAAGAAGGGGTCCAGTCAAAAGAGGCAATGTCCAGCAGGAATGATTGTGTGTCAAGCTTAGAGTAGGTACGAAAAGTGATAAAATGTGGCTTGGAGGGAGTGTCTAGTTTTGCCCCATATACAAAAGGTAGGGAGTGGTCTGAGATTGCATCTGCTAGTATGCCAGAGGAGACAATGTTTTCTGGGTGATTGGTCATTATCCAGTCCAACAATGAACTAGAGTTTGAGTGGGGCAGGCCTAGTGAGTTCACTAATCATCTGGTGAAGGTTGAAACTTTGAGTCTTGGCCTGCAGGGCAGGAAGAGAGTTTCCTAGCCAGTTAAGATTGAGATCACCAAGTAAAGGACCTTAGTTCTTCCATAAAGAAGAGGTCTGATCAAGAAGTTCTTCAAATCCTTTCTGGCCACTGGTCAGAGGATTGTAAGCACATACAATATGTAGCTTTTTGGAGCCAAGGTGAGGAGAACATGGGCGCTTCACAGTGGTTTAGGGGAGAAGAAAGGATAGGGAGAGTTGTAGATGATTTTGAAAATGGCAGTGCCACACCCTCTTTTGGGAGCAGGTCGGTCAGATCTCAGGCGATTGTAGGAGGGAGTGAGCACTGAGAGTCCAAGATGTGAGGTTTTAAGCCATGTTTCCATAAGGCGGTGATATCTGGCTTGTATAGGATGACCCAGGCTTGTAGTTCAGCAGGTTATGCATTAGGCTCTGATGTTGTGGTGTACTATGGTTAGCTTCCTTTGCACGGGAGGGATTCTGTATGTTAGTGCTTGGACCAGGGTTGGCGTGTATATCCCTGAGAGCAGTACGGCTGATAAGAAGAGATGCCAAAGTTTATGTCGCAGGATGGTACATAGGGTCTTTGTGCTCAGGGGCATTGTTTAAGTACAGAGGCCACCAACTGGAGCCAGGGTTTGCTTCATAAAATTGGGGTTTGGTCCGGATGGAGAGAGGCAGCTGGAGAGGTTGGAGAAAATGTAATCTCGGGGAGGAATAGTGGATTAGTCATGGGGGCAGAAAGAGCAGAGGGTAAGGATAGGTGGAGCAGAGCAACTGAGGGTATAATAAGAGATAGTAACATATTTAGTTTCATTGTAATAGGAGAGTTGTAGGTATTGACTTGTAAAGCTGGGTCTGGGCTGGCACAAGACCAGAGGAGTGACCAAGGAACTAGTGGAGGTACCTAAAGGGAGCTAGGTTTGAGGAGTTTGGGAGAGTTTGTTTATTGGGAGAGAAATGAGAGACTGACAGTGGAAGGAAGGAGGAGCTACAGACTGCAAAAGAAATGAGAGAGAGATGTACAGTGAAGGCGGAGCTATCACGTATTTAAAGGAGGCCTTGGAGGGAGTGGAGGGTTGGGTAGAAAATCACAGTAGGTTAAAACCAGCTTGAGGGGATCCTCCCAGACCCAAAGGAAAAAGTGCAAAAGTCCATAGAAAAGGCGTATCAATCCAGAGGTCAGGGAGGCAGAGAGCGGACCAATGAGGACCCTCCTGCAGAAAGGCGCACCAATCAGTGGCTTTGGCGCTACAAACAGCTAGCAGCTGTACCTGAAGCACTAGTCCAATTCAGGGGACTACGAGAGCAGTCAGGAAAGGTCTGTAGAGTCAGGGCGGTGGCGGCTGAAGGCGGCAGGTAGCCCGCCCCACGAGCTGTGGGCGCTGCTTGGTGCTGCTTCCTGTGGAGAAACAGAGGGAGAGAAAGCAGCAATAAGTAGTGTTTCAGGGCAGGAGGCTTGGGTGGTCAGCTGGTGACAGGCTGATCAGCAAGGGGTGGGGAGCAGGTTTCAGACAATAGTACAGCAATTTAGGTGAGACAAAAGGCTGGGGGTGGAGAAAACCCACGAGCAGAGGGATGAGATAGTCAAGTGGGGAGGGTTTAGCAAAATGCAGTAGGGAGGTTTGAGTATAGCGATAGGGATAGAGTTTGAGTATAAGGACAAGAAAAGAGCACAGTAGCTGAAAGATTCAGAAAGCAGTACAGGATACAGTAGTTGAGGGTGCAATACACAGTAGTAGAAGTAGAAACTAAGATAAGCTAGCTAGCGACTCCAGGCACTTTTAGACAAATTGTGTTTAAACAGCAGACAGATCAATAGAAAAAAAATTTTACAACAGCTAATGCTAGGCAGTTTGTCAGGGTACCAAAAGTAATCTTCATGCAGTGGTTAGGTGAAAAAATCACAGTAGGTTAAAACGGTTCGAGGAGATCATCCCAGACCCAAAGGAAACAGTGCAAAAGACCATAGAAAAGGCGCACCAATCCAGAGGGCAGGGAGGCAGAGTGGACCAATGAGGACCCTCCTGCAGAAAGGCACACCAATCAGCGGCTTCCATGCTTATAAACAGCTAGCAGCTGTACCTGAAGCACTAGTCTGATTGCAGGGACCATGAGGGCGGTCAGGAAAGGTCTGTAGGGTCAGGGCTGCAGTGGCTGGAGGCGGCAGGTAGCCTGCCTCATGAGCTGTGGGCACTGCTTCTGGTGCAGCTTCCTGAAGCACTAGTCTGATTCAGGGACCATGAAGGCAGTCAGGAAAGGTCCGTGAGAGTTGGGGCGGTGGCAGCTGGAGGCAGCAGGTAGCCCGCCTCATGAGCTGTGGGTGCCACTTCTGGCGCTGCTTCCTGAAGCACTAGTCTGATTGAGGGGACTGCAAGGGTGGTCAGGAAAGGTCTGTAGGTTCAGGGCGGAAGTGGCTGGAGGCAGCAGGTAGCCAGTCTCATGAGTTGTGGGCACTGCTTCTGGTGCTGTGATCAGGACTAGGAAAGGAGGAGCCACTGGATGCCAGGTACTACTGCATTTTCATGCTGGAGTTATGGAGGGGCCTCTGGATCATCAAGGATGAACTATTGATTAACATAATAATGAAAAGCGCAGTGACATGTAAGCAAGCTTAAAAGTATGGGCTTGATGGGTGAGTGGGTGGAAGACTAAGAAAAAGAACTGTATGTACTGCATATGACATAATACCATGTGATTGCCTCTTTGCCTTGCAATCAGACATGGGTGATACAAACAGTTGTTTTTGTTAGCATAAAACTTTTTGTGCCACCAAACATGTGATGTGCATATTTGCATGATTAGTCACCAGTTAGACCCTCCTCCATCTTGTCTGCCATTCTTGCTACACAGAATTGACAATATCATAATCTGAGTATGGACAGTCCCACACACCAAATTTATTAGTCATAAGTTACCCCTACTCAAACTGTGTAGCCTTTAAAGTCATTTTCCAAAAAATCAGCTTAGTTCTGCTTGAAAACCTGAACATTGCCAGTTTTCAAAACCTTATTGATAGGCTATGCGATGTTACCACTCCTGCTTGAAGAATGCTTTCCAGTATTCCCTTTATTCTGCCCCAGTTAAAGGGATCTCATCTTGTTCAACTTGATATTATCAGCTCAATAACTTTATATACTCAAACATGTCCATTCCAGTTAGTAGTTGGAAAACTGTGATCATGGTCATCTCTCAGTCTTCTCTTTTCAATGCTGAATCATTTGTTTATGTGCAACATCTTCTCATAGCTCTTCCTCCCAACAAACTTGGCAGCTTCTTCTAGACCACCTTGATCTCTCCCGATGTGGTTGAAACAAATCCTTGTACAGGGGAGGATCACCTAACTTGACATAGTCTCTGTCCACCTCCTAATGCATTTCAGCATTGCATTTGCTTTCTTCTCTGTAGTTGTTTACGCCTGTCTCACTTCAGTGTAGAGCCTACAATTACCACCAAATCCTTTTCCTCAGTTATGCTGTCTACCCTTTCACCACATAAAGTGTATATTTGATCCAGATTCCTTGCCTCGGGTGTATTACTTACACTTCTCCACAATAAAAAATCAGTCATTTCATCAAAGAACTCATTTCAGCACAGGTAAGACTGGAAACGTAGCCATATTTGTTCCCTAAATTAAAATTCAACCTGGCTAGCAGTGTAAGGATTCAAATTTAAAACAGTCAGATGTGGCCATTAATACAGCACTATCACACTATTCACTACACAACATGTTAGCAAATCCTGCACACTAACCACCATGATATTGTACCATTCTGCCCAACCCTGCACACACTGATTAGCATACTAATATACTAAGATGCCAGTAGAGTAGGCCTAAATGTCTGTTGAGTCAGCATGAAAATCAGCACCAGTTAGGACACTGTTGCTACCCCTGCCTCCCTGGTAAGTCCCCCAACCCCATACCCCATCAGAGTTTCACCTCAAGTTTTGACATTCCTCTCCTTTACCTTTACCTTAAACCTGTCCTAGACCTCGTTAATCCCTCAACTGTATCAGTAGCTACCAGTTCCACAGGCAGTGTATTCCATGGGTGCACCACCCTCTTGGTAAAGTAGCATCTCCTAATCTCCCCTGAGCCTTTGCCAACCAGCTTCCTGAATGCCACCTGGTGGCCCTTCTTCCGTCATCTGGGCACCCTATTTAGCCTAACCCTGTTCACTCCCTTTAGATTTCTAAAGGCCTCGATCATATGCCCCTGTACCTCCACTCCTCCAGGGAGTATCATGTTCAGGTCATCAAGTTTCTTCTCATAGGATCTTTACCCTAGATCCTGCATCATCCTGGTCACCCTCCTTTTGACTCTTTCCAGAAGTGCAATGTCCTTCTTCAAGAACGGGCACCAAAACTGCATGCAGTACTCGAGATGCGGTCTTGTCAGGCAGTTATACAGAGGGAGAAGTACCTGACTTCTCCTCAAGGTTATCCCCTAGCAATGAACCCAAGCATTCTATTTGCATTGGCCGCAACCCTCCTATACTGCTCAGAGTTATTCATTTTGGCATCCACAACCACCCCAAAATCCCCAACCCCAAACCGGCACTTTCTCCCTACCCAAAAGTACTCAGATCAGGGTTCCTAAGTCCCAAATGAACAACACTGCATTTCTTGGCATTAGACCTCAGTTTCCAAGTGCATGACCACCTCTCCAGAGTCTGTAGTTCCCCAGATCCCCTGTAGGGCTCTTCTGTTAATAAAATACTGATCACTATAACATTGTGCAACTATGCCATACTCTGTACATTTATCACCACTGCACTGTGCAACTCTAATAGACCCTGCACATTAATCATTACTGCATTGTACCACTCTGCTAGACCCTTAATCATTACTGAATGTTGCCACTCTGGCAGACCATGTACATTGTATCATTTCTGCATTGTGCTACTCTGCTGACCCTGACATTAATCACTACAACACTGTATCTTTTTCTGCCAGACACAACACACGTTTCACTGCTGTACTGAGCTATTGGGCCACAGCCTAATTATTTTAGTTCTGCAATAAAGACATGGGAGATCTTTAGCTTTTAGGATGCAACAGAAATACTTGTTTCCCTTTTCAGTCTTGTTGAAAATATTCCGTGTTAATCTAAAACCTCTTGATCAGAGAAAGCAGAAGAACAGGTTGGAGATTTATGCTTTCTCATAGGATTCTTAGCTGTGCTCCTGGCAAAGCTGCAATTTAATTACTGGATTTTTGCTAAGATATAAGCCAGTTAATTTCCCAAATTAACAACGATTTTATTGGCAACAACTCTGTGTCTGTAAAGTCCATATTAATTCTGCAATCAATATTGCAAAAGAAGGTAATTAAATATAATTACATAGGATAATTTAACCCATGACAGACACAAAATAAGTCCTTTGAAGAAAGCAGGATGGTATATATCAGGAATTATAGGAAGCTTTACGAGCAAAGTAGACTTGCATGTAATCCATTATAAGTCTGCCATTTCTCAATGGATATATCCATGAATACTGCTTTCTTTCAAATGTTTATCTAGTTAAACTTAAATGCTATCCATTGCTTGACATGACAGCATGTTTTCTGGAAGTGAGTTTGACACAGTGGCCACTCTCTGTGTGAACCAGGCTGCCATTTTAGTAGTTTTGAAGTGGTCTCCTTTAGTTGTTTCTTGTGCCTTCAACTTTCATACAAGCTGTCTTTGCTTCTAGGCCTAGACAGTCCCATAAATCTTTATTTTGAAAGGCTTTGAATTAGAGGACATATCCCCTTAGCCTCCTAAACTCCAGAATATACATATTTATCTCCTTAATCTCTCCTCATAACTCTTCCCCTCACACTTGAACCATTCATGTTGCCCTTCTCTAGACGCCCTCCACTATTCCTACATCTTTTCTTGTATGAGGTGCCCAGAACTGGCTACAGTATTCAATATGAAGTTTCACCATGGAATTATACAAGGGCATTATCACCGTTCTATTTCTAATGGTTATGTTCCTGCCTATGCACCAAATGATTTTGTACCAGCAGATTTTGTACCAGCAGATTTACAGCAGGAAGGTCATGTCAGATGAATCTAATAGATTTCTTTGACTGGGTGACCAAAGTAATAGACCAGGAGTGGCTGTGGATATGGCCAACCTAGACTTTAGCAAGGCATTTGACACAGTCCGCACAAAGATTAATAATCAAGTTAGCCAGCTTGGGAGTGGGTCCCAGGGTGGTAGCCTGGGTTGCAAACTGGCTGCCCAACAGGACACAGAAGGTAATAGTGAGGTGGCACACATTCGAGAAGAAAGGGGGTCACTAGTGGAGTACCTCAGGGCTCAGTACTGGGTCAGTCCTCTTTAACATCTTTATAGGTGACATTGCAGAGGGTCTGGAGGAAAGGTATGCCTCTTTGCAGATAATACAAAGATCTGTAACAGAGTTGATACACAAGGGGTAGAAAGGATGAGAAGGAACTGGCAAGGTTGGAGGAATGGTCAGACATATGGCAACTTAGATTCAATGCAAAGAAGTGCAAAGTAATGCACCTGGGAAACAAAAACCCAGGAGAAGAGTACACAATAGCAGGAAAGGTACTAACAACAACAAAATGGAACAGGACTTGGGAGTAGTCATATCGGATGATCTAAAGGTGGGTAAGCAATGTGAGAAGTCAGTGAGGAGAGCCAGGGGATACTGGTATGCATAGGAAGGGCATCACAAGTAGAAAAGGGAAGTGGTTATCCTCTGTACAGACAGTTGGTCAGACCCCATCTGGAGTACTGTGTGCAGTTTTGGAGACCTCATCTACGCAAGGACATAGAACAGGATGGAAGCAGTTCAGAGGAGGGCAACTAAAATGGTGCAGGGTCTGCATCAGAAATCATATGAAGAGAGACTGAGAGAGTTTAATATGTATACTCTTGATGAAAGGAGGACGAGGGGGACATGATAGAAATGTTCAAGTACCTCAAGGGAATCAACAAAGTCCAGGAGGGTAGCATCTTTCAGAAAAAGAGATGTGTAAGAACAAGGAACACAATTTAAAGATAGAGGGGAGGCTCAGCGGTAATGTGAAGAAATCTTTTTCACGGAGAGAGTGGTGGATGCGTGGAACTGCCTTCCTGGGGAGGTTGTTGGGGCTAAAACAGTGGGGAATTCAAACATGCATGGGACAGACACAAGGCAATTGTAGTGGGGTTGGCATGAAGTAGGCTGTTGGTTAACTAGAATCTGCAGCTTATCCAGTAAGTAGGAAAATGGGCAGACTGGGTGGGCCAAGTGGTCCTTATCTGCCGTCAAAGTCTATGTTTCTATGTACCCCTTTCTAGTCATTAGTTTGCCTTGATTTTCAAACATTAGATTACTAGTAATGCTAATTCCTAAATCCTTCTCCCTGTAGTTTTCTTGAGTTCGTAACAATATAGTCTAAAACTATGTCTTTAATTCCTTGTACCCAGATGCATCACAGTGCACGTTTCAGTGTTGAATTTGACCTATTTGCCCATTGTTCAACAGTTGGAAGATTCTTTCTTAGGGTGTTGACCCCTTCATCAGTATCCACCACTGTACTAATTTTGGTATCGTCGTGAACTTACACATGCATACCACCTCTTCCAGCTGCATATTGGCTACATAGGCATTAAAGAGGATAGCCCTCATCACTGGGCACTGAGGGACCCACTCATCACCATACCTTAAGTGGAGAAATAAACCTTATGCACACCTACTATTTTCTTTTGATTAGCCTTGAACTGGATCCACCTAGTCAGTCTTTTATTAACATTTATTTTATTCATTTCTGACACAAGCACCTTATGTGGCACCGTATTGAAGGCCTTACTATTATCTAAAATATTATGTCAACACTTGGGGCTCTATCCAGTTCTTTATTAACAGTTTTGAAAATCCTGATGAGGTTTGTTTGGTATGATCTTCCTCCCTGAAACCAATGTTGTGTATTGTGTAGCAATTTGTTGTTGTTGATGTGGTTTTCTAATTCATCCTTACTAAAACTTCCAAGATTTTTCCCAGAATGGAGGTGAGGCTACCGGTCACTAATTATGATAATCTTCCCTCAAGCCTTTTTAAAAACAGGCACAACTACAGCCACCCTCCAGCAGTTTACCACCAATCCGGCATTTAGGAATCTTTCAAACAGGCATGTAATAGGTTCTAACAGCACCCTTACCAAATTCTTTAAGGATTCTGGGGTGGATCTCTGGGTGGATCTCATGTGATCTGTTGGACATATTTATTTATATTCTCATAAGTTAGTAAGTTATTTTCATGTATGCGTATATTTTCAGTCTTCTGATGAATCTGTTTCCTTCATATGTCCAATAACCTTATGAAATATAGAGTAGAAGAACTGGTTAAAAATATTAATCATATCTTCCTCCTGGATATGCACTTGCATCCACTGTCAGTGGGCTACTTCCCGATTAGAGCGCCTGCTACTATTAATATTATTATAAAACTTTTATGGTCATCCTTAGCACGAACAGCTACCTTAAATTTTAGGACCACCTTGCTCTTTCTAATTTTCTTTTGCAAATCTTAACATAGTTTTTATAACTAGCCCAGTCTGATGTTCTGCAGCTATGTTTTGCCCTGCTATAGGCCTTCTTTTTCCTGAAGTACTTTTCTTCTTTTGTTTCTCTGCCTGTGTCCTCAGTTCTGGTGGCACACCTCCTCCCCAGCCCTGTCACAGACCCATCTTGTGGACTTAAAGGTTAATCACCACTTACACAGAGACATACCAGGAGGTGGCCAGCCACGTACAGTAGGATTATATGGCACCAGCATGGGATGCCAAGGAGCCAATGCATTTTGCTTCATTTCTACCCTGGAATATAGTTGAGTGATGCATGAATATGTGTGTGTGTGTATATTGGGCGCACATGCATTCTGCATCAGCATGTGTCCCTCCATGTCTGCTGGTCCTGCCAGTGCTGGGTGGCATGCAAGCTATAGGACTCAGTTTCCACCTTACTGAGGAGGAGAGACATCTCAAGGCTCAATACTCCCTCACTTGGCAGCCCCTAAGTGATACTGGTCTGTTCCCAAAACCGGGTTGCCTGCATGGCTGGAGGTAAGGTATCAGCCCTCCATGCCACTGGGCTGGACCTTTAAGTACTTTTTAATTTTCATAGATAACCATAGAGAAGATTTATGGATATTGCCATATTTAATTCTTTCTGGCACATAGTTTTAAACTGTTTTTTTTGTTGTTGTTTTTATTTTCAACAATTTCCTATGTTTCTTCTACATCCAACTCTCACTTACTTTCTGCTCCCATTTCCAGCTTTGTAGCTCCTTCTTCATTTCTATAAAATTACCTCTTGAGTAATGTTTTTGTTGTCTTTCATCTCTACCTTCCCATGATGACATATTGAATTAAACTGTGTTATGATCACGCACTGAGAGCGTTTTTTCTGCTACAATCTAGCACTCCCATCTTCCAAGTTGCTGAGTACAAGATCCAGTATTTTTCCTTCCCTCATATGCCATTTTACATGCTGATCCAGATTAAGTTTGTTTGCAACACTTATAAATTCCTTCTCTTGGTTGGTTGTACCTGTTATAGTTTCCCAATATATCCTGGTAAGTTGAAATCTCATGCCAAATATATTCTGTCATCGATGTTAAAGGATCTAATGGTGTTATTCAGCTTTTTAACTATTTCATTTGGTAATGACAGTGATTTACAAATTAACCCAATAACAATTATTTGACCTTTTTGGGCTGACAGCTACCCTAACATTTCAGTTCATCATTTGTTTCCATCTTGACTTTAATGGCCTAAATGCCTTGTTTCATATAATGGGACACTTCTCCTTCCTTCCTTTCCTTTCCCTTTTGAACAGGTCGCAGTCCCTGATTATTTTCCTGTCGCCATCCTCCATTTCACACCACATCTTTGTAACTGCACCATATCCATATTCTTATATAATATAATTTCCTCTAACTCATCCTTTTTGTTATTCAGACTCCTCACATTTATCAGAATGCAGTTCCAGGCTTTTCTATTGTCCTTCCCTTGACTCACTTTGATAGGTTTTGTTATGGATGTTTTACTACCTCTGTTCTTTGTAATGCCTCCTCCTCTCCCAAGGCAGTTAGTTTAAATGATGGCTTTTGCTGTGACATAGCCTATTTCCTGAAGTCTTGCCCAATGTGGGATGAGGTGTAACTCATCCTTTGCATACAGGGTAGAGTTTATAAACCTTTACCAGTTCCTCTAAAGCAGGAGCCCATCTTGCTAGTGTTATCTCCTCAACCACACATTGTTGTATTTTATATTGTTATTTCTGAGAGCTCCTCCATAGGAAAGGTTATCTATTTTATTTATTTGAATCTCGGATTAACACTTTTGAGCTAAAAGCTTGTTTACAAAGGTTCCACGTCATTGAATACTGTATATTACACACAACACAGAGGGTTATACACCAATTCAAAGATATTACAACAGAGTTATGAAAGTTCAGCATAGAAGGGTTAATAGATTTTGTTGAGTTTCAGTATAATTCACACATGTTGAGAGTTATACAGTAATTCATAGGTATTACAAAATAGATACAAAATTCAGTGTTGCACAGCTAAAAGCTTAGTAATGCTGAATTAAGTTGCCTTTAGCTTTTTGAAAATAATTACCTTACATTTCTTTGATTTAAGTATTTTCCCCACCATTAGAAAATTATTATCTATGCTTCTAATGTTGGTTCTGCCACATTATTTGTCCCAATATGCAGCACTACCACTCTTTCCTTATGGTTTCTTCTTATTCTCTCATTGTTCTTTCCAATGTCCACTACCCTAGCTCCTGGTAGACAATTGATGGTAGTAGCTCATTCTTTCCCCTGCATCTGTCAGTCAGTCAAGTGAAGGATAGAATCATTTACCGTAATTGTTTCTGTGTTTGCTCTTGTATTCATTTGAAATGTCTCTCTCACCCTCCCTGGGCAAAGGATTCAACTTTAAGTGGTATTTCCATAAGATCGGAGTTAGTATTATTCCATAAAGTTGCCCCTCTGCTTGTTCTTCCCCAACTGCTTGACCGTGGGTGTAACTTTAGGATTGTTGGGCTGATTGCTATTTTGGACTACCCGATTCATTATATATAGGGCTATCTGTATCACAATTGGGACTTGGCTCCTGTTACACATTATGTTTGTTTCAGTGTTATTTGATTCTGTCTCACATCTTCAAGAACTTTAAGCCTATTTGTTAATTTGAGGCAAACACCCTTCTGCCTTTTACAGCCCCTTCTATTCAAAGCACCCACTCTTCTCCATTTATTTCCTCCTGTGTGTACTCTTATCCAATTCAGCACTCAGCAACCTCTTTCATTTATCCCTCACAGTTACATGTGGTGTTTGTATGCTGCCACTGGCTTTACCCCTCCTTCCCCACTAGTTGTTTTGGCTGTTGTGCAGTAACAATTTTGTGTCAGTGATAAAATCCATAATTTCTCTTATTTGACTGCTACATTCCAATCATTCTTTCAAAATGTTGATTTCAAGCTCCAGTTGTTTTATTAGTTTGCAGTTTACACAACAGCTGTCATATATCCAGTCCTCTGTATCCAGAGCAATTTCTGTAGCGACATATAGGATAGTATGGGGAACAGTTGACAACAGGGCTATTCTTTCACAGAGTTGGCACTGTGATGATGGATTACCTCGGAGAGCGCAGAT
Organism: Neoceratodus forsteri; assembly: GCA_016271365.2. Taxonomy (NCBI): domain Eukaryota; kingdom Metazoa; phylum Chordata; order Ceratodontiformes; family Ceratodontidae; genus Neoceratodus; species Neoceratodus forsteri. The sequence continues at coordinate 798,850,185 of CM028131.1, forward strand.
CAAGAGGTAATCCATTATCATAGAGTGCCAACGAAGTAAAGATTAGCCCTGTTGTCAACTGTTCCTCATGCACTTTCTATATAGTGTATGGTGGAATGTCATTTTTGGGGAAAAACACTAAAGCATGTTTCTGCTTCAAAACATTTTTACTGGGGTACTAGAAGGAAAAAGAACTTTACATTTGAATGGTTTCATGCTTGACACTTTAACTGTTGAAGAACTTTACATTTTGAATGTTTTAGCTAAACATTTAAACTGTTTAAAACTCACATACAGCAGCACCCAGAACAGTAATTCACAATCTGCAGGGACGAGCAGAGAAAAGGGGTCAGTAGTGAGGATCACATTTCATCACTCAGGAAACTATGTAATTGCCGCATGTCATTTCTCGGTTTTTTTGCCATTTTTGTTTTCCTGATCGAGGATGAATCTATCCCATTTTAGTAGTGGCTTTGACAGTACTGCCACCGTCATTGCTGCTTTCACTAGGTGTACTGTCTATGGAGTGAGCCCAAACTGTCAAATGCTGCTCGAGGACACAGTGTGTGACATGCGAGTGCAGCAGAGACAAAAGGAGTGTTAGCCCTCAATAAAATCCGCCTCACCTTGACTAAGGCCTGTAGGCTAATTCACGAGAGCCCCTAGGTTAACACATACCTGCCAGCTTTTATGACATGGCAATGCTGCTTAACCTGGATGAACGACTCAGATACCAAACCTGCCTCATAACAAAAAAACTCTCCTTGGACTATCCTCGCCTGGGCTGACAGCCTCCATCCACCTAGTACAACCCTTAGTTCAAACTCAAACCTCCTCCAAGGCCACTCTACTAGTCCCTAGGTCCAGGACCACACATGGACAAAGATCCTTCCATCACAGAGCTCCCTCCTGGTACAACACACTCCCTACCTCCATCTCTGATACCCTCAATCTCCTGCTTCAAACTTCACTTCAGAGTCAGCTATTTAACACGCATAGCTGTGCTTGTATCTAGCACACTATGCCATGACAAAACTCATTGAGTGGCTCCTCACCCAAGCCAGTCTCCGACCATGCCACATAGCCTCTCTGAATCTTTGTGTTCCTGCAGTCTCTACACCATACCACATGTATGCTTATACCAATGTATGTAGAATCTGTTACTCTGTACCCAAATAAAAGCTTGTGAATGCCGAACCAGTAACCTAAATGATGTAACAAAGAAATAACTGCATGTGATTGCCAAAACTGTAACTAATGATGTAACTAAATGTTGTAATTTATTTGTCCTCATTGTGACGAGTGCCCTTTGAAATGAGCCTCTGGCTTAAAGGTTGTAAACTGATGTACAAATAAATAAATAAATAAAATAAAAAAAAATCGTTCTGCTGCTACTGAACGTCACTAGTGCAGGTGAACAACATTTCAACAGCGAGGGATTTCGGTGGAGAATGACGTTCCACCATACACTATATAATGATTACCAAGTTAGAATCCTGGCTTATCTCCCTATTTGCCTCAGCTGACACATCAGAAACTTGCCTCTGCCATGTCCTCCACTGCTTGTGCTCAGCTGACCCAGAAGTCCTTGTTCCCATGTGCCATGCACTAGAGTGATTTTAAATTGCAGCCCTAAACAAATATGCACTGGCTTTCTCCTCTTTAGTATATTTCACTCACCAACCTCTCTTCCACTAAATAGCACTTATAGTGCCTAAAACACACTCCCAGTACAAGCAATAATTTACTCTCATCTTAGAGGGAACTACAATGCTCAGGAGCCTCTTCTAGTTTCCTGAGCAATAGCAGTTCTCTACCAGATCATAATGTCACATGCTTAAAGTAGAATGACACTATGGCTAAGCCAGTACAGTGCTGTACCTCTGAGTGAATAGTGCCATACAGCGTACCTGCTGTATCGGTATTGCACCATTCTTACTCTCCCAGGCAAAGGATGAGACCTCTGCTGTTAGTGGGTTCTGCCGAGCAGCTGCCATGGCTCACTGGACTGAACTACAGCAGCAGAAACCCAGGTGCTGCATCTGGGACTGGGTTTGAGTCCTGGTCCCAGAACCTTTATTTTTTTGATGTTTTGCACTCCCGGGTAACCCTCTCCAGATTTGAGAATCTTTATTAAGGGGTTGGGGAGCAGCACCCATAATGGGGGTTGTGGGGTTGGAGCCCCCACAAAAAGACATGCCTCATGGCAGAAATTGTGCTGTATTGGCAGTGTGGATTTTTTTACATGGAGCTATGTCTCTGCAACATTAAGGACCCCCTGCCTAGAGATTCAGCCCACACTTGAACAGAATAAAGTAGGATAGTATAGGTAGGTGGCAATTTGGGGAAGGTAACACATGAATATATGCCACTTATGTAGCACTATAGATGCAGTGTATTTAAAATTCATCTTTCTGATGAGACGCTAAACCAAGGTACCATCTGCCTGGATTGGTGGTAGTTCAGGTGGATGTTAAAGATCCCATGGCACTTATCGAAAAGAGTAGGGTATGTTTATTTAAAAGCAGAACCATATATACATCAATAAAATACAAAAGAGATACATCAAACACAAAATTTGCAAACTGTGAAACTCAAAGTCTGACTCATATCCAAAAGATAAAGAAAAAGTTAAGGAAAATACTTCAATTATAACCAATGTTAATTCAAAAAGTTCCAATATCGTTCCCATATATTCCTTTTAAGAATTTTCCTTTCACCTTCCTTTAGACGATCGATATAGGTTATTATTTTCTCGAATAAATCCTCAGGAGTAAGATGGCGTTGCTGAAACAAGAACCAACATCTGGTCTGCCATACCCAATACAATATTAAACGGCTATAATGTTCAAGGTGCTAGAATTACAGTTCAACCAAGAAACTGGAAATAAACCAAAAAAAAAAGCTCTCTGATTCCATTGATGCCAAACTTTATTCCAAAATGACGCCGCCACAGAAACCAAAAACGTAAATAAAAGGGCAAGAAAAATATAAATGAGTCATTGTTTCCATAAGATCTGTACATGAATCTCGAAACAATATCTATCCATTACTTGTTTGTGCTTTTGATTACCACGGACATTAATTTTACCTGTGTACCAAGCCAAGCAATATCCCACATTGTCGCAGGAATATGGGAATCCATAAGACGATTACCAATCTGTGTCTTTTCTATGGGTGTAAATCCTGAAATACATCTACCTTAAATTGGATTCTACTATTTCTGTATACAATTGTTTTCGAGTTAAATCTTTAATCATATTAACCGAAATATGCCATGTTTTTAGCATATCAAACACTATTCCCTAATCTGTCGATAAAACATATTTCCTTCTATTTTTGTGTAAAAATTCACCAATATTCCATTCTTGAAAAATCCTTTAAGTGATATACGTATCAAAGGAATCCAAGGTTGAAGAGAATCCCTAACCAAAGGTTTCAAATTATTTGAAAAGAAAAGTGAATAAAAACACTATCGGGTGAATCATAGAAACCCCTAAATCGGTAGGTTTGTAATAAAACATTCCGGCTAATTGGATTAAGACGGCTTCCCAAAAACAAGAAAAAAGAGACTTAAGAGAGGCACAAAAAAATTTGGGTAGCGGGAAAATATGTGCTACATGTAAAAACAAGGCAATAAACACGTTTTAATCAAAAAATATGTTTCTTCTTCCCAAAAACCACTTATGCCATTTACTTACTTTCTCCCTACTCTTATTCAAAACTATTTCCCAATTATATTTAGCTGTGTCTGAACTCCAAAATAAACACCAATAATTTATGGAGAATTCACTAACTTAATTCCACCTATTGAAGAAACATTCTCTAAAGAGGAAGCCAAATTAAAACACACACTTTTCTGTAGATTTAAACTAGATCCAATAACTGATAGAAAAACTGGTAGTACTTTACATAATAAACAACCCTCTCTAGTGTTAGGTACCAAAACACAAAGATTGTCTGCATAATAAATTAGTTTATGAAAATTAGAATCAATGCCAGAAAGACCTGAAAATCCAGGAGATTTGTGGAGTAACCTAATAATAGGGTCCAAAGCTATAACAAACAATAAGGGACTTAAAGGACAACCTTGTCGACTCCTCTACGATATAACAAGGAGATCCAAGTCTTCCGTTTATGTACGGTCTAACATAGGCCAAAGATTAACATAAAATAAGCCAATTTATAAAAGTTGTGGAAATCCATAATTTTGAGGGTTACCCAAATAAATTCTTGGAAAATACTATCAAAGGCCTTGGACAGATCAAAATTAAACAAATAATCATGTAGAGCCCCTATGAACCTTAGAAAATAATTCTCTTAGTAGCAGTAAAGCATCTCGGATGGACCTACCAGAAATTGAGCAATATTGGAATGGTGAAAGTAAAGATGGCAAATATTTGAGATCCTATTCCTAATAACTTAGCAAAATTTTGTAGTCCGTGATTCAACAATGTAATTGGTCTCCAATTCTTCAAATCTTTTTATCATCTTTTGTAAAGAAATAACATCAATCCTTCATACATCTGATCTGTCAAACGATCTTCTTGTAGAAAGGCATTAAATACAGCTACTAATTGATGTGGTATGAGTTTCCATAAAGATTTATAAATTTCTGCTGACAAGCCATCAGAGCCAGGAGCTACCCTATCCGAAGACCTAAAATAATTCCTTTTACTTCTTCAAAAGAAAAAAGGCTGTATAAGTTCTTGTTTTTGAGGTACTGTTAACGTAGGTACACCCAATACCTGTAATAAAAGCGCACATCTGTTGAATCAATAGCTGGGGTTTCAAATGTATGTTTTATAAATTTTGTGACACATTCCATAATTTTTCTTGCCCTTTTATAATATGACCTTGATCACCCAACAATTGATACATTTGTTTACCACAGAATTCTTCTTTAGAGACGGCAAGGGGTTAAATTGATGTTGGGTCCCAGTGGTCCTAAATTTCTGTTCAAAAGTATAGATTTTTGTCTATTGTATTGTACTTTAGTTAAAGCGTTTTAACTTCTTTTATGAGCAGAACAGTCAAAGCCATATAGGTGAGATTCTGTAAATAATGCTAATAGTTCTGCACGTAAAAGTCTAGAGGTGCGATGTCTGCATCAGCCAATCTAGCATAAAATTTGAAGTACGACACCACATAGAATTTAGTATCATTCCACCAATCTATCATGGAATCATATAGGGCAATTACTGTAAGACGATCCATAACCAATTCTTTAAACCCATGAAAAACTCAGGAATTAACAACAAGGATGAGTTAACTCTCCAGACCCCAGGGCCTTGTGGTAAAACTTCTTCTAATTGGATTTGTATCCCTATTAATTGACGATCTGAAGTTGCCATCGGCACTGTGATGCCTGTTACTGCTCCAATAGACTGTGAACAAAACCAAAAATCAGTTCTCGAGTTTAATTTTCCTTTTGTAAAAGTAGGTAACAGGGACTGTGCTAAAACATCCACTAAACTCATTTCTGTAATAATATTGCATAGTGCATGAGTGTCACAATAGATTTTCTTATTGGAGGAGATTTCTAAACTTGTATTAAAATCTCCACCCCATAAAACAATTCGATTTGTAAGTAAAAAGGTTTAATGAGACGTAAAAGCTGAACTCTAGCAGCTTTTTGTTGTGGCACATAAATATTTATAAGTCTATGGGTAACTTATACCAGAGAAGGTCTAACAATAAAACTCTGCCAGGTACCAAGTCTACAATCTTTGTAAAGTAAAATTAGAGGAACTAAAACAAAACCAATACGGAACAAAGATCCTGTCCCAAAGACCAATATGAAGGTCCTAAGCCCCACTCCCTCGAGGCCATCGCCTTCCCCTGCTGTATATAATCTAATATCCTGTAATAAATAAACTTCATATGCCAAACCATGTAATGCTGAAAAGGTAGCTGTACGCTTATACTTTGAACGAATACTATTTACATTAAAACTAGCTAAACGTATAGCAGACATAATGAAAAGAACAGAAAAAACAGTGTATAAGTAACCACCTCATTTCTTTTCTTCAGTCTAGTGGACTTCTTTTTAAGGTAATCCCAGAAATGTCAAATTCGCTGGTAGTGATCACGGAGGCTGCCATAGGAGGGAGTAAAGAAGAATCCCTAATCTTCCTCTTCCTCTTCATGGCCTCACCCCAGCTTTGTAAGGGTTCATAAGGGTTGGATACTGGGATAGAGGTAGAGATACAGTGCCTACATGTCTAGTGGGAGCGGAGTCACCGAGCAACTGGTGGGGAGGGTTTTAAAGTTTCCCTAACTCCACGTCCCTTGTATTGTAAGAGGTATAGTTTGTTTTGAGGCCTGAACTGAATCATTGGGAAAACTAGTTAACCCGTCAAGTGCAGGGGTTCCTATGGTTGCAGAAGTGTCAGGAGGTTCAAGGGATTCAAGGGACTCAGGGGGCTCAAGAGTGTCGGGGGATTGGGGTTCAGGGGATCTGGAACAGATAGTTGTTCAGATGGTTTAGGAAGTATTAAACTGTCAGTAGGAGCAAGAAAGGAATGGGTCTTTTCTTTATATTTAACAGGCTGTACTAAACCTTGGGGGAGGGGTCCTAATAGTGGAAGATTTAGCTATGTAAGCATCATGTTCTGCATAATCCGATGTATTATGAGCTGCCCATGGACAAGCTACAAACACATACGAGCATCGCCACATAAGTTACAGGTGGAGGTATTTTACAAGCCAACACAGTATGACCCTAACATACCGCATGATGTACATTTCAATTGGTCACAGTCAGAACTTAAATGAGTCAATGCGCCACATCTATAACATGAACGTGGTTGTCCTGGATAAAATAGTATACCACGATCCCTTCCTAAGTAGAAACAATTAGGGAGATGTTGGATTCCAGATTCAGTTATTTTAAGTTGTACATTAAATTTCCACCCTCCGTCCAAAACCCATTATCATCGATTAAAGCATGTGGTGTGCCATTAACTGTGCAACATTGCTCTAACCAGTACAAAATATCCAAAACATTGACGCCTTCGTTTCTAAAAGGACAGTAATAATTTTGCAGTTGGCCTGGTAATGGGAATGACTACAAAATGTTTCCAAACAGGGTAAATGCAAGCAATATAATAGGCAGACCAGAATTTATCTAATAATGCAGCTGAACGAAAAGAAACATCAAAATTATGATCCCCGAAGAATGTATTAAAGCATACACTTCTGAAGGTCTAATCCTAAAGATTTAATTATTAGAGTTTTTCCCACAAAGTTCCGGTCAGGGAAGATCCATATCCCCTTATAATGGATCCGTGACCACAAACCGTTTCCTCACCGGGACATCTGTTGGTTTAAAAGGGATGCATAGCTGGCTGGCTTAACCGTAGGAAAGAGTATTAACAGTGTCATCCATAGCCCTAGCATCAGTCATTTCCGTTTGTGGGTACTGACCTTTCATCATCGTTGTGGACACAGTAGCATAATTGAGATCCGTAGAGTTTTCTAATTCCGCAGTATTCTGGGGTAAATGCCTGCTTCACCGATGGCTCAGTCGGTACCAGCGCTCAGATTCAGAGGCCAGGCGAATAGACGAGCTATTCCGGTCTGTCACGGGAAAGTTGCTCCTTTGCTGCACCCTGTTCGTCTAAGCGCTCCTCCCGATTCCCCGATCCCGTAAAGGAAATTTAGGATCTGAATCCATGCTTTTGGAGTTTTAATCCAACCTGCTCTTTCCAGTGCCATCTCCGGAGACCAAGTAGAAAACGAGCTGAGAAAGGAAAGAGTCTTCTGCAAGTGCACTGTCAGTTATACTTGCGTTTGTTTCCATCGGGTCAATAATAACGTGAGCATTGCTTTTCTTTATGGTACCAGAAAAGGTTGCTTGTCCATTCTCCGGATGTTTCCTTTTTTCTCCTCCTCTATTACCAAAGTTGAGTCTCCGTCTGTCTCCCCTCGACTTTCTTCATTCACAGCCTGAACCATCTCCTCCTCAGGTAATTCAGTGCTTGGTTTGCCTATAAGCGTTAGAAACTGTGGAAACCTCCTCGAGGTGTTGTCTGACTCTTTAGGTCTTTTGTCAATCACCTCTGTTCTCTCCGTCGACTGAGGCATACTGAAACTAGTCCAGATGTCTCATGGGAAGGGTCCCCACCCATCAGAGTAGGGAATTTCCCTGGTGTCCTGGCAAATTTCCCTCATTCGCTAAAAGAAAATACCACCAACAGCTTAATCTGGTTCAAGGTCAGTATGCATTCATCTGTATCCCCTCCCCAGGTCGTGCCTGAAAATAGGCAGGATTTGTCTAGTGCACTTAACTGGTCAAAAATTCACAGGCAAAGTCCACGTGAATTACCAAACTTTGCATTGGAGGAATCCACAAAGTCTGTCCCAGCATGACAAACTTAAACTTGGATTGTTCAAATTTCACTAGTAATTTCACTGTGGAGTGTGAAACCGACCACAGAGCATAAAATTTTGGGGAGAAATTTCACACTCGCAGTGAATTTCATGGAATTCACAGTCTGTGAATTCAGTAAATTCCACAAGTTGTGCTCCTTGAAATGTGGAACACTAGTGGATTGCTCCACAGAGCAGATTTTATGGATTCGCACATCTACATAGCACACACTTTACATAGCACACAGAAAGTACTATCCACATGCAGTGTCTAGGCAGCAGCAGACTCTGCCGTGCCCTTTCTGCTCATTCTGATTTGGCAAAAAAAAAGTTTTCCTTACAAAGTATATTTTAGGAATGATGCATCAGTGCATGTAATGACATTTGCCAGTAGGGTATTAACTGCTTATTAAGACTCGAAATACAAATTATAATAGGGATGAAATAATGTGAATTAACTGGGTCCTTGAATTTTTCTGGGTGTTCTAGTAGGATCACAACACAAAGCACAGTAAACAAGCATTTGTCAATGCCAAATGTTGCTTGCTTCTATGTGCTGTTTAGGTATTGGAAGTCATTGGAGTGCAAATATTGAAAATTTGCGAACTTACGAGCATGCGTAAGAACTGCGTAGAACGACGCTTGTAAAACAGTCAATTTTAGGAACTTTTCACCAAATTTTCAACATAGCCATTTTAAGACCTCTGCTAATGAACAGTGACACTGTGATTTTCTTAATGTCCCATGCATTGATTTCATATATGACTAAGCCATTGTCACTACATGGGCGGAAACACATTTTGGACAGGATGTGAAAAATGACAGCTATACTGCTCATAAGGAGGTGTGGTAAAATGGCAATGTTGAAAATCTGGAGTGAAAATATTGAAAATTCTTGAACTTACAGGCCTGCGTAGGAACTGCATAGCATACGCTCGTAAAGCAGTCATTTTAGGAATTTTTCACCAAATTTTCAACATAGCCATTTTAAGACCTCTGCTCATGAACAGTGTCACTGTGATTTTCTTAATTTGTCCTGTACATTGATTTTGCACACACCGACTGCACCATTCTGTGCTACATGGACGGAAACACATTTCAGGTGAGATGTGAAAATGACAGCTATACTACTCATAAGAAGGTGTGATAAAATGGCAATGTTGAAAATCTGGAGTGAAAATATTGAAATTTCACGAACTTATGAGCCTGTGTAGGAACCGCGCAATGCAGCTCATAAAACAGTCATTTTTTGGAATTTGGCACCAAATTTTCAACATGGGGTTTTGTGACCCCTTCTCATGAATGATGTCCGCGGTCATGGCGGTATTCATGCCCAAGGGGGTGATTTGCAGTCTCTGCGCGGTCTCTGCTGCGAAATCACCCTCGGCCTGAATAACGCCATGACAGTGACATCAGTCATGAGAAGGATCCCAAAACCCCATGTTGAAAATTTGTGTAAAATTCCCAAAATGCCTGAGATATGCTACAAAGTTGAAACCCTCTATCAGCCCATTATACAGCTTACCGGCATTTCCTCAGTTAGGTAGTCGGCTTTGAAAGTGCAGACCTGTTCCCGATCCACTGAAGATCGTCACGCCGAGCTCCGGGAGGAAAGTATGGGGTGAGGGTGTGTGGGAGGCAGGAGTGCGCGGTGGGTGGAGTGCGGGTTGTGGGAAGGGGTCGAGGAGACACGCCGGCGGGACCGTTTCGTTTTCAGGAAAAAAAAAGGCGTCGTGGGACCGTTTGCCACGCTGGGGTGGGCTCCCAGTGTGGCACAAAGAGCGATGGAGGGCGTTCAGCTGACGGGGATTAGGCACCCCGTCGGCAGAAGGACTGTTGCCACGCTGGGGTGGGCTCCCAGCATGGCACCTGCTGCCTGAGGGGCAGGGAGCGCGAGCTCAGCCGACAGGGATTGGGCACCCTGTCGGCTATACGAAATCGTAGTCTGGTAGCGCCGCGGCAGCGTGGGGAGCTGCGCCAGGCAGCCGATATCTCTATCGGTGCTCACTCAAGCGTAACTCCCCTTTCAACTGTATGCCACTGCATTTGGAGCGTGTCATACACAGCTCCAAAATGCATTGGCTTACAGGGCCTCGCCTGCCAGCACACTGACTGAATTGGAGGAGAGGTGACACACCCGAAATCTCCGATGATGGCACTATGTTTCTTGCACATGTGCAAGCAATATAAAAGGACAAATGCTTATTGATAGTAAAAACAAAAAACTGAAAATACAGCTGGAACAAAAGGAAATAATGGAACAGAAATATCATCACAGTCTTACAGCTTTTGTTCCCTTTGTAACACTAGTTGCCCTAATCAGCAAAGATTCTCCCACTTTGAATTGAATCAACGTAATTGCATTGACAACTACAGTATAGCTGTTGTATCTTACATCCTAGTGTCCTTCTTAAAAGAAGAGATTAGAACAGACTTGAGTTCAACTTATATAGTAAGTTGTCACACATGCACGCACACACACACACACACACACAGAGTATCTCAAATTGAGATGCAGGTTTGTCAGCTATTGCATGTGTACAAACACAGTAGTGACTATTGAGTGCACACAGAACTCATGCAAGGCTTAAGGCTGGCTGATATCTGCTTTAGCTTAAATAGGTACTGTAATGTCTACAAAGGTACCTGGGCTATCACGTTCTCTTGTTAAAAAATGGCTGTCAGTTTTTTATCCTTCATGTCAACAGCCACAGAAGGACAAAATTGGAATGCAATGTAATGTCTGATCTGAAAGGTGGTGCCTGTATCACTGAACTGTTATGACTTAGTACTACACTAGAGTATTAACTTTGGATACATGTGTGTCCAGAATGAGGTCTGAACCCCTAATCTCATGGCCCAGAGGAGAGAGTGCTAGCAGCTAAGGCACTCACTGACATTTACTCTATGCAGATTTGTATTGGTGGAGATATTCAAAGGGATTGTGCCTGGAGCAACTGAGTTGCACCGGGCGCAGCCCAAACTGTGCCCCAGGGCTATATTCAAAAGTGGGAATTACACAGTGCAATTCCTGATGTGCCTGGGTGAAAGATAATGTATGTGGAAGAACTCCAGGTGGTGTGCTCATGCATATTTGGTACAGCCTGATATGCACCCCAGGATGTCTGGTGCATCTGCTGGCACAACCCTAGAGATGTGCTGCATACCTGGGCTCAAAGTTGAGCTTGTACAAAATGGCTGAAGTGCTAGTCACCAACAGGTGAGCTGCTGTAGTGCAGTACACAACCACCGCAGCTGCAGGCTGTTGGTGGCAACCCAACATCATGCACAAGCACCCACAATAGTCCCTGGTAGTCAAGTGGTACACCCTCCCCACCCGTACCCCTAACACGCCATGATAATAATTATGTCAAATTCCTGAGTGGTCAGTAATTCCCCCCTTACACCTGAAACCCAAATTGCTGGTAATAATATTCAAATGACAGCCCTGGTAGTTTGACCCAACCCACCCCGGTCATCGGCAGCCAGCATACCCAACCGTATACCTCTGCAGCTGCCAGCCTAATGACAGCTTGCAGTAAGTGCTGCAGCTCATTGGTCTGCACTGTGGACCAAGGAGCTTGTAGTGCATATTGTAAGATTCAGTTACAACTTTGTGAATGAAGTCATTCATTCACACAGTTATGAATGACACTTACAGTATGCACTGCAGTGTGGACCAATGAACTTGCAGCACTTACTGTGAGCTGTCATTCGTGGGCAGCCATGGAGGTAGCAGGTGGGTATGCTGCCCGCTGATTACAGGGGAGGCTGGGTGGGCTGGGATCCTGTGTGGGTGGGGTGGGGACCATTAGATTACTAGGGACCAATATTGGTCTATTTATTCAGTGATCAGGTTAAGGGATGGGAGGGGTTACCATTAGACTATCAGGGCTCTAATTTGAATATTATTATCGGCAATCGGGTTATGGGTGGGGAGGGTGGAACCATTGGACCACCAGGGACATTAAATTAAAATATTTCATGACAATCTGATGTACAGGTGGGAGGGCAAATCACTGGACCACCAGTGGTTTGTTTCACCTATCTTCCAGGTCCCCTCCTGGACCTCCATCAAACAATCCTTCCCCCTCTTCCTGGACCTCCCTCACTGCCTGCCTTTATCACCTCTGTTTTCATCACCCTTTTCCCTGTCATTCCCTATCCCCTCTTCCCTCTCTCTCCCTTTCTAAGACTCTTGCTCACCTCCTATCATAGATACAAACTTGACAAGGCTTCCTGGCTGCTCCTCCTCCACTTGGATCTTCCCCTTAACTCTTCTCTACTTCTCTTTCCCTCTGCCTCAGATCATGTATTACCTAATGTGTATAAAAACTGAAGTTTAAGGCCTGGATATTCAAACTACTGGGCTGTGGCACAAGCATAGGCGCAGCTCAACTTGACTGCACAGGGGTGTGGCATGGGCGATATTCAGGAGCTGCGTATGGCTCAGCAACTTTGAATCTCGCACCTAACCACCCACTGTGCATGGCGCAGTGGCACTGCACCAGCGCAAGTGGCCAGAGTGGAGTATGGAATGCGCTAGCGCAAGTGCCATGCGTCATTCACAGCACCTCACGATATTCAAAGGGGACATGCAAATGGGGCCATAATTTATGCAAGGCGCACATGGGGCAATTTGCATGTCATTATACCCCATTGCATCCCATTATCATGCAGTGCCCGATCCCTGAGACTTTCGCCTGGTGCCCTGTCAGGCAGCAGCAATGGGGAGACCAACGCCCCCTACAGCCTGATCGCTGGCATTTGTTTAAATATAAAGTCCTCATCCAATATCCCTGGTGGTCCAGTGGACCTCTCTGTGCCTGATCGCGGGCATTTGTATAATAAAGGAGAGTTATTGAAATATCCCTGGTGGTCAGTGGACGCTGTTCACCTGATCGCGGGCATTTGCATAAGAAAAAGAGGTATTGCACTATCCTGGTGGTCCAGTGGACCGCTGTTCACCGATCGTGGGCATCTGTATAAGAAAAGAGGAATTATGGCAATATCCTGGTGGTCAGTGGACTGCTATGTGCCCTATCACGGGGCATCTGTTCTATAAACCCCTCCGTCCAATATCCCTGGTGGTCCAGTGGACTACTTTCCGCCGATCATGGGCATCTGTACCCAGAAAGGACCAATATCTCTGGTGGTCTAGGTACCCCCCTCCCACCAGCCACTGAGCCCCACCACCACTCCCCCTGTCAGCGGCGGGCGGCAGCACCCACCGCCTGCTGCTCGCTGCCGCCAACTGACAGCTTGATAGGGCTGCATGCCCAGTGGTTCCCAGCGTGAGCCAATGGGCGTGCAGCTATACTATACACATTCCAGATATGTGATTCATTCACATATCTGGAATTATAATATAATATAGGCTGAATGCCCATTGGCGCATGCTGTGAACCAATGGGCATGCAGCCTTCAACGTAGTCGGTGCGGCGGGGCGGCAGGCGGGAGGCATGCGCCGCCGCTGGCTGACGGAGAGCGGAGAGTGGTGGGGCTCAGTGGCGCAATGAGAGAGGAGACCACCACGAACACCAGGAGATATGGTCACTTTGAGCCAGCAGATGCCCATAATCAGAGGTGGTCACTGGACCACCAGGAATGAATGAGAAGTTATTAGAACGGATGCCGACGATTGCACATGGCGGTCCATGGACCACCGAGGACAATAGCAACAATTCTGCTGTTACAGCCACCAGCAGCGAGCGACCACTGACACCAGGATAATGCAATAACTCTCCTTTCTTTATACAAATGCCCGATCGCGCGAACAGTGTCCACTGGACCACCAGGGATATTTCCAATAACTCTCCTTTATTATAAAAATGCCCATGATCGGCAAACAGCGTCCACTGGACCACCAGGGATAGTGCAATAATTCTCCTTTTCTTATACAAATGCTCTGCGATCGGTGAACAGCGGTCCGCTGGACCACCAGGGATATTTCAATAACTCTCCTTTATTATACAAATGCCAGCGATCAGGCGAACAGAGGTCCACTGGTCCACCAGGGTAGTGCAATAATTCTCCTTTTCTTATATAAATGCCCCGATTGGGCATGGGGGCACCGCCAGATGCAGCCAGAACTCGGGTGTTCACTTCACAGGTGGCAGCTGCCGTATGGCGCCCGGGCAATGAGGCAGCTTCACCTGTGGGTGGCTTCAGTTGTTTCGCTTAACTTTGTGCAGGCACAAGTAGGTTGGCGATGTGATGCATGGCTCTGCACATCCCGGCTGAATATCGGGCCGTGCAGGTTATGCATGGGAATGCCACCCCTACCTGTGCCTGCATACATTACTGATGCGTTCTGGCGCGCTCGGGATTTGTCTTGGCACTTTTCCTTTTGAATATCACTGGGTGCATCAGTGGGTTGCGATGGTGCAACACTGCGCGCCATTCGCAACCCTTTGGAATATCTGGGCCTAAGTGTTCTGTATTATTATGTTAACTACATCTGTTTTAAAATGTTCTGTATAAATTGTCTGTCTCCCTTATCTGTATGTAACCCATCCTTATTGATGTGGAACCTTTGTAAATGAGCTGCCTGGCAATCAAATGCATTTTGTAATTCCTTGAATGAGTAAATAAATAAATAAATAAATAAATAAATATTTCCTGTGATCGGGGTTACGGCGGGAGGAGGGACCACTGGACCACCAGGGATATTGATTATAAATTTCTACGGCATTGTAGGTATGGGATGGGGAGGGTACTATTGCAGTCCCTGGTACAGGGACTGCATGCTGCAGGACTACAGGTGAATTACCCTGGCCAGCCCTGCACAACACATGCAATGGGGCTATAATGATATGTAAATGGCCCCATTTGCACCTTGCATGAATAATGGACTTTATTTGCATATCCAGGTGTGAATATCTGGAATTTTGCCCTTGGCACAGCTCCAGTTGTGCTGGAGCATTCCCATTCCTGGTATTCAGACCTGTCTGGAGAGATGCACTGGGGCATTGTATTTGCACCTTGCACATCAGTTGCTATATTCAGAAGAGATCGCCATGACACAACTCTTTGAATATATCCTAGTTGCTCCAGCGCAACTCAGTTGCACTGTACCACCACTTGCGCCATTGCCAGGCACAATTCTGAATATCAGGCCCAATATGAACAATGTTCCCCAGTGTCCTAAAGAAAATTAGCAGCTGCATCTCATAAGGTTATCCAAGAAAATAACATATTCAGTAAATAAACACAGTATATACCATACAGTACATTTTTTCCCAGATGTCATCTGCCTTTAGATTAGATTCAAATTAAT
The DNA here is from genome assembly GCA_016271365.2 of Neoceratodus forsteri. Lineage (NCBI taxonomy): Eukaryota > Metazoa > Chordata > Ceratodontiformes > Ceratodontidae > Neoceratodus > Neoceratodus forsteri. The sequence goes on from CM028131.1 coordinate 798,865,816, forward strand.
AAGCTTCATTGCTCTGTGACAGGATGAAGGTCTCGTGAAAAGCTTTTGATATACAGTGACACCTCCAAAATTATACCCAGTTCTGCAGAATTCTGCAGCAGTTTCTGCAGGAAAGAAGGCAATTTCAATGGAGGTAATTCCTTTTGTCATGTAGGAAACTGTGATACTGTCTTCATGCTAGTGGGCTCCACTGTACCTGGCAGGATTTTTCTGCATTTTTTAACTATGCATTTGAGACATTACACATTTTCTGTGCACCACGAAAATGAGAGAAAGGGCTTGCAAGGTCATGTAAGCATGTTAGTTATCAGTGATAGTTGGTAGAAAATGAGAGACTTAGCTTTTAATGAGAATCACAGCTGTTCCACCCTGCAGCATTTCTGGACATCTTGGAATGCAAGATCTCCACTCATCTATATTCTGAGACTATATATGTATAACCCTTGGAAAGAAGACATCAAAACTTTCTACTGATAACATAAAACAAACATTTTGCAGACTGAAAAAACCTGGGGCAGGATTTTCCTAAGGATCTGCCAAATATGTGTCTGCTGCTATTTTAAAGCAGAAATGTGTCTAAACCTATTAGACCATTAGATGTCCCAACAATGTTTACATCCCAAAACAGATGCAATTGCATCCAAACTGGATCCAACTCACAGTTATGTTCTAGTTCTGCAGCACATTGTGACTTTTTGTCATAAACAGATGAAACTTCTGAAAGTAGGAGCAGGGCTGCATGAACACCACCTACCAGTTAGTACACATGGCCCCTAGCTCCTGACCACTCACTTCATTAGAAGATTGTTGACCACTCCACTCTGTTGACCCCATGGAGATATTTGTAGGTTTCTATCTCAATCCCTCTTGCTTCTTGTCTCAGGTGAGTACATGTTCAAGATGTCCAGCTGCTCCTTGAAAGGCAACATTGTTTTTAACAGGTAATTTTTTTTTTTTATTTTATGCATTTGAAGAGAGATAGTTAACTACCATAACAATAGATCTTTAAGATACTCTCCTCCATTGAGCCACACCATTTAACTATGCGCCATCGGCATCAGGACTACCAGAAATTTTTGCTGTCTGGATCCACCAATGTTGCCATGCCTCATTGGCACCTATAACGTGAGCATCTCAGCATGCCTCACTTCCCTCTGGATACAAGCTGACTGGATTATCAGATGACCAGGGACTGAAGTGACCAGGATCAAACCAGGCACATTGGAGGGGTATGGAAACCTGAGTATAAATGTTGTATTAGGAAATATGGAGAAGCAGCTTGTGAGAGCAGGCAGTATTGTCTCCCATCACCCAGCAATGGGGAAGAAGGGAGGGACAGCTGTGTCTTAATGGAGGGATTTGCACAAAGACCTGTTATGATAGGTAGCTATTCTATCTTCTTGAGGAAAACTCCTTCCTTTGAGCCACATCATGAAATGATTACCAAGCAGTGACAAGTACAGAAGGAGGAAGGCAGGACCTAATAATCCTGAGTAAAGAGGTCTTTCTGAACAATGAGGCCAAAGCCAGCATGTCTACAAGAGACAATGTCAGGCTGTAGTACTTATTAAATGTATGAAGCACACTGGCTCTGGCGGTACTGGGGTTTAGGTGCTGGATGCCACACTTCGTGCCATGCCAAAACCCAGGCTGTGGAGCGAGCTCGGGTTGCTGTGGGTCAGCATGGGAGGGAGAGGATCGAGCATCCAATGGACTGCTCTCTCTTCCAGGCAGGGAAAGAAGGTCGTCCTGCTACTTATCTGCATCCTGGTGGAGGCTGGGGGCAGCACTGAAGTTAGGAGGCAAAGACCATGGCTAAGTGCGTGTGCACACCTCGTGCATGTGTGTTCATGGCCCCAAAGAGGGGTGGAACATGGAAAAAGGAGGTGACCATAGGCTATGTGAATCCCTGCCTGCTGAGCGGTGTCCCTCTATGCTCCTGGATCACTGGAAGCCCCAATCTGGATACTGAGTCCTAGGTGGGGGAGGATGTCCCTCCTTCCTGTTCCCACCACAGGGAGAAATCCATGGGGACATGCAACTCAGCCATATGGGGGGCTAGTGGTGGATGAACATAGGCAGCAAACCAGGGTGGAATTACTTGCATGCAGTCACCGGAGGATCATAGCCACAAAAAAATGTATAAAGCATATATGACAGCAGTGGAAATACAGGCAGCAGCAACTGTGGCAACAATGGCAGCAGCACATATGTCAGTAGTGGAAACATTCTGGAAACAAATCACCAAAGTAGCCATCCCATGGATGGAGTAGGCACAGCAGTACCAGGAAACTGCTTATCAATTTTTCAGGTAACAAAACATATTCGTTGGCCATCAATTTGGACAGGCCTTGTTTGAAAATCGGTAGCCCCTCCGGCTCCATCCTGGGCACTAAAGCTGTAAATAGTTGTGAGATTTTTTCTACAATCCTTTGTATGATCCAAGTACCAATGCTGCATCCTCGGGCATCCATTGTACGTACATGTCATTCCCCACTAACCGTGATAGACAAAAATAAACAGGAAGGTCAAGATCCTGAATTAGTGTTCTTTCAGACACTACCTTCAGAAGGAAATTACGATTATTGTATAAAGTAGCCCTATCCATGTGAAAAATGATAGAAGGAGGGCTGCAGCCAGTCCCTGAAACTCTAAAATGTGTCTAGCAGGTATCCTAGCCACCAAGAATATTGTCTTTCAAGACAGGAAGTACAGCTCAAAGATAGCAGCAGTCTTGAAGGGAGGAACAGTCAGGGACTCTAAGACCAAATTAAAGTCCCAAACCGGAAACATATTTTGGACTGGGGGTGCAATAGTATAGTACCTCTTAGCAATCTATGGGAAAACTTCCATATGGACTACTATCTTGCTGTCTATAAGAGCAAGCACTGCACTTTGGGCACTAGACATGTAATGGAATCCAGAGCATGCCAAGTGCACCAAACCATAAAATGTTTCCAGTTTTGCAAGTAGGTTTATCATGTAGATGGCTTTCTAGGTACCAGCAGAACATATACAACCACCGGGAAACCACAAAGCGAGAGGCTCTATATCTTCAGGAGCCAGATATGCAGGTACAGAGATCAAGGCCTCAGTACACCAGAGCACCTTGATCTTGTATCATAAATCTCACCCACAGAGGGAGTGGGATGGGAGGTTCCACTTCCTATTGCTGGAGTACAGGAAATCAAATTTGTTTGGGGCAGTAAAAGGCCACCAGAATCAAGGTGGGCCTTGTCCTATGCTTGATCAGAGCCCTCAGTAACAGAGGGAATGGGAAAAGCATACATCATCCTCTCTTTTCAGGACAGGGACAACACATCTTACCAGAAAGCTCAAGCCATGGAGCAGGTTTCTGTCTGGTAAATGCCATTTTTGCAGCAGTCATCCAAAGTGGAGTTGGAGAGTCCTCATTCATGTCACATTGCACGGAATTGATTTAGGGATCTGTCAGTATGTTCTTGGTAGAAATAATGCAGACAGAAATATGTCTCATTTTACCACCCTGTGCCAAACTCCTTTCTTCTCTCTCTTTCTCTGCAGTTAGGGTATGAATGAACTCTACCTTGCCTATTGATGTAATACAGCACTGAAGTATTGTCTGTATGGATTAGTAACTGGTGCCCCAGGAGTAGGGTGGTGAAGGCTTTAGGTCACACAGAAGACCTCATCTTCAGAGTATTGCTGTGCAGAACTATATCTAAAGGGGTCCATTGGTCCTAAGTTCTGAAGGGGTCTAGATGGGCAACTGAACCTGAGGCATCCATTGTCATCACAAGGAGGGGTATGGATGGAGGAATGGGGACCCTGACTCTTGGTTGGAGTGTTCAAACCACAACAGCAGGGAATGATGAAATGGAGGAATCACCTTTATGAGACACTCCAATTCATCAAATGCTAAGCCCCTCCACCTGGAAACTATTGAGGATTCTCAAGTGAGCAAGCTAGTGAAACAGTCATGTGTCTGCTGCCATCAGGCTGATTAACCTTAAAAGGTATTTGCTGAGTCATAGTCACTGGATGATGCCAGCTGTGTCTGTGCCACCAGTACCATAGCATGGTCAACTGGGAGAAAGTGAAAAGGGAAGGGAATTATTTAACGGAAAGGCATACTAAGCCAGAGCTTGTTTCAAGGTGTGACCTAGGAGCACAAGGAAGATAAATGACTTGTTCAGGGTTACACAGTATGCAAGGATATATGGTAAAGAAAACACGAAAACAGAGCTTTGTAATATGGGTGTCATAATCAGTGTGTGAGTGGGTGGTAGTAGCATTATGGAGTTGAAAATGTGCTGTTGTGTTATTGTGTTATCATGTTGTGTGTGTTGCACTTTAAAGCTTGTTTTGTGTCAGGTTATGTGTTTCTCGTTGTGGTCTCCTGAGTCAGAATATGCTACTCTGCCTTTCTCCCATGGTTCTTCCGCCCCGAGTTGTGCTCATCATGGGAGTCGATTATTTAATCTGCCCCCTCCCAGGTTCTCCTTCCTCCCGAGTTGTGCCCACCCCAGAGTTGTAATATGTGATCTGTCCCCTCCTGTGGGTTTTATATTGTCTTGCTGTTGTAACTTCCATTTAGTGCTGTGTGTAACTGGAACATTTTTCCCAGTGAAATATTTCACATAATTTGTGCATTTTTAGAAATATTTTTGCAGGCAAATGTAAAATTGTGCCCATGGAGCAAACTATATTTTGCCCTTGATCTGGTGAAATTTGCACTCCCAGCACCCATGGGTGAAATTTTCTATAATGACTCCTGGTGTCTAGTGCTCCCCCGCCACTCACCTGCCCAAATTTCCATTAAATTATTTCTCTCTGGTGTCTAGTGGTCTCCCCCCGGCCAAATCACTGGCCCAAAGTACATAAAGCAAGTACCCCCCAGTTAACTCATTATTTTACCGATCCTCAGACCCCCGTCCTAAAAATCCACACTCCCTGGTGTCTAGTGAACCCCACCCTCTCACACTGTCATCAGATAGCACCACCCCATTTCCCTGTACCCTGATTGGGCCACTGGCACAGCTCTCAACTCATCTCCACAGCTGGCAGCATGACTGAGCCTTCAGTGAATGAGCATGTGCTTTGTACAAGCATGTGCTCATTCACTAAAGTGCTCAGTTGGCTGCCGACCAAGGACCACTAGACCCTACCAGGACAGGGAGATATTTTCTGGCAGGCAAAATTTCACCGCTATTTCAAGAAGGATTTTGCACTGCAAAATTGCCGATTTCACCACAATTTTGCCAGCAAAATTTTATTTCACAACATTTCTACTTCCATTGCTGTTAGAAAGGGCAGTTTGTGCAGGGGTGTGGTATGCGCTGCTTGTATCTTGTGGTATGGTTGCATGTAACCCTGATCTACATCTGCATTTTTTAGAGTACGTTTTTTTTCAGTGGTTTTCAATTAGCTTTAATGAGGGAACTGTTGCAAGTGAGGGGCTGATGGGATTCAAATCCAGGTCTCCAGGTTTGCAGATCAGTGCCCTTAACCACTATATTTCCTCCAAAACACCCATCCACACCTGTGCCCAGAACCACTCCTATATATTGGAGTCACTGGTAAGGAGTAATTATCAACTATGGTTTGTTGACCAGTATACCCAGTTGGTCCAAAAAGTGTGTGAGCAATGACTTCCTGAGATGAGGATTTCAATAGCCAGTTGTCTATATAGGGAAGACATAGAGGCCCTCCCAGTTGAGGGCAGCTGTCACCGCAGCAATCACTTTGGTAAAGACATATAGTGCAAGCACAAAGGGCAAGACTTGAAGTTGGTAGTGTGAGCCTAAGCATAAAATGCAGATATTTTCTGTGTGACTTTCAGACATTGACATGAAGGTATGCATCCTTCATTTCCAGAGGAACCATTCGATCCCTCTTATCAGGAGGAGGAAGAGGGACTGCAGTGAGACCATTTGAAACTTTGTGTATTTGATGAATAGATTCAGTCCCTGAAGGTTTAGTACAGGCCTAAGTTCCCAGTTCATTTGGGACCAAAAAGTACCAGGAATAATATTCCAGGTACTGTTTTGAACAAGGACCGGTTCAACGGTCATTGCACATTGATGGCCATGACTGTTCCTCATGGTTCTTCATTCTAGATACTGACCTGATGCTTGGTACCAGTATACTTTTACTGAGGAGCCTCCTATGAATGCTACCTTCTGCCATTCTGATTAGCCTGTGCCATCCTCCACAATGGCAGCTTAAATGTATCTGGACAAAATGTTATCGATAAGACTTCAACAAAATATCACAAAATACCACAATTTATACACAAGCTCATGAAATTCAACTATTATAACTGGTGACACCATATAATGACTGAATATACTCTACTGATAAAATGTGATAAAAACCAGTGAATTCATAATAACTTGATCATGGGTTATTATGGCATTTACCTCCTTGCACTATGCATGCCTCCAGTTCAGGGACATGCTTGCTCGCAAAAACAGCTTACCATTTTGTTTCTGTTGAATACTTGCACAGTTATTACAAAAATAATGCTTGTGCAAGGTTTGTTTTATGAGAATTTTTCGCACATCCTTGGTATGTAAAAAATCCTCTATAAAAGAAAAGCTTGCACGGGCATTATTCTCTGTTTAATTACTACTGTTATTTTGTAAAAAAAGAAATGTAGGCCATGTTATTCCAGTCAACAATGTAGAGAAAACAAACAAATATGTTGCAGATGAAACTTTTATTGGACTAACAAAATTATTTTTAAGACTAACTTTCGAGAGATAAAACTCTCTTCCTCAGCTCAACGTGAAAACAGCTGAGCAGTATGACAGATATAAAGGTTGGATGTGGATTCAAAACCTAAGTTTTGTTAGTCCAATAAAAGGTATCATCTTCAACATATTTGTTACTTCTTTTTTCTCTACTGTCATTTTGCAATTTCTGGCTGCTTATAACTTGGCCAGCCTTTGAGCAAGAGTTGACACACACAAACAGTTTAATTTCTAGTGTCAATGATTTTAATAAAATTAGTTCTATTCTGTTCTCATTCTTTAACATTATAAGGGCTTAAAGTTCTGCAGTTTACTTTATTGTGACATGTAATATTAAAGTTTTCTAAAATTTGGAGGCTTATAACTCAGTCCCCTTTAATGATTGAGATCTGACAATTGGTGCATTTTTATGGTAATAGGTAAATGCATTGTGCTACATTGGTGCAGTTAGGACAAATATATTGTAAATTAGTTGTAAATCACTTAGTTAAAATGTCTGGCAAAATTTCACAATGTTTTGGTGGAAACTTCACAACATTTCATGAAAGTGAAATCATAATATTGCTGGAATTCTGCTGGTGAAAGATACATTTTGTTGATCCCGCTCTACTCCTGTTCCAATGGGCTAATTGCAGTGCACCATACATTTTTACATGTCTTCCCCAATGATCCTGTTCTTGTCCACACTTGCCTGCATTCTACTGTGTCCTTCCTTTCCCACACCCCTTGGCCACACAGTGAGTTAGTGGTGTAGGGGGATTCAGACATAAGTCTCAAGGTTCACTGCTTTGCTGTCCAACCAGTGAATTACATTGTCTACCCCTCAACTGTACCTCCCCATGAGCACACAGTAAGTGTGTGGTAGCTATAGGATTAAAATCCTGTACTTCAGGTTCACATCTCTGTGCTCTAACCCGAATGTTAAACTAACGGCCTACATTTAGTTTTTGGCTTCCATCTCACTGGGTCTACTTGTAAATGGTGGTTGTGTTAAGGGTCTCAATTCTGTGATCTAACCCCTATGCCAAATAAGCACAAACACACAGACATTCAAACACCAGTAATTCAGCCTGATCTACAGAACAGGCTTGTGAATCAGTTGATCCAGGTTTAATTCACACCACTGTGCCTCACTCACTCCTCTGTCACTCACTCCTTACTCAGTACTCCCTCCTTCCTTCCCTCCCTCCCTCCATTCCTCATGCACTGTTAGACTCTGAGCAACGTTCTTAACTTCTGTCTTTCAGTCTGACCCAGTTACAAAGATTGGTGCATGCAGAACAAGTTATTGCATCTCAACAGAGCTATCCAATGACAATAAACTAAAAAAAACACAGAAAATCAGTTACACACCACCACTACATATAGAAAAATCCACACAAGCACATGCTGCTTATATACACACATCAGTAGACAAGCACACAAAACCAGATATGCAACCACCTCCCCCTCCACCCCTCCACATACACATACACACAATACAGGGATATAAAATGCTCTCACTCAAACATACATGGTCATATTCTTAAATCATACATGCACTCATAAATACCAATACAGAGATGCATACATATATATATATATATGTATATATATAAATGTACATATACAGACCTATACACATTAGTACATACATGCAGACACACACCAATAATGTCACAGAAACCCAAGGCCTCTGGAATCCTGCAATTCTGCAGTTGTGAAATTTTCCCAGAATTTGCATTATGCTGCAGAATTCATATAGTGCCACAGAGTTAATTGATTTTGGTGAATTTTCATTCAAATATACAGTTTTTCCATAGTGCCAGGCTCCTGTATCCATCTCATTTATCATGAAGCCTCTCCTCTATGCTTGGCATGTGATGTCATCAATGACATCACATCATATTTTAGCCAATGGCAAGACTACATTCTGCCATGACATTGAATAAATCATGTGGCAGAAATCGGAAAATGCTGCCACAGAAGCCTAAGATCCCTGCTACAGAAATCAAAAATGCTGCCTCAGACCATTAGGAGCCCTGCACAAACCCCATGCACACACACACACACACACACTCACACACACACACTAATACACACATACTGTATGTTGTACATGAAAGCACCCGTCCCTCATAGATGTTCAGTGCTACATCTGCCCTATGGGCTCAAACAAAGTTGAGGGGCTGCGTTGTTAACTTCTGTGGAGATTTGTACCCAAAAATGTTAAGTTGAAATAAACTGCATAGTGCATCCACCCAGGGAAATATTAAGTGGGCTGGGATTAAGCTACCATAGTACTACCACATGGAAACAGTATTAATAAACTGTGGTCCCCACTGGTACAACCCTCCTAATTCACACACAGTGTAGTAATAGTTGGTCCCAACAGTAACAAAACTGTCAGCAGATATTAGACTAGAGAATCAATAATTCAAGCAGCATGAAAGACATTTATTAGGGTAGGAACAAGGTCTAAGGAAAACAAAGGCAAAGGTTAAAGAAACTAGAGTTACATGCATGCAATGCAGCAGCAATTGCTTATTTTCTGTCAGTTCAGCAGACCCCCACAACCAATACAATGCCTTCTGTACTATCCAGGTCACAACCCTGTTCCCTAACATTACCTGTATATGTCTCTAGGAAGGTCCCATGCATCACTGGGTACCCAGCCACCACAATGGGGCAGGCCCATTGCAGCTACTGGTTGAGTCAGCATTGGTGCTCCTTAATAAAATAGAAAGAAACAATTGCAATTTGTAGCAAACCAAGAGATTTGTAATCCTTGCTGGCCAGCCCCATCCAACAAATTTATAATTAACTTGGGCCTGTAGAACTATATAAAGGATGTTGTCACAGGATACTTGATCCCTGTTCAATTACTCATCAGCCACTACCAATCCACCTTGACATCCACCTGGGGCAATGCCCACACCTTCTGGAATAACGTGAAAGAGTTAAACAGGATGACCTGCTCCCTCCTCCCTCTCAGATGATCATCATGGCGCTATTAATGCGGACCCTTCCCGTATTAGCAACTGCCTTAAGAAACCTTCACAGATCTAAGCTCAGTTCTCCGGCCCTTCTTTGATCCCATACCGGTTTGCAACAATCCAGCTATTGCTTGCCCCCCACTTCTCTTTAGGATTATCTCACACAGGATGCAAAGCTAATCCTCCAAAATGCTCTCTCCTCCTGCAACCAGTGATGACCCCATGACTCCTGGATACTCCACCTAACATTGGATGTCATGCTAGTCCCTCACTGACCTCCTCAATCCAATCCTTGTGTCTTGGCCAATTCCCGGGCATGGAAACAGGCCGAAATCATCCCCATACATAAAAATGGAGACCGTACTGTACCAAATAACTACAGACCTATCTCCATCCCCCTCCAAAGCTCTCAAAAAGTAGTATCCACTCAACTTGTAGCTTATCTATCTAGCCACAACATTCTGTGCCCCTGACCAGCATGGCTTCCACCCAGGTCACAGCACCCCACAGCTCTACTGAATTCTCCACCATATACACACTGCATTAGATTTCAGGGGTTGGCTGGGGCAGTATTCATTGACCTGTCCAAGGCCTTCGACACTGTGAACCACCCACTATTGCTAGACACCCTCTGTAAAGTGGGACTATCATCTGGCCCTTTAGCCTGGTTCTCCAGCTACCTTTGTGGTAGATCCCAACATGTCAAGCTAACTGGTGGCTATCCTCGGCACTGCCTGTACTTTGGGAGTCCTCAAGGCTCCATTCTGGGCCCCACATTATTCAGTCTCTTCCTGAACACCCTTCCCAGCTCTTGTGCAGAAAGCTGCTATTATGTGCAGATGATGCAGTCCTACTCTTCTCGTCCCTGATCTGGTCACTTTCCAGAACAGCCTGCAATCCTCCTTCAGCCAAGCTGAAAATGGTTCCTCGACCACTGCCTGGTCCTGAATCTCAGAAAACAAAGTCAATGATCTTTGCATGCCACCAGAGTAGCTCCAAAATGCTCCCTCTCCATCCATCCCAACATCCTCCATCCTCTTGAGCAGGTATCAACATATAAATATCTGGGCATCACCTTTGATTCAGCTTACTCCTTCCATGCCCATATCAGTACCCTATCCTCTGCCATGTACACCTGGATTGGCTCCTCTATCAACACAAAGACTGCCTCCCGGCGTTTGCCCCACGGTTAGCCATCACTTCCTCCATCCTGTCGCTAGTTGACTATGGCTTCCCATCTCACGCAGCCACTGGCCCCACTGCCCATACCAAAATCCAGACCTCCATCAACAAAGCCTGCAGGCTCCTGGCTGGTGCCCAAGCAGAACCCACACATGCGAGCTCTATACCACCACGAACATACTCAATCTGGAAGAACGCCTGCAATATCACACTGGTATAATAGCAAGAAGGCTCTTCTTGGACTGTGTCCCCTGGTATCACTGCTCAGCTCCAGCCTGCTTCCCACTCGCCGCCACCCGTACTGCCTGCAAACCCACCTTCCAGGTGCCTAGAGCCAGGACCTCCCTTGCCCAAAGGTCCTTTTATTACAGAGCACTGTCCTGGTATAACTCCTCCCCATGCACATCTCAAGCACCAGTAAAATTAATCAGTTCAAAGCTGCCCTCACGCAACCACCTACTTGGCACTCAGAAGTGTACATGCCTATGGTAGGGGCTGCCATTGCCCCCCAGGCTCGATAGCCTACTCACTCCATTTTCTCTGGCTATTGCCTGCATGACCTGCTAGGACCTACCAATGAATTTTGTTCTGTACCTTGGTAAACTATCTATGTTTTATACTATGTATAATGTATGTATCGCACCTGTATTGTTCCACACCCTGTCTTGCCACACTTTTGTTTTTCTCCTCCCTGTGACGAGGTGCTTTTGTAAATGAGTCTGTGACTCAAAGGTTGTAAATCAATTTATGAACTAACTAACTAACTAAATTAATTAATACCCTTAGTTACACAACAGTAGATGCATTTTCCTCTATGCAGCCCTGGCTGGATGTACTAGTTCCTCTCTTCTGCAGTGGATGTTCCACCTCGACTCCTCAGTTTTCCATGGCCATTATCTCCCATCCTCCATTTACCAATTGGGCTTTCCATCAAGGATCTTACGCTCAGGGTATACCTGAGGTTATGAGACACCGCTGCTGGTCTTCACCAGTCAACAATGATATGGCTCTGTGCCTCCTAGGCCTCTCTTGCTCAGTTGTTATGCTGGTGACTCTGGCATGAGAGGATTAAAGTCTTTCAGTTTGTCTCACCCTCTCACTGTCCTCCCTGTCATAATTGTAAGTAAGCTCCCTCACAGCCCTAACAACTGTAGCAGCAGTTCTGGGTTCTGGGTGAGTCAATCCAGGTGCATTAGACCTGTGTTAAGCAGCTCCTACACAGATGCTGAAATAACACATTTGTTTCTCTCACCAATGCCTGTGAGGTGCTGACTAAAACTTATAGATGACAGGTCTGCTTCCCCAGACAGACAGAATTACACTGCCCAAGCTGGGAATGTTCTGTAGGCAGACCTTGAGCAGACAGCTTCCCCACTGGCCAAGGACAGATGTCAGTAACTGGGGAGAGCCTGTCTATTAGCTCCTCAAGAGCTGATTGGGCCCTTTGAAACTTAATAATGTCCTCTGACAATCTAAGTCCCTCTGCTGGTTCTGGAGCACCCTCTGTTGTTCAATTGTTTGCTCTCTGTCTTGAAACCTTACTTGGCAAACTGATATAGGTCAGAAGTGCAAAGATGGTGAAACCATTATTCACAAAGGTACAACATACATAAGTCCTTTTTAAGCAGCCTGACCCCTAGAAACTTACTTTTGCACCATCCCATATCCTGTGCATCTACCGCTATTCTTCGGTTGGGAAGGGCCACAGTTTGGGGAAATCAAACCATAACCCATCATAAGCTCATCAACCAATACATTTTTATTTTTCGGCTCCAAGCCATTACAGTCACACATAGGATATTAAATTGTACATTTTACATTTAAAAACACTTGTTATATACTATAAACAGCATACACAGTCCTACAACTTAAAATCTTAAGCATGGAAATTGGAGGGTATAGAACATATCTATTATATGTCATTTTCATTATATCAGTTATTATGGGGTGGTGGTTGTCCTAGTTCAGCCCTAAGTATTTGTGCTGGTACCGATTGTGGTACCCGTAGTACATAATGGAATATCTTGTTCAACTGAGTCTGTAGTACCTTTGAAATGGTTGGTGCCCATATTTCTATGGCATTTAGTAAACTGGTATGTATTTTAGCATCTATGACTTTAGGAGTGCTAAAATGGAGCCATTACTGAGACATGCACTAAATCTCTTAAATGCATTAAATGCTGTTATAGCTTTTTATTTCATTAAATCAATATGGTTAGTCCAGGCAAAACTGTGCAAGAAACACACTTCTAGATAGTTACAGTTTTAACCATTTCAGTTTTCATTTTCCTGTATATAATGAGGATAATCTTTGTTGAGTGTTGCCAAATATTAACATATTAGTTTTTGCCTTATTTATTACTAATCTTTCCTTTGTGCATATGTTAGAAGTAGTTAACCTTATGTTGTAATCCAAGGAGAAAGCTGATAGTAAAACAATATCATCGGCAAAAGCCAAGACTGGTATTTTCTTGTTTTTAACTGTGGAGAGTGAAAATCTGTTGAATCCATTTCTTCTATAAGTGAATTTATATATAAATTAAAAATAATTGTAGCCAATAAAAGTCTTGTCTTACGAAGATTAGTTTTAATTATTGAGAGAGTTCACCATGCTGGTTATATAGCACTTTTGTCCATGTGTTCTCACGAAGCCTAATAATAATATCTAATAATGTAGGGTCCATTTTATATAATTGAAGTTTTGCCATAACAACGTGTGACTAACTGAATCAAAGGCTGACTTCAAGTCCATTAAACAACAATATAACTGTGATTTCTTAACCTTATCATATTTCCAAATTATATATGACAATAACAGTGTTGTATCATTGACATGGCATATCTAAAACCATTTTGAAACTCACTGAGTATTTGGTTTTATTCGACCTAGAGCTGAAGTCTATTTAGAATTATTCTACAGAAAATTTTCTGTGGTGTCTAATAAGCTAATCAGTCTATACATGGCCGGATCAAATGGACTTACTCTTTTTCTTATAAATAGGGACAATTGTACTTCCTTTCCAACTCTGTGTAAATTCTTCTCCCTACACTACCTTAGTAAAGATAATGTGAAAGACAGGGGCCCATCATTCACAGAAGAATGAGCTTATCATGAAAACATATGACATTTTAGCTCAACAAGCATCTTAGGTGTAGGAGGAACCAAAGAAGTAACAATCATTGTCACTCACTTTATGAGTAATGATCCTTGTCACTAACTTCATACCCCTGCACTGATACAGTCCACTGTTTTTGAAGTTGCAAGGACATCAGCAGCTTGAAAATGCACCATGCCTAACAGTAGATATAAGCCTAATAATGGGAGAGTTATAAACAAGTGTATGCACTTTTTTTCCTTATATTAACACTACTTCCAGTACTCACTAGCATCTACGCTGCACTGTTTCTGGACTTGATGGCTCAGCCCTCTGGAAGATGAAATGGGTGCCAGCAGTAGTGATGGGTGAAGTGGCCCAATTCGGTCATGAGTGAATCATGAAAGTGAAGGCGGGTCGTGAAGTTCTCCATAGCGTGAGCGGAGTGCCAGCGTTATTAATGAGTAACATAAAGTCCATTGAAACAATGACTTCACGTTACTCTGACTTCCCAAACCACTACTCCACCATTTCTTAAGGTGAAGTAAATTGAAAACAATGTACTTCGCCTTATTCTGCTGTTTTAAGCTCCAAAGGCGAATTTTGCAGTGTTCATGGGATTTCAGGTCACATGGTCTCTAGTTTATTCTGCACAGCCTGAGTTAGGGTAGTGTGTAAGAAGCTGTAGGAGACAGTCTGCTCTGAGAGCTCTGTGCAATTCAAACCTTCAAAAGCTGTTAAAAAGCCTTTTGAGTCATTTTTATTTTGCTGAAACTTTAGTTCATCGATTAGGAAACCCTCCTGTGCTCATATCATCGAGCGTTTATTGTTTGTGTATGGATTTTGAATGTTAATGTACAACATTCACTCTGTGTACTGAGACAGTGGAAGTGTGCTTTGGGGAAGGTGTATCTGTGGTGTAGGTAGATAAACTTGGAGAAAAAGACAGTGCTTTCTGTTTTGGTGATATTTTTCTTGTATAACTGTGTTAATGTACACACAGTAATACTTTCAATATTTCTTGCCATGTTTTTATTGATTGTTGTGGTGCAGCAGTGCATAATTTTGTTTGTTTAAAAATATGGTTATATTACTGAAGTTTTCAATTTGCATGCATTACTTAGTGTGTGTGTATGTGGGTGGCGTGTGCCATCAAATCAGGCGCCTTTTATTGTACCACATAATAATTTCAGCAATGTGAACCTGCTATCCACTGCAGCTGTGTGGTTTTGTACTTCTTTGGCATCTTTACTGGTACTAGTACTAGTGACTGTTACTGCCGCAGTGCATAATTTTAGTATGTTTAAAATATGTGGCTATATTACTGAAGTTTTCAATTTGCTGTGCATTACTTGGTGTGTGTGTGAGTATGTGTGTAGCATGTCATCAAATCAGACACCTTTGTTGTGCCACATAATAATTTCAGCAATGTTAAGCTGCTATCGACTGCAGCTGTGTGATTTGTACTTCTTTGTGGTATCTTTACTGGTACTAGTACTAGTGATTGTTACTGCAGCAATGCATTACACTGCCCCCCTCAGCCGCCCCAACTGGCAAGATATTCTTTTCCTGATTTGAATTTCTGATGGTGAGCACTGGTTAGATGTTGTGCCTTTGTGTCTGCATCTCTTCAGTGCACAGAGCAATCTTAATCTGCCTGTGCATTTGCATCTCTTTAGGGCCCAATCTCCATCTGTAACTTAAGTCACAGTTGTTTCTTCGACTTCCCTTCAGAGTACTGGACAGGTGCGGTGCATAATTCTGCATGAACATTGTACTCATTAATATGCGTTTTAAGTCAGGACCATCATCACGAGTCACTCGTGTTACAAATCATTCTTCATCATCACGGTCACAAATGCAGTCACAAATCATGATTCACGATCATTCACATTGTTCCAGATCCCCTTTTCCTAAAGAGACCACACACTCTCCATATTGTAGGTTTGGCTGCTCAGTCAGCAAAGTCTTTATTATTATTCCACTAAAGTATAACTATATACATTTTACAATATTGAGTTCCTTCTACTTCTTTCTTATGTCCACATTTTCCAATCCTTTCATTACAAGCTTTGATTTCTTTTGTCTTCTCTCCCGGGCCGAAAACCCAAGAGGTCTTGTTCCACTCCTTCCAGGTGTAAACCGAGCTGGTCTTATACTCTCCTTCTTTTCTGGGCAGGTCCAATTCCTGCTCCCCTTTATTGTCCACTTCCAGGTGTCCATACCCTTCCTTTCTGGTTTCTGCTCCCCTTATGTTCTTTTCTAACCCCCATCTCGCTTTTCTCTTTTCTTATCAGTCTTTCCTTCCAACTTCACCTATTTCCAGGGTGGTGGGTGGGTCTCAAAATACTCACCCAAGAACCTAGCAGAAAGTGGCAGAGTCCTCTGTTTCCCTTCTTAACCTCCTTTGCCCCACCTCTCCTGGCCATTCCTTCTTCTTATTGGTCAGTCTTACCCACCTACTTTACAGACAGCCTCATGATCTCATGAGGCCATCCCTCCTTGACCTCCTCCCCTCCTCCTTATGATCTCCCTTCCTTTTCTTTCTTTCCACCCCCTTCCTGCTACAGTGTCAGTCTCTTTTAGGTCAAAGGAAGAGGGCCTGGAACCATGGGCTGCCCTACATAGCAACCCATTTGTTGCATATCCCCCTTTTCACAAAAAGACCACACTCCATATTGTAGGTTTGGCTGCTCAGTCGGCAAAGCCTTTATTATTATTCCACTAAAAGTATAACTATATACATTTTACAATATTGAGTTCCTTCTTCTTCTTTCTTATGTCCACATTTTATTCCAATCCTTTTATTACAAGCTTTGATTTCTTTTCTCTTCTCTCCCCGGGCATGAAAACCGAGGGGTCTTGTTCCCTCCTTCCCGGATGTAAACCCGAGCTGGTCTTATACTCTCCTTCTTTTCTGGGCAGGTCAATTCTGCTCCCCTTTATGTCCACTTACCTGGGTGTCCATACCTTCTTTTCGGTTTCTGCTCCCCTTATGTTCTTTTCTAACGCCCATCTTGCTTTTCTCTTTCTTATCCAGTCTTTCCTTCCAACCTTCCATTAGCTTGCCTCCAGCTTGCGTTGGACAGCAAGCTTCCCTCCCTCCCTCCCCCACTACCCATGACCATCCCTTTTTAACAACTGATCTATGCCTCTACCCAGTCCCATGATAAATATATGATTTCCCATCTGGGATAGGTGCACCCCACTCGCCCTATATAGCCCATGTATCCCCTCTTCTATCTCCTCATGCTAATGGCAACTCCTCCGTTCTTTCTCATAAACCTCCCCACCCTACTGTTCATTAGTCTCCCTCACTTTCTCTAGGGCCTTATTCTGTCTGGCTTGCCTCCACACTCTCTGTGGAATCATTTTGGACCACATAATTGTTATTCCTGGCCACCATGCTCTCATGACCATGACATCTCTCTGTATGTTGTTAAAATTTCTAACCATGGACCTTTCCACCCAGGTGTAGTATAAGGAGGTCTGAGGCCTTGTTGTTCTTCCTCATCTCTAGGAGTAAGGGAAGGAGCAGCCCTATCGCATTCCATATTCCTTCCACAGGATCCTTATTTCGTCATGTTCAAACCCCAGCTGCCTTCCACCTATCTTCTGTGCTGCCTCCTTTCCACCTAGTAAATGTGTGGTGTCCCACCATCCATATGACCTTCCTTTTCTTTGCTTCCATAAGAACAATAAGCAACAGTGAAGCAGCAACTCTCATTGAAGAACCTCTTTTTTTTACCTTTTTTTTTTTAACTCTTTCCTGCAGGGTGACAAGACTGCAACAGGTTACTGCACTGTATTTCTAATGTATTTCTTGTAGCAGTCTGATAACCATCGACCTATAGCCTTTATGTCCCCCACCTTTTCCCTGTGCCATACCTTAGATGCTGCCCAATTCTGAAAGAATGTGAGGAGAACCTGTCTGGGTTTTCCCTAATTCTTTTCCTTCATTTTAGCACCCCTGAAATTTGACTCCTTTTACCACTTTTCCATCCCTGTGTATAAACAGCAGTCCCTCTTTTTGGTCTGATCCTGGGGTAACTAAGCATCAGCTGGCAGGGCACAGGACAGGGTTTTTACTGGGTTCAATGCTTACCCTATAACCTTCCCTGTCTGATCTGTCTTTGAGCTAGCAATTTGGGAGAACCCTTTCCTGTCATTGCATATCCTCATACTGTAAGCCCTTCCCTGGTGAGGGTGTACTTGGCCCCTACCATTTCTGACACCCTGAGCGGCTCCCTTATGTAACACAAGCAGTGCTTTAAATAGCGTTGCTTCATATGGGGTGTAGCAAATTTTGCCAGATTTTCTTGAATCCTTTCTAACAGGTGCTCTGAAACTGGTTCTCTACTATCCTCCACCTCCTTTCAACCTTTGCCACCCATCATCATCCTTCTTACTAAAATACTGTTGCAGGACTCCCCCAACCTTTCATCCTGCAGACCCATTCTTAGCCACTAGCTGTAGTCAAACTGTGGCGTAGGCCACTCCTTCTTCCAGCTTGACCTTAAACCTCCCCACCTGCTCTTCTGTGCTACCACTTACCTCCATGGCATGGCGAGTTCTGAAAACCTGGAAACCTCTCCATGAGCTTTCCTTAAGCTTTAAGTGTTGTCTCCCAAGAGCTTCAAAGAGATGAGCTGCTCCTTCAGCCAATCTCCATAGGTCCTCTGGGATCTTCTCTCCCGTTGGATGTGCATTGGGAGCTACTACCTGAAACCTCGCCATCTGTAATTGGGAGATGCTGTCAGCAATAGAGTTATTTTGCCTGCAATATGCCTGGCCCTGAAACTCATGTTGAGCCTCATTCCCTGTAAGACTAGCTGCCGAGATCAAGTACCAGGACTGACCTTGAGCCCTGTTGTTCAGCATGTCAACTACAGCCTTATTATCAGACCAGAATTGACCCTCTGGTTCTGTAGCCATGCTCCCCAAGTTTTCATCACTGCCCATATGGGAAAAATCTCTAAAAAAAAGTGATGTCCTTTGTCAGTCCCCCTCAACCCATTCTTGTGGCCATGGCTCAGCCATCCACTTTCCTTTAAGTAGGCTCCAAACCATGTCCCCAAAGTGTCCGTGAAAGTTCCAAGTCCATGTTGTATAGCCATTCCTCCTGCCAAATGGCTATCCCGTTGTATTTTTATAAACAGTTCCCAAATTTTATATCCTCCTTAATCTCTCTGCCTAATGTGACCCAATGATATGGTTTTGTTCCCCCACATGGCCCTTGCCAGGCGTCATGTAAACATGCATCCTGGCCCTATTGTCTACACTCAAAATTCAAGCGACCCATTAACCGTTGGCTGGTAATTAGGGGCATCCACTTATTTTCCTATCTCTAATAACATCCCCTTTAATTTAATTATCTGCTGGCTTGGCAGTTGGAACAAACCCTATTATGCATCCACCTCTATGCCTAGGAATTCCAAGCACCTGCTGGGCCCTCCATTTTCTCTCCTGCTAATGGCACTCCAAGCTCACCACACAACTCTTGAAAGTCCTCCAGCATCACCCATACCCCTCTTTCTCCTTCCCCTATAAACAAAAATCAACCAAGTAATGGACTACTGTGTCGTGCCCGTGTCAGTTTTGAATACCCACTGCAGCCATGTGCTAAATTTTTCAAGGTGGAGCATGCCACTAAACAACCCATTGGCATGGCTTTATCAAAATAATACTCCCCATCTATCTGGAAACCTAACAACTCCCAATCCTCTCTGCAGACTGGCAGCAGCCTGAATGCAGACTTGATATCTGTCTTTGCTAGCCATGGGGTGTGTCTTGCCCTGATGATATCACCGCATCCTCATCCTACTATCCTCTTCTGAAATGTGGTCATTGACCGATTCTTTTCTGGATAGGATGGGTGGTATATCGCCCTATATTCTCCACCTGTTTTTAGGGACCAGGCCCAATGGAGATACTCATGAGGTGCGGAAGGGGTTCTTTAAAGGGGCCCTCTATTTTACCTGCTTCTTTTCAATCCCAATTTTCTTTCTCAGCAGTGTTTCCCTCCCTTAATGGATTTTAAATTTTTTGCCTATGTTCTAAATCTCTTCCCTTGGTAATGTGGCTAAAGCCTTTTGAAAGCCTTCTATTAATTCCAACCCCACCTTCTCATTAGGGTACCCTTTTAACCATCGTTCTATTACTTCCAACTCTAATAGGGTTTTGCTAAATGGAAATGGCCTGCTTTACTTTCCCCCTTGGTGGTACCTTCTCCCGGCTGCATATCCTCTACCTCTTCCTGTATTTTCTCCATGTGCTCCCCTGGCCCCAAAAGAATAGGTACCTTGACTTCCCCAGGACTGGCCTCTCCATATGTTCTACAGTGAGAGGCTGGGTGAGATCACCACATTTCGAACATGCATGTCTGAATCTGCAGTATGGGAAGAGCAGTGCGCCTGTTGTACCCCAACAACATTTTTGGTATGCAGCCCTCCCTTTTGCCATTCATCTTCGCCTCCTCCAGCTACTGTCATAGTTTCCACCATAGGTCATTATGTCTTGAATCCCATCGACAATCCTCCCGTAATTAGCCATCCGCATCCTGAACTTCTCATCATACTGCAACCAATTCGTGCCCCCCATCGTCTTATATGCATTTCTTATTATCAGTGAATAGGCTAACAAGGGAATGCCCAATTCTGGCCTCTTTTCTTGTGCTTTAGCACTGAAATATGTGAAACCAAAGTCCATGCTTCCCATGATTTTCCTTTATATGTGGGTCCTTTCTGCTCCTCCCTTTTGACCAGCGCTACTCGTCCGCTAATTCTTTTTACTGAAACTCTCCTTTTCTTCATACAGTTCCACTGTTTTCTTGTCTGCCAGGGCAAAATATCAACAAATTCTCCTTTCCAGATTTTTCTTTTGTTGCTACGGCACATGATCTCCTATACGTTACCTATTGCCTTTTATCTGTCCTAGCCCTTCTTTCCCCCTCCTCCGGCTGTTTTGTATCTTTTCCCTTCCTTCTAACTCCCCAGTACTTTTTGTAACTTCTTAATGCCATCTCCCCTATACCTAATAACAATTGCTCCCATATTCCTTCATGCTACTCTCTAATGTCAACACTGTACCTGGTTCTCTGTGAGGTTGCTTTGGTGCTCCAATTGCCGCCCTGTCTCCTGGTTCCATTCTTTCCGTGTTCCATTTGTTGGGGTCTGCAGGCTATTATCAGCCGTGGGTTCCATCGTCCCTCCACCTGGCTGTGGTACCCACAGCTGGGTAGGTTCGGTGTGGAAAGCTGGTTCCCAGTCCTGGTTGCAGCCCTAGCCTCCTGCCTTGGATTGGGATCCGGTTCAGGCATCAGCCCCTCTGGACTGGACTCAGGTACTGGGTCCAGGATCGCTGGGTTGTCAGTTGCGCCCTGGAGAACTTGTTCTGGGGTGTTTCGGCACCGGGGTCCCAGCTCCTTCCTTTTCCTCCTGCCCACTCTGACCCTTTTCCTGACTTTCCCTTTTCTTGCTGGCCTTCCCCTTGCTGCATCCTCTACTGAATCTAGGACTTTGTGAGCCCTGTCCACCAGCTCCATAATCGTTTTCATTGCATCTGTCTTCATTAGTCTGGATCCCGCATGTTCATTGTTTCTCTCTGTGTCCTGCTCATGTAAGAAATAACAATGTCATTCATTCCGTTGACCTCTTCCCCCACTCTTATTCTTTTTTTTTTTGCTCACCACCTGGTCCTCCTATACTTGTTGGAGCGTCCTTGTCCTGTTCCTCCCCGGCTCCAAGATGGCGCTTCATCCCTTATATATATATATTTTTTTTTATGGTTGCTCGTCCTGTGCTTCTGCCAGGGGTGTTCAATTTTAAAACCTCTTCTTGCCAGCCTCACAAAGCGTATTCCTCGCTGGGCAGCTCCTCCTTTTTTTTTTGTGAGCCCTTCTTTTCCCAATGCGCTCTTCCTCCAACCTTCTACCTCCGTATTGCCCATTCAGCCCTTTATGCTCTGTCCTTATGCCCTTTCCTGCATTTACAACGCTTTTACTTTACCTTTCCTTTTTTTTTTGAAAAAAGTCTCCCTTTTCTTAAAAACCATTCGTTTAACTAGATGCATGTCACGCCCTTCCTTGTTGGTTGCTATTGCCTCTTTCTGTCTTTTTGGCCTCGTTCTCTCTTTCTTGAGCTCCCATGTGGTCCCTTCCTTTGTTCCCTTGCTTGTCCTCCTTTTGGACTCCCTACTTCCTCATCCCGTGAGCATGCAAGAGGCTTGCTATCCACCCGTGCTTCCCCTTTTTGTTGGAAAGGCTCACTAATATTGTGGAAAAATGCTGTCCCCCATCCCCTTTTGGAACCCCTCCCTCCTCCGCTGCACGCCATGTAGCTTTCCTAGGCTGCATGTCTTGTTTGGTGCCACTACCTCCATTCTTGGCATCCTTTTCTTCTCCTGGCCTTCTGTTCATGGTTTGTCATCCACTTTTTAGACTCCTGCACTCCCTTTTCTGCTTGACATCCCCCTTTGCTCCAAACACCCATCCCTGTCGCCTCCCACTTTTGTTCTGTCCATTCCATTTTGCTCCCCACTAGCTCGCTGCCAAAGCTTCCTGCTGCTCGCGCTTTTTAATTAATTTCATGTCAGAGCCAGCTGTTCTGCATCTTTCCACCACTCGTGACCACGATCGTCCACTTCCCCACAACGCAGCTGCCTTTTCTTCACTCCTTTCTGCCTTCTCCCTTTCTAAAATCTTCTTGTGCTAGGCTTAAGAAAAAATGCCGCTTTCAGCTTTCAGCATCAGGCGCACCATGCAGCTCACTGAGTTACCTCCTCTGTCTATCTCCGTAATGCTCCTACTACACAGGAAAAACATGCTGCTATCTCTTATGCAGTGTTCTGACCTCCTGCTTTTCCCAACAATTGGTAACAACACTTTCCTTGAACTGCAATGAGCAGAATGCACAGCTCTCTCAGCCACATCAGCAGATGACTCCAGCTTTAAAGCCTTCTTCTTTTGAACTGTTAAGGAGACATGCAATAATACCTAAGCCCTCAACAGTTGACTCCCCAGTTCATTGCTGCCTACATACCTTTTTAAAAAAAAAAACAAAGAGCTCGCACTTGGGTTTTATACCTTTTTAAAGCATTCTCCTTTGATCCTTTCCCTTTTTAAAATTCCACAACTACAACATGAATTCAAAAACACCTCATCCTTATCTTCTCCTTAGAAACTCTTTCCGACTGATATGCTAGGCTCTCAAAAATACTCACCCAAAGAACCTAGCAGAAAGTGGCAGGAAACTCCTCTGTGTTCCACTTCTTAACCTTCTTGCTTTGCCCCTCCTGGCCATTCCTTCTTCTTATTGGTCCCTCTTACCCACCTACTTTCTGACAGCCTTATGACCTCATGAGGCCATCCTTCTCTATGACCTCCTCCCTCCCCTCCTTATGCCCTCCTTCCTTTTCTTTCTTCCCCACCTTCCCCTCTTCCTGCTACAGTGTCAGTCTCATTTTAGGGTCAAAAGGAAGAAGGGGCCTGGAATAATAGGCTGCCCTACATGCAGCACCCATTTTACGAATCACAACATACATTTTTTCTAGTTACTTGGATGTATTGTAAGCCTGTTTTGTAGTATCTCTCCAGGCTTCACCACCCCACCATTGTACTCATTGATACATGTTTTTAAGGCTGGGGTTTTAAGCTACAGCTCATTGGGGAAGTACAGCCGTGGGCAGTAGGCATTCACGTTTCTTCATCATCATGGTCCAAATGCAGTTCACAAATCATGATTCACGATCACATCATGAATCACAACATTAATTTTTTAATAGTTACTTGGATGTATTGTAGTATCTCTCCATGCTTCACCACCCCACCATTGTACTCATTAATGTTTGTTTTAAGTCAGGGAGTTGGACAGTGTCTGCAGTACATACACAGACTGGAAAAAGAATGAATGCACACATGCAGTTTAGTACAGTATACTCACACTGCTCAGAATACAAAGTGTCATGCATATGGAAGACAACAAAAGGGCATAATTACATACAAGGGTTGGGGATGGTCAGGAATACATTTATAACACAGCAAGAGAAAGTGTAGGGTGGGCACATGGTGTGAGGAAAAAAAAATAATGTAGGATCCTTGGTGATCCAGCAGCAATTCCAGCATGGACATAATTTGCAACTGGTGTTCCTCTATGTGATCCAGCTGCTGCTCCACAGCAGTCACCATCTCATTGTTATCCTCAACAGCACTCCAGAGAACTGCCAAGTTAGCCTGTGTTACATGCAGTTCTCTGGGGTCCACATTCTACAGGCTGACCTGCTGGTGGTGGTGGTGGGGTGGTGGGGTGTTGGTGGGCAGCAGGTGCTGCTGTAGCCCTACTCTTCTTAGGGATGCCACATTGCACAGCTGCACCCTCTGCCACTGAATGCCCAGATACAGGCATGGTCCGTTCTATGGCAGCCTGCCTCTCAACTGCTGGTGATTGAGCATATAGGTGCACTGGCCCTCAGTCCCAGGTGATTCCCCCAGGGGACACGGTGCACCTCCACCTCACATAGGTGGCACTTGACCACACTGCTGTCCCCACACAGTAAAAAAACTGCCAAACAATGGAGGTGCCGGGACCAGGCACAGGCAGGGTATGGCCAGATGAACTGGCAGCTGGCTGGTCACAGTGCTGAACAGGGATGGGATCCACACCTGGGCCTGGGGGAATAGGCATATCCTGCTCTAGAGAACCTGGACTTGGTGGTGGTTCAACTGCCTCAGAGTCAGGACAGGAGGCGGTGCTAGTCCTGCTTCCGTGGGGACACTCACAAGTAATGGCGGTCCAACAGGAATGGGTGCCCATGCCCTCCACACATGCGTGCGTTATGATGCTTACCACTACCACGCTCTCCCAGAGCTGCTCCCGCAGACATTCCCTGACCCTGGTCCATCTCTCTACTGAGCTCCCTCAGTCCAAGCAATTACTACTCACACTGTCACACAACACACACACACACACACACACACAGTCGCTTAGACAACAACTAACTACTTATAAAGGTAAGAAAAATAACATTTACAGAAAGAACAAATTAAGTAAAAAGAGTACAGAAAAGACAAAAAATGTAGTTTTAAAAAAAGATGTTGGTCTAAATCAAAGTTTAAATCTCCTCCTCGCTCTGATCTCAAAGTATCAGTAGTCACAAAACACACTACTCTCTCTCTGTCTGCGTAGGAGAAAGTAAAAGTGTCTGCTTGTATGAGTCACTTTCTTCCTGCTTAGTTAAAGTATGTGACTTACAGTACTACAAGCCATGTGATGTGTGGGGGGGCTGCCAAATCTGAAACACCATGGATCACTTAGAATCATGATGAGAATGTGAAGTCCATTAAAACAATGACTTAGCCTTGCCGCATTGCCATTCTGCCTTAACGCCAAGTGGTAATGACAAAGCGGAGTGAGCACTTTGCATTGCCCAGTCCACATAGCGGATGGCAATGCCAAGTGCCCACTTCACGCTCACTACTACGGAATTTAAATTACCGCATCTCTACCCAGCAGGCCATCTAAAATAAACACCTCACTGTGGTTTGTTCACCAAGATCAGCAGGCACTTAAAAAGAAAGCAACATTACCACTCAGCTCTTGAGACCTGATGCGAACTTAATGAAGGAAGAGGATCTGAAACTCAGCTCTCTAAGCTAAGTGGGCAGTTCATCAAGGAAATAGTGCTACTTTGTAGCTCAGTGAGCCAGGAAGGACAATTTACAAACAAAATGATGCTGCTTAGCTCTCTGGGCACAGCAGTCAAATTATAAAAAAGTAGCAATATTACTTAGCTCTGTGGATCACATGCAGGCCATTAAGCTCTCCATCCCCTAGCAAGGGATATAAACTCAGTCCCAATTAGCTTTACAATTGTTCCCTGCAAGTGGGGATGTATATTCAAATCCTGAGCAGGATACTGAGCTGCTTATCACAGGCTAGGGATTTAAATTCCTTCTCCAAATGGGCCAAGGATCTGCCTCTCTTGTGTAAGGGTTGTAAGTTAAGGCCCCAGGCAGGACATGGTCCCCACTGGCAGTACATCATCTAGAATACAGTAAGTCACTTCATCCAGTTGCAACAGATACCAGCTACTGGCCTTCAGGACAGCTCCCATGTGGGAAACAGCTGCTCCTGGTGAACACTTGGTACAGACTGAACTACTGTTGGTCATCTGGATCATTGAATGCTGATCTTCCATGTTATGAGTCACAGGCACCAACAGCTACTGTGAACACTGGCCTAAAAGTATGATATACAGTGCTCTGAAGATCACAGTATAGCTTAACAGAGATATGTACACATTTTGAAAAATGTGGTTCAGTTGGATCATTTGCCTCCCCATTGATTTCTAGGTAACACTTTACTAAGTAGAAACTAGAAAGAAATGCAAAAAAAGTTTTAATATTGACTTGTTAGCAAACAAAAATATATAATTAAATGTTTAAACCCAAATAACTCCATGTGATGTTTTATTATGTTTAAATTTCACCAGTTAATTACCCAGTGTGAAATACAGGACACTTTCCATGAGTCTGGACTACTTTGTATATTTATTTTTCAGTCAAGTTCTGAAAAGTGGTAACAACAGCACTTGTGCTCACAAGCTAAACCCTGCTGTTCTATTAATTATCATTATGATTAAAGAAACTATCAATAAATCGGTTAGAAAGTGTAGGCACCCCATGACAAAACATTACATTTACTGAACTTTCACAGGTAAAATGCCATCTTTCCATTTGTGTATGCAGTCTATATTTTTAAAGGAAGGAATGAGGCTTAGGAGTAGAAGACATAGGCCTTGAATAAATTTATAGCTGACTGCCATGAACTGTAAGCTTAATAAAGCTTGTAATGGAAGCAAGGTCTTGTGAAAGAAATCAATCAATATTTTACAGCCTCTTTACAAAAAATATCATGAAGACCAGTGGTTTTAGATACATTTATATTTGTATTGATTTTCCTTATTTTATTTTCAGTGATATATCAGAAGTCTTCTGCTACAAAGTAAAGGACCTAAAATACTATCTTGAACAATCTGTTTCTAAAGTCCTGGGAAACAGAACTGCACACAATTTATTTTGCTTCAGGCTCACATAACTTCTTCAACAGTGATGCTTCATATACTGTATGATGATCACTTTTTGGTATAAATAATAGCATTGCAGAGGTTTATTGCTGTCTGTAGATCCCTGAACTGCTAGAAGACTTATGATTGATGATCCTAGAGCTACATATACTGTAGGTCAGAAGTAGCAACAATAAGACTAGTCTGTAGAAAGATCTGGGGCTATGGATACTTTTCAATGTATAGTTGCCTTCAATTAGTATTTTATTATATTTAGTTGCTGAAGATACATTATACAATTTGTTGAGAAGTTGATGCCTTTCACTCATTGTATAGTATTTATATTTTAATATTATAATTTCTGTAATCGTATTTGCATGCTGCCATATGATTTGTAACAAGGTAATACTTTAATTTAAAGATCTGAATGAAAGAGACTGAAGAAAACTGGAAGTCATTTGAAATTTAAGCTTTAACATTTAGAAATAATGCAGATGTAAGATATTTCATTTTTGAATTTCTCTGTGAATTTACCTGTCTTTTTCAACACAACTGGATCATCAATACTGTGGGACCTAATTACTGCACCAGTCTTTAATGTTCCTTAGTAATGTAATATTATTGCAAGGGGCATAAATAATGCAGTATTTTCTGTTTACCCAAAGCAAGTTATTTAACCGCCCTGTGCTTAATGTTTCTATAATCTCTTTTAATATGACCTACATTTTGTTGAAAACATTGTTCAGCTTTAGAATACATGATTCTGACAAAAATACAGGCTTGTTGTATGAATATCACCAATGGAAAAATAATGCAAAGTCAACTGAAGAAAATCAAATATCCCATTGCCCATTATTTTGGATGATAAAGAAAACAAGAAGAAATAAACAGAAACAGGATTTATTTATTTATTTATTTGATTCTAGGATTACAAGTACCTTTGAGCTGAGGCTCTTTTACAAAGGTTCCATGTCAGTTCTGGGCAGTACAACAGAGTACAGAAGAGCAGATACGTTTTAGGCATGCTATACAGATTAACACTCAGTTACATGTATATAAATGCATACATTTCAGATAAGACAGGCAGGGTAGCAGAGGGAATACAATAGGGTTACAAGGATGGGTAAGATACTGGTAGTAGCATGCCAGGGCAATTGTCACAGCACCTAGAGAAGTGCATGTGGGGGGCTGGGTGAGAGGGGGAATGAGGGAGGGAGGAGGAAGGATAAGGGAGAGGAAGAGTGATGGAAGACCTTGGCAGGAACTGTGGAGTAGAAAGGAGGGCTGGTTAGGTGAGGCAGTCACAAGTGCTGATGGCAGAGAGACATTGAGTTGAGCCTTGTTTTGAATGGACCTAGCTTGGGAACAGAGGCGATCTCAACATTGAGACTATTCAATCAGCTAGGGTCCTGTTGGCAAATGACCTTGTCCCAGATAAGTTTTAGGCATACTATACAGATTAACACTCAGTTACATGTATATAAATGCATACATTTCAGATAAGACAGGCAGGGTAGCAGAGGGAATACAATAGGGTTACAAGGATGGATAAGACACTGGTAGTAGCATGCCAGGGGCAATTGTCACAACACCTAGAGAAGTGCATGTGGTGGGGCTGGGTGGAGAGGGGAATGAGGGAGGGAGGAGGGGCAGGAGGAAGGATAAGGGAGAGAAAGTGTGATGTGAAGACCTTAGGCAGGAACTGTGGACTAGAAAGGAGGGCTGGTTAGGTGAGGCAGTCACAAGTGCTGATGGCAGAGAGAGATTGAGTCGGAGCCTTGTTTTGAATGGGCCTAGCTTGAGAACAGAGGCAATCTCAACGTTGAGACTATTCAATCAGGTAGGGGCCCTGTTGGCAAATGACCTTGTCCCAGAGAGGTTCTGCATTGGGACCATTAGGAGTTGGGTTTCAGAGTTTTGTATGGCGGAGTTACTACTTGGACAGAGGAGGGCTTGGACCCGGGGGCAAGGCCCATGGTTACCTTTTTGCATAATGCAGGTTTGGTATTTTAGGTGGTTGGATAGTTGTAACCAGTCAGTTTGAGCATAGAGGTCACACGTATAGGTAAGTCAATGAGATCCAGTGATAAGTTGACAGGCTTTGTTGAGTGATGTAGAAATGTGTCTGAGGGCTGTTGAAGTGGCTGAGCCATATATGATGAGGCCATAGACGATAATGTAGACAACTGAGCTTTGAACAGTGACACTTGAGGCTGATGGTGTTAAGCATGACCTGTGCCTGTACAGGAGACCAAGTCGCAGATGGCAGCTTTGGTGATGTTGTCAATGTGGGCCCCATAGGACAATTTATTGTCGAGAGTGATCCCCAGATACTAAAGGATTGCACCTGTTCGAGGGTCATTCCTAGGTGGTTTGTGAAGGTCAGTGAAAGCAGCCTGTGCTTGTTGTGGGAGTTACTAAAAGTATGGACTTTGTTTTTTTACAGTTTTATTTCCTTAAAAGGAAAATAAACCATGTTTATTTTACATTGTTTATATAATTGAAAAGGTGAACATGCATAAAGTCTTTCATGACCACAGAGTATTGTTTTGTGTGTTTTATTTTGAAATATGCAAATTTTCTTCCTTTTTAGGGTTCTTTGTGAATGCTGTCTTATCCTTGCACAATATTCATTTCTGAATCCCTTATCAGTTCTGGAACTCGATGACATCAGCTGAGCAGATGCCTTTTATTTTATTTAATTTCTGGACTGTTTTTGGCAAGACCAGAGTGATAAAGATTACAACAACAGTGTAATTGAAAAGCCCAAGAAACATACAGAACATAATGTATATTGTCGAGTTACATAGTTGATTATTAATGAAATGGAACCTAGACTTCCACTCAACTGTTGTCATTGGCTTCTGAAATTTCTTAGTAATTAGAAAATAGTATTGGGCTGGAAAAGCAGAATTAAAAGGACTCAAATACTAAAATAAAACTATTTAAAACAAGCACAGAAAACAATTCTTTGTGGGCATCAAATGGACTTCATACATGCCCACATTCCTAATTATACTAAAATTATACAATACAAGGTTTCTGTTCCTTTAAACAAACATCCCTGGTACTGTTCATTTTGTGTGACTAGAGATTACCAGTGAATATAACATCGCCCAAGCAAAATCAAATAGTTGCTTCTACTTAGGCTCACTGATTCCATACTGTCAGGTATGGACAGTGGTCCATCCATTCTGCTGTCTTTGTTGACCTTGCCAAGGCTTTTGACATGGTCTCCCACCTCCCCACCCCTAGACAGTCTGTGCTTTGCTGGCCTGTCAGAGTCAGCCACAAATTGGTATAGCTGTTACCTAAAGGGCAGGACACAGTCAGTCAGAATTGCTGACTCTGTTTCCCCCCATCTCCAGATAACTTTTGGAGTTCCCAAGCCTTCTTCCTTGGCCCCCTTCTTCTCCATATTCCTAAATTACCTCCCATCCATGTGTACCTCCTCCTCCATCCATATGTAGAAGGACAACACTGTTATTTTCTGTTCTGGACAATCCACAACTGATGTCACTTCCAATCTCCCATATGACTTCAAGAAAGTTCAGCTTTGGTTAAGTTCTCATCAACTCTTCCTAAACACCACGAAAACAGTCTCCATGATCTTTGGCACTAGCTAGAGACTTTCTAGGCTATCCAAATTGCCTTCTTTCCACACCCTGATGGTTCTGCTCTCAAGGCACCTCCTCCTTCAAGTATCTCGGGGTCTGACTAGAACAGCACTTCAGCTTGTCTGGGCATATAGATGTCATCCTGAAAAAGTTGTGCCCCAAGTTAGAAGCCCTTTGCAGGAACAAAGCTGCCTGCCTCCACAGGCCAGGTGAAAGCTTGTCCAGAAAATGATACTACCCATCTTCACTGCTGCGATGTAGTCTACAGTGCCTCATCGAAAACATATTTAACCAGATTGGATACCCTTTTCAATGCTTTCTGTTGCTTCACTCTGGACACCCCTCCTCCACTCACCACTCTGACCTCTATCGCTCATTAGCTTTTCCTTCCCTGGAAAACCACCGATTGGCCACTGCATAAAATTTGGCTCTAAATTCTGGTTCTGCTCACTTCACTCCAACCTCTCCTCCTCACTAATATTCCATCCCCTGCCCTCTCTCTCTCTCTCAGATCTAGTGACACCTACATTCCAGCTATCGCATGGTGTAACACTTCTATAAGCTAATCGGCCTTCTCCCATAGGCTCCGATACTCTAGAACTCAATGCCTCATCAAATCAGGCACTCATATTTCCGTGGTCCATTTCTTTTTCATCCTAAACTTCCTCTCCCAAACTGCAACTGTCCCTAATCCCATACTGTCTTCAATTCTGACTGCCTTAGCACTTAACAACAGTTACTCCTCAAACATGTCATCACACCTCTATCTGTATTGTACTGTAATGCCACCTCTTGTCTCCTACAATGTTTATCCCTTATGTATATCCATTATTGTCCACACTGCTGTACAATGATGTACTGCACATCTACAGTGTTTAACATTGTTTCTAAATGATGTTACCTTGCCTATAACTGAGCCCAAACTTGTATTGTTTACTTCTTGACCTTTCTGTTTTATATGTTCATTATTACCAAAGTAAATGTTTTATGATTTTGTACTCCCATGTTCCCCTTCCCCCAAGATGCTCCATGAGACGAGCACTTTTGTATTGTTCAGTGACCCTTTCCTGGTGAATCTTTACAATAAATAAATAAATAAATAATGGCTATCATCAAATCCAGGCAAACACGTGACTGCTAAAATGTAGCCTGTCAAAAGTGCTATTCAATGAGAGTGTGGTAAAAACAGCGCAGAGAAAAGAACATGAGCAATTACAGCTACAGGAAATCTATAGCACGGATGCTACAGAGCTGTACTTGTAGCTGTGTTCCTCTCTCTGAGCAGGATGAGTTACTGAGTGGGGCAGTGTTAGCCTGCTGGCTTTGTGGCGTAATGGTTAAAGGAACAAATCTGGAGTGCCTATAGTATGTCTGACCATGGTTCAAGCCCAGAATAGGTATGTTAAAGAATTTTCTTTTCACTGACTATTCCTTCTTACTACATTTCTTTTTGTTTTCAAATTTGTGCAGTCTTGGAGTATGTATATTTTAGTAAGGATGTGGGAGTGCCCTCCTGCATGGGGCTGGGGGTATGGGGATGAAGCACCCACCTAACATTATCCAACACATTGTATATAAAAGTAAACTGCACTCAGGAGTCGTTAAATGCAACTTGCTAAAATACTTTGATGCGAGTAGTAAAGCCTGTTTACATGTCGTGCTCCTCCCAGTGAAAAATTATCCAACACATCTCATCCCCTCACCCTAGTTTCTTGTTGCCCACCCAGCTAAATGTGAGTCTCCAACCCAAATATGCCTGTTTACCCTAGTGCTGTGTGGCTTCTGGTATCATATTTAACCTGCCCACCCCATGATATTCACCCACCACTGGTCAGAGTGCTGTGTTTGTCCTCACTGTTGTTGTTCAGCATTGTTGTTTCTTTCACTGTCTTCCTGTGCTGCCTTTTGGCCACACAATTTATACTTAGTGGTTTTGACCTAGTACCCTACTAAATAAAACTGCTCTGTAATGCATTTGCAATAACAAATGAGCTGAATAGCAAAAAGGCAGATTGATTAAGGTAAAACACAAAGGTTTTATTCTTGCTGATCACCCTTTGTGTGAAGTAAGGCTTTTTCCTTTTCCTTATTCTCCACTTTCCCCTCAGTTCGTACCTCTTGTTCTTTTTGCATCTAACAGCTCAAAGAGCTGTGGCTACTCCAGGGTATCACACATTAAATACTGTGATCATGTTCCCCAAGCTTTTGTTCTCTAGTCTAAATAATGTGACTATACAGTTTATCAAAATTTAAATAATTGATCAATAAATACTTATTGGGGACTTTGGTGAAGTCACTGCTTCAATGGCAGCTTGAAACTCAGGCTCCCACTCATCCAACCTAATCAATATCCATCCTGGCCACAAGGAAAAGTATTTTTCGGAAAAAGAGAAGATTACTGAAATAATCATGACTACCCATTAGCAACTTAAGGAATTTGCTGCAGGTTCTACCAGTAAATCTAATAAACAACAAGGTCTTGACCACCAAGTCTGATGAGCCAATTCAGTCACCAGCATTGCTTCAACTTCTGCTACTGTGAGTGATAAGAGCGAGAAGAAGAATTCACCATAATCTCCAAAAGGCTGTGTACCCAACTTCAGAGTATTGGTGATACCTTAAAACAGCTGGAAACCATGATGGCAGATAATCGCTGAGACATTTGTATAGTGGAAAACAGACAGGCACCATTGAAACCTGTCCGACTGAATACACACAGATAATGGATGTCCACAATTTGGTGCTACTCAGCCTCATTACAGAGAATTGGAATTGGCCTAAAAGGTGGAATATTTAGAAAATCACCATAGATCAAATAATATCAGACTGTATGACTTACCAGAGAGGACAGAGTTGATGAATATGATAACCTTCACTGAGAGCCTGCTGCAAGAACTCCTCAATCTGCCTAAAGACCAGCCACTTAAGATCATTCAAGCACATCTGGCACTCATAGCACCTCCCAAAGACCTGAAGGCACAGCCAAGGTCTATTACGATGGCCTTCTTGGATTTCTGTACAAGGAGCAGGTCATGAAGATGGCATTGTCTAAAAAAGAACTGTTCTTCGTGAACACTGTTTGTTTCTAGAGCATGACGTTGCACTGTTGACCATGCAACATCACCGTCAGGTCTTAATGGCTCAAAACTCCTCAGGTAAAAGGAATAATAGCCTTTCTGGAATATCCAGCATGGCTAAAGGTCATCACAGAGGATGGGACCACATATGTGGATCTAACTGAGGTACAAGACTTTCTACAATCCCAAGGTATCACTCTGGAGAAGATCTCTTCCGTTTTCCTTCACAGGAGTTGAAACAAGAACGATGACAGTCATCAGCCTCGGCCAAATCATCAGGGTAAAATCTTCCAGCTGTCTGGCACAAAATTCAAAGAGCTCAAAGTCTGTTTTACTGGTGGCTACAGCGTATAATCCACACACTGCAGGATCCCTGTCCACTTCAAGATCACAGTTGGAAACTAACAGTTAAAAACATCTGTTTTGATGGACACAACTACTATTTTAATCACTGTATGTGGGTTACAAATTACCTAATGGTATGGTCTAGCTGTATTTAGTTCATTTCCTAATCCAGATGATTTACAGTCTGTACCCATGATTGCTGGATTTGAGGGGTGGAGGGCTTGTGACTGGGGAGATGGGAGAAGAGGAGTTCTACCTTGAGCTCTACCTTCATTTCAACTCAGAGGCATTTTGTTTAGAGTACTCAGACACCTCAGACCCCTGCATATGCAGTAACTGATTGCACACTGTGATATATCACAATATCAATTCCACAGGATTCTACCTTTTAGCGTTGTTGTCTCTGGCTATATTTGTACCACGGTTGCCCATGCCTTCCTAAATAATTCTGATCATAAATGAATGCTCACTACTGCCAGAACAAGTCACTTTACTAGCCATCCTGAATGAGGCTTTGCTGTCCACTAGATGGCAGTAGCACCTTATTATGAAGGACTGTTTAAATGCTACAGAAGGTGCTGTGGTAACGATATACTGGTTTTGGAGCACGATATGCAAATATGGGCTATAAGTTTTCAACTCCTAGAAGTCAAGGCTTGAGGCTTTATGGGAGATAGTTCTTGCCTCTTTTGATGGGCCAGACATCTCAGCTGCAACCTAGTTTACAACAGACATCTGGCATACTGTAGTTGCTCTGGTTGGCCCTGCACCTCCCTTAACTACAAATTACCACAGATTTTATCTGACTGCTATGATCCTCCCACCAAGCTTTACTAGGATCTTCCTTAAGGTTTGGATGATGGGCTTGTAAAGCTGTATGTTAGTTTTGAGCTGCCTTCACTTACATACGTTCTGAAACTTTACCATACAGGTGCAGAATTCCTTTAATTGGTGACACCGCCCTCTGGCTGACATTCATCTTGTCAGACCAGACAATGACTCTCCCTGTGGTGAATCTGCCACCTCCTCCTTATTAGATAGTTTGTGTAGGACATGGGTTAGAGTGTTTTTTTGCCTTGAAGTTTTGTAATTAGTTGGTAATAACCTTCAATTTTTTAAGTATGATCACCTCAATTCTTGGTTAGTTTGGTGAATTAGACATTGATCTTCATGATTTTTCTTCTTAATTGCTTCAAACAGAATTATACATGGCACTTGCTACTATTTTGTTGTGGGGTGCAGGCCAGTCCTGGACACTGGGGATCAGTTGGGACCTCTCCCTAAAAACCTCCATAATGGCAGATCTCTCTGCGGTTACATACAATGTTAATGGTCTCAACAATCCTGTAAAAGGTTCAGAATTTTACTGGAGTTACAGAGGCTAAAAGCTGTAATTGCTCTGTTACAGGAAACACATTTGACTGAGAAAGAACACAAAAATAATTGAATTGTTCCTGAATGGGGAGATCTATGCCTCGCATTATAAGGCTTATCCCCATAAAGGGGGTAGCAATTCTAATTAGGAAGAATTTTCCACTACATGTGTCCCAGGTCCTGACTGACCCTGAGGGAATTTTGTGCAGATTAAGGGGAATATGGACACCATTTATAACACTGCTAACATATATGGCCCTAAAGAAGATCATTTAGGGACCCTTTTTATCCAGGTCATCACAAATGCAATAGTTGATTTTAACAGTTTACTCATTGTAGGTGGTGACTTTCAACACTGTCCTCTACCCAAGATTTATAAGTCTGGGGTAGATAACAAAGGAGGTCAATAGCAGCCCACACCCTACTATGTCTTCAGCATGAATATGGCCTGCTGGATGTCTGCAGACACCTCCACCCCTTAGTTCGAGACTATTCAAACTATTTTCCCAGATAGAACCAATATTCCCCCATAATTACTTTTTGCTGCCAATCAATGGGCTCACGCTGTTACCGGCTCCAGAATTGGTAACATCACCACTTCATACCATGCCCTGTCATACTTAATTGAAAGATAAATCCACTCCATAGGAATACCTCTTGGAGATTGAATGTTAGCTATCTAACTCAAACAGAATTTGTCACTTTAGTCAAAAATAAAATAAAATCATTTATACAATTTAACCCTCCCAAACACACCCCTGCCCCATGTATTGGAATGTCTTCAAAGCAACTTTAAGAGGGAAAATTATTGCCTGTACTTCCAATGCTAAGAAAGAAAAAGTTAAAAAATAGCTCTACCTAGAAAAATGTATTTCAGACCTAGAAATTCAGCGCAAGACATCTTTAGATGCCCAGATAAAAAACACAGTTGGAGGAAGCACGTAACACATTATCACAACTATTGAAATATAAATTTTAGGGTGCCCTGAGGTACTCCCACCAATGGTTTTATGACCAGGGGAACAGGGTAGGAAACTCCTTGCAGGACAGCTTCACAAAGATGCAGCCTCACGGGCAGTGTTAAAACTACTTAACAAAGGCACTGCCTCAACCCTTACTTTTCTAGAGAGATCTCTCATGAATTTGCTGAATTTTCCACAATCTCTATGGACCAGAGTGAAGCCCTGATTATGTAAATGCTGTACATGCTTACCTTGATACAATCCTCTCCTTCACTTACAGAAATGGAGACTGACATCCTCTGTTCCCCTATTACCCTTGAGAATTCATCAACCAGATACGCAGCCTGAAAGATGCAAAAGCTTCCAGACCCAATGGATATCCATACAAATTCTTTATAACATTTCAGACAGTCTGTGTTCTCTTCTAAACTAACACAGTTAATGCCATACTCTGAGATGGAGATCCCATACCCCCTCTTGAAAACAAGCATAAATATCAATCCTGTTGAAACTGGGGAAGAATCCTTCAGACTGCTGTTCTTACTGCCTAGTTTCCTTAATAAATACGGATTTTAAATTATTTACATCCATTTTGGCTAATTGATTACTGTGACGCATCCATCAGCTTATCCACTCTAACCAAATGGGTTTCATCTATAGTAGGTTATTAAAAGACTTCTGTGATTCCCTAATATTATCTCAACCCAGAGATCCTAGAATGCCTTCCAGCTTACGATGAGCATCAACCTAAGAGGGCCTTTGACAGGATCGATTTGCTTTTCTTACAGCATGTTCTAACTAAATTTAAACTGAGGGGACAATTTGTGACGACCATCTTGGCTCTATACTGAGGCCCTGAGGCTGCTGTGTGGGTAAATGGATATCTCTCACCTTGGTTTCCTTTGGAATGGGGCATGAGACAGTGGTGCCCTCTCTAACACTTAGCATTCCAAATTAGACAACACCCTATATAATTGGTGTCACAGCTGGGGTACTAGAGCAGTAAATCACGCAGTTGGCGCTTATGCACTAGTAGGTGTGGGTACGTGGAAATGTCACATACCCCACCCATGGCCCCACGCCCACAGACAGATGCACCATACTTGCATTCTTCAATGCTGATCACCTGTCCATGGCTCCTGCCCCATGCCATGCAGGACTCCACAGGGTGGCCTGGGAGAAGTTGTTGTCCTGGTGGGCATCCAATGGGATGCCCCCTGGGACCTTTAGTGGATCCCATGCATAGGGAGGTGTGGGTTCAGTGCTGTGCATGCCAATTGCAGGCATCTGGACCTGCACGGCACCATCCTGTCCTACTGCCACTGCTCCCAAAATTGCCGGGTGCTCACCCTTCCAGCTATCCCTGCCACCTCCTGCTGCCCAGTGGTCAGGGGCAGCACTGTGAGCCATGCCCCAGTCCTCTGGCATCTGAAGGCCTGTGTCCATGGAGGCACACAGTGCCTTGCTCTGCACCTATGTGGCCATCACTACCCAGGGTCATGCATACCGCATAGTGCTGGTATACCCTGTAATGCTCCCAGCATGGTGCTGTCTGCGGATGTGCAGGATAGGGTGTGGTGGGTCTGCACACCTGTTTTTGCATCTCATGCATGGGCTGCAATGGGAGTAGAGTGGCTACATGCCCAAGATATGCATGCATAGCCACTCCTCCCCATTCATGCATAGGGCCCATAATGCAGATGACACCTGCTCTTTTAGATGACCCGTGTTGTCTCTGCCTCCTTCTGGAAACCTTCACTCAGTTTAGATCATTGATAGATTATAAAATCAGTCTCACTAAATATGAAATGATAATTTTATGTGGTTCCCTCCATCTGGCTTCAAAGACAACTTCCCCTTTGCATGGTCCCCAAAACATGGTTTTAGATATCTAGGAATTCCTATAACAGCTGACCTTTCCAGACTTTTCCTCAAAACTATATGAAATGATTACATGCAGTTAAACAAGATGTACCAAATAGACCATCCTCCCTGACCTTCTATAGCAGAACACAGCCCATAAAAATGAATATCCTCCCTCACCTTCTATTCCTCTTCCATACTCTCCTCATCCAAATGTCCCTCTTACTGGGATTATCTTCAGGCAACTTTATCTAGATTTATTTGGCAAAGGAAAAGGCACAGGATATCCTGAGACCTGCTTTGTCTTCCAAGGAGTGCATTGGGCTGGATTTTGAAACATTCATAAATACTATTTGGCAGCTCAAAGACCAACTCTCTATACCTGGGTTAAACAGCATTTGGAGGGGGATGGTATGAATTGAATGACCTCCCACATCTCCCACTGTGGACCACACCCACCAGAGTCCTTGATCCCCAAATGCTATGCACCATACAAAATCCTTGAGCTAAACACACCGTCAAAACATTAGTAGAATTATGTTGACTCACTAATACTCCCAATGTAGCAGGCCCCTTAATGCTCATCAGACACCACAGTGACTCCCCCAGCTAGATGGGGGCTTTCAATACTGGGAGACCAGAGGCCTCACTAGATTCATGCAACTAATACAGGGAGGTCACTGTAGGTCCTATCAAAACATCCAGCAAACATACTCTTTATGGAAAGACCACTTCTGTTCTTTACAAGTGCAGCATTTTATAACAAGCACATCTTGCCCAACACAGATACTTCAGTCCATGTTGAGGACTGTTTTTATTGGTGGGTCATATTGAGGGTAAAATTTCAGCCCATTTCTGGCCTGTACAAACTACTTATACAGACAGCTCCACCAACGGAACTATTTCCGCCATTGGGAGGAGGAATCTGGCACCCAGTTCCCCAACACCTTTGGGACTATAGATTGAAGAAGGGTTGGGCAGTAACTACATTATCCACCTGGCAAGAATTTAATTTGAAAGTTGTAATGAGGTATTTTATACCCAACTATAATAAAACATTTCAACCCACATATTCCAACAGGTGTTGGTGGCTTTGTGGCAGTGTAGGTTCTCACTATCATATATTTTGGGACTGACCCATCTCAACCCCTTTTGGCAACAGGTCCACACCTATCTGCAGTGAATATTGGTGTCCAAATACCCTTCACCTTCACAGGTTTAGTTCTGGGACTCTCAGAAATATCTTGAATTCACTGAATAAAGTTAAGCTGTTCTATATGTTAAGAGTTGTAGCATTTAAATGTAGAACACTGAACTGGTTAACCATCAATTCTCTCTCAATATCACAATGGGAAAAAAAACTTGCAGAGGTCAAGGTGATGGAGCGAATTACAGCCATGCTTTGTTTAAGTCTTCCTAGGATTTTGGAGATTTGGGGACCTTGGCAGCAGGCCGAACTCCATCAAGAAGTAGCACAGCAACACAGGCCTTGCCTCAGTCTGCAAGTGTTTAACTATAATAGTGTTAACTTCTCAGTTGTTGATGTGAACTTTTGATTGATATTGAGTCTTAAAAATATGGAATAGACAAATATGAAATCAGTTATAAATGTTACATTTCATTACTAGTATTAGCTGATTATTTTTGGGTAGGGCCACACACTGCACTTTATTACACTTTACATTTATGTGTTTTTCTTTTTATTATAGTGTCATTAATATTAATATACAATTTAAGTTTTTAGGTTATTGATTCAAAACTGATTCTTTATAAATGTTATCTATGGTTAGATGTTGGTTGTAAGGCATAATAGTCTGTTGATCAACTGCATTCTTACCCCTAAGCTATCAGCTTCTGTGGACTTGCAGTCATGAGGACTTTGATACAGTATATCACAGGGTATAACATGGGACGTTGTTTTAGCTGAGATTTTCTTGTTCAGCATAATGGTGCCTTAGTGGCCACAGAAATGTACCCTGTATGATGTATGTTGAATCCATCTATAAAAATTAAGTTTAAAAAATAAATACTTATTCAGTCTTTCTTCATAGTGCTTGTCTGCTAACTGGTAATCAGTTGTGTGGCCCAGTGATGGAACTCTTGACCTCTTCTAGTCCTTCCCGTACTATAGTCACAAAATTAAATACAGTATTACAGGTGCAGTCCAGCGGAGGCACTGAGCAGGGGAGAGCCATCTCCTTGAGCTGCTTCTCACCCCTCCTAATGCATCTTAAAACAGAAGCATTTGTTTTTGCAAAACACATTTCTGGCAGAAACATAACTACAACCATTTTTCTTTTACTTTTTTTTTTACTCCTGAGCAGAACTACACGATTGTGATGTTTTAAAGTGGCTACTCTGTGCTGTGCCCACCATGAAAAAATTTAAGATCTTTGTAGAGTGATGTGCTGTTTACCATCAGAAACATGTTGTAGCACCTACATCCATACATAAACTCAAAAATTAACTGAAAATAATAGATTTTAAAAATTGTAAATGGCAGCCCTCTGTGATCATGAGTCATTAACTAAAAAATAGCTGTAAAATCTGTTCAGAAAACATCTGTGAAAATTTAAAATACACCAAGGATGACTCTAAGGATGCTAGGAATATATTTTTTGCAAAGAAAACAAAACAAAAAACAATACAATGAAATGTTTTGCTGACTAACAAATACTGCTGCTTTAATATTGTGTTTATGCTCTTAATTTAATTTCTGGGACTCTGGTACCATATGCCTGCCTTCAGCACACTATGATACCATATGCCTGTTTTTAGCATACTATCTACAAATCACCACAAATCCTTTTTCTCCTGAAATTTCCACTATAGAGCCCCACAAGGGGTCATGGACTGCATGCCTAGAGGCTGAAAACTCTGGATACCCTAAACTCTAAAACATATCTCTCAACCTCCTGCCTCCTATATCAGGGACATGGCTTAAAGAAGTCTGGGAGAAAGGACCAAAATCAGGAATACATTTTAAAATTTGTCAAAATCATGGATACATTTAAAAATTGGTAACATCCACTTAGGAAGCTCGTAGAATAAGGAGCATAATATCAAATATGTTTTCTGAAGAAAGCATGTACAGTAACTCTAATGTTTGACATTGTTTGTGTATATAATCCCTACTGTTCAGTAATAGAACTACAAAATTTAGAAGAGACAGAGGTAAATTTTAAAGCAAAATGATGGGCATCCCCAAAATCAGTGTAAGTTGAAAGTTATTCACTAAAATATACAGTAAATTACATTTTGTGGATATGGTCTGTCACTGTTTCTGCCCTGTTTGATTAGGAAAACAAAATGTGGAGATAGGATCAGAGTAATGGGACTGGCTGCATTTGTATAAGTCAAACCACAAACATTTCATCAAACAAAAAGGTACATCCTCAGGAAGTGATTCTGGAGAAATTGCTCACACTGCAGTAATGAGGAGATATGCGAAATGTACAAAATGGTTTATTTTACCCCTCAGATCAATTCACACTTTACAGAAACAGTGCAGTGTTAGTACAAGTTGGTCAAGGAATACATCAATTTGTTAGGAACCACATAACAAAAACTACTCCACTCAAAACTACTTCACTCATAAGAGCTTTCACTGGGAGCCTGAAGGGTATAATAAACTATGTTGTGCACATAGACAAACAGTGAGTGCTCTGTCCTGCTGGACTCTGGTGATGCAGTTTATAATATGTGGAGACTTATTAATATTATGGTAAATATTCTAACATTATTTATATAATGAGCTCACATTTGTAATTAAAATGGCACAGTTGTTAGGATTGAAAAGGCATTTCTATACAGGTTAGGTACGATCTCCTGACTGACGTTGTCCCGTCAGCTGTTGTACTGACATTGTTTTCCTGTTTATGTAATTCCCAACTGGTACTGAATGCCAAAAGTTGTAATCCCATCAGTTTAGGTGCAAACATACATTTACACTTACTGAGTCACTCTGGGGCTGGACCCGTGATGTTATCCCAGCGTAACATCATGTATCTAGTCACAGCACATATAAGACAAGATGACATAAAAATATCACTGCCCACTAACTCATTGAAGGCAGCCATCCAGCTGCTGTCAAATACTGAGACTGGCCACACTGTGCTTAACCCACAGTCACTGCAGTGCTGTTTTTTAAATAGGCAGCCCACCTCCTTTACTGACACTTTTCAAAGAGGCAGCACACCTCTGTTCACTGCTGCAATTTTAACTTGTAGAAAGTGCAAATGTAAGCCCACACATCCTTTCCTCCTGGACCTGCCTAAAGTCACTTCCATTGTTCCATCGTGCAAGATTTCTCCCGTACAAATCAGAAGTACAAGAAAGTGTACCAGGAGAACATAAAAGCACCTAATCAGGTACAGCAATTCAATTACTTAAATAAAAGGTAATTCTTTCCAGCTCAGCTGTTATGAAAGTCTGAAAAGACATCTGAACAGCTGATCATAAAGGGCATTGCATATTTATTGAACGGGTGCTACTATCTGTACTGCGATCAGTTTACATCCTTCACTCCTGGACCTGCCTAAAGTCACTTCCATCGTTCCATCGTGCTGAGCTTTCCAGGAGAACATAAAAGCAACAAATTTAACTAAGGCCTGCTCTAAGCTAAACTGAAAAGCTGAAATCTAGAATTCTTTCTTTTTAAAACATAATAGTATAACTTACCAAAAGGTAAGTATAGAAAGGGTAAGAAAACACAGACATGGAGTCGAACAACAGTGTGGGGTGGGGTGGGGACACAAACACAGATATATCTGGTCTTTTGGGATACTGTGTGTTGGGACTGTGTAATGCCAGGTAAGTTAACATTTGGGATAATATTTGTGGGACAGTGATCTCGTCAGGAGAATGGTGACAGTTAAGTGTTTGTCGGGAGAGGCGCCAGTGGAAAGAGTATAGATCCTTTCTATACAAATCCCAAGATTAAAAGCCCTTATAACACAACTTTCTTGACAAAGGGACATGAAATTTACAATGCCCACTCTTTGTGGCAGGATCTCTGACTTGCCCATTTTTATAACATCTGTGGCCTGATATTCAAAAGTTTGCATTGGTGAAAATGGGTGTTTGCCTGGGTAAACTGGGTTTTGTGCCGTAGTGTGATATTCAAATGGGCGAGTTGCACAGGCAAACAGGGTTAGCACCTGCAAAATATAAATGGAAAATAGCAGTGGTGCCAATATGCAATACTGCCTGACCCCTTTGTTAGTACTGAAGGCATTGGATAATTGATTTCCTACCCTTACCTTTGCCCAAGTATTTGTATACAGATTCCTTATGCTTTTTATCAAATTGGGCGAAATGCCACATTCATGCGTAACAGTCCATAATGTACCTCTATTAATTGTGTCAAATGCTGAGCTGTAATCAATATAAGCCATGTATGATTTCTGTTTATGTAGTCTTACATATTTTTCTATTAGATATTGAATTATAAAACAGTTGTCAATAGTTGAATAATTTTCCGAAAACCTGCTTGTAATGAGGATAGATCACCCATTTTTGACTCCATCCTTATGACTCTTGAGTAAGATTTTAGCAAAGATTTTCCCTATAATGTCCAATAGG
Source organism: Neoceratodus forsteri (assembly GCA_016271365.2). Classification (NCBI taxonomy): domain Eukaryota; kingdom Metazoa; phylum Chordata; order Ceratodontiformes; family Ceratodontidae; genus Neoceratodus; species Neoceratodus forsteri. The sequence goes on from CM028131.1 coordinate 798,909,682, forward strand.
CTTATAGGCCTGTACATTCTAGGATCAGTCTTTGATTCCTTTTTGTAAATAGGAACAATTATAGAGTCCAGCCAGGATAGGGGAATATAGTTCTGAATTATACATTTATTATAGAGAACCAATAAAAAATCTATCCACTCCTCTGCCATACATATATAGACTTCATCAAAATTTTAGCTGGTCCCTGGGCTTTATTTCAGTTCAGATTTTGGATTGCTGCTATTACCTCAAATCTGGTGAAGTATTTAAAATTTTAATATATCTTGTGCCTGTTTGAACCCAGGAGCATGTTAATTCAGGATCAAAGAATATTCATTTGAAATATTGAATCCAGGCTTCTGCATCAACATAATTTTCCTAATCAGTTTTTCTCCCCTACAACCTCTTGCCACCATGTCCTAGAAAGTTTTGTGTCATTATTGATAATTGCATCAAGCATGTGTTCCCATTGTGTTTCATAATATGTTTTTTTCTTTTGATGAAGAAAAGGTCTGGATGATTTTCTTTTTGATTTTAAGTTAATAGCACTTTCTGGGTTAGCCTTTCTTTTGTTGTTCTTAATGAAGCACCCAATTGCTTCTTTTGAATAAGGCATTCTGCATCAAACCAGCCCGCATTGAAGGCCAGATTTTCCTCCTAACTTTTCAACATACAAGTGTTCCTCTAATTTTAAAAAACAAGTATGTTTTCTGGTTTATGACATCCGACTGATATCTTACAGATTGTGCTCACTCCAGTTGACAGCACTTTCTAGCTCTATTGTCCATGATAGCTTCTTGGAATAGCTTACCTCAAGGTTATTTGTTTCTGTCCCTTTCTCCAGAAGACTATTACTAATATTACAAACCACTCTGTATAGAAAGAGTGGAAATGATCATTCTCATTATGGGAATGAATGACAAACCACGACCACATATCAGGGGTCCCTGACAAATAATCAGGTCAATGACGGAGGATCCTTGGCTGGTAAAAAGGTGGGGAATTCATCAGTATCACCTAGAAGGCATCCATTTAAGGGGTATATTGAATTCTCCGCCCATTATTTTCAATAGTTTATGGCCATTTTGGTTATACTTTGACCAGTTTATATACTTTTGTGTATATCAAATGTGGAAAACATAAACCCAAGTATAGTACTATCAGAGAATTCATTGTAGTTACCTATTTGTGCATTAAAATCCCTATTAATAATAAGTATGCATGTGGTGTTTCTGATTGGGCATCCCTGATGGAATCAACTAACTTTTCCCAAGTGTTATCTGAGAGGTATTTATTTTTGTATGGAGGAATATAGCAATTATATAACATAACATTGGTATTTTGATAGGAAAGCCAATGCCAATAAAGTTATTTTACATATTATACTTTTAAAGAACAAAAAATCCAACTTTGAAAGTGACCAGGCCCCTGCCCTACATCCTTCAGTCCAGGTTTATGAAACACAGTGTAGCCATTTAGCTGTATTAAGTCAAGAGGTTCATGCCAAGACTCCTGTAAACATATAATACAATGCTGCCTAATAAATTTATTCCAATCTGGATCTCGCTGTTTTGATTTAATACCTGCAATATTCCAGGAAAACATAAACTTATGCTGATATTGGAAAGTATCTACGGTCTCAGCAATACTAAGTGAATTGTTCTGTACCATATAATTTAGTCAGCCATTAGATCCAGCTAAGGCCAGAAACCTGTTCTGATGTTAACTGGTCATCATTATTTACATTGTTTATTCAGGGCTTAAGTTTTCAGACTGGTGATGAGGTGCTTGATTTTCGCAGAATTCAATTTCACCATCTAGATTATTGAGATTAACAAATACAATCCTATTGCATCCAGTTTACTAGATTTTTGCAAAAGTTTATGTGCTATTTCTGAGTTCCTGAATAAGATGTCAATCTGCCCATCTCATTTTAGGTTGTTATGCTTGTATACATTTATCACTCCATTTCTTCCCTTCTAATGCTCAAGAAATTCCTAAAAGGTTGTATAAGGCTTGTGTTAACTTAGCATCAGTTTCATTGTACACTTCATCAGCAAATATTTATCTATTTATTTATTTATTTCATTTTGTTGACCGAGTGGGCCCACTGTGCCCAAAAAGGTCCCTTGTTCAGGGGTGACCTGAGATTAGTTACATAGAAGCCTGTAGGGAAAGGACACAACAACAATGCATTTCAATGATATAAGCAGCAGACACAGTATTTCCAGACAGTCACAGTAATTCCAGAAGACTTACATATTGATTTGACATGCAATGGCTTTTGTACATGCTTTGTTAATAGAAACATAGAAACATAGATTTTGATGGCAGATAAAGACTGCTTGGCCCACCCAGTCTGCCCATTTCCTACCTAATGGATAAGCTGCAGATCCTCGTTAACCTTCTTCCTTCTTCCTACCCCACCCCTAGAATTGCCTTATGACTGTCCCATGCATGCTTGAATTTCACCACTGTTTATGACGCCACAACCTCCTCCAGAAGGCTGTTCCATGCATCCACAACCCTCTCTGTGAAAAAATACTTCCTTACCTCTCAGCCGCCTCCCTTCTATCTTCAAATTGTGCCCCCTTCTTCAGAGTGGACTCCATTTACTATTACTCTCTGTGTCCTATTCTCCAGCCAATTCTTTACCCAGGCTGTCATCTTGGGACCCACTCCCAGACTGGCTAACTTGTATATTAATCTTTGTGTGGGACTGTGTCAAATGCCTTGCTAAAGTCTAGGTAGGCCAGTCCACAGCCCTCCCTGATATACTACTTTGGTCACCCAGTCAAAGAAATCTATCTGATTTGTCTGGCATGACCTTTCTACTGTGAATCCATGCTGCCTTGGGTCCTGAGCCCCTCTGGCCTCTAGATACTCAACAGTTCTTTCCTTCAAGTGATTCCATCATTTCCCTACCACTGAGGTTAAACTAACAGGTCTGTAGTTTCCTGCTTCAGCCTTGCTCCCACTTTTGTGAAGGGGAATCACATCTGCCCTTCTCCAGTCCTTGGGTACCACCCCATCCTCCCATGATTTGTTAAAGAGGAAGTCAGTGGTGTCACTAGTCCTACCTTAGTTCTTTTAGAATTCTGGGATGAATCCCATCAGGCCCCATTGCTTTGTCCACCTTCAGTTTTAAGAGTTCTTTCAGAACCCTTTCTTCTGTAAATGGGCTGGTATTAACTTCTGTATCCAGAGTGTTTCTATTGTTTGTTTTAGGTACCTCCCCTTCCTTTGTAAATACTGAGCAAAATATTATTATCTCTGCCTTTTCATAGTCACCCTCTGCCCACCCTTCCTCCTCTTTATTAAACCTCACTAGCCCTCCTTGGTCTTCCTTCACTCCCTGATGTACCTATAAAAGGTTTTATCCCTTCTTAACTGAGTTGACTAACTTTTCCTCGGTTTGGGCCTTTGCTGTTCTGACTGCCTTCCCAGCTTCTTTTGCTTTAACTGATACAGTTCTCTGTCCTGCTCCTTCTGTGATTCCTTGTACTTCCTGAATGCTTTCTTTTCTCTTGAACCTTCACTGCCACTTCCTTTGAGAACCATAGTGGTTTCTTACATCATTTCATTTTGTTTATTTGCTTCACACAAAGGCTTGTTACCTCTGTGATGGCAGTTTTTATTATTCCCATTGTTCTTCCACCCCTCCTTCCTGCCCATTTGCTAGTGCATTCCTTAGGCACTCACCCATTTTGGCAAAGTCAGCCCTCCTAAAGTCCAGTACTTTTGCCTTTTGTGGCTTGACTCTATTGCTGTGTTTATTGTGAACCATACTGTTCGATGGTCGCTAGTTCCCAGATGGCTACCCACTTCTACATCTGTGATCCTCTCTTCATCTCCTTTGAGAGAACCAGGTCTAAGATTGCTACCTCTCAGGTGGGCTCCAATACTAGTTGTCTAAGGCATGCCCCTGTAGGGCATCTAGAATAACCCCACTTTGAAGTGGCTGCTGCAACTGCACTCCAGTTAACATCTAGCGTATTCAGATCACCCATCAGCAATATCTCCCTTTTTCTGCCATTCTAAGTATTCTTTCTATCATTTCCTTGTCCATTTCCTCCCCTGTGAAGGGTGTCTGTATACAACCCCTGCGCGGATTGTGGTGCCATTGCCAGTGTCCAAATTTACCCACAGTGCTTCTTCTCCTCCCTGTTTTCCCTTTTGTTCTGTTGCTTTGATTCCTTCCCTTATGTAAAGAGCTACTCCTCCTCCTCCTCTTTTACCCTCCCTGTCCCTCCTGTAGATAGTGTATCCTGGTATGTTTATGTCCCAGTCATGGTTTGTGTGTATCACGTTTCTGTGACTGCCATGATATCCAGATGTTCTTCCTCCATCAAGGCCACTAATTCAGGAAGCTGTTACTCAGACTACGGGCATTGGTACTCATTTCTCTCCATTTTTGATGGCTTTACCTTCTTTTGCAGCATCCCCACTGACCTTTCTACCTCGGTATTTTTCTCATTTAGTACCCTATTTTGTAGGGAGGCTGATTTTCCTGCTGCTTATCAGTGCCTCCCCTTGACTAGTTTAAAAGCTTGCCAATGAAGCATTTAAACCGATTGCTCAAAAGACTTGTTCCTTCCTGGACAGATGCAGACCATCCTGCCAGTATAGGCTGGTGTCCCTCCAGGTGGAACCCCAGTCCCCAATGAAGCCAAATCCCTGTGCTCCACGCCATTTTTCAACCATTCATTAAACTGCATGGTGCAAGTACCTCACATCACTCATGCCATTGACAGGCAGCACCTCAGAGAAGGATATTGTGTGTGCTACTTGTCTTAGGCCCTCCCCAATTCTACAAAGTCCTTCTGCACTGCTCTAATCTCATGATTAGCCAAGTCATTTGTCCCTCTGTGGACAATGATGTCCAGCTCAGACTCCTGTGCAGCTGTTCTCGTGATCCTGAGGATGCGCTTCCTGTCTCTCAAGCCATGGCACCAGGCAGGCACCTTGCTTCAGTTTTCCTGCTTCCCCAGTTCTATCCCCTAATAATTGAGTCCCCACCAGGAGCTGCTTCCTTTCCTTGTGGTGTCCTCTGCCTCCTTCCTGTGGGCCTCCCTTGGACAGCTGTCCTCAGCCTCCTTAGTCTCCTCATGGTGCATCCATAGGGAGCTATGCCCCCAGAATGGTGTATGGATTGTGGTGTGGAACAACTGACTTGGTGTGCCTCTGTTCCACCATCCTCACCCTCCCTGAGCCCACTGTGGTCCAACTGCTGTGCTTTTTGCAACCTCTGAGGTAGTGGTGGTGGTTTGGTGCTCCCTGGATGGGGAGGTTCCCTTCCTACCATCCAGTGTGGCCTGGGAAGTTTCCTTACTACTGTCCAGTGTGGCCTGAAGACGGGCAACTTCCTCCCTCAGGGCAGAGAGTTGTCTGCAAATAGGGCAGCCTCTCAGCCTCCAGAAAGACTCCTGGAAGACTGCTGCCCCACAGCCATTACATTGCACTACTCCCACATTTTGTGTGTGTGTGTGTGTGTGTGTGATTGGTTCATTATATAGAATTTTATATATATATATATATATATATATCATACAATGTGTATGCTTATATTGTCAGTGCAGTGTGCTAGAGAGGATATGACAGTAATATACACCTTGCACTCTTGAGAAATGATGTCAGAACCCCAGGTATAAAGGAACCATTTCCAGGGGTGGGTGGGGTGAGGGTGGGAAGGGTTGGGCTAAACTTTGCCCTCACAAAACAATCAGCTAAAAGCTCTGACCCACCGCATGCGATGAGTGCCTTCCTGTCAGCAAGATGCCCTACACAACAATTTGACAGAGAAAATACCTCGCTAATCAAACAGAGAAAATCCACACATCCTAGTCAGACACAGGTAAACCTCCCCAGCCCCAAAACAGGCCTGGTGGCTCATGCTCTGAAAGCTGTCAGCCCCAAAATAAGTCAGCTGTGCTTTTAAACTCTTCCTGCACTGAAAATTTTAAGAATTGTAGCAAACAAACATAAACCTAGATCCACCTCCTCTGTTGCTTGAAAGACTGTCTTTCCTGTTTCACACTGCAGGTTTTGCTATTACAACTCCTTAACCACAGTAACTTATTTAAAAATAGTTTAACTATCACAAACTCCTACGCACCAGTAAATTATTTAAAAATAGTTTCTGTCCCAAAATCCTAGTAATCAATCCAGCTACCCCAAGGGACAACCAAAATGCAGTATTCAAACACTTGTGAAGTTACTTCCAAGATAAGCAGAGTTTTCAAGCTCCTTTTTCAACTCCTCAGCCACCTGTAATTTATTTAATAATAGTTTAACTGTCAGAAAATCCTAGTAGACAATCTAGCTACCTCCAAGATCTACCCAAATGCAGTATTTAAATCCTTCTGAAGTTACTAACAAGATAAACAGAGTTTGCAAGCCCCTTCTTGGTTAAACACTAAATAAATATATGAATAAAAAGCAATTACCAAGGGTAGTTCGTTTCACCTCCCACAGAATTAAGCAAAAGTGCACGTTTGTTGCAGATATCAAGTGCAATATAGAATTTCTCACACAGCTCACAGCTGAATAAAGAAGTAGTGTCCTTCAGGTCAAGAAAATGTGCTTTGTGTTAAGGCAGGAGAAGGCTGCCAACATTGACAGTATGTCACAGTAGTTGCAAATGATTGTGGTTACAGGTAACAGACTTCCAGCCATATTAGCTAATTTTCACATTATTTAGCTTCTGTTGTTATGCCTTATGTGCTGGGACATTTTCCCGCTGGTAGGATAGGTTACTAGAGGGTCTAATGTTCTCTGAATTATCCCTGGCATATACATATTTGTTTTTTTTGCCAGCAGGTGCATTTTGAGCCTTTTTCTAAAGGAGACCAGTGTACTGTCATTCCCAGCTGGCCAGGAGATTGTTCCATAGGATCAGGGGCTGCGGGAGAAGGACTTATCTCCTGCTGTTGTCCTCACCCTGGGGACCACTAGGAATTTCTGTGAGGAAGTCCATAGTAGCCTACCTGAGCTCTTAGGGACCAGCACCCCAGCAAGGCCTGTCAGAGCAGTGCCATTTAGTAGTTTGTAGGGCCAGCATGGCAGGAGGTAAGGCACCAATACCTCAGTCCTCCAAACCACTGGGCCGGATTCAGCTTGATTTATTTTGTGACTTCACACTTGTGGGATGGTTATTTAGCTCTTGCTAAACAAGGGGTTTTCATGTGCTCTTCTATGGTATTGGATGCATCGGATAGGGATGGCCACTTTAGGAGTCTTATACCTCACAGTGGTGTCACCTCGGGAGAGATTTAGATGCAAATCTTATGATTTTGTTTTATAGTGTTTGCATCCTGCCCAGTTCTTTCCCAGTTAGTGCATGTTGGACTGGGCTGCATAAATAAGCTTGGACAGGATGGTGCTATTTGCAATTGCCACCCTGGTTTCCAGTATGAGTTGTGAATTGAGCCTGTAAAGTAGACCAAGCTTTTGGTGTATTACCCTGGTGATATGGTCCACATGCCATTTGAAGGTGAGGTCTTGGTTGATGAAGATGCCCAGGTACCTGAAGGAGCTCACAACTTCTATGGCTGTCCCTGATGAGGATTGTATAGGGAGCACTAGGGTTCTATCCAGCCCAGGGTTCTAGTTTTGAACAGCATGGCTTTCATCTTTTATCATTTAGCAGCAACTTGTTAGCCAAAAGCCACTTTTGAGGTTCACAAGGTCCTCCTGTAACTGAGACCTGAGGCCTGTATGCTGCCTGTAGTTCTATACAATGCAGTGTCATCAGCATATTCTATTTTTGAACTGCCACCACAGTTGTTGCTAAGGTCATTTACAAATATGGAAAACAAGAGGAGCACCAAGATGAAGCCTTGGGTACACCCTCCTTCATAACTAGTTGCACAGATATGGATCCATTCAATTTGATCTGCTGGGTACATTGATATAGATAGCTTTCAAACTAAGACTGGGAGTGGTGGTCCAGACCAGTGAGATTTAGCTCATCTAGCAGGAGTTCTGATCTACCAGATCAAAGATCTTTGTTAGGTCAATGAAAATGGTGCCAGTGGGGGTGTCATTGTCGAGGGCTTTGAGGGTATCAGTAGTGAATTTGATTAGCGCTGTGTCTATTCCACGATTTTGTCTGAATCCATGCCGGTTGTGTGCCAGCAAACGGTTCAATTCAAGTAGTCTGGTAGTTGGTTATATACAAGAACAAGCCATTCCTGTATCTTGGACAGTATACAGAGTAGAGAGATTGGTCTATAGTTTCCAGTAAGTTTCTTGGAACCTCCTGTGTGGATTGTGACTGCATGGGCCTCTTTTCATATGGCCAGAACAGCACTCTCTAGTAGGGACCTGTTAATTAACCAGGTGGTAGGGGAGGCAATGGCAGGGGCAGCATCTTTTAGTAATCTGGAGATCAGTCCATCTGGGCCAGCTGAATCTCTAACCTTAATCCTCTTTAGTAGTGGGAGCACGTTTGATCACTTTACCTTTTAGAAGGAATTCCAAGCATTGTATTTCTGGGGCCAGGGATGTGGGTGGTCAGAGGCTGGGAAGGGAAGTTAGCTTTGTACTCTTCTAGGTCAGTGTAAAAGCTGTTAAAGGTATTTGATGCCTCTTGGTCACCAGTGTATTGACCTTGAGACAATTGGTTCTTGAGGAGGTTTCCTTCTACCTGTCATTAGACCATTGATCTGCTGCCAGAAGCATTTGGGGTCAGTCACATTTGCCTGCTAAATATTTTTAATGTACTCATGTTCTGCCATGCTAGCACATTTTTTACTTTGGTTTCTTAGTGCCCTGTAGGCTACCCAGTCTGAGGAGTGCTAGACATCTTGTAGATCTCCCAGGCCTTATCCTTCTTCTTCATAAGGGTCTTAAGCACTGGTGTAATCCATTTATAATATTGCCCTTGACTCTCCTGAGCAGGGTGTGCTTATTGGACACTGGCGTGAAGTAATTCCTGAAGTATACCAGTGCTTCATCTATGGTTGGGAGCTACAGGATTGGGTACAGTTCAAGTTGGTTAGGTCAGACTGGAAGCGGAGCTGAGAATTTAGAGAAGTCCCTCACTATAAAGACCCTGGGTGGTATTTTGGGAGATCGATTCTTACATATGCAGAATATGGGAGAATGATCACCAAGGCATTGGATAGAGTTCCTGCCACCTGTATGTTGAAGGGATTAGTGACAAGTGCCCAGTCTATGGTTGAGTGGTTGCCCATTTTAGAATTGAGTCTTGTGGGTTTGGTGATGATCTGGGTCAGATCCGCTTCAAGCAGCAACATGTTGTAACCTTGTTCTGAGTCAGTAGTCCAGTGAAGGTGAAAGTCTCCCAGGAGGAGTAGCTCGGTGGGGGCATGTTCTGACAGCATCTTAGTTATGGTCTCCTGAGCCATATTGACTACTTTAGGAGGATTGTAAGATCTCCTATCAGTAGGGACTTTGCGTTGCCGAGTTTTATTTTAACATTTTATTTTGTTTCACTGCCAGTGCAGTCTATGGCAGGTAGAGGCAAGAGAAGCACAGAGGTATCTCTTGTTTAGATAAGTACCTCCCCTATCCTGCCTTCTCTGTCTTTCCTGTGGGTGGAGTAGCCTAGGAGGTCTATTTTGTGTGTTAAGATGCTTAATTTAGCCACATTTCAGATACTATGAGTATGTCTGGTTGTACAAGTCCACCCAGCTCTGTGCCTCATGGCTCTTAAGTCATAGACTAAATACATCCATATGAACTATTCATAGTCCTCTGAGTGAAACCCAGTTAGGGTCATGTAGGGAGCCATTAGTAAAGTTTACTATGGGGGCTGGGGTTGGTTGTATATCCCACGATAAGAGGAGGAGAGGAAGATCAGTTGAGGCACATTTTGTAGTGTATGGGTTAGGTTCCTGTTGTTGCTAGCCTTAGAGTTGTGAAACATTAGGTAGCAAGTCTCTTTTTGTTAGACCATGCATTATTATTAATGAGCCATTGATCATTGTTTCATAGGGGTAGTACAGGTCAAGATGCAGGTGTTCTAATGGCCCCTATGAGGAATAAAACCTTCATCCTGCCCAGAGGTAATCCATCCCCGGATAATAAGTATATACATAAGAACTATGAGTGTTCTTTTGTTGGCCATAATAGTTATTAGAGGTCATTTGGCCAAATAGGGAATTGTTTACCAGCCACATACACACACTTCAAGTTGTGGCCTCTGCTTATATATCTACATCTCTTTGATATCTGCCTTGTTTTCAACTGATTATTAAACTCAGTTTCTAGTTAGTTGCAGCCGATAAGCTTTGTGGGAACACAGCTGTGCTACAGAATAGATAGTCTGAGAATGACTGACTCAGGTAGTGTCTCACCTCTATTTGCCTTTACATGTACATGTTCTTTACATATTCATTAGGCTTTAAAGTTCTATCAATGAGCTTGACACTTAGATTTAAATGTGATATTTTATACATATTCCTCCATAAATAGTGACTCTAAGACAGAAACAGTTAATGGCCACACTATCTACATAACCATTTCCATCAGAAACCCTGGTTCTTCCAATTTCTGACAGGTCCTCTCTTCTACAGTATATCTAAGTCTATCTGATTCTTAAATAGAAGGAATTTTTTTCCACAATATCTGTGACGTCTCATCATTTATGTCTTTAAAACCAATTAACCTAATATAAGGAGTTTTATACTTTGTTGACTGGCTGAATCTGAATATCCATAGTTTTCACAATTTTGAGTTTCAATTCTTGAATTAATTACTAAATCTTTATCTTTTCCAGCCAGTTGTACATCTGGGTTTGTGTACATTTGTCCTGTTTTTTTTATTTTGATTGCCCATTATTATTTTTTAATGCTGGTATGGTATTAGTTTAGCCTTTTCTTTAAATGACTTCTGAGCACAGTGTCCTTTTAGTTTTGTATTTTAGTTTTTCCTATTTTTGGCTTTTGACTTTTTGCCTTTTTGGCACCTTTGTTCTTTTCTTCCTCCTCTTCTGGGGATGTGGGATCAAAATTACTGAGAAGTACAGCCTCTTACACACATGGGACTCCTCAGGACTCATACTTTCCTCTATTTATATAGATGAAGATTCTTTAGGTGAGAAATTCTGTTCAGTATTCTGATAATATCAATCATTCTAGCTACATGTATTGCTATATTCTCGCTTAGTGTTTCTATTTAATTTCTTGTTATTATAAGTTGTTCTAGGAGCATTAAATTGGCTGCATGCTGATTCTTCATTACTTTAATAATATCGTCACTAAGGCACAAAGTAACATAAGTCAGAGACTGACTAGCCTCCATACCATCCTGTATTGAGGACAGTTTTATCTCAATTTCCTATTTACTTGGGGACAAAGTAGATTTTATACTTATTGATAATGAAATTTGTACAGAATCAGTACTTTTCCTATGTAAATGCTGAGTAGCTTTATTGTTTTGCAAGTTATCCAGTTCTCTGAGCCCCTGAACTGTAGATCAACCATCACATCTTTCAAAGCAATATGTACCAGAGGTTTACCCAGAGCGGTGCCTTCACTTGAATTAGGTGTCATAATGGCACCAAAATGATTTAGAGTACCCTCATTTATAGCATTTTGGATATCAGAAATATTGGAAATATGAGACCCAGAAGGCTGAGGAGAGGCCCAGCTCATCGGATCTGTTTCAAGGAATGGTTGTTCATATTGTTTATATTAACAGGCAGCCTTTTGATGTGCTTTTCCATAGCCTCTATCCCAAGTGGAATGGGTTAATTCTGCTGCCCTTATTTTGAGGGGTCAGGTATTTGATAATTTTGGGTGGATATAGAGTAATGAATTTGGGAAATATGAAGGGCATACTTCCTAATTCCCAGAGGTCATAGGTTTGTTCTAGCATACACAAACAATTGTGGGATTGTGAGTTGTTATCTATTGTTCCTTTTGTTTATCTTTGTGTCATCTAGTTTTTGTTGGCATTTTTTAGGTTCCATTGGGTAAGTGGTCTTTCTTCTCCCATTCCTATTCCTTTGTTTTATTCCTCTTTAAGGGGAAATTATTTCATTTTTCTTATCTTTCATGTCTGTGTCACTTTATTTTTGGAGCAGACAATTTTGATCTACCTTTTGTTTTTTCCCTTTAATAAATAATGTATTTCACCAACCTGTTTTTCTGTAAATATGCTTCATTTTCATAAGACTGAGATTTGTTTTGTACAGACTTTATCTCTTTTTTATCCATTTGATTATTTGGTTGGCTTCTTGTATTAACCATAGTATATTTAAAAAAATATGCTTGATTGCACTAACTACAGATACTAACAGCTAAAATACAGTCAACACAGTTGCTGGGCTAAATCCCTATACATTTCAATAAAGTTTCAATAAATATTAATGCAGACCTAAAATCAACATTTGTACAGCACAAAAGCAACAATGTGTGCAAGAACACCTAAGAGTTTTCAGAATAGTAAATAGCAGTCATAGAAGGGATGTCAGCATTCGGGACTTCATAAGGCAGAAATCATACCACAATTAATTCAGATTTTTGGCCAGGTTTCAACGATATATCCTTCTCACTGCTGCTTCTTATAACTTAGTTACATATGCATTAATCAAAGGAGGCAGTCCAAGTTATAGCCATAAAGTAGAATGCCAAACACTGTTGGTCAAGTTCGAGGTTTGAGATTTCAAGAGAAACCCTAAGTACAATGAATTTTCCAATGTGCAGTGATCCACATGTGTCTCAGTTTGCATAAGTAGCACCTGAATTTTTCATAGGGTTCATTTTATTCATGTGGTGCAGGATAAGATAAAACCAAACTCTGGACTCTTCTGTGCTTTCCTTTTACATGTTGGATATCATATTGCTTGTCCTTAGATTTTCTAAATCAATGTAAGGAAAAGAAATCCAGCACTAGTACAGAACAGCACTAAGAGAATAATTAATAATAGTTGATAATCAGTGCTTGAATTAAATAGGTACCCAGTGGCGTGAAAAGTATTTGCCCTTCCTGATTTTCTCTATTATTGCATATTTGTCACACTGGATGTTTTCAGGTCTTTAGACAAAATGTAATATTAGATAAAGGAACCTAAGTGAACAAATAACACTTGTTTTTTTTTTTTACTTGTTTCAGTTATTTAATGAAAACAGTTAACCAACACCAACTGGCACTGTGTGAAACAGTAATTGACCCCTAGTTAAATCAACCCAAGTAAAGGGATAATTAGAGTCAGCTGATTGAACACAGCCAGGCTTGATTACAGCCAGCCCTGCTCAATATAAACCTCACTTATTTTGACCCTTACCATCAGAGTCACGTTGCCAGCACAAAGATTCAACAAGCACATTATGCCAAGATGAAAGGAAATTCCAAAGATCAGAAACAACGTTGTTGCTATCTATCAGTCTGGAAAGGGTTACAAAGCTATTTCTAAGGCTCTGGGACTCCATCGAACCACAGTGAGAGCCATAATCTCCAAATGGAGAACACTTGGAACAGTAGTGAATCTTCCCAGGAGTGGGCAGCCTGCCAAAATTACTCCAAGGGCGCAGCGTAAAATCATCCAGGATGTCTCAAAGGATCCTAAAACAACATCCAAAGAACTGCAGGCTTCTCTTGCCTCAGCTAGGTCAGTGTTCATGGCTCCACAATCAGAAGAGACTGGGCAAAATGGGCTTATGGGAGTAGCAAGGCGGAAACCACTGCTAACCAAGAAGAACATAAATGCTCATCTCTCATTTGCCAAGAAGCACCTGAATGATCCACAAGCCTTTTGGGAAAATGTTCTGTGGACAGATGAGTCCAAGGTGGAACTTTTGGATGACATGGATCAGATTATGTCTGGCGTAAAGCAAACACAGCATTCCACAGTAAGAACATCATACCAACAGTCAAGCATGGTGGTGGTAATGTGATGGTGTGGGATGCTTTGCTGCCTCAGGACCTGGATGACTTGCCGAATTGAAGGAACCATGAATTCTGCTCTGTACCAGAAAATTCTTAAGGAGAATGTCCGTCATCCGTCCGTCAGCTGAAGCTGAAGCGTAGTTGGGTCATGCAGCAAGACAATGATCCAAAACACAAAAGCAAGTCCACATCAGAATGGCTGAAAAGAAGTAAAATTAAAGTTTTGGAGTGGCCTAGTCAAAGTCCAGACCTAAACCCAATAGAGGTGCTGTGGCAGGACCTGAAACGAGCAGTTCATGCTCGAAAACCTACCAATGTTACTGAATTAAAGCAGTTCTGTGAGGAAGAGTGGGCTAAAATTCCTCCACAGCGATGTGAAAGACTGATATTGAATTATAGGAAATGTTTGGTTGCAGTCATTGCAGCTAAAGGTGGCGTAACCAGTTATTAAGTGTAAAGGGGCAATTACTTTTCACACAGTGCCAGTTGGTGTTGGTTAACTGTTTTCATTAAATAAATGAAATAAGTAAAAAAAAAAACAAGTGTTGTTTGTTCACTCAGGTTCCCTTTATCTAATATTACATTTTGTCTAAAGACCTGAAAACATCCAGTGTGACAAATATGCAATAATAGAGAAAATCAGGAAGGGGCAAATACTTTTCACGCCACCGTATATAGGGATGATATACAATTTAATGTAAGTTATCTCTTGCCACTGGTACAAAGCATCTGAATCTAATAGTGGCTGATTTATTTGTTTAATCTATCTATCTATGTATTAAGCTTCAAAGTACTTAAATATAAAGTATTTCCAATAAGACATTAGGTACAAAGCTTCTAAATGATCTGTTTAAATATTATTTTACTTACCCTGATTTTGAGTGAGAGTTAAAGATAAATTAAAAGTCCCAATATAGTTTTTAAAATATCATAAAACATATTTAAACCAAACTGTCTATAAAATCCTGTATCCCTTTTATTGTTTTATTTTATTATAATAAACTTTATGAACTATGGATACATTTCACTTAGCAATGATTTACCTTTCACATCAAGGGCTGGACAGACTCATTCTGATTGACTTTTAAAGTTTCCACAAACAAAATGTCAATTCAATCTGGCAATCCAGCACCATGATAAGGCAAAATCAAGCAGAGTCTCCTCAAGTTAGTTCTATAAAATAGACACTGAGACTACCATTAAGTGCCTTCACCTTCTGGTCAGCTTTTTACCAGAGAATCTAGTCAAAGTTGCATTATCTTTTAGAAAAGAGGATTACTGGTTTGAGAAAAGCTGTGGGAGCTGCATAATCAAGAGGAGCTGCACTTTCCTTACTGTGCCAATATGGTGTTTGCCTTGAACATGTGCAGTTAATACTGTTGAATGTTCACATGATCCACAAATCATGTGACTCAAGCGTGGAGTTTTAAAATTAAATATATTTAACATTAAATTCAAAAAATAAGCTTTGTGTAATGTGAGATTTCTCCTGTCATTCCTATTTTCCTAAAAAGATAGAAAATCACAGTGGATTTGTCGCATTCACTATTGGTAAATGCTATTGGTAAATGCAGTAACAATAATGCCAAATGATATAGTTAAAACATACAAAACATACAGAATTCCTCCCTGTGGTTAATCTTAACATTAATCCAGTAGATAAAACCAAGCAAAGCACCTACACAGGATAATTTTCACTTGTATATATCGTATATAGTGTACTCCACTAATAGCTATGAGTATTTTGAAACTAAATCACTGTAACAGTAGTACACTGAATAAAACTATAGAATTTTTAAAGTAGAAAAGAGACTTTGATAAAAAAATTCTCATACAGTAATAAAACTTTAAGGTGAAGTTGGGCCCTGCTGGAGGGAAAATCCTGTACGTCAACCTCCTCCCTGTTTGTCAGCAACAGCACAGTGTTTTACACTCTACTGTATAGGGTTTACTGCAACCTGACTTCTCACAGGAAGCTCTTGCCACCTCAAACTCCTTCACAGGGTCTATCGGTGCAGGGTCTGCAGCACTGTAACAAGTAGCACTCATAACAGAAGATGGGCCAGTAAGACTGTGCAGGGATTAGTACCAGAAATAAACAAGAAAACAAAAATCCATTTAGCTTCCTCTATGGTACAGGTAATGGAGGAATACCTGTCATAATCCTTTCTCTCGCTTTGCACAGTCCTGCTCTAGTTGCTCCTCCACGCCACGCAGCATTCAGTCACACACTCCAACAGACTTCCAGGTAAAATGGCATCTTTTCACCTCTAAACATTAAATCAATAATGTCTGCACAAAACATAATATATGCAGATGGGCAAAGGGAGGACAGGGACAGGTATATCCACACAACTCCATATTCACCGGATTTGCACTGTGCAAAAGAGGTTAATGTGTTCCTTTTGTGCAGTGCAAACACTGCCACACAAAACCATGACTTAATCTGGGTACTCTGCAGCTGCTGGAGTTACTGCAGCCAACAACCATGTGGGCCGTGGAGAACACCAGCTCCCAGGTGATTTTGGTCCCCCTGCCTAGTGCTGTCCCAGTACCCATGTAGGTAAGCCCTGGTGCCTAGTGGTTCCTCCCTCCTTTCAAGCACCAATTCATATATTAAATTGTGAATCCCTGATGCCTAGCAAGGATCCAATCACCAGTCCATATTTTACATTGTGACTTTGTGGTGCTTAGCAGTTCCCCTCCCTCCAATTACAAGCCCATATAGTCAGGTGATACTCCCTCGTTCCCAGCATTCCTCCTCAGTGCCTGATCCCCAGACCATAAAATAAACTGTCTCCTTAGTGGTCCATGATACCCCAATACCACATCCACAGACACAAACAAGAAACTGGCTTCCTGGTTGCTACAATTCCCGTCACCCTCTGGTAGCTGTCCCATGTAGGGTAATTGAGTGTCCTGGTGTCAGTGATCCCACCAGGTCCGAAACTCTGGCTACATCATATGTAACAAAGCCTGTTACATCCAGTGGTCCCCTCCTCCTCTACCAGTCAACGATCCCCAGCCCTGTATCAGGATAACACTTCTCCTGTGTATATGAGAACTGTGCCTATAATGCCAGTTGCAGTGCATAGAACATCCTGAATATTCCCTGGTGTCTTTGGTACCTTCCTCCCAATCAAGGATCCCTGGGCCACATATGTAAACCTGGGTGTCTGGCCCCTCCCCATGGCACCAACCACCCACTATACACCTTACCTGGTTGTCAGTGCTGCAGGAGCCCATATGGTGACTGGCACAGCACTCTTCACACCTCCTTGGTCAGCCACCATATGCAAAGCCAGAGCGTGTGCATCTTATGTACTGTACAGGGCACACATACTCTACTGCAGAGTTGCTGTGAAGTCCTGTACAGTAGAGACTATGTGACCTTTACATTACAATGAACATGCATTTTCTGGCATTGCATATGGTGGCCAGCCAAGGATCTGTAAGGAGGATTGCATCATTCACCATATGGGGTACTGTGGCACAGATGATTCAGGTAAGTGGGTGGCAGGGTGGATGGTCAGTGCCATGGGGATCTGCTAGATGCCAGGGATTACATTTTGACATGGGGGAATGTCATTGGGGGGTACCACAGGACAACAAGGAATATTTTAGGATGTTCTTTGCAATACAGAGTTGTGCATTCTGGGCACAGTTCTCATATACACAGGAGAGTGTTGTCCTAGCACGGGCAGAGGATTGGTGACCAGGGAAGGTGTGGGGGACCACTGGATGCCATGGACTTTGTTGTAAATGATGGGGCCAGGGTTTGGAGACCAGATGGGACTACTGGACACCAGGCACATCTCTTATCCAACATAGGACAGCGATCAGGGGATGGGGGATACCCTAGCTATTAGGAAGCCAGTTTCTTGTAAGGTATCAGAAGCAGGTACAGGGGTAACACTCAGCACCAGAAAGCATCAATTTAATAAATTGACTGGTGATCAGAGGAGTTGGGACCACTGGCCACCAGTGATACTATTCTGATTTACCAGTCCACCCGATCGGGGGACCACTGGGCACAAGGGACTCTCCTGTATTATACAGGACTGGGCACTTGGGGCAGATCCATGCAAACCTGTTTTGCTGCCCATGCAAATAATCCATAGTGGGCATGCAAATGATACTTTGCATGCCCAATGGGCTCATTTGTATGGGTCCCTTTGAATATCATGTCTAGCGTTCGGTGCTTTCAGGTCTGTTGCCAATCTTCCCTGAACAGCAGGAATCCATGTTATGGGCAGTGCTACTTGACTCAGCACTGCACCATCATATGCCCTATACAGTAATCAGTGGTATAGAGCCAACACACGATCTGACAGAATATGGCATCCTGAGACTCATAGGCAAGAGCAGTATGGTGCAGGACTTTGAACTGCACTTTGTCCCATTTTGAATATCAGGTCCCTGATTTGGTGGTTTATGTGCTGCAGACTATCAAAAGTGTTAAAACATGGAAAAGGACTTCTTGCTCATCAGAAATTAAAAATGGCAGAGATTTGAAAATAAAGTTGCAGGTTCTCAGGTCTTGCCCCAAAGGTGGTGTTCTTGGTGTTTTTAACACAAAAATGTTTTAAACAAACAAACAAATGCAGTATATATATATATATATATATATATATATATATATATATATATATATATATATATATATATATATATTCATTGCAAAAACCTTGTTAATACATAATTTATGGTTTTCATTTCAGTGATAAAGTTTGGAAATTTGCTGTTAGGTTACCAACCCTACCCTCCCACCTCCACTCTCCACACACCAACAGGGATGGGGTATGCCTTGGGATTGTCCGTCCTAACTCTAAGATGGCTATGCTGACAATTTGGTCACTGTTGTTTGCCACCTACATACATATTCATATCTATGCAGGATTGGTCCCACAGTAAAATAAGGATACTATCATACTGTCTCAAAAGTAAGAAAATTCATTGCAAATAAAATCTGTTAATGCATCAGTTAGGTTGATATTACAGTAGCAAAAGTCAGGAAATTCAGTGTTAGGGTTCCCAACCCTACCACCCCACCATCCCCCACCTCCAAATATCAACAGGTGTTGGGGTGTGCCTTGGCTATCGGGCCCCAACTTCAATTCCCATTCTCACCATACTGTACCATCTGAGCTTCCTTACACACATGCAATGGGATGAGAGTTAGAGCTAATGACCCCAAGGTACACCCCAATGCCTGTTAGTATGTGGAAGGTGGGGGTGCTTGTGGGGTGGTAGGGTTGGGAACCCTAACACTGAATTTCCTGAATTTTGTTGCTGTGATATCAACCCTAACTGATGCTTTAATGGACTATTTTGCAATGAATATATATATTGCATATTGCACCACCTTATAGCATCCCCATCCATTACCTCTGGTATGTCCACCTCATTGGCTGCAGATGCACATGTGACCAGATGTTTGAAATCTGATCTGCCTAGGTCCTCTTCCTTGCCACAGGACTCCAGTTCCTTATGTGCATCACAGAGGTTGCAAGCATTTTTTCCTAGCTCCACAGATACCAGTAATAAGATAAGAAATCTTCCAAATTATCTACTTATAATCCTTCAAAATGCATGGGAGCATAGGGTAGTTACTGGTACAGTAGCTACTCTGTGATGCAGTTATTGTTATTATATTCAATTTGGATTAGTTTTAGCAGCATTTAAAAAATAATTATTTCAGAAGGGAGCTTGCTTTAGGATAGCTTGCATTTGCAGTAACATAAAACAGACTCCAATTTTCTACAGCCTGCTTATTATCAGAGTCATTCTAGAAATGTTCATTTATGTATTCAGGTACAATATCTTGTACTGCAGTGAGCAACTGTTCTGAATCACTGTCTTATTTCATTGGGCTAGAGCAGGTTTACCACATGGAAGTATCTGATTAGTTTAGGGTCCTGCAACATTTGGCTTACTCCCAAACAGGAGAAGATGGAAGGTTTGATACCTTTTATTGGACCAACAAGTGTCTTGTACAAAGATGGAATTATACACAAGCTTTCGGGCCACACAGGTCCCTTCTTCAGGTGAATAACAAAACTGAGCAACATAAGCAGTATTTATATCCACTGTGGAGCAATTAAAATCAGGGAGTGAAGTAGGAAGGTGATAAAGGGACTTGAGATGAAAGTCTAAGATGCAAAATAAAAACATGATAAGAAATGGGGAGGGAGCTAAGTAGAAACAGGTCAGTAGTAGATGAAAGGAAGCTAAAGGGAAGACAAAAGCATACAGATAGGATCTGAGATCAGAGGCTGGCTGTAAGGGTAGAACAGAGAGAAGATGCCTAAGAGATGCAAAGAAGTCAATAAATTAGGAGAAACAAAAGAACAAAGGCCTAGATAAACAGAGTGTGAGGTAGTATAAACAGAGGTGTGAAAACAAGAGGTAGTGGGTGGGACTGAGCTAAAGAGTTAGTAGGAGTGGCAGGGAGGATGTGGTACACCCAAACAAACTCTGACGCATGTGACTGGTTTTAAACAATCTCAAGCCCACTGGCTATTTAAACATAGTGCCAATAACTTGCCCACACCTCCCCTATTCTTCTTCAAAACAAAAATCTCTGTAAGTTGAATCAAACAAAATCCCTTTAATATGAATGGTTATGGTGGTCGCCTTTGAGGATTCATGCTCCCAAACTGTTTTCAACACCCAAGGCTTATTGGCTAATTATTCAAACCTGGAGCCCCTTGTGAGCAGCTCCGGTTCGCTTAGCGTGTGGTCAGGTCCCTTGAGGCGGACCCCACTAAAAGCACAGGAATTGGTGCCAAACTTTCTCAACGCTAATTGTGCCTCAATGGTATCACATCGCAGCAGCAAAGGAATACAGTGAAGACCATCACAGCGACATTTTGGCAGTTCACTGTGATGGTCCACTGGGATCCCAAAACTGTTGCCTCTGGGGTGTTCGCCCCTCCCCAAACTAACTCCAACTCTGATTTGGTTAATTAAAGTGTGGGGACAGAACCCCCACAATGGGGAATGTAGAGGCCAAGCCCAACACAGAAAATACAATTTCCGCCATCGACGGTACAACATCAATTGGCAGTGTTGTGCCATTGCTGCACTGATGGTTAACAAATTCTTTGTCACCATGGCATGGTGGAACCTTTCCTCAACAACCTCCCAATGAGTTCTCCTCACCTTTACTCGGGCATTCCCGAGCGATGCTCTTCTTGGCCACTAATTAATCTTTCATCTCTCCAGAAGGTAACTCTCTGTCTCTCTCTCGGCAAGCCCAATAAATCCCCAGCCTGAATGACCATCTTTGCTTCTCCTCCTCTGCCTGCACCGTGAATCTTGTGAATGGCCATGGTAACCGTACCCAACTCTATGGGCTGGATGGCACTCTAAACTGCCAACTTCTATGAGCATGCACAGGGTAGAGCAGATGTCACCTCCTCCATTTTAAAGACTATGTCCACCATCTTGTGAAGAGTGGACAGGAAAAGGCACTCTCCACTTAAAGGGCTACCATCTAAGGTCCAGGCACAATAAAACTACACCTAAAATACTTGTTTTTGCCACCTTCCTTATAAGGATGTTCCCAATTACCTTATTGTTTTCATTTGCCTCCTTAGGGACAGCAATGGTGGCAAGTTGAACATGTGCAATTCTAATATAAAAAAATGGGCTAAATTCATACAGCCAATTACACTGCACTCTGCAGGCAAATTGGCATGCATCAGAAATATTGCTCAGGGTGTCTCATCCGGAACACTTAGATAAACAAAGATATTACTCTATATATTTTGCCCCATGTCACCCAGTGGCTGATAAGGGAAAATACGTTATATATTACTTACTATATAAAGTATGCCCTGCACTACCTAGTAGCTGATAAGGGAAGAAAGAATCTTTATTCAATTTTATGGCTCCCTTTGTATGTACACATACTAAGATATATACACAAATTATTTAATATATATATATATATATATATATATATATATATATATACTGGCGTGATCGCACCAGTATAGTTAGGGTTGAGTAGGCAGTTCAATGTTAAACCCCAAACCTTGTATCTTAACAACTTTGCAACTGTTCAACAGATTTGCATGAAATTTGAAATACTTGATCTCATATGGTAGTTTTCTTGATTTGTCAAGTTGAGTTTCAATCGAACTTGTGTTTTTGTGCAATGAAGTGCCAAAAACATTTCCTTTTTTGCACTTTTTGCTGATTTTTGCCCATCATGCTGCAGCCACACCATTTGGTATTTTGGTCTGACATTTTCAGGGTAGAAAGAGGTTTTGTCAAAGAAAAATCCTGCATTGGTTGGTGAAAAAATATTAATCCATTCCAAAGTTATTTAATTTTGAATTTTTGGGTTCTGAGCATACTCAGTTCAGTCTAACATTTACATGTATGTTTTGCAAAGGGATTGGGCTCAATCAAAGATTTCATCACCTCATGAAAGGGATTTACAAAATCCCTGTGCATGAGGAAAATTATTTGTTCGCTAGCTGCCATCTTGTTTTCTTTTTCCCCAAAACAATATGTTGTAGCTTGTCCCACGGCTGACTCCTTTTGCAAATTTAACATGGGTTTTGTTCAGGGTGACAACCTCTATAAACTCATACCTTTGGTTTCCTTCATTTTGGCCAAAAAATGGTTGTTTTAAGTTTGAAATTCTTCGTTCGTGTCTACGCTTTTGATCCTCTTTCATGAGGTGACAAAATCCCCTTTCGTGAGCTGATCCCTTTCATGAGGTAACAAAATCCTTGATCGTGACTTACGGACCAGATGGCCTATCTCATGAACATGGACTGGCTCACAAAAGGGTATTTTGTCAGCTGCAAGAGGGGATCGGCTATAAAGAGGATTTGCCAGCTTTGCGAAAGTTAGGTTTTAGATCCCCTTTTGAGCGCTTACAAAATCCCTTCACAAGTTGATAAAATCCCTTTCATGAGCCAATCCACTTTTGTGAGCTGACAAAATCCTTGATCATAATTTCCAGACCAGATGGCCCTCTCTGCTGTCCACCCTGCCAAACTCGGACACTACCTACACTCTTACCCTCACTCTGTACCAAAATGGTACAGGTGCCTTTTGTCTCATCAGAGAGACTTGGTTTCCCTTTTTATATATCCCTATGTGGGACATTGAGCTCAGCCCTGGCCCCTCCCATGATAAAAATATAAAAACATCTCTTCCTGGTTCTCTACTAAGGGCATGAAAATTGCCCATATGAACATTAGAAGCCTGCCTGCACACTTTCTAGGACTGGAAGAATGGGTAGCAATATATTCTCCAGACATATTGAGGGCTAATTGAAACTTGGCTTAGACCTGTCACCCATGACTCTTTGCATAAACTAAGTGGCTACAACCTCATTAGATTTGACCGCCCTTCTACACAAAGATGTGGTGGGGTTGCCTTCTATTATAGGGAACATCTTAATGTCTCTGTCCTGCACTCTGGGTTAATTGGCTCCTGTGAAACCCTGCATGCTGAACTGGTCTTAGGTGATGCTAAAAACTGAACCTGGTATGTGCTACAGTCCCCGAAGGAGCTCTTCTTGGCTAAATGGTAGCGTTGATTATCTTTCTTCTCTAAAGAAAATTTGAAGTTATTCTAATGGGTGACTTCAACCTTGACTGGTCGGGTAGCCACTCAGGTACATACTCTGAAGCCCTTGTGATGACTTCACCTCTCACAAATGATTCCCAGTACTACTCACATCTCTGCTAGGAGAAACCATCCATCCCTACTGGATTGGAATGCAACAAATAGACCTAACAAGATTATCACTGTGGGCACATTTCAGATTCCATCAGTGACCACCTACCTGCTTTCTGCATCTGGACGGCCACTGTCCCACGTCCCCTCAGGGAAATACAGTTTTGAGACTTCTCAAAACTAAACTTACTAGCACTTCAAGCTGATTTGAGAGGCATAGATTGGTCCCCTATTGGTATCACTGATGATGTTGATAAGGCACTTGACTCACCTGTTTACCAACCTACTCTTCCTCCAGGACCTGCATGTTTCCTGAAGAGGAGGCGAATTAGGGGCTCTTCAAACCAGTGGTTGCACAATGATCTCATTGCTTCCTTGAGAAGAAGAGACAAGGCCTAGTCATCCACAAATAGAATCGCAGCTGCCTGAGGACTGGGTTATGTATTGAGCCATGAGGAATGCTTGTAAGAAAGGCATACAGAAGGCAAAGGGAACTATTGTAATAAACTTCCTTACCTCAACCAGGGATGCATGGGATTTGGAACCACATAAAAACCTTATTGGCCAAGGACCCAAGCCACCTATAACAGAAATGAGACTAAAGGATGCAAACTGCAACAAGTTAACTATGATTGCAAATGCATTTAACACTTGTTTTGCTGACCTATCCATGTACCTAAATAATACAGATCATCCCTCTGCCTCCCTCACTGTAGAAACCTAGATAACTCAGATCAGCCTTCAGCCTCCCACACTGTAGAAACAGGCCTTCATGACCACACTTCAACTTAAGAACAGTCTCTTTTGATGAGGGCTGCATCTTCTTAGAGCTATCCCTGCTCACAGATCTGCAGGATCTGATGGCTTATGCCCACGTTCATCAAATCTGCTGCCTCAGCTATTGCTGTCCCAACTACAAGAATTCTTCAGCCTATCTATTGCTACCTATACCGTGCTGACTCCATGGAAAACTGCTCGAGTGGTTCCTGTGCATAAAATAGGTGATACTAAAAACTTGGGCAATTGCCGTCTGATTGCCATTCTCTCCACTCCAAACAAACTTCTTATGAAGGTGGTGGCCTCCCAGGTCACAGAATATATTCATCTAAATAATCTCACATCTCCATCTCAGCATGGTTTCCAACTGGGCACAGTATTACTACTGTGTTAA
Organism: Neoceratodus forsteri; assembly: GCA_016271365.2. Lineage (NCBI taxonomy): Eukaryota > Metazoa > Chordata > Ceratodontiformes > Ceratodontidae > Neoceratodus > Neoceratodus forsteri. The sequence goes on from CM028131.1 coordinate 798,934,394, forward strand.
TTCAACTATCAAATGACATGTGAATGGCTATGGATAATGGCTTGCTCACTAGGGCTATTTTCATTGACCTCATAAAGGCCTTTGATCTTGTGGATCACCCTCTGTTGCTATCCAAATTGTCCTCTCTAGGATTCTCCTGTCTTGCCAATACTTGGTTTGAGAGCTACCTCACTGGTAGAAAGTAATTCATACAATTGGAAGCAGCTATCTCTGATCTAACCCACACCTGCACTGGAGTGCCTGAGGGCTCAATACTAGGGCCCCTCCTTTTCTTGATTTTTATTAACAACCTGCCTTCCTTGCCCTGCTCCTCTTCTATGATCCTATATGCGGATGATATGGTACTTCTATCAAGTGCCAACGATCTGCCCTCCATAAATGCCAATCTCCAAGCTGACTTTGATTGTCTACATGATTGACTGCTCCAAAACAAACCACTACTTAACCCCAAGAAAACTGTGGCCATACTTTTTGGCTCCACCCTAAATCAAATCCTGTACCTCTGACCTTTCTGTTCTTGGACTGAATGGTTCCCCCAGAGTCTGTCACCTCGTTTAGGTATCTTGGAGTTACACTTGGCCCATCTCTTGATTTCAACCTGCATACTGCTGCCACTTGTAAGGCAGTCAACATTAAACTGGGACAGGCTTATACAATCAAATCCTCCATAATGATGCTGCCAGGCCTGCTATTGCTTAAGGCTTTCTACGATCCCTTGTCTTACTTATGGCAGCTGGCCTATCTTGACACTAGTAAAGGAGGCTTCCTTAAGAGGAGCACTTGCTACAACAACTTCTGCATATTTGCACTCTTGGCACGAGACTTATGTACCTCTGTCAACTCTACTCCATCTTGGCTGGCTATCTCCTGCTTTGCATTGACTTTATACTGCTGGCTGTCTGATTGATAATATAGTTAGATCTGGTACCCCTGCTCACCTGTCAAATTTGTTAATCCATCCTACTCAAGCATATTCCCTTATATCCCTAAATGATCTCCTCTTTTTCTATCAGAATATTATTCATCACCACCTCCATGGACCTGGCAGGGCTATGGCCTCCCTCTGAGGTACATCCTCCAGCCATCAGGGCCATCATGGGTCCTGCCGGGTCCCAGTATTTTCCTCTATTTTCTCCCTACACTCATGCCTGTACAATGGGCCCAGCAGCTGTCTCTACCTCCACGGAGGCAGCCAAGCACCTGTGGGCTGAACCCCTCTTGTTGTGCTGACACACAGCACAAACCCCCCACCCTAAGGAAGAAGAGCAGTCCTCAGATGCTCAATCCTTACCTCCCAGATGACCCCAAATTACCCAAGTCCATTCCTGAACCAGGGTCACCGGCATGGTACAAGGTGCGGCATCCAGTGCCTCATCTCTCAGCACCACCGGCTGGCTGAATTATCTCCTCTTGCAATTCCTATGTGTTCCACTAAAATGGGTGAACTCTCCTTTGCACAATCTGCTCCTAAAATTTGGAAATCCCTCCTTTACATGTCAAACTCTCTAAATCCTACCAGGTCTTCGAACCTACAAGATAGACTCTATATCTGTTCCTGCTCTGCCACTCCAGATTCTCAGTCCTAGCAGCTTTTCCAGCTCCACTAAATGGTACTAACTCCTTCCTGCACTTATTCTAATTGGCAGTGTAATGCTTCTCACACTTTAGCCTACTGTTCTCTGAATCTTTGCTTTACTACATTGTTGCCCCATTTTGATTTTCTGTTTATGACTCAGTTTATCACTTCCTGTCTTCTCCACAGACAATTCACTGGCTGCTGCCTGAATGTAGTTAATGTTATGTACTGCACTTAAGTATTGTATTTATTCTGTATCACTTGGTTTGTTGGCTGTCTCTTTCCCTATTATGTAAACACTGCCTTTGTCATAATTTTTTGCATAAATTTATGTTGTGCCTTGCCCAATTATTTCCTATATGTATTCACTCATCTGTTTTGTAATCTCTGGCTTGTGCCTGAATGTAGGCAATATTTTTATCAAGTGTGCTCAGCTAATATACAAAACAAAATAATATAAATACCTTACTTAATTGCCACAATGTACATGCTCCCATCCACCATAACACCCATATACCCTCTCAGTGAGTTTCTCCCCTTCATTATTTCACACTTCCATTCATTTCCAGATCTTGTCTTCCTATCTCCCTCATATCTTATCTGATTACCTTCTACTGAATTAGGTCTTGGTCACTACTCATTCTCCTTTTTGCTCTACTCTGTCTTGCTACTAGTTACAAATGCTTTTATGTAGGTCCTCTGTAATTAAATGGCATTTATTTACTGTTATATCATTATGGTTTCTTACACATTGTCCCTGTAACTTAATTCTGCCCTAGATGTAAGAAAATAATGTACTGACTGTTCATCAGCTCTATTGTATTTCTTATCTCAGCTAATATTGTTTTGTATTTTCCTCCAATGTCATGTATCACCTTGTTGTAACCTCCTGGGTCATGACTGAAAAATGGCATTTCTATGTCTACTACACCCTACCTGGTTACCAAAAATAAAATAAAATAAAGAAGGATTTGCTCCCAAAGGGATGTTGACACCTCATGAAAGGGATTGATTCACAAAGAGGATTTTGACAGCTCAAAAGGGATTTTTTTAATTCTCATTTGCGAGGTGACAAATCCCCACTCACGTAGCTGTCAAAATCTCCATTCTTCCAATTGTTTAACCAGGTGAGACACACTAAGCTGAAAGCCTGTTTACAGGTGCAACCTGGGAGCACAGGGAAGTTAAGTGACTTGCTCAGGGTCACACAGTATGCAAGTGGGGCTGTGGGATTCAAGCCCAGGCTCCAGATTTGCAGATCAGAGTCTTAAACCACTGTGCTATAGAGCCTCCCTCCTTTTATGACAATCCCCTTTCTCAAGCTGACAAAATCCTTGATCGTGACTTCCAAACCAGATGGCCAAATTCTGACAATCAAGGTTTCTTGCGAGCGATGATTTTGACAGCTCACAAATGGGGATTGATCTGGAACACGATTTTGCCACCTCACTAACTAGAAATTTAAAACTTTGCCAGTGAGCTGTAAATAAATGGCTTGGTCTTTTGGCTTGAAATTTGCAAGGCATAAAGGGGTGCCTAGAGATGTGAATTATGTTATTTAGGTGTAAAAAGTTAAATCAGTTCCATAGATATGCCATCACAAAATTGAGATTTTTCCTAAAGGATAACTTTGCAGCCCCCACAGCCTTTTCGGTGTCGATATCATGGAAACGATGTGAGATATGGATTTTGCGCTGTCTGCAACTTAGTCCACCAACACATGGAGGTTTCAAAGTCATGATTACAACTGCAGTGGAGTTTTTTCATAGCTTTTACAGTTACTGAGATATTGGCAAATTAGTGTTACATGGATTCCTTTTCAGCTCTATAGGGCTACTGTATGGCTCTGTTGTTATGTGTAGGTGGTAACGAGGGCCAAGAGGACCCATGCTCACACAGGTGCATATCATTATGCAGAAATGGGTAGCTTGGTGAGAGCCAGGGCCCAGAGGGTTCGCAGCCCCACCAACACATACCAGTTACCAGTTACATTGCAGTTTCTCAAAAGGTAAGGAATTCATTGCAAAAGACTTCATTGATGCATCCATTAGGTTGAAGTGACAAAGTAGGGAATGAGATGTTGGGTTGAGCTCCTAACTCCCCACCCTACCACCTCACCCGCCCATACTCAACACACCGACAGGCATCAGGTGTGCCATAGGGTCCTTAGACCTAACTCTCACCCCATTCTCCCATGCTGTACCACATCAGCCTGTTTATACATGGAATTTGGAGATAGTTGGCCTAACAACTCCATGGCACACCCTGCTACCTGTCAGTGTGTGGAGGATGGGGTGGGATGGTAGGGTAGGGGGTTAGGAGCTCCAACCCTAAGGTCTAGTTCCCACTTTTTGTCACTTCAACCCTAATTGATGAATGAAGTTTTTTGCAAATGAATATATAGATAGATAGATAGATAGATAGATATATTAGCGGCAAAACTCCATTTAATGCATCAGTTAGGGTTGTTCCACAGTGACAAAAGTGATGAAATTCAGTGGTAGGATTGAAACCCCTTTGGACCCTCCAGCCCACCCCCAACTGGCATCAGGGTGCACGTAAGCATGTTGACATGTCACAGTGAAGAATAATGGGGTGACATTTAGGAGATAGGAAGACAAAAGTTGGAAATGAATGGAAGGGTGAAATTTAGGCCTCACAACCCCAATGACACACCCCGGCATCTGTCAGTCTGTGGAGGATGGGGGTACAAGATATGGGGGTAGGGGTGAACCCTAAAGGTCTCATTTCCTGACTTTTGTGCTTTAACCCTAGATGATGCATTAACGCAGGTTTTTGAAAAGAATTTCCTTACTTTTGAGAAAGCATAGAAAAGTACAAAGTTAGACAAGTTGGTGGGAGCTCAGGCCTTTAGTCTCTACACCCCACCAACTTGCAAAATTTCTGCCTAACATAACAGTACAAGTGGCTGAATATCATATGTATTGGAGGAGAGAGTATTGAGACCCACACTCCCATGAGCATGAAACAAAACAATTTTTCATTCATCGAGTGGCATAATTCCACACCTGTTTACATTTTACACACCTAGTCACTGAAAATTATCTCCATGGCAGTAAGGCTTGCTGCCCTATAAATGTCAAGCCACTACCACAATGGAGAACACTATCCGTAAATGTAAAGTGTGTCATGCAATATCTCTGCAGAAAATTAATTTTCTGACACCTAAACACCATAATTCACATCTACAGGACATCCCTTAACACCCCCAGATTTCAAGTAAAACACCAAACCGTTTCCGAGATATTTAATTTTAAAGTTTTAGCACCTTTAAAAAATTCTTTGATCGTGAAATTGACTGCAAATTCGCGATCAAAGATCATCTTTGATCATGAGGGACATCTGGTCATGAAATTTGGGCTATCTGGTCCATCAAAAATCTGGCCATCTCGTCTGCCTCACGTAATGAAGATCGCGATCAAAGAATCTTAGCATCAAAGAATTTGCAGGCTCGTGACCAAAGAATTTGCAGGCTCATGATCAAAGAATAAAAATGTTAAAACTCCATTTTTTACACAACTACATTAATCCACAGGCATGGCTCGATAGAGGAATCCTCCTGAGAAAAACCCATCCTACTTTGACTTCACAAGTCACCCCTAGGCTGAGATATTTGATTTTTCTATCCAAAATTTCTGGCTATCTCGTCCCTCCTTCATGAACGAAGATAGCGATCAAAGAATCTTGCGATCAAAGAATTTGCAGGCTTGCAATCAAAGATCATTAGTGAGCCACGATCAAAAATTTAAAGTTTAAAACTCTATTTTTGACATAAGTACATTAAACCCACAGGCATGGCTCAATAGAGGAAGCCCCAGAGCAAAACCCATTTGTTTTTTTCCAACCCCAAATGAAAACAAGATGGCGCCATCGCGATCAATAAATTTGTCAAGATCAAAGATTCTTTGATTATGAGTCTGAAAATTCTTTGATTGTGAGGAGTGACCAGATGGCCAAAACCCCATTCTTCTTTCACAAAATAACCATATAAATTTTCCCATAGACTTATAATGGGAGCTAAAAGGTTTAATAACTTTGAATGGATAAGTAATTTTCACCAAACAAAGGTGGCATGTTCCTTGACCAAAGCTCTTTCTACGTGCCAAGTTTAGGACCAGCAAACCATACAATGGCTGTGCAGCACTACAGACAAAATCCAAAAACTGCCCACAGAACTGTCGAAAAGTGCATTTCAGTGTTTTGGTGCACAAAACCATAAGTCCGACTGAAACACAACTTGGCAAATCAAGAGATCTACCATGCCCCACCTTGCATTCCAAATGTCATGCAAATCTGTTAAACAGGTACAAAGTTATTAACAAGCAAAATTTCAAGTTTAACATAGGGTACCTTCTTAACTCTAAATATGGGGGTATTATGCCCCTATACCCCTACACTACCTGGTAGTGTATAAGGAGAATATAAAGCATAACTTTGTGTGTGATTATTACACAAGCCAGGGTATCCTGGAAGGCATGCCAACCCTCCCACTCTTTATGTTTCATCTGTCATCCACAAATAAAGAAACATGGCAAAGAATAAGAAGTGTAAATCATGCTAGATCTCCTCCTCTGCAATCAGACAGACCCAATTGCCCCACATGCTCCCCAACAACAAGATGACCAGGAAATAATGAGTGAACCAGAGATAAAGATGGAGCAAGAGCCAGAGCAGCAAGGCACTTCAGCAGGCAAACAACCCTCCACAGTTGAGGAATTCCTTAAAACACAACAGGATGTGGTGCTTAAAATTCTACAATGCATGGAGGAGATGTCAAAGACAAACAAAGGGGCCAAAACCCAGATGGTGTCGAGCAGAAGACACAGCTAATGCAGAGTCAGTTGATGAGGAGCCCCAGACAGAAGAAGAAGACAAGCTCACCCTGATTAAAAAAAACTCACAGCCATAGATGCTCTGCCAGAACTTCTACAAGCTGTGAAAGAGATGATGGGGTTTGAGGTCCAGGAACCACCACAGCAGTTTAAACTAAATCCACTCATCAGCGCAAAAAAGAAGGATGAGGTATTCCCCATCTTGAGACCCTGAAAGAAGTCATCAACAAGGAATAGGAGTCACCAGACCTATCAAGAATATCTGAGAGAAGCACATTCGATATATTTTATCCAATCCAGGAGGATGTAAACAAGACCTGGGGCATCCCACCCACGGTAGACCATCAGGTCACAGGACTTTGTAAGAAGATGGTCTTCCTTTGGAAACCACCACACCACTCCACCACTCCAGGACCCTACAGACAAGAAGATGGAGGAATTCATGAAGAAGTGTTTTGAAATGACGGCTTAGCTTGCAGAGATAACTCCACAGCAACATACACCACCAGGGCATTAGTCACATGGCTCATGGAACTGACTTACTTCCCTTGACTCAAAGTCAAAACAGGCAGATCTAGCAGAATACATGATCCAGGTGACAAAATATGTGCCGATGTGTCCATAGACGCACTGAAAATGTCAACAAGGCTCACCAGCTTAACTAACAAAACAAGATGGCTCATTGGTGCGGAGCACCAACAACATTAAAAGCACACTTTGTGGCTATTTGTTTGCTTGGGACTATAGCCCAAATGGTTTGTCCATTCAGTCTGAAATTCTCAGGGAATATGCAGTCTGGGTGACTGATGTGCTGTTTGAAGATTTGGTGAAAATATTAAACCATTCAAAAGTTATTCAATTTTAAAGATTCCCATTATAGTCAATGGGAAAAAAATGCATGTGCCTCTTGAAAGCTGCCACCAGTATATTTTATTGTCGCAAATGGCCTCAGTAGTGTCATGATTCCACCATCTTGTTTTCAGTTAGTGGCAGAGAAAAATATCTGTAGTTCAAATTTGACTGCCCTAGGTAAACACTGACAGTTGTGTATACAGTACCTAATCAGGGCATGAGGAACACAATGCAGCCATTATTTTCACTTAAACGCCCAGAAATGCCTTTTTCACAATCAGGTTCCCGGTACTGTTGCAAATTGTGAAAGAACAGGCGCAACACTTTTGCAGTTCATACACTTTCGCACCTGTTCTTTCTGCAAATTTTGCAAAACTGTTGAGGAAGTGGGAGGCCAATTTAGGGCTACGTGAGGAAGTTATTTTCACAGAAAGGGTAGTGGATGCATGGAACGGACTACCTCAGGAAGTGGTGGATATGAATACAGTGTAGGGCTTCAAACAGGCATGGGACAGGCATAAGGGAGCAATACAGATGAGTAAAAAAGATAGGCCATCGACAGAACGAAGGCCGATATATGGCACATTTATAATGCAGAAAGAAATGGGCCAACTGGATGGGACTTATGGTCCTTATTTGCTGTCAACTTCTGTGTTTCTATCTCACAAATTGCGACATTACCACTTCAAAAAATCTCATTTCTTTGCCTCATCACTGCAATTAAACAGTTGGGGCTTTTAGGCTGAAATTTGCTGGGTGGCAAGCCCTTGCCCCACAGATGTGTCTTTTCTGGTTTGGTGAAAAATATACACTGGTTCCGTGAGTTACAGAGTTCTGAATTTGAGAAATTTCCCATAGGATAACATTGTGCCTTTTGGCCACCAGTATCACAAAATTGATTTGAGATACTGATTTTTTGCTCTGGGCAACTAAGTTCACCTTTTGGTGGACTAAGCATGCATGGAGGTTTCCAGTCATGATTCCAACTGAAGTTGAATTTTTTCATAGTTGCTATGGCTACTGAGATTTTGCCAAATTAGTGTTACATTGGTTCCTTTTCATGACTCTAGAGCTGTGATATGTCTCTGTACTTATGTGAAAGTGGGAAGCACAGGGCCCAGAGGCAACATTACTTCCCAATATGCATACCATTATGCAAAAATGAGCAGCATTAAGGGGCTCTCGCTACCACAACCACATACCAGTTACCAGTTACATTACACTTTCTCAAAAGAAAGAAAATTAATTGCAAAAATCTCTTGTAATGCATCAGTTAGGGTTGATAGCACAGCAACAAAAGTTTGGAACTTGATTTTAGGGTTCCCACCACTACCAACCCACCACCACCACCATACCCTCCACACACCAACAGGCCGGGTGTGCATTTCCATTAACAGATTTGTATAACATTTGGCATGCATAATGTCCAGGGATAGGTCTCTTAACCTGCCAAAGTTTGTGGAATCTGTTGTGGTTTCTGAGATGTAGAGTGCTGAAAAACAGCAAAATCCATGTTTTTGACATTTATTTGTCCACCTGGATCTCAGAAACAGTTTTAGGATGTGGACTGAAATTTTCAGGGTAGAAAACCTTTACCTCACAGATGTGCCATGTGAAGGTTTGGTGAAAATGTTAATCCATTCAAAAGTTGTTAAACTTTAAAGTTTCCCATTATAGCCTATGGGAAAGCGATATGTGATCTGAAAGTGAAAACAGGTAAACAGTACTAAAAAACAGTTTCTTTGCCACTTCATAGCAAAAAAATGGTTAGGACATTTGGGCTGAAATTTGCAGGGTGGCAAGCCCTTGCCCAACAGATGTGCTCTTTGCTGGATTGATGAAGAAATGGATTCCAGTTCCATAGTTACAGCACTCTGAAGTTGCACATGTTTCCATATGTTATCATTGTGGCAGTAGTGGAGCCTTTGGTGGCTATATCTTGAAAACTGTTCGAGATACAGATTTTTGTTAGCACAGCTTAGTACACCTTGTGTGTACTAAGCATGCATGTAGGTGTGCCAGGCAAAGAATACAGCTGCAAAGGAATTGTTTCCAATGTTCCTTTTTTGCAGCACAAGGGTTACCTGGAATGGCTCTAGGCATGTGCTATGTCTCTATACTTGGGGTATAGGGCCCTGCGCTCCCACACACAGGGCCCTGTGCTTCCACACAGAGATGTGATAGCATTAAAATATCAGTACACTTTGTATAGATGGCTGTGCAAAGCCAGGCCACATTAAAATCAGAGACAATCAGAAAAATGTATGCATGATGGGGGCCCTGTGTTCCCCAACCACATAAGAGTGACATTACACTTTCTCAAAAAGAAGGAAATTCATTGCAAAAACTCTTTAAATGCATCAGTCAGGGTTGTCATTACAGCAACAAAAGTTTAGAAATTCAATATTAGGGTAACCAGCCCTACCCCACCCCACTCTCCACACACCAACAGGTGTCAGTGTGTACCTTGGGGACATCGGGCCTAACTGTCACCTCATTGTCCTATACTGTACCACTAAGCTTCCTTACAAATGGGAAAGGGTTTGAGTTAGGGCCAACAACTCCAAGGCACACCCTGACGCCTGTTGGTGTGTGAGGGGTAGGGTTGGTAACCCTAACATTGAATTTCCAAACTTTTGTCGCTGTAACAACAACCCTAATCGATCCATTAACACAGATTCTTCTAATGAACACACACACACACACGCTATGTAGTATATATATATATATATATATATATATATATATATATATTATAGTGACACACTGTGCCACTATAGTTAGGGTTGAGTACCCCATTTAAGGTTTAAGTGTGAAATTTGTCAGGTTAATAACTTTGCCACTCTATGATGGATTTGCCTGAAAATTTGGCAGACATGGAGCAGTACCATAGATCTCTGGATCTCCCAAATTTCATACCAGTCGGACATACAGTTGCAGAGCTATAAAGTGTTGTTCCATGCTCGAGTTACACTTTTTGCACATTCTTTTGCTCGCTTCTACAGGTCGCATGGTTTGCGCTGCCTGTCTGAAAACCTTCAGGCGACATACAGCTGGGATCCCAGATGTGCTTTGAAGATTTCATTAAATAATATTAAATGGTTCAAAAGTTATTCAAAAACAAGTTTCTCTTTCTAGTCAATGGGAAAAGTTAATAAAAGTTCTACAGTGTAGCAAATGCAGTTTTTAGCTTCGAAATGACCCCTGTAGTGTCGTGAGTCAGCCATTTTTTTTCAGTCACTGGTCACAGAAATGCTTGGCATTTAAATTTGGGACCCTCTAGGAACACAATTTTTTGTGTTCACCTAGTCTAGCCCTGAGGATGCTAGACATGTCTTTTAGGGCTAAACATCCCAGAAATATCTTTTGAAACTTTTGTAAACTGTAGTGTTGAAAAGTAGTGTTGCACCTGCACTTTTGTGATTTTTTGCGAAAGCGTGTGATTTGCGACACTACTTTGTGGCACTATGTCCACAATAACAGGAATTCTTTGCCACCCATCTGCAAAAGAATGGTTTGGTCTTTTGGGCTGAAATTTGAGAGAAGAAAGCCAACATCCATAGATGTGCCTTTGGTGGTTTGGTGCCAAAATAATACAGGGATGCAAAGTTATGGTACTCCAAAGTTTACACTTTTCCCACAGACTAACATTATGGTGTCCATCGTGCCTTTCGGGGCCCGTATCTGGAAACGCTTCAGATACCGACTTTTTGTCAGAAAAATGCTTAGCCCTCCCACTAGGGGCTAAGTACAGAACTAGCCAGGAAAGTCATAAATATGAATTTTTTTTTACTTCGTATGGTTCCTGAGATATAAGCAATTTAGTATTCCAAGTGCTCATTTTCTGCTCTGAGGCCCATTATTATTCATACATTCTTTGTATTCACAGGGCCAGATATTCAGACTATGCCAGCCAGGGCGCAAGCCTGAGCCCAGTGCAACTGGGATGTGCCAGGTGTGGCCTGGGTGATATTCAATGGTGCTGCACCATGGCTCAGCACCGTGGAATATGGCACCATGGCTAACCGCATTGCACACGGGCGCAGTGGCACTGTGCAGTCAAATGGCAAGTGAGGAGCAGGGTATGCACCAGTGCAAGTGCAGTTGTGCTAGGCACAGAAACCATGATATTCAGAGGTGGTTATGCAAATGGAGCCATTATGCATGCAAGGTGCAAATGAGGCCATTTGCATGTCATTATGGCCCCATTTGCATGCAGGTGCGCTTATCCCAGGCGACTTGTGCCTGGCACCCTACCAGGCTGCAGCAATTGGGGACCGACGCCCCGTCCCTCGGCAGCAATGCACCCCAACGCCCGATCATGGGCTTTGTAAAACTGTAAAATCCTTGGTGGTCCAGTGGACCTGCTCCCCAGCCTGATCGCGGGTTTTGTAAAATAAATGTATCCTGGTGGTCCAGTGGACATGCTCCTCAGCCAATCGTGGGCTCGTTAAATATAGATCTATCCCTGGTGGTCCAGTGGACTGAACCCAGCCCGATCACGGGCATATTAAAATAAATGCATCCCTAGTGGACCAGTGGACCTCCCATGTGCCTGATCGCGGGCTTTGTAAAAAAATATCCTGGTGGTCCAGCAGTACCCCTCCCAACCCACCCACTCAGACCCACCACCCGCTCCGCCCTGGTCAGTGGTGGGTGCAGCTCTCCCACCATAAGCCACCCAGCCACCCACCGACTGACAGTGTACAGTACTGCTGTGTGCCAATTGGTCCACAGCGTGGGCCAATGGGTGTGCAGACTGTACTGATACACAGTCCCGATATGAGAATGGAATTCATTCACATATTGGGACTGTGTAGTACAGTATGGTCTGCATGCCCATTGGTCCATGCTGTGGACCAGTGGGTGTACAGCCGCATTGTACGCTGTTAGTCGGCGGGCAACCGAGTGGCTTGGGGTGGAGCTACCACCCACCGCAGACTGGGGGGGAGCAGGGTGGTGGGTCTGAGTGGGCAGGTGGGGAGGGGTACTGCTGACCACCAGGGATATTTTCTTTACAAATCCCGCGATCAGACTTGGGAGCGGGTCCACTAGACCACCAGGGATACATCTATTTTTAATAAGCCCACGATCGGGCTGGGTTCGGTCCACTAGACCACCAGGGATATATCTATTTTTAATAAGCCCGCGATCAGGGTTGGGAAGTGGGTCCACTGGACCACAAGGGAGATTTGTTTTTACTTAAGTCCACGAGCAGGCGGGAGGGGACACGATTATGATGGACCATGGCTCTGGAGGTTGAGTCACCATAGCTGGCAGCTGCCATGTTGCACCCTGCAACATGGCAGCTCACCTGTGGGTGGCCAGGTCTTGCTCCTTTTTTCGGTGGATCTTTGCGCCCGTGTGGTGCAAGGTGTGTGCCTGCATATGCACCACACGCCCCGGCTGAATATCGGGATGTGCTGAATATGTATGGGAACATCCCCACACTTGCACCTCATACATTACTGGTACTGCCCAGGCGCATCGGGATTTGCGCAGCTCAACATCCCCTTTTGAATATCACACTGGGCAATATCAGTGGGTTGTGCATGGTGTAACACTGTTGTGCCATGCACAACCCCTTTGAATATCCTGGCCACCTTGTTTTCTATGCAGCTTTTGGTGAAAATAAGGGTGTGCCCTTCTACTGTTACACTTATTGTTTCCACTTGCATTTCCATGACCGTTGCATTACCATTCCAGCCTACGCCACCATGTGCATTACCCTTTGCTTTTCATTTGCACTTGCTTTTGAGTTACTGTTAACATTTGTGTTTCATTACTGTTTATGTTTGTGTTTCGTTTGCATCACCATGTGGATTACCATTTGCGTTTGCGTTTACATTTGTGTTTCCTTTGGCCTCATCATTGCTGTTACCGTTAGCATCTGCATTTCCAGTTGCTGTACTGTGTCCGGTGCATTACCATTTCCATTTCCAGACGCACTTGCGTTTGCATTTCCCTTTGCATTACTGTTCACTTTGATGTCATTGTTGTTGTTACTGTAACTGTTTGCGTTTCCAATTGCATTGCCATTACTGTTTTCATCTTCTTCACCACTTACGTTTCTGTTGCCCTTAGCGTTTCGTTTTCGGTTGCATTTCCATTGTCGGTTGCGTTACAGTTTCCATCTGTGGCACCGTTGCTTAACCGTTGCATTTCTATTTGCGTTTCTGTTACCATTTGCATTTTTCTTACCGTTTGCATTTCCATTGGCGTTACTATTTACGTTACTGTTTCCTTTAACATTTGCATTTCTTTGCCGTTAGCATTTGTGTTACCATTTGCATTACCATTTCTGTTTTCATTAATGTTTGTGCCTGTGTTTCTCTTACCATTTCGTTACCATTTACCTTTGCATCACCATGTGCATTACCATTTCCGGTAGCATTTGTGTTACCGTTAGCACTACTATGTGACAAATAAATTCACTATTTATAGTGCTCATTTTCAAAAAGAAGGAAAGTCATGGCAAAAAACCTCCATTTAATGCATCAGTTAGGGTTGCTCCACAGTGACAAAAATGAGGGAATTCGATGTGGGGTTCCACCCTCATTCACCCCCCAGCCTGCCCCCACCAACAGGCACGGGGTCAGCGTTAGGGTCATCGGTCCTAACTCTCACCCCATTCTCCTATACTGCACCACCTCAGCTTGTTTACATGGGATGGGGTGAGAGTTAGGACCGATGATCCCAATGCACACCTAATGCCTGTTGTGGAATGGATGAGGGTGAAGTGGGATGGGAACCCTAACATCAAATTTCCTCACTTTTGTCGCTGTGGAACAATCCTAAAATCATGCTCCATCCAATTCCATGGTTTCAGTCATGTGGCATGCACTACTTGCCCAGGAAGTAAGGAATTGTTCACATTTGTGTGTACATAATTGCTTCTAGTTTTATGAATATATATATATATATATATATATATATATATATATATAAAGAATGATGCAGTCACTGGGATCCTATTCCTACTGGTGAGAAGAGTTATTCTTCTAACAATGGCCTTAAACAAAAACAATGGGAGCCCACCCACAGTAGCATGTTTCTGCCCCAATACCCACTAACCTGTTATGGCCCATCCCAGTCTAAGAAATATTTACTAAACATAACTATTTCAGCCAATGAGAACCCATCCCAGGTATCACACATCTGACCCTGCCTCGCTAACCTACTCCAACACTGGAAACCCATCCCCAGTTTAAGGAATACATGTTTTAAAATAGGATTGTAGCCCCAGGAGCCCATCTCTGGTGACAAACTTCTACCCTCCACAATGCCAACCTGCTCTGTCACAGGAGTCCATCCTAGCTGGCATTAATGTATGACCACAGGATCCACATCCCAGGTGGCATACTTCTTGCACAACTACCCTAAGACCCTCTTCTAGCAACAAAAATGTACACATGAACCCACCTCATTGGGCATTTACCTCCCCCAGAATGTGACTATTTCTCGACATTAACTAACCTCCTTGACCAACTACCATCTGAATAAATTAGAAAATAATTTATGAAATCTACACACACAGCATGTTTTCATAATTCCTGATATGTGATAAACAAGTAATGGGAATTCACTCAGAGTTAAGTTGCACCATACTCAGGGATCCGAAGGAGGAGGTCACAAGCATTACCAGTATGTGGTATGCAGTGCTGCACAAAGAAAGACTGTGAGTGGTATGAAACTTCAGGGTGAGTCTAGAACTAGCAGAGGAAAATGAGGTTGATACTCTTTAAACCAGGTTGTGACAATCCCATGGGAGGAGAAGCTACCAGGAAACAAGGGTAGTACAGGCAGATAGGGGCAGGACTCCAACAGCACTGAGGCACCTGATGAATGGAAAGAGGTAAAAACACTGGAAAGGAGGCACTGACTCAGCAGGCAGGGAATCATCTACTGAAAGCAATCAGAGATGCAACAGAAGCAGCTACTGCAGAGCAAAGACTGAGCTCACAACCCCTATGAAGTGGGTCAAAATAGTACTAGCTAATCTTGATTTTGAGGCAGACAACTTCAATTCCCATGCAGTCATATGCGATGTAATATAGGAGACAATAGCCCTCAGAGTCAAGGCACACTTCTCTTAAGTCTGGAAGAAGTGAAGCTTATCAATCAATCAATCAAGCAATCAAACTTTATTTATCCAGGTGAAACACCATTGAGACAACTCATTTACAAGGTGGACCTGGGTCAGGTACAAAGCAGGTAGTGCACAATATGAAAACAGTATGAACACAAGGCAATCTGAGACAGAGTGCAAGGAAACAGGTTATAGATAAGCCAATATGATATACATTTAGATAGTCAGTTCCAGAGGAAAGGGCTTTGTGAGGAGGCAACCATTTATAATAGAGATCATAAAAAAGAGAAATATATTTTACATTTTTACACAATATACATTTCATTCAAGTTAGATGAGTGTCATATGAGAAGGAAAATTAGATTGAATGAAACATAGAAACATAGATAGAAACATAAATTTTGACGGCAGATAAGGACCGCTTGGCCCACCCAGTCTGCCCATGTCCCTACCTAATGGATAAGCTGCAGATCCTAGTTAACCAGCAGCCTACTTCTTCCTGCCCCCACCCCTAGAATTGCCTTATGACTGTTCCATGCATGCTTGAATTCCACCACTGTTTTTGACTCCACAACCTCCTCGAAGGCTGCTCCATGCATCCACAACCTCTCTGTGAAAAATACTTCCTTAAATTACCTCTGAGCTGCCCCCTCTATCTTCAAATTGTGCCCCTTGTTCTTGCACACCTCTTTTTGAAAGATGCTACCTCTTGGACTTTGTTGATTCCTTGAGATACTTGAAAGTTTCTATCATGTCCCCTCTCCTCCTTTCCCTTTGAGACAGCAAGGTACAGGAGTAGAAGGTTATTAGTGGAGACAGTTGAAAGTTTCCTTGAAAGTCTGCACAAAAAGATTTTTAAAGAAGGTCAACTTCACAGGTAGCACAAGTCTCAATGTTTTTGCACATTGTTCCAAAGAACAGGGAGAGAATGACTTATAGCTGCTCTACCAAATTGTGTTCTAACCTTGGGGATAAGAAGAGAGGTATATGAAAGATTTCTTAGGAAGTAGTTCCTGCACAGCAGACAGGAAGACTGTCAGAGATTTATTGTGGGAGCATATGAGATGGCTCTGAAGGTCCAGAGGACTGCATTTCTGTGACGCCTGAAACAAAGAGAGCTCCATCCTATCATAGCATAAAGGAGCAGTGGTGGTGGAATACGATGCTCCAGTTATGAACCTAATTGCCCGATGGTAAAGAGTGTCAAGTTTCATTCGAGCCGCACTTGGGCCTTGTCCATACAGTATGTCAGCATAGTCCAATAGCGGCAAGAAGGTAGTTTACACTAAACGACTTTTGGCCTCCCGCGTAAGTAGATGCTTGATCTAGAAGAATATACCAAGTCTCTGTTTTAGCTTTTTGATAGTTCCTCAATATGCTCCATATATGACAGCCGATCATTGACTCACCCTCCAAGTATTTAAATTTTGATATGAATTCAAGAGGCTCACCTAGAAGTGTCAGAATTTGAGAGTAAGTACTTGTGGTGCTATGCTTGGGTACAATAGCTGAAGGGCATAAAACATAGCCTTAGTTTTTTTTTTTGCATTTAACAGGAGTTTTAAATGCAATTGTTTTTCTGCAAGAGGCTGAATTCATTTTGGAGGTTTTATAAGCCAGTTCAGGAGTAGGCCTGTCTAAGTACAACACTGTATCGTCAGCAAATAGGTGAATGCTTGCTGACTGGATACCAGTGTTTAAATAGGTAATATAGATGGCAAACAATAATGGGCCTAGGATGGATCCTTGAGGCACAACCCTTTGAAGGGTTTTCAGTGTGGAGAGATTGCCTCTGCTTTGACTTGTTGGCACCGCTCAGTGAGGTAATTGGTGAAACATTTATTGCCATAAGGTCTACTCCAATGACATGTAGGGTGGCCAGGAGCAGTTCATGGTCCACTGTATCAAAGGCTTTGCTTAGGTCAAGGAACAAGGAACATACATAATTTTTAGCATCCAATGCTATCTGCCAATCATTAGTGACCTTAGCAAGCACAGAGATTGTGCTATGGTGGGTCTCAACACAGATTGGTCCAGGTTTAGTAGTTCAAACTTCTCTAAATAATATCTGAGCTGCAAATTCACTACCTTTCCAATAGCTCTGACAAAATGGGAAATAAGGATATTGGGCAGTAATTATTTAGGTAATTGGTGTCTCCAGATTTGAATAGTGGAATAACATGTGCTGTTTTCCGTAAGGCAGGGAGAGTACCCTGTGAAGGGACATATTAAACAGATGGGTGATAGGGGCAGACAGAACATAATATCCGAACTTTAGATAGTAGGGTTCAACTAGGTCTGCCCCCACACTTTTCCTAATATCTAGGGCCAATAAAAGGTCCTCAACATGCTTCACTGTGACAGGGCAGAAGGAGAAGATTGCTTCATGATTCGGTGGGCTTGAGCTGGGCCATTCAGGTTTGTGGCCACACTTCTGTGCTTGGAGGTTATTGGTCGGCAATGAGTCGAAAGCCAGGCCTGCTTTGGCAAAGTGATTATTGAGGAGTTCTAAACTCGATTGTTTGTCAGTAGTAGTACTGCCACCCGTGGAGATTTTTTGAGGGAGAGAATAGATGAGGAGTATCCTTCAAGGTCTTTAATGCTTTCCAAAATTTCTTTGCACTGTTGGATGAGGATTCAATTTCTGACTGGAAATATCTTGCTTTTAGGTTCTCGTTAGCTTGGTACACCAATTTCTGGCTGCTCTGAAGGTTCTCCAATCAGATGTATGTTGTTTTTTTTCCCTTTCCATAGTGTGTCCCTATGCAACAAGGCAGCTTTTAGGCCCCTTGTAAACCATAGGCAATTTTTCTTCTTAGTTTGGATTTTACTAACAGAGCATGCTTATCTATGGTCCCAAGCACAATGCTTTGAAAACCTCACAACTGAAGATCAGCGCAGAAAGCAATTGGATCAAAGTTCCTCCAGCATCTTTTGTAGATATACATGGAAGATGATACTGCTTTTGCACAGACATCGCACATGCGATTGCACAGTGATCACTGATAAAATTGAAAAATGCTCAAATGAGTAAACAGGTGAGGTTTATTAACTAAAATTAGATCAAGTAATGTTCCATTATCTGGGTTTTTAATATTAGGATGGGTCACTTCAGATATAATTTGAGAAAGCCCACGGGTATCACAGAGTTCCTTTAAGGGTCTGGATGCTGCAGAAAGACAGTCCATATTGAGATCACCCACAATGATGACCTCAGAGGATAAGGAGTTTAAGACATTACTTAGATGTTTCAATATTTTAATCCCTGCAGAGGAGGTCTATAACATCCAATTATGTGGAGAGGGACTGATTTGGTGAGCTGTACCTTTATGGTAAGACATTCAAATTCCCTGAACATTGTGGAAGAGTCTATTACTGAGATAGCATACCTGTCCTGAATGTAGATAGCTACATTCCTCCTCTCATCAGTCTATCTGCTCTAAATACATTTTATCAGGGATATTAATTTCATGGTCCTATGTAGCGGGCTTCAGCCACATTTTAGATACCACCAGCATATCAGGGCAGGTGTGGTTAATCCACGCTTGGATAGCATCACATTTCCTAAGCAGGCTGCAAGCATTGATATGAATAAGACTCAGCCTTTCAACTGACCAAGCTGAGAAGGAGCTGAGATAGGGAGAGGGGACAAGGATTAAGTTTAACATTACCTGCACAAATAAGCAGTAGTAAAAGAAGTTTTGTGAGAGCTTCCAGGAGTAGCTTAGTCATATGAATTTTACCTTTTGCAGAGATTGGGTTCAATGGATGGTAATGAAGTTACTTGAGAGCCAGAGGTCCCAAGTAAACATTTAGGACAGTCCTAACAGATAGGGTAAACAGGTATGCAGCTGCAAACAGTGGCATGGGTTGCTTATTACAACTTGTATAAGAAGATGTCCCAGTGTAACCCAGAACACACAATAGAGTGACATGCACTAAGGAAGGTTTTGGACAATCTCAAGGAATAATGGCAAGTGGGTGTTGCCTGGTTGTCTCAGAATGGGCAGCAGTCAAGCTATCAGGGCATTGCTTGAAGGAACATTTGAGAGAGAATACTAACACACAAGAATGGGAAGTACGGACTGCATTTTGAGGGCTATGCTACAGAAGGCTAATTCAGAGGCTGTAGATAGTAACAATGTGCGTAATGAGCCCTGCAGCTTTCCTTACAAAGATTCATTGGTGCAAGTTTAAATTATATCTCTTTACAAGAGAGAACACAATGTATTTTATTAGCAGCTAGAGAACCAATGAGGGATCAGCACCATCTAGGAAGGGGAGATAGAGTATTTAAAGAGTAGCAGGGGTGGGGGAGGGTGGGCAGGAGAAAATACTGATTCAAAATGTTCCACTACCTAAAAAAACTTGCTGGAGGTCAAAAGGAAGAGGGCAACATGATAGAGACCTTCAAGTTCCTGAACGGAATAAAACAAGGTACTGTAAACAGTGTGGCGCTATTCAACCAAAATCGTGGATCAATAACAAAGGAGAATGAAGGAAGCTGATGGCGTATGGGTGAGATTAAGTAGGGATATGAGGAAACTTTACTTCAAGGAGTACTGGAGCCATAGAACAGTCTACAAGATGAGGTGGTAGAGCAAAATTCATAAATGGGTTAAAGCACAGCTGGAAATGTGAAAGGATTCTGATAGTCATGCATGGAATAGTAGTATGATGGAGAACAAGAGAGTTGACAAAGGCAAAATGCACCTAGTCAGTAAGTCATGTAGCACAGTGGACTAATAAATAGGGCAAACTGGATACACAAATGGTCATTTTTGCAGAAAATATCTACATTTTGTTTCCTGTCTGGACTATCATGGTGTGTTGTCCTAGGTCAGGCTATTCTTGCTGGGTTGATACACCATCTTCAACAAATGCAAAATGAACTGCAAGGTTGTTCACCTCTACAAAAGATCAGAACATGTTACTCTTGCTCTTCACTCCTTGCATGGGTAACCAGTTAGATTGTGGACTAACTTCAACATTTTACTGTTGTCTTATCAGGCACTATTCAAACTGAGACCCCATTTTCTCAAGACATTTCCTGCAACCTGCACCAGTGTCTCGGATTAAAGATCTGCTTGCTTTCAACTTCTGGCTGTCCCTAAATCTAACTTAAGGTTTTCCAGTGGCAGCCTTTCTGTTATCTTGTTTTTTAAACTATAGACATATTCCCAATAAGCATCCCCAGAGGAAGGCAATATGTGTTTGCCAATTCTTGTGCAAGAACTTTTTCTGTTGCCAAATCACAATGGTCAAATAACTTCAATTGGACATTTGACTTTCCCTCAGTGAATTGCTTTAAAAACAAGCTTGATAACTTGGATATACAACCATGCCTTCCTCAAGTACTCGATATATTTCCGAGATTTAAATTGATGTAATTTTTCAGTGCCATAAGTATGCATAATTTCTGCTTTTCATGTTTATGCATCTGTTTTTACTTACTTTGTTACTTAATTGTGAATTGTTATTAATATTTTACGGTATTTTTAGCTGTCTTCGTGCCTTTCATTTTACTCAGCTTTGTCTTTTGGAAATTTGAATTTGTCTGTCTGTTATATCTTGCACTTTATTTCTTGTAGCTATAATAACTACTGATACTCTTTTGAACAACCTCTGGCCAGAGCTGATAGGGTTGCAGCTGAGGAATTTGGGGTAAAAATATTGTAAATTGCCAAGTTACAATCGTGCACTTGCAAATGTAACATAGGCTCATAAATGTGTTGGTTTGTAATATTTATTATCAATTTCAACATAGCCTTGTTATGACCCTGACTCATGAAGACAGGCAGATAAAATGTTCAACTCTTGGCTTAAAGGTGTTTTTGTGCAGGGACTGCAAAATCAATGTGCGGATGCAAAAACACATTTTGGGCAGGAGTTGAAAAATGACAGCTGTAACATTCATGAGGTGCTGTAAGAAATAGCTATGTTGAAAATGTGGGTAAAAATCTTGAAAATTACCAAATGTACGAGCCTGCATGTGGAAAAATCAATGTAGGCTCATAACATTTTGTTTTTAATGTTTTTATACCAAATTTCTAACATAGCCTTCTTATGACCCCACCTCATTAACAAGGCAGAGAAAAGGTTCAACTCCTGGCCAAAAGGTGACTTTGGGTAGGGACTGTGAAATCACCTTCGGGATGTAAAAAAATATTTTGGCCAGGATATGGAAAATGACAGCTGTCCATTCATGAGGTGCTGTAAAGATATGGCTGTGTTGAAAATTTGGGCCAAAAATCTGTAAATGCCCATGTTATGGCACTAAGTTCAAACCCCATTGAAATATATTGAATTGCATACCTGTGTCTTCAGTTTGTGGTCCTACTTTGAAGAGTGACGATGTGTCTACGCTCCAGAAGGGATTACAGTGTTGGACCCCTGATGGAAAGTAATGGCTTGGGGTGTGTGGTGGTTGACGCTTAGTTGGAGGGTTGGGTGGGGCATAAGGAATGACTGCAAAAGATATAGATGGACCATTTTTGTTTTCACAGGTGAAAAGAGACAGATATCTCCAATAGTGACAATGGGGATTGGCCAACCCCACTGTCACAGTTATGTGGAGGAAGACATCAATGGGCCATTTTTTTTGCAGGTGAAAACAAACACACAAAAGACTGATGATCCCAGATTATGACACTGGGGATTTGGCACCCCAGTGTCAGAAAAAGACAGTCGATCCCGATCATGACACTGGGGATTGGACACCCCCAGTGTCATAGTTGTTTGAGGAGGGGTGGGATGGTGGTGCTGAGAGGGAGGGTTGGTGAGGGAATTTTATAATATTAAAAATAAATACATAAATTCAATAGGTGGTCATGGCAGAACACAGCCACCTCCACTGTGACCAAGATGGCCACCAATGCTATTATGCATGCACGACTGGTAGCGCATGAACAGTAGAGTGCGGTGGCCATCGTGGACATGACAAAGTGTGCAGTGTTCTGTCTTAACCACCGGTACTGTGAAATAATGAAGTGCTGTGGTTAGTAGAGACAATGTGAGTGGACTGCTTCATGGACACGGAGGCAACTGTGACGCAAGTCCAACATGTTGTTCGTGTGAAAGAATGCAGAGTCCTTTTGTTCTCATCAGAACAGGTCTGCAGGGCTCTGCACATTGCAGCCCTAAAGTGCTAACTTTGCATCACATGCATTATATTCATGCCTGATGCCCAGTTTATTTTTGCTTGTTGAACATTACATTTACTCTAGGTACTGTTGAATTGCTCTGATGACAATTGTAATTCCATGTTTACATCCACTGTGCCCCTTCCCCAGGACACGTATGGAAAAAGCTACATTATCTTAGCTTTGCTCATCCTGTGGAAACATTCAAGCAATAAATAAATACAATGTATAGTGAAATCTTTATTAAACCAGGTGAAGAGCAGTCAGTGGCAAACAATGGACAGCTGGTTTGTTCGCATTAGTGTTCTACTTACTACGATGTGTTACTTTTCTAATCAACTGCACTTTTAACTGCAGCAGTGTTTGGCAGTCAGGGCATGTTCTTACTAAATTCATCTCAGTTTCAGTAACTCAACTCAGCAGGGTATAATTAAAATAGAAGGCTTTCACTTTTACCCCAGTGGGTTGGTTGCTAATGGGACCCCCTGTTGACAAATCAGTTTGCAAAAGGAAATTAGCTGGAAAGGAAATAAGATAGGCAATGACATGATAGGAGTGTTTTTGTGTCTGTGCCTATAAGGTACCGTATAGAAAAACACAAAAGGTAATCCTAGTATGAATATCTTTTATGTCTATAAAATACCATATAGAAATGAAACAGGTATTAATAACTGAAAAGCAGACAGGAGGAGGCATAAGAAAATGTAACATGGATAAATACAAAGTTACTGTGTACCACAAACACAAGAAAATAGCACTGGATCAGTCCTTCAAAGTCAATTTTATTAGTTGATAAATTAATTCACATAGTCTAGTGGGTCCTATCCAGCAACACTTTATACAGTATTGTATGCCTGTCATTCACCAGCTTTGTAACAAATAATGTAGGTCGGGTCTAAAATTGTTGTCATTTGCTTTTCTTTTAAATAATGTTGGTGAAGAAAAACAGCACGTCAGTGTCACCAAGTTGGATGACTGCAAACTGATCATGCTACCCAAATCTCCAAATAGCAACAGTGTATAGTATAAGTAGGTGAGGGGTGCTCTATAGAGGACATCTAATCTAATAAAGTTGAATGAGACATAAGGAACATATTTAAAGACTGCTGCAGTATATGGGATCCTCGACACTTCTGAACAAGGCCAACTTGAGTGTACTGTGTTAACCAGGCCCCAACTAAATCAAAATTGGTTGGACATTCCTATTAACTGCATGAAATGTTTTTTGGGTTATCACTAATGACATATACTGTCACCACTCATGTTTATAAACACTGGTTTCAGACCAGTTTAGATTTCTTATATGCCCATCTCCATGGATAAATAGCATTTTGCCACTACCTGAGTTATCATATATTGTGTTTACACTTTTCCACAATAATGTCTCCACCAGCTCACATATGATGTCTCCTTACTTTTTATTCTAAGTAACAGTATTAGACCCTAAGGAACAAAATTAATTACAATCAGGGTGATACATATCACCATTGTTATTGATTTGTTTTTATCCTGACTAAAATGTAATTGATTTATTATCAGTTTTTTCTATGCTCTTGCAGTGTGTGTCAGCCTTTTCAACTGATGCAGCTCATTCAGTACTACCCACCTTCCCTCCTAGTTGCCAGGAACATTTTAACCCCTCACATGATGCCCTTTTCATCTTATTTGCAGTGGCAGTGGAGTGCATAGCCATTATGGCATATCTAATGTATATGTCAAGTTCTCAAATCTAGTCATACTTGACAGGCTTGGTGCATAAATCAGTCCCACCTGTGCATGCCCCTGAAGGTAGTCATCCACTTAACTCTGTGAACAGAATAGGAATGGGTTAAATGGCAACCAATGGTGCATAGTGAGTGGAGCTCCTCATCCATAGATGGCCTACATCTGTGCCATACATGGACATAATCACCACATAAAGCAGTACACAGGCCGTGTGGATAGAGGGCTGGCCTGTGACGTAGTGGTAGTGCTACCTCATGATGCCAGTGACCCAGTTCGAGAACAAACATGGGTAGTCAGAGGTCCAACTGGAAGTGGAAGGTTAAGTGTGCCAGTAAGATGCTCTCCTCTGGTACTGGGGCAATACTGCACAGGTAAGACAGCTGCAGTATTAACAAATTGCTGTATAGTCAGCGCCTGGCTTACAGTAACAGGGCTAGGAACAGCGTAGGGGAACTGCTACCCTGTTGGTGTATACAGAATGGCAGGGTGGAGAAGCTGCCATGCTGATGCCTGCTTGAGCCAATCCCATGGAGGAGTGTTTAGGGCACCAGCACACAGCGCTGTTGGGAGACCTGGGACTGTGGTTCGGTTCCCCAGGTCTCCCTTTCTACAACGTTTTGCAATGATTAAAACAAAAACGACCTCCTCCTGAGTCCCCCCATCCCTGAGGTCCCCCCGGAGTTAGTTATTTAAGTTCCAGGGAATGCAAAGGTGAAGCCCCTGCAAAAAACATGAAGACCCATTGTTTTCAATAGGCGCGGTGCACAAAACAGGTCGGTGTTTTGCCCGACTCTGTTTTGTCCTACACTGTTTTATGCATTTTACCCACACTGTTTTGACATGCAGCAGAATGACCCCATGCTCTCTCCTCCTTGGATGTGGGAGGGTGTCTGACTCCACTGCAACACTGCCATCTGGGTGATCATAAATGACAGTGCAAGCTGGAGACTGACTGAGGAAGGGGTCATTGATACTTGATGCTCTGCATGTATTAGTGCAGCAACTCAGGGACATCTGATGTCTGTGGACTGGGAAGAGAAAGGAAAAACATCTGTGCAGGATGCCATCCACTACCCACCAGGCTCTTGCTCCAGGACAGAAACTTAAACCTGTGTCCAGGGGATTTGTGTCAGACCTTTCCATGGGAGGTCATCCATCAGGAACATGGTGCAGGGTAAGTCCTGGAGATGGTGGGTGACACGCTGGGTGGAGTGGTAGGACTGATGTGGGCCAGTCAAGAGCAAGAAGGTGCAAAAAGCATACTAATTTAATAAACAAACAAAACAAAATACATTGTGCATAGGACCATACTGAAAATACTGACATAGGAATTAGTCAGCAGAAGAAGCTGTTTGATCTATCATGTCTGCTTGATGTGAGCCCTGATCCAGTGATTACATTGGGACCTGACTTCCCTATCTATTAACCATAACCTCCCTTCACTGTGTCCCACCTCCTCTTGAACCCACCACAATCTTCTATTTCATGACCTCAGATGGGAGCTCATTCCACCCTGACACCACCTGTTCTGTAAAGAAGTGTCCCTGACCTTCTTGAATCTCCCACGCCAACAGTGCCTTGTGTTGTCTTGTTTTCAGTCAGGCATAAAGATCCCTGATATCCATCTTGTTAATACCTTTCAGGTACTTGAAGGTTTAATCATGCCCCTCTCTCTCATCTCTTTGAGTGAGTACATATTGAGCTTTCTCAGTCTATCTTCATATGTACTGTCATGCTGCCCTGATACTATCTTTGTCATCCTCCTCCTTATTGCTTCAAGCTGATTGATATCCTTCCGCAAGTGGTGACTCCAGTATTGCACACCATATTCCAGTTTCAGCTGCACCAATGATATGTGCAGCAGCAGGATAACCTTCTCCTTCTACTTATGAAACCCTCTAGCTGTGCATTTCAGCATTCTGTTAGCCTTGGCTGCTGTCATTCTGTACTGCATAACCTGCTTTAGGTTATTGGTAATGGCTATCCCCAGCCATTTTCATCCTCTGATACAGTGATCTTGACCACACTAAACTGTATTTGGCCATCAAGTTCTTACCGCCTATTCACATATCCTTTCATTCTTAGAACTGAATGCCAGTTGCCAGATGCCAGACCACTTCTGCAGCTTTGCAAGGTCCCCTTTCAGGTCCAGTACCTCTTCATCTGTGTCTACCCTTCCACAGAGCTTAGTGTCATCTGCAAAGTGGTAGATCTTGCCTTTAATGCAGTCCTCTATGTCATTAATGAACAACTTGAACAACATTGGGCCATTGGGTGCGGGAACCACTGGTAACTAAAAACACGGAAACATAGAATTTGTCTGCAGAAAAGGACTGCTTGATCCACCCACTCTTCCCAGATTTCCTCTGCCTAATTTGCCTCTGCAGACTCTATCTGGTCTTTAGTGACCCTCACACCTCCTGCTGTTTTTAAAATATACCCTGTGATTATCAAAGCATGCATGAAGCACTCAGCTGTTTTAGCTTCCACCACTTCTGCTGGTAGTCTGTTCCATGCATGTACCACCCTTTTAGTAAAGAAATATTTCATTACATCTCTCTAAACTTCACTCTCTCCAGCTTCATTGCATGCCCTTAGTCCTGGTGCTCTTTCACATTTGATAGAAACTCCTCCCTGTACCCTGTTCACCACTGTTAAGTACATGTAGGTCTCAATCATGTCACTTCTCTCTACTCTCTTCCAGGGTGTACATGTTGAGATCCCTGAGTATCTCAATGTCACTTGTACCTGAGAGTTCTCCCTACCAACAGCCTTTGAACTTATCACTGAGCCTGTTTGCCACCCACCTCATTAATTTGTTTCCTGCTGCTAGGTCCTTCAACTTCCTTATCAACCTGTTATGGGGCACTGAGTCAAAGACTTGCTGAAATTCAAGTATAGAATGTCAATTGTCTAGCCCTTGTCCACCACCTTCAGTACCCAGTCAAAGAAGCTGATCATGTTGGTTTGACAAGACCTCTCTGCCATGAGTCCATTAGGTGTCTCTCATTGTGGAGCCATTTGCTTTCAGAAACCCAAATTGCCTTTCCTTTTAAAATGATCTCCTTGGAATACACACAATGGAGGTCAGACTGACCAGCCTTTAGTTCCCACAGTCATCCCTTGTCCCACCCTGTGCAGTGATACCCACATGCAGTTCTCCACCCTGAGGTACCACCCCACATCTAATGAATTGTTGAAAAGATACTCAGCAGACCTTCAAGTTCCACCGCCTGTTGTCTCAACATTCTGAGCTTCTGTTATAGTGAATCCACAAAAGTTTGTGATAAGGCAGCATTCCAAGGGCAAAATCACAACCCAGACATTTGGTTGTCTGATACCAAAATCCACGTTTATTACTCCTTTACTCTAGGACCCTTTCCCATCTCATCCCCCTCCAACACTCTGAGTCGCTGTGCAATTTTTAGAACAATTGCATGTTTTTAAATATGCATTTGCTTGTTCTTTATACTTATAGTGATAGTTATGTGGTTCTATGGTGAGATTGACCTACGTTGTACAAATCTTTATCTTGTGTGATTAATGTCATATAATGTTACTGTATGTATGTAACTTTAAGAGTCCATGATTTATGTCTAGGCAGCCACACTCTGGTTTACTCCTTGAGAAAGAGCATGTGGGTGCTCAAATTTAACATTTCCTTCTGTGGTTGTACTGCACCAAGGAGTTTTAATTAATTTTGTAATAAATCTGCATTTTGGAATATGACAACCACACAACTGCGTTGTTATTTTGCCCTGGATGCTGCCTTAGCATGAACTTTTGTGGATTCAGTACTGTTTTAGGTTCAGAGCCTAGCTTTTGTCTGGGTGCTGCCTCCAGTACTTTTGAATCGAATCTTCTATATAGTGAACCTATCACAATGATCCTGTCTTTTGACAATCATTTCAATCTAGTGCTATGCTAATCTATTTATATAATATACTGTAAAGTTTATTTCTCAGTATGTGCACAAAAATAAACTTAAATGCATTGAGACATGTAATAAATATACAACACTGAAAATAAATACTAACAGACTGCACCACACATGTTGACCCCTGTTCCTTACTGCACATCTCTGTTGGTCTCTGTCTCCTTTATCTTTAAAACCTACTCTGTATGTAGCCCTCCAACTGCAAAATTGTAAATGCTCCAACCAGTAACAACATTGGGTAGAATAAGTCAGTGGTTACTGTTGTGATATTGCTATTTGTTTTGGCTGTTACTTAGATGCAAACTGAACACATTGAAGAGCCGCTCCATTTTCATTATCATAACATCCCATGCCAGTAGCAGCATCAGTAATATTATTATTATTATTTTTTTATTGTCTTTGGTAACCAGGTAAGGCCCACTAGGCACAAGTGTCTGTTTTTCAGGGGTGACCTGGGAGCACTGGGGGTTATGTGTCTTGCTCAGCATCACACAGTACACATTTGAAGGTTGTAGGAATCAAACCCAGGTCTGCTGGAGTACCAAGATCATTCAGAGCTCATTACTCTAACTGCTAGGATATACTGCCAACACTACTGACTACTGACTGCTTCTATCCAATGATGTCACTGGTTGGGAAATATACAAAGGAACAATAGAGCACAGAAGACCACTGAATCCCAACTCAGATCAGAAGTGCATTGAGTTTGGGGTGAGCCTTGTTCCTTGTGCTCTGTAACCCTTAATACAAAACACCATAGAAGTCTTGGCACAGATGGCAGTCTTTGGAGTTTACTTATTTAGTGCTCTAGGTAGAACTGCATTTGCAGCATGGTAAGATGGTTACTTGAGAGCACTGTAGCTGTTCACATCTTGCATAACCATCTGTTTCATTTTCCAGCTCCATCATCCTTCATACTTTATTTATTTATTTAGTTTTTGTTGACCGGTAAGTGCACTATACAAATTCTGCCTATTTTCAGGCACGACCAGGGGAGGGCAATACAGATGAATGCCAACTGACCTTATAGATTTACTGATGCTTTGATGACCTATTGCTTTCCTGACAAATTCAGTTGGGGGGTGGTGTGCAACAAGAAATTATGTATGCCAAGATCCCATTTTGGTCCAGGGTGGGAACTTTAATTACAGACATGTTTGGAAAGTTAGTAAGTTGCATAGTATGTCCAATCAGCAAGTCCAGCTAAGCATGCCAGGGTGTACAACTAGTGAGCACGAAAGCCTTGTCTGTGGGGAATTTTTGCTACACTTGTAGAAACGCTACATTAGGTATGATCTTACTTTTACAAGTGTTGTAGAACCTCATACAGTAAAAATGTATTTTTCTACATGCACTTCAGTTTCACTGCAAGAGTGGCTCTAGCATAGCTAAACAGAGAAAGGAGCATTCATGGAAGATATCTAACGCCGTATACAATGATGCATAAAATTCAAACAGGATATCATACAAATGTCTTAGTAACATCTAGGGCCTACTGAATCTAAAAGTGGCAGCTCTGAATTATTTGGCCCTCTACACGTTTATCAAGGTAGCCACCACCATCTTCTTTGCATGTGTTTTTTCATTTCTTCTTTTCATTTTTATTACTCAGCTCTGCTGCCGCTTCTTTGTAAAACTAGTAAACACAAAATTGTAGTCATTGAACTGAGCAAACTGATGATCAAGACACTTGAATCCTTCAATCTTCTGGGAGGAGGAAAATGCAGTACGACATTTGGAGCTCTGATTAACAAAGAGGGTAGTCAAATTTTTCTGGCTTGAAAATTTCCACAACTTCAAAAACCATGTGTAGCAATCAAATCTACAAAAAAAAACAGTAATAAATTTGCTCACACTAGGTCTGGTCCTTGCTCTTCCCACCTCTTTCCTCAGGATGGCCAACCCTACCTGTTGTTGTAGATGTGTTGGCCCATATTATTTGTTTTATCCTTCTCTCCCCCTTCTCTATTGATTTACCAATGCCTACCTTATTATTAACCCTTGTCTTTTTAAACTTGTAATAATTAATAGTCCTTGCTCTATGGTATCTTGTCCCTAGATTAATATACAACTAGGTGTAGTGTTTCTGCTTACTAGGTCAATTGTTCTGCCAAATATTTAATCACAGGCTAATGCCTCCTCTGTATCTTTAGTTTAAAATGTATAATGCTTACTCTGTTTTGACCTCTGCACTTGGATTGCTAGTCTCCTGTTATTGAACTATACTTTATCCTTGTATATACCAAATTTGTTAATCTTCATGATGCTGTGTCTATTTACAGTGTTTGTAACTCTGTCTTTCTGCTGACATGGAACCTCTGAAAATGAGCTTCTAGCTCATAGGTTTTCCTAGTACTCAATAAATAAATAATGAAATTATAAGTTACCTGTACATTCATGATCAAGTTACAATAATGCTTTCATGGCAGTTTTGTCAGAACAGAACACTCCATTTGAATGCCACCTCTGATATTAATCTTCAATCTGTCAATCTGCTGCTACTATTTACAGTGCTTGCTCTTTTCAAGGAAGGCTGTATTCAGTAGAACAAGTTTAGTGACAAAGTAAATTCAGCAACCAGAAATAAATGTGTTGGATTATCATTGCAAGGACTGTCTGTGTCATCAGTAGTGTCCCCAAGAGAACGTTAGCCAATACAAATAATAAAATGGAATGCTATAAATGTTGATCCTGATCAGTAAATCATATTGATTT
This sequence comes from Neoceratodus forsteri, assembly GCA_016271365.2. Taxonomy (NCBI): domain Eukaryota; kingdom Metazoa; phylum Chordata; order Ceratodontiformes; family Ceratodontidae; genus Neoceratodus; species Neoceratodus forsteri. The sequence continues at coordinate 798,965,283 of CM028131.1, forward strand.
TCATTTCTTCATTATTGTTATCTCCTCTAAGAAAGCCTCCACCATACGATCATCAAGTATAACTGAATATGTGCTCATGAGTGAGTGTATCAATCCATTCTGCTTGACAAAGTAACACTCTAACTGATGGTGAGAAATGTCAAAACCCAGAGGAGGTATGATGTTCCAAAATTAATGTAATTACATTTTGGTTTACTGATACAAACTTTCTTTTGTTCCATATATACTTTCTCATTTTTGTTTTCTTCCCCTTCCTGGGGTCACGGTACACATGGATATTTCGTGTGAGCACTAAGCATGCCAGGACAAAGTGACCCCTTCACCCCACCTCCCAGACTTACGTCACTGCTCCTACTGCCTGCTCACCCATAGGGCCTCCACCCGATAGGTGCGGGACTACAGAATTGTGGGCATCCACCCCAGGAGGGAGATAGAAACATAGAAAACATAGAAGCTGATGGCAGATATGACAGCAAGGCCCATCCAGGCTGCCCATTTCTTTTCTCACCTTATAAATGTGCCATCGGCCTTTGCTCTGTCAGTGGCCTATCTATTCATACTCATCTGATTGCTCCCTTATGCCTATCCCATGCCTGTTTGAAGCCCTGCACTGTATTCATAGCCACCACTTCCTGAGGTAGGCCATTCCATGCATCTACCACTTTTCTGTGAAAAGAATTTCCTCACATTCCCCTTGATCGGCCTCCCCTAATCTCATGCTGTGTCCTCTTGTCCTGCTATTTTCTTATATTTAAACATGTTAGACTCTTTCACCTTGTTAATGCCCTTAAGGTGTTTGAATGTCTTGATCATATCACTCTCTCCCCTCCTTTGCTCAAGGGCATACATATTGAGCTCCGTTAATCTGTCCTCATATGTCTTATGATGCAGTCCCTGCACCATTTTGGTTGCCCTTCTCTAGACTGTCTCAATTTGGCTAATGTCCTTGTGAAGGTGTGGCCTCCAGTACTGCATGCAGTACTCCAGATGGGGTCTAACCAGTGTCTTGTAAAGAGGGACTATTACCTCCTCTTACAACTTGTGATACCCCTACTAATACACCCTAACATCTCCCTAGCCTTACCTACTGCTTTAGAAGCCTGCTTGGATGATTTCAGGTCATCGGTGATGATGATGCCCAAGTCTCTTTCTTCCTTTGTGACTGCCAGCAACTCCTCCCAGCCTATAGGTGGCTTCAGGGTTTCTCTTCCCTATGTGCATGATCTTGCACTTCTTTGCATTAAATCCCAGTTGCCACTCTTCTGACCATTTTGCTAGTTTATCCATATCTCTTTCATTCTGCCCACCCCATATGGATCATCTACTCAGTCGTAGATCTTGGTGTCATCTACAAACAGACAAGCCTTACCCTCTAGTCCATCTGCAATGTCACTAATGAAGATATTGAAGAGGACTGGCCCCGGACTTGATCCTGAGGTACCCACTTGTGACTTGCATCTCTTCTGACTGTATACCATTTACCACCACTCTCTGTTTTCTGCCCGTCAACCAGTTTGCCTCCCAGTTGACCAACCTCTGACCCACCCCGAGCCTACCCAGCTTATTTATCAATCTTCTATGTGAACAATATCGAAAGCTTTGCTGAAGTCGAGGTAGGTGACATCAACTGCTCCCCTTGGTCCACCACTCTGGTTACTCAGTCAAAGAAATCTATGAGATTAGTTTGACAGGACCTTCCTTTGTAAACCCATGCTGTCTTGGATCCTGTGCCCCTATGGATTCCAGGTGTTGCGCTATCCTTTCCTTAAGGAGTGCCTCCATAATCTTGCCCACTACTGAGGTAAGACTGAATTGGTCTGTAGTTCCCTGCCTCCCCTGCTACCACTCTTGTGAAGCGGGTTCATGAGCCCTTCTCCAGTCTTCTGGGACCTCTCCTGTGCTCAGAGACTCACTAAACAGTTCTGCTAATGGCTCTGCTAGTTCCACCCATTGCTCCTTAAGTACCCTGGGATGTATGTTATCAGGTCCCATTGCTTTGTCCACCCTGAGCTTAGTGAGCTCTTGTAGGACTGTTTCTTTTGTGAAGGGAGTAGTGCTCACCTCCCCCCCCTGTGTCCATGGTGCTGAGCTGTGGACCCTATCCTACCTTCTCTTCAGTAAATACTGAGCAAAGTATCTATTTAGGATAGATGCTTTTACAGGGTCCTCCTCCTCACATGCCCCTTTTCACCTTTGATCTTAGCAATACCCCTCTGGAATTTCTACTTTCACTAATGTATCTATAGAAAGCCTTGTCACCTTCTTTTACTGTTCGTGCTAGTGTTTCCTCAGTTTGGGACTTTGCCTGCCTTACTGCCTTCACTGCTTCCCTTAGGGCAGTTTGGTATGCCTCGCTATCTTCATCCTGCTGTGTTCCCTTGCACTTCCTGAAGGCCAGCCTTTTAGCTCTGACCTTTTCTGCTACTGTATTTGAGAACCAAAGTGGTTTCCTTCTTCTTTGCACTTCCTTTCTGTCTAACACAATGGGATGTTGCTTCAATATTACATCCTCAATGCTAGCCCACTTTGCCTGTACCCTCATCTGTGTTTCTTTTTGCCAGGGCTAGCTTAACTCTGTTGGCCATCTTATCAAAGTCAGCTCCTCTGAAGTCCCATATTTTTGCCTTGGAATGGGATGATTTAGATGTAGTGGCCAAACTGAACCATACCATGTGATGGTCACTGGCCCCAGGTGACCTTTTACCTGGAGATCTGTGATCCCTCCCTGTTAGTCAGTACTAGATCTAGGATAGCCCTGTCTCTTGCGGGTTGTTGTACCAGCTGCTTGAGGCACTCCCACTGCAGGAAATCCACCATGTGTCTAGTTCTGGCAGATGTTCCTGCTGTATTGACCAATCTGTATCCAACATGTTGAAATCTCCCATTATCAGAATCTCCCTTTAGCTGTCATGTTTTGCATATCTTCTAACAGTAATGTGTCTATGTCTCCCCCTGGTCTGGGGGCCTGTAGACAACCCCAGTTCTTATAGCTGTCCCATTTCCTGTTTCGGGTGACCCACAGTTCTTCTGGCTCCTTATGTGTATTCTGAATTTCTGTAGCTTTGATATTTTCATTGACATACAGGGCCACTCCGCCTCACTTTTGCACCTCGGTCTCTTCTGAACAATACATAGCCAGGTACTGAAGTCTCCCAAGTGTGGTTACTGGTAAACCACGTCTCACTAATTGCTACTATGTCCAGTTTAGCCTCTGACATTATTGCCTGCAGGTCTGGGATCTTATTTCCAGGCTGTGAGCATTTGTGTACATGATTTTCCATTGGCCAGATTTCAGTGTGTTAGTTGTTGGGTGAGGTTTGGCATTTCCTCTGTCGTCATATGGGAGATGGACCTTTTTCTTACCTGGTGATGCAAATGAACTGCAAACATGCTGAATCCCTGTTTGACCACTAGCTGAGGGGAGGGTGTTCTTCTCATTTGATGTATGGTGCTGCACCCTCTCCTCATTTGCTAGTTTAAATATTCTGCAATGACGTCAAACTTCTACCCCAATGCACTGACTCCTCCTTAGTCAGATGCTGTCCATCAAATTTAAAGAACTTTTACTCCCAGAACTGTTGCAGTTCCTACAAATCTGTGGCCTTTTCCTGGCACTAGCCCTTGAGCCATATGTTTAGCTCCTCTATCTCCCTTCTCTGACCTTCCGTCCATCTGCCCCTCTCTCAGACTTGCAGGATCTCAGAAAGAGATGCTGGAACAAATGGATGATAGTTTGTCACCCAGCCTGGTCAGGTGTTCCTTGGTCTCCTCAACTGACCAGCTGGCGAGATCATTAGTCCCTATTATACAGGATGTCAATGTTTTCTCCTGCTTTGTGAGACAATTTTAGCAATGCGGTCAGTGTCTCCATGCTGATGTACTGGAAGACATCTGACCATTACCCTGGCTGGAGATGGTATCAACTCCCCGAATCATGGAGTCTTCTATGATCAAAGTTTTTGGTTTTTTTGCTTTTTGTTTTGGTTCCTGATTTGGGCGAGTTTTGTTGTGCTAGCTCCTGTGCTGCAGTGTCCTGCTCTGCAGTGTCCTCTGCCCTTTGTTTGATTTCAGAGATAGAGGCAGATACCTGTTTGTAGTGTTTATATGGTTTTGGAGGTAATATGTTGGAGAGCACAGAGTGATGGGGCACCGATTGCCCTCCTAACCACCTGCCAACCTCCCCTCCGACCGACTACCGTCTGCGGTTGAGGTTCTTCTGTTGGATGTTGGAAATAGGCGGGCAGTTCTTATAATGTATTTCCTCTTGAACATGAAATTTGAAGGCGCAATCTCTGCCCATGCTGCGGAGCTGAGCCCTAAGATCTCCAATTGCCCAGTATGTAGGACAGTGTTCTAAATCCTGTAAGACTGTCCTTCTGAAAAGTGTTCCACAGTACCTGCAGTTAATGATATCCATTCCAGATAAGTTGCTGGGTTTATAACCTGGTCAGAGTAACTAGAAGGAAGAAAATGCAAGTAATGGTTTGATTTTGTGTTTGTTTTCATATAACTTGTTATAACAAGTTAAATTACTAGTGCCCTGCAAATGAGCTCACCTTGTGGATACCCCACTAATCCGCCCCTTCCTGCTTTGCCACAGAAAATGTCACAACTTTGGTACCCTATAAAAGGAGTGTAGTGTGGGGTAGTTGGGGATGGGGTGGGTGGCTGGCCCTTCCCCTGCTGAAAAAGAAGAACCACGGACGAAAGAACAAGGAGGTAAGAGCAGAAACAATCAGTCAACAACAAATGCAGTAACCCTGAAAGCTTATCCTAATGTTAGATAAAACTGTAAAACCTGTAAAGCACCACCTGTAATAATTTCAGAGAAGATATACCCTCTAAGAAACACTTTGCTACATAGAAAAATAAAGCAGTAACAGAAGATATACCTTGCAAAGACAATTTGAATCAGAGGATTACAGCAGTAATCTGTTAGCACACACCTGTAGGCACACCTTGTAATAATGAAGAAGAAGGTATACCAGCAACAACAATTTGAATCAGAGAAAAATAAAGCAATGAAATGTTAGCAACAAACAGTAGCAATCTCTGTGAGTACAAAATAAAATAACCATACAGGAAATCTGCTTAGCCAAAAGAAGTCTTAATCCTTTTCCTTGCTCTGAGTAGATTATCTGCTCTGTCCTTTCAAGCAATCTTAGAAGGAAAGAGCTCAGGTGAAGCTAGGTGCCCTGCCAGCAAACCAAGTCTTCTACCCACTCCAACCCTCCTCCAGCTGGCTCCTGGTGACCGGAGGTAATTCTAGAACCCAGGTAGCTGGCATGACAGGAGGTGTGGCATCCATGGCACGAGGTGTGGCATCCAGTGCCTCAACCCTCAGCGCCACCAGGCCATCTCCTGATATATACATTTTATAGCTTGCAATAAGTATAAGTGGCAATATAAAAAGCAGTAAACCTCAATTATACATACAACTATGTGTCTAACTCTATTATACATACAAGTGTATAATGGGAGTGTGACAGTATAATGGAGTTTGCTCAACTGAAAAGTGTTACTCATGAACAGCTGTGCTGCATGATAAATGATTCTCAAGCTCTTTCTGTCACAGTCATTTGAAAAAGAAAAAAACACATGTGCCTTGACTGAACATTGCTGCCTCTTTCAGAAACAGCTAACTTTAATCCACATTTGGCATCAGCCTCTGACATTGGTGTGTTGTGTTTCCACAATGCTGCTTAAAATCCTCTGGAACTGGGCATTTGAGAAAGCAGCCCTCTGGCGTGGAATGGCCTTCCAATCCAAATGTGGGGAGCCCCATCTGTAACTATCTTTAAACATTATTAAAAAACTATACATTGTCTCAAGTTTTGGGTCCAACTAGAACCTCAATGTATTGTTTTAAAATGGTATTTATTATATATTATTATTTTGAGTGATTTGCCTTGCTAAGTTAATTTGTATGTTTGTTGAAAACTGTCTGGTGTTGGGAGCCATTGGGATACTGCTTGTCAAATTCATTTGCCTTTGCCAATTCGTCAACAAAATGTTACATTGAGTGTAAACCTGTTACTGTCAAGCCAGTAAGCTGTTTTCTTTTTAACAAAAATCTCTTGAAACTTACTTGTTTGTCTTTCCACCAGTTATATAGAAAATACATGGAAGGTGGCTGTAACAAATATTTTATTCTACATCCTAGTGTGGCTTTGATAAATTACTTGAGGTTCAATCATGTGGTTGATAAGGTATCCCACAGTTCAGGCATGCAAAACATCCTTGCAAACACACTTTCCTATGACTTATTCTAGATGCAATGAAAACAATGCACTCTTGCAGTTGCAGAACAGAAGTATGTAATAAGATTCAGCTTATTCTCAGTCCTGTAAAACTACCTCTTCATGAGATACTTATTACATATGAACATATGAGGAAGGAAGGAAGGAAGGAAGGAAGGAAGGAGGAATTACCTAAGACATTTCTTCTTACTTTTAACCCAAGATTCAGGTGACATCTCATGAAGGAAAAGTCCATGATGTATATTGTGTCCACTTTCTTGATGACATGATCAATGAAGTGACAGACATTTAAAAAAAATAAAACAATAGACTGTACTGGGACGGTGGTGCCAATGACAAAATAAACTGATAAAGAATCTTAAAAGTCAGGTAGTCGCCACTTTATAAAATTAGACACTCTGGCCCAGATATTCAAACTGTGCCCAAAAAGTGTGCAATAGCAGGAGCAAGCGCAAGTCTATTGTGCCCATGCACAACAAACTCGATATTCAAAAAGGAGCAGGCCAAATTGCGCCACAACCAACGTCTGAATATCGCACAACCTGCGCAACTAGGGAGGGAAGCTGAGTAGATATGATGCTCTGTGGAGCAACAAGGATGATCAGCAGAGCAGTCCAGAGGTGCCATAGCGCAAGCTGGGAGCCCTCCAGCTGCAGAGCAATGTAACAGCACAATCAGGGAGGTAGGGCCCACCATCCATGCAGATGGGCACAGGAACACACAGCAGAACAGACTATTGTCCCTCCATACCCCAAGCACATCATAACCAGGGAGGGCTGGAATAACCACTGGTCCATGGAGTCAGCAACCAACCCACAGCCTGGCCATGGTGCCCCATCACACCTACCCGGCAAGCTGTGACTGGCACAGAAGGAGGGCGGACCACCCTGTGCCACATCATCCCACCCAGTGCACAGCACACCCTGCACTGTGACCCCAGACAACCCCCATGAGCAGTGACCAGCACTGCAGGAATCCCCATGCATGCCACCACCCCCACAGTGGCAATGCAACCCTGTGCACCACAGAACTATGCAAGCCAGCCCCACCATGAGCACCCATCTGCAGGTTGCAGCACATGGCAATGCAACAATGGCAGACAAAGTGCCACCATGCACAGTCCCCGATGTACTGCTGAGACTGACCATGCATTGGCACAAGAGCGACCCCATATTGGATGGTCATGTGGTGACACCTCCCCAGTGTGTACAGCGCTCCACACAGTATTCCAGTAACACACCCCGCCCACAACTGGCCACAACACAGCCAACACAGACACCCACAGTGGTGCATGGAAGCATGCACCACACCAGATGCCACACAGGGTCTGGACAGATAATTCCACCCATACCCAAGGGCACAACATGGGATGCAGTGGTGGGGCAACCAAGCCCCCATCGTGGCCCATGTAAGCTGTGTACACAACCTGCAGTCTACCATGGCACTGAGTGCCAACCACCCTGCTCGGCACCATGGACCAATACCCCACCATCAGTCACCCGGAGCACAAGCCACAGACAGTGGGGCACATCCCTGCAACACTCACAAGCCACAGCATGGAGGTGGGACAATGACCTTGTTGCCCACAGTGCCATCTGAGCCAGGCATGCACTACACCAGTGACATGGGCAACCCAGCAAAGCTACGGGTATAGTGTCCGCCATGCAGGGAATGCCACCACTGACATGCCAGCAGATCATGCAGGTCACAGACAGGCATGGTGTTGACTGCACAGGCCATGGATGGGCCGATGGGTGCACCATGGACACAGAGCATGCGCCATGGACCACTGCACAAGTCATCCAGTGCACAGGAACAACACACACCACAGACACTGACTGATATCTACCCCCACACCATAGACACCTCCACATGGACACACACACATACCCATGACTGCACCACCCTGATGCCATGCACACCACTGTAGCTGAGTACCTATAGCCTGCTGCAAATCAGAGACCACCACAGTATTCTAGAAAAGTTAAATGTATTATAAAATAAATAAACCAACTATTTACAATAAGAACAACTAAATACATGGATTGGGGACACAAAAAGGTGGGGGTGGTCAGGGGAAGGGTGAACAAATGGGATGGGGTAGGAGGGTGGGAGGGTGGGTCGGGGGGATGGGAGGTCAGGGACAAGGGACTAATGTTGGCCACGCTGGTCCAGGCTCTGTCTCCCCTCACTCAGCACCTCCTCAGGACCCCCGCCTCATCAATCCTCCACAGGATGGTCACTGTTTCCTGGGCCAGGGCCAGTAGCTCCCTCAGGGTGTCTCTAATCTCCCTCAGATGTCTCACACCTAGGACAAGGAGCACAGTCAATAGGTGTGAATGCACAGCCCATACAGCCCACCCACTGTGCATGGCATATGGCCATGGGACATACCACTGTGATGGTGTGTGACCAGCCACAGTGATCACGTCCACAGGACATGCCTACCCAGGTGCATACAGCCATGCAGAGCGCTGCACACACCCACCAGCTAAGTCATGCACAGCACCACCGTGGCGTCCAGTGACATGGCTATGTGGTGCAAAGGCAGTGGCACAAGCATGCACCTGGTGCACGCATGCACCACCAGTGATGCACACCCAGGCATGCATTGCCACTGGACAGTATTGACCGTAACCAGTGGTGTGCATGGCAGTGATGTCAGTGAATGGTGGCCATGCCCGCTGTCCACCTTGTCACACAGCATACAATATTAATCATGGATGTCTGTTACTCACCCTCATCGGGACGGTCGGGTGGCTGTTGTGGACCCTCAGTCTGCCTGGTTGTGGCTTCCACTGCCCTGCGCTCCCCGCCTCAAGGGACGTACCTCTTCCAGCCTGTGGGGACAAAAAGGAGAGAAGAACATCAGTGCAGTCCCGAAGCAAAGTCCCCTGCCCCAAGGAGTGCCCTCACCCAGCCAGACCCACCCACCCCACACCCTGTGAAGACCGCCACGGCCAACCCTATACAGTCCCTCCCCTGTGCTGGACACAAACAACAATGTGACTCATATGGACGATAACAGTGTGTTGACGGAACTCCTACCTGGTCATGGTACCGTGCCCTTCTGGCACGCTACAGCGTCTGCCAGTAACTCCGGCCTCCTCTATATCACTATCGGGTGCCTGCACTGCTCACCGCCCTGCCCCTGCCAGTCACCGCTCTAGGGCTGTGGCCACCTCTTGCCACACCTGGGACCTAGGCCTCATCCAGGGGCCTCCTAAAGAAATGCCCATGTTGTGGCTCCACTGTGGCCACCAGGTTTGCCAACTCTATTGCAGACCAGGAGCAGCCCTTCTCCACGCCATTACGAATGCTATAGTAGGCAATATGGCGCTATGCAGCGCAGTACCCCATGTTCAGATGCCGCGCGTACAGCACTGTTATTCCTTATCGGCGCTGTTACTGAACAGCACGATAGAGGTGCACCTATGCCTGACACATGGCGCCAAGAGGGCAAAGGTCGGGCACAGGGTCAACGGTCCCTGGTGCAAGGCCATGCACAGCGCCATCGGACGACAATGCATGTAGCATGATTGGCTGCCTGTGTGCAGCACCACAGCAGACTATCGTGCAGTTGTGCCATTGTACCTATGAAGGCCCATTGTCACAGCGCCATGTAGTGACCTTTGCCATAGCACCACTGGCACAATGGTGGCCATGCCCTGCATTGCCTACCTGCACACCTGCGTCATCAGCGGCGAGCGCCTGTGTAAGCAACCTGGGCATGTGCAGTGAGTGTACTACACATGTCACAGAACTGCGCCATTGGCTCCAGCACCTTCCACACAATAATTGTGCAAAGCGCAACAGCGTGATATTGAGTCATTATATGCTAATCATCCGATCAGCCAGTCAATGGCACAGCAAGCGATTTGCATATAATTAAAGTTGCTCCTCATCTAATTTGCATGGATTGTGCTACAAAGGTGTGACAAAGTGCTGCAGTGGCCATTGTCGGTTACTGCAGTTAATTGGTGAGTTGCATGTTGTGGGAATGTGGACTGTGGATTCAGGACCATGCATGGACTGCACAGTCACAGATAACAACTGCCATCCTTACAGGCTAAATAATGACTGAGCACATTCTTGGAGAGGAGGACAACAGTGGTGGGAGGAGGAGGAGGCCGAATTTTACTAAGTCCAAAGCTGAGGCCCTTTTCAATGCCTACCTGGATCAGGAACCACTCTCAGTGGACGGTGGGCACCCCTCAGGCCCGCTGCTGCATGGGAGGAGGAGGTGGCATGTGCCGTGAACCTGCATGGCAGCCACCAGCGCCTGTGCAGGAGTGTAAGAAGAAGATGGGTACAGACAGGAGGAGGGTAAAGAGAAGGTGGCTGCCATCAGGGTGGCACGTGCTGCAACAGGTGGGGACAGCCGAGGTGGTGCAGCTCACCCCAGCGTGGGACAGGCTTGCTGCAAGCATGCACCAGTGCCATAGAGGGAGTTCGGGTGGTGGCTTCCAGATGGGTAGTGGCCCATCTCTGCATGGTAAGTCATGGTCTGCCTCAGGGGCGGGTAGGTCACACACAGTAATGCGACTTTGCTTTCCCTTACTGATCCTGAGCATCTGCATGGGTCAGCGGTGGTGGGCCTGTCCACTGCAGACAGTGGAACAGAGTCGGAGGTGGGACCATCCACCTCCACAGGTATGTGGGTCTGTGCGACAGTGGGACCGCCTGTCTGTCCACACTGATGTCGTTAAGACAGGTGTGGAGGAAGCCCTGCCTGTGTCCCAGCGTGCTGGTGTCCATGGATGCCATGCGCTTTGGCTGTGGCAGGGCAGAGTCACGGCACCAGTGATGATGACCACGACCGTCATGGGCAGTGACACGTGTGCCACAGGATGGACACACAGCAGGGCACCGTGCTCATGGCTGTGGCTGGTGCCGCCGTTAGGCCTAAGTGTCAGCGCAGTCCCAGGCTGCCTGTCAGCAACAGTGGGGCAGCACTGGTGTCTGTTCAGAACAGTGGGACTGTTGCGCCACTGCAGTGGCACCACTGAGCCCCTGGTGCGGCAGCTGGAGGCAGTATCAGCAGCCGCCCACGGGGCCTGGGGTACAGAGTGCAGCGGTGGCATCTGTGCACCACCTGTGGACATGCCCACACCTGGTCCTGGTGTGTAGCACCCACCTCAAGGGTGCGGTGCGGCAGGCCTTGCACACCCTGGGGACAGGATGCTGAGGAGGCTGATGGCCTCTTGACGAGCACACCCACCTACTGCAAGCATCAGTCCAGCAGCAGATGCAGCTGTGATGTCCGTGGAAGCACCGTGTGTTGCTCTGGAGTGGGCAGAGTAGCATCGCAGCAGGGACACCGACTGGATCCTGGCATGGATGGACCATGGATGGAGGATGTGACCACTGCCATTGACAGGCATGCACAGGCATTCATTGCTGTCATGGCCACAATGGGCACACAGTCAGGTGCTCAAGCATCGCTCACACCATGAAGTGCACTCTCCACCCCCGTCCCCGGCATCATCTCCCCCACCCTGTCGATGCTTGGTTCAGCTGTGGGCATCCCGAGCACTCCTGGTGCAGGAATGTTCTGCGTCCTGCAGACCCTGTGGTGGTACGGTCGCGCTCACACAGTGGAACCCCTGGGGACCATCGGTGCCATCCCATGAGGCCAGTGGTCAGCCTGCCAGTATTGGCGGGTCTCGCGGGCCACCCATGCATCCATGGCGGCCTTGGCACTGTGTCATGAGACGACCTGTCTCCCAGCGGCTACTGTCTGGTGCTGCCCTGTGTGCGTGTGTGTTTCTGTGGGCAGTGCACTGGTGGGTACCCGGCCCTGCACATGGACACACAGTCCACCTGCACACCCTCCTGGCTGCTGTCCACAGTGACGTGTGCATGATGATGCCTGCATTGCACTGTGCACCAAAGTACAATGGTGCCCAGCATCTGACACATGCACATGGACAGACAGTGGGTGTGGTGGCCTGTGGACATGTGTATTGCTAGGGTTGGCGTTCTGGGTCAGTGTGCCTCCTGCCCTCTGCATGTTTGGTGCGTTGTGTGTGTGCATGTGTGTGTGTCTGTCCACGTGGCGTGTTAATCCTCACCCATCCCTGGTTGTGTGTGCTTCTGTGCCCTGCCACTTCCCTTGATGGCATGCACCCCTGGTGTGTCAATGCGTGTTTGTGGGTTGTGCCTTTGCCACTGGTGGTTGCACATGTCCCCATGACTTACCTGGGTTGGCTGAAGTGCTCCTCCGTGATGGTGTCCGGTGTAGCTGTGCCAGCGGATCAGGTGGGAGTCCCGTTGGCCAAGGGGCTGCCCATCACCATCACCACCAGCGTCCTCATTGTCCCCATCGCTGTCCCCTCTTCGACCTGACGGCTATCCCACATTTGTTGGCCATGTTGTGCAGGATGCAACAGGCCAGGAATATCCCACAGGCCTTTGAGGGCTGTACTATAGGGCACTGCCAGAGGTATCCAGGCAACAGAAATGTGCCTTTCAGCATCCGAACACGCTCGATGACATTGCGTGTGGTGGCATGTGCCTCATTGTAGCGTTGCTGTGATGGGGCCATGGGCTGCCGGTAGGGTGTGAGCAGCCAGGGATGGAGTGGGTATCCACTGTCACCTGTGTGGAGGGTGGAGGTTAGTTTGGTGATCAACATCGCCCTGCCCCAAGCCATGTAGGCCACTACCCATGGCACCTCTGGCCATGCCCCCAGGCTCTAGATTTGTCCATTTGGTTTGCATACTCACCCACTAGGTGTCCAGTGGGGATGTCCCCACTCTCAAATCTGTGGCACAGTGCCGACTGGTGCCAGATGAATGAATTGTGTGCTCCCCAGGGTGCGTGGCACAGACATTGATGATGCACCCCTGGCATCGCACACCACCTGGCGGTGGATGCTGGCATAGCCTTGCGATTCATGTATGCGGCCCCTCGTGGCCAGGTGGTGTGCACATGGCCACATGGTGCAGTCTATTGCCCCTAGCACGCCAGGCATACATGCTACCCTGTGGAACTCCTGTATGTTTGCTGTGCACTCCGCCGCTGTGCTGGGGAAATGGATGTGCTCCTCAGCATGTGGCAGCAGTGCGCTGAGGAATTAGGTGAGGTGGCGTGACGTGGCTGACTGGGTTATGCCTATGGGGTCCCCAGTTGGTCTCTGGAAGGTACCCGTGGTGAGCAAGCACATGCAGGCTGTTACCTTTGTCTCCACTGACAGAGCATGGCTCCATCGTGTGGGTGCCTGCATCACATCACTGCACAGCTCACAGAGCCACCTCAGTATTGCCCTGTTCAGGCGGTGCCGGCCCACAATCTTGGTATCACTGTACAGCTCAAAGCTGGTGCAGGCTCGGTACTGCCTGTTGGGGCATCACCACCGATGGGCCCTTCACAGCCCGTCCCTGCATGCCTTCTCACCCCTCATTATGGCCTCCATGTGGAAGGTGGCACTGGCCATGTCCTGGCTTATGTCACCCCCGGCAGCTGTTACTTTATTCCCCGGCTGTCCTGGCTGCTACCTCCCCTGCACGGGTACACCTGCCTGTGCTGGCCTCTGAGCTGTGTGGCTCCCCACACCTTCCCTGTGCCTGTCTGTTGCTGTGGCCTTTCCCTGGCCTGCCCTGTTCCTGCCACTTGCCCTGTCTGTGCCTCTGCCTCTGTCTCATGTGGCTTCCTGTAGTGTTCTTGCACCTATTCCTTGCTCCTTTTATTTTGGCTCATTTCCGCGTGGTGCAACTTCTGCTTGCTCCACTGTTGCGCATTGCGCAAGTCTTTGAATATCACACTGCGCCATTTATGCATGGTTCCTCCCCTTCAGTTGTGCATGCCTTCATTATCATTGCGCTGTTGCTCAGCATGATTTTGGGAGGCTAACTGCCTCCTGCTGAATATCACAGAATGCGCAAATTCGGACTTGCGCGGTGCAAGCTCTATTATGCATGGCTCAAACTCTTTTGAATATCTGGCCTCTGTCTCTGGTAATTCAAACACAAAATGCCTTTATTCACAAAATCAAGTACATAACAGTAAACAGACATGCGTAAATAATCCTGATGCATTATGGATCTGTAATGATTACGATTCTTTGGTGACAGACATTTGCATGTGGTAGACGTGCTAAAATACAGTGTTTTGGACATTGGAGAAGCAGGTCCTAATGAACTCTGTTTTCATCAGCAATTCATTGGAGAAAGCATTGAGCAGATTCTTGTTGTTGGCAATGCACAAGACCTACTTGAGCCAATCAGCTATGCTGGAGATTAAGAAATCCTCCTGCTGTGCACATCTCAGTGCCATATTCATCTTTCTTTCTGAGTTGGACCTCGCTATGTAATTAATTTATGTGAAAAGAGATTTTGATAATCATCAAATAATTGTGCATTATCATTTCAGTTAGCTATTTTCACTACATTTAGCTGTAGTCTTAGGCTTGCAGACTAGGAAATAACACTGCAAGGAGAGGAGGGAGTGCAGTGTGAGCCTCCATTGCCAGCAGCAATGTGCATTGGCTTTGTGAGGCAGACAGTATCTGGCCATGGTGGTGAGAAGTGGAAGAGTGCCAGCCAACATCAGTGGGAGTGGTTTTGCCTCATAAGTTGGGTGGTCGACTGGGCAACAAAGAGGATTGAGTGCATTGCCTAGAGGGGCCATCAGGTGGCGGGGATGGGGGACTGTGTTATCAGTAGTAATATTAGCAAGTGGGAGACTATCTTATCAGTAGCGATAATGGTGACTGGAGTGGGGGACCACTAGACTACTAGGGGATGGCAATCTATAGATGGATGGGTGATCAGGGGTGTGAGACCACTAACTAGCCAGGAAGTGTGTGTATGTACCTGAACAGCAAGCCAAATGTGATGCAAATGACCCTTTAACATCTTGTCAGTGCTATGGGATAATTTGCATGAGGAGGTACGAATATGGCAGATTAGCCACGAAGCAATCACCATTTGTGGACCTTACTGCTCTGTTGCTTTCAGCCAATGTCTCTCTACTGGCCATGAACCTTGTGTGGCCAGTTGGGTCTGGTTTAATGGGAGCAACAGGGATCTAGGGTATTGCCTGGCTTGCTTGTATGGTACATTTGAACATGCCATTTCTGCTTGCTATGTGCTTGGGCATGTTCCAATATACCAGTGCTATAGTTTGTTCAGGCACTAATTTGCTCCTGAAGCAAACTTTCTGAGAGCATAAACCAAGTGTTTTGCATATGTTCAGGAAGGGATAAGAGCCATCACTCAGCATCAGAAAAAGAGTATAGAATCCCTGTGGGTGCAACTCAGCTCTGGCATCTAAAAAGATCCACTTTGCAGTCATATACAGGCCACCAGGTCAAGCAGAGGATAGGATGAAATGATGGTAGAAGAGATCAAGGGTGTAACACAGAAAAGGGATACAGTCATTGTAGTCGATCTAAACTTGCCCAGTGTGGACTAGGATCCAGTTGCCCAGATCCTCAAGGAGTCAAAAGGTGGTGGAGATCTTACAAGATTGCCTACTCACCCAACTGGCTAACACTACAACTAGGCCTGGGGCCATTCTCGATGTGGTCCTCACTAACTTGGAGGTGGTTGGTGGTGTTAAGGTTGAGGAGCCACTAGCTAATAGCTATCCCATAAGGATGTTAAACCCAATCCAGGGCTGAGATCTTGAACTTCAGCGGTGCAAACTTCAAAGGATGAAACTGCTAGTCAAGGGAAATTGTCAGGAATCCACAAAAGCTAGAGGTAGACAACAACTGGGTCAGGTTAAACAAGCCATCCTAGAAGCTACCAAGCTGTGCATAAGGTCAGTAATTAAATGAAACAAGCACAAGAGACACATTTGGCTCACTACCCAGGTCACAGAAGCAATTAGAAGCAAAGGGAAGCCTTCCACAAATATAAAATGAACTCAGGCGAGAATGAATTGGATGAGTACACACACACAAAAAAAGCTTCAGCTGAGCTTCATATTGCAACAGGGATTAAAACAGGAACAAACAATTTTTCTTACATCCAAGAAAGAGAAAGATAGGAGGGTGAATAGTTCCTCTCCTAGATGGCAGAAGATCACTGAAGATGAAGTTCAGTATTCACTAAGGAACTTATTTATTTATTTATTTAATTTTGTTAACCAGGTATGCCCACTGAGACCAGATGGTCCCTTTTTCAGGGGCGACCAGGGTTAATTACAGAGAGACATAGAGCAGTGACTTATTGAATATACAATTAGAGAGAAGCAATAGCCACATAGTACAGAGGAATACAACATTATTAGTTGACATAATTCTTAACATAAACTGGAGACACAATTTACAGAGCTATACTAAAGCTATCATTTATATAATTCATAAATCTCACAGATTGAGGCCTAGTGTGCTAATTTTAACCACTTTACTTCTAACAAACCTACAAACCTCCCCACCTGCACCTAACCCCCGTGCCTGCCCAGCACCCCCATGCCACCGAGTTCTCCTTCCACCCAGTCCCCACGACAGACGCCCAATCCGCCCTCACGCTCCCTCAACCCCAACAAAGTAAATGCCCGCTCGGATTGGATGCAAAACTCCTATACCTATCTGTCCCTGCCATTGCAGCCCCCAGCAGACCTCCTCAACCATTCCTTCTCCTCAGCACAAATTCCAACAGCTTGGAAGGAGGCAATAGTCATTCCACTACAAAGGGTGGCAACCCATCTGAGCCTGGAAACTACCACCCCATCTCCCTACTTCCAATTCTGGCCAAATTACAGGAACACCTAGCCCTCTCACTCACCCAATTCCTTGATACCACCTCCTTTTCACCCCCTACCAATTGGGTTTCAAACCACTCCACCACCACTGCTTTACTAAGACTCACTAACGATATTGCCTCAGGCATGGACAAAGGGTTCTCACCCGGCTATATTCTAGACCTGGCAAAGGCATTTGATACTATCTCTCACCCCAAACTCCTATCAAACTACAGGATGCAGGCCTATCCGACCTAGCCACCTGCTGGTTCCAAGCCTACCTATCTGGCAGGAAACAAGCAGTAAAAATCGACCCATAGGTATCCCTCACCTCCCAGTCACCTTGGGGGTCCCCAGGGCTCTGTCCTGGGTCCCTTCTCTTTCCATCTTTTTAAATGACCTCCCATTGGCATGCCCAAACTCAGCTATACAAATGTCGCTGATGATGCCGTTCTGTCGCCTCCAGTCCTTCCAGTGAGGTCCTAAACTCTGCCCTCCAGCAGGACTTTGATGCGCCTCAAACTTGACTTAGCTCGAACCAGCTACTCCTAAACGCCAAGAAAACTGTCTCCTTAACTTTCGCATGCAGCCTAGACTCTCCCGACTAGCAGCTCCCCAATTTTCCATACTCTAGATGGTACCACCTTGGATTCATGCACCTCCTTCAGGTACCTGGGTATATGGCTTGATCACCACTTAGATTTCTCCAGCCACATCGACTCCTTCAGAAAAACTTTACCCTAAACTAGGAGCACTCTACCGCAACAAAGGCTGCCTACCCACTTCAGTCAGGCGGGAGTTAGTACTCAAAATGATTCTCCCAATCTTCGACTACGATGATGTGGTCTACAGCGCAGCCCCTCCATCCACTCTGGCAAATCTGGACCCCTTTTAATTCTTTCTGCCGGCTCATCCTGGACTACCCCACACGCCACCCACCACTGCGACCTGTACAATGCCCTTGATCTCCCTTGCCTCAGGCCCCAGCTCCATTGCGCCAAACTCGTGAGTGAGCACTGGTTCAATTCCCTCCTCTTATCTCAGCTCCGTCCTGTCAGCTCAACCTCCCTAGCATACTCCTTGAGAGGCTCTACTCCAGACTTCTGCATACCCCATTCATGCACACCTCAAAGGGCCAATCTGCTTTCAAATATAGACTGCCCAAACTCTGGAATGACCTCCTGCTGATATTAGGCAGTCCTCCACCCCAAGGACCTTGAAAGCCCTCCTTCAGGCCCACTTCTCAGTCTCATGTAACTGCAACTTGCAGCCCAGTTCTGCCAGTAAGAGGCTTTGTAATGTGACATAAACTGTTAAACTGACTATGACTGTTGCCTCCACCAAGGCGTTACGGTCTGATTATGTGCAGGTACTCATGCACTCTGATCTAAACTAGTATTTTAAGTACCAATGCATAGTTCAGCCTGTAACATTTTCTGGACCTGTTTTCCTACCCTTTATTGTATTCACTCTGTACCTGCTGTTTGCACCATTGTCTTACTTCAATTGTATTGATATATGTAATCTCAGGTCGATCTGGAAACTTAGTGGATTCCGCCAGTATGCTTATCTGGTAAATCTCTTAAATAAATAAATAAATAAATAAATAGGAGCATTGGATAGATTTCAATAGATGGGATTTGAACTCATTCTTGAAAGTTCTTAGAGAGGCAGATGTTTGGGTGGACCAGTTTGGTGACAAGGCTGCTGTTAGAGGAGCCTGCAAAAGATAGGCCAACATTTACTACAGACAGAGTCAGAGTGGCACTGGGGCACCTAAAGTTGAACAAGGCACCACAGCTTAATGGACTGCACCAAGGGTGCTGGGGAACTGCTGAGGAATTGGAAGACCCTGTGGCATATCTATTTAACCACTTGTTGCAATTGGGAGTCATGCCATGTGACTGGAGAAGTGCAGATGTGGTACCCTCCACGAGGGAGGGAGCAGAAAGGAAGCCGCAACTACAGACCTGTAGGCTTCACATCTATAGTCAGGAAATTAATGGAAACATTAATTAAGCAGGACCTAGTAGAATATCTGAAGAGGAATGGTATCCAGGACATAAGACAGCATGGGTTTATAGCAGGGAGGTCTTGCCAGACAAACCTCATTTCATTCTTTGACTGGTGACTCGAAGTAGACAGTGGCCGCCAGTGGATCTTGTCTACTTGATTTTATTAAAGCATTTATTCACTACCACAAGCACCTGCGAAGAAAATTGTATAGCTAGGCACTGCAAAAAGCATAGTCAGGTGAGTGGGAAATTGGCTGCAGAACAGGCGATAGAGATTGGTAGTAAACAGGGTGAAGTCAGGTGAGGGAGGTCACTAGTGAGGTGCCCTAGGGCTCGGTCTTTCTGTAGGTCCAGTCCTTTTAATATGTTCTATTAACGACATTGGCAAGGGCATGCAAAACAAGATTGCCTCTTTTCTCGGATGACACTCAGCTAGGAGGTAGGTTGATAGGCGGATGCAGTGAAGAACCTGCAGAAAGAACTGCAAAGGTTAGAAAGATGGTCCAATATCTGGCAGCTGAAATTCAATGCAAAGAAATGCAGGGTAATGCATTTGGGAAAAGAACCCAAGGCAGAATATAGGCTTAACTCCTTGTTGTGCCGTGGACTGATATATCAGTCCAAAATTCCTATACGTTTCTAATTCTTTTCGCAGCCTAAGGGTTAATAGGGTCCAACTATGTGCCACACATGAGGAAATGGATCTTGGGATCATCCTAAGTGACACCCTAAAGAATTCAAGATAATGCAACAAAGAATACAGTAAGCCAAATAAATTGTTTTGATGTATAGGAAGAGGATTTGACAGCAGGGACAAGGAGATCCTCTTGCTGTATAGGTCACTGATGAGGCCTTACTTACAGTACTGTGTCCGGTTCTGGAGGCATCACCTGAAGAAGGACAGGGATAGGCTGGAGGTTGTACAGAGAAGGGCAACCAAGATAGTTCAGGGCCTCCATGGCTGCCACACAAGGCACGCTTAAAAGACACTGAATATGTACTGTACACTCTTGTGACTAGGAAAGAGTGAGTGGACATGATTGAGACATTTGAGTTCTGAGAGGCATTAATGAAATGCCTTACTCAGAACTTTTAATAGGTAGACGGCTTAACCACTAGAGGACACAAATGGAAGTTCAGTGTTGAAGCTTTAAAAGGATCTAAGAAAACATTACTTCACAGAAGGGTCATTCAGCAATGGAACAGACTGCCTGCTGAGATGGTGTGAGCAAAGGCCGTGGCTGCTTTCAAGAGGGGTAGGATAGGACATGGGATCACATAGGTATTGATGGTGCTTGGTAGGAGGACTAGGTCCCAGGACATATAAAGGTCTGGGAAACCCATGGGCAGACCTGATGGACCTATGGTCTCTTTCTGCCATCATTTTCTGTTTCTGTTTCTATATCCTGGACAAGGTCTTAGTGGGATGGTGTGTGTCATCTGTAAGTGGGGGTCTAGTGGTGTTCTTGTTCCTATCACCTTGCAAGTCATACAGCACTGCAGCCCATGCATGCATCATGTGTGCATTTTTACATCGGCATATATGAATCAAACGGTTAAAAGCTTGACTCTGAGACTCAGTTTAACAAGGATCGACCTTACCTTCATTCAATTCTTCACATGTCCAACAAGTAACATCTACTACTTTTCCCACTCCTACACCTTCTGGTGGAAAGTCTCTCTGGACTTTTTCCACTAGCATTAACAGCACAGTCCAGAGACAGAGTCAGCATAAAAAGAACATTGTTCATTCCAGTTTGCCTGTGTATCCTATTCTATCCCATTGCCTATTGTCTAGATGGGTTTTGCCCTCATGTCCCCCAAATCCCTGTCTTTCTGCAACTCCCCACCCGAGTATGTATTAAGCCATTTATTGTGTCATGGTCCTGCTTGGACCAGTTACTGATGTGAGTCCAGTACCTCTGCTGGTAGGGTGTTCCATAGCTCATCTGCTATCTCTGCAAGGTAACATTTTCTCAGAGCCCTCCTGAATCTCCACTTACCAGCTTCCACTCATGCTCCTTTGTTTCTGACCCACTGTTCCTACTGAATAGTTTTCAGAGATCCTCTTATTTATTCCTTTCCTGAGAAGAGAGACATCATGCCCTGTATACTTCTCTGATGTGGCTGATAAATATATTGACGAGGACTGGTCCCAGAACTGACACCTGTACCTCCCACTCCCTGAATATGACCCTTTTAACCACTACCTCTGCTCTCTCCAATCTAGCCAACTTTCTACCCACCTAACAACAGTACATCCCTCACTGCTACTAGGTCATATAATGTCTTCAGCAACCTTTTGGGTGGAACTGAGTCAAATGCCTTGCTGAGGTTGAAGTACAGTAAATCTATTGTTTCTCCTTCATCCACTGCTCTTGTTACTCGGTCAAAGAATAATTTCAGCTTGGTATGAACCCCGATGAAGACTGTGGTTTGTGAGTCAAGCACTGGGAACTTGTCTCTGTGTTTTATTTACTACATGGAGGAATGAGCCGACTTTTTACTTACAAACCAGCCATTTGTTCTTGTTACAGTGTGCCAATTCTGTGCTTTCCTCAATGGTCTGTCAAGACCTCTCTGCCACAAACCCAATGAACCTGTGCTGCTAATATCCTGGAGATCACTTTTCTTTAGGTAGTCCTCAAGGATCTAGTTTAGTTTTATCTCCATTAGCTTACCCACTGTGGAGTAAGACTAATGGGCTTGTGATTTCTAGGTCCTTCTTTGTTTACTTGTGATGCTGAACAATGTCCACTATCAGAAACACCCTAGACTACAATAAGCTATTTAATATCCCTGGCAAGGTTTCAGCTTGTTCTGATTGCAATGCCCTGAGCACCCTTATATGTATCCCATCTGGCCCTGGTCTATGTTCAGGAAATTAATTGATCTCCAGTTGAACAGTAGAGACTTATCCCTCTTTACATAAAAATTAACAATGCTGTTTGTCATGGAATTGGGCAAGCTACCAGTATTTAGAATGGAATTATAGAGTGTATAAGTTCTGTGCCCAAGTTTTGCAAAAAAAACATAAAATTCTATTGATATATCATCACTTCCAGGTGATTTATTTCCTTAGAAGAATTTTGTGGCCTTTTCCACTTCTGGTAAATCAATTGGGCACACTAGGGACTGTTTCATGGAATTTTGTAAGCCTGGAATACACAGTCTGTAAAAAGATTGTTCATCTATTGCTTGGGACTTGGAAAGAGGTCACTAATATAATGCTCTGTAATTTGGATGAGCTTATCAATATAGTTGTATTTGATCACAGCATTATCTAACAGAGATGTGAATATGCTATTTTCCACCCTTTTCTGACATCCTTTGAACATGTCAGGATTGTTGGGTGCCTTGTCTTCCAAACTGCATCTCCCTGTGCAATGAAGTGGCTGTAGTCTGTTGAAGGATTTGTATACCTGATTTAACCTTAAAATCCATTCTGAATAATTTCATATCTTTCTCCTCGATAGCTCAATTAATCTGGGTTGCTGTGCTCTGGGGCCAAATATTTCTTGTAGATTGGAATTAGATTGGTGGAAGCAACTTGTAAAAAAAAAAAAGGAGTTCAAGTCTGATTTTGACTCCTCCTATCAGTTTTTATTTCTTAGTATTTTGTCCTCCTGAGCTCCCCGGCAACCCCATATGATCAACCCTGCCAGCTCCATCACTGGGCTCTTCCAGGACTTACCTTCACTGGTGTTATCTGCTTCAGGACCATGGCTATGCCTGGCCACTGCTGTGCAGCCTGTGAGGTCAATCTTCCTCCCGCCGCTGAGAGTTCTTTTCACGGCTTTCTCCTTGGTCCCTCCCGTTGCTGGGGCATGACACATCAGTGCACATACATGGAGGTACATGCATACTATGGAGTCCCACAGCACCCTCCTTCATTAACATCCCTGACCTGTTCTGCCATCAGGTCTCCACCTGGGAGCAGTCATTCAGCTGGACTGCTAAGCCACCCTCCTGGGAGAGGAGAGGATGCCCAATCATTCTCCCTCCTCAGCCAAACCCCAGTGACACACTCACCCTGTGAACATGGGTCACTGTCATGGCAGGAGGTAAGGCATCGATGCCTCAGACCTCAACACCACTGGGTTGTCTCTTCTCCCATTAGATTTGAGGGGAGTTGTAGGCAAATCTGATGATCTGACATTCCAAAGCTGATGCCATTTAGTTTGTAATATATCCTGCTCCAGCAGAGAAGTATTTAGTCTCCATATCCATTCCCTTTCAGAAGTGTAAGTGGCTGAGATTGAGGTGCTAAGAAGAGTGATCTGAAGTCTCAGTAGCTGATGCCATTGCTTCTGAGACTGACAAACTTCCTGACACAAATATAAAATAAAGTCTAGAGAATATCAAGCCTTCTGTATGTAACTCCCCCCATCTTGTGCAGCAAGTCATTAAATTGAGCTGTGGTGACCATATCTGTCAGGAAATTAGAATCACATAAAATGTTTTCTGTTCTAACTTGAGGAAGTGGCCTGTGGAAGAGAGCAATTAAAATCTTCTCCAGCACTACCATTTGTGCCAAAAATCAGGATGTGTGACCCTTTGGAACAGTTCAATCTTGCTGCTTTGGTCTGTGGGGCAAGCCATCAAAATATTCTATATGTCTGTATGCCCAGTGTAGTATCAATTATCAATCATGGTTGCCCTCCCAGGATGAATTTCCAGAGTTTGAACACTTGCCAGTCACACCCTTTCGACAATATCTCGACACCATCACAGACCTCCGTTCTTGGGACCAAAATGAAGGACCATGTTCCTCTGAGTTCTTCAGGAAATTTCAGATTTTATCATTAATCTGGTATCTTGAATTAAAGTAATGTCCTCAGGGACCTGTTTCAGGAAAAAAGTGTGTGGCCAAATATTTTTTCTGTGACTTCATAACATTGGTATTTAAAGACATCACAGTAAAGAGGTCATACAACTCTGAAAGAGAAGGAAGATTAACAATCACTTCATAGGAAATTGCCTGTGAGATGTATGGACTGGGACTTTGTCCTCATCCTACTTATATTTCTTATGGACTCAATTTAATCTTGAGTCCTGTTCAGAGAAGATGTCTTTCTGTGGGTTGGTGGATGATACCTTAGCATGGTCATCCTCTTCCTCTGTATACCCACATTGTTCTATTTTTCAAAGCCAAAACCTATTTCACACTGGGACTGGTGACTTTTAATCACCTTAGGCTTTTGACTTTGTTCCTTGTTTTCTTTGAAGAACTGGAGTCTTTCTGACTTACACAAAGTGAGGGGTTCTATTCTCTTCTGTAATAGGAAACAGTGAGGGGATGTGTCTCTGGTCTAGAACCCTATGTAACCTGCTCTGTGCCCTGTTTACTTAATGCATGTCCCCCTCCAACTTCAGGAGAGGTGGGGCCTGCTCCACTGCCTAAGTATGCATATTGCGCTTTTCTTGGACTACTTCTATAGTCTGCTCAGGCTTCTGGTTATGGAGGATGCCATTTTCTTGGGCCACCTCTGTCTCTTCCTTGAACTGTGGAACTACTGTGGGGCCTTATTGTGTGTGACTGGGAAAGGTGTCAAGCTTCCTGGGGAGCCTAGTCTGTGGGCCTTTCTGATCAAGTGGTGCTTGTCCTAGCCATCCTCCCTATTGTGGGATGCCAGGGACAGTTATAGAAACAAGTGACAGAGTTTCTCATATAATTACACCTGAAGCGGGAGTCAACAGGTGGAAATGAGATGGCCATATGAAAGGCAAAGGTTACATTTCTGCTGATTACAGGATGTGACAAACTGGTCTTTCCCAGACTCTACCTGTGCCACCATTACCAGCTTTCTTGATGCTTCAGTAGCTGCCACCACAAAGCTTAGACACTCCCTCGGGGTATTTCTAAGCCTGAACCCCTTTAGAGCAACTGCTCACACAGTATAGTACTCTTTGTTCAGGGACACATGACCTCCCTCTCTGTCACAGTTGAGAACATCTTTCATTAGAAATAGATTATGGCAAGCATAGCCTTCTTTTAGAGTTGGAATACTGTTTTGTCAATTATAAATCAGTTAGGTGTACCTCTCGGATTCGGTCACAGAAATGTGAAGTGTAAAAATATACATAGTATTTTAATATTTCTGGATAGTTACACAGATAATACAGTATATTACAGCAAGACTATAGGAAAAGTAATTCTACAGAAACAAGAAAATTTTGAATAAGTTACACACAAAAATTCTCTCTCTCTCTCTCTCTCTCTCTCTCTCTCCCTCTCTCCTCTCTCTCTCTCTCTCTCTCTCACAAGGTAGACTGGCTTACCACACAGGATACTTTGGTGGATCAGCAGACTTGAACCATTAGATAGTAGTTTGTTTGTACTCCCAAACAAGACTGTCACATTCAGGCTCTGCCAGACCTCAATACCTCCAGTTGTTCCCCTATGACAAATCCTGCAATATGTCACTCTCATCCTAGATTCAACATTCTTTGTCTTGTGATGGGTTTGAAAACTGATTTGAACTGGCCTTTTGGACAAATACATTGGTTGTCTGTCCCAAGTCAAGAGCCCAACAGGAATGTTTGGTTTAGCTTCCTACTTCCTGACATCAAAACTCACTTTCTAAGCCCAAATATTAATTGCTGGGGCCTTCCTGAAACATGAAAGGGTTGTTTAACTAGCTCAAGAGATTTTTTATCCTCTCTGCAGCCCTCTGGCATACCTTTGATCAGGTCTGCCTCTTGGAGCAAACTTTATTAGACAGTTTCTATGTCAGCAGAAGTACTGACAAGAAGTCAATTAATAATAGAAACTAAGCACAGAAACATGAAAAAGACATTACACCATAGCTGATACATCTAAATTGTTACATCAACCCTCACCCCTAGAACGGAAAAAAACAAATATTTTTAGCAGTACTAAATTACTTTTTGTGTCATCCAGCTGGCTCCACCTGCTGTGCCCATGGTTCACTCCTTATGAACCCCACATTAGTTTCTCCTAGTGTCTCACCTGCTTAAGGAAAATCAAGGTCACTTGCTATTGTCTGGACAGCCTTTCCACATTGCCATACTGCAACACACTGCACTGCCTAATAATAGGACTGCAGCACCAGACTTGATTTTAGTAATTTTGAGTTCTGGCCGCTGATCCTATGCAACCATGTAAGCATTTTGTGATCAGTAATCAGGTTGAAATTCCTCCTACACAGATAAGGTTGCAGCTTCTGTAAAGCCCAGACAATGCCTAGACACTCATTCTCAGGCTCTCCTCTGGGCAACAGTTTCCTGAGCTGGTACATGACTGAGTTCTCCTCTCTTGAGTATGCAACTTAACTCAGAACTGCACATAGCCCATGATCAGATGCATCAATTTGCACAATAAACCAAAGAAAATAGTCCAGGCTCGTGGGCACAGGTGTCCAACACAATGACTTTGTCAGCTGGTGGAACACAGTATCACATGTTTCTGCTTCCTGGTGAGATCGGACAGGGATTGACCATGCTGCTGAAATTTGGCACAAACGATGGTAGTACCTTTCCATCCCTAGAAGAACAGTACTTTCCTCTTGGTCATGGGTGTGGCCCAACCCTGGATAGCTTCAATTTCACTGCCTCAGGCCAGATGTACCTACTACACACCATGTGCCCAAGGTATGATAATTCTTCTGTCCCTATATAGAACTTCTCCACTTTGAATGTCAGCTCAGTGATCTGCCAGCAGCAGAATTCCTCAGTCACATGACTAACAGATCCTCTCAGGTCTGGCTATAGATGATGATATCATCCACGTACACCAGAAAAAGTCTCCTGCCCCTTCAGGATGTGGTCCATGAGCTACTGGAAGATGGATGGAGCATTCTTCATCCCAAGTGGCATTACATTGAACTTGAACAACCCAAAGACTCTGCTTATTCTGCCTCCCTATTTTTCTTTGTCGAGTGAGGCAAAACTGTAGTCTTGAGAAGAGAGTACCTGCCCTAGTTTTTGCAGCAATTTCTGGCCATCTTGTGGCTCTTGAAGGTCAGGTACCACATCAGTGTCTGTGTAATGGTGGATCCTTTGCTGCTGGAGTCCGATCGACTACTGTGTCCTGAGTCAGATTAGATCTAATTTTCCTTTCTAAAGGCTGCCCTCTGGGAAGTGGTGGGTTGCTAGCAGACTGGTGCATTCTCTCTGAGACAGTGTTTACAGCTGATTGAGCTGTGTTGACCTTAACAAGGTGGGGGTGGGGTCACAGGTCTGACTATCACTCATTATGCCGCTCGTGAGACCCAAGATGATTCCTAAGCCTTTTTTCAACTATCCTCATTCCATCGGTTGTGACACTTTCAGCCCCATAGTCCTTGCAACAAGTTCCCTAATCTCCCTTGCACTGTAAATTACCACAGTTGACATCATTCAGGAGCATGCTTCCTCTGACTGTCAAAGCATGGGCAAAAAACAAAGGCTTACCTTTTGTCCAGCCCTATTAGGTTGCCCACTCTGTGAGGGGCCCAGCCATCCAGTCTTCCAACTCAGTTTTTCCAGCCTGCAGCCCAGTTCCTGGCCTGCTGATCACATTGATGTTGATGGGAGTCAGGTAGGACAACCTTTCCTGAGCCACATCTGCCAGCCCGCCATCGGATTACTCTGATTTTCTCTTCTCTTGATGCTGTCACATCTGGGATTGACATTATCTTATATTCCACACCTGTAGCTGTGTCTAATTTTTCTGGGAAGCTTCTCGGGTAATGTCCATAGGGTTTCCACTCCCAGCTGTGAGTGCAGCATCCTTCTCAGCTAGTAGTCTCAGGAGAAGATTTTGGTGCATCAAAATCCCTGCCAACAGCAGTTTTTGCTCAGAGTTACTTTTAAGATCTGGGTCATTTGTAGCTGCAACTCTGGACATCTGAAGCCTTTCAGGAATACCTCTTTCCAGTTCAAAAGTGAGGATTCTACTGTTCCTACCACAACTTCCATCTGCGCAATCAGCATTTTGAATTCTCATAATGGTTACAAGTTGCAGGTATCTCCATAGAATAAGTTGAAAAGCTAAGTCTGAGACTACCTCCACCTCCTTCAATATCTTGACTGACAACAAGACAGCCACACAGCATCCCCCTTCAAAGAGTATGGAAGTTTCCTCATTGTCATAGACAACATTCCTGTGAATATAACAGTCTATTCTATCCCCCCAAATGCATCTGAAGCAAACATATTCTGCCTTTCCTGATCAAATATTTTAAAATAAATGAAAATAAAATAGTCACAACAAAGACCAGGCACAATTATCATGAAAGCCAATTTTCTTACCATTTTTGGTGTGCTTTTAATGGAATAACTAGTACATCAGGCAATCAGGAAATTCATTTCTTTATTTAGGAAATCAGAATTACAACCTTTGAGTCATCGACTTGTTTCCAAAGGCTCCATGTCAGAATAAAATATAGACATTCATACAGTACATACATAGAATAAATGTGGGTAAGCAATCATACAGAGTATAAGTACAATGAGCACTGGTTAATGCCAATACATTTGGTAGGTAAAACAGGGCAGAGCTATTGACATATTTACCTAATGAGCAGTTAAGACCTATACAATTGATAACTAAAAGCAATGCAAGATATGAGCTGGTAGTAAGCCACCTCAGGGATGCCTTGTCTTATACATAATACAATGCATTCATAGTCAAGTGCAACTATATGGTAACCAAGGGAGGAGGAACCTGTAGGCTAGAAATAGTGAGGGTTTCTCCACTGCCAGGCCAAGGGTGGGTGCTTGGCCTAGCAGTGTGGTGCAGGATCCACAGGTTACTGGTTACACTGGCATTGACATGAGGAAAGATATGGACCCTTAAGATAGCTTTAAAAGGACCTAGATTTGTGATTGATGTGACGGCTGGTGGGAGGGCATTGTACCAGGATGGACCTCTAAGGAGAAGGATCACTGGAACAGGGTGTTCCTGACCCTAGGCACCTTCCAGATAGTTTTGGGGTGGCTTATGTGGGACTGATGATGTAGCTGCCTGAAGAGAAGCCATGACACCTATTGAGGGTTAAGCCCAGGTGGATTTTTTGGTGAAGAGCGGGTCTGGAATAATAGTCTTTCCTCAAGGGAGAGGATATTGAGAGCTCATACATGTGCAGGTATGTGTATTTCTGTCAGCACCAGAGTGGAGCTGGCAGGTTTTATTGACGACTACTTGTATTTGATGAAGCTCCGTAGGGTCAGCGGCAGCATAGATTGTGAGGCCATACTCCACCAGTGATAAGACTAAGGAGGTACTGACTAGGTGAAGTGCTTCAGGTGGCTGGCAGTTTTCAAGTCTGTAAAGGAGACCAATGTATGTGTTGGTGGTGGAGGTAGGAATTTTATATGTTCGTGGAATGAGAAGGAAGAGTCAAATGTAATACCTAGATACTTATATTTTGGACCTGTTCCAGTGGGATGAGAGAGGCAGAGAGTATTTCCAGGGGAAATCCTTTGATCTGTTTTGGGTGGGTATAGAGCATCATCTTAGTTTTTAATGTTGACCACAAATCTGTGTTCAGCAAACCAGTGTTCAATCTGAGAGAAAAGTTTTGTAAGGTACGCTGGAGAGATGATCAAGATGTGAGTTGTAAAGAACAACGTTGTCCGCGAGGGGAGAAGGTTGCCAGGGCAGGATTTAAGCAGGGCATTGAGGTAGATACTGAATAGCAGCGGACCCAGGATAGATCTGTGGGGAACTCCTGAGCACACAGGTAGCATAGTAGATATGGTATTATTAATTTTAACACATTGGGTTCTAGATGAAAGATAGCTGGAGAACCATGAGTGTGGACAATGAGAGACCCCAATTTCTTGTAATGTGTTAAGAAGGAGGGGTGAGAAACCATGTCAAAGACCTTTGAGAGATCTATAAACACAGCCCCTGTGAGGTGCCCCTTGTCAAGCATGGAGTGCAGGGAGATAGCAAATTCTGTGTGGACGGTTGTAGTACTATGACCAGCTCTGAAAGATGCTGCCCTACATAAGAGGTTGTGTGTGAGGAGGTAGTCAGTAAGCTAATTGGCCATGATCTCTTCAAGGGCCTTAGAGAGTGGGGAGAATCGAGATGGGCCAGTAGTTGTTTGGATGGGAGCTGTCGCCACATTTCAGTATTGGTGTTATCACTGCCATTTTCCATGAGGCTGGGAACTGGCCCAGGCACAGAGACAGATTTAGAAGGTCCATGGTGGGAGATAACTGAGTCTAAGCGCAAGGTATAGGATATGCATGTCGAAAGCATATTTGCAGTATTTGGAGCTCTGGAGGGCTTTGGACAGGTAGGCTTTCGCTTCTGCAGGGTAATGACTCTGAGTTTGAAGGGGCATGGAGGAGCTCAGGCAGTTGGGTAGGCTGAATTAGATCGAAAAAGTTGCTAGGAAGACTGAGCTGAGGTCTGAAAGGTGGAGTGAAAGGTGGAAATGATTCATCATTTCTTTCTTTTTTTTATCTCATTCCCCTAGCCTGCCATCTCTGACTCTTCAGGGGACAAATGGACATCCTACTACCAGGAACCCTACCCAAGCAGACCCCTAGACCCCATGGAGCCATGGATTACCCCCGGGCAGGAGATGAGGAGGGGTCAGACACCCCTGTAACTTACGTTTCGTCAGTCTCCTGAGGTCTGCTGGGGGCACGGGCAAATTGTGGGCACGACCTCGGTCCTCTCATCTTCCCGGCTGAAGCAGGCTTTTTCTGTTTTCTCCTCCCTGAGCAGCAAGTGACTTCCCTGACATCATGACACGAGCATCGATGTCCAAACTGCTCAATGGCCACAGCCCATCCCTGTTGGGGCATGCAGTCCCCGAACCTCTGCTCAGGGTCATGCAAGTGGCGGATCTTCGACCGATCCCTCCCGGAGAAGGTGAGCTGTCGTTGGGTGCTCCAGCCTATCTCCCTCGGCCGACCCACGATGACACAAGTCTGCTCCAAACCCGGTCACCGCGTGGTGCAGGTGGCATCCAGCGCCTCAACCCTCAGCATCACCGGCCGGCCCTGATTCATCATTTCTAAATCTAATAGATTATTTTACCCTGGATATACTTACTTACCAGGTGTCTGCAGAAGGATATGTATGTTGCAATAAATTATAGTTGCAGCAGTCTTTTTACCACACGATATACCATGTGGCCTGTGCAGGCAATGCATGTGTGCAAAACCTCAAAAAGGTTTCCTGGGATTAAAAATTAAGTTCTAAACTGCTAAGGTTTTTGAAGCAATACCTCCACACATTTCCCAACACCCATTGACTGCATTCAGAGCCAGTATGCCCTCCACGGCTGACTTTTCAACTTTGTGTTATTGTGATGATGTCTTCTTCCCTCCTACCCAAAAAAAAAAAAAAAAAAAAAATTTCCAGGGTACCTGCTCATGAGACACATTTTAGAGCATACATTTCTCCTATACAGGAGAAAAGAGCCCTCGGATTGTTCAAAGCTTTCCTTTGATCAACAATGGTCATAAAAGTACATACTGTAGAACTTTTTAAAATAAATAGTTTTGAATGGCTAAACATGATGTGATTTATACGGTACCACAAAGAGGTTAGATCCAAAAGTGAAAAGAGATTATTTTAGGACATTATGCATTAGAGGTATATACAATAACTTTTTACTATGATTTTTTACCTGGGTAGCACTGTTTTGCTATAAATGAATTTTTTGCTAAAAGTGGCCTCAGAATGATGGTGCAATTCTGATGTGAACAATATTTGAGTCTTGATATTAGTAGTGTGGTCCCTTGTAACATGTTAGTTGATGAGATCAAATGCATTCAAAGATTTTTAACTAAACTACGTATAGCACTATGCAAAGTGAACTGACTTAACGTTGTACAAAGTGTTACTGTGTATGGTTATTCAGCTAGAAATGGGTGCTTCACTAATCAAAGACTACTGTATATGTAGAAGGAAACAGCAAGGTCGCTCAAACAATGCAGGTACTTATAAGTCCCATAAACTACAACTCAAAAAGGACTCAGCACTCTAGTGTCAAATAAATGCCAATAGACTTCAGTTGTTCCACATATATTCTTATTTATTGTGAATCAGGACAAAAGACAAGGTACCTGGTGTAGCCCAGGAGGCTACCACTGACCAACATGTCACACTCCTTATGAGACTGTGACAAAGCACTCATAAGGGTGTGAATCTTTGGTCAGTAGTAGCCTCCCTGGGCTACACCGCTACCTTGTCTTTTGTCCAATTCACAACAACAAGAATATATGTAACGACTGAAGTCTATGGATGTTTGTTTGACAGTAGAGTGCTGAGTCCTTATTGAGTTGTATATGCAGAAGCATTTTGCCTATGAAGGTACCAATTTGCATAGTGTTGCTAGTTAAGTTGCACCTTCACCAGTGAAAGTACCACTATGCCTAGATCTTTTGTTTGTGAATCTGTGCTATAATTAAAAGATACCACAAAGAAAACATGCAACACAATAACCCTACAAAACTACCAATAAATATATATTTTACCCCACCCTTTAGCACCCACCTCCTCATCCCCCAGTTTCCTGGAGAAGTTGCTTTAATAATATATTTTATTTAAAAAGACCCTTCCCCACCACAGTTCAAATAATCCCAATTCCCACCTCAACCAACCCAGCTGCCATTTAAATCACTATACTTATAACATCACCCACTGAGACTCCAGCACCTCCTTCCCCATCATAATACAAAGGATAGAATCTAATCGTGAGAAAGCCACCTCTAAAAAAGAGAGAACTGTTCTGTGCCACAGCAACCAGCCATCATCACTGATTAATTTCCAATAAATGAATTAGTGATGATGTACCAATAGTAACAGCTGACTGGCTGACCACAGTGACCAATTAGGTGTCACTACTAGCACATCATCAACATCACTCAACGTGAATGTATCAGTGATGACCGCGAGGTCACTTCTGTGGAGACAGTTTTCTATTTTACATGTCTCTACTTCTATTAACTTGTATCCATTGGGCAATGTTGGCGGAGAAGGCTGCTAAGTGCTCGTGGGTGATGGAGTGAGAAGTGCAGAATTAATGGGAACAGGGTGGGTGGAGTTGGAAAATTGGGATTGTTCAGCACTGAGGTGGAAGAAAGGGCATTTTTACTATAAAAAATATTAAAAGAAACTTCAATGGGAAATTGAGAGAAGAAGGAGGTGAGCATATCAAATATATTTTAATTTGTGTTACTGTGAGAGGGAGGATATTATGGTGCATGAGGATGTGGAGGTTTTCCTTTCAAAATAGAGGAAATTACAAAAACCTTTGCCATGCAAAAGCAGTGAAGTTGGGAACTTTAACCTGATAATGTTTATTTCCATGTTCCCAAATTCAATACAACTTCTACGGGGGCGTGGCTAGCTAGTGTCATGGAAGCGCTTTCTAACTTGGATCCCACAGGGTGGTGGCTCTTAAATGTTAATTGCAGCTATAAAATTGATCTAAGGTTACCTCCTTGGCAGTATTTCTTCCCTGATCAGATGGCTTCAATAAATCGAAAAACCGCCAAGCAAAACTGCAGTTTGGATCCAGGGCGCGATCAACACAATCAAGAGTGCTCCCCATGATTCTGGGCCTTCTCACTGAGTGCCAGTGCAGACAGCATACAGAATGAGCCTAGCACAATGGACCTCACTAAGTCGCTAGCCGGAGTACCTGATACTCTGGCACAAATGCAGAGGGACATGGAAGCGGATTTATAATTTAAACATGCAGTTTAACCATTTACAGTCCATGGTCACCACTCTGACAGAAACCACGGCTACACACAGGTCACAAATTTGTGAGATGGAATGGAAACTCAGCGACATGGAGGACTCTTATGCAGGTATCACGGATGAGAGAAATGGCCTAATGTTTACCATAGCTGACCTCCAAGAGTGCTTAGATGATCAGGAAAATCGCCTCGAAGATCTAACATCTGAATTATTGGGCTGCCTGAGGGTTTGGAATGGTGGAACCCCAACGTAGGAATACATCACTGGCTTATAGAGCAATTAGGTCTCCTGGAGGAGGCCATGGGGTTTGAAATCGAGCACGCATATCGGGTGGGCCCACCTCCTAAGCCGGGGATCATCCCAACATTGCTTAATTAAGTACCTGAGATTCAGGAACAAGGAGATCAGGCTGCAGAAGGCCAGGGAACTGGCCCTTAAAGGCTGAAAACACCACAGTGTATGTGTACCAGGATTACAGTCGAGACCTCCAGATGAAGAGATGAAAGTTCAATCCAGTAAAAATAAGCTTTACAGTCTGGGTTGGAAATTCTCTTTAGCATACCCAGCTCATTGCGGATGGACAGACCCAGTCAGAGCCCTCGTTTCTTTACCTGCCACAAACTAGCAGAGAAATGGCTCGAGGAAGAGGAGACCAGGAGAGATCGAGTGAGGCCCAATGATGAGTGAGCTAAGTACAAATAATTACAGTAACTGTACCTGCTGCTGGTTTTGACGCAGTTGTTGGTTATATCTGTATGGTTGGCCTCTTTGTTTAAATATCCCTGGGGATCTTATTTCTACCTCGAGTGTATGAGACTGCCCTTGATGGCTAAGTGACTTGATCTACTGGGACTTGGGAAAGGGAATTGCAACACCATTATTGACACCTCGACAGAATCTGGGGATTCAGGTACCAGCGGGAGTGCTCCTTCTGTCCTGAATATATGTCCCAGGTACTTAGCACAAGGGTTAGTATCACTGGACTTTCAATATGGTCAGGCCTTAGGCTGAAGAGTGCTGGTGGTATCTGAGAGATGCCTTCTGAGACCCAGGGTATCGATCAGAGACCTTAGCAGAGTCTGACTTTTATGGAGAACTCTGTAGTTCCTTGGTGACGCAATAATTTGCTGTCACAAGTGCATGCTGAGTTGGGGCCTTTATTATGGGCACTATTATTGGTCCGATTACTCTGGCTAAAATGTTGGGGTGAATTGGGGATATTGGGTTGGCTCTTGGAGGGGAGGTGGTTGGGATATATGGTGAAAAGAGTGTGGAGGCTTACCTGTTTCATATCAGAATGATATACTGTTGTAGACTGATGTTCAATGATGGGGGTGATGTTAACTGTATCTCCTGGAATATTAATGGTCTTAAATCTATTGTGAAATGTAAGAGGGTTATGGCAGAGATCCGCAGGCATAAGGGGTGCTGGTCTTACTGCAAGAGACCCATTTTCCAACTCTGAATCACAAAACTGCTGATTTCATGGGTGGTACTTGGGTGCCCTTGACTTTCTCATCTAAAGCCGGGTGCTTCCATTTGGCTCCCAGGGTTCCCCACTACAAATTTTGGATAAACTGGTGGATCCATTTGGCTGCTATGCTCTGGTGTGGGTGGAGGTCCCGGTAAGGGAATTATTTTGGTAGGCTCCATATACACTCAAATGTGGAAAACCCAGGCTTTTTCAGAAACTAGCCTTGATAGGTCCTGCTGGAAGGGCCCCTGGATATTGGGGTGATTACAATTGTGTCACTGACACAGTTTTGGATCATTCCAATACAACCCCAGTCAACAAATCTAATAATGCAAAAGCACTAGAGGTCCTGCAAGGTGATTTCAACCTGGTTGATGCTTGGTGCCACTCATACCTCTCGGGTGGGAATACAGTTTTTATTCTTATGCTCATAATTCCTATGCCTGCATTGATAGGTTGCTGCTGTCAGTGCCCTGGTAACTCTGGTGGGGAAGCAGGGTATCTGCCAATTCTAATTTCAGACCACACCCTCCACTATATTAGTATCCGTGGAACGGGGCCCTCTACTGGTGCCAGAGCCTGAAACTGGACCCGCTTCTTCTGTGGGAACCAGGAATACTTGACATACATGGGGCAGCATTACAGGAATTTTTAAAATTCAACGCTGGGAGATATCTCGCATTCCACATGTTGGGAAGCATTGAAGGCATATGTAAGAGGGCAGACTATTGCTTTACGGAACAAGCAAAGCAAACCGCCACTAGATAATTAGAATTTCTCAGGAGTAAAATTAGCATATAAAAGGGCTCATATATTGAACCCTACAGCAGCCCTATATAGTATTGTCCAGAGGTTGAAATGGAAATTTAACACCCTCTAGTGTACAATTGGAGTGAATTATCCTTTTGTCTAATGCAGGATAGTACTTCGATGGGGATCGGGCTGGAAATACCTTGCCTGGCAGTTTAAAAGGAGGAATCTACCAAATCTATAACTCAAATTCAAGATGCCCAAGGGAATGTAGTAAGGGGTGCTAGAGAAATAGGGGACATGTTTGGTGCCTATTACAAACTACTCTACACCTCAGAGTGTACTTTTATGTAAGAGGATTATGACCAGTTCTTTGATGAGTCTCCTTAATAAGATTGGTGAGGAGGAAGCTGGGAAGTAGTACTCCCCATAACTGCACAAGAAATAAAACTTTACTGAAGTCCTTGAAAAGTGGAAAGGCACCTGGTCCTGATGGCCTTCCAATTGACTTTATAAATCCTTTGAGAGTCACATCCTGGAACCCTTGTTTGACACTCTTGAGGAAGGTCTGCAGAGGGAGGTTACCCCTTCCACACAGTCTTCAACCATTACAGTGCTACCCAAACTGGGTAAAGACCCTGCATTATGCCCCTCATATAGACCAATTTTGTTGCTCATTGCAGACTGTAAAATACTGGTGAAAGCCCTTGCGTCCAGACTGGAGGTGGTACTCCCATCGGTTGTGCATCCAGATCAGTCTGGTTTTGTTAAAGGTCGATGGGTAAACACAACATTTGGTGCACTCTTAATATTATACTCGATGGTAAGAACTAAGAGATCTCATGGAGCAGCGGTGGCGGCACTTGATGCAGAGAAGGCTTTCAACCATGTGGAATGAGGGTACTTATTTAACAACCTGGGTAGATTGGGGATGGGCCCTGCCTTCAGTTCATGGGTGCAGGCATTATATCAAGGTCCCTTAGCTCAGGTCCTGCCAGGGTGTACTGTTGAGTCCCTTCCATCTGGGCAGGGGTACAAGACAGGGATGCCCGTTCACCCCTCTACTATGTGTGCTGTCGCTGGAACCCCTGGGGCAGCTCTGAGGCTCCACTTAGGGATCAGGGGTTCTGGGGTGGGGGTAGGGAACATAAAATCGCTATGTATGCTTATGATCAGTTATTGTACTTCCAGAACCCTGATGAGGACCTGCTGGCCATACACAAATTAATGCGCACTTTGGTACTATATCAGGACACAAGGTCAATTGGTCCAAGAGCGAGCTCCTGCCAGTGGGTATTCTGGATCATGCACAGTTGATAGCACAGTTGGGAGGGCTCCAAATGGTCCAGACATTAAAATATTTAGGGTGCAAATCTCTGCATCCACAGGGACCTATATAAACTAAATCTAAAGCAACTCTTGACTGATATTGCTGAAGACTGTGAAAGGTGGACGGCCCTGCCTATCTCGCTGCTGGGTAGAGTGGGGTTATTAAAATGTCTATATTACATAGATTATTGTACTTTTATCAAACCTCCCCATTAGGATACCACAAATTCATTTTAAATACTTGGATACCATTCTGCATAAATTTTGTGGCAAGTGGACATGCTAAAATCCCAAGGGCTTCATTACAAAGGAGGCCAGAGATGGGAGAGGGCCTCCACATTTTAAATTTTATTATTGGGCTGCGAATTGTCCTTTGTCCCAATGGAGGAATTAAGCTCTGATTGCCTGTGGCTGGGTCTAGAGGAAGATAGCCTAGAAGGTAACTTTATGAATGATTTGCTAGTTGGGAATCTGTGGATATGGAGATAGTGTGAGTATGCAACCCTTTCACCGCCACCACCTTGGCTATTTGGGCCCATGCCCATAAATGAATTGGGTATGTGGGGGCAACTCCCCAATCTTAGCATACTTGGCTTTATGTGACATGGGGAAGGTGAACGACCAGGGTGATGCAGAGACTGTGGGCATGGTGGAGGAAGGGTCTAGTGGTAATTAACCAGTTATACTAGTAGGGGCTGATGAAGAGTTTTGCTCAAATCTGTGAACAGTGGAATATACTAACAGGAGACTTTTTCTATATTTGTTAATTAGACATAGATGTGGGGTCACCCTTACTGCTGCAAACAAATGGATTGCCCAACTCCATTAGAGGAAGTGCTGTTTTTCCACAGCCACTTAGTAAACCCTTGACCACTTGCTATTAGACACTTATTGGCTCCTGCCCCAACTGCGCAATTCCAGTTTGGATTAGTGGAGGGCAGACCTGTCTTTGCCTTTGAATCAAAAACATGGAATTTGGCCTGAGTCCACTATCTCCATTGTTCTCGCAGTGATAAGCTGTGGTAAATCCAGCTTTACTTTCTGCATAGGGTGTCTGTGATTCCTAAATGGTTGCACAGAAATGATGACACGAGATCACCCCATACCCTAAATGCACTATAGCTGAGGCAGACTTTCTCCACCTGGCCCTCCCCTGTCCTAAGGTGGCCCTTTCTGGCACCAAATTCACAATATAATGTCCCAGGCTCTAGGGGACTTCCTTCTAAATCGCCTTTGGAACTGCTGCTGGGAGCAGACCCTTCCCACCCTAATCAGAGAATGTCCAACCCTATGGTCCATCGCACTAATAAACACTAGGAGAACAATTACACAGGTATGGCTGTCTGCCTCCTCCCCACGATTGCAAGGTAGGTGCAAAATGTGAAGTCCTGCATGATGCTAGAACGGGCCCAGCTAGGTGCTCAGGGTAAGGCATCACACTTCTGGGCTACCTCGGAACCTTGGCTGTCTGCGGTGGAAGCTGGTGTAATCCCTGATTAGACTGTAATAGTGCATATACCCTATACCCTCCCGCCTGTTCCCTTGCTTTTGCCTTAATGTTGTCTGATATCTACTATGTTCATTTGATAAGTTATCAGTCTCTTTAGTGCCTGCTATTAGCTGTCATTATGATGACAATCATTGTATAGACATGCAGCCCTCTGATGTTATGTACAATAGCTCTGTTATATGTAAAAGCCCATGATATGTATGTATAATTATGTAATAGCCTGATATACTGTAAGCTGTACAGCACTCATAATAAAAAGATTTATCAAAAAAAAATACAACTTTACCAGAAAAATTTAAATTAGAACATGTTTGAAGTTAGCCAGTCTATATATTAAAAAAAATGTATGTGATTTCAAACCTTTCTTACATTTCTTTAAGTAATAGGCAAGTAAATGTGCAGAGACCATTTTCTTCGCATGGTTAGATGATTATATAAGCTCCAGGGCTAAATAAGTTTAAAGCTTTAGCTTTAGTATGTTGTTTGTCCACTGAGTATCCTTATTTGATATTTGTTAAATATCTCCATTTGTTTATCATACCCACTACCCTACCAACACCACTGATATTGATTGTTAATCATGTCACTCTTGTCTTGTATTTGTATAACTGCATGGATCCACTATTGTTTGACATTGCCACTCTCACATAGTTTCCCTGCAGTAAGAAATTTCCGTGGTAACACTGCAGTGCTTATATTGCACCTGTATTTTCATTAATGATTATGATAATAATAAAAGGTGTTTCACATTGTGTACTGAATAGATGGGCTCTTGTAATATAATGACATGTGTATAAGCCCACTCTGTTATTTCATTTAAGTCATACTAATCATGTCTTTGCTTGCTTTGAATTTTCGAAATGTCACATTTGCATGGAATCATCAAACTCTTTCATCAGCTTTGAAAACTGCTTACATCTGCAGAAGTGTTGAATCTGAAGGTGTGAATCCTGTGGTTATATGAATACTAGTTGTGCAGTTTCATTATAGTTCAGTGTGAACTAGTCGTAGACCATAGTGGATAATTATGTGGGCTAAATGGATCAGATAAATTCAAACTATCACATGGGTCAAATAGTGTTCTATCTACTCAACCCTCATCAATCCTTAATACTTTATACAGTTGACAAATATTATTCCACTCCGAGTATCAGTTGTGCCTCTGGAGTTGGAGGTGCTCTTTTCTTTCCAAACATACAGTATGACTTCTAAAACTGATAATGAAGACTTGAAATCCATGTGATCTGATAATCAGATAATAGAAATTCTGATAGCACTTTTGTAGTCTCTATATATGGACCCAGCCAGGAAGTGAATTCATACAGTCTTCTACTGTGTATTGTAATTACAGGAACATAGCGAAAGTAACACTTCAGAGTTATATGGAAACTTTTCTAATGATTTGGTTGCTGAGAAGTCCAGAACCTGTGTTACTAGTGGGATTGAATTCTAATACAAAAATTTTTAATTTGAAAATGTTTTTCAGATAGCTACACAATAGAATATTGTTTTACTGTATAATGTTTACATGCTTATTTTACTGTTTGATTTGTATACAACAGCACGTGATTACCAACGCAAAGCTAAGGCCTATTTGAAGACTCGCTTTCGTTAGTGTAAGTGGTAGTGAGTGCTTTGGTGTTTGTTTGCTGTGTTCATTTTGATTTATTTCCTATGTGTTTCTTCATAGATAAAATCTGACTGATCCTCTGACTACAGCATGATGGCTAATGTACTGAAACCTGGTTCTGCTAGATAAATGCACTCTCATACTGTACTCAAATTCTTTCAATAATACAATAGTGTTTGACATTTTGCTGTGTGCTTTGTTGACTGAATTATGACTGTTAGATTGCTTTTATGATTTTCAAACAGAAATAATATATATATATATATATATATATATATATATATGTATGCACACATATGAGGAGTATAGCATAGGTTAAGATAACTGCAAACATGGAGATCTGGGTTTGAATCCCACAGTCCCAACTTGCATACTGTGTGACTGTGAGCACGCCTTTAACTTCTGGTGCTCCCAGGACACAACTGGAAACAAGTCTCAGGTTAGTGTGTCTAAAACAAGCCTCACCTTAGTGTGTCTTTCCTGGCTAAAATTGTAGAAAAATATATATGCATTTATATTTGTGGCGAAACAACATTAACACTCATTAGGGTTGCTACCATACAAAACACAAACCACATAAAGGTTGTAAATAAATGATTATGGTTCCAAACATAATGCCCACAAAGTCTGAAAAGTTTCTGTTTGGGTTCTTATGTCTAACACCCGCCCACCTTACCATGTTCCTGACCTCGTGACCCAGGACATTCTGCAGGTATCAATGGTATGGTATCTCATACAGGGTTAATATAGTAACATTGGTATATAGCAACCCTAATACACACCCTCCCATTGTTAAAAAATATATTTTAAAAATATTTTCAATATTTATTAATTATATGTCATTAGTAATGACTTTAGTCAACAATATACATTGTGTACCTCATAGTAACCCTCCACACAAGCACTTAACTCTTACCCTCTACTTTTAAGTTTTTAAAAGTTACATCAGCTAAAAAAGCTTTTATTCATGTAGAACTTTAACATGGAAAATATATCCATGTAGTTTTAACTATTTTCTCAGTATTTGATTTTTAACATGCATGTGTGGCCAATCAATCACATAAACACAAAACTATCTTTCAACAGAGACCACTAAATGAACTATTTTCATATGATGTCTACAAGACCTGTAAGTTTTATATCTCAAATCTAAACTGTTTTCTTACTATTTGAGCACAGAAAATTAGCTAGCAATTTGGTAAAATATACAGATTTGACCCTTTATATCTCCAAAAGTAAAATCCTGATCCTCCTGACATTTATAAGGTAATCAGACCCTAGGACGGAGAAGGCTCATACCAGATTACACAGTCCTGATGTGTAAACATCCAGGCTATGACCCTCTGAAATTACCATTTAATGAAGCCCAAATATACAGGTGCTACCATGCCTTCATCATTAATATAAGCAAATGTATCACTGATAAAGTTAAAGGTGTAATTCTGCTTTCTCATCTCCTGTCTTTATATATCCTGCCATTAAAGACAGATCTTTGACTATGTTCATATTATACTTTAGTGCCTGAAGATAGCATACACCTGAAAACTATCTATGCACATTACAATAACAAAGTTCA
The DNA here is from genome assembly GCA_016271365.2 of Neoceratodus forsteri. NCBI lineage: Eukaryota > Metazoa > Chordata > Ceratodontiformes > Ceratodontidae > Neoceratodus > Neoceratodus forsteri. The sequence continues at coordinate 799,007,199 of CM028131.1, forward strand.
CATATTGCATTGGATATATATTAAATAAATCATAGTGATATTGATATATGCAAGAAATATATTTCAGCATAACATCCTACTTTATTAAATAACAAATACTTAGTTAGTGATTAATCAATCAATAACCACAATACAGTAGCAGCACAAGTGATACACATGGGGCCTATTCTTGTAGGGGTGTAGTGCCAACATGGCCTAAGCTATGTCAGAAAGCCACACAGCAGGGCCCAGTGGACCCCTAGTGGCATTCACTACAGGTGTGCAAGGCACATGCACACCAGATCCCCTGACTGATCCTACAACCATGCACTGGGGCATGCCAGGTGTGTGCCACACCCATTATCAATTATGATGATGCAGTGGTGGCATTAGTGCAAAGCAGGGTGCACCCTAGGGACCCTGCTTTAAATATTATGAACATATGAACTTGCCAGCAGATAAAGGCATTTTTGTCTGTTGAGTCTGTAATTGTGCAGCTAGCAGCCCTTACACTGCAGCTGCCCTCCCTTCTCCCCTCAGTGACCCTCCCCTTACCATGTCCCATCTCTTTTGAAGAAGCCCACTGTCTTACAGGATACAACTTCTCTGGTAGTGCATTCTGCCCTGTCACTACCCTCTCCATAAAACATGTATCCTCATTTCACTCCTGAACCCCCTCAATCTCAGATTGTGCCCTCAGTTGTCCCTCCTCCTTTATTGGAAGAGCCCTTTGTGCCCACCTTTTTATTCCCTTCATGCACCTGAAGGTTTCAATCATGTTGCACCCATCCTCCTCTCCTCCAGGGAGTACATGTCCGACTCCCTCAGTCTACTGTCATAGAGAAAATCCTCTAGCCCCTGGATCATTTTTGTTGCCCTGCATTGCACTGCCTCCAGTAAACTAATGTCCTTCTTCAGGTACAGTTGCCAGAACTGCAAGCAGTACTCCAGGTGTGGTCTAACCAGTGACCTATATAGCAGCAGGATCACCTCCCCCTGCTGGAGGATATGCCTCTGGCAATACAGCCCAGCATCCTGTTAGCCTTTTCAGTTGCCTTTCTACACTGTGAGGAGTTGTTGATTGCTCCTTTATGATCACCTCCAATCCTTTTCCTCCTCCTCTGTTTTGGCTGGCTGAATCCCCCCAGCTGATAGCTCCTCCTTGGGTTTTTGCTCCAAAATGTAGAACCTTGCATTTCTTGGCATTGAACCCCAGCTGCCAAGTGTCTGACTAAAGCAAAGCAAAACAAGTTTATTTATAAAACAGAAGATCATGGCATTGTACATGATCACAGTTTAAACACAGCTATCATAAAACAAATACTTAAAATCAAACATAAAATTAGCAGGAGTTATACCTCACAAAGGCAAAGTTAAAAAAATAGGTCTTTAAGGCAGATCTGAAGGTCTTGATGGATGCATGACGCCTAATCCAATGAAGTAGAGAATTCCACAGGGTCAGTGCTATAAAGACAAAATATCTAGCTCCTGACATAGTCAAAAGGACCTTGAAATCTCCAGCAATCCCTCATCAGCAGAACAGAGTGGATGAAGGAGGAGGTAGGAGCACAGGAGGTCTTGCAAATAGATTGACTCCTGTCCATGTAGGGCATTATAGGTCAGCAATCCAACCTTAAGGGTGATCCTCCATCACACCGCAGCCAGTGCCATCCACGAAGCACAGGTGTGACATGACAAGATCTTGACAAGCCAGTCAACAACCTGGCAGCTGCGTTTGCACCAGATGTAGGTGGTGAAGGTCCACCTCAGAAGCCCTAGGCATAGGACATTGCAGTAATCAAGATAGGAGGTCACAAAGGCATGGACCAAGGTCAAAGATCATCAGGTGGGACTAGGTGCTTTATACGAGCAATGTTCCTCAGATGGTAAAAGTGGTCTTGACGACAGCTGACACTGGAAACTTAAGTGTCAGTTCATCATCAGGTACAAAGCCCAGATTCTGCACCCAGTCAGTGGTCAACATCTGGTTACCTCCAAGCCAAAGCCCAGAGGATTGCCCAGCCAATGACCCCTCTACCCGATGACTTGGGCTCAAACCAACACCTCAGTCTTATCCGGATTTAACGGAGCCAATTGGCACTTATCCAATCTTGAATCTCAGAGAGGCAGTTATTAAAGACCGAGACAGTGTCATATTATTCAGGTACAAAGGACATGTACAGCTGAGTGTCATCTGCATAACTGTGAAAACTCAGCTCATACCACCTTATAGTGTCTCCCAACGGCAGCATTTACACTGCAAACAACATGGACGACAGCACAGAACCCTGGTACTCCACATGACAGGGCATGAGGGGCAGAGGAAAAAACCCAGACTTTACTCTCTGCATCCTGCCAGTGAGAAAAGATCTAAACCATCTGAGGACTGTCCAGACAGTCCGCAGAGTAACCACAGGTTCTCGAGCAACACCTTATGGTCCACGGTGTGAAATGCTGCAGAGGGATCAAGGAGGACTAAGATGGAGTGAGTCTTCCAATCTCTCGCTATCATGAGATCATTAAGTACCCGCACCAATGCTGTCTCAGTACTATGCCTCTTCCAGAAACCAGACTGTACAGAATCATAGATACCATGGGTGGTGAGATGCTCCCTGAGCTACAACATGACTGCCTTCTCAATAACCTTGCCCATGAAAGGTAGGTTAGAGACAGGCCTGTAGTTGGCTAGATAGTCGGGTCTAGAGGTTTCTTCAATAAGGGGCATACTACTGCCTCCTTCAGGGTGTCCGAAATACCCCAGTCTCTATTGAACACCCAGTGTCTCAGCCATGACCGGTCCAATGACCTCTCAACACCCCACCAGGAGGCGTGTTGGACCTGGGTCCAAACTATAGTAAGTCGGTCGCAAGCCCTGGATAATCTTCACAACATCCATGATCACCAACTGGTCAAAGTCAAGCCAGACAGACTGGGTGGCTGTAATCTCCCAATGATCATGGCTCTGCCCAGTTGAGCAAGCTGCATTGATCTCCTGACCTGATGTCAGCAACCTTATCCGTTAAAAATTTAGCAAATTCATCACACTTTTCTTGTGAAAAGCTCCCGATTCTGGAGACAGACTGGATTGCACAGCCTGTCCACAGTACAGAAGGGCTGAACTGGTCAATTTCACACAGCCACAATCTCCCTGGACAGGAACTCTGCATTCTTATGGAGACCATGGATTGATAGTCCTTGTATTGGGACACCAGTCTAAGTTTGTCATCAATCAGGTCAGATTTCTGCCAGCATCTCTCAACCTTCTCCCTACTCTCCTCAACTCCCTCAGGGTCCCATCAAACCAAGGGGTCCAAGGGCGAAGAGTGAGAGGAGAACCCGGACAGGAGCTATGGGATCCAGAGCAGTCACCATGGCCTTAGTATAGGCTAACAGTAGCCCTCTGGATCCTGGCTAACACTTGGACTCCCGGACACGTCCCAAGACTGCCATAAGACCATCAGGGTCAAACCCCATAAAGGACAGCATCAGACCATCTCTGTAGGAGCAGGCCTATTGGGGGCTACAAAACTGAACCTAATAGTGTGGTGGTCAGACCATCCAATGGATTCCAGCACCACATTGGAGATCTCCATCCCCAGCAGAAACACCAGATCCAGCGAATGACCTTATAAGTGGGTCGCAGAGGTAATAACCCATGTAAAGCCCAATGATATCATCAATTGGAGAAGTCCTGTCCAAAGTGAGAGAGTTGATCAATGACCCAAGCATTGAAATCTCCTAGGACCAACCACCTGGGCACCTCCAACACCATCTCGACGGTGAAGTCTGCTACTCTCTAGGAAGTCCTTCTCTCTCTCTCTCTGGTGGATGGTATCTGGAAAGTATCCTACATCCCACACCTGCACTCATGATACAGTCAAAAGATCTGGTGGCTCCAACTGGCACATCTACAAGGCCCAGATCGAAGATAAAACATATAGCTACCCCCGCCTCTACGATCCAACCTCAGGTGGTGTATTACAGAGCACCCGGTCGGAACAGCTGACTCCACAATGGGACCCTAATTCTCATCCAGCCAGGTCTTGGTGATGCATGCCGGGTCAGATGTTCCAGCAAGATCAGCAATAACTGCTGTCATGTTTCTGATCAACATGGCATTGCATAACACCGCCCAGATCAGATGAGCAGCCAAGGTTGATCGTGCTACTTACCCACATACAGTGGAGCCCTTGGGTATGAGAACCAGGCTGGGCGAACCCTGTTCCTGGGCCCATTTCACCCCAGGGCACTTTCTTGACCCCACAACCCCAATTTGTCCACCCCATTCCCTCCCCACTGCACTTGTGACCCCACCCTCCGATTACCCCTTGCTATACTCAAGGTGCGACAGCATTTATAAACCTCTCCTGGAAGTGGGGAATCAAATGGACAGAGGGCCCTAGCTCATGGAGGAAAAGTGCAGCCCAATGAAGCCCTCTGACTACACATCCTGCTATTACCTAATAATCAATAGTAGTTACTAAGGTAAATTCTTTATCAAACAATCAACCATACACTCACTAACACACTCTAAAAATCCTATAATTCACCAAACCTACAATTTCCTATCAAAAACATAACCCAGATCTTAAACCATCAAAATAACACAACACCACACAAAAACAACAAAGGTGCAGCAAATTCTTCTAAGGTATGAAAAATAAATGAAATTATATTGTCCACAGTCAACAGTATTTGTCTTTTGAATTGTCCAAGTCTTTACTCCAAATAACTAGAAATGAGGAGGAGGAGCTCACACCTACCCCTCCTCCACAAAATCTGTCCAACGTGCAATAGCCTCTCACTGCCATGCTATTGCATTACAAAGTTATCAAACAGTAGAAAACAAAAGGCACTCTCACTGCCTTTCCATACGAAGTTACATGAAATCCAGTACCAGCCCGTGCAAAACAGTTTAAATAAGAGATTGCCCCAGATCATCAATGCTAAGGATCTTCTTCCTGAGCTGCTCCCAAGAAAATGATCCTCTGAGATGAATACAATTAGCCCCTGGCCTCCCCAGAGCAGATGCCTGAACCTAGAGAAACCTACCCAACTTAAACCACCGGTGCTACCCGACCTAAGACGGATGGCCCAAAGTGATTCCAGGGAACAAAACTAATGCCCACCCTCTGGTCAGCACCACTAATCCCCACAGGGAGGTTCCCAGAACTGACACCCACCTCAGGATCAGCCATCTAGGCCAACCAGTCCTCCAACGATAATGGCAATCCTCCAATATTGCCAGATCCTCTTGCAACCCCTACCAAACCTCCAAGTCATTCACTACTGCTCCCATCTTGGTGTCATTTGCAAACAGACTGATCTTGTTCTTGATATTGTGGGAGCCTGTCTTTGGATTCACGGCTCCCCACCTCTGAATTCTCTGCCCCACCAGCTCTGAGAAAGCACAACGATGGGAAGTTTTAAAAGGGCTTTAAAGTCATTTTATGGGATCGGGCATTCCTGCTATACTGTAATTTGTTTATTTTAAATATTTTATATTGGCTGTATCATTTCATTGTATGTACTGATGTGTTGATGTTATGATGTTTTTGTACAGCACCTTGAAAAATTTGAAAGACGCTTAACTAAATAAATTTTATTATTATTATTATTTTATATTGTGCATCCCATGCGAGGGACACCTGCTGGTGGAGTGACACCAGGTCCCCTGCTACACCACTGCACCAGCCCACAGGCCTGGTAGGGGAGTGGGGCCAGTCATTTGGGAGCACACTCATCATATATATGGTATGGATTACACATCATCCTACGCCCTGCACAGGTGCCACAAGGGATCCACATCAGGACCCAGGTTGGGCATCTGATCTGATGACCGCTGTAACCCGCACCATGCCCCTGCACAGCCCCTGATCTGGATATGCTTGGCAGCATGCTGGAGGGAGCTAAGGCACAAAGAGGTGCCCTGTGGGTGCTTGCAGTCCAGAATCCATTCACCCTACACCTCTCCAGGTCTGCAGGGGTGCACATGGTCATCCGACAGGTTTTGGTGTAGTTTACATACCTAGGAGAATAGGCCCCACTGTGAAAAGTATCTCTCACGCTTAAGCAGTCTTTTGTCTCTCAGAATGATTTTGCATGTGTGTGTATGTGTCAAGCTGCACTTCAAAACCCTTTCTAAAATCTTGACATGTACTGATTTGTAGTACAAGACTCACAACATCTCCCAAGTCACACAACAAAATCTATCAACAAAAAATTCTGTAACAAGATGGGGCCTGAATGTTGGTTTCAGTATACTAGTAGCAAACATTTAAAACATAAAAAATCCTCTGCAGTGCCTTATAGCTCCAAGTCACCTGTTTATTTCTGTGACAACTGCTTACACACCTGCATGATAGCTGAGAGGCAATGGTAAAGCAGGGCATTTGAATAAGTGAAATGGGGCACCATTCAACATCTGTACACTATGTCCAGTAACTTTTTTAAATGAAACTGACTAAACAGATCTCTTATTTGTGAATATAGTGTCCAGAGGCACTCTTGGCAAGTTCAGAGTGGTTTCCTTGCATTCAGAGAATTACAAAACAGCTCAGCTTTTTTGTGTTTCCTCATGCACACGCAGGAAACACTTTGCATCAGCTTCCTTCAGTAGAGGGTTGTGGAGGTGCAGCAGTGTTGTGAGAATGGCAGCAGTCCTTTTGGGGCTGGTCTCTGCCACACCAATAGAGGAGCATGCTGTCTATGACAGCAGTTAATGAGCATGCCACTATGTTCAAAGAAACTGACCGCTGCAATCAGGGAGCGCTTCATCACTGAACAATCAGCTGTGTTTTGCAGGGTGGTCCCTGACTGCAGCAGCCACCACAGCTGCATTGTCTGGTGTCCCTTTCAATAAACATGGTGGTGGCTTCTCTGTCAGCCTCTCACAGTCCCCATGAAGCTGACAGACAGACAGCCACAGCCCATCTCTCCTAGTCCCTGTTAAAGCAAATAGGGTACCCAATCCTTCTGTTGGCATGCCCTTCCCCAGTTCGTTTGCTGACAGGGTAGCCCAATCCCTGTTGGCATGATGCACCCTCATTTGTTGTGTGCCGAGGGAGTTCCCAATCCCCTCGGCTCATGCACACCCCAAGCATACTGGCGAGCCGACGGGGTGCCCAACCCCATCGGCTCCACTCCCTCCAACAAACATCCAAGTGGCACACTGGGAGCCCACCCCAGCATGCCAAAAGTCCAGTAGTGTCTTTTTTTTTTAATTCTCAAAAAGGAAAACAGTCCTCGCTGAGTCTCTTACCCCTTCCCCAAACCCATAGCCACCCTCTGCACAGCCCACCTCCCCACACCTCCCCTACCCCATACTTATCTCTGGAGCCTGGCACGATGATCTTCATTGGACGTGGAACATATCTGCACTCTTCAAAGATGACCACAAACTGAAAAATGCTGGTAAGCTGTATAATGGCATAAATGTTTTTTCAATTTATGTGGATATCTCAGCTATTTTTAGACTTTTGGCACCAAATTTTTAACATGGGATTCTCTGGACCCCTTCTCATTAATTCAGTCACTGTGATGGCATTATTCAGTCCCGAAAGATGATTTCACGGTCACTGTGTGGAATCACTTTTTGGGACTGATTAACCAAATGACAATGTCACTGTTCATGAGGTGGGCTCTCAAAAGCCTATGTTGCAAATTTGGTGAAAAAATTCTCAAAATGACTGTGTTACAAGTGTATGTTGTGCAGTTTCTACCCACCCTCATATTTCACAATTTGTAATATTTTCACTCAGATTTTCAACACTGGCATTTTTCCACACCTCCTTATGAACAGTACAGCTGTCATTTTTCACATCCCGCCAACATGTGTTTTCGCACTTCCAGAGCAGAATAGCACTGTCGCTGTGGGAAATCAGTGTTCAGAAGAGATTAAGAAATCACAGTGACACTGTCCACGAGCAGAGGTCCTAAAATGCCTACACTGAAAATCTGGTGGCAAAAGTCCATAAAATGATTATGTTACAAGTGTGCATTGCGCAGTTTCCATGCACACTGTGAACTTTAAAATTTGTAATATTTCCACTCAAAATTGTCAACATTGCCAATTTTGCACACCTCCTTATGAACAGTACAGTTGCCATTTTTCCTATCTTGCCCAAAATGTGTGTTTGCACATCTAGTGCACAATGGGCAGTCGCCGGGAAATCAATGTTCAGGACAGATTAAGAAAATCATATGACAGTGTTCATGAGCAGAGGTCTCAAATGCCTATGTTGAAAATTTGGTGAAATAATTCTCTAAATGACTATGTTACAAGCATGTGCTGCACAGTTTCCATGCATGTCGGAAGTTCAAGCATTTTAATATTTTCACTCCAGATTTTCAACATTGCCATCTCTTCACACCTCCTATGAATGGTATAGCTGTCATTCTTCACATCCTGTCCTATTTGTGTTTTCAGCAACATGCACAGAATGAGACGGTCGCTGTGGGAAATCAAAGTTCAGGACACATTAACAAAATCACAGTGCCACTGTTCATGAGCAGAGGTCCCAAATACTTTCATGAGGTGGGGTCACAAAAGGCCTTGTTGAAAATGTATAGTGCAAATACCAACAAACGCCTTGGGCATTAGGGTTTCTAACTATAACGACCCACCCTGTGCAGACTGACAGGCATTAGGGGTATGCTTTTGGATTGCTGGTTTTAATGCTCATGCCATTCCACCCCACCCCCACCCTGAAGCTAGTGACAGGTATCAAGGTGTGCCTTGGACTCTTTTGGCCCCAGACTTCACCACATTCTCCTCATACTGCACCCATTTCAGCTGCATGTCCTCATGGAATGGGGTGACTGTGAAGCTGAACACCTAAGGCACACCCTCAACACTCTGTCAGTGTCTACAGGATAGGGTGTGAGGTGAAATGCCATGAGCATAATGGGTGATGACCCAAAGGCACACCCCAATGCCTGTCATCTCTGAAGGGTGGAGGTGGGGTTGGCATGAGTTCAATACTTCACTGCCATTCGTATTCTGCATCTGTCTAACTCCTGCACGTCCAATGCTAATATCAGGAAGCAAACATTCAGCATTGACAAATTTCTTGTTTTTTAATGTTTTCCATTTTACACAGAAACATGGGTTGGTTCTGCATCTTATCTTAGCTAGTGTGAATAAATAAGTGCACACAAACACAGTTCAGGGGTGCAAGCAGTAACTGTGAGTGAAACATTTTTCTGTAAAGTGAATATACTTTTCATCACATAACTGAACAGCACCATTACTATGAGCTATGTTCAGCTGGTGTTCTTTCACTGAAAAAACTGGGTTGATCTTACTTTGACCTTGAACCCAGGAGTAAAGTAACTGCTGTATCATCTAAAGTCCATTTCTGATCAGGGTACCTTTATATACCATGGTAAATAGCTAGTAGTCTTCAGAATTCCATTAATGTTTAAGTTGAATCGCAGCCATTTCATAAAATACATATAGTTGATCACAGGCTTTTTAAAATTATTTATTTATTTAGTAGTTGTTTACCCAAGTACGGCACTAGATACAAAATATCTATTTCATGCATGACCTGGAGGAGTACCATGTAAACTACACAAATTACATATTGTATATAAATTACAAAGTCACTTCAAGTACTGTTTAGGTGGAAAATGTAATGCTTTTGAAAAGACATACTGCATTCTCAAGGATTAAATATTTTCACATGTTATGGTAGTATTAATTGTATGACCAACTGAGTTGGCATTACACCTTTCATAATGATCTTGCCAAAGACAGAAGCAAAATAAATAAACCAATTGATGTTCTTCAAGCATCATTTTTGGAGTGGAGGATTGCTTGTTGGCTCTGAATGTGATCATCATCCAGTAGAAATCATTTTAGCCCTTGACATTAATTCACATTAAATTTCCTTCAAGAAATCTGAACCCAATAAGAAACAATGGGCAGGATTCAAAAGCAGATGCGTGGTGAAATGAGATGCGCCTAGCCACATACAGTTCAATTCACAGAAGGATGTGCTAAAAGATGTACTGACTATATCTCCACTGTGAATCACACAGATGCAACATGGCACAACCTGAGATGCCCCAGCACAACACAGATGCGCAAAGCACCCTGGGCATTACAACAGTGAATATGGAGTAAGTAAGCAAGAGACAAAAGATCAACAGGGGAAACAGCAGTGGCACAAAGAATGCAGGGGAACACACTGGAAGGGACTGAGCATAGTGCCAAAGACCGTGAGAGTGGCCACAGCAGAAGAGGTGCACAGACAGAGCACACATGGAAACACCTGGAAGCACCAGACACAACCCACACAGGAAACCAACATGCACAGATGCTATGGCCAGGGTGCCTGGTAAGGTATGCCACAGCTGCAGAGGGCACCATGCAGCATGGTAAGTTGTGATACATGGCTGGTCCACAGGAACCCAGTGGTGTGGACAATGGAGATGACACACAGGTGCACAGGTGAACAGGCGACTTGCAGACAGGCCAAAGGCTATGACACACATAGGTGCAACATGCCCACAAGCAATGTGGACTGCAAGCAAGTAGCACAACAACAGCGCACCAGCACAATGGATGCAGCCCACATGCAATACATACAGAACAGGGCACTGAGAAAGGCATCATGTCCTTGACCGGCAACCCACACACACAGGCAACAAGGAGGGTGTATAGTGAGGCCAGGCCATCCTAGGGGGACAGGATATGTGTGTGTGTGTGTGTGTGTGTGTGTGTAGTGATCACAGGTGCACACATGTGGATGGGAACAATGGGAAAGCGGACAGCAGGAACCAAAAACAGATCACATGCACAAGGTACACTGAATGACCACAAGCACCGGTTGCAGTAGAAAAGGTTTAGTAAAAGTAACGATCATCAGTAACTATATACAAGAACAACAGGCTGTAGGAACAGGGAAGGTGAGGTATGGGGAACTAAACAGGATGAACAATGAAGGTGAACAGGAGGGTGCTGGTATAGGTGTGGGGGAAAGGGAGAGCAACAAACAATGTGGACAGACTAGGGAATGCAGGGTAGACCAACTAGGGGCTATGTACAAATATCCATGTCCTCAATGTGCAGGATGGCCACAGCACAGCAGCCACCCCCTATGATCCCTGGCACTCAGCACCTGACCAGCATGGTCAGTGCCTGCAGGAACTGCCCAAGGTGCATGTAGAGTGGAGTAATATCCTTCTCATTGCCCCTGGAGCTGCATCTGTGCAAGTTGCAGAACACACTGATCCCTCCGTTGACTGTGCACACCTGGCCGTACTCACCCGCTGACCTACAGTGGGGGACACAGACAACAGATAGAAAGTGCATGGACCCCCTGCCCACCACGTGGCTGTGCAGGAGGCATACACCACGGCAATGGCGACAGCCCACCAGGCACACCAGACGCCAGCAAAAAGCTGGCACACAGTGCCACACTGTGACCTTGCAATGGTACCTCAGACAGCACATGGCCCACAAGTGCATGTAGTAGAGGCACAGAGGGGCATGCAGCCATGTCCCATATAGTATGTGCTGATGCCAGCAGGCTTCACAGGTATGCAACCCATGTTTGAACACCACTGGAGCACCACAATGTGCCCATGGACCGCATGAGATGCACACAAGGTGGACAGTCACACAGGGGCCAGATGCACTGTGGCTCAAGCACAAGCTGTCATGCCCACACCCCATGTGTGTACACATCCAGCAGCACACGGACATGCAGAAGGGACTGGCAATGACCTGCAGAGGGCACCACCCTCCCAAACACACAGAGGATGCACAAGGCAGACACTCACCTGCACCAGTACATCCCTATACATGGGCCCCTCACACTGGCCCTATTGCGCCTGGCCTCCACTGCAGCTGCAGCCCTCTGCCTGTCTTCTGGCCCCTGCGAGAGGAACAAAGCAGAGAGCACCATGAGGAGATGGGAGGTGTGTCAATTCCTTCCCAGCCCCAGCAACTATACCAGTGCCAGCATGCAGTGATGGTAACACCCCACAGTGCCCCAGTGGATGCGCCTGATGCATGCAGCAACACACAGATCCCAAGCCTGTGCTCACCATGTGTGTGCAGCCGGACATGTGCCATGCCAATGGCTGTACCACACCATGCATGACACAGTGACCATGCACTCCCACTCATGCACCATACTACACACAGCTACCTCTGGTGGTCATGCCAGTACACACATGCTGAGTGTGCCCAGCAGTCCACATATGTGTGTGTGTGTGTGTGTAGGTGTGTGTATGTGCATGATGGTGCAGTATGGGCAGCCCCGACAGAGATATTCCCCAGCCTGCCTATGTATCTGCAGTGTACTGTTACTTACCTGGCCATGGCACTGCACTCCTGCATGCACGTTCCTGGAGACTCCTGAGCCTGTATGGTCCCTGCTCTGCAGATCACCAAAATGGTGCCTGCATTGCTTGTCAGTGCAGGCAACCCTGTCTAGTGCACACCCACTCAGCTATCCTGGCCCACACTGCTGAGCGGGCTCAGTGAGTTCATCTGACCCAAACAGTTGTCCTTCCACCTGCAGCACCGGTGCCACAAGCTTGAGGTGATCAACTTCCCCAGTTCATGGCCCTTGGCTTGGTTCTCTGAGCACATGGCATGTTCCCTCTCAGTGTTCCCCTGGTTAGTTGTGCACAGATCAGGCTGCTGGTGTGCTATGGCACATTCACACCACATGCGTGATTGGCCATTGTGCACTGCACCATGCAACACAAGTACTGCGGCATGTCAATGCACAATGCCACCAATAGCACATCACCGAGCATCCGCAGCACCATGCATGGCTGGAGCACAGAGTCATGGATCTCAACCGGTGGTGCATGTCAACACGCACACTGCCAGTGTTGTGCCATGAGCTACAGGTGCGCATTGACGCAATGTCATGCCACAGTGCAATACATGCACACTATGAGACAGGTAGCACAGCGGTCATCACGTAAGTGGATGTGGATGCGTACTCGCAGGTGATCACGTGGTCAGAAACACTGGATCAGTTGCACTACATCTGTCATGCCACTAATCTATCATTGTGCATGCATGGAAATACACTGTGACAATTGCTCCATATTTAGGAAATGCCCTTGTTCGCGTGCATGTGTGGGAAATGTGCTGTAGGGGATGCTCTAAATGGAGCAGTTACGCTTTGCTGATTGGAACGAGTGGGGGTAATTATGCACCACAGACATTGCTTCCAAATCAGCTCATTGCCAGATTCAGGGGCATCCCACCTGTTTAGCATCTCATTACAGATGCTCCCAATCTCATTTGCATGCCTTGGGCCATAAATGTTCCAGAATGCTCCACAGAGCTCATGTGACCAAGAGGAATTGCATCCTTGAAGGTAAGTCTGTTTAAATTCTTCCAAAGTCAGTGCAGCAGCACAAAATGACAGTGTGAGGATTAGGGCATCAGCCATAACACTCACCTGTTTCTGGTCAACAGGCACATCCATGAGAGGGCCCCACAGTGTCCCACTGTTACAACTAGGTTTGGCATGGGGGGGATGTTGCTGGTGTGTCAGGTAGCATGGTACAACAGATTGAAGACATGTGTTGCAGGCCGGACCACCATCTGGTGGTACATGGCAGACAATGCCAGACACATGTGCAGGGCATGTTAGCTACGTATACCAGTGCTACATATCTCTACCTGACATTGCTCAGCTGTACCTGACCATCCTATGTTCTGTTTCAGATATGCACAGAAGGCAAGTGAGAGGTATGCAGACAGGGTGCTGTGACCCTGCAGCAGCAAGACACTGTGCCTGCACACATACATAGTTGCCTGTCATCTGCTAATGCCTGTGTATTCTCACCCATGGAAACCACTATGTCCAGAAAAGACACAGCTGCAGGACACAGACGTCCCAGTTTCACCGCTAACGAGGACAGGGTGCTGATTGAGGCCTACCTGATACACAAGGACATCCTGGCTGGCAGGGGTGGCAGCCTCCAGCTGTGGGATGAGGGCTGGCAGGCTGTGGCAAGGCATATCAACAACATTGGGAAGTTCAACAGGACACCCTAGGCATACAGAAAGTACCTGAATGATGAACAGAGGTGAGCCAAGGAGAAGATGGTGCACAGTGAGGCCTCCCTGAGTGGGATAGTGTGTGGGCACAGACATTGCTGATGAACCCAATGGCATTGAACATCACCTGGCAGTTGACAGAGTGGTAGCCCTGCAGTTGACATGTGTCATGACATCCTTCCAGGTGGTGCATGGATTGCCCATGGGTGCAGTCAATGGCTCCTATGATGCCTGACATGTGTGCCACCCTGTGGAACTGCTGCATGGCTTCTGTCCACACTGCCTGGGTGCTTTGGAAGTGGATTTATTCTGAAGCATGTGAGAGCAGTGCGTGAGGAATTGTGTGAGGAGACGGGACATGGACAGCTGGGCTTTGCCAGTGGTGTCTCCAGCTGGCCTCTGGAAGATTCCCGTGGCGAACAGGCACATTGCTGTTGTCACATTGGTCTCCACTGATATGGCATGACCCCTTCCAGTGGGTGCCTGCATTTTGTCATGGGTGCAGCTCACAGAGCTGCCTCAGAATAGCCCTGTTCAGGTGATATCGGCCAACTGTTTTGGTGTAAATCAGCTGTTCAAACATTAGTCTGGCATGATGCCGCTGCAGGGCTGGCTGCCTATGGTGCTTTCCGCTGCCATGGTGCTGGTTCACCCATCTCCTCATTCCCATTAACATTCCCACCATCAGGAAGGTGCTTCATCCATAGTTATGTTCAGCTGCTGCTGTACTTCTGCTTGCTGCTGCTATCCTGCGATCAGCCTGCTGGGGGCTTGCACTTAAGTCTACTTCTTTATACTTGTCTCCAAATGGCGATTTGGTACTTGCACTGTGAATGCTCCATATTTGTGCATTCATTTTGCTCTGTGAATGGCTCTGCACTGCATATGCAGTTGCACACCCCTTCAGATGCACCACATATAATTAATTTGTGGTCTCCGCTCATCCTGTGCAGCACAGCACATCCGCGTTGCACTGGGCATCTGAGCCTCTGAATGGTGCCATGGTGCATTTCGTTGTTGTGCTGGTGCATCTCATTTGCCCAGTGCATCTGCTCTGTGAATCCTGCCCTAATACTTTAACTCAATGTACCTTTGCTATGTGCACAGGTAAGTTGATGAGATCATTGCATTTAATGATGTCATCTAGAATATTTTAGTGTGCATTGAAGAAATATGGGACTTTCAGGGAATATCTAAGATTTTAAAATGCCTATCATACACTAATATATGTCAACATATGAAGGAAGGTTTAGTAGGTATGTCTCAGAAAATGTTTTATAATTATCTATAGAATTCTATTATGGTGATGAAAGTGTACTCAAAAAGAGTTATTCTATCTTTGGCCTGGCAAGGGATGACAGTGATGGGAAAATCTGCTTGTCTTTATAAAGATTATCCCTAGAGACAACCCTAGACACTGTAGCACATGAATAACTGCTTCTAGGATTTTGAGGAATACCTTTTTGGAAAATATTGAATTGGGAGATAACCTAGATAGATTTGTATAAACTACAGATCTGTAAAAATGTGTTGGTGAATATTTCACTGGCAAACTCAAACAGTTTGCTTTATTACTAGGAGGAATTGTTGGGGAAAAGGAGGTGGCTTATGGCCATATTGAACAATTTCAAAACAGGAAAAAAAAACTTTTTATTTTGTTTTTTAAAGAGACAGTTTTCTCCTTAGCATTGTTATAAGTAAGAATTAGAAATTTACTCATAGGTTATTAGTTAGACATGTATATTGTGCCCGGGCTCGGACTGGAGTGTGCCCTGTTGGAAGTCAGTCTAAGAAGAGAAGGAGTAGCCCAGTTTTGTTGCAGACTGGTATACCCTTTGCACATTTGTGCAGCACTCTTCTACTATTTTTGAGGGTTTATGTCCTCAGTGACCATCCTCTGTGTAGGGGGTCACCTGGGCATTGTTTCTGTCAGCGCCTAAGGGTGGGATTGATTTCTTTCTGCCCAATATTTCTGGGTTGCTGGTGACTGGTGTTGTTTTGCCTGACAACCTTTAAAGTTTACCAAGAATATGTTTGTCAGAATCTTATTTGTTATGTCTTTTGTTCTGTGTGTGGGCTCTGGGTTTGGACTGGGGTGGGTGGGGAAGAGGGACAGCATTCTGGTACTACTTGGAAGATTCAAGATGGGATCTTTTAACATTTGTACTGTGAATGTGAAGGGTATTAATAATGTTACCAAAAGGGCCAGAATATTAAAAGAACTTAAGGACTTAAAGTAACATAGCTTGTTTGCAGGAAACAAAGCTGAGTCAGTCTGAACATGCTAAGTTGCGAGGTCTTGAGTTGGGAGGGTTTTCTCAGATTCCCACCCATCATCGGTAAAGGCAGGGACAGCTATACTATTAAAATGAGACCTTCCTTTTACACTTGTATGGTATCACAGGGAGGGAAGGTAGATAGGTTCTGGTATCAGGCTAACTTCATGGGCACTTAACCCATATTCTGTCTATATATGCTCCCACACCCCTTCTGGTTCCTTTTCAGAGAATTATTTCTAATAGTGGCTAATTTGGATCCAGGTACTCTTCTGCTGTTGGGGGACTGGAACTATGTGGAAACAGCCAATTGGATAGAAACTCTCTGGCAGGGGAGGTGGTTGTTCTAAATTACTTGGACATTAGTGGTAGAATCAGGACTAGCTGACTTATGGCATTGGCAACACCCCAAGTCTAAGGATTATACTTTTTACAGCAGCAGCTAATGCCTATTCAAGGCTGGACAGGATATACTCCTGGCAGTCAGAGGTCCATTTATTTGGGAGGTTCGATACACCCTGTCTCATTCTGAGATCATACTATAGTTCAGGTAGAGGTTGGCTGGGAGTCCAGGGCTCCTGTAGGCTCTTGGAGATTGGATCCTGGGTTATTATTAGATAAACCGTTGGTGGCTCAGTTAAAGGCTGATAGCAGTTGGTTCTTAGAGGTGCATACTGAGTTGGATTCGCCTCTGAGATCCATCTGGGATGCCCTCAAGGCTTTCCTGAGAGGCAAATTCATTAGCCATGCTGCCTATCGAAATAAGCTCCGAAGGGTAGCGTTTACAGGTTTTGGCCTCCATAGCCTCATTAGAAGCTGAACATAAAGTGACCCATAACCATATTACATTAACTACATTACAAGCAGCTAGGGAGAAATACAACAAATTAATGCTTGACCAAACTATTAACTCTCTGCTATATGAGTCAAAAATATTATGAGGAGGGGATACAGTGGCCAAGCTCTTGGCTATGCATCTTCAGAAACAATTATCAGATCGTTATATCCCTAAAATTAATGGGACTGGGGTATGGGAGAATCTTTGGTGCAATCAGTTGCAATAGCAGGTGCATTTAGCATTATTATTCAAATTTATATAAACAAGAAAGAGCTCCGGCATTGTCAAAATATAGACTCTTTCCTTGAAAGGGTCAAACTGCCAGTCCTTACTGATGAGCAAGCTTTAAGTCTAGAAACTCCATTTATGGAAGAGGAACTGAGACAGGCTGATTCTTTCTTCAATTCAGGGAGGGCACCTGGTCCAGATGGTTTTATGATAGAATTTTATAAAATCTTCCTAAAGGAACTTACTCCAGTTCTGTTAGCTGTATGTAATGTTGCTCATGAGAAGGGGCGATTCCAGGTTCCTGGGGAGGCCACATCACAGTGTCGCCCAAAGAAGGAAAAGACCTGACGGATTGTGGTGAATATCGCCCATTTGTTTGTTAAATGTAGATGCAAAACTATTTGCAAAATGATTGGGGAAAGACTTAAAGGAATACTTCCTGAATTGGTGCACCTGGACCAAACAGGTTTTGTTCAGGAGGCACATTCAGCATAATATCCGTCTGTTACTTAATGTGTTGACCGCCGCCTCGTATCCCTCCTTCAGAGCTCGGAACAGTGATTTCATTAGATGCTGAAAAGGCATTTGATCACCTGGACTGGGTGTTCTTAAATAAAACTTTGAGAAAATTTGAGTTTGGGAGAAAATTTAGGAATTGGATAACCCACTTATACACTGACCCTGGGGCTAGTGTTAAAGTAAATGGGTGTTTTCTAATAGATTTGCAATTCAGAGAGGAGCTAGGCAGGGTGCCCGCTTTCTTTTCCTTTTATTTGCATGAAGTATGGAGCCCTTTGTGGCTTCTATTAGACAGTCTTTAACTTATAAGGGTATCAGGGTAATGGGATGGAGATCAGGATCTCCTTATATGCAGATGATACATTATTATACTTAATGGACCCAGTGGTTTCAGCCCTCATGTGTTGTCCCTGATACAGGAGTTTGGTACCATCTCAGGTTTCTGGGTAAATGAGTCCAAAACTGAAATGCTTCTGGTTTCAGATTTTGTTACTCAAACACTCCTATGGTTGGGCAGTTTCGATGGGCAAAGGGCGGCTTTCATTATTTGGGAATTTGGATCCCGGACAACCTGGAAAACATATATGCTACTAATTATCTTAAATTGCTCAAAAATATTCAGGGGATTATAACAGGTGGTGGAATTATCTATTTCATTGTCAGGTCACATAGAGGCAGTCAGAATGAATATTTTGCCACGCCTCCTTTTTTATTTTCATCCCTCCCTTGAAGCCCCTCCTGAGCTTCTGAAATCTTTAAAATTGGCCACCTCCAAGTTTATCTGGAATAATAAACCCCTAGGGTCAGATGGCAAATTCTGCAGGGTACTAAGTGGGTGGAGTCCTGGGATTGCCTAATATTGTCTTTTATTTTTGGCAGCCCAGCTGCAGGCTTTTAAATCTTTGTGGGCAGGTGAAGATTGCCCACTTTGGATGGAATTTGAAATATCTGTTACTCCGGAATTAAATTAGTGGATATTTTTCATTTGGATTGGGCAGGTCTTTTCAAGCTTCAGGTATCTAATAAATGGGCAGCAGTGCTTAAACAAGTTTGGATTTGGGTTGCTAGGAGTGGGGGATTTCCATTGAAACTATCAGTAGAGTACTCCTATCCGGGCTTGTTCAGATTTTCTCCTCTACAAACAGATTTGGGGTTCTGAACATGGGAACGGTTGGCCTTTATAGACTGGGACAACTATATGATTTACAGCATTTTAAAAGTTTTCACAACTAAAACAAATATTTGGGCTTTCAAATAAGGACCACTTTGGGTTCTTACAAATTCGGCATTATCTAAGGAGCAAAGGGTTCACCTCCTTGACTCTTTAGATCCTAACCCATTAGTGGAGTTTCTTCTTCCTCTTTTTCCAACAGTAGTCAGACCCATTTGGTTGCTCAAGTGGTCTCCTTTTATTAAACAACAGCCATATCCCTTAAGGAAGTTGGAGGCCAAGTGGGAGGAGGAACTTGGATGTCAGATTAGTATTGTAGAGTGGGAAAAGATTTGGAGTGGAGTGCACAGGACTACTTCTTTTTCTTGGTGGGCTTCCGCTGGAAGGTTAACATCAGTTTTTGGACCCATATTACCCAACACTATGGTTCCTCAGGGTCGGACTTGTGTTGGAGGGCTGTGGTGAGTGGGGCACACATGCTCATATTTTTGGAGGTGTCTCCAAATTAAGAGATTCTGGCTAGATGTCATTCGTGAATCAGAAAATATATTTCAATCACAATTTCCTTTGATCCCAAATGTTGGCTTATGGGGATCCATCCACCTATGCTTCTTACTAGAGATTTGCAATTTTGTTCTATATATTGATTTCTGCTGCTCAAAATGTATTATAAAAAATGGCTGGAGGGTTGTCCCCAGCTATTGATTCATGGTACTCCACTTGTTTGCAACTTCAATTGATGGAAAACTAACTGCTCGTTAAGATTACAGACAGAAAAGTTTAAAAGTAGGTGGTTGCCTTTCTTCCACTGTTAGGCTGTGAAAGAGAAGAAGATGGTACTAGACATATTGGCTCAGGCTTTCTAAATAGGTGAGCATTTTTCCTCTTTCTTGAGGCTTCTGAGACCTCACCTTATATACGTAGTATAAGAATCTAAAGGCTTAGCCACTATCTTTTCTTCATTTCTGTGTTATCAGAGTGTAATCTAAAAACATAATGGGGCCCTTAACTTGCTTTTATATTATATATTTGGATTTTGATATATTTAACTTGGAATATATTCAAGATATGGAATACTTCACATTCACTCAGTGAGTTAAGTAGTTAACAATATTGGAAACTTTGGTTTTCTCATAGGCGATATATGCAGGATCTTGCCTGGGGAGTGCTGCCCCCATTATCATTTAGTTTGTGTTGTTGCAAAGAAAAGAGTTTAGTTATGTAAGGAATATGGTTTAACCCTGAGCCTTAGGTCTGGTGTTGTCTTACCTTTTTCTTTTTCATTGGGTTGGTTGTATATTGTGTTTATGTTTTTGTATTTCCTTTTCCTAACTCCAGTCCCTTATCCTATTTGTAATTGTATAGGTTTTGATTTTCATTTTAAATTGTTCTATGTTCATGTAAGTTTTGAAAAATTAATAAAGTACTATTTCAAAAAACTCAAACAGTTTGTGAACTTGAACTTAATTTTGCAAAACAGGTGAAGGAACAGTATATAACATTTACCAGGGCAGTTTTGCAAGAATTACATTTTTTGTAGTGGCAAGTCTTCAGAAAAGTGTATACAGCTGGAAGTTCAAGTTTTCTAATTTATAAATACTACAAAAGCAAATGAAACCCAGGTCAAGATGAAAACATAAGGATGTACAGCAATTTGGATAAATAATGTGGACCTTGCTTAGATATGGTGGTGGTCGGAGGGTTCCTGGGTATATGAATTTATGCCATACCTGCACTGATTAACATAGATACCAATATACATATGTATAATTTAAGTGCTGTTTATTGGGATTCAGAGTTTGGTTTGGAATCCAGAACTTTTGAGATCTGAACTAAAGAGCCCACAGGATCAACCCTTGTCTCATAGTTATCAATTTGCCTGTTGTTTCTGATGTTTTGTTTTACTAAGTTGTGGTTGCTAAAGAAAATGATGGGTAAACCAAGAAAGGCCAGAGACTGAACTGAATTATATTAGAAATGGAAATGAACAAAAGGCTTCTTTTATCTGAATCTAATTTTAAATCATTTTAAAGGACATGTCCTGTAATGGCTGGCAATTACCTGCTCAGACTTGACTACCCCTAAACCAAAAGAGGTTGGGGATTATCATCTATTTTAAGAATCACCTGCATCTAAATGCTGTATCAGGAGCCACCCTCCTCCAGTGATGTGCTACACTACTACTGATCTTTGGTTACTCTAAGAATATTCACATTGTATGTGTATACAGTCATCACAAGAATGGTAAGCTGGCCTATCTGAGATAATCTCTCATCTGTCCTTACCTGTTGAAAGAATGAAATCATCTTAATGGGGGATTTCAATCTAAACCGGAATGGTAATCACTCATGTGAATCCTTTAAACAAACTTCACTTCTCCCAGAGTCCCAGCTGATATGTGACCCAACCAGGCTCTCACCACAGGAGGCAGATGCCCCTCATAGACTGTATACTGTTCAACAGAAAGGAAAGGATTGACACTGCAGGCAGCCTCACTGATGAATTTAGTGATCATACACCAGTATATTGTGTTTGGGATGCCCACTCCCACTTGCCCTCCTAAGAACTGTTTTTGGGGACTTCTTTAGGTTTGATCCTACAGCTTTCCATACTGATGTATACCTAGCTGACTGGTCCCTGCTATACTACACCAAAGATGTTGATGAAGCTCTTAACTATTTTACTCTCCACTTTTATAATCCCTTCAGGACAAACACATCCCTATAATCAAGTGCAGGGTAAGGGAAGGCCACCAGGTAGCTGCATAGTAATCTGATTGCCTTGCTAAAAGCAAAGACACATGCTGGAATAAACCTAAAGCCTCATCTCTGCACAGCGATTGGCTGAAATACTTGTAAAAACAAATCTGTTTTGCTAACAGCACCTAATTTAAGGAGCTATTGCAGCCCTCTGCTAGAGAATCCAGAAGCTTCTGGTACACATCAAGTGTCTCATGGGAACTGGTAATGATATTAAACAAACACTGTCTGATATGACAATAAATGTGTAATTGTAATAACATGGACACCTTTGCCAATGCCTTTTACAGTCACTTATCTAACCTACCCAGTCTTGGAAATCAAATGCCGTGCTCCTTTCAGAATACTCTCCACATGTACACCCTACATCCCTCTTTCTACCTCTGTGCTGTTACCTGAGGTGAAGTACTATGGCTCCTAAACACTACCTCCACCTGTAGAAACATTGGTTCCAATGGGTTGGAGCCTAAACTATTTAAGATTGCTGCTCTGCTCCTTGCCTCCCCATTTAACAGATTATACAAGATATGCTTATCCTCAGACACTATCCCTAAGAGCTGGAAAGTGACCAAAATAGTACCAGTATATAATGTAGGTGATTCTAAGAGCCTTGAAAATGATGACCAATAGCAATTCTGCCTGTTCTTAGTAAACTGCTAGAAAAGATTGTGGCCTCCAGGTCACAGATCACCTCAACAAATACAACTCATGGTCCTCTGCCCAACATGAGTTCAGGCTGGCCATTAGCACCTCCACAGTGCTCACCCAATTTACCAAATATATTAAACTGGATATGGATAATGGGATGTATACTGGTTCTATTTTATCAATCTCACAAAAGTTTTTGATCTTGTAGACCACACCCTGTTTGAATGTAAGCAATCATCACTATGTATTTTGCCTCCTGCCATCAGATGGTTCTCTAGCTGTCTAAGTAATAGGCAATAATTTGTTAAATTTAATCAGGCTAAACCTGCTCCAACCAGTCAATATAGGTGTACCTCAAAGCTCCATTCTGCGTCTGCTACTTTTTTCCATCTTTAATTATGATGCCCCTAAGTTCCATCCTTCTGTAGCGCCTTTCTATATGCCAATGACATGGTACCTAGACAAGCTCCAAAAGTTTAATTGAGATCAACTCCTAGCTGACTACTGATTTTGGAAGAATTCAGATCTGGCTTACACAAAATCACATTGTTCTAAACTCTAGTAAGACCCAGACCATGATGTTTGGGGCCTCACCTAAAGCAAGGACTGGTCCTAATGGCTTAGCCATTCACAGCTCTGAAGGCTCTTCTCTGCGGCTAACTCTTTCAAATATCTGGGTCTTATCCTGAATCCTGCCCTTGATTTTATACTGCATATCATGAACATCTGTAAGTCAGTGAATACTAAGCATGGACTGTTCTATAGAACAAAATGCAACTTCTCTCCCTCTACAGGGCTTGCAATTGCCGAAGGAAACAAATGAAATATCTCCTATAACAACATCTGCCAATTTGCCTTATCCACTTCTTGGTTAACATACTACTATAAACAGTACTCTAAGCTAGGTTGATTATCCACTTCCTTTTGTCGCTTATTTGTACTTTGTATAACTGATAACATTATCAGAGCTAACAAATCTGCTGCTCTTGCAGCCATTTTGACTCCCCAGGACTAGTCCTACCCTTTCCAATCCTGCAAACAATCACTCTTGGCTGTACCCAATGTTCATCTAAAATGGGTGAGCAGAAGTTCACCATTTTGCCTATAAAGCTTGGAATGCCCTACCACCTCACCCCTTGAGCATCCCAGTCCCACTACAGCTTCAAGAAAGCACTCTACATATTCTTAAGCTCCACATATTTTTGCTCTTGCACCTGACTCCCAATGATCTTTTGTTCAATATGCACTCTTTGTTTAAATGACTGTATCTGCTTCCATTTTCTCTTGATATTTTTATTGTAACTGGTTGTACAGTGTATACAGCTAGGTTTTCTCTTAATTGCTCAGTGTTATTTGAACTCATAGGGACAGACTGTGTCAAATATTGCTATGTTTTGTACCCCATCTTTCCTGAAAACTGTAATGGTTTCCTACTGCCTTCAGTGTCTACTGTCCTGTAACCTCCTGGGTCATGCCTGAAAATAGAAAACTTAGGACCAGATTTTCAAGCTCCTGAGAAGGATGCAAGATGATTGCATCAAACAGTTCTGATGCAACTGGCACTTTGCATCAAAGTTGTGGCATTCCCAATTCAGAAATACAGTCTGTGTCTGAATTGGGAACTGCTGCATCAATCTGGCATTGCGCCCCCTTGCCACACGGCAGGTTTCAAGGGGTCTTGTGCCATGGCAGGGCTGCACCATCCTCTTTTCTGGGATTCAGAAAGCCCCATCATGGATGCAGCAAGGGCCCAAGTTAGACCAGCACTGAGCTTGTCTATGCTTCCTGTGCCAGGCACTCAATGGTGAATAGGTGAGGGCCATGAATATGGGGTCTGAGGATGGAAGGGGCATGGAGGTGCCATAAAGGGAGGGGAGGTTGTGAGAATGGCCATTGGTGATGTTGCACATAATGGGGTGCCAATTATATAGCAAGCATGGAAATTACATGGGACAGCAAGGGTCTGAACACTCAGTGCCATGATCCCATGTGACACAGCTCTGGCAGCAGCCTCAAGGCTAGGGCTATTGCCAAAGCAGATTCCACATGGGGCCATGGCACTGTGTGTTCTGGATACCTCCATGGTACCATGTCATTGGCATACTTTCTATATAATCTGCATGCCTGCCAGATCCAACATCACTGATGGCAATGCCCACAGCCTCCCACCTCCTGCTATGGCACCCAGTGTCCCTTCCTCCCTGGACCACTCCTGTGTGACATGTTTTTGCCCCCACATCCTGGCTCCTCTCATGCTGTGCCAGGTGGAGGGGGAGACCAGATCCTTGCAGCATTTATCGCAGGTGCACCAATTGTTTTGGCATATGCCTGCAGCTGCAGCAACTCCTGGTTTGTGGCACAGAGACCCAGTTCTTTCTGAATACAGGAAAGGGTCCCAGATGCAGTCAGAGTGTGCTACAGCCAGAGATCACTGCAAATTGTGGTGATCTAAGGAAGCTTAGAAAATCCAGCCCTATTATCTAGTGCACCAATCTAGTTATCAGAAACTAAATAAATACATTATGATATGAATTTTTAAACTACACTATCTTAAATGCAGTGAAAGAGAACAGTTTCAGTAACAAGAAAATTAAAATACATTATGCTAGGTTAGTACATGAAGAGGATTAATTTTAGGTTTCTAGACATATGACTAAGTGCTCTCAAATGTGAACCTCTTTGCCATAAATAATATATCCAGAAATTAAAAGTAGACAATTTCAAGAAAGGAATACCTTTGAGTACTTTTATGAGTGTGAATGTTAATGTTCCTGGGCAACACTCCACTGCCCACTGCCCACCCAACATATTGAATGTATAAAATCCCATTAAGTAATTGTAAAACAAAATAAATAAATACATATATAAAAAAATAAGCAGTACCTTATACTGTTCAGTGGTTTATTATAAATTTAATTTATTGGTTTTCTTCCAAACCCTAAGTTATACAACAGTCTTGTCACAATTTAGTCTGATGCTTTTCTGCTGGATCTCAGTAGATCACAGGGCTCTCAGCTCTATAGGATTCGTTTCATCACAGGAAAAGAGAGCAGTCTACAGTGGAAACTTTTACTGTAGAGTTGATTTGCATGTTCAAGAAAACAGTTTCCTTTGTGAGTAGACAGTCATTTAATTTACAGGAAAACATCTTTACATTTACAGTAACAATGTCTTAATGATCTGGGAGCTCTAAGATCACATGAGACCCCCCACCAATGTAGGAACTGATTACCTGTACATAGGGAATGTTGGTTGACCAGTTCAAGTGATGCTTCTGTGATTTCAGTTTTCTTTCATTTTCAACCATTAAAATGAGTTCTAAGTTAGGATTTTATTAATTTTGTTTTGAAACTTTAGACCTGGTTACAGTTAAAAGGCATAAAGTTCCACAGAAAAGAAACACGCTTTAACCTTCCAAAAGATAACCTACCATACCTCATTTTCTAAATGCTGTTGCAAATATTGTCTCTTATACTGTTCTGCAGAGCAGTGCCATTTTACTGTTGCCAAGCAATGTCATCATCATGAGGTGACCATGGATAAGATTCTCAAAGGAGTGAAGAATGCTGTAAGGCCTGGTGCACCGAACGTGTGGTACACTGGGCTTGTGGCATTCCATGGACGGTGATCGGGGTTCTCAATCTCGAAGGTTGTTGCCACAAGTTAGACCGGCTTTTTCTGGTCTAGCTTGTGGCAATCATGGGTACCATTTTTACTGATATTGTACCAAATATTTGGTGCAAGTCACTATAAATTGGGAAAATTTCTGTAAATGTACCTAACTTTCTTCTCAATAAGGTGCAATTTGTGGCAACTTTCTGTTGCAGCTGCGACACATCTGGCTGCACTACTAAAGCAGGTGTAAATTATTGTATCCCATCAAGATCTTAAAAGTGCGTGCTAAAATAAACAAATTGTGGGTGACTATTTTCACAAAATTGTTAATAAAACCAATGTAGCCTTGTGTCACTCTTTGTGAATCCAGCCCCATGTCTTAACATGAAGGTATCACTGAAAGTGGATATTGATGGTTTCAATGGAGTGACATTTTAATGAAGAAGCATAGTCTCATTATGATTATCTCATTTTGTGTGGTAAAAATATAGGAGATGGCAGCTCTATGGTGGCACAGTTTTAAGTAGGCAATTACTATGACAAAGCAGTGCCTTTTGGAAACCTGGATACAGATGTTTATGTGTTGTAATCAGGTTCAAAATATTTTTCTGTCCTCTATAAGGATGTTCAAAGTTTCAAGAACTAGTTTACCCATTAATAATTTACAGTTCCATGTCAAAACCACAAAGGGAAAACATCATGGTCATTTATCGGTCCCATGAAATTAAATGAATGAAATTCACAAGGAGGAATTTGTAAGGGTTTTAGCAAAATTTGTTAGATAAAATTCTCCTGAAATGAATTGTGCATTGAAAATATGAGGTTTTATTAACAATCCTAGGAAAATAATCACCCAAAATTTGTTTATTTTATCACACGCTTTTTCAGATGCACAGTCTTGATGGGATGTAATAATTTACACCTGCTTTAGTAGTACAGCCATTTGTGTCCTGCCCTTTGAAGTTCTCACAATGGTTTCATTATTTTAGGTAACTGCTTTTACTGGTGAAAATGTTTATTTTAATAACAGTTGGGCTGCCAAAGAACTCTATTTTGAAGGAATTATTTTGAGAAACATATGTAGCGCCATATTGTTTCAACAATGTGTCACCCATCAGTGTGACAGTGTTCCTCAGAAGTGTGTAGAACTAGATGGAAATTGCGAATTTTGTTTTTGTAGAACTTTGTGAACTTTCATGGATTTCATGAAATTTTCCAATCCTCTGCCTTTGGTGAAATTAAAGTCTTGTGAATATGCTTGGCAAATTTCACCCAGCTCCACAGAATTGCCTGCTGAACTGCAGAATAATACACATGAACTGTGGAATGACAGTTCTGAGGAATTCCATTCAGCAGTTTCATTCATTAATCCATAATATATGTAATTATTCTGTAATTTGGTATCAGTTCTGCAGAATTTCAATCTGCAGTTTGATACATTAATCCACAGTTCATATATTCATTCTGCACTTCAGCGATTCACTGAAATGTTGACTAAATGTGAATTGTAAATTAATGTATTAAACTGCAGAAATATATTCTCCAGAATTGACCACTGTGGGATCAGTTTTGCAGAATTTCTTTCCACAGTTTAATATATCAGTCTGCAATTCATACATTCATTCCAACATTCTAAATCAGAATGTTTGCAAAGATTGCCAAAGAGCATTCTGAAATGTAACAAAAAGCAAAATTCTGACCTTTGCCAAAATCCTGCTGACTAAAGTTTAATTTCGCATAGCCCTAGATGTCTGACAAAAGATAACATTAAAATGTGTGGTACTGCATCTCAATGTGGAAAACAAATTCAGAAAACCTTTACTACATTAATTTTGAGCTTGTAACATTTATAGTAATGCACCTTGCATAGAAAAATCTATTTCTGCTTTGAAGGCACAGTGTGGAGTGTAGCATACCTTCCCCATGTGGAACACAAAGTTTCTGAGAGGTACTGTATAATAAGTGCTATCACCAGTAATGTGTGGCAGTTCAAAGAGATGCATAGTAATGCTATGAGTAAGGCTTGTTGTGTATATGCCATATTGACATTGTCTTTTCTCACATGCAATTCTGTATTATGTAACATCTTTCATATGTCATCTCACTATTTGTTTTAATCATTGGATAAAACTTACATTCTCTTCTTATATCTAGGCATGCAGGTTCTGGAATGGAATGGCATCCTCTGACTGGTAAAACCTATGAAGAAGTCCAAAGTATTATTTGTCAGCCAAGTGGGGAAGCTGAAATATGTAAGACTGTGAGTTTTTCCCCATCTTTCTGTTTCCATATATGGCTTTTCATTGCTTTTTATAGTGGCTGAGATCCCAGAATTGTGGTTAGGCTACATTAATTTTGTATATCTTAAGATCTGTGAGGGGAAGCAAAACTTTTTTAAATCCTTTAACAAAATAGTCTAGTTGAAATTGAAACACCCTTCAGTCTATTACATTAACAGCTTTCCAGTTGTATTTCTGCTGCTATAACCTTTCCAACAAACTATACTTAAAGTACATGCAATTAATGTTATGTCATGACACAAAGTAAGGACAGCATTATGGTGTTCCACTCTAGCATTTGTATGTCTGTCTGTCATCAGTAATGTTCCTAAAGCCTGTTAAAGCAAACAGCTATCTGAACTATTGCTGGCTGGATTTCTACCAGATTTGGAAGCACAAGACTCCATGTGATGGGCTTCAGTTTATTTAATAACTGCATTGCTATCCCATATTATATGACATTGGTGAAAAACTTCAACTTTATTTTTCCTGTCTGTCCATGAACATACAGTATATAGTATGGCTGCTTTTTCAAATTTGCTACAATATATGAACTTTTAAAGAATCAGCATATCAAATTTGAAAATCAATACCTGTGACCAATGATAAAGATCAGTGGTTCCATTTTCATATGTCCAAGTTTTCTTCATGATTGCTATAATTGTGTCTTTCACTTTCAAGACGAGTGAACACAATTCAGAAATGTATTTTGTTTGAAACAAAGAAACATAGAAACATAGACTTTGACGGCAGATAAGGACCGCTTGGCCCTTCTAGTCTGCCCATTTCCTACCTACAGGATAGGCGCAGATCCTAGTTAACCAACAGCCTATTTCTTCCTACCCCCACAAGAATTGCCTTATGTCTGTCCCATGCATTCTTGAATTCTCCCACAGTTTTAGACCCCACAACCTCCTCAGGAAGGCTGTTCCATGCATCCACTACCCTCTCTGTGAAATACTTCCTCGCATTGTCCCTGAACCTCCTCTATCTTTAAATTGTGTCCCTTGTTCTTGCATGTCTCTTTTCTGAAAGATGCTACCCTCTTGGACTTTGTTGATTCCACTGAGGTACTTAAAAGTTTCTATCATGTCCCCTCTCCCTTCTTTCCTCAAGGGTATACATATTAAGCTCCTTTAGTCTCTCCTCATACTACTTCTCTTGCAGACCCTGCACCATTTTAATTGCCCTCCTCTGGACTGCCTCTATCCTGTCTATGTCCTTGCGGGAGATGGGGTCTCCAGAACTGGACACAGTACTCCAGATGGGGTCACACCAACTGTCTGTACAGAAGGATAACAACTTCCTGTTTTCTGCTGCTGATGCCTCTCCCTATGCATCCCAGTATACCCCCAGCCCTCCCTACTGCCTTCTCACATTGCTTGCTAACCTTAAGGTCATTTGATATGATTATCCCCAGGTCCTTTCCTTTTTGTTGTTGTTTATGTATGTTATTGTTTTCAGTTTTGTCTTCCTGATAAATTCTTTAAGATAGACACCTTATTTACAATAGTACAAAAGAGGCACAGCATCACAACAGCATGCAAAAATAAAATAATACAAACTGAACTACTGTAGTACCATAATGACATGTATACAGTGTGTAGTAAAATAATTTAGTCAAACAAAACATTTTATTTTGTTATTTTATAGTTGATACCACTACTGTGAAAAATATAGTAACATTATTTCCACAGTTGTGACATGTCTAATGTGTTATTTGTGCAAGATGTGACATCATAGGGAACATTATATAAATAGGGCATCCATGGACTGCCTGCTAATGTTGAATTTAATTGTTGTGGATAGTAAATGTAATTTAGTTCTAGCACTCATTGCTTTGCTTTGCTTATTCACCCTTTATTCTATAGCAAATAAATTCCATATTTACAGGTTGCCCATGAGATATGCCCCATATACAATAGCAATGAGATTTCACTAGATGAATGGCAATAACCTTCTTGATGACATACCTCCTATCAGCAATAAAACACAATTTAGATATGTCTCAGACAAAGATAGCATAGGATTTACATGTCATACAATATTGTACCTAAGCAAAGGAAGAACAGCTGAAACAATGCCTGCTGACATTCTAGTGCAACTCTACAGTATTCTAAACTAAAGAGTAATTAAATCAAAATAAACAGTTATATCTCCTAAAAAGCCAATTTGAAAATGTGGAGTATAAACCAGACACACAATAATCTTAACATGTGTAAGGAGAGCAGGACATTCATAAATGGTATTGTTCTGCTCACACAATCATAAAGACAAAATGGCAGATTCTTAGTCAGGCCATTGCATATCTCCTGTAGATGCAAGTTCACAGGAATTGAAGATTGTGTGCCAAGTATTTGGCAGAGTTTGGAAGAGCAGTCCATGTGCTGGTGCCAAGAAGGATATGTTTTCTTGTTTGTTTGTTAAATTAAAGTAAATTTTTAGCTTTTGAAGAGCTTGGCCATATTGTCATTTCTTTTATTGTGCACTGCACATTAAACAAATACCCTCTGCTTGCACAGGATGCCTTCTGCCACAACGCCAACTGCAGCACTTTTCCCATCCCTCGACACAAAAAAAATATACAGCATTAATATTTCCAACACATTTGCTTGAAAATGAGAGGTAGCAGAGCACTTGCCTAACATCTGAATGCCAGTGCCAGTGTCAGGATTCTGCAGCACCATGTAAAGCTGAAGATGACACAATCAGAAGAGTAAGTGTAGAAATATTACCTACTGTGGTCATGAGTTAATTGTGCCCCTTCAAGAAAGACAGTTTATTTTTATTCAGTAAACAAACAATAAAAAGGACATTTCTAAGTTTCCAATGGACTTTCATCCTTTATATTTTTACTGAATTTTAGATTTACAGTATATTAATATTTAAATTAAAAAGAAATGCCCACAAAACAGAAATATTCAAACTATAATGCCCTGTAGCCATGAACTCCTAAAGGTAAAGACCTTTTAGTAGACACATATATAGAGGGAGACAATATATATGCAAAGCTTGTATAGTTATTACAAATACCAGTTAGCAGAATCAACGATACAAGCTAGACACACCATAATTCAACCTATATCTATAGAATTATTACAAAAAGGAGGAACTTCAATAAACCTAGTAATATTTGCTAAAAATATTTATCTTCATGTAGTCATTAACTAAATAACTTCCATGTGTAATATATCAATCCTAGAATCTCAGTTTGCACATATTGCACTACAGCATATCAAAACTTGAGCGGTCATCTGGCTTGTCTGAAATCCTTTATTGAGGAAAAGACATACAGTATGTGATTTTAAAATTGAGACCAAATTACCCAACTGAGGAATGGGGATATGATAGCTAACTGCCATGTACCCTTACTGCATTGGCTCACACCCATTTTACTCCAGAATTTGGGGATTTACATATTGTAGCCTCATGGTGACCATATGATTGGACCATATTATTGGAAGCCCACTATCAAGCCATTTTTGCTAACATTTCCACCCTGGTATATTAGGTATTCTGAGAACACACTGTTAGGGCAAAGTAATCTGGTTATATGACATGGAACCAACTGTTGAGGGGTAAGTAACTATTCAGAAATTGTCTCATTGGGGATGCTAGAATGGCTTATTTAGCAACTAGGGCCCTTTAAAGTGGTACAGTTCAAAGCTCTAAAGGCAAACAAAAGTTCTAGGATCTAAGTGAAAAGACCTTGATTTTCAATGCATTTATTAACTAAGGTTTTTTAAAAAGAAACTCATGTATTATTTGGTTCCACACAAATCATATGAAACCAAATTAATGTGACATTTTCCCTTCCTTTAAAGAAAAGATGCCACACTATATTATGTATATGCTCTTGTTTCTCTACCAGTTTTCCAGAATGTTTTCTAAAAGTGAATAAAATTGTAACTTGCACTATTCTATAGTCAAATCTAAGAAAATTAAAATATACAAATAGTTTAATTTCAATATTTTCAATGTGGTTTCATTCTTTTGTTGTTCCAATAGAGTTCCAATTAGGGTGGCTAACATATAGAATAGTCTTCTCAGTGATGATGTGGAAAGTGGCAATGAGCAGACTTTCAAAGCAGGACTCAACAGTTTCCTAAAAGACAATGGAATTGAAGGTTCCAGATCATGAGTAGGGGTAACATTTAATCTGGTGTCCTGCATCAGGATGCAGGGTCATGCCCTGAAGCGCATGGATGGTAAATGTAGGTGTCTGTTAGGTCACTTTTAATCCCATAGGGCAGAGAAGCTATGGATCAGCTCTCAGCAGAGATAGTGGACACAGAGAAAGCACAGGCCTTAAAGATAAGCCTTGTCAAATTTTTTCTTATCAAGAGAAACACCAGGTTCCCTAAGTAGACGTCCACAGAGGAATCCATAACAATTGGTATATATTTGCACAGCATACATATTTTCCAGCCTATACCATGGAGGGGAAACAAATGATAGACCAAGAGTCCCTTTGACAGTAAATCACTATGTTGCTACTTTATTGTATGTATTTTAGTTGCAAAGATTGCATTTTTGCCCATACTTAAATTTTGAGTATTCACTGCCATCATGCCATGCCACAGGAGGGGCAGACAAGGTGGACCCTAAGTCCCTTCTAACATCATAATGCGATGTTAAACTACTTTTTCTGCTACTATTAAACTCTAATTCTAGATGCAAACATCAGTTGGAGCTCCAGCTTTAAAGTGGGTGGACTGGCTTAGACTGATGCCATCTTTCCTTGATTCTCTGATGCAAATACTCATTTCTGTTACAACCAAATCAAACCCCAGAAGTTGGAAAGGTTTCACACATTTTGATCAGTCAGAATAAGTACTTCAGTTCATGATTCCATGAAACAGAGAACCATAAAAACATAGAATTTAACAGCAGATTAGGACCACTTGGCTCACCCTGTCTTCCAATTTTTCCCTACTTACATTATTACTGTACACCATACTTGACCTACAGCTCTTTCTCCCTCATATCTTTCTGCTCTGATACTCTTATGCCAATCTTCAGATATTCTTTAACCCCACTATTGTTTTCACCCATCACCTCTGCTTGAAGGCTGTTCCAGGAATCCACCACTCTTTCTGTGAAGAAGTACTTCCTCACATCTCTCCTGAGTCTACCCCCATCCAGCTTCACAGCATGTCCACTTGTTCTTAAGCACCAACTCTTCTAAAAATAATTCCCTCCTGTACCTTTATTTACCCCAACAAGTATTTAAAGGTCTCTATCATATCCCCTCCCACCTCTCTCTCTTCCATGGTGTACATATTCTGGTCCTTTGTCTTTCCTCACAGGGCTGTTAATGCAAACCCTTCACCGCTTTAGTTACCCTCTCTGAATGCCTGTACTCTGTCTATGTCTTTCCAGTGATATGGTCTCCAGAACTAAAAAAGTACTCAAGGTGGGCTCTTACCAACAATTTATGCAGAGGCAACACCATCTCCGCTTTCTGCTGGTGATGCCCCTCCCTATGTACCCCAGCATCCCAGTAGACCTCTTTACTGCTTAATTTCTCTGCCTGGCCACCTTTATGTCATCTGATATGATTAACCTCAGGTTTGTTTCCTGCTTGGTGATTGACAATTCCACTCCACCTATTTTATACTCCACTCCTGGGTTTCTGTGCCCTAAGTGCATTACTTTTACATTGAAATCCAGCTGTCATACCCTTGACCACTCCTCTAGTTTTCTCAGGTCTCTGCTCATCCTTTCTGCTCCCCGAGTTTTCACCCTATTGCAGATTTTGGTGTCATCTGCCAAGAGGCAGACTGTCCCTTCCAGCTCCTCAGTAATGTCACTTATAATCGCATTAAAGAGGACTGGTCCCAGCACTAATCCCTGAGACACCCCACTTGGTCACCCTACTCCTTCCTTGGAGTGAACTCCATTTACAGTACCACCACCCTCTCTGCTATCCCCAACCAATTTCTTATCCAGTTTACTGCTTATGACTTCTCCTAGCTACCCAGCTTGCTTACTAGTCTGTAATGAAAGGTGTTGAAACTTACTGAAATCTAAGCAGACTACCTTCAACACTCCACCCTGGTCTATATCCTTTATTACCCTGTCAAAGAAATATATCACATTAGTTTGACATGACCTCCCACCTGTGAGCCCGTGCTGCCTCTGGTCTTGTAACACACTGGATGGAGGATATTCCGCAATCATTTCTGTCGGCAGGTATTCCATTATCTTTCCCAACATTGATATCAGACTGACTGACCTATAATGGCCAGCCTCCTCCCTACAATCACTTTTTGTAGTAAAACAACATCTACCTTCCTCCAGTCTTCCTGAGCCCCATCCTGTTTCTGGTGAGCTGCAAAATAGGACTGTCAGAGGTGCAGCCAGTATCTCCTCAGCTCCTTCAATACCCTTGGATGCACCCCATCTGGCCCATTACTATGTCTACCTTCAGAGTAAAAAGTTCCTTCAGGGTTCTCTACTCCAAAAATGGACTAATGTCCACCTCCTCTCTTCAAATCGCCTATAGCTTTGTTGTGGCCCTCCCTTTCTCTTCTTCAATGAATAATGAATAAAAGTATCTGTTCAAGATGTCTATCTTTTCCTGGTCCCTTCTGCATAGTCCTCCTTCCTTTTAACCTTACAATCTCACCACTGATCTTCCTTTTTTCACTTACATACCTAAAAAAAATGTATTGTCCCTTTATTACCTCCTGGGCTGTTCTCTTCAGTTTGAACCATTAGCACTCCTTACTGGTTTCCATGCTTCTCTCGGTCACTTCTGATCACCTGCCTATCCTTCTCCTTCAGCTTCTCCTTATACTTTTGAATGCTACCATTTTAGCCTTTTGCCTTTTCAGTCACCTTGCTCGAGAAACATGGTGGTTTCTTCTTCCTCTTGCTTTTGCCCCTTGTTTCATGTTGAGGTTTGTTGCCTTTATTATGCAAACTTTAGCTTCGCCATTGTTTGCCCACCCTGACCAGGGCACCCTCCTGCCAGGTCATCCCTGAGGCATTTACCCATCTTTATAAAATCTGCCTCCTGATATCCAGGTCCCTCACCTTTGCATGGTATGATACCAAAGCTGGCTTTATATTAAATCAGACTGTATTGTGATCACTAGTTCCCAGGTGGCCTCTACCTTGAAATCTTCAACACTGTCCCTTTAGTGAGTACCAGATTCAGTATTGCCCCATCACTATTGGGTTATTTGACTAGTTGCCTGAGGAATGCCTCCAGTAGAGAGTCCAGGATGTCTCTTCTTCAGCACAGCTGCTGCTGGGAGGCTGAAACCTACATCTGGCAGGTTGAAGTCCTCCATCAGCAACACCTCCCCTTTTCTGCCATCATGCCAGAGACATTCAAGGCACCTTATCTATCCTCCTCCTGTGCTGAGATCTGTAGATCACCCAGTACAAATAGTAAGGCTCCTTTCCCCATTACCAGAGTGACCCACAGTGGTGCTGCCTGCCCCATATTCCCTTTATCTCTGTCACTTTGATGCTTTCCCCACAAAAGCAGCATACCACCACATTTCTTCCTACCCACTCTTTTCTGAACTGAGTATAGGCTGGTATGTCCCCAAGCCATGGTTTTCAATGCACCGATTTGGCAATGCTCACAATAAACAGGCTAGTTTCTGCCATGATGGCCTCTAGATCCAGAACCTTGTTTCCTAGACTTCTATCATTTGCACGCATGGCCTTCTAGAGGTTTGTTGCTCACCTTTTTTCATGTTTTCCTCCTCCATCTCCCTCTGTTTAGTGCTCACATTCATTCCCCTTTATCTCTCCCATCTTGCTCACAACATTAATTTGCACCCAGTGGATTCTTCTCCCCTGGATTCTCCTTAATCTCTACTTCAGCCTGTGGAGGGATCAGTGTCTGCCTCCCCAATTCCTTCTGCCACCCCTCAGCTAGTTTAAATGTTCATTAAAGTAACTTTACGAAGTCCACTGAGTACTATGATTCTCCTGTCGAATGGATGCAAGCTGTAATCCCTGTTTAGGCCATTATCTTGCAGGTGGCTCCAGTCCCCAGTGTAGCCAAATCTCACCTTTATGCTCTATTTCTTCAACCAAAGATTGCTCTTCTTCCCGTGTTGTGACAGGTAGCACGTCAGCAAAGCCAATGAGAGCTACCTGTCTAAGATCCTCCCAGCTCCCTAAACTCCTTAGAACTAACCCAGCACAGTTCATAGCCAGGTAATTAGTCCCCAGGTGGATAATGACATCAAACTCTCCCTCCTGTCCTGCTTCCCTAGCAGTCTTCAGGATCTACTTCCCATCCCTCAGTCTGCAACAGTGCATTGGCACCTAATCTGCCTCTGTCTCTTTTCCTTTTCCAAAACTATTCCCCACACAATTGAGTCCCCTACCGAAGTTGCTTCCTCCTCCTCTAGGGTCCTCTACCATCTCCTTGTGGTCTTCACTATGAAAGGCCACTACATTCTTCCTAGTCATTACTGCAGATGTTTCCTCCAGAACAACTGCCCCACCAAAAGCAACAAAAAGAAATTTCATAGTGCTGCTGGTTGAGGAATTGCCTCTGTCACAACACCTCCATCCTTCCAAAGCCCACTACAGTCTAGCCATTCATCAACCCTGGCATCCTCTGAGATAACGATTGCAGACATGGTGGCCCCGGGTGGGAGAAGAGGTCTCCCAAATCTGAGCAAATTCAGTCTGAGTCTAGCAATCATATCCCTCAACTCAGAGGTGAATATAGATTGGGAAGCACCACATTCTCCAGAAGATTTCTCTGGAAATTGACTCCCTACAGCTATTGCATTGCACGACTCCCAGTATCCTCAACTTCTATTCTCCTGTGTTACGCAAAAATACTGTTGTGCCTGCACCACTGATATGGTGTTTATAGTTTTTCCTCTTTTGTTTTTGTTTTTATTTGTGTTTCCCCATGCCTTGTTTAAATCACTTTATTCTTCTACCCTAGATAGGGTGTTGCTCCTATTTCAGTTTGGCCTGCCTTTGACCTTCTATCCTTCCAGTAGTGACTTTTACACAGTAGTAAACACTTGCTTTACCTTAGTTGACCGAAAAAGTACCCTGCTTTCCTGCATCCTTGTGCTGATACCTACTGAGGCCTAAGACGCCAGTTACTTGTTCCACCTCTTAACTGTTCTACCTCGTTGAGACACTAAAGTGCTGGGCTTGTTAGAGGGAACAGTTTTTATAGTGCTCTTATAAGTATGCATTAATAATCTGTCAGCCAACACTCAATGACACACCTGATTCACAGGGCTTTCTGAATCTACTCAGCCTAAGATAATCTCCTGAGCTAGTTTCCCACACACCACCTGTTACAATTTTAAAGATAAGCCACGCCCCAAACAACACCTACAAATTTGTTATTCCTCCCCACTTACCATGCTACCTTCAGAAGAAAGAGAATGTAATTAATTATTCCCTTAAGGTAAAGCTAGGTGCTTTCACTGCTCTCTGTCATCAAAGTCTGTTGTGTACAACCAAGTGACAGTAACCTGACACCTTAACAGTTCAGGGCAAATTTTACATTCCTTTGTCTATTGTTTTGTTACTACTTTTCAATTAATGAACTTGGAATTTGGTACATATCTATGAGAAAACAGCTCACCTTATGTCAATGTATTTATATGTTTATCAATCCAGCCATGCAGCAGCAGTTTGTTAAAACTGCTACACTGAGACCCCACCTGGAGTACAGTGTACAGTTCTGGAGACCTTACCTACATAAGGACATAGGCAGGGTAGAGAAGGGTCAGAGGAGGGCAACAGAGATGGTGCATGGATTGCATCACAAGTCCTATGAGGACAGGTTGAAGGAACTGAACATGTACCCTGGAGGAAAAGAGGGAGAGAGGGATATGATAGAGACATACAAGTATCTTACAGGGAGAAACAGGGTGCAGGAATACACTGTTTTTAAGCGAAAAGATGTTCCAGGACTAGAGGGCATGGGATGAAGTTGGGGGAGGATGATTCAGGAAACGTGAGGAAGAATTTCTTCACAGAATGGGTGGTGGACAAGTGGAACACCCTGCCAAAGGAAGTGGTGGGGGCTGAAACAATCACGGATTTAAGAATGCATGGGATAGACATAAAGGAATTCTGGAGGTCGAGGTAGGGCAATAGACTTCTGAGAAAACATAAACTGAACTTACAAGCTCAAATGGGCAGACTGGGTGGGCCATAGGCCCTTATCTGCTGACACTGTCTATGTATCTATGTATCTATGTATACTGTATCTTGGCTACTGCTGGTCAGTTTTCGAGTAAAGTTGGCCTTGTGTACCTTTGTATGTAACTGACAACATTCAGTCAATTGTAGTCTAACAATCACTTTCTCATGTGACTTTACATCGAGTAATACTGACAGTGACAGCTTCTATCTGGTGCCATAGGAGTTGAAAGAATAAAAAATATCAAAGAAGCAATAAATGAATTCTTGTGAGATGTAAATGTTTCACCAGGTTTGATTTCCATCCAATTTTTAAATGGTGATTTCATGATAAACATCATGTAAACGTAGTATACTTTCAATGTTATTTTTTCACAGTACAGGGATGTTTTTAATGCAGGTATGTCATTGCAAGTGAGGCTAATAGAGATTAGCACACAGTTTCTTTCAAAAGCCTAATTTTTTTTTTTATTTTAAGGGACATAGGTTTACAATAAATCTCTAAATGAAAATAAGTAAAGCAGTTCACACTAGAAAAGCAATTCTATTCAGATTTAATTGAAAAAACGTTCACTTTGAAACATATCTTTTATAGTCCTACTATTCAGATGTTGGCTTGATAGCCATGAAATATAGAAACAGAATCTGATGGCAGATAAGGACCACTTGGCCTATACAGTCTGCCCATTTATTCCTACCTACACTGTTACTGCAGACTGTGCCCGATCTACAGCTCATTCTCCTCCCTTTCCTTTCCACTATGATTCCCTTGTGCTTATCCCATGCATTCTTGAACCCGATCATTGTTTTTGCCCCCACTACCTCTGCTGGAAAGCTGTTCAAGGAATCCACCACTCCTTCTGTGAAGAAGTACTTTCTCACATCTATCCTGAATCTACACCCTTCCAGCTTCATAGCATGTCTTCTTGTTCTTGAGCACCTTTTCTGAAAATACTTTCACTTGACAGCCCGTGGCATTGAGGGCTGGAGGCGCTGTACACTACACTGCACCATGCCGTGACCCATGTTTGGGAGTGAGTGCAGACCGCTGGGGTTGGTGCAGGGAGGAGAGGGATCGAGTGTCCCAGGACATCTCTTCTTCTCTGGAGGAGGGTCACCAGATGTCGTGCATGCCTGGCCCTAGAAGTGGCTGGGGTGGCACACTGACACTGCATCTACAGGGTAGGGGTGGAAGATACCTGATGGTGTGCACATATGGGAACGTGCATGGCACCATCACTGGTATCATTGTAAGCTCTGCCTCTGAGGACAATGAAGAACAAGGAAAAGGGCTCCTGGTCGGGCAGCATGAGCTTCCATCCTCCACGGTCCAAGCCTAAATGGCGCTTCCTCCAATGTGGATCCATTCAAAGTGAGTTGAGCTTGGGAGCACCTCATCACCCTGCTGTGGAGGCAAGCTGTATGGGGATACAGGAATTTGGGCTGATTCGAGAGCGGGCCGAGGACAGTCAGGATGTAAGGCCGACCAGGAGCCAAGGGAGAAAATATCAAAAAAAAGAATACTTTCTTTCCTTACTCTTAGTTACCCCTGTGAGGTACTTAAAGGTCTCTATCATATCCCCACATTCCTCCTCTGTTCCAAGGATATCACACTAAGTCCTTTGGTCTCTTCTCATACGGCTTTTGATGTAGACCCTGCATCATTTCAGTTGCCCTCCTCTGTACTGCCACCACTCTGTGTCCTTCCAGCGATGTGATCTCCAGAACTGGACAGAGTACTCTAGGTGGGTCTTACCAATGATCTATATAGAGGCAACACCACTTCCTTCTTTCTGCTGGTGATACCCTCCCTATGCACCCCTAGAATCCCAGCATCCCTCTTTACTGCTTTATTGCTCCTCCTGGCCATCATTATGTCATCCGATATGATGAACCTCAGGTCTCTTTCCTGCTTGGTGGTTGTCATTTCCACTCCACCGATTTTGTGTTCGGCCCCTAGGTTTCTGTACCCTAAGTGTATAATTTTACACTGTTGTGCATTGAAACTCAGCCCATATCCTTGAACACTCCTCCAGTTTTCTCAGGTCTCTGCTTATCTCCCCACCCCACCCCCGAGTGCCCATCCAACCAATTGCAGATTTGGGTGTCCTACAAAGAAGCAGACCTACCTTTCAAAGTCTCCTGCAATGTCATGTCTAATGACATCAAAGATGACCAGTCCCAGCACTGATCCCTGAGGCACTCTACTGGCCACCCTCCTTCAAATCAAATCAAATCAAATCATTATTTATATTGCGCTTTTCATACCAAGCGAGTACATAAAACATAACATCAGTAATAAATAAAAGTTAAAGTTAGGCACAGTTAAAAGACAGCAAAATATAAACTAATCAAAGGCCAATATAAACAAGAAACTCTTCAAAGAAGCCTTAAAAGATTCTGTGGATGGACAATCCCTAATCTGATGAGGTAGAGATCCCACAGGGTTGGAGCCACAGAAGAAAAGGCTCTGGCCCCAGAAGATTGAAGACAAACCCTGAAATCTCTAGCAATCCCTCATCGGTGGAATGGAGTGAGCGGGAAGGGCAGTAGGGCTGAAGAAGATCTTTCAAGTAGCCCAGTCCCTGTCTGTGTAGGGTCTTATAGGTCAGCAATGCGACTTTGAAGGTAATCCTCCAATGCACTGGCAGCCAGTGCAGTTCACAAGAGAACAGGCATGATATGGCAAGTTCTTGGTAGCTCAGTCAACAACCTGGATGCAGTGTTCTGCACCAGCTGCAAGCGGCGTAAGGTCCACCCCAATAACCCTAGATATAGAGCATTACAGTAATCTAGACTCAAGGAAACAAAGGCGAACCAATAAAGGGAGGTAATTATGGAACATGGTGCTTTATCCGTCTATATTCCTCAGATGGTAGAACGAGGACTTGACAATGGCCGACACCTGGGACTTAAGTGTCAGTGTATTATGCCCAGATTTCGCACTCGCTCAGAAGGTCTCAACTGGTCCCCCCAGCACAAGGCCAGAGGGGAATCCGGAGTCAACTTCTCTATGCGGTGACCAGGGTCCGCCACCAATACCTCAGTCTTATCTGGATTCAGCCTCAAC
Organism: Neoceratodus forsteri; assembly: GCA_016271365.2. NCBI lineage: Eukaryota > Metazoa > Chordata > Ceratodontiformes > Ceratodontidae > Neoceratodus > Neoceratodus forsteri. Next base: position 799,048,777 of record CM028131.1, read on the forward strand.
CAGTTGGCACTCATCCAGTCCTGGATTTCAGTGAGGCAGTTGTTAAAGACCGTAAGTGCGTCATTCTGTTCGGTGCTAAAGGATATATAGAGCTGAGTATCATCTGCATAGCAGTGAAAACTCAGCTCATAACGCCTAATAATGTCTCCTAACGGTAGCATTTACACCATGAACAACATTGGAGAGAGCACAGAACCCTGTGAGACTCCACAGGGCAGCACAAAGAGAGCAGAGGAAAAATTCCTGATACTACACTCTGAGATCTGCCCGTGAGAAATGAGTGAAACCATCTGATGACTGTTCCAGATAGTCCACAGATAAGCTGCAGACATTCCAACAATGTCCCATGGTCCATGGTGTCAAATGCAGCAGAGAGAGATCAAGGAGAACCAAGATCGAACTGCACCTCCGATCTTTTGCAATTAGGAGGTCATTAAGTACCCAAACCAACCCTTCCTTGGGTGAACTCCTATGACCACCACCCTCTGTCACCTATCCCTAACCAATTTTATACAGTTGACTAACTTTGGACCACCTCCAAAGCTACCCAGCTTACTTACTAGTTTCCTATGTGGAACAGCGAGAAAGCCTTAACTGACATATAGGTGGGCTACATCCACTGCTCTACCCTGACATAAATCATTTGTTACCCACTCAAAGAAATCTATCAAATTCCTTTTACATGACCTCCACCATGTGAAACCATGCTGCCTTGGGCCTTGTAACTCACTTGATTCTACATATTCCATAATCCTTTCCTTCAGCAGTGATTCCAAAACTTTTCTACCACCAATCTTTTAAATGCTCAAGTTCTCTTCCCTATTTGACTCTACCACCTTGCTTACTTTATTAATTTGCACCCTGGGGATTCCTCTCTCCTTGGTTCCACTTACTGTCCACGTCAGCCTGTGGGACTGCAGTTTCTGACTCCCCAATTCCTACCACTGCCCCCTTGCCTAGTTTAAATGTTCATTGAAGTGAGACTTAAATTATCTACCAAGGACTGTGGTTCCTCTAAGGTGGTTGCAGGCCATCACTCCTGTATAGGCCCTTATCCTCAAAGGTGGGCCCCAGTCACCAATGTAGCAGAACCCTTATTCTCTGCACCATTCCTTCATCCATGAGTTGAAGCTTCTGGTGTGGAGATCTATCTGACTTCCCTGTCATAGACAGCATCTCAGCAAAGCCACTGAGCAATCAACTTAAGATCCCTACCCAGCTCTTTAAACTCCCCATGCACTATTTCAGCCCTGTCCATAGCCAGGTCAGTAGTCCCAGGTGAACAAAGACATTTAGTTTCCTCCCTACCATCCTGATCCCCAAGCAGTCCTCAAGATCTGCTTCTCATCACTCTGGATAGTTGTCAATCACTGAACATGTACTATATACAGTACATGCTCATTCAGAGATCAGTCAGTGGCTGGCCATGGTGGTGAACAGTGGGCTGTACCAGTCACCAGCTTGGTTATGGGTTGGGGGGGAGAGGCGATAGGGCACTGCATGGCGGAGTACACTAGACTACCAAGAATTTCTATTAATAGCAGATCGTGCTGGGTTGATCCGCTAGACCACCAGGGAATATAAATATTATATGATACCATATTACTAAATATTATAATGGGAGATCAGGGCTGGGGGTTAGACTACCAGTGAATATAAAATAGAGGATAAAGTGTAGGTCTGGGTGTATAATGAGAATTTACACACACCGAGGGGTTTGATGCTACATAAACCCCAAGAATGAAGCTTGAGGGGTTTATGTGCAGCATCAAACCAAAAGGGTGTGTAAATTCGAGTTTACCTATACCAGACCTATATTTATTTTATATAATTGCTGGGTTTCTCTTTTTGCCTCAACAATTATATAAAATAAAAGAGGCTGCTGTGTGCCGTAGTCCGACTCACGGCATGGCACGTGGTTGGTTTTCATTTTTATTTCAAACATTTTGTGGGCAATCCGTAGCAATGTGGTATATTTAAGGTTTTTACAATGTTACTTATGAGTGTCCATGGCAGTTTGTATCCATGCTGGGTTTATATTCGGGAGACAGTGACTGAGAATCGAGGAAGTTCAAGTGATCACATGAGAGAGTGGGGAAACCAGAAGCGGTTTGCCGTTATAAACACCTTATAACGGCAAATTATGCCACGGTTTCCTATGGGAAAAAGAGGAACCATTAATTATATGTATATTATACATATTACTTATTGGTATAACGGGTATCCCATGATAAGGGCATCTGCTATTGAGCACTTCCAAAAGGGCAACTCAATAGCAGTACGCAGTTTACAGGGCTATTGGACAGGTGGGCTTAATACGGGTATAGAGGCATCCTGTAGCTATATGTATACACATACCTATTGTGGGGTGTTGTCTAATCCTCTGGTGGTACACATCTTATAGCTGATCTTTCTCTGCAGTCAGGTGTGGTCTATAAAGTTGTAGTCAATTGTAGTCAATAGCCATTGGTGACGTGGTTTATCTTATTGTCTGCCTTTGTCTCGCTGCTTTACCATGGGCTGCTTGCTTGAAAATGACTGTGTTGGGCTACAGGTGTGCAATAGGCTACCCAGTGGTACTCTGCTCCTGGTGGAGTGATGGCTGCAGGTCTAACTGCCTTTTTGACTGCTCCTTAGTGCTCTCCAGGTAGCCTGGGGGTCTGGTCACCCCTATCTCCTCATTTCTCCTGGGTCCCAGTTGTATTTAAGTCTGACCGTGCATTTAGAGCTCATGGGGCCCCAGCTACTTCAGGAGGGGGCTGCATCATCCCCATCTCTAATGCTCTCACAAAGGGGTTGCTCATGGTATTGTTCCTCCCTATTATCACTCTGGACTGTACTCCCACATGAGGCAATTCGGTTCTCACCAGGATTACTTGATGAGTGGGACTTTACTTTTTCTAACCTAATAGCCACCAGGGACGACAGACTCCCTGGCCCATCTGCTGCCTTAAACTGCGGTGCTTTCTGTACCCTATCAAAGTGGTCAGGGCATCGGCCACAGGACATCCACTAAGGCAGGTCCTCCCCTCTGAGGCATTTCCTCTGGCTCCTACTGGTGACACTCGTCCTGGCAGGGGATGTGGAGTTGAACCCAGGTCCTACATGGTCACGCCTCTCCTCTCCTGTGGGCTGGCAGTCAGAGAATGGGCTGAAAATAGCTTATCTTAATGTCCGTAGCCTTTTGCCCATCATGGTTGGACTCCATGCCTGGTCACCCACTACAAGCCTGACATCCTAGGGATAACCAAATCTTAGCTTAAACCCTTGATCCCAGACTCTGCTTGTGTGCTTCCCGGCTTTGACTTCCTCAGGCAGGATTGTCCAGGAAAAAGAGGGGGTATTCTGTTTACTACAGGAGCTACCTTAACTTGTCAGTGCTGACCTGCCCTCAGCCAGAGCAGTCTTCCTGTGAGCTGATGCACACTGTTCTGCTACTTGGGAATGCAAAGAAACCACACATTATATGCACTTATAATCCTCCATGGGTGGTGTACTGACATATCCTCCTTCTTGAATCTGTTGGTTTCAGGACAGGAAACAATGAGGTAATAATCCTAGGGATCTCAACCTAAACTGGCTTTGAGGCAATGTCAAGCAGTATAAAACTATGCAAGCTGTCTTCTCATGTCCCAACTCATTCAGGAGCCCACCGGATGGTTGTCCATAGGTGGTAACAGCTCTCCTGACTGGGTCCTGACCAACAGGCCTGAGCGGATTAGCCCTCAGGTACCCTCCCGGACTCCATCTCTGACCATGCCCCTGGTGTACAGCATATGGAAGATCTCCACCCCAAGATCCCTCCCAAAATCATCCAGGTCAGGGACTCTAGGTTTGACCTGGGACTTTCCAGGAGGATCTCATGTTCCTTGACTGGTCTTCAGTAATGGATGCCCAGAGTGCTTCCGCAGTCTGTCACTTCAATAGTATCATCAGGATGTTACAGAATAAGCATGCCCCTCGCCAGATGGAGGGTAAGGAGGCTGTCCTAAAATGGTTGCATGGGAGCCTCCTTGCTCTCATGAGGGCTAGAGATAAATGTTGGGTCAGTTTCAAGGTCTCAATGGACCAGACCATATTCCAACATTACAGGAGGCTGGGAATGAGTGCAAAAGGCTATCAGGGTTGCCAAAAGCGACTTCTGTAAAACTGCCTTGCAGACCTCAGCTAAGGACCCTAGGAACTTCTGGAGGAATATTAAAACATCGTGAGTGGCTCCTCCTCCTGTGAGGCTCTGGACATGCTCATTGATGGTGCTAGCTGTAATAATCCGCTAACCATCGCAAATGCATTCAATGCTCACTTCGGACCTGTCTGTGTTCACCTCACTATTCTCCTCCACTGGTCATGATAGTCCTATCCAAGTCCCTCTGCCTCAAATGGCACCTTCACCCATCTTCCATTCTATCTCAAGGCTGTGATGGTAAAAGAAATGCAGAGATTGCTAACTGTCTGTCACCTTTTCTAGTACTGGCCTTGATGGCATGGAACCAAAGCTTCTCTGCCTTGCCGCTGCCTACATTGCCTCCCCTGTGGTCCATATCCAACCTACCCTTAGCCTCTGGGGTTATCCCAGACCTGTGGAAGGTGGCATGGGTTGTCCCTGTGCTCAAACAGGCAACCCCAGGATCCTGACAACATGTCCGATTGCCATTCTGCCTGCCATCAGCAAGCTCCTTGAGAAAGTTGTATGGAACAACTCTTGGATTATATCCAGGCTCATGAGCTTCTGTCTCCTCGCAGCATAGCTTTGAAAAGGCACAGCACCACCTCTGCACTGGTCTCTGTCACTTCTGGATAAGGGCTGCTATGGACCAGGGCAGACTCTCTGGGGCCATCTTTATTGATCTCTCTAAAGCCTTTGACCTTGTTGACCATGCCTGCTATGCTCTCAACTTGGGTCTTTGGATTATCCTCTGGCCCTGAGTTGGTTCTCCAACTACCTTCATGGAAGGCAGCAACTGACCAAATATAGTAAGGTGCTCTCAGATGCTACCCTGTGTCCTCAGGGTCAGTCCATGGGCCCCTGCTTTTTCCATCTTCATCAACAACCTTCCTTCCTCAGCGGCCTCCTGCAGGGCTGTCCTGTATGCTGATGACCTTGTTATCCTCACTCATTCAAAGGATATTGGGGTCATTAACCACCAATTGAGTGAGGGATTCAGGAGTGTCCATTCCTGGATATCATCCCATAAGCTGGTCCTAAATCTTAAAAACCCAGGCCATGCTGTTTGGTTCCCTGGCCAAGTTAAAGGCCTCCTCTGTTCCTATATGCATCTCGGTATTGATGGCTCTCCTGTTCTCACCACCGATCTCGGCAAATACCTTGGGTGACACTTGACCTGCAGCTCGATCTTGGTCAGCATATCCAGAATGCATGTAGAGCTGTTAACTGGAAATTGGGTCTGGTTTACAGGGCAAGAATAACCTAACTCTGGCTGCTTGCCAACACTGTCTAGAGGGGTGTTTCTACCATCCCTCTGTTATGCTCCTTTGTTTGTCAATACCTTCAAGATCCACCTCTCTAGATGGACTGTTGCCTATAATAACATCTCCTGTTTTGCTCTTGGAGTCCCTCATTTCACTCACCACTGGGATCTGTACAGTAAGCTCAACTGGCTGTCCCTGCCCAATTATTTGAATTTTGTTTTGGGCAGTTTCACGGGTAAGGTACTGGGTACTGACACCCCCCAGACTGGCGGAGATCCTTGTACCAGCAGCCCCCGCCACTCACCCCTAAGGTCACTGGGCCCTGCTATCCTTAAGGTCCCTCCTACTCATACCAAAATGGGGATAGGGACTTTATGCCATGTGCCCCTAGACTGTGGAACTCCTTTATGTCCAGGTCCGACTCTCCCCAGTCGGGCCTACGCACCTCCCTGTGGAACCACTTGAAGCTCATCAGTATGTGACTGTCTTAACCCTCCTGATTAGCCTGGTCCTCTGAACAGTATACTTGAGTGTATTCATTCCATGTATCTTGCAAATGTGTAAATTTTGTATATATCTGTATATATTGCTGGTGACGTTGTGTCAGTGACGCTGTACCTTAGCATATTGATTATGATTACTGTCGTGACCTGAGATATCTCACTATGTTTGTTATGCTTCTTCTGACTTCTGTGTATCTGCCCTACTTGCTTCAAATTGTACTCTGTATGTTCTTTGATTTCCTGTACTCTCTGGATCGTACCTGAAAATAGGCATGTGTTTGTCCAGTGTACTTACCTGGTTTACAAAAGCTAAATAAAATAAATAAATACACGTAGGGGAGCATGCCTTGAGATGGGCAGAAGGAGAGGAGGGTTTGTGAGTGTAGTGCGTGGTGGTTGCTGTTATCAGGTGGCATGATGGGTCTGTGTGGGTGTGTTTAGGGTCTCGATGCTGGGCTAGAGTTGGTATTTTTGAACCAGTCTGTGGTATTTCTTTTTGTTTGTTTGTTTTCACCCCCAACATGCAGCCCCTGGAGTTGAGAACTTTAGTAGGGTGTGCGGGGTGCTGCTCACAAACCAAAAACTATGTTTTGGGCACCCTTTCTGTTATGCGTTTATGAGTGTTCTATCAGCTTAAATTGATTTTCGCTGATGTACATTCACCCCAACAGCGATCACCTTTCATGCATTGTTGTTATCACATAGAACTGTATAATGGGAGATCTGAGCTGGGAGGGTGCTAGGACTACAGGTCTGCTTGGGACATTGCGCACTGCCGGTCATTGGCATGTGGCAAACTATCTAGGTGTGCCTTCTGTTTTGTGCACCACTATGGTTTCCACAAGCCATTGGACTTTGCCACCGACCCTGCCCAACAGAGATTCAGGTAGATGGTCCCTGGCTTGCACTGATTTTTAAGAATATAGCCCATCTACTCTAGATAGTAAGTGATGGGGAGCACTCAACCTGTCTCTTCCTCCTTTTCCTATTCCCAACTGTATCCCCCACAGTCAAGTCTCCCAGAAGAAACCCTCCTTCGTGATCTCCACTGTGAGGGCCCCACATCCACTGTGGTCACTACCATAGGTGCGCCCTCATGACAGTCTCACCTCACCCAAGCTGCTTAGGAATTACATAGTAGTTCTGGTTGAGAAATGTGCCTCTTTCCCACCCCACCCCCCACTCTTCCAGGGCCCACTCTAGTCCATCTGTTTCTTCTCCTGGCATCTCCTGAAGTAACAGTGGCAGACTTGGTGGTCACTGGGTGGGGTAAGAGGTCCTCATCTAAGTTAACTTGAGCTGGAGTCTAGAGACCTCCTTCCTCAGTCTAGAGAGGTGTGTGCAGATGGGCAGCACCACAGTCTCTAGATTAGAAACATAGAATTTGACAGAGATAAGGACCGCGGTCCACCTAGTCTGCTCATTTTCCTACCTAACAGATAAGCTGCAGATCCTAGTTAACCAACAACTTACTTCCTCCTACTCCCCACTAGGACTGCCTTATGTCTGTCCCATGCATTCTTGAATTCTCCACTGTTCTTGACTCCACGACCTCTCAGGGAGGCTGTTCCATGCATCCACAATCCTCTCTGTGAAAATACTTCTCACATTACCTCTGAGCTGTCCCCTCTATCTTCAAATTGTGCCCCTTGTTCTTGCACATCTCTTTTCTGAAAGATGCTACCCTCTTGGACTTTGTTGATTCCTTGAGGTACTTGAAAGTTTGTATCATGTCCCCTCTCCCTTCTTTCCTCAAGGGTATACATATTAAGCTCCTTTAGTCTTTTCTTCAGATGTCTTCTAGTGCAGACCCTGCACCATTTTGATTGCCCTCTCTGGACAGCCTCCACTCTGTCTATGTCTTTGCAGAGATGGGGTCTCCAGAACTGCATACAGTACTCCAGATGGGGTCTTACCAACTGTCTGTACAGAGGGATAACAACTTCCTGTTTTCTACTATTGATGCCTCCCTATGCATCCCAGTATCCCCAACCTTCTTTACTGCCTTCTCATTGCTTGCCCACCTTTAGGTCATCTGATATAATTACCCCCAGGTCCCTTTCCATTTTACTGTTGTCAGTATCTCACCCCCATTATGCACTCCTCCTGGGTTTTGTTTCAGGTGCATTACCTTGCACTTCTTTGCATTGAATCTGAACTGCCATACATTTGACCATTCCTCCAACCTTGCCAAGTCCCTTCTCATCCTTTCCACTTCATCCTGTATATCAACCCTGTTGCAGATCTTTGTGTTGTCTGCAAACAGGCATACTTTTCCTTCCAGTTCCTCTGCAATGTCATCTATAAAGAAATTAAAAAGGACCAGTCCCAGTACTGAACCCTGTGGTACCCAGCTAGTAACCCTCCTTTCTACACTGTGGACTCCATTTTACTACTACCCTTTGCGTCCTGTTGTCTAGCCAACTTTTTATCCAGGCTACCACCTTGGGACCCACTCCAAGGCTGGCTAACTTTGTATTAATCTTTTGTGTGGGACTGTATCAAATGCCTTGCTTAAATCTAGGTAGGCCGTGTCCACAGCCCCTCACTGGTCTACTACTTTGGTCACCCAGTCAAAGAAATCTATTAGATCTGCCTGACACGACCTTCCCATCATGAATCTGTGCTGCCTTGGGTCCGTGCCCCACTGGCCTCTAGGTACTCAACAATTCTTTCCTTCAGAAGTGATTCCATCATTTTCCTACCACTGAGGTCAAACTAACTGGTCTGTAGTTTCCTGCCTCTGTCCTGCTCCCACTTTTGTGAAGAGGAATCACATCTGCCCTCCTCCAGTCCTCGGGTACCACCCCATCCTCCCATGATTTGTTAAAGAGAGTAGTCAGCGGTGTCACTAGTTCTACCCTTAGTCCTTTTAGAATTCTTGGGTGAATCCCATCAGGCCCCATTGCTTTGTCCACCTTCAATTTTATTAGTTCTTTCAGAACCCTTTCTTTGGTAAATGGACTGGTATCAACCCCCATCTTCAGAGTGTTTCTCTTGTTTGGTTTAGGCTGCCCCTCCTCTTCCTTTGTGAATACTGAGCAGAAATATTCATTCAGTATCCCTGCTTTTTGCTGTCACCTCTACCCACATTCCTCCCTTTATTAAGCCTCAGTATCCCTCCTTTGGTCTTTCTTCACTTCATAATATACCTATAAAATATCTTATCCCTTCTTAACAGAGTTGGCTATCCTTTCCTTGGTTTGGGCCTTTGCTATTCTGACTGCCTTCCCAGCCTCTTTCTGCTTTAACTGATAAAGTTCTCTGTCCTGCTCCTTCCGTGTTTCCTTACATTTCCTGAATGCTATCCTTTCTCCTTAACCTTCCCTGCCACCTCTTTGAGAACCATAGCAGTTTTTCCTTCATTGTGTTTTGTTGATTTGCTTTACACAAGGCTTGTTGCCTCTATGATGGCTGTTTGATTACTCCCCATTGTTCCTCCACCCCTCCTTCTTGCCTGTTTGCTAGTGCTCTTCTGAAGCACTCTCTATTTTCCCAAAGTCAGCCCTCCTAAAGTCCAATACTCTTGCTTTTGTATGGCTTGATTGTATGGCTGTGTTTATTGTGAACCACACCGTTTGGTCGCTCATTCCCAGATAGCTACCCACTTCTTTTTCACATTTAATAAGCTGTATTGTGGTATTAAAGTCACAAATACAGTTATGGTATTGTATGCACTTTGACTTGTACAGACAGTTAATTAAACAGCAGTGAACATAACAAGTCATTGTAAGTCTTTGAAAGCACAAAGGAAAAATTACCTACATGTAGTGTCATCCAACATTAAAATCCAGGACTGACTATCAGGAGTAATGTTAGATTTATCTAGCCAAAATAATTAAATACTAAAACAGAACTGTAATATTGAAAATTGCTAACAGGCTACCCACTTCTAAATCTGAGATTCTTTCTCCATCCCCATTTGAGAGTACCAGGTCTAAGATTGCTCCCTCCCGAGTGGGTTCCAATACTAGCTGTCGAGGCATGCCCCTGTAGGGCATAAAGAATGACCCTGCTCTTGGATGCTCTGCAGCAAAGGTGGTCCTTAACATCTGCATATTCAGGTCCCCATCAACAATATCTCCTTTTTCTGCCATTCTAAGGAAGCCTTCTATCATTTCCTGTCCATTCCTCCCCGGATGGGGCTCTGTATACAACCCCATGGATTGTAGTACCATTTCCTGTCTCCAGGGTGACCCAGAATGCCTCATCTGCTCCCTGTTTACTCTTTAGCTCTGTTGCTTTGATTCCTTCCTTTACATAGAGAGCTACTCCTCCTCCCTCTTTTACCCTATTAGTTTCCCCTTTTTGTTTATTTCTATTTGTGTGACCCCATGTCTTCCTTAGAATTGTGCTGTCGTGTTTTCAGTTTTGGCCTATCTTTAGTCTTCCACCTCTCCCAGCAGTGACTGCTGCACAGTAGTAAACAGGTGCCTTGCCTTAGTCAACTGCAGTGTTCCCCACTTCTCTGCTTGTTTCTGCTGATGCCTGCCCATGCCCTATGACACCAGTCACATGTTTCACTCTTTTGTTGTTCCACTCACTCACTGGCGATGAACTTGTGAGACCGCGTTGGTAGTGGCTGCTTTATGCAGAACCTGCTCTCTTCTGGTGGCACGCTATTGGCTGTGAGAGGTCAGTTATTAACTAGTTGAGGCCCATGTCAGACAGTTAACATCCCTCCCAAACTACAGAGCTAGACGTAGTGGGCTGGATTCTAAAGGTCCACCGCAAGCTGCGGCAATGGCAGCTTGTGGCAACCATCCCTGAGGACCTGGCCTGTGCACCCGATTCAGTATCGGAGTGGGTCCAGAGGTCTGCATCCTGTGACTTGTGGTAGCTGGGCAGGTAGGGCGCAGCTCCTGGGAATGCCACAGGTCACAGGATAGGGTAGGTGGCAGATGCACCAGTCGATGGGCTCACTATGGCACCTGCAAGCCCATCTCCAAGACACTGCAAGGAGTGGGCTCCAGTCCCAAGCCCTTGCCATGACCCCCCAGATCAATCACCCTTACCTGCCCAGGTGGCCCAGTGGTCCCCCACCCCCAACACACACACAAGCCAGTGGGTGAGTTGGTGACTGGCCCTGGTGGTGATGGAGGGCTGTGCCAGCGTCGGTGGGTATTGGGGGTGGAGGGGCTCACACTGTGGGTGGGGTGGAGGGTCATTAGACTCCCAGGGATTATGGGATTGCAGGGGATCATGCCCCATGGCATGTGCTGGCCTCAACATGTGTGTGTGGGGGTCTGGGCATTGGGGTGTTCACACACATCCTGGCACAGTGCGTGCCATGCCTGGGACCTGAGCCCATGTGGGGCTGTAACCCACAGGATGTGGAGCTGGGGCACAGTGGCAACCTCCAGTGAACAGCAAAGACCACTTAGACCACCTTTTCATTGGCATAACTGATCTTTGACAGATGTTCACTGGTAGTTGTCTCTCTGAATCTCATTTGTGGACATAGCGGCCACCCTACCTGAATAGGTTGCAAATGCTTCCATAACCCCCTTGCACCATGTAGCAAGGGGGTTTGGAGCTTAGGTGCAGTTAGTGCAGGCAGCCTGCAGCGTGTTGCAGGCTGCCTAGATGAATCCCACCGACAAAACTCAGGATGCAAGTGCTACTTGCACCATATTTTCTGATGCAAGTTGCCTTATGTCCTGATTTGCCTTTTGTGAATCTGTCCCAGTGCTTATAATCTGGCCCCTAAATGTGGGCTACTCTGGCTGGTCTCAAATTTACACATCACTCAATAATAAATACACTATTTCAAACACATTCCATCACAACTTGCCCCACCTATGTTGTCTCCAAAACACACTTCTTTTGTCCCTACTGTGGCAAATGCAGGCAGACTCTGCTTAAACAGCTAGTGTACTGACTAAAACTAATATTAATTTTTAAAGCAGTGAACCATTACCTTTATATGTGAGGAATCTTTTCTTTTTTTTTTTCGCTTTGGTTAATTAGAGATCGTTCACCTGATTTTAATAGGTGTGATATGTGGATAGCACCTTGCCTGGCAGCTGACATAGCCATATCTATCTCTGCCAATACAACATCAGCATTGTGACCTCCTCAACTGTGACATAACTGCTGCTTAGAACAGCCACCAGTAGCTGCCAGGTCAGTCACCTGTGATGTCAGTGTCAGTGAGATCACAATGCTGAGGATGTAGTGAGAGGATAGAGATAAATACGTCAGCTGCTAGGGCTGAGAGCTGTTCCACACATCCAGCACAATATTATCATACAGAAAACGTTCTAATGAACAAAAGGAAAAGAAAAGTACATCAGAAATAAAAAGTTACAACTGACTACTTCTTAAAATTTGTATTCATTTCCTGTCTGTTTTGGTTCCACTAACACTTTAAGGCAGCACCTGCTGGAAAATTTGTCTCATACAACAAGTCAAAACCAGCCTGCTATCAGAAATCTGACTCAGCTCCACCTCCAGTTATCCCTAGCTAAGGTCCCAGTCCAGACAATTGGCACCATAGAGTTCAATAGGTATATTGAGAGAGGCTAGAGTATGGACTGACATTGGCTTCCTTGAAGTCATGCTTCCACCATATTATAGGAGGACTGAGCTGCCAGCAGATAGCACACTATTCTGACAGCATTGGAGTAACACACTGCCTATACAAGCAAAGGAACCATGAGCATACCTTGTTTTGTCACCATAATATGTGTCTGCTTCTTCATTTCCCTGCTGTCAATGATGCGTCTTACTGAACTGATCAGCACATTGCTGTCAGAGCAGTGTGCTGGTGCTGCTAAGTTTCAAGAAGAGTTCCTGCTATCTGCCAGCAGCTCAGTCCTCCCATAGTATGGTGGATGTATGACTTCAAGGAGCTAATGTTAGTCCACACTCTAGCCTCTCTCTCAATATACCTATAGAACTCTATGATTAGCACCTTCCCCAAACTACAGGGTTAGACACAGTGCTTACAATATGGCCGCTAAATATGGGCTATTCTGCTTGATCTCAAAATTACCCTTCACTCAATAATAAATACATTAATTCTCACAAGCTTCATTACAACTTACCCCACTTATGTTGTCTCCAGAAAACAAAGCCTTTTTGTCCCTCCTGTGGCAAATGCAGGCAGACTGCTTATGGCTTATGGGTCAAATAAATATTTAGGTTGTGAGAGATTCTAAAACCTACAGATACTGTATAAAGAAATCTGGTATTGCTGTGACATGGACTATAACATGCCAACAATATTGAAAAGTTCCTTTCCTGGAAAGGAATTGATTAGTCATTTGTATTAAAACATTTTGTTCATGCAGCTGAAGATGCTGTTCCAGTATATACATAAATATACTGTATATGTATATATACATGGAGAGAGAGGACAAGAGTTGCAATATGTTTTGTGATTCAATGGTTAAACCATGCACACTTTTGTTTCATTCGACATTTTCACTAAAAAAAAATTTCACAACTCAGCTCTTTAACTTAATAGCATTATATTTGTTTGTCCATCAGTTAAGAGAAGGTCATGCATTACAGGTGCTTTCTTTCATTAACCACTTCTCATGTTATCTGTGCAATTAAATAATGAAGCTGTAAAGGGATAGCTCTCTTTGTTTAATGGAATTCTTTGCTTCCTTTAGGGACCTCAATATGCTATCGGATTCCGAGAACCCCAGCATTTGGAGCTGCACGACCCAACAAAGGCTGGTAAGTGAAAGATGATGATCTTGTAGTGCTACAGATTGCATATTGTACCCATGCACTGTGGCTGGTAGATTCAGGTGTTAATTTACACTTTAGGATACATTAAGCAAATTTATTTACAGAATAAACTAAATGCTACAGTATGTGAATTGAACTGAAGCCTATCCATTTAATAATTAAACACTACTTTAGAAAATATTAGCTCAGCCGTCATTTAATAATTTATTTATGTATTTCATTGGGAGGCATCTTTTTTCATATTGTGATCACTTAGTGCCAATGATGTTCAGTGGCAGTTATACTGACCATCCATGCTTTGTCTCCCATCCAACTGTTGGGATCACGCTGCATGAGATTGGGGGCTTTATTTTTACCACATTTATTTTCCTTGGCTTAGTACTTGAAACCTCACCCCAGAGGACCCTGGCATGAAGGACAGAAGTCCAGGCTGTAGACATACGAGACATCTCAGCCAAGTTCCTAATGGCATCCTCCCTCCTCACACCACAAGTCCCATGCTGCAACCTGTGTATCCACAGGTGGTGGTAACAGAGCATTGTGACAACCTTCCTCTCAGAGGAAGAGACCATCCTCAAGGGAAGCATCCAATGGGGATCTCACACCTCAGTGATAGTGGAGAATTCTGGACCATGCCGGACCTATGCTATTAGTGTAGAGTTCAAGTTACACTACTCTCTCAAACCTACCTTTTCGGTTATTTTGTATTAGTTTATTTGAGTTGGGGGCTTTGTCCCCACTCACTTTAAAAAAGAGGGTAGTTGGGGGCAAAGCCCCTACTTAAACAAACTAATACAAACATTAAACATGAACAAGTCCATACTGTATTCACAAATGCTTTACGCTATGCAAGTAGCGGTGGTCCAATATTCTCCACTATTTCCCATACCTCCTTCCCTGGTTGGCCCCCAATAACCCAGGCTCATTCATGAACCCAGGTCACCAGTGTCTGTTTGTGACAGTGCTACTGCCATGCCAGTGGGCTGGCCACTTATGAAGTGAAAGAGGAATTGTTGAGCTAATACATTATCATCTGCTTCCACAGGGGAAAAGAGGGCTGGTACTTTGTCATATTAACTTGGCTACAATAAAAGTTTAATCAGTTTCTGGGGCAGGAGGTTGTATTGTTCCATACTGCTTTTGTAAGACAGCAACTGGAGGCATTATACAAAGGATAGCCTGTAATGCATTAGCAGAGATGTGTGTGTGTGTGGTGCGGGGGTGTCACTAGATGAATTGGTTGCTACTGTGGGATAGGAAGACTAGTAGCTTGGCAGAAGGAATGGTGATGGAAGGAGGTGGCATAACCCCAGATAGCCCTGTATAATGTCCTGACTGCCTGATTACTCAACAGAACTTCATTGTATTTACATCATTGTTTTAGTCACAATGTGTTGATGTGGTTTCTCTGCTTTTTATCCTTCTGAACTCTTCCCCAGGATACATCTGTAAATGGTTTGTTTTTGCAACTCAAGATGTCTGCCAGTGAGATGCAAAAAATACATTTGTAGTTGCATCCTATTGGATGAGTTACAGGGAGAAAAAGCAGAGAAACCACATCAATACATTATGGCAAAACGATTATGTAAATACAGTGAAGTTCTGTAAGGTAGATCAGGCAGTCAGGGACATTGCTGCACAGAGGCTATCCTGGGCTGCCACCTGCTTCCATCACCTTTTTCTGCCAAGCTACTAGTCTGTCTATCCCACAGTAGCAACCAATTCATCTAGTGACATCTCACACACACACACACACACACACACACACACACACACAGACACACACACACCCTAACGCTTTACAGGCTATCCTTTGTATAATGCCTCCAGTTGCTTTCTTATGATAGCAGTATGAAACAATACAACATCCTGACCCAGAAGCTGATTACTCTATGATTGTAGCTAAGTGAATATGAGAACATACCAGCCTCTTCTCCCTGTGGAAGCAGATGATAATGTACTATCTCAACAATTCCTTTCTATAAAACTTAATGATTACATACCAACCTGAGGCTGCAGAATCCACATCCCAATGATGCAGATGCTAAAATTAACCCTCATCAGCCAGTGAGATATATTGGCTGGTTGTAAGCTGGCTAAAATTATGAATGCAATTTATTCTCCCAACATTCTTAGTCACACGTGAGTATGTCTTCTTAATGATAAAATATGTAATTGTTTTAAAAAGCAGCCAAAGCTAAACCAGCTTACTCACCTTCTACTGTACAACTGGTTGACCAGTGAGGTGGAGAGGGACAGGGATGTTGATGGCATATATCTGGTCTTTAGAAAGGCCTTTGACACTGTGGCACATGATAATCACTAGGCAAAGTACTGTATAACAGTGTGGTTTATGTGAGACATACTCAAGGTGGGTTGCTAACTGGCTTGGTGGCAGGAAGCAAAAGGTGGGGGAGGACTGGCAGTACTCAGGTGAAAAGGTCAGCTCATTGGTATCTCTCAGGCATTAGTGCTGTGTCCACTACTGTAAAACATTTTATTAATGATCTGAATCTGAAGTCTACAGCAGGCTGCTTAAGTTCAGTGATGACACTTAGATGGCCAGGGTGGTGCACCTACTTGGGGATGAGAACAAACATTAGGAGAATATGAAAAAGGTGATGACTAGTCAGACTCCTGCAGCCTTCAATTCAAGGTAGCCAAATGCAAGGTGCTACTCTTGAACAGGAAAAAAAACACTTGTAGGACTTATACACTGTGTGGGTTCCTCTTGCAGCAGTGGAGGTGGAAAAGAGGGGTTCATGGAAGAATGCTGGGGTGCATTCAAACGGGGTAAGGGGCATAACAGGAAAGTAATCCTTCCACTTTATAAAGCCCTTTTCAGACCCCATCTAGAGTATAGTTGTGCAGTTCTCAGCACTTCAGTACGAAAAGGACAGTGAAGCTGTTGAGAAGGTGCAACACTGGGCCACCAAAATGATTACTGGTATGCGAAGAACAATAGATCCTTAACATGTTCAGCCTAGAAAAAGGAGGCAGACAGAGGACATGATTTCAGTCTTACACATACTCAAGGCTATCAACAAAGAGTGGCCATATAGAGATGTATTATCTGTTGTTGTCCAGTGTAACTCGGGAGTACACCCTGAAGCTCAGATATGGTATATTAAGGGTAGCATTAAGAGGCACTTTTCTGGCAGATGATGGTGAACACAACTAACAGTGTACCAGTGGAAAAGTGAATATGAAGACAGATCAGGCCTCCAGGATAAACCTTGATAAATTTCTTTCTACCAAGGAGTCAAGGGTATCTTGCATAGTACAGCGGATAGGGCACCCTATGAATTAGTATGTTTGCACAGAATCTGGTGAGCTGCTGTGATGTGGTGGTTAGAGCACCTGCCTGGGAACCAGAAGATTGCAGTTCTAAGCCAGTTTAGAGTTAGATATTACCTTTGTTAAGTGGGACAAGTCACTTAACCTCCCAATATTCCTGTCTGCCCCACTGCAGAAATGGGCAGAAGCAGGACCCCACTGGAACAAGATGTTGCATCTCAGATGGACCACCTTGAGTAAATAAATTGGAAAATAAAAAGCATTCCCACTAATAATTAGAGGGGATGGACATGATTGACCTAGTGTCTGTTCTGACCTTAAATTGATGTGTTACTCTGGCTCGGGGTTAGCACATTGTGCTACCATGAGGAGATGTGTTCATGGAGAGACTCACATTCAGCCATCAGCCTGAGAAATCTTGGGGCACACTACAGTGAAGGTAACATTTCTTGCCTGTTCTAGTCCAACAGTGTCTCTTTGGGCAAGTGATGGTAGCATTTTGACTTCATAGACTCCACCGTTACATAGCCCTCCTCTCAAGAAGAACTGCAAGCCATAAATAGGTAATCTCAGGCAATGCAGAAAAGACACATGATCTCGATCTTCTACATACTCAAGGATATTTACATGATTGAGCATGCAAGGTGTTTCATCTTGTGCCATCCAGCTGGACCCAAGTACAGTGAAGCCCGCCAAGATGAAGTGCAGTGTCACATGTTTCTTGCATGACAAAAGGTATTAACTCCCATTGAAATTGCATTGTTTGCTGCAGTAACTCTACAAAGAATTCTGAAGAGTTAGCTTTATCCTGGTGGGCTTCACTGTACATGCCCTGAAACTCGGAGTTGGTAAATTCAGGGGTACACTGTGGAGCCTTACCCAAGAGAAAGGTAAAATTTCAGGTTAAGCCTGATAAATTTCTGCTTACCCAGGGAATGAATGTGTACTTTGCATAATACAGTGGTTAGAGACGGCTGTTGAATTAGTATGTGTTTGTATAAAATGCTTCCTTCTTTTATCCCTGCTTATGATGCAGGAGGGCAGACATAGTGGACCTAGAATCCTTTATGACTATAAATTAGTATGTTACCAAGTATTTGTTGTTCAACTTCTATGGCACAGTATTTTGTGTTATATCTAATGTAGAAACTGTGTTTTAAACAGAGCAAGTTAGATTTAATATTGCTGTTGAGGTTTGCTGTATTAAATATGGAAATGGTCCCTAAGTGTCAGAATGAATAAAATAACAAATCAGTTCCTGCCATGGTGTGCACACAACAAACACATTTTATGGTTCTATAGAACACTATAATTTTGTTTTCTGAAAATCATAACTGCCCAGATGCAGTCAAATACCCTGCCAGGTTTCTCTTTCTTGTCAAGTCTTAACAGTTGAAATGCCCACCACCAGAAATACATTTAATTTGATATTTTTACTCTACAGGAGAAAACAAAAGTCCCAGGAGTTGATCCTAAACAGTTAGCTGCAGAATTACAGAAGGTTTCTCAGCAGCAGGGACCATTTTCTACCTCTTCTATATCCGAAAAGGTTGCCATGTGCATTCCGTACAGCATCAGCTGCCTCTAGTGCCATCCCCAGTCCTGGCCAGCCTGGTTCCCCATCAGTTAGTAAGAAACGACACAGCAGCAAGGTAAGGAGCACATGGCTACATGACCGAAAGTGACAGAATTGAACAATATGTTTTGATGCTGTAACATTCCTTACTGAAGCAGACCTGTGTAAATGTTCAAATTTCACTGAATTTGCTTTTGGTGAAAGTCCAGTTACTCAGTGAATTCTTTGCAAATATTGTATGTGTTCTGCAGTGAAATATTTTAAAGTACTTTACTTCCATTAAGGAACTTTGATGTCTCAGTGGACACAGGAAAAAAATAAAAAACATTTATTTTCGCACAATTCATCTTATATGTGGTATATTTTCTATATATTCTCAGTATTTAAAGTAGTGCCTAGCATCATGTTCCCATGTGTCAAGCAACATCTTGGGTGTAGGACAGTAAAATTATTAAGGCCATCAATTTGCACTTGCCTGTCTTCCTGAGATTTGCCAGCTAACTACTAGATCCTGGAGACTAAAGGCCTTGCAAAAGCATACATGTGCACAACACTGGTTCTGTGTAATGCCAGTTCTTCCACTTGTGGCCAGCACTAACTCATTGAAGGGTTGGTGCTTATCCCTGTGCTGATTAAGCCTGATCGATGTAACAGTATCCCAAAGATAGGAGAGCACTCAGAAATTCAGGCACACACTCATTTCACATGCACTGAAATTAAATGGGCTTATGTCCAAATCAATCACACATAAACTAGCTTGGATACCTCTTCAAGATTAATTTATTATAAAGCCAGGTTGCTTCAAACACAACAAACCGTTCATAGGTTCATGGATAGAATATGAGTTCAGGAGGCATTAGCTTTTAGACAAACTCACCACCTTATATTCTTACAGGTGGTAAATTAATTTTTCACCCATAAAGTTGCCAAGTCTGTTTTAAAGGTGGCCAATGTGTCACACCTAACGACAGTCTTTGGTAAAGTATTCCAAATATTGACCACTCTCTGCTTGTAAAAATTGCTCCTATTCTTTTGAATCACAAACTTCACTACTAATTTATGTTCATGTGATCTAGTATTTATGATTTGTTTATGTTCTACTAAACCAATAGTTGCCATGAGCAATCTATCATGAAATCAACAATATTTTTTAAACACTAAAGTACAGACATTGTCCAAAACTTTTGCAGTGAGTGCCCATATCTCCACCACAAACACATTACAACCTTCCCCAGCACTTCACCTTACTGAAAGGCTTCAAGAGTGGGTAGTGGGAGACTTTCAGCATATGAATGAAATTTCACTTCTATTACTGCACCTCAGCACTAACAGCACTTTAAACAGTTACGTGAGTAGCCTAGTGAGGCACCGAGTTTGTTAATCACCATGTTTGGAAGCCACCTGACTTCAAAATAAATTCATCTTGAGGACATATCCAAGCTAATTCAAGTGTGACTGATTTGGGCATAAGTCCATTTAAGTTAAGTGCTTGTGAAATAAGTTTAAGTATGCCTTATTTTCTAGTGCTGTCCCATCTTTGGGATATGTTGTCTACAATGCCACCTGCTGACTCTAACAACCCTTCAGATGGCAATGTGCATTTTAGTATTTAAAAGCAGTGAAGCTAGCATTACAACTACTTGAGACTGAGGATAATGTGACAGCAGTATCCAGATATCCCAAGTCAAAAGGAACCTGACGCTCGCACCACTATATAGTTGGTTCCTTTTATTCATTGAAAAGCATGCACTTTAAACTTGGAAACAGAACTAATTGCTGTGCCCTAGACTTCGTCTGCTCTGGCTGCTTGTCTTCACCAGCCATTATAAGCTCTGTCAATTACATCACAATACTTTGCAGCAATACACTGAGGTGTCACAGATTGAGCAGAGGGATGGAAATTTAAATTCATGGCAATATGCATGGTTTTAAAGACAAAGTGTAACAGACGAAGAGAAAATATGTAAAATGCAAGATGGAATTTGAGTAAAAACTATGTTTTTCACTGCTTATCCTGGAGTGTCATTAATGCTGTGCAAAATAAAATTCAGCTGGCAGAATTACAGCAAAAGTTGGAATTTTGATTCTGAAATATCAGAGTGTGCTCTGGCAACTTTGTGAAATTCTGACTTAGAATGGTAGAATGATTGTATGAATTGTAGATTAATGTTTTAAACTGTAAAAAGAAATTCCACAGAACTGATTACTTAACTGTGGAATGATTGAACATATTGCAGACAGATGTATTAAATAGTACAATGGAATTCAGCAGAACTGTCATTCACAGTTCATGATATATCATTCCACAGTTCAGCCAGAAAATGTCATGGAATGGGGCAAAAATTCACCAAACATATTTCAGATTTCCCAAGTTGGAATTCTGGAGAATTTCAAAATGTGGGAATCTTTGCAAATGTCATTGAATTCGGAACATACAGATTTAGTGTTTACCATATTGGTCCTTGTAAGAACAGATATAGAAGCAAATGATTTGATACCTTTTATTGGCCCAACATAGTTGTAACAAAAGAACAAGTACTTTATCTTTTTGAACAACCAAGTCCTTCCTCAGGAAGCTTGACAGTTATTTAGAAAATCCCATACTTTTAACACTCAGACCATGCAGAAAAAGAACCAGAAAAAATTCCCATTGGTTTAAAATACTCATTTAAAAATAACAGAAGAAATGTTAGAGAAGCTGAATAGTACCAGTTTACCTTCAGCTGAAAGGGCTTAAAGGTCAGATGTGCTTAAATGAATATTTTAAATGAAAGGGAATTTTTCTGTTTTTTCCCCGTATGATCTGGGTGTTAAAAGTATGGGATCTTCTAAATAACTGTCTTTAAGCTTCCAAGGAAGGACTCTTAGTTACACACATAATGAATATTAATTTCCTTCTTAGTAGTTATCTCTCTAGGGGTGTGGTGGGTTAATTCCATTGGGTCTTTTTAGATTCCCTAGCATGTTACTGTACATACAGTAGTTTTATTATATACTGTCACATTTTTGAACTATGAACATATTGGGGTGCAGGATCCCATTTGCATGAGGGTCCTTGACAGATTAAATTACATTGGGCTAATATTGTAGTGATTTGTGGAAATGAAGGTATGTTAGGACTCTTGTCTCACATACATATTGCACATTTACTTCTAACTAGTTATCTTACCCTGGGGATGGTGGAAGTTTTATTTCATTGTGGTTCTAGTCAGAATCCTTGGACTGTTACTGCACATATAGTAGTACAATTATATAGTGTTGCATTTTTGAACTCTGTACACATTAAGATACATGATCTCTTTTGCTTGCAGGTTCATGACAAGTTTAATTCCTTTGGGTAACAATTGAAGCAATTGATGTGAATGATGGTGCATTAGGACCCGTGTGTGTGTGTGTGTGTGTGTGATCTACTTTTAACTAGTTATCTTCCGGGGGTTCTCCTATGATTTCTTATTCAGATTCCATAGACATTTTCAGTACATCAAGTAGTTTTATTATACACTGAGAATTTATTGGAATCTGTACATACCAGGCTGCATGGTCTTAGTTTCTTGGTGGTCCTTGACAAGCAGCTTGTTGTTTGGCACTTACACTGCAAATTTATATTATCATGTATAAACTCCTGTTACAACACTAAAGGCCTTAAGGTTTATGGAGCATAATAACTAGTTTGAGAGTATAGTTGGGTAATGTTTCCAGCTAAGTTTTACATTCCATACAGTGTGAAACTATTGCTCACTTCAGGTAAACTTTACTTAAACTCTTTGTATGCCATATATAGATACTTTTGTAGTTCTATTTTGTGGAACTTGTTTTAACTTACAATTATGTCACATTTAGCATGTCTTTAATCCGGGTTGGTTTTGCTTTTCATTAACCGATTCTTAAACACACTGGGACACTCATAATTGGGTTGGAGCTCTCTGCTTGAGATGTTCTTATCTTATTCTGAAGGTATCTTTAAGTTATTTTAATTTATGTGCAATGTACTCCCTGCTTGTTGTTATGCTCTAAGCACATTTGATCTTTAGGCCTTTTCAGCTGAGGGTGAACCGGTACTATTCAGCTTCTCTGATGTTTCTTCTGTTATTTTATAAATGGGTACTTTAAACCAATGGAAATTTTTCAGTTTTTTTTCTGCATGATCTGAGTGTTAAAAGTATAGGATTTTCTAAATAACTGTCATTAAGAGTTCTGAGGAAGGTCTTGGTTGGTCTGAAAGCTAAAGCACTTTGTTCTTTTTGTTACATCTATGTAGGTCCAATAAAGGTATCAAATCATTTGCTTGTGGATCTTGAATTCGAATTCACAGTTCTAGCTGACACTAAATGTTAGGGGATCTCTAAGCCTCTTCCCACCTATTGGCTTTCTCCTACTCCCTCTATTACTCCTGCCACTCAAAGTAAATTAGCAGTACAAAGCTTCCTTATAGCCTGACTCTTTCTGTATGTTAATAGTTGCAAAATTATACCCTGACTACTGGAACTGCTATATTTCTTCTTGTGGCTTTGTCTTTTCATCTAGTTTCCATAAGGGTGTTTTTGTAGTCTGCCAGTACAGCAGCAGTGCAACAGCTTGCAATGACAGGCGATCAGGTCTGTGGCGAACACACGGGGCATCAGAGGCGGTGGCTGTTGGGATGAGTATCACACGTGTGAAGTGACTGAAATATAGATACATAGAAATTGTCAGCAGATAAGGACCACCAGGCCCATCCAGTCAACCCAACAACCATACAGTAATTTGTGACACTGAACCTTCCTGGTCTATGTTTTCACCCGGCTTTCACCCCTCCTTCGCACTCTAAGGTACCTTTTATGCCTGTCCAATGCATGTTTAAATCCATCCACTGTGCTCGCACCCACCACATCCTGTGGCAGTCTATTCCACGTGTCCATCACCCTCTGTGAGAAGAAAAACTTCCTCACATTTCCTCTAAGCCTGCCACCTTCCAATTGCATATCATGCCCCTCATTCTTGTACATCTCTTATATTGGAAGATGTCTCCCCTTCAACTTGTTAATGTCCTTAAGGTACTTGAATGTTTCTATCATGTCCCCCAATCCATTCTCTCCTCCAGAGTATATATTGAGGTCTTTAGGCTCTCCTCATATATTGTCTGGGGTATCCAGTGAACACGGCGACAGTGATGGAGTGACTGCAAAAGGTCGACTCAATCATGGCGCTTGAGCTCTGGGCTACCTGGCAGAATAGCGACAGGATAGCCAGGGTTGTTGACTAGGTGACAGGATGTGTGTACATATACACAAATGTAGGGGGAGGGACGTTCCATGTGACTTGAGCTGAAGGGGAGGAGGGTATGTGGGTATAGTGTGGCATTGACAGCCGAGCTGGCCATGTGGCGTGGTGGGTGGGGTGGCAGCCTGGGGTTGGGAAGGTGCTGGTTTGGTTTTGGGTGGGTTCGCTTATGCTTGGGCTCTGATTTTTATTTTTTTCAAAGTTTTACACCCCTGACATGCACTCCCTGGTGTTGAGAATCATTAGGAGGGTGCATGGGGTGAAGCACAACCTCCTCACAACTTGTAAACCCATCACAGCATTTCAAGTCACCATGAGTGTACATTGCCATGATTTGTTTTTGCCAATGTACACTCACCCAAATGGCAATCACCTTCATGACATAGAACCATTTTCTGGTACAAGCTCTGCACCATCTTAATCACACTTCTTTGGACTGCCTCCACCCTGTCAATGTCCTTATGAAGGTGCAGCCTTCAGAATTGTGCACTGTACGCTTAGGTGAGGCCTCACTATCAAACCAGGAGTTTTCTAGTTGACAGCTCCTCCTTCTGGGGGGGCATAGGCAGAGCCAAGAAAGCACCTGGTCCCTGGTAGAAGCTGGGGAAAGGCAGCCTTTGCCTGAGCATTGGGGGCATGGCAGACATCAACGATGCCCAGACATTGTTGCCTGCCACACATCTTGAGGAACAGAACATGGAAAATGCTAATATCAGTATGGCACTGGGCCTTGCTGGCTTCTGTACCCTATCTGGGCCTCATCAGCCTGAACAGGATCCATAAACAAGGCAGGGGTGTGAACCCTGCTGACCCCACTGGATGGGAAGACGGGGAGATGGCTGGCTTTAAGTCCTGGTGGAGGTGAGGGTGACGGGCAGGAGCACTCAGAAGATTGGAGCCAACCAGATGGGAATAAACAGAATAAAATAGATAAATAAACACATATGAACATACAAACATATGAAATACTTAACTAAAAGGTGTTTCAGATTTCATTTTATAACATAACTGATGAAGTGGTTGTACTGGTCTCAGAAGCTTGTATACCTAAACTATTCCTTAGCTTAATAAAGGCATCATCTCTACCAAAGCAATCTGGTTGTTACTGTGTCCAAAAGCAGATCATATTTCATACCATCTGAGCAATGTTCCACATGCTTCTTTCTGTTGTTTTTCTCGTATTGCTGATAAGTAATTAGGGTTGCTGAGACAGTGCGTTAATGTCATTGTTCACACTTGAACAGGTTCCTCAGTCATTGGGTGGTAGATTTGCTTAGAGGCAAATTTTCTGTATAATTGTTTCTTAGCCAGAAAATGTATTCATTTTATTTGACATTATGCTAGAGAAAAAAATTCTACAGTTTACTAGAAGACAAACCCTACACCTTACACCCTACCCATCTCCAACCAACACAACTGTCGCCCCTCCCTCCACATCCCCAAGGGAATGCTCTTCACAAAAGCCCAACTTCAACTCCTATAGTAAACACCTACATATGATGACACAGCACTCAATAAGTTCATTTGTGCTGAGTGCTGCATCAGATTTATTGCCTTGTTTATTCCACCTCTCCATGCTCTGACTAGAAAGAGGAAAATGCTTCATTGTACTGCACCTGAATTTAGTAGTGGCATGCTGATAAAGAAAGGTTTGTCCAAAGAGGTCAGGCAGAGACCCTGAATATATCATAGAGTGTGTTAAAATTAGACTGATGGTTAAAGGTGGTGAAGGACTGGCAAGAGGCCATATAACATGATTTAAAGCTATGGGATGGTCCAGGATGGTGGGGTGGAAGCTGATAAGGTGATGGTCACATGTGACTAGTCTTAGCCACACCTGGCGTGGGGACTGCAAACTGTGTTTTATAGCAGATTTTCTGAGAAGTACAGTTTGCAGGTGAATGGAAAATCATCACAATAGTTAATTTTGAGGGTCTCAAATATGAAAAATAGCCTGAAAGCATTCAAACATTCCTAGCAGTTATCTAGTAAGACCTAATGATTGATTTTCACTGTAGAACGTTGCACCCTTCTTCCTGAACTAACAAGCATACACAACATATAGAAGGAAATGGCCACAACCATATGCTTATTGAGAATATAGATGGTACCTTGGCCAATATCTTTATCACAGCAGTCTCAGATTACAGCTCAGCCCCCTCCCCCGACCAGCTATGTACCCCACTGGAGTACCAACTACCTTCTTGCTTAATTCCTGACCAAGTCAGTACAAGCCCTAACTTCTACTTCAAGCATGCAACTGGTCAGGAACAAAAATACCTAACTAGAGTGCTGGTCAAAACTAGGATTGGCAGCGATGGTGTTGATATGAAACTGGTAGCCTTTGCGCTACCTGAGGTCGTCATACCAATAACAAAGCAGTTTAATCTGTCTTTCTGCTTGTCCACTTTCCTTCTACCTGAAATCTGCCCTTGTAACCCCAGTGCTAAAAGGAGGCGATAAGGCAGCTGTGTTTAATTACAGACCTATCTCCATACTGTCCCCACTCTCTAAAGCACTAGAGAGAAATATAGTTGACCAACTCACGGACCATCTGCACAAATGTAACCTCCTCTGCCCACAGCAACATGGCTTTCACAAGATGCATAGCACAAATATGGCCTTAGTTGATTTCACAGGCTTCATGCGTGAAGCACTTTGACCAAGGCCAGCTAGTTGGAGCTATCTGTATAGACCTTTATAAGGCTTTTGACTTTGTGGATCATCAGCTGCTGTTAAACAGGTTAGGTTGCCTGAAGCTGTCCTCAGGTACAGTCAAGTGATTCACTACCTACCTAACTGGACACTTCCAGAGGGAAAATTAACAGAATGATCTCCCAGACTTGTGAAGTCACTGTAGGGGTTTCCCAGGGCTCTACACTGAGCCCACTCTTGTTCATCCTCTCAGTGAACAATCTCCCTGAGGCATGCCCTTCAGCCAGGATCCTGCTCTACACAGACTACATGGTTGTCTTTCTGTGGGATTTGTGCCAAGAGACTCTCACCAGGCACCTGCAGCACAACTTTGACATGCTGCAGGACTGGTTTAAGGATAGCCTATTGGTGCTCAACAGCAAAAAACAAAGATGATGCTCTTGGCTTGGCGTAAAAGAAGAACTACTGCACCTTTCATCATAAATGACAGCTCTCACTCCATCACTTTGCATGCCCGATGTGCTCATTTGCATGATCGAGCTGAATATGGCCCACAGCGTATTTTGCGCCATCCCATTTTGGCCATCGCTATTCCTGTGGACCATATGAGGCCATGGTCCATGTTAGAGCAGCACAGTTTCACTTAACATTGCATCATCATGGAATGATATTTAGTCAGAGAGCACCACTCTGTCAGAGAGTGCTATCCATCTGAGGGTGCAGGTGGAAGCACAGTGCAAATGGCTGCACTGCACTTGCTCCACTTTTTAAATGCTGCATCAGGCCTTTTCACTTTTATTTTCTCAAAGAAAAATCTTAATTTTGCATTTTTTCTGGGGTGATTTGCAGCATGAATTAAAACTACCCTGTCTCTTAGCTTTCCACAAAATGGATGCACATACAGTAGATTTTCAAAGTGCAAAAACATTTTGTTACTTTTAGAAAATAGCTTTATACATACTGAACATACAGGACAAGGAGTTAATGTTTCACATTAATGCATGTGTTTTCAAGAACGAGTCCTTGGCCTATACAAATCTTTGTATATGCATTTATTCTGTGGAGAGCTGAGAGTTGGGGTTGTTTCATTTCATGATACATGCCACTTATACCCCAGAGCTCCAAGTCGTCTCTCTGAGTGGATTTGTTTGTTCATAAGTGTTTTGGCAATAGCATATGGTTTTGTGAGACCAACATACTGCTGTTAGACTGTAGTATGGAAAGGCATATGCTGTTGTGAGAACTGGAAGCTACCTCTTTGTTAAACCCAAACACTTTTTTGCTCATTTGTAACTACTGATATATGGACAATACTAGCCACTGTGGCCAGTGCTGACATCCTCACTCCAGGAAGTTTTGCTATTAATTGTGTTGACAGTGCTAGCTGAAGTCAGTATTTTCAGTCCAGGAACTGTGTTAGTCTGGCATTGTCGCTATAAAGTTGTGTGCAGTGGCTGTTACTGTTTAGAAAAGCTTTTTATTTCCTGGGCTCTGATTGTCTAATACCCCTGTCAAAGGGTACATTAACTTTCAATAGATGCCCAGGAAATAAAAGTACCAGTCCAAGTGCCCCTAACCCACTGAATTATCCTTGTACCCACCCTACTTAATCATTGACCAAAAGCTCCACACAAAATTTGAATCCAGCACCATTTTTTTTCTTGCTTAGCAAGAGATACTGCCCCTCTGAACCACGCACAAGGGCAGTCACCTAATGTAACAAAATAAAGAAAAAAATGTTTCTGTAACAAAATTACTTGTAGTGCAATATCTTACACTGCACCTGCTGATCAGAAGCCTGTTTCTAATGCCACTCACTGTCAAGTACAGCTTCTCTGCCACACGAGCTTGTCCCAGAACCTTTGCTGTTTAGTTACTCAATGGTCCATGCGACTGTCTTCCTCCTGCCCACCAGTAAACGTGTCACCACACAGAATAGTAGTTTGCTAGCGTATACTGTATATATATTATTCAGCATAGCGCTACATCACCATCAATCCTCTCTTTTCACCTGCTCTTCATTGTGTGCCTGCTGCTCTGTCCCTCCAGCCACATGCAGCAACGGTAACACCCTAGCCAGTGTAGCCCCTCCCCATGTTTCAAAACATTTCCTGCCTGTCCCCTAACACCACCATCCTCCAGTTAAGCCTTGCAGTTTAAAATTATAAAAGAGATACTGTTTCACAAAAGAGAACAGCCACAGCACTGTAAGAGGTGTCCTCTCTTCTCATCTCAGCATCAACCGTGGTTAGACACGTGCCACATTTGAAACCTAAATGCAAAAAAAATTATCTCTCTGCACTCATGGGATAAGCTGTATCAGAAGGTGAGGTTTTGCAAACCTGAAACACGTTTATCCGACATGCCAAATGACAGCTTGGTAGATGCTGTCAGCACTGCAGATGCTGCACAGAGAAATCTATAAGAGACTGAGACAGTGGAGAATGCTGGTGGAGACTTGAAAGAATGTTGAGGTATCTATTACTACAGAAGGCCTGTAATCACTGTCGTGGTGTTAGGGTGCAAATAAATGAATGAATGTATAATGTGCACCAAATACTACTTACTGAACAAGAGAGATACAGGAAATGGTCTGTGGACACAGAAAACCACATAACCAGGTAGAAAA
Source organism: Neoceratodus forsteri (assembly GCA_016271365.2). Classification (NCBI taxonomy): domain Eukaryota; kingdom Metazoa; phylum Chordata; order Ceratodontiformes; family Ceratodontidae; genus Neoceratodus; species Neoceratodus forsteri. The sequence continues at coordinate 799,077,830 of CM028131.1, forward strand.
GCAGCCTCTACTTGTAATAATACCAATAGTGCCCTCTACTACCAAATGCCAGCAGTAGATGGACTATTTTATCAAAAAGGTGAAACATTCAACTATAGGAATTTCTTATAGCATTACTTTAGGTTGTTCTGGGGAATGTCTGGTTTTATTCTGGGAGACATTTTTCATCTGTCTGCTCAGGGGTGTGAGCTGATGAGGATTCTTTAGCCCTGCTGGTGGTGAGAGAACCATTGGGACTTGGATAACTGTATTTTCCCTAAACATGTTTTCTACTGCATTATCAGCCAATTCTGCTAGTTTATACCATTGGTTTTCTGATTTTGATGTTCTGTTTTCATTTATTTTAGTGTAATTTTGTTTTGTTCACTTCCTGAGGCTGTGAGAAGGCCCTGGGGTGGTGAAGATTTTGTTGCTTGATTTATTTATTTTGCGTTTGTAATTTTGTTAATTATTACTATTTTGATTTATTTTTAGGAATATGATATTAGAGAGGTTTGTGTAAGGGTTATTTATTTATTTGGGCTGGGTTTAGAGGTATTTACTTGGTTTTAAGTAAGACTTTGTATTTTATTTCATTTTATAATAGTTTGTGTATTGTTTCTTTTGGTATATAATTGGAGAGAGCTGAGGAGTGTTTTTAGGTCATGAGAATGTGTTGGAGGCCTGCCTCCACGGTTGTACACTTTCATCCTTTGCTCTCCACGCCGTCCGCTTCTCTTTCCTCCCACTTCAGTTGACAACTTACCAGCTTGTAGGGAACTGGGTATTCCAATGAAGGGAGGGAGGAGGAGTGGGGTGTGAACAGCTGAGGTGAATGAGAGGAGCCACTACATCAGGGTGGTAAGATCCAAAAGATGCACTGGGGTGAAATGGAACCTAGAATGTGGTCCGTCATGTCTGGTTTCCATACCCAAGGGCACTACTAATTGTGTAGGTAGGTGGTTTGGTGGCCCGAGAGGTTCATCCAGGTCTGGCGTTGTTATGCAAAGGCAGGTCCATTAAAAACAAGACTTCAGTTATTGCAGATCTTTGTTGAAATGGTGGACCTGGCCTGCATCACTGAGACCTGGCTGGATGAGAATTCTGGCCCCATTTTGAGGTTTTAACTCTGGCCAGGTATTTGGTGATACACTGCCCGAGATTGGATTGCAGAGGTGGGGGGTTGTGGTCTGTTTTAAGACCGAACTGAACTCCACAGTGTACCAGTCGAGGAGACTGAGTCATTTGAATGTACCGTGGTAGCAGGTAGGGTTATCGGATGCCCTAATCTACTGTCCTCCCATAGAAGAGAAGCATTCTGCAGGAAGTCATGGACTTTGTCATTGACATGGCATTTGAGTCACCCAGGCTGATGGTCCTGGACAACTTCATTGCCTGGATTGATGATGAACCCTCCCTAATTTGGACAGCACTTCCTCCAGCTGATGACATCGGTGGGCCTTACACAGATAGTTACCACTGCTACTCACAAACACGGTCACTCTCTTGACTTAGTCTTCCTCCTGGAGATTGAAGCCTCTGACTTGTGAAGGAACCAGTTGGATGGTCTGATCACTACACTGTGGGGTTCAGTTTTGGTGCCCCCCATAGGCCTACCCCTGTGGAGATGGTTAGGCACCGTCCTTTAAGAGATATAAGTTCTCAAGGCTTAGCAGTGGTGCTTGACCTATAGTCCCTCCCAGTGGCAAACAATGACCGAGGGCCCTCGTGTTGGCTTATAATTTGGCCATTTCGGCAGCCATGGATGTCATTTCTCCCCAAGTTCATCCTCTTCCTTCACCTCGATCCCCATGGTTTGATGGGACTCTGAGGAGATGTGGTGACTAGGACAAAGGTTAAGCATTGCTGGTGGAAATCTGCCCTTAATGCTGACCACCTTAGATTGATGGACCATTATCAAGTCTATCAATCTGCAATCACCAGAAGAAGGCAGAGTTCTTGTCCGGGAGATTGCGGCTGCTCAGAATTGACCAGCTCAGCTGTTTTGAACTGTGGACAGACTGTGCAACCCAGCCTGTCTACAAGTCCAGAAAGCCTTTTCACAAGTAGAGTGCAATGAACTTGCTTGATTCTTTGAGACTAAGGTGGCTGACATCAGGGTGGTACTCCAACCAGCACACTCAATGGGTGTTGCTTTGGATCAGCACGAGGCCACTGCTGCTCGGCTTTTCTGGAGTATCTTCAACCAACCAGAGCTCATGGATTTCATGTGGATTGTCCAGAGTGTGCACCTATGTGCTGTAGTTTGGACTCGGACCAACTTCCCTGATTTGGGGTTGTATTGACTCGACTGGTCTTGTCCTTGCTCGGATAGTCTGGTGCTCCTTGGAATTAGGAGAGTTTCTTAGCTCCCTGAAAGGTGGTGACACCACTCTTGAAGAAGCTTCTTTGGACCCAAACTGCCTTGCAAATTACAGACCAATCTCTAACCACCCTTTTTAGGGAAGGTGATTGAGAACGTGAGTGGCTGCACAGCTGGAGGACCATTTGACCATCCATGACATCTATGAATCCCTCCAGTCCAGATTGCAAAGAGGCATAGTACTGAGACGGTGCTGGTCTGGTGCTCAATGATCTCCTGAGAGCTAGAGATCAGAAGAGCCACTCCATCTTGGTTCTTCTGGATCTGTCATCAGTGTTTGACACTGTGGACCATGGGGTCTTGCTTGGCCATCTGAGGTTCATCTGTGGACTGTCAGGTATAGTTCTCGGGTGGTTGACATCGTTCCTCACAGAAAAAACTCAGAGAGTGGTGTCCCAGGGTTATTCCTCTGATCCAGTTTCTCTGTCATGTGGGGTACCTCAGGGCTCAGTGTTGTCCCCATGTTGTTCGTGAGTGTATATGCTGCCCATGGAGACATTGTAAGAAGGTATGGGCTGAGGTTTCACTTCTATGCTGATGACACCACTTCTACTCTTTCTTTTCACCTGACCAGGATGGAGCTGTCTCGCCTTTAATAGCTGCCTCACAGAAATCCAGGAGTGGATGCATTCCAGTTGGTTGAAGTTGAACTCGGAATAGACTGAGCTGTTGGTTGTGGATCTGGGTTGCCATATAGGGGTTGGGAGCTGGTTCACCCTCTGGACTTTTTCTTGGGGCTTATCACTCCCGACCTCTGAACAGGTGTGAAACCTCAGTGTAATCTTTGATGAAGGGCTGACCCTGCATTCTCAGGTGCCATCATCAAATCCTCTTTACCATCTGAGGAATATCTCGGGATTAAGCACCTTGTTCCATCCGGTGACCTTCCTACTCTGATCCACGCCTTTGTGTCCTCACGCTTTGATTATTGCAACTCCCTTTTCCTAGGGCTACAGGGGTGGAAATATGTCACCTGCAGCTAGTGCAGAATGCAGCGTCCGGCTTTTGATGAGATTGTCTCAGTCCTGTCATATTTCACCGTGCTAAGCGAATGCAATGGCTGCCAGTACAGTGGTGGATTACCTTTAAAGTCAGTCTTCTGACCCAGGTTAACTCCTGCACAGGGACATCCTCCCTCCTAGATATTGTCTTTACTAACCGTCCTCACAGAATAACCAACCCCTTGGTTCTCCTGACACACTAAGTGACCACTCCCCAGTACTCTTCACCTGGTCTGCACTGCCCCAAAGCCCCTAAAATTACCTCTCAATGCAAACTTGGGCCGGTAAACTAGCCCAACTCAAGGCCTACCTCAAAGACTGGGACTGGACACCCTAGCTAACACCCTTGACCTGGATCATGCGGCTTGAGCTATTTACCACCACTTTCAATGCTGCCTGTGATAAGTTCGCCCCTTAACCAAGAGCATGACCAAGGGCAACCATGCCCCATGGTTCTCTGACCACCTCTGAGACCTGCTGCATCACTGTGATGCCCTCTGGTATTGAGCAAATGAGACCCAATGGCCTGAGGACAGGCTACGGTATAGGAGGCCCATAACAAGTGCACATGGTCCTCGGTCCACCAAAGCAGATTACTACAGCTGTAACCTCCTCCTGGGGCTCCAGGTGCAAATTTTGGAATGATATTAAGGAACTATGTGGCAAACCTACCAATCTGCTCCCAGACGAATATTAATTAACAACAACCTCTCTCGGATCCCACTGTATAGCCTCGGCCCTAAACTACACCTACACAGATCTCAACCATGTCAACCCCCAAACTTCTTCAACCCGCAGCCTGCCCAGGCACCTCCACACCACCCCATTCCCCACCCTTCTATATTCGCATCCTTACACCAAAGACAGACAAACCCTACCTTGCCAAAGCCCTTAACCACTCTCCCTTCAGTAATGATTCCCTAGACCTAAGACTTCTCTGCCTCACCCTCCTGGAAGTCCTTACCCGCTCACCCATATCCTCAACTGCTCCTCTGCCAGGAAATTTTCCACACTTTGAAAGCTGCCTATATCACCCCATACATAAGAGTGGGGATCGCACCTCCACTAACAACTACACTCCCATCTCCATCCTACCTCCCATCCAAAGCATTAGAGCCATAGTCGCGATCAACTCACTGAATACCTTACTAAATATAACCTTCTATGCAGCCAGCAACACGGTTTCCGTAAGGGTCATAGTACCACCACTGCCCTCCTTGAACTTACCTGTCATGTCCACTCCACCTTGGATCATGGCTACATCTCAGGAGCCATCTTTGTGGACCTCTCAGAGGCATTTGATACCATCAACCATACTCTCTTACTGAACACTCTTGCCTACAGTGGCCTCTCTCAAGATGCCTTGAACTGGTTCACCAGCTATCTATCTGATAGAACACAACTAGTTAACGTAGGCACTGTCCTGTTCCCTAGCCTACCAATCCACTCCCGGTGTCCCACAGGATCCATTCTTGGCCCTGTCCTATTCTGCCTTTACCTAAACACCTCCCATCGGCCTGCCCCAGCAGATTGCTCCTCTATCGGATGATGCCATCCTGTTCTCTTCTGATCCGACCCCTTGAACACCACCAATCACTACAACACACACTCTGTGAAACTGAACACTGGCTTACCACCCAGCACCTAACAATTAACTACAATAAGACAAAAGTTATGATTTTCTACCAACCTCAAAACTCATAAGAACCTCTGCCCCAATTTATAACTGTAAATCAAACCCCCTCAAACAAGTGAACACCTTTAAATATGTAGGTATCACACTAGACCCGGTTCTCAACTTCTATCAGCATATCCACCTCCTATCCACTACCCTTAACTCAAGACTAGGTGTACTTTATCGGTACAAGCACTGCCTCACCCTGAGGCTCTGCATCTACCATTAACTCATCTGTACTCTCTCTTCTGGACTACAGCATTCTCATCTATAGTGCAGCTCCTACCTCGGCCCTCGATAGACTCCGGCTTTTTCTAAACAAGGCCATGTCGTCTCATCCTTGGATATGACCGCTTCACTTCCAACTGATCCCTCTACAGTACCACAAACTGACTAAACTTAGACAACAGAATCAAGTACCACACCTGCCTAATGACCAAAAAGATAACCCTAGGCCTCACCCTCTGCCATAAACAAAATTATTTTCCCTGCTGCTCCTGTCAGAACTACCCAAAACATGACCAAACTGTTACAATGGGTACCCTGCTGCCAGACTTCCCAATACCAAAGAACTTTCAGTTACAAAGCCCCTCCTGGAGAAATGCTGTCCCTAGTCTAATAACCAACAAAACAAGACTAGGCCCTTTTAAATCCTGTCTAAGGAATCATCTCCAGGCCCCAAACTGATGTGACTGCCCCTGACCCCTTCCACTCTGATGACCCTGGGCCTGCTTGCCGCGATGCATGAACAATTCCACCAAGCTACTAATTTGACAAACAACCTCACTGCTTCTTTATGTGGCTATGCTATAATACTATATTTGATGTGATCCCTGTCTATCAGTCACTCTCTGTACCATGCATGTATCCTGCACTATGATGTAATGTAATGTCCGCAATCTGTAAGCAATGTTAACCCTGTACCTCTCTATGTTTGACATGGAACCTTTGTAAATGAGTCTTTGACTCAAAGGTCTTTCTGAATATTTCAATAAATAAATAAAAATAAAATAAAAGCCTTACTCGGACTGGGCCTGGACTACCTGAAAGAGCTCCTAGTCCTTACTGCCCTGGTGATTGCTCTGCTCAGCCGACGAGGGGTTGCTAGAGATTCCAATGGTGTGTTTGAAATCTTCTGGGGTCAGATCAATCATGAATATGGCCCCAACCCTTTGGAATTATCTACCTATCGGTTACAGGCATACACATCGTCGTGGAGGGATTTAAGATGCTCTGAAAACATATCTATGGCACCAAGCATTCGGAGAATGATTGTATGATGATATTAGTGATTTTATATCATTTATGTTGTTGAGATGTTTGTTTTATGATTTTAAATTTGTTAGGCACCTTTGATTTTGAAAGACACCATAAAAATAGAGTTGTTTATTATTATTATTATTATTATTATTATTATTTTGTAAATCCTATAAAAATTACACATTTTGCCCATTTTCTAAGCATAATAATACCCTTCAGGCTGGTAGTATGGGCAATACCAAACCTTCCAGGGGCTATAAGGCCCTCCACCTGTAGCACCAGTCCTAATTATGCCCCTGGGCAGTCTGGAATTGCCCACTACCATGAACCCTGTTGGTATTATTACTTGCATTTATCTGCTTTTCAACAGTAATGATGAATTGAAACAGAAATGCAAATGCATCACTCAGGGTTTATGAACAGAGTCTAAACATAGAGAATGCAACAGTGTATTAAAAAGACCCCTGCACCTTGGTGAATCTGTGTTGTGGTGTTCCTTGGGGTTTGAGCAGTCACCTGATGCATCACTGGTACTGTCCTAACTTTGGCATCTCTCTCTCTTTCTCTAAGCAGTGGTTGGTGATTATTTTCTCTGCCTAGACAAACAGCACTGAGTTAGGGCAACAGCAAATATGCTTCAAATGGTCTTTCAGACCCAAGGAAAATTACACTGCACATTGTTTTTAGGCTCCATCACTCCCACTTTATCTGATCAAAATACCATACAGAACTATCATGGAAATAGCCCCAGATATGCATTTATTAGAAAACATGTACAATATTCTGTGTTATCATGTGTAGTGCACAGGTCAGGAGTTTCACCAAGGTTCTTGCTGGTCTCAATCTGGTCCATCTCATCCCCACAAAGGTACCAACCAAGGAGACCCAGATAACACATCTACTATCTCATGAGGAATACCAGCCTCACAGAAAGGAGATCCTCTGGGCAGTAGGTGAGAGCACATCTGCCATCTGGAGCTTGCTTCATCTTAGGGACAAGACCATTGACAGTGTTTCCTGACCTGCCCAATCCAGGCAACCATGCATCTGGGCCTTCACCTCTTGCTGACCTATGGGGTAACTGTCCTGAATGAAACAGATTCCTTCCTTTTCCTTTTATTATTCTTTTTGAGACTGCCATGCTCCAACAGATTTACAAAATTCTATCCTAACCGCTAAAGTGATCCTCCATAGTGGGACAACAGGGCTTCCAAATCATTCTGGCCATTCCTAAACCCTACTTTTATGAGGGTGTGTGGGAATCCCAGTCTTGACAAAAAGCAGAATGGGAGAGAAGATTCCTTCATGGACTCTTACGCCACCCATTATATGGCATTCTCTGTCAGTAGGCAGCCCTATTGACCTCCTTCATAATGGAAATGATCTGTTTGAGCTAATGCTACTTACAGTATGCTCAGGTAACCAGGTGGAGGGACCACTGACAAATCCTCATCTGGTTCAGTACTTTATGTACTGGACAATGTCTTGTAGGCCCATCACTCCACATTTCCTTAAATAAAAGACCATACTCAGCCATCTTGTAGAAATGGCTACAGCTGTGTGTTAATTAAACAACCTGTACAACATAAATCATTATCACACAATGTGTGCCACTTGTAAGTCTCACTGAGGTCCTTGCAGATCTCCACTGGTCTGTCCCTTCTACTAATAAAGAACCCTCCAGACAGACCCAGGTGACACAAGTACTATCTGAGGAGGGATGCCAGCCTCTGAGAAAGGGGGTCCTCTGGCTGTGTGTCAAGCACTCATCCCATGTCAGAAGGGTGCTTCACCTGTGGGACAAATGCAATGAGGTTATCCCTTGACTTGCCAGCACTGGGCAACTAACCACCTGTATGTCACCTCATGATGGCCTAGGAGAATGTGTGCAAAATAGAAAGTTATTTCCTCCTTTCATGCTTGTATGATTCCTATGCCACCATAAGATAGACCACATCCACCCCCCAGTACATCATGTGAAATACCACTCCAAGTGTCAGATGATACTAGTAGGAAGGAGTGCAGTGTGATTGGACTTCTCTACTGGGACTAAAGAAGTAGAACTCTTCTACTGGGATCTTTAATTTAGGGTAAAAACAAACAAATAACAAACAAAAAAATTAGTGTGTTTGTCTCAGTTTACTAAAGTGGTTATCTGAACAGTTATCTAGGTGTAAATCTCAGGTGGCTGAAAGGGCTTGATTTCTGTGCAGTTTAAATTACTTGTAGAAAGATCTAGTAAGTAGGGGGAGTGATAGCTAGAAGGAAACTAGATTTAAACACTGCCTAGAAAGATTCTATCAGAGGCTTGTAAGAGGACACCAGAAGGAAGGAGGCTATGTGACTGGACTTCTCACTGGGATTAAAGAAGTAGAACTTGCTACTATCTAAACACTTCTAAAAATACTATATTGCTCACCATCCTCCCTCCACCCCTCCCACCCAAAGCTAGTTCTACTTTTATAGGCACAGGATTTGACTGGACAACAGGAAATTCCTGTTTGGGACCAGGAAGTGAGTGATCACAGAGTCACCAAAGATGCACCATCCTAGAAGGGCAAGAGTAGCTCTCCAGTCCCCTCTAGCTATTGGAGGTCTGCCTCTAAGCAAGTAAGGGGTCTACTGAGAAATATAAGAGCTTCTTGTCTCAGAACAGGACAATCAGGAGCTTAAAGGGCACAGAGGCAGTAAGTATTAGAGAGAAAAGGAAAAAAAACAGAGGAAAGAGAAGGATTTCAGACAATAGTGAAGACATGATGGGAGTGGTGCAGTGCAGTGGCTGTGGAGCAGCAGTCTTCCAGTAGATGTTCTGGAGGATGCGGTGTTGTCCCATCTGCAGGCACCTCTCTGGGCTGAGGGGAGGTTGCTCATCTCCAGGCTGAGTTGGCCAGGATTTAGGGACCTCCCTTCCATCCAGGGACCACCAGGGCCACTGCCGTTGCCTCCAGAGGTTGCCAAGGAAGAGGAGCAGTTGGACCACAGTGAGCTCAGGAGAGTAAGGAGGGTGGAACAGAGGTGCATCCCTCAGTAGTACTCTCCACAATTCCTATGCCAATCTGGCAAAGTGTGGTTCCTCTATGGAGGCACCCACAGTGGAGACCAAGGAGGATGCTGGGAACCTCCACAAAGGAGACCCACAGGAGGGTGGCATGGGACCCCACAGGGAAGGAAACAATTCCTGGTAGGGGACTCCATTGTTAGGAAGGGTAGAACTGGGGAAGGAAGGGAAGAGGAGGTAAGGTGCCTGCCTGACACCATGACTTGGAGGGACAGGGGGCGAATCCTTGGGATTGCCACAGCAGCTGCACAGGAGAGGGAGCTGGATGTCATTGTCCACCTAGGGACAAATTACCTGGCTAAGAAAGGGATCAGAGCAGTGCAAGAAAGAATTTGTGGAATTGGGGAGGCTTTAGACAAGTATCATGCACGGTAACCTTCTCTCGGAGGTGCTGCCTGTCTATGGTGTACAAGAGGCTAGGTGCTCCACACCATGGGATTCAATAAATGGTTGAAAACTGGTGCAGAGCTCAGGATTTGGCTTCATTGGGGACTGGGGGTCCACCTGGAGTGATGCAAGCCTATACTGGCATGATGGGCTGCATCTGTCCAGGAGAGAAACCAGGATCCTAGGTGATAGGTTTAAATGCTTCATTGGCAAGTATTTAAACTAGCCAGGGAAGCACTGGAAAGGAGCAGGGAACCTAGCCCCTACAAAAAGACATGGTAGTAAGTGCAGTAAACACCAACATAGAGATGTCGATAGGAGAAGGGCAGGGGTAAATGGAGAAAGTGACAAAGGCAAGAAGGACAGAGATGGGGCAAAAAGGAGTAAGGCCATCAGGAAATGGAGGATAATGAGTACCAATGCACATACCCTGGGCAACAAGCTCCCTGAACTGGTGGCCTTGATGGAAGAGGATGCCTGGATATAGTAGCAGTCACAGAAACATGGTACACAGAGAACCATGACTGGGATGTTAACATACAGTATGTGTAACCTACAGGAGAGACAGGGAGTGGAGAAGAGGGGAGGAGTAGCTCTCTATGTAAAGGAAGGGATAAAAGCAACTGAACAAAAGAGTAATCAGGGAGGAGAGGAGGCACTGTGGGTCACCTTGGAGACTGGAAGTGGCACCACAATCCGCACAGGGTTTGTATATAGACCCCCAGGTCAGGGGAGGAAATGGACAAGGATATGATAGAAGGCATTCTTAGGATGACAGAGAAAGTGAAACACTGTTGATGGGGATGTGAATAGGCCAGATGTTAACTGGAGCACACTGCTGCAGCCACATCCAAGAACAGGGCCATTCTCGATGCCCTACAGGTGGTATGCCTCAGGCGGCTAGTCTCGGAACCCACTCATGAGGGAGCAGTCTTAGACCTCATTCTCTCAAATGGGGACAGTGAGAGGATCTCAGATCTAGAAGTGGGTTGCCATCTGGGAACAAGTGACCATCAAACAGTGTGGTTTATGTTAAACTTAGCTACAGAGTCAAGCCATACAAAGTGATGGTACTGGACTTCAGGAGGGCTGACTTGGCAAGATGGGAGAGTGCCTTAGAAAGCACTAGCAAACAGGCTAGAAGGAGGGTGGAGCAACAATGGGGAATCATCAAAACTGTCATCACAGAGGCAACAAGCCTTGTGTGAAGCAAATAAACAAATCAAAATGAAAGAAAAGCACTATGGTTCTCAAAAAGGTGGTGGGGAAAGTCAGGGAGAAAAGACAGCATTCATAAAGTATAAGGAAACACAGAAGGAGCAGGACAGAGAGCTGTACCAGTTAAGGCAGAAGGAAGCAGGAGGAAGTCAGAACAGCAAGGCCCAAACTGAGAAAGGATTGCCAACTGGGTTAGAAGGGGATAAAACCTTTTATAAGTACATCAGGGAGTGTAGAAAGACAAAGGGAGGGATAGTGAGGCTGAATAGAATGAATGGTGGTGGGCAGAGGGGATAGTGGAAAAGCAGGAATGCTGAACAAACGTTTCTGCTCAGTAATCACAAAGAGGAGGAGGTGCCTAATCCAATTAACAGAAGCACTCTGGATAGGGGTTGATCCCAGTCCTTTCACAGAAGAAAGGCTTCTGAAAGAACTCCTAAAATTGAAGGTGGACAAAACAATGGGGCCTGATAGAATTCACCCCAGAATTCTAAAAGAATTAAGGGAGAACTAGTGAAACCACTGACTACCCTTTTAACAAATCATGGGAGGATGGTGTGGTACCTGAGGATTGGAGGAAGGTGGATGTGATTCCCCTTCGAAAAGTAGGACCAAGAGAGAGGCAGGAAACTACAGACCTGTCAGTTTGAGCTCTGTGGTAGGGAAAGTGATTGAATCACTTCTGAAGGAAAGAATTGTTGACTACCTAGAGGCTTGTGGGGCACAGGACCCAAGGCAGCATGGGTTCACAGCAGGAAGGTCACGTCAGATGAATCTAATTGATTTCTTGACTGGGTGACCAAAGTAGTAGACCAGGAAGGGCTGTGGGCATGTCCTACCTAGATTTTAGCAAGGCATTTGACACAGTCCCACACAAAAGATTAATAGTCAAATTAACCAACCTGGGAGGGTCCCAGGGTGGTAGCCTGAGTAAAACATTGGCTGGACAGCAGGACACAGAAGGTAATTGTAAATGGAGTCCACTTTGAAGAAAGAGGGGTTACTATGGGGTACCGCAGGGTTCAGTACTGGTTCCAGTCCTTTTAATGTATTTATAAGTGACATTGCAGAGGTACTGGAAGGAAAAGTATGCCTCTTTGCAGATGACACAAAGATCTGCAACAGAGTTGATAGACAAGGAGGCATGGAAAGGATGAGAAGGGACTTGGCAAGGTTGGAGGAATGGTTGGAAGTATGGCAGCTGGGATTCAATTCAAAGAAGTGCAAAATAATGCTCCTGGGAAACAAAACCCACGGAAGATTACACAATGAGGAGGGGTAGTAACAAAACAAAAAGGAAAGAGACCTGGGGTAATCATATCAGATGACCTTAAGGTTAGTAAGCAATGTGAGAAGGCAGTAGGGAGAGCTGGGGGTATACTGGGATGTATAGGGAGAGGCATCACCAGCAGAAAACAGGAAGTTGTTATTCCTCTGTATAGACAGTTGGTGATACCCCATCTGGAGCACTGCGTCCAGTTCTGGAGACCCCATCTCCACAAGGACATAGACAGGATAGAGGCAGTCCAGAGGAGGCAACTAGATTGGTGCAGGGTCTGCAAGAGAAGCCATTCGAGGAGAGACTAAAAGAGCTTAATATGTTTACCCTTAAGGAAAGGAGGGAGAGAGGGACATGATAGAAATGTTTAAGTACCTCAGTGAAATCAACAAAATCCAAGAGGGTAGCATCTTTCAGAAAAGAGACATGTAAGAACAAGGGACATCATTTAAAGATGGGGGTGGTTCAGGGGCAATGTGAGAGTATTTTTCACAGAGAGGGTAGTGGATGCATGGAACAGCCTTCCTGAGGAGGTTGTGGGGTCTAAAACTGGGAGAATTCAAGAATACATCAGACAGACATAAGGCAATTCTTGTGGGGGATAGGAAGAAATAGGCTGTTGGTTAACTAGTATCTGCAGCTTATCCTGTAGGTAGAGAAATGGGCAGACTAGGTGGGCCAAGCAGTGCTTATGTGCATCAAAGTCTATGTTTCTATTAAGAAACAAGTCATAATCAGTGTCAGACAAATGCACTTCACTCTGGCATACAGCCCAGACAGTGCTGTGTTGATATCATCATGCTTTATTACAGGGCCAGGTTACAACTGGAAATACACTCCGATTAATGTGCCTTTCCTGGTTTATCTGAAAAAACTAAATTGGTACATAAGGCCCACTCACCCAAAAATTTTTTTATTTATTCCTGGTTTAACAATTTTTCTTTACAGATCTACCAATGGTCCATAAAAACTGCATGCCCATATTGACCTTATTACAGACCTTTTCGATTTCCTGGATTCTTGATTGCAGTGCCAATTGTGCCTCTTTATAACTGTGTGAGCACATTACCCTGATACCAGGCCAAGCTTCCTGGAATGATTGGAGTCATTCTTCATCTTGCACAGCACTCAGTTGACTGGCTGAAGCTCTATAAATGCCCTGTGGATGTCATCCAATCTCTTGATTTCTTTGTGTTCAAATTCACTGAAATTGTCAGCCATCATGTTCCCATGAAGCCTTTCAGGTTAAGGGTACTAAAGCACCATGGCTACTCTATGGACATAAGGAAGCTCATGTTTGTTTGTGACAAGACCTGACAGACATATAAGGCCAGCGGGCTTCCTCTGATTGGCAAACATATAAGCAGCTAAGAAACAAATGCAAGAACTCCATCCAGAAAGCCAAACACCAGCATTTCAAGAATCTCCAAACCGAACATCTTAGTAACCCAAAGGAATTCTGGAAGCAGGTTAATTCCCTCATAAAAGGCCATGCCTCAGAAACCCCAGTTCCATTGAGGCCCAGGGCACTGTGCTCACTAACCCCTCTTCTGTAGCAGATGGCTTTAATAATTTTTTACTGATCTGCATAAATATACCTCACTCTTTACTAGCCTTTCATCTCCCGTCCGGACCCCTTCTCACCCATAGATTCCTTAGCATGCCCTTACTTTCATCTGAAACTAGCTACTCTTAATGAGATACGAGCTTCTCAAAAACCTGAAAAGCCACTAGCTCACCAGGACGATACTCTCGCCAAATTACTAAAGCTGGGGCTGATGTCCTTCTCATCCCATCTGTGACCTTTTAATCGCTTATTCTTTCCGGTACAGTCCTCAGAAATGGAAGATAGCGGTGATTGTACTAGTGCATAAGGGTGGTTCAATTCTATTGTTGAAAATTATCATCCAAGCTTGATATTGTGCCCTTAACAAAATCCAACAGTGGATACTTTATGACCACTTGCAGGATTATCTGAACTTTCACAATCTGCTCTCAACCTACTAGCATGGGTTCAGAAAAACTACAGTACCCTCACTGCCCTGATAAAAATCTCCTCTGACATATTACAAGGAATGGACCATGGTAAATCCACTGGAGCAATCTTTGTGGATCTGACTAAGGCCTCAACATGGTCAATTACAGTCTTCTATTACAGCAATTGCACCTTCTTGGCCTTGATAATGGTGCTCTAACATCGATCTAATGCTACCTTCATGGCTGCACCCAAACAGTAAAGTGGACGGGTTCTCTGTCTAACCCTCAATACACTACCCATGGTGTACCCAGGAATCTATTCTGGGATCATTACTATTCTCACTCTTTATCACTGACCTCCTGGATAACTGTGGAGGGCCTCTGTTCATCTGTACAGGGATGATGCTGTCCTCTACTGGTCCTTGGCTGACATAGGGTGGATCAAGTCAGTGTTAACCTCTGACTTCAAATGCTCAAGTCTGGATTCTGCAAAAATAGCTTGTACTAATACTGAAAAACAAAGTGTATGGTGTTTTCAAGCCGACTTCGTGCCCCTCCAGCCTTTAATTGTCCCTTCTGAATTGGAGCTGTTTTCAAAACTGTTAAGTCCTTTAAATACTTGATAGTCACCCTTGATTCATCACTTTCTCTGGATATTCATGTTTCAACCCTCACCAAAACTCTTAACCAAAAGCTTGGTGTCCTATTCCGAATTTTTCCCTTCCTCATACTGACCTCCTGCTGCATGATAGCATCTGCCAGCCTCCTCGTCTGTTAATTTATGCAGCCTCCTTGCTTCTCACTACCTCCTCCATCATCCTGCTGCATCTAACTCAGGTCTATCATAGTGTGGTTAGGTTTGTTCTGGGGTCAATACTCAACTTCACCACTGCTATGTCCTATCTTCCCTCAGATGGCTACCTTATGAAGCGAAGGTAAGGTATGTTACAGTAAGCTTCACTCATAAGTTGGTTCATCACTATACTCAATCCCTGGTTACTCCTGCTGCATATTCTATTTGTTAACTGTAATTAGTTTATGATATTTAGTGAACATTTGACTGTTTGATTGTGATGCAAACTGTGATTTCTTGTGTAAGTAACTGTGTTCTCTAATTGCTGTCTGTCTATGAATTACTATTACTGTACTGATTGATCTAAAATTACTGTATTGTTTGCTCTAAATGTACTTTTACATCAGTATTGTTAGCTTAGACTTCACTGTTATTATCCTCTGTCAGTTCGACCTGTCTTGAATTGTTTTAATGTTTTGTATGTTCTCTGTGTACTAGTGAAAGTATTGTTTTCAACAAATTGCACTGTCAATGTACTTCACTTCCGGGTTAGGCCTGAAAAGGAACTGCCTTGCCTCAGTGGGTTCACCTAGTTACCAAAATTCAGTAAATAAAATTTATCTTGACAGTCACATGTTGTTCCTGCTCAGGTGTGCCACTGACACATCTGGAGGACTTGGATGCCAAATCTCAGTTGCAACACTGGAGAGCAAGTCATTCTTATATATCCTCAACTGGCCCAGTCACTATATCTGCACTTGTGAGGGGATGAAACAAAATTCTCACCCTCATGCTGTCACATCACCTGTCATGCTGCCCAGTAAATGAAAGAATGCACGCATACTCAAATCAGTTTCACCTTCTGATGTGGACCTGCTTGCAAAACAAAGGGAAAGTTCAAGCAGTTGAGGCTACATGTATCTTTGAAATGCCAGGGACTTTCATCACCTAAATACCTTGATTTGGCCATCAGTCAGACCACTGGCACTTTCAGTGATCAATGCTCCAGTACCGAAAGAGTGGATACTAAACTCCTCCTACTTCAAGCTCAGACTCCCACTGGATCATTCCAGCACATACCTGAATATATACACTGTTACAGGTAACTCATTTCATGGAGGAATCAGGCAAACCCCAATGGCCAGTCTGAGTGCCAGGTACTGAAAGATCATGGCTTCCAGGTCCTATCCAGCCCCTGGACATGACTATATGCTGCATCAGCATACTTGACCTAAATAATACATTTTCCTTTTCTGCAGCCTTATGGAACACCCCAGCCATGGTTATAGCCAAATCATAATCCTTCAAAGCCACTTGGGCATCAGGGTCCTTCCTAGGATGTACCAGTTTCAAAACCCTGAATGCCCTGCATAATGCCATCAGAAAGGCAGGTGTGTAGCAACAATACTTCAGATAAGGATAAGTAAATGTGTGGCAGTTCACAGCACAATGCTCAAGAATTGCTGGGCTGATTGGGTGCTACCATCAACTGACTTTGGATCCACCCACCCAATCTTCTAGGATCTTCCAAACCCAGACAGACCAGGTATTATCTTCTGTCTCCACACCCTAAGAACCAGGATATTCAGGTTAAGTGCTACCCTCCACCACCAGTGTCATACTCTCCTTTTAGTCATTACCCCTTATTTGAAAAGCTGGCCCATTAGTATTGGCCACACAATTGGTCATCATTGAGATCTCTATAGCCAGGAATGACAGAATGGTGCAGGGATACTCCATCTTTTCAGATGCTAGCAGGATTCCAAAGTCCTCACACCCTCCTGAAATGTGTTTATAAGGTGTCCACAGTTGCCAGTGAACATTAAATCATCTAAATAGATAAGAATCCCTGTTCTACCTGTCTCTGACACTGCCACCCAGTGCAAAATGTGCAAAACTGTCTGTGTACTGCAGTGATCATGGGGCAGCTCATTGGCATGCAGTTGTTAACATAATAGTGGTCATCAAATGTCATGCCACAGAGTTCTTTGTCCACTGAGTGACCTGACAAAGATGAAAGGCTGACTGTATGTCTGCATCACCACCCAGGCACTGAGGCTTGCAGCTTCACCACTTCTACATACTGTCTGGTCAGGTAATGCATATGACACCACAGTGAAATATGGGTCAATATGGCCATTGGCAGACTTCTCCCTTAGGTAAGACAGAAGATTAATCATCCTAACAAACCAATAAGGAACGTGGAACTTGGTAATGGAAGGGGAAGAAAGGGCTATATTAGGTAATGCTTACGTATCTCTTGATGACTATTAAAATCTTGAGGAACACCAAACTACTAATTTGCAAGGGTTCTAGATTTCCATCCCCAAATTTTTCATTTCCTGCTTTGTACACTTTTAGCCCTAATAGGTGCATTAATATGCTTTATAATAGATGCCGTACATACAGTATGTAAGCAATTAACCAAACAGGGCATGCATTTCAAGAGAATTAATGAAGGCCCCAGGTGAATTGGAAGGCAAGAAGTCAGTGACTATTTTTAAGAAATTTTGTCAAATCTATGGAATGGTTAACTCAAGATCCACTCACAATCAAATAAGTGGTCCAACTAAAATACCTCCTCATTAAGATTTGGGAAGACACTCTAGGCAGCCATATGCATATCTACTATATTTTGTACAAATGGTGGATTTCCCAAAAAGTGATGTAACTAGATTGCCGGAGTGATATGGCACTTTAGTAGAAAAACATATTTTGAGCAATTTGTTTAAAACAGGACTGCATGTGTGCAAACACTTCAACTTTTATGTTAATTTAAAAACTACACATTTGTCAGTTAAATTAAGTAGAAAGGCAGAAAGGGCTGGCCTTAGCATGTCATGAACTATACATTTCTACATGGGCCCAACAGCAGAGACATACCTCTTGACTACTATGAATTATGCATAACGCTATGATTTTTACCTTCAAATTTACCCTTGCTCTACAAAGGTTTACTGATGTTCCTCTTAATGTCATAGCTATTTCTGGACACATAAACTACTAACACATTGAACTAACATCATAGAAACATTCCTTAACAATACACATATGGTCCCCACTATTTTAGACACATTATTCTTTAAAATAAGAAAGTGCTACATTCTGGCCATTTGCTGTGAAGTATGAAGGCCAGTGCTATGCGTTTTAATGTTGACAGGTAAAAGGTATGAGTAGATGAACCCTCAAAAGTCTCAACTGTCCAGTTTGCCTCTTTTCTTCCTGTTCTTCTATATTCTAGTTCAAGTAAAGTGCTAAACTTATACAAAACTAGCTGAAAATGAAGATATAGGGAGATTATGGTTATTTTATACTATTAGCAAGCAAATGAAAGGTTTTAAAATTACATTATTTAACATTTTAACCCTTAAACATTTAAACTGCCCAACTAACTATTACCAGATTTTCAGGATATAGAAATCCTCGTGCCAACAATGTGTACTCCAAATTGCTGGTTATTTCACCAAGTGATGACAGAGATATTAAGGTGCAAATATCAGGATTAAACATAGAGTACCATTTGTAACTGGAACTGTAGTGTGCTACTGCACTCTATAATATATTTGTAATATTTGGATAGGTAGAAATAATACAATATAAAAGCATACAAAAATCCCAGTAATGGCACACATGACTGATAATACCATCAATTCAAATATCGTTCACTGCCCATAATACTATTGTTCAGAGCTCTGAATTATAGTATTATCACACAAACTGAAGAGCCAAGTGGAAGAATGGCTTGTGGAGATGGGATCCAGCTTTCACTGTAACCATCAGCATACAGCAAAAGCCAACTCACTGATCGCAGAAAAGCAACAGAATCTCACCTACTGCCAATGGTCCATCTCATGCTCATTCCACTTCCATAATGAATTTTTTAATTAAGTCCAAGAAAAAGTAAGCCACACAGATAAAACAGACAAGCAGCTCCTCCACTGCTCAAATAGACCTGACACCATTTCCTGAGACAATTATTCAAAAAAGCACATAAAGCACCAATAGAAACACATTCTGGGTGCTTCACATTCTGGAGTCCATAGCAACATATGGCAAGCTGCTCCACTTAAAGAGACCTTCATACATAATTCACCACCCATGGAGCTTTGCACCATTTATCTGAAGAACACTGGAAAGTCCTTGGATCCATAAATTACAAAAATAATGGATGGGGATTATGATTACTAGGCTAAAAGGAAGATAAAAAAAGATTTAGCATAACTTAAAATAGGTGTGATTACCTGATGGACAAATCAACAGGTAAAGATATTGGATATGATTTTACTTCCAAATTCCAGTGATGTCCCTGATAATTTGAATAGCGTTTTGAAACCTAGCATGCAACTAACCTGCACATGCAGATCTTTTGAATATCAAGGCCAAGAAAGGGTTATACTGTATATGAAGAAAATATATTTTAGTGTAATTCAAATTGCAGTTTATCTTGTTTTCTGACTCTACTTAAACAAAATGGACCGTTTTCTGTTATTATAGAAATCATTTGTTTCTTTTGCATTTTACTTTCTTTTTATTACCAGGATTGTTCTTCAGCCTGATAGGGGCTTTTTTATCACCTTAAATACACCTTTCTCCCAACGAGGGAGCTCTCCCCAAACATGATTCATTCACCACACATCTTAATCCCAGGTCCTTGCCCTGTGTCGTACCTACTTTACCTGTCTGTTTGTTCCCTTCTCAAAGTAGGGTCTCCCCAGATCATTCCCATTTGCCTGGCAAGGACAGTGACTTAACATGAAAGCAGAATTGTGACTGGAGACCTCCAGAGATAGGTCCAAGACAGAGGTCCTGGTGGCATGAGGGGTGTAGGTTACATCTTCCTTTATCAGCCACCGATTGGTGTCTTGATTCCCTCTTCTCTCATGCTAGGGGCAGACAAAGTTGAGTGTTCTGTAGGCATACCACAAGGTAACTGGGCACACCCATCAACCTACAGTACCAGCAGTTTGCTTGTCCCTGACTACCTGTCTGTGGATGCTGATGCCACTGCATCAAATATCCTTTTCCCTGCTTACATGATGCCACCAGAGTACAGCGGTGCGGGGACAGGAGATCCCCACCCACCCAGGTAGGAAGCATCAAAGATAGTTGCTGAACTCTACTTTTATAAGCTGGCGGCAGCATCCAGGGCTGGCACATGAATCTGAGTTGTCAGTGTAGTAGCACAACAAGCTACCACTGAGTCATTGTGAACCTTTTACTATCCTTTCTTTCCCCAGTTTTCCCTTGATTCCTCCTGCCCGATGTTCGGAGTTGCTGTGGCCACACCCTCTTTCCAGTCGGGTGGGTGGTTTAGCTGCTGTCTTCAGAAAAGTCGGTATCAATGCCTTTCCATGGTTAGCCACCAGGGTATGTGAATGCCTCATTGCTTCTGTAGCTCTGATTTACTTTGTGCCTGAAATACAAAACTCAAACTGTATTCTTTTTCTTTTATTTTTAAATTTGTATTACTTTTTCTTGATATTTATTTTAGTGTCCAGTACTCTGAAAATAAAAATTTAAACTCATCATGTATTTTTTAGCAGTTTCCTTTTTTTTAACCTAGATTCTTAACATCATCTGAACTTGTGTAATGGGATTTCAGTAAGAGGCTAGGGACCAACGGTAGCTTTACTTATGACCTAGTAATGTTCTAGAATCCAGACCTGAACATATGTGAGACTGACACCACACCAGTTTTAAAGTTCCTTGCTGTGAATAGGTTGCTGGGGCCGAGACACAATGGGTATTGGTGGTACTAGGTCTCTACGATGAGGGGCATAGTGAGACATGAGGTGAATGTCCCCAGAGTGCCTTGTATTGCTTATATAAAACAGGCTCATAGACAAGTGTTAAAAAACAAACACACTAACAGTTTTAAAAGCCACAAAAATATAATAAAATGTTGCTAAATTATGTTCCCTTAGAGCTTCACTTTTGGCACCAGTTTCCCCACTCTCACCGTTACCCCCCACACCACACTGCCTCACCCACCCCCTCCTCTCTAATGGCACTTTCAGATATGGGGCCCTCCAGCCCATCCACCTCACACTTTTGCCACCCAGCTCTACCTGATGACAAATGTCCTTTATCCTGCCCACTTTTTCTGACTCCCTCCTACCCTTTACTAACTATATACTGTTCACTCTGAAACTTTTCTGAAGCTGGATTATGTTGTCTCTCTCCATTTTTGGCTGTATAATAAATGCTTAAACATCTTTGTGTTTTTAAGACTGTAACTATTGTTGACCTTTGTATGTATGTTACCCTACATCCTTTGCCTTGGAACCTTTGTAATTGAGCAGTTCCTCCTCAAAGGTATATAAAAAAATAAGCTATAAGTAAATCTCAAGGTTCTGTGGACATGGGAACCTCTCCATGGAATTATATCCTTGCAATACACAGTCCCCTATCTATTATTCAGTTTTTTAATGGATAAGGAAGTGGGCTACATTGTTCAGTGGTCCAATGATGTGATTATCTCAATTCAACTGGTTAGCACCAGTCCAACTATTCATACCAAAGCTTGCCTTAGGGCCTGAAGGGCCCACTAGTCACCAGAATTGAATACCTTACATAGAAACATAGAAACATAGAATTTGATGGCAGATAAGGACCACTTGGCCCACCCAGTCTGCCCATTTCCTACCTAATGGATAAGCTGCAGATCCTAGTTAACCAGCAGCCTAATTTTTCCTACCCCTACCCCCAAGAATTGCCCTATGACTGTCCCATGCATGCTTGAATTCCACCACTGTTTTTGACTCCACAACCTCCTCCAGAAGGCCGTTTCATGCATCCACTACCCTCTCTGTGAAAAATACATTCTTACATTACCTCTGAGCTGCATCCCTCTATCTTCAAATTGTGCCCCTTGTTCTTGCATGTCTCTTTTCTGAAAGATGCTACCCTCTTGGACTTTGTTGATTTCACTGAGGTAGTTAAACGTTTCTATCATGTCTCCCCTCTCCTCCTTTCCTTGAGGCTATACATATTAAGCTCCTTAAGTCTCTCTTCATATGCCTACTGGTGCAGACCCTGTACCATTTTAAGTTTGAAGTATATAATTTACTGTATAGCAGAACTTGCAGGTTTAATAAAAGAAGAAAAAATCTTAGTCTGTCTCCTGGAGGACAGAGCTAATCTTTTGCTACCCCTTCACATGCCAGACAAATCCTGCTTTCAATCCCCATCTCCATTCTCCAAATACATGTTTAAAACATTCTGTATCCTGCCAGTATGAGAAGCTAACCTTATTTTTTAACATCACCCTCTACATAGCCTGACCTCCACGTGTACCCAAAATGTTATGTGTTTAGAAGCAGTCCCTCCCAACACCTTATATATGATTTGGAAGGATAGCAGTAAGTCAAAAATCATGAGTACTGTAATTCAATTGTCTGCCTCTCACAGCACACCAACTTTTTCACATAATACCACTGGGATGAGGCAGAATGGTTAACACAACTGATGAAGCTAGGCAAACTAATTAGTCAGTCTTCTTTTGTTTGTTTTATTTTATTTTAAATTATTGACCTGGGAAAATAAATGATCTCTTATAGTTTACAAGGATAGAAGCTTTAAGAAGTTGTCCTTTTCATTAGGTGGCATCATTTCGGCTATGTGGATTGGTTGATGTCCAAAACAGAGTACTTTAAATTGCAAGTGCCATAGTCACATATGGCATACAATTTTTTAAATTCACCTTTTAAAATATAAGCCCCAGACTCTATTGCAAATCAAAATAATCACTACTGTCTCCAAGAATTGTGGATGACTGAGGCACCTGCAGAGTACAGAAGTTTTGTGACCAGGCACATAGGCAGAATTTATTTCTTGACAGTGTCTGGAGCTTCAGTGCCTACTGAATTGAATAACTTGGGCACAGCAAGTCATTAGTGGGTATGTGCCTTGTCTAGAACCAGCTTTGAGCCACCTCTAGAAACATTCCATGTTCAAAACACTATTTTTTGGCAAAGTGTAAACTCTTTTAATGCCTCACATTATTTCTCATTGACATGCCTTTACTGTGGTTCTAATATTGAAGTTGTCTTTTCTGCAATGATCCAAAGTGCAGTACAACATAAGACTGGAGTCTGCTGCTGTACAAAAACAAAACAAAACATTGCATCACTTTGTAACATGGCAAAATGAAAGAGCTGAAATAAAGCATTTCTATTGGTCAATAAATAGTAGTCAGCCATGCATTAATACCCAAGTAATGCACAGTTTGTCCTGTGGTACTGTGTACAGCCACTAAAGAAAACCACAAATGCTCCATTTCAGCACTTTCATTGGTGTCATGTTAGAAAGCGTCCTAAGCACTGTGGCTTCCAACCCACCCACCCACCCAAAGAGCTATCACTCACTCTCACCAAAACACAGTGTGCTGTTGTGTAACACGCAGTTTTGCAAAAGCACACCCACAGAAGTAAGAAACCATTGTCACGATAAAAAGTTATGCACAGCTGTACTTACTAGAGTGTAAGTGGCAGTATCCCATGTAGAAAACAATCCTTGCATAGGTAAATATTTGATCCAAACTGAGTACAGTGACCGTTTCAGAAAGAAGCATGTGCTGTACCAGAAAGGAGTTCCCACAATCGTAGTCTGTACATTAACCTTTTTACAAAGAAAAGCTCAAGTAACGCTTCCACTCTTAATAGACACAACAAACCTTTGTCAGCGGATAATGAAATAACGCTTATAGTACCAGCTGTACAAAATTACGGAGAGTGCTTGTTTTGCATTTTAGAAGGAATGTTACTTGCACAGTTCTAGTTAGGAAGTGGGCCATGGGGGCTAAATTAGAGAGCAATGCAAAGGAACAGCAACAGAGTGCAGATAGCGCATGTCATATGCTGAACAAAATGGCAGGATTTGTATTAATTGTGCAAAATGTGTAATAAATGTATTTGTCTGCAATTCAAATAGGCATCTTTCAAATAGCATTGGTAGTAGAAAGAAATGGAAGCAGTGTTCCATGCACATATCTGTGAGTATTGGGACCCATACAGCATCAGCCTATAACCAATCTAACGGCACCTTGCAAGTAAAGTAGCACAGCAACTGTACATATTTTGAAATAGTTGTAACTGTTATGTAGTTTAGCAATGTTACTGTAAGAAAGTAGTTGCATCTGTTTTGTTTGGTCACTACTAACCATGATGTGTACAGTGTTGTGTGCTTGCCGCCAGACGTTATTTAAGGAATCTCGAAGTACCATCAAACTGCGAGTCT
Organism: Neoceratodus forsteri; assembly: GCA_016271365.2. Taxonomy (NCBI): domain Eukaryota; kingdom Metazoa; phylum Chordata; order Ceratodontiformes; family Ceratodontidae; genus Neoceratodus; species Neoceratodus forsteri. Next base: position 799,102,077 of record CM028131.1, read on the forward strand.
GTAATTATTGATTACTACAAACATGATTTGTCATTGCATTTGTTATTGCTGAAAACAACAAAATATTCCATATAGCACACTACATTACCATGTTAAGTGCATTAAGGCACTCTAAATCATAGCTTATCAGGATTAAATGCATGGCTGGGTGGTTGCAGGCACGGTAAGCCACACCTCCAACCATGCATTAATTCCCCAGTAGAACACTCTTTGTCATTCCTTAAAGCTACATGATGCATTATTGTGTACTGTAAATGACTGCAAAATAGTAACAGGAGCATTGAAGTTGGGGAGGTGGACATGAGTCCTTTTTGGGAGGAGAGAGTCCTGAAGACAATCGCTAATCTGAAAGCAGATAAAGTAAAGGGGCCAGATGGAGTTCCTCCAAGGGTGTACTGGCTGCACCTCTACCAGTCCTATTTAACAGATCATTTTAAAGCAGAATAGTTCCAGAGGACTGGAGGAGGGTATATGTAGTCCCACTTCATAAAATGGTAGCAGGGCATAGGCTGGCAATCACAGGCCAGTCAGCCTGACATCAATGGTGAGAAAGCTAATGGAAACACTGCTGAAGGAAAGGATTGTGGAATATCTTGAATTCAGTGGGTTACAAGACCCAAGGCAGCATGGATTCACAGGGTGATGTCATGTAAAACAACTGTGATAGCTTTTGACTGGATGACCAAGGATTACATCAGGGAGGAGCAGTGGATGTGGCCTACCTATATTTCAGTAAGGCTTTTGACACTGTTGCACATAGAAGACTAGTAAGCAAGCTGGGTAGCTTAGGGTGAGTAAAGATGAGATAAATTGGGCAAGAAATCAGTTATGGGATAGGCTAGAGAGAGACTGGTGGTAAATGGAAGTAGCTCCAAGGAAGGGAATGTGACCAGCAGGGTATCTCAGTGATCAGTGCCAGAACCGATCATCTTTACTGTCTTTGTAAGTAACATTGCAGAGGATCTGGAGGAAGGCCTGCCTCTTTGTGGATGATACCAAGATCTTCAAGAGATTAGGCAATCCGGGGAAGGGGCATGAGGGTGGAAAGTATGAGAAGAGGCCTGAGAAAACATGAGGCATGGGCAAGAGTACGGTAGCTGGATTTCAATGTGAAATAGTGCAAAATAATGCACTTAGGGAACAAAAATCTGGGTATGGAGTACAAAATCCAGTGGAGTGGTATTGATGACAGCCAAGCAGAAACAGACCTATGGTGTTGAGGCAGTCTGACAAAGCATTTGGGAGGGCTAGTGGGATGCTGGGGTACATAGGAAGGGTATCACCAGCAGAAAGAGGGAGGTGGTATTGCGCCCACAGATCGCTAGTAAAATCCCACCTTGAGTACCTTGTCCAGTTTTGAAGACCACATTGCTTGATGACAGAGACAGAGTGGAGGTGGTCTGGAAGAGGGTTACTAAAATGGTGCAGGGTCTGTATCAAAGGCCCTACAAGGAGAGACTAAATGACCTCAATATGTACACCCTGGAAAAGAGGAGGGTATGATAGAGACCATTAAATACTTCACTGGGGTAAATAAGGTACAGGAGGAAGTATTTTTCAAAAAAGGTGTTCAAGAGCAATGGGACATGTTATGAAGCTGGAGAGGTATAGATTCAGGAGAAATGTGAGGAAGTACTTTTTCACAGAAAGGGAGGTAGATTCCCAGAACAGCCTTCCAGTGCAGATAGTAGGGTGAAAACAGTTGTAGGTTCAAGAATACATATGATAGGCACAAAGAAATCATAGTGGGAGGGAAGAGGTGGGAGAAAGAGCTGTTGGTCAAGTACTTTAGAGACTGCAGTGAGAGTGTAGGTGGGGAGGAGTGGGTAGACTGGGTTAGCCAAGCGCCTTTATCTGCTGTTAGATTCTGTGTTTCTATGTTTCTGTTCACTATTCTATCTGGAGAGGCAGTTCTGGTGGGAGACACCGCAGACTGAATTTGCTAAACACATCTATAACTGTCAGAAATCCTTTTGTTGAGCTTTATGCTGAATCTTCTGGGCACTATACTACCATGTCAACAAATTCAGAAGTTGTACTGAATTTTCTTTAAATCCCTCTGCTTCTAATGAGAGTCACTGGCAAAATTATGAGAACTCTTTCTTATGAGACACACTGATAAAATCAAGAGAAAAAATATTGCAGTAAATGTTTAATTTTGAATACAATTCATGTTAGTTAACTTGACTTCTGTGTTGAATATCCAGGAGTTTCTGTGTGTGTGTGTGTGTGGGGGGTTGGACTTGGTGATTAATAGTTTAATTTGTTAATGCCTGCATTTTACTTCTTGATGCCATAATTCATGTGCTTTACAAACAAAGATTTCTGCTGCAGCTGGCAAGTCATTATCTTTGTTTAAACAGATGGAGCAATAGAATTAGGGCTGAACTGGAACTGTTTATATTTTGAAAATACCTGGTTGATCATAGCCTAGACTCTTACTAACTGTGCTACAGGAGGCAGTCCTTGAGCAAGCTGGTGGAGTTCTGGCTTTATTAATTTTGAACCCTACAGGCAGGGATTAAATTTAGCCAGGAAAGGTTTAATCTGATACGCATTTCATGTATAATTAAGAGATTGAAAAGATGGGGTGCTTCAGGAACCCAACTCCTACACTAGAAAACAAACATAAAGTGGGACACGGGCAGTTTTAGGACAGTGAGGGAACCAACTGAGGTAGAAATGAGACACCTGCCCACTCACCACAGGATATAGTAAAACAGATAACACATTTATTTAATTTCAGTTAACCACATAGCACCCTAGTGTCCACCTATCTGGGGGATTCTTCAGAGAATGGTGGGCCTATAAATATACAGTAGACTTTGTTTGAGCCAAATTTTAAATACAGTATCTGCTCTGATTCTAGAATTATATATGTGAACAAATCAAAAACTAACTAGACTAATTTTACTTATACATAGAATTCAGAAGGATGCCCTGATGCTGGACCCCAATATCTTTTTTGCATGGAGCATGGCATTGTAGGCTTTGAAAGTTCTCCAAAGGCTGTATTATCCAACTGAAGTAAATTAGTCAAAATAAATGTCAAATAAATGCTCTGTTGGCCTATAGTACTCTGCACCAGCTTAAAGGGCGAGATTGAACAACAGCGGGGCTGAATAAGGTCCGTTTGTGCAGATAGCACAGTAGTCCTATGGCGACTTGCATACTGTGCTGACTGGCATTACTACAGCCTACCCCAGTGTGCAATGCAGAGAGATGCTTTACTGCCTCCTTGCCAACCCCTAACATGGCCATGTGTGAGACTCCGGTCTGGATGTGGAGGTGACATTGACATTGTAGTGTGGATAATTAGAGATCTCCCATTGTATGAAGCAGGACTCTGTGCATCCTCATCCATACCATGCAAACCTCTGTGGAAGAGTAAGGCCTTTGGTGTATTGGGACCAAAAGATATACTTTATTGTTCCTTAAAAATATTAATTACAGTTAATACTGAAAATAACAAAATCCAAATTAATGACAGACCCTTGTTTATAAATTGTTGACATTCATTAACAAGTGAGGCTGGTTTGTAAAAAAATTGTCATATGAGGCACCAGGAGCCCATGGTGGCATACTGCTGTCCCATCTACCTGGTTCCAACATAGGGAGCCCACCCTATTGCCAGGTAAAAGGTTAATTCATTCTTTTAAAAAAGGTTCTGCCATTAGGATTCCAGCCCAATAGCACATTGCTATCCCTGTTTGCTCCCAAACCTGCTTCTGACACCAAGAACATACTCTGTATCAGAAAAAAGTAAATTAAATTGCATCCTGCTGTCCCCACCAGCCCCTGCCATAGTTCACTCCTTGTGACTGCTGTACCAGCCAATCAAGTAACAGGATTTCATCAACCCATTTTCTAATATACAGTAATATGATGATAGTAATATACTGTAATATAAGAATATACTAACATACATACGAACATATGAATGTGCCAGCAGAAACAGACCACCCGGTATATTTATGTCTGTCTCAGTGTCAGAACCCTTAGTTTGCAGCTGCGCCATCTGCTCCCATTTGTCATCCCACTGCCACCCCCACCCTCACTCTCCCCTGTTCCTGTCCCATGCCCTTGAAGCTGTTCACAGATTTACATGATACCACCCATTCTGGTAGGGTGTCCATTTTGCTACCTCCTCCCTCTCTGTGAAATAGTGTCTCCTCATTTCCTTCCTAAATCTTCTCCTCTGTTCTTAGACCATGCCCCTGGTGACCCTCCCTCCTTAATTTAAAGACCCCATCTGCCCCATCCATATTGATTCCCTCAGATACTTGAATGTCTCTATCATGTTCCCCTTCCTTCTATCCTCCACGGTGTACATATTCAGGTCTCTCAGCCTGCTGTCATAGTCTGTTCCTTCCATTCTACATATTATCTTTGTTGTCCTCCTCTGCACCCCTCAGTAGCCTGATATCACACTTTAGGTATGGTCTCCAAAACTGCACACAATACTATGGCATGCCTTACCAGCCAATCGTGAGAGGGCAAGATTTAATGCAATATTTTTGATTTATATGATGACACAACATGATGTATAAAGTTTTATGCTTTAGAAGAACTAGTCAACCTTGGTGTTTATTTTTTTGTTTTAATGTAATTTTAATATTATTTATTTGTTATTTATATACTAAACATTGTTATAAGATTGTATAATAGTATGATTCCTGGGTTTGCTGTAGAATATCATAAATAATGATGTGTGGCATTCAAGTGGACTCACCATGGGAAGGAACATGAGACGGATTGTGTATTGTGCACTTTGAAGGTTTGCTGCAATGATCACAGAAGAGAAACACGCTTTTTCATCGCACAGCATAACATCATTTGTCTGGGCCTGGTATGCATAGGCAGTACTAAACATGATGGAATGTTGCATTTCTTCCATTCCTTTGGCCATTAATCTTTTCTCTCTGCCACAGTGCAGGCTTAGCCCTGCACCAACTACCCAGCTCTCACCCAGCATCCCAAGGACTTAACTATTCCCGGTGCTTCCTCACTACTTCCTCCTCATTGTTGGGGTTGACAGTTTGTGCCTTACCACCCTTGAGACAGATCAGGTTCTGGGAGACAGCCCTGTAGCCAGTGTGGATCCTTCAGGGGTTGGTGTCATCCCATGCTGCACCTGATGATCTTCCCTGTTTTGTGCTGGATGAATGGATGTTACCATTCATGGGACATTGACAGCTGCTATCCCACCCTGCTCCAATGTGCCACCATTGGCTGCCTGCCCTCAGCCTCCACTAGGGCCAAATGAGTGCCAGAACCTGCAACCTCAGAGGAGGAAGAGAGCCATACCTGGATGCTCAGTCTTCCTTTCCTGGGCCAGCCCCAGGCAAATCAAGTCCATCCCCAAACCCAGATCACCAGCATGGCAGTAGGCAAGGCATGAATGTCTCTGCCATCCATTGCACCTGGCCAGCATGTGCTTCCATTCCTTACGCAAGAGTCTTTGAAAGCCAATGTCTTCTATGAGGAGAATCGCTGACCATCAGGTACCATCACTGATATGCAATGAGTTGTGAAATGTGTCTATGATAATGATTAGTGTGCTTCCACTGGTACTGAGAGAGGAGTGCAAAAGAGCATGATTTCAAGATGTGAGGGAGATATGGGAAAGTTGAACTTTCAATTGAAGTTGGTTCAAAGTCAGGATTTCATGCTTCACAAAGACTTTGTGAAGTTTTCACTGCCACACCAACTTTGAACATGGTTATAACAACTTTGCCATTTAAAACAAAATAAACACTTCACCCTCTCTGTTATACAGTATGTAGAACACACTGTCCCACCACACCACAATTTACAAAAAAAAAAAGAATTCTCCACATATCCCTCCACTGGCCCACACTCTTTGTCCTTGCTCCTGTGTCAAGCAAAGTTTCATAAGTGGCCACTAGTTCTTTTCCTCTGCCCTCAAAGCAGGTTCACACCCTCTTCCTACCACTCTCTAGTTCTGATATGGGGGATGTGTGATAGGATTCAGTTTATCAAGCATGCAGTGTGGTGGAAGGGGTGGCTACATATAACAACACAGAGGGTGGGGTAGATTTTTTTAAATGTCAGTATTGTCACTTTCACATCATACTTCATGAGAGTAGTGCTACAGTACTTTGCTCAGCAAAATAGACAGATAATTACACTAAGGCCTATATGAAGTAGGTACCTGCCACTTCATAAAGTCATGAAACTCCACAGAGTATTCATAATGCAGTTTCCTTACTTTACACATCTCCAGATTTGAGTGACATAACATACTTTTATTAAATACGGTTCTCTAACTGTATTTTCATTTATATGGCAAGAAAACATGATTTGTGACTGAATGCATGATTAGTCATGAAGATGATAATACACTGCACTATGTTAAGTGCTTCAAAGTAGACAATAAATTGTCCATGCCCTCCGTGTCCAGGTGACTGTGGTGGCACTGGCAGTGGGTATCCTGTTGTTTGTAATAAAAACATGATGAGCTGTGAAGATGAACAGTACACATAATGTTTAAAGTGCAGTGCATATGCTGGGAAGAAGGTAGCATTCCACCCCCAAACACAGCAGTGATGCATGAAAAGAAAAACATTATTCATGATGGACAGAGAAGGGGATGATGATGATGATGAGGAGGAGGAGGAGAATAATTAAACTTGCCATTAAAAGGTAGGCCAAGTTGTCCTGGGACCCAGCCAAGAATAAATACAGAGTGGGGATGGAGGGACAGGAAGGGGAGGGACTGCAAGGAAAGGGAGAGGAGCTATTTCACGGATGGTGTCAGCTGACCTGGCTCAGAGCTCACTGGCTATTGGCCAAGGGAGAGGCCTGAAGGTGTCCTGATCAGTAGTCCTCAGGGGCTATTTAAGGGCCTGTAACCCTCAGTAAGCCCTCTTTCTTGCTGTAAATTTCCTAGAGTGGTCTACAGCACATCGCTGGCAATCAAAGGTAAGACACTGAGGGTCTGAGGCCTGCAGGTAAGGCACCAGATGAGAGGTGCGAGCTTTAGATACTCTTGTAGGGGAATAAAAAATTGTGTGCATCTAAAGGGTAGACTGCATTTGGTCAAGGCAAGATGGTTTGTGCTAGAGGCATTGTGATAGTGGATAACTCAAGAATGTCCATGTTTTCCATGTTTTTATGTTGCTATGTTTCTATGTTATTGGTACAGCCTTGCTGGTGGTGTAGCTTTAGGGCATTTGAGGGCTGTGGGTTTGGTGTTCCCGGAGCATAGTGTTTCAGTTGGAGATGCAAAGAAGGAATTGGAGCATTGCAGTTTGTGGCAAGCAGATGGTGATGCAGTTTAAAAGCAGGCCAGCATGGTGGCCCGTGTCATAGCACCATGCTGGGACACTGAGTGGCACAGTACATGGGAGGTAAGTGGGCCCTGGAGAGGCAATGCATGATGGGCCAAGCAGGGCCTGGCAATAGGCTGTTGGAGTTTGTTGCCTTCGATTGAGGCTTAGTTGGCTCTCGCAAAGTAAAGGTAGGTTTCATGTTTATTTAACTTGAGTGTTGGAGGCGAGGTGGAGAATTGTTGAAGGCCTGCTGCAGCGTGAGATGCTGACCTGGTCGGGGACAGCTGGCTAGGCCAGGGCATGGTTGGCACTGGGTGCCATTAAAACTGCAGGGGTGGGTGGCAGTGCTGCGGGTCATGGCACTGCATGGTTTTCAATCGGTGACATTAAAACTGCAGGGGCGGGTGGTGGCACCGCAGGTCACGTGCTGCATGGTTTTCTAATCAGCGCCATTAAAACTGCAGGGCAGGGTGGCACATTGCAGATCATGGCGCTGTGCAGTTTTCCATTGGGTGGTGGATGCACTGGGAACCACCCTAAGGTGGCAGCGGTGGCTTTTATGAATGTTTGGGGCTATTTCAGCCAAGGGGAGTGCGAGGGCACATGAGGCCTGTAGCAAGGTGGAGGGCCATGGAAGACACAGCTGTGGTGTGGCTGCATTGTGCAGCTGCCATTTTGGGGCCACAGGACCACCCAGTAGTGTGCTTTGCGATGGCGCATTGGTGCTTTGGGCAGCATGGTTTGGCCTGGGGCCATATGCAGGGCCAATGGCATCTGAATGGTGACCGAGGCCCTGAGTAGGATCGCAAGCGTAGCATGGGCCTCCGAGGCATGGGGTGGATGCATGCTGGCTGCCTGCATGACAGAGCAGTAGCAACATGGAGCATGGATCCAGTGGCCTGTAGCAAGGTGACGAGCTGTTGAAGCCACAGCCGCATGGGGTGACCACCATATTGGCTGCAAGACTGCCCCAAGGTGGCAGTGGGTGGATTTTGTGATGGTTGGGCCATTTCAGCCAGCATACACCGGGTTGATGCCTGTAATGGGTAGTTTAAGGGTTGCTGGTGACTGTGGTGTGGCCGCCGAGGCCTATATGGCAGCTGCACGGGTACCTGCTGCATGAGGCAGCTGCCAAGGAAGAGCAAGGGACCAGTGAGCCTGAGGGGCGACTGGGAGGCCATAGAGCCTAGCCGCATGGCTGGGCCACCATTGATGGGTCCAGGGGTCAGCTGAGATGGTTTCTGGCACAGAGGACAGGTTGGGGGCCATTTCACAGGACTGACACGTGGTGAGGTGGCAGCAGCATGCCTCTTGGTCAAGGTTTCAAGCCTGGAGTGGGCCAGGAACAGAAGAGGAATTTGTCTAGTTGGAGTCCGCTGAGGCCTGGCCACATATGCAGCTGCCATTTACAGATTTGGGAGCCAGAGGCCTCCACATGGCCCAAGGCATGCGAGGGGTACTCAGGCAGGCTGAGGGGCTGGGTCCTCTCATGGAAAAGGAACGACTGGCTGCACTTTACTGTATGCTCACATTGTGCTTCTTGTGCAATCTAGTCATGCAGCAGAAGAGATGGCACCAAGAGAGCTCCAGTGTCAAATGCTACGATGTTGGTAGAGGCTGCAAAGCTGATGACCCAGATGACAGAGTTGGTGGAGACTGCGAAGAAAGGGAGGCGGAGAAGGAGGCCCAGAGAAATGAAGGGTGTGACGAGGGGCAGGTGCAGGAAGGGAACAAGAGGCCGAAGAGGGTGGGACTCAGCTCACCAGCGCACCTGGGAAGTAGTCGAGACAGTCCTAGCTCTGGAGGGGCCACAGCTGGATAGTGGTAAGGACAATGTGGATATGAACAATGAGGCGGATTTAAAGGAGTATACTGAGAGTTTATTGGGAGACATGGGGGAGGAAGGAGTGATGAAAATGGAGTAGGGCAGGAAGGGCAAGGCTGGGCAGGCACCACGGGGAGTACAGAAGCTGTATAGGTGGACCACATGGTTTCACGCTGGGAGACCATGTGCAGCCTCGATAAGGACAATATATGAAAGGGGAGTATGTTGATGTGTTTGGTTTTGGTGTACAAGGAAACAGCCAAAAGTATGAGCACAAGGAGTCAGTGGGCAAGTCGGAAATGGTCGGTGGTGGTAGGCACAAAGCAGAGGAAGCAAGGTTCAAAGGGAAGAGCATCAATACATGGTAAGCTGATTTCCTGATTATAGTGCATTGATGCTAGAGAAACAGCCAGACCTGGCAATCCCACTACTGACTTATATGGCGATCATCAGGGACGCATGTAAAGCAAAGCTGGGTTTTGGGTGGCTTAAATATATGAGGCATTTCAGAGAAGAATGGTAGTGAGGGTGACCTGATATGGGACTGCACCCATGTGGAGTTGTGTAGGGACCCTCTCGGGACCAGCGGTGGAGTATGTAGTGGAGCAGGTGAAAAGTAGCACCGGCCCAGGGTGCCAAGGCCTGCTGGGCCTTTAACAGGGCATTATGCACGTGGCCTAGCTTCAAGTTTAGGCACATCTGCTCATGGTACGGGGGCACACCTGACTATAACCTGCAGGCAGGGGTGAAAAGCTGGACAAGCTGGGGGCAGCTCCAGGAGCAACCCTTAAAAGGCAGAAAGGGCTCTGGGATGGTCTTGACGGGGCCTGGGAGAGGGGATATAATTCCAAGTACAGTTGGAATTAGGATGGGACCAGTGGGTGGGAGGTGGGGCTATGGCCTGGCCTGCACCCCATCAAGCTATGGGTGGTTGAGGCCTGGACAGAAGGCTACCCTGACAAGAGAGGAGCTGAGCTGCTGAGATTGGGGTTTAAGGGAGGTTTCTGCTCGGCTTCAAGGATGTGGGTAGGGATGTGGGCCAAGAACTTGGGTTCCATAAGAGGGAAGAAAGACAAAGTCTGGGTTAAGAGTCAGAAGAAGATCAGGCTGGTAGGGTGGAGGGGCTCTGCAGGAGCCTCCTTGCAGGCAGTTCCAGGTGTCACCCCTGGGTGGTTCTCAAGAGCAAGCGGGGAGTTCTGGCTCATACATCACCTGTCCTACCCTGACAGTGAGTCAGTAAATGGAGGAATCCCGGAGGCTCTCAGCATGGTCTCTATGCTTCACTAGATCAGGTGGTGGAGTTGATCCGGGAGGTGGAAGGAGCATGGCTGGAAAAGACAGACATTGAGTCTGCATTTTTGTTGCCAGTCCACTTGGTGGACTGGGACCTGCCTCGGTTTACAGTTTGAGGGCAGTGTGTGCTTTGACAAGGCGATGCCCATGGGTTGCTTGGTGCCATGCTCAATGTTTGAAGCATTCAGTTCATGGGTGCAATGGGTATTTGTATACCAATATGGGCACAGGAGAGTAGTCCATTACCTGGATGAATTCCTGTTGATAGGGGCCAGCCAGGTGGAGTCTCAAGGGATGTTGACAGACTCCCAGGGTAGCAGCACCATGGAATCCTGACAGCAGGAAAAACAGAGGACTCGCGCCCAGTAAGCTGGAGTTTCTGGGAATTGAGGTGGACACTGAGGAAGAGTGTTTTGGCTGCTAGGGGACAAAGTGGCATGACTGAGAGGGTTGCTAGCACTGGTGGGCAGGAAGAGGAGGGTGCCACTGGTACAAGTACAACAGCTGCTGGGGTACCTCTTTAATTTGGCTGCAGGCCATAAGCCAAGGCAGGGCATTTACAAGGAGATTAGGAGGGTCAAGGAAGAGCAAAACAACTGCATCACTGGGTGGACATTAGTAAAGGCGTGAGGGAGGATTTTCAGGTATGGGAAACTTCCTAGAGTCATACAATGGGGTGACATTATGGCAGGAGGAGGGCCTACAATACAGACTTGGAGCTGTACACTGATGTGGCCAGGATTTTTGGGATGGGGACCTACTTAAGGGGAGTGGATTTTGGAGGCATGGCCAGCACAATGGCAGGAATGGGGTGGACCAAGGACATCATGTTCTTGAGATCTTCCCAATATGAGTGGCTCTGGAGGTATGGGGTGACTGGATGGCAGGGTGGCGCATCTTATTTTGATGTGACAACAAGAGCATGGTGGAGGTGATCATCAGGCAGAGTGGCTGTATGGCGTCAGTGGGGAAGGTCCTATGGGCATGGTGTTATCAGGTCTGTGTTTGAACCTGTCTTTTAGCGACAGCACATTGAAGGGATGCAGAATGAGATGGCTGACTGTCTTTCTCATTTTCCAATGGAGCGGTTCCGGGAGTTGGCACCACATGCCGCACCTGTCCAGACCAAAGTCCCGGACTGGATATGGGAGATTGGGGAAAAGCCATGGCCCTGTACAGACGGTCGTGGTCAGCTAATACCTAAAAGCCTACAAAGGGCTTGGGAAGTTTCCAGGCATTTCAGTCTAGGATGTGCTGGGAGACAGAGGAGCCAGACCAGGAAGAGCAAGTCATGCAGTATGTAGTGGAGGAAATGGAGAAGGGTGGCCTTGCCACCTATGGTGATTCAGCTGGCAGGTATCAGCTGGATGTGCAGGGATCAGGGTGGATGGATGCTGCGGACAGCTGGGCCATCAAGCAGATGGTCATGGCTGGCAGAGGGGTCAGTGCATGAGACAGTATGGGAGGAGGCCCATAATGGAGCACCTACTCATGAAGGTGGTAAGGGTGGTGGACCACATTTGCAGTTCAGCAAATGAAGCCTGTTTATTCAGGGCCATATTTGTGATCAGCAAGGGGCCCTTCAGAGTTGGAGAAATGGTGGTGCCTAGGAAGGGTGGCCACCACAGGCTTACAGGAAGGGAATGTGAGTGGAGGAAGATAAGATGGTCATCTGGCTGCAGAGGTCCAAAACGGACCAGCGGGGTAGGACACAGTGGAGTTGCACAGGCAGGCAGGGTAGGACTATGCACAGTCCAGGCCATGAGGGACTATGGTAGGCTTGAGGCCACATGAAAGGGGCCTGGTTCTTGCACAGGATGGGTCCCCAATCACAGGGTTTCAGGTGGGTGTGGTACTGAAGAGGCGGTAGCATCTGTGGGGAGAACTAGCAATTTCGCCCACACCCTTCAGGACTGGTGTGGTGTCAGAGGCGGCTACTGAGGAGCAGGGAGAATGAAGTCAAGCGGGTGGGGAGATGGACATCAGACTGTTACAAGAGATATGTGAGGTGTTGACATGGCTAATTGGTGTTCTTTTTCTTCCTGCAGCAGGCTCCAAGAGGCAGGTGTGGATCTTGGGACACTCATTCATCTACTGGGTGGAGAGGTTTTCAGCGCCACAAGGATAGGGATGCAGATTCGCTCAAGGTAGAGCACACCAAGGTGCAGTGAGAGGGCTGAAAGGCATGTGGTAGTCACAGCCATGCCTCTGCTGGAGGGGCTGCGGTGCGCTGGGCCAGACCGGACTGTATCATTGGCCATCTGGGGGTAATGACTAGGGGCATTGCCTTGGGGGTCCCTGATGAGGACATTATTGCAGATCTGGAGAAGGAGAAGAGCTGGTGCAGGGTGGTGATGGGCTGGTCTGAGATCACATTCGAGGGTGTGGAGGGGCACGAAGGGCCTAAGGATATAGAGGTGGCACAGAAATGCCTGAACGGGAAAGTGGGCAGGCCAGTGATCGAAATGGGGGAGGTTCACATCCAGAATATGGATATTTCATATGAACATGAAGAGGTATACCAGGCAGATGAGGTACACCTGATGGAGTCTGGCAGTGCCTGTTCCTCCGGCCCTTTGTGGAACTGGTCTGGGAAACCAATAAGAAAGGCCTGAGGTTTTAACCCATTAGGAAAAGCCACATCTTCCATTGCATGTTGGAGATGGGTCAGTGGAAGGGGTTTGGGAGCAAGGGGAAAGGGGGGCAGGTAGGGGTAGGTGCCACGGACTGGGGACAAAGGAACCCAGGCATGGGAGTAATGGGAGGGGAGGGGAGGATAGAGCTATGGGGTGGATCGCTGTGTCCACACCTAGTGGAGGGGAGTGTTCTAGAAGTGTGGTAGCCGTTATGGTGATTGAAAAGGGATCTGACTCAGATGTCTGGACCCTGAGAAGCAATGACGAAAGAGGAAAAGAACAACAAGAAGAACTACAAGAGGAAAAAGGCAGGACTGCAATGTCCTAGAAGTGATATGGGACTGTTATGTCCAACTGTAAATATTGATTGTTAGAAATGAATTGGGATGTAAATGATGACTATATAATTGTACCTTTTAAATAAATATTGCCGGTGAGCATCCAAAAGTGACAAAGCAGCGGCCTGAGTTATTTCTGGGTGGGGATACAGGGACAATTAAGCTTGCACACTAAAAGGCTGGCCAGGTTGTTCTGGGACCCAGCCAGGAATGAATACAGAGAAGGGGGAGGAGGGACAGTAAAGGGAGGGGACTGCAAGGAAAGGGGAGGATCTATGACCTCATGGGTGGTGTCATCTGATCAGGCTCAGAGCTTGCTGGCTATTGCCCAAGGGAGGGGCCAGGGGTTCTGATCAGGGGTCTTTAGGGCAATTTAAGGCCTGTAACCCTCAGTAAGCCCTCTACTTGTTTTAAATTTCCCCACCTACACTCCCTGCAAGAACGAGGAGGGAGCATGGACAGGCACTTAGATAAGGAGAGGCATAGGGAAGGAAGTGACTCTAATGGGGCCCAACACAGACTAGTTGGGGCCACAGATGGTGGCCAGTGTCTGAGGGGCTAGATGGAGCCCTCTAGAGATAAAATGGAGATAGCAGTATGAGGGGAGGAGAAGGGTTTGGGAGCAAGGGGAAAAAGGGAGGCAGGTAGAGGAGGGAGGGAGTAGGTACCATGGGCTGGGGACAAAGGAACCCGGCATGGGAGTAATGGGGAGGGAGGATATAGAGCTAGAAGGTGGATCGCTGTGTTCACTCCTAGTGGGGAGTGGTCCGCAAGTGTGGTACCGTTATAGTGATTGAAAGTGGGGTCCGGATCATGGTGTCTGAACCCGAGAGGCAGTGGCAAAAAGGAAGAGAACAAGAAGAAGAACCATGAGAAGGAAGGCAGGACTGCTATATCCTAGAAGTGATATGGGACTGTTATGTCCGAATTGTAAATATTGATTGTTAGAAATGAATTGGGAAGTAAATGATGAATACATAATTGTGCTTTTAAATAAATAATGCCAGCAAGCATCCAAAAGTGACTTAAGTAGTGGCCTGAGTTATTTCTGGGTGGGGATCCAGGGACAATATGTTGTTTTTGAATCCAGAGTCCTTCTATGGTTTTTGTTGACTGTAATTATTATTGTATTTGTTATTCTTAAATTTAGCTTTATTTTTATGCTGAGAAAACATGATTTTGTGGATTCCTGAGTCATCTGTAATATACTCCCACAGTGCAGAGGATCCATTTGATTTATTAGGTACACTGGACTGGTGGTGGTGATGGTGGGTGATGTTGGGTACTTCCAGAGAAGAACTGAGCACTGGTGTTGTGATTCTGAGGCAATTTATTTTTTAGGTCAATATAGATAATATTTTCTTTTTTATTTTTCAGCCACTTTAGAATGATATGCCTTTAGATGGATTGGGCAGGGCAGCAGATATGATATATGAAGAGTTAATATATATATATATAGGCCTCATTACAGACCTGGGGCATTGATGATGATGTGCATGCCTGGAGTCATGGCGTCACTTTTCAAACAGCAAATTTAATGGGTTAGAATGCTTGTTTTGATATAAGAATAACATTGTCAAGTTCAGTACACTCGGTAGTTTTATATTTCATTTAGTTATGATGCTTCAAAAAATTATAAACTTATACAGTACATGGACAAATTGTCGATGGTTCAGCACCATTTTCAAATCATGAAAGTGGGAACATTTGCAGTGCAGCATAAGATCAGGTCACTTGAAAAGTGTTTTTAACCAGAAATATCAGTACTGTACATACAGTACAGATTTCCTGCAAATAATGCTTCATATACAACATTATTAGGCATATAAATGGCAAAAGGCACCATGATTACATATACTGAACACTGAACATTTCAAAAAAAGCTGGCAGTGGCCCTTTAATGTATTTTCAATGTAAAAGGGCTGTCACGATGTCAAAGTGCAGAAAAGCCAATTAAAATTTAGTTTCTTTGACTCGCTTCAGATTTCAACACATTCACCTAATGTTTATTCAGCACTGCCACATACATACTGCTGTATGCCAGGGACTTATTGGTTTGGTGCAGGGCATCAGAGAGATGGTGTATCAATGACCACCAGGTAATAATTAATAGGAAAAGCTTTACTGAGAGGCTGCCACTGGATGGCAGAAATATCTTGACACAGGGTAGAGTTAAGACTGGGTTGCTTTTGTACATCAGGGTCTTCTAGGCACAGGGCTGGGTGAGGGTGTAGTAGCACTGTATGCCAAGTAATATTTACTATTAGAACTATTTTCAATACTGACATGTGGCTGGCATTGCTAGTACAAATCAATGTGTATCTGTCACTAATTTTCCTTTACAGAAAGTATGGAAATGAATTGCAAAAGCTATGCTAATTTATCATTTAGGGTTTAAACACAAATTATGAAAAGTAGGTAAAATCAATTTGATGGTGAAAATAAAATTCCTCTGACGTTGGTGACTCTATGTCAGTGTACCATGGGATCTGAAGAGCTGTGCAACACACTGTTGACACTACCCAAACCTTGGCAGTGTTTTTAAGGCACAGACATTTACTCACATACCAATGCTTAGAAAGAAGGTGCCCATGTTCTTACCAGTAGATTAATTTGGTATAAGACTACATCTTGACTGAAATGGTTGATACTCTGTACAGCTAAAAGAGATTGAAGAATACACTAAAACATATTAATATTTAGTTAGAGCAGGAGAAATTCCAGACGTTTTACACAAAAGGTCAACCAATGGCTGATACGAGTTGCAAGCCACTCCACCATCTTTAGTACCTTTCTCCTCCCTCTCAGTTACCCTGGTAACCTCACCTGTTGTTCAACCTGTCACCAGTCTATGGACTAGGCAACCATTCAAGCTTGGTTCTGAGTAACAAAAACATAAACTTCTTAATGTCATTTGCTGACACCCATAGTTTGTTGTTCTTCTTTTCTTCCAGCAGCAATGGATCCGCATTTACATTTTGGAGAGGGTGGGTGGCAATATGCATAGGTCAACTTTTCAGTCTTCTGTACTTTTTCTGATATCAAAACAACATGTAATCTCTGTAAATCCCTCTTCTATTAATACTTTCAAATTCACACATTTCTTACTGCTTTCTCTGGTTGCATGAACTCCTGTCTGGATTTCTATTATTCTTCACTTATTGTCTCCATTTAGGCCACAATGGAGGTAGTGATGGCAAGTGGACCTAATTCACTCCGCCAAGTGATTTGAGGAGTGAAGGCGAATTTGCAGAGTGCTCAGCAACGTGAAGCGGAGTACTTTATGCTATAATGGGTAACATGAAGTCCATTGAAAACAATGACTTCACATTACTCCACTTTCCACTTCACCTTGTTTTTAAGCTCCAAAGGTAAATTTTGCAGTGATTCATGGGATTTCAGGTCACATGGGCTCTAGATTGTTCTGCACAGCCTCAGTTTGGGGTAGTGTGTAGGAAGCTGTAGGAGACAATCTGCTCTGAGAGCTCTCTGCGATTCAAACTTTCAAAAGCTGTTAAAAAGCCTTTTGAGTCATTTTTGCTGAAACGTTAGTTCTTCGATTATAGGAAACCCTCCTGTGCTCATATCACCGATGTTTATTGTTTGTGTATGGATTTTGAATGTTAATGTACAACATTCAGTCTGTGTACTGAGAGACAGTGGAAGTGTGCGTTGGGGGAGGTGTATCTGTGGTGTAGGTAGATTAACTTGGAGAAAAGACAGTGCTTTCTGTTTTGGTGATATTTTTCTTCTATAACTGTGTTAATGTACACACAGTAATATGTTCAATATTTCTTGCCATTTTTGCTGATTGTTGTGGTGCAGCAGTGCATAATTTTAGTTTGTTTAAAATATGTGGTTATATTACTGAAGTTTTCAATTTGCTATGCATTACTTAGTGTGTGCGTGAGTATGTGTGTGACGTGTGTCATCAAATCAGACACCTTTTATTGTGCCACATAATAATTTCAGCAATGTGAAGCTGCTATCTACTGCAGCTGTGTGACTTTTGTACTTCTTTGTGGTATCTTTACTGGTACTAGTACTAGTGATTGTTAGTGCAGCAGTGCAGTACACTTTTTCATTTCATTTTTTCATTTCATTTCATTTTATTAAATGGGTTAGACCATTGAGTAAAACTCATTTAAAATGGTGACCCTCAGTTAGACAGAAATAAAGTTAGAACAATTACAATAAATACAAACATACAGTATATAACACACCAAATACATGCAATTACATACAATAATTATATTGCTATAACCAGTTAACACAGCACTGCCACCCCCTGTAGCTCCACCCTAACCGGCAAAGGTATTCTTTTCCAGATTTGAATTTCTGATGGTGAGCACTGGTTAGGTATTGTGCCTTAGTGTCTGCATCTCTTCAGTGCACAGCGCAATCTTAATCTGTCTGTGCATTTGCATCTCTTTAGAGCCCAGTCTCCATCTGTAACTTAAGCCACAGTTGTTTCTTTGGCTTCCCTTCAGAGTACTGGACAGGTGTGGTGCTTAATTCTGTATGAACATTGTACTCATTAATATGTGTTTTAAGTCAGGACCATCATCACAAGTCACTCGTGATACAAATCACATTCTTCATCATCACGTCACAAATGCAGTCACAAATTACGATTCACGATCTTTCACATTACAAATCACAACATTAATTTTTTCTAGTTACTTGGATGTATTGTAAGCCTGTTTTGTAGTATCTCTCAAGGCTTCACCACACCAACCATTGTACTCATTGATATCTGTTTTAAGTCTGGGAGTTTTAGGTTACAGCTCATCGGGAAGTACAGCCATAGGCATTCGCATTCCCAATACAGTTTCATACTGGTTATCTCACACCATCGACACTGAATCATGTTCTTCATTATCACAGTCAAAAATGCAGTCATAAATCACGATTCACGATCATTCATGTTACTAATCACAACACTAATTTTTTCTAGTTACTTGGATGTATTGTAGTATCTTTCCATGCTTCACCACCCACCATTGTACTCAATATTGTTTGTTTTAAGTCTGGGAGTTTTGTGCCACACCTCATTGGAGCCCAGGAAGTAAAGCCGTAGGCATTCACGTTTCTTCATCATCACGGTCACAAATGCAGTCACAAATCATGATTTACGATCACGTCATGAATCACAAAATTAATTTTTTAATAGTTACTTGGATGTATTGTAAGCCTGTTTTGTAGTATCTTTCCATGCTTCACCACCCCACCATTGTATTCATTAATGTTTGTTTTTAAGTCGGGGAGTTGGACAGTGTCTGCAACTACACAGACTAGAAAGAAGACTGACTCACACATGCAGTTTAGCACAGTATACTTGCACTGCTCAGAATACAAAGTGTCATGCATATGGAAAACAACAAAAAGGGCATAATAATATACAAGGGTAGGGGATGGTGGAGGAATACATTTTATAACACAGCAAGGAAGGTATGGGGTGCGTGGTGTGAAAAAAAAAGCGAATGTGGGATCCATGGTGATCCAGCAGCAGTTCCAGCATGGACGTAATTTGCAACTGATGACCCTCTATGTGATCCAGCAGCTGCTCCAGCACTCACCCTCTCATTGTTCTACTTAACAGCACTCCAGAGAACTGCCAAGTCAGCCTGTGTTACACGCAGTTCTCTGGGGTCCATACGCACTACAGGCTGACCTGCTGGTTGTGGGTGGGGGGTGGTGCTGGTGGAGTGCAGATGCTGCTGTGGCCCTCCACTTTAGGGATGCAGCACTGCACAGCTGCACCTCTGCCACAGAAAGGCTAGCAGGTGCAGGCATGGTCTGTTCTGTGGCAGCCTGCCACTCCAACTGCTGGTGATTGAGCATATGGATGTGTTGGCCCCAGTCCCCAGGCAAGTCCCCTGGGGGTCACGGTGCACCTCAACCTCACATAGGCGGCACTTGACCACATTGCTGGCCTCCCGACACAATCAAAAACTGCCAAACAATGGAGATATGGGGAGGACTAGGCACAGGCAGGGATGGCCAGTTGAACTTGCAGATGGCTGGACATGGTGCTGAACAGGGATGGGATAGACACCTGGGCCCTGGGGAACAGGCACTCCTGCACCAGAGGATCTGGTGCTGGACTTGGTGGTGGTGGTGGTTTAACTGCCTCAGAGTCAGGACAGGAGGTGGTGCCGGTCCTGCTTCTGGTGGGGGGACACTACAAGTTTTGAGTGTCCAACAGGAATGGGCATCCCATGCCTCCACATATGCACATGGTATGGCACTTACCACTACCATGCTCTCCCAGAGCTGGTTCCGCCTCAGACATTCAATCACCCTGGTCCATCTCTCCTACTGAGCTCCCTCAGTCCAAGCAATCACTACTCACACTGTCACATAACACACACACACAGTTACACAGACACAGACAAACAACTAACTACTTATAAAGGTAAGAAAATAAATTACAGAAAGAACAAATTTAGTAAAAAGAGTACAGAAAAATGTAGCTTTTAAAAAAGCTGTTGGGTCTAAATCAAAGTTTAAATCTCCACTCACTCTGATCTCAAAGTATCAACAGTCACAAAACACACTACTCTCTCTATCTGCATAGCAGAAAGTAAAGTGTCTGCTTGTATCATTCACTTTCCTCCTTCGTAGCTAAAGAGCATGTGACTTACAGTACTGTAAACCATGTGATGTGGGGGCTGACAAATCTGAAACACCAAGTGGATCACTTAGAATCATAATGAGTAACGCGAAGGCCATTAAACAATGACTTCACCTTACTTCGCATTGCCATTCCGCCTTAACGTGAAGTGATAATGACAAGGGGAGTGAGCACTGTGTACTGTACACTCCGAGATAGTGGAGTGGCAACGCTTAAGTCCCCACTTATGTTCACTTCGTCGGGTGGAATTTAAATTCACTGCATCTCTAAACAGAAGTCATATCTCTAGTTTATATAGCCTGCTTCAATATTACACCACAAACAATACAGAGGTCATCCAGAAAAAATAGTATAAATAAATACCCTCTACTCTTTCAGATAAAGAATGGGCACATATCAATAAGTACACCAAACTACAACAGCAGTAACTTTAGCATGAATTCCATTGGAAACTAGTTGAAGGTATTTTTATTCCTCAGTAGTTACCCACCACTTTCATATTACTTATACTAATCTTTGTTGGAGAAATTGCAAACAGTTAGAGACGCAAACTCACAATTTTGAAATGTCCAAAGTTAACATCCTACTGATCATGTAACACAGACTGTATAAAATACATTTTCCAATGCTGGCCTGGTGGTGCTGAGGGTTGAGACACTGGACATCACACCCATGCCATGCCAGTGACCTGGGTTCAGGAATGAGCCTGGACTGCCTGGGTCAGCAAGAGCGAGAGAAGATTGAGTGTCTGGAGGACTGCTCTCCTTTCTCGGGAGTGAGGGATTGCTCTACCACTCATCAAACTCCTCTGGCAGCGGCCAGAGGAGATGTGAGTTGGGAGGCACATAACTGATGTATGCTGCTGGTGGAGCGGAGGTCACGAAAAGTGGTGAAAATGGAGCTGGCAGGGTTTCTACGATGGCTCTCTTGCACCTGTCTTAGCTTCCCGAGTATCTATATTTCACACTGGGTGGAGGAAAGCCAACGCCTCCTTCTCGGCCCTATCACGGGAGGGGGAACCATGGGGAATCAGGGGATGTCAGGTGGGGAATGGAGAGCAGGAGACTTAGTTCTTCTAAGGGATGGACTGGAGATGCATGCCAGGTTTCATGGCACAAAAACAAATAATAGAAAAAAATACATTTTTGGATTACTCAAGACCTCTTCACATAAAGCATTGTATCATAGGGCTTCCTGTTAGATAGATACAGTGTTGAAATTACATTTTGTGAGCTGGGGGGCACATAAGGATCCTATTTTAAATTGAGCCCCCTTCCCATTATAAGTCAATGGCAGTGATGTGTGAGCTACTAGGGCTCACTTCAGAACCACTGAAGCTGAGCCTTGGCAAGCCTCCCTTGTAATTTCAACACTGGATAGATAAGGAGTAAATAGAACAGAAAGTTTAAAGTATCTGTATTGCAATTTGCTTCAGAATATAGTAGCCTCAGGTGGCTGACACCTGATACTCCTTCAAACAGGAATTAATCTCTAAATATAAAGAAATTCATGACATGGAAAGACTTAATGCCTGATTATGTTTGCAAAAACACATATTACAAAGGAATACTGTTATTCTTTATGTGTTTCCTAGAACAATTTGAAAGAATTACAGTATTCGATCACTTGACATGTCTAGGATATTAAGCTAGGGAAAAAACTATTTCAGTTAATATCACAAGCTATGGGAACCTGCATTTATAATCACTGTGATTGTCAACATTGTGCCCTTCATAAACCCTACTCCAACCAAGGCATGGTTGAGAGTCACTATGGCAGATCCACGGGAAGAAGCCTATGAACCCTCAGATTTCTGTGGGAGGGTTTGGGGCTCAATTCTTTTGCTTTAGGAAGAGAGTTTACACTGAAATATCTATGGATCTGCTAGAATGTTATTAATCTTTTACAAAAGTATAAATCTAATAAGTCTGATGAGCATGTGGATCCCAAGTCTTCATAGGCATATTTTGTTTACTGTCCTGTGAAACAATGTAACTGTGTAATTCTATATTGTCCCGGACTTCTCCCAAGAAAGAGACAGGTACTTGAGTGGTGGGTGCTCAGATCAGCTATTAATTTATTACTTGGTACATACCATTACATCACATATGTTATTCTTTTTCCAGATTTTCCATTCTAAAGATAATTGGTCAGAGCACTCCAATCCTTTCATTTATAGCAATTTATACATCCATTTATATACACTTATTTCACTTCTTTATACAATAATTCAAAATATTATTTTATCCTTCTTTTACAGTCATCTTTTCCTTCTTCTCACCCCCAGATGTAGAATTGGGGGCCCTTCATCTTCTTATTTGGAGATAATGATGTAAAACCCATTACCATTTTTCTTCTATGCTGTTGTTGTTCTTTTGTGTGTCCTTCTTCCCCACCACCTCCCTCCCTTTTGACATTTTTAATATCCTCTTTTCTGACCCCTTTCAACCATCCACCTTGGCTGTACCTACACTGCCTGCTGCTGTCCTATGTTTTTTCTCTCCCTGCCATCCACCTTAAACAAGGCCCTAAAATTATCCTCTGTTTCCTGCTTTTCCTTGTGGGTGTGTGGTGGGTGGGTGAAAACTGGAGAGTAGCAAGTAAAAGAGGATTCTTGCCCTCTGCAGTCCCTTAAAAACTCTTAAAACTCTTCAAAAAAGAGGTGTGCAAGAACAAGGAGGCACAATTTGAAGATGGGGGCAGCTCAGAGGTAATGTAGGGAAGTATTTTTTCACAGAGGGTTTTGGATGCATGGAACAGCTTTCTGGAGGAGGTTCTGGAGTCAAAACAGTGGTTGAATTCAAGCATGCATAGGACAGTCATAAGGCAATTCTAGGGATGGGGGTAGAAAGAAGTAAGCTGCTGGTTAACTAGGATCTGCAGCTTATCCATTAGGTAGAAATGGGCAGACCGGTGGCCAAGCGGTCCTTATCTGCTGTCAAATTCTATGTTTCTATGTTAAGCCCCTCCTTTCCCTGTCCTTTCTGCCAATCTGTTTTCACTAACTCACCCCAATACCTTTCCCTTTGTGATGTCACCCTACTTTAATCCATCCAACTTTTCTTGTGAGTCACCACTTCTTAACCTCACTCTTTTATTTTCCTCCTTCTTCTCCCCTCCCTGTGTCTCCTATATCCAGGTCTTTTTGGTAGGTTCCCCAGGACAATCCAGTCTGCCTCTTAAGGACAACCCTCATTGTCCCGGACATCCACCAAGAAAGAGACAGGTAATAGAGTGGTGGATGCTCAGATCAGCAATTAATTTGTTACTTGGTACATACCATTACATCACATATTTTTTTCTTCTATCAGATTTTCCATTCTAAATATAATTGATCACAGCACTCCAATCATCCTTTCCTTTATAGCAATTTATACATCCATTTATATACACTTACGTCCACTACTTTATACAATAATTCAAAACATTATTTTATCCTTCTTTTTACAGTCATTTTTTTCCTCATCTTCTCACCCCCAGACAGTCCCAGGGGGCCCTTCTTATTATTATTTGTGAGTAATGATGTAAAATCCATTACTGTTTTTTTCTTTAGAAACATATAAACATAGAGTTGATGGCAGATAAGGACTGCAAGGCCCATCCAATCTGCCCATTTCTTTTTCACCTTATGAATGTGCCATCGCCTTTGCTCTGCTAATAGCTTATCTATTCATACTCATCTGTATTTCTCCTTATGCCTATCCCATGTCTGTTTGAAGCCCTGCACTGTATTCATGTCCACCACTTCCTGAGGTAGGTCATTCCATGCATCCACCCCTTTCTGTGAAAAGAACTTCCTCACATTACCCTTAATTGGCCTCCCTCAAATCTCATGCTGTGTCCTCTTGTCCTGCTATTTTTCTTATACTGAAACATGTTAGACTCTTTCACCTTGTTAATGCCCCTAAGGTATTTGAATGTGTCAATCATATCATCTCTCACCCTCTTTTGCTCTATGGTATACATATTGAGCCTCTTAATCTGTCCTCTATGTTTTCTGATGCAGTCCCTGCACCATTTTGGTTGCCCTTCTCTGGACTGCCTCAGTTTGGTTAATGTCCTTGTGAAGGTGTGGCCTACAATACTGCATGCATGTACTCCAGATGGGGCTTAACCAGTGTCTTGTAAAGAGGATTATTACCTCCCTCTTCCGACTTGTGATACTCTACTAATACACCCCAACATCCCCTAGCCTTACCTACTGCTTTAGTGGTCTGCTTGAAGATTTCAGGTCATCTGTGATGATGATGCCCCAAGTCTCTTTCTTTCCTTTTGACTGCCAGCAACTCCCTCCCAGCCTATAGGTGGCTTCAGGGTTTCTCTTCCCTATGTGCATGATCTTGCACTTCTTTATGCTAAACCGCAGTTGCCACTGTTCTGACCATTTTGCCAGTTTATCTAGATCTCTTATTCTTCCCACCCCATCTGGACCATCTACTCTGTTACAGATCTTGGTGCCATCTGCAAACAGACCAACCTTACCCTCCAGTCCATCTGCAATGTCACTGATGAAGATATTGAACAGGACTAGCTCCAGAACTGATCCCTGAGGTACACCATTTGTGACTTGCATCTCTTCTGACTGTATACCGCTTACCGTCACTCTCTGTTTTCTGCCCGTCAAGCAGTTTGCCATCCAGTTGACCAACTTCTGACCCACCCGAGCCTCACCAGCTCATTAATCAATCTTCTGTGCAGAATAGTTTAGAAAGCTTTGCTGAAGTCAAGGTAGGTGACATCAACTTCTCCCCTTGGTCCACCACTCTGGTTACCCAGTCAAAGAAATCTATGAGATTAGTTTGACAGGACCTTCCTGTTGTAAACCCTTGCTGTCTTGGATCCTGTTCTCCTATGGATTCCAGGTGTTGCACTATCCCAGGGTTTCTCAAATGGTGAGGCCAGCCTCCTGGGAGGCCCCAACTGTTTCAGGGAGGCTCAAGCAAGTCTGAAAAGTAGTGTATTTGAATTTTGAGTTTAAGATATTTTGTGTGACGGACGAGGCAAACTGAAGGAGGATAACAGGGCAATGTATGTATTTATTCACATACTGGTGACCAGGAAAGGTACACTGAGATGAGGCTTATTACAGGTGCACCCGAGGAAGGGTAGCAAGTGAATACAATTCCAAAGTAACTGCACAGCAGTCAAGTAATACAAAATGAACAATAGGGCAAACAAACAGGAACCACAAACAAACAGTGAGAGGCAACAATTGACCAATTAGGCTTGTGCAGAACAGCCCAATATAACAGTCCATATACAAGGCTTTAACAGAGAGGTACTATGAGCAAGAGCAGGAGAAAGTAAAAGGATCCCTGAGGAATTGCTTAAGAGCAGAATAAGAGGGGGGCGAGGTGGAGTGGGTAGGAAGGTTATTCCAGATAGAAGGTAAACAGAATGAAAAAGCAGTCTGACCATATAGGTATTGCAACAAGGGGCAACGATAGTTTGGGAATCAAAAATAGCAGAACAAGTATGTTGACGGGGGTAGTCAATAAACTGAATAAAGTGAGAACCAACTATTCAAAGGAGTTTCACTTTCTCACTGATGAACTGTGCAAAGTATGCTATTTTTCTATGGGGAGGCCCACGATTATTTCAATATTTGGGGAGGCTCAAGATCTTTTCCATGGCTTGGGAGGCTCACTATGACAAAGACTGAGAACTATTGCACTATCCTTTCCTTAAGGAGTCCCTCCATAATCTTGCCCACTACTAAGGTAAGACTGACTGGTCTGTAGTTCACTGCCTCTTCCCTGCTACCACTGTTGTGGAGTTGGATCACAGGAGCCCTTTCCAGTCTTCTGGGACCCCTTTTGTGCTCAGAGACTCACTAAACAGTTCTGATAATGGCTCTGCTAGTGTCACCCTTAGGTTCTTTAGTATCATGGGTTGTATGCCATCAGGTCCAATTGCCATGTCCCCTGAGCTTAGCGAGCTCTTTGTAGGACCCTTTCTTTTGTGTAGGGACTAGTGCACACCTCCCTCCCCTGTGTCCATGGTGCTGAGCTGTGAGCCCTGCCCTACCTTCTCTTCAGTAAATACTGACCAGAAGTAGCTATTTAGGATAGATGCTTTTACATGGTCCTCCTTCTCACACGCCCCCTTATCCCCTTTGATCTTAGCAATACACCTCTGGACTTTCTCCTTTCACTAATGTATCTATAGAAAGTCTTGTCACCTTCTTTACTGTTTGTGCTAGTGTTTCCTTGGTTTGGGTCTTTGCCTTCCTTACTGCCTTCCCTACTTCCCTTAGGGAAGTTTGGTATCTTCGCTATCTTCATCCTGCTGCGCTCCCTTATATTTCCTGAAGGCCAACCTTTGGCTCTGACCTTTTCTCCTACTGTGTTTGAGAATCAAAGTGGTTTCCTTCTTCTTTTGCACTTCCTTTTCTCTCTCTAACATAATGGGATATTGCTTCAAGTATTGCATCCTTAATGCTTGCCCACTTTGCCTGTATCCCTGGTCTGTATTTCTTTTTGCCAGGGCTAGCTTAACTCTGTTGGCCATCTTATCAAAGTCAGCTCCTCTGAAGTTCCATATTTTTGCCTTGGAATGGGATGATTTAGTTCTAGTGGCCAAATTGAACCATACCATGTGATGGTCACTGGCCCCAGATGACCTTCTACCTGGAGATCTGTGATCCTTTCCTGTTAGTCAATACTAGATCTAGGATAGCCCTGTCTCTTGTGGGTTGTTGTACCTTTTGTTTGAGGCCCTCCTGCAGGAATCCACTATGTATCTAGTTCTGGCACATGTTCCTGCTGGTATTGACCAATATCTGTATCTGGCATGTTGCAGTTTCCCATTATTAGAACCTCCCTTTAGCTGTCATGTTTTGTACTGTATATCTTCTAACAGTAATGTGTCTATGTCCTCCCCTGGTCTGGAGGTCAGTAGACAACCCCAGTTTGTATGGCAGTCCCATTTCCTGTATCCAGAGTGACCCACAGTTCTTCTGGCAACTTATGTGTATTCTAAATTTCTGTAGCTTTGATATTTTCATTGGACGTAAAGGGCCAGTCCACCCTCTTTTGCACCTTGGTCTCTTCTGAACAGTACATAGCCAGTTACTGAAGTCTCCCAAGTGTGATTACTGTAAACCATGTCTCGCTAATAGCTGCTATGTCCAGTTTAGCCTCTGTTATTATTGCCTGCAGGTCTGGGATCTTGTTTCTAGACTGTGAGCATTTGTGTACATGATTTTCCATTAGCTAGATTTCAGTGCGTTAGTTGTTGGATGAGGTCTGACTTTTCCCTGTGTGTCATATGGGATCCAGACCTTTTCCTTACCTTATGATGCAAATGAACTACAAACATGCTGAACTCCTGTTTGACCACTGTTGTTGTTGTTCTTTTTGTGAGTTCTTCTTCCCACCACCTCCTTCCTCTTTTGAAGTTTTTAATATCTTCTTTTCACCTCTAGCCCATCTTCAGCCTGCGCTAGATGATGGGCCTTCTAAAAGCTCCTACCCTATTACCTTAATTGCCTTCGCCACTCTTCATATTCCCATGGTTCCTGTGTTGAATAACTTGACCCCCAGGTCTGATAAGTGTACCCCATCTGATCTTTAAAATTCATTCTCCTTTTCATCTATGCCTGTCCTAATGACCCTTTCCCCATTAGCTAAAAAACAATGTGCCTATTCTCCTGTTCATTTTCCTTCTCACTCTCTCAATTGCTAAGTGGCTATGCACATACCTCCAAACTCTCGGGGCACCATATCTGACCATGTCAGAGTTACAGTACCTGTGGCCACCACTTCTTTATTATATTTATGTCATACTTGATCTTTAGAAAGATGTCCAGCCACAGTCTGGCCCTGTTGTTGTTTCCTCCTAAGTATATTATAATCATGTCCAGCGGTGGGTGACTCTCCTCAAGTCTCTCAATGTCAGAAGCAGCTGGCCCACTTCATGTCCCTGGTGCCTTGCCCGGACACCCTGCACTGTCTGGGGTCTTGGTACAGCTGCATACCCCTCTTTTTGGACACTTTCCTTTCCGCCCAATAAATGTACAGTACCCACATATCCAGACCTCCAATCTCTGACCCATACCTGCTGAAAACCAAAATTACCACCATTATTATGTATGATTAACACTCTGTTGTTCTTTACCCTTCAGCCTTTGGTCAGGTGACTTGACTGCCCTCCACCTTCTGATATCGTAATCCCTATTTTATTACCCCTCTCTGTTGTACCCCCTTATTTAACCTGTGAATAAAAGGAGATATGGTTAATAATCATTTGTTCAAGGGTCTTATGTAGTGTTTATAGCAATGAGATTTCCAGTGTCTGACCCTTGCACCTGTTTGTTTGATCCCCTGCAGCTGCCAGCTGTGATGCCATCCCAATTCTGAATGAGTGTGAGGAGTAGTGTTTTGGGTCCCTTCCCAAACTCCATACTCTTTTAAGGACTGCTGTTACCTGATAGCTTGTGACTCTCTTCACATCCCCATGAATGAAGAACTGCATTTTTTGTTATGTCACACTGCAGCATAAGCCCACAGTGACATACTGGGCAAATGGTTGCCTTGTGTGTTCTCATGAGGTGGATCCAAGAACCATTACCTTCTCGATCTGTCTTTGATCTCCAGATCCATATGGCAATTGTGTCTTCCTGCCATGTTATATCCTCCTATCCAGCCTACTCCTGTGTTGTTTTTTGTCATGCCCTACTGCTTTACTCACCCTAAAGGCCCCATTGTGCATTGTTGTAAAGATGGCTTGAAATAGCAGGCCTTCTTCTTCTGATCTGCATACTGCTACGTTGCCTCCCTAAACCTGCCAACAGTCTCTCTGACACTGGCCTCCTCTCTCTCTCTCTCTCTCTCTTTTGTCCCTAAATGTCCCCACCTTGGATCATTCATCTCACCAGCATGGTTTTAGTTGGGTCCCACCACTCTCTTAGGTTACAACTATGGTGATGGCCGCCAGGTGCACTGCTATTGTCGCTGTGCTATCCCTCTTTCCTCTGATACACTACATATTTCCCACTTGTTTGTCCATGACCTGCCCACTTACCTACATGTTGTGCAGGTCTCTGAAGCTTCCCAAACCCCTTTGTAGGCTCTGAGGGTCTGGGGACCGGAGTTGTGAAACAACACTTCTGCTCCTTCCAACCAACTTCCCAAATGTCCTCTGGTATGGGTGTCTTTTCACCTCTGCCTTCAGTGCTGAGACTTGGAACTTGTCCAGCAGCAGATGGGAGAGGTTGTCAGCTATTGTGTTTTGACTCCTCATGTGCCTAGCCCTAAAAGACATACTGAGCCTCAAACCCTGTAGCACTAACTGCCCACAGCACCCGCAACACTGGACGGATGAGGCCCCTATTGTTAGTACGTCCACGACTGTCTTGTTGTCACACCAGAAAGTCACTTTCTGGTTCTGAAACTCTGCTCCCCATACTAATGTTCTCACCCATATTGGCATGATTTAGATCAATGTGATATCTCTAGTAAGTCCTTGTTTCACCCATATCACTCCTTATTTTATGTCACTAGGCTGTTTACTGCTCACTTGTTAAAGGGTGCTTTAATATCAGTTGAGGTGAACCTAGGCTTTAACCTAATAACTGCAGGTAGCTTTAATTTATCTAGTTCAGAAACCTAATCAGTAAATGGAGCTCTAATTTATTTAATCAGCTGCTGTAAAAGCAAGATTTAATTCGTAGCAACAGCTGCTGTTTTCCTGTGTACAAGCAGAACTCAGCCAGGACTTTAAATTTTGCAACTGCAGT
This sequence comes from Neoceratodus forsteri, assembly GCA_016271365.2. Classification (NCBI taxonomy): domain Eukaryota; kingdom Metazoa; phylum Chordata; order Ceratodontiformes; family Ceratodontidae; genus Neoceratodus; species Neoceratodus forsteri. The sequence continues at coordinate 799,131,840 of CM028131.1, forward strand.
CTCCCTGCGTTTAAATACACTGCCTAATTCAGTGAAATGGAGATGGAGCTTTAATTTACTCAATTCAGCTACTGTAAAGAGCAAGATTTTAATCATAGCCACAGCTGCAGTTTTCCTGTGTACAAGCTGAACTCAGCCAGGACTTTAAAGTTTGCAACTGCAGTCTCCCTGTGTTTAAGTACACTGCTTAACTACTGTAAGGTGCTTCAAATAACTTAGCCCAAGAGCCTAGTGCAATTTAATGTTAGTAACCTAGTGAGTTTCAGTGCTGTTGTAGTTCAGGTCAGGGACAGCCAGCATTAATCCGTCTCTCAAATGGCTCACAAACTAAAAAAAAATCTAAACTTCGCCTGGGACTGATAGACCAAGAGCCAAGTGCAATTTAATGTTACTAACCCAGCCAGCATTAATTTGGTTTCAGTTTGCTGTGAGCCACTCCTACCACTTACCTGCTTAAGTAACCAGCTCTCTCTTCTCTTCCCAGTGTTCAAGGAGGTCATGAGGGCCTCGCTGGTCCTGCCCTCCCCAAGCCGAACCCCTGCAGAGTCCACGAGCACTACCAGGTATGCTACACCATGTTGCTGTGGCATAAAATGGCAGTTCGCATCCAGCTAATCTGAGGCTCCTGCTGGTGCTACGTGCTGGCTGCCCCACCACCACCCTAGGTGAGCTCAGCCTTATATAAGCTTAGAGGATCACGTGACTTTTTTTTCTTTCTATCAGTCCACTTCCCCTTTAGCAGGTTATCTGCTGTCATGACTAGTGGCCACTCTATTATTTTCTGAACTGCATAATACAAAGCATCAGTTCTCATCATGTTCCCACTGCATCTTACCATGCTTTGTATAATCACACCCTTAACGTCCCTCCCACTGTCCTCCTACCCACAGCCACAGCCATACAGCAGTTTATCAAAGCAGTATGCTTCTCCACCTCCCTCCCATTCCACCATCTTCACAGAGATGCCACCTCTACACCTCCTGGTAAACTGGGATCCCGGTGCCTCCATCTTGCTGCTCTCATTCCACACAGGACAAATTGCACTACACTTTTCTTATCCAAATAATTCTTGTAATCCCTACCAGATACCCCATGCCCTTCGAAGTCATTAGGGCTTATCCCAAAACTAAACTGCTACTTACACTACTGCTGCTTCTTTCAGGTGATGTTAAGCATAACCCTGGCCCAACAGACCCCGACCCCCAAATCTCAAACTACCCAGGGTCTCAAGCTTATGCATCTGAACATATGCAACTTATTGAACAAGCTTACCCTCCTCCAACCAAATGTCATTACACTGCGTCCAGATATTCTGATCATAACTGAAACATGGCTGAAGTCATACAATCTGGATGCTGAATTATCAGTCCCTGTTTTCACACTAATTTGGCATGACCGCTAGGACAATAAAAGGTAGTGGTGTTGCCATGTTCATCTCTGCCCAACTGCAGTTCACCCCTATCCAGATCCTCCTGCCACGCTTTCAATTGACTCCTTGCTGATTAAGCCTCACTCCCACACTCACTCCCAATATATTTAGCAGGGTTCTACTGTAGCCCCCAACACCCCTATCCCTCTAATAATGGACCATCTGAGCACCCTTAAACTGCTAGGTTCTGGGGAGAGCTTTTTATCCTTGGAGACTTCAACTCTAACTGGCTCTCCATTGCAAGCTTCAAGCTAGGGACCCATGTTGCCTCACTAAATCTATCCCAACAAATGTCAGAACCCACACGTTTGAACCACATGTCCAAGAACCACTCCCTACTACACTGGGCCCTTACCACACACTCACACCGGATTCTCGAGTCAGGACTTCTTCTGGACTCACTAAGTGATCACCACCTGATCTACGTGGTAAGGAGAATATTAAGGCCCAAAGCCCCCCACCATATACTGCTCACCAGGTCTTATGAATCCTCGACCTCTCAGCCCTCCTATGACCTGTCCAATTTGGATTGGTCCTTCATCCTCATGCCTCCTCCATTGATACTGCCCTTGACAATTTCAAGTCTAAATTCCTTGCTGTATGGAACTACCATGTGCCTATGAAAATGACTTCGTGTTGGGTGCCCACCTGCCCTGGGTCACCACCATTATAACTGAGCAGCTGCATGTGGGGATCAAGCATGGAAAGCCTATAAGGCATCAAATACCCGTAAGCACTCCAGCTCTACTGTTCACTCCACAACTCATGCACTAGGCTCCTACAACAGGCCAAAGCCAGCTACAGTATTTCAAGGTCTCTAACTTAAATCACTCTGCAAAATTCTGGAAATCAATCAAATTGATTCTCACCCCTGGTCCAGCCTCCCACCCAGCCCTAAACATTGATGGCTCCACCATCACTGATCCAGGTGAAGTGGCCGTGGTCTTTAACACCCTTTTCACCAGCAGCGCAGCCTCTCACCTATCCACACTCCCCCAAACTCACTCTGTCCCACCCACTCCCACTCTCACCCCCGGCTTCACCTTCACCCGGTCACCCTATAGAAGTACTAAAAGCCCTGCAGGCTCTAACCCCAACAAAGGTAAATGTCCCTCAGGTCTGGACTCCAAAATGCTTTACCTTTCTGCCCCGCCATCGCCTCCCCACTGACCGCCTCTTCAGTCTCTCATTCTCACTTGCTTCAGTCCCTCCAACTGGAAAAGTGCCACTGTTATCCCTCCCAAAAGGGGTGACCCTCTGTACCGAGTAACTACCATCCCATCTCCTACTCCCCATCCTGGCCAAAATTCAAGAGCGTCTGGTGCTCGACTAGCTCTCATCCTATCTCAACATCTCCTCCTTCTTCACACCTACCAATCTGGATTCAAGAAGCTGCATTCCACCGTCACCTCCCTCCTCGGGCTCACCGACACCATCCTCACATGAATCATGGGCACATCACCTCGGCTATCTTTGTCAACCTTGCCAAGGCATTCAACACTGTCTCTCAAGCAATTCTACTATCCAAACTCACGAAGGCAGGACTCTCAGGTACTTGTACCAACTAATTCAAATCCTACCTGTCGGCAGATCCCACTCTGTGAGAACTGGTCACCATACGCCAGCCACCTCTCTGTAACCACATTGGTCCCCCAGGTTCGGTACTCAGCCCAATCCTGTTCTCCATCTTCTTGAATGACCTACCCTCCATATGTCTACACATATCCATTCATATATCGCTGATGACACAGCACTGTATGCGTCTGGTCCCTCCCCCACTGAAGTTGCTCCAGACTTCAGGAAGACTTCAACGCAGTCCAGTGCTGGTTTCGATCTAACCAGCTCTTTCTAAATCTGAAGAAAACTATCTCTTACTTTTGGTACTAGACAGAGGCTCTCCCAGCTCCCCACAACCCCTACTTATCTCACTATCGATGGGACTCCACTGAGGCCTGCACCTCCTTCCAGTACCTTGGGGTCTGGCTTGACCAGCACCTCGACTTCTCTGATCATACCAACTCAATCCACAAGAAACTACACCCCAAGCTGGGAGCCTTATATCTTAACAAGGGTTTCTTACCTCTGGAAACTTGCAAAGCAATTGTACAGCAAATGATTCTCCTATAATTGACTATGGCGATGTAGTTTACAGTGCTGCCCCAAAGTCCACCCTCACAAGACTCAACCTCTCTTCCACCTTCTGCCATTTTGCCCTAGACTGCCCTCCTCAGTGCACCTCTGCTATCTCTACAAGCTGCTAGACCTCCCTCACTACATGATCAGAGAATTAGCCACTGTGCAAGGACAATGGTGAAATTCTGGACACCGACCTCTCCCTATCTTGAGTCTGCCTTTGCAGCTCAACCCCTCTGCTTACTCTCTCAGGAACACTGACTCCCGCTCCTGTATGTCACATATTCTTCACCCCTTCCTGCTCATGCAGTCTGCGCCACCATAATGCCCTATATCCCAACTCTCACCCTTAACCTGTCCACTCCCTGGCTCATCTCTGCTCCCCAAATTACCCAGCCCTAGTCTAGTGCCTGGTATGGCTGGCTGTCGCCCCATCGAAACCTCGTGCCCTACAGCATTTACTCTTTCGCACACTAATTGCCTAGTTGGTCAGCTGGTCCATTTGGACTTGTTACTAGTTCACACTCTGTTAGCTGCTGCTTTCAGCATCTAAGTTATTTGCTTGCTATTGTACTGTTTAACTCCTGTTATGATGCTGAATCTGCACTGTGTATTGCTGTGTTAGAATGTTGTAGCTATCCTGACCTTTCCTCTCCCCCAGAATGCATCTGAATCGAGCAGTTCTCCACCAGTATGCCTTCCTGGAGAAACTCTTAAATAAATAAATAAATAAATACATACATATTTCTGGCCATGGTTCGGAAAACCATTTCCCCTGCAGTAGCCCCCCATCCTAAACCCCCATGCAGTGTCTGTATAAATTCCAGGTCAGTATTAAATAGCCATTCGTCTTGCCAGAAAGATGTGCCATTGAATGTCTGTATGAATACCTCCCATATTCCTAAGTCCTCCCTAGTATCTCTTGTGATATCCACCCAGTGGTGTGGCCTGGTTGCTCCCCTTGTGGCATGTGCCAACACGCTTTGTGAAAGCCCTCCCTTGGTTGAAGGCACGGCGGCAAAATTTAGGTGTCCAATCATTTGCTGCACCTGTCTCAGTTGTTTCCTCTGCTCAGTCCTGTGATCTTGCAGTAGTTCTGTCAACTTACTTACCTTCTTCTGAGGTAACCTGAAAACTTCCTCTTGTGCAACTATCTCTATGCCCAGAAACTCAATAGTCCTGCTGGGGCCCTCTGTTTATCCGGTGCCAGTGGCACCCCCAACTCCTTGCACAGTCCCTGAAAGTTCTTGAGTATCGCCTCCGCTCCTTTCTGCAGCTGCCTATGAGTAAAAATCATCTAAATAATGAAGTACTGCCTTGTAGCCCATCCTCTCTGAAATGCGCCCTGCAGGTAGGTACTATATAGCTCAAAAGATGTACATGCCATAGAGCAACCCATGGGAATGACTTTGCCAAAATAATACTCCCCATCTACCTTGAAACTAGCAAGTCCCAATCTAGCAGCCGTACAGGAAGGAGTCTAAATGCTGCCTAGATGTCAGTTTTGCTAACCATGTCTGTGGCATGCCCTAGTAATCTGTACTGCTTCCTCCAGTGTGGCATATGTCACCTTGAAGTGTCTTTCCATGATGTAGTCGTTCACTGATTCCCTTCCAGGAAAGACAGGTGGTGTATCATCCTGAATTCCCTAGGTTGTTTCTTAGGTACCAGACCTAGGGGGATATCCTCAAGTTGGGCAAGTAGGGGAATCAGAAAGTTCCTCTATCCACCCCACATCCTTTTCTTTCTGTAGCTTGTGCCTTAGAATATTTTCTTTCCCTTCACTGAACCTAGGTTTTGCTTTCATGGTATATCCTAGGACCTTGACAGTGTAGGCTGAAACCTTCCTTGAAACATGTGAGCAGTTGGGCCACAGCTTCTTATCTGTGTGACCCTCTAAAGATTGCTCCCATATCTTGATGTTGATCAGTGTCGATGCCATGTTAAATATGTATCCTTCCCTTTCAGTCCTTGTAGTTCTTGTTTAAAAATTCTGTCCTCCTCAGCCAAACCCTTCCCTCCCTAAAACCTCTGTTCCTGCATGTCCCTAAAACTCCTCTGGTCTCCTCAAAGGGCTGGTTGGAGATGCCCTTCCCATTGTATTATCTTCTGCAACCCAGCTTCTCCTGCATCTCGAAACTGGGTGGGTCCCCATGCACTTTGAACATGTGTGTTAAAACTACACTGCGTCCAGGAACAAAAGCCCACTTGAATCCTCAGCAGCATTTCTGCAACAGTATAGCCTTCTTCCCTTCCCCATCTGGTGTGGATTGGTCTGTGACATAGTCTGTCCACAGATCTAATTATTTAGTATTCCACCAGACGTCCCCATAGGGTGGCCATTCTCTATCTGAAAAACTCATCATAATATAGCCACCCAAACCCTGTTTTGCTTTTGCCCTCTGTATGATCAGTTGGTAAGTAATCAGAGGACTCCCAGTTCGAGCTTCTTCTCCATGACTGTCTCTGACTATGTGGTGAATCCCACAAACCAGCTGTCCAATGTTTTCCCTTTTGTGAACTTGTCTTCCTTTTTTCCCTAGCAGCACTATTGCTAAATTGCCATCTCTGCCTTCCCATGCTCTCTTTCTTATTATATTTTATCACTGCTTCCCTGCTTTCCAGTGCAAAGACATCCACATATCCCCCTTCCATATCTTCTTTTTCATTGCCAGGAGGACATGCTTTCCTATTCTCATGCCAGGTGACCCTATGTCCCTCATCCCACCTTGCAAAGATCCGACCTCCGCTGTTCACCCAGTTCCCCATTTTCTCCCTTCCCGCTTTTATGTCACCTAAGGCCTTTTCTAACTGCCCTAAGCTGTCATGCCCCATAACAGTGATCATCTGTTCAACGTATTCCTTAATGCTGCTGTTCACATTCCTTCTACATTACCTGGTGATGGGCTTGGCAGAGGTCCCCTGGTCACAGACCCTGTCCTCCAATGGCATTTGGTGTTGTAGGCAGTAGTCCTGGCAGTGTGGGCTTGGGTGGCAGTGGTGGGGGTAGGAGCACAGGAACTGTATCAGGGTTTGCGGGGCTCACTGGGGTGGCAGTCTGTGGTGTAGGGACAGCCGGATCTGGCCTGTCTGGGCTAGCTGGTCTGGGTGGTGGTCTTTTTGGGCTGGATGACTGAGCCAGTGCCCAAGTATTAGCTTTGCCTTTGCCGGCCTGCGTCGCCTGCCGATTCTGCCTGCCTTGTCCCTTTACATTTTCCCTTTGATCCTTGTGTCTTCATGTCCTCTACCAACTCCCATACCTTATTGGCCCTCCTCCAGCTCAATGATCACTTTATATGCCTCCTCTTTAGTTGGCTTGCTCTTCTTTGGGGACATCATCACCACTGGTTCCTAGGTAGTAAGAACTGCTAAAAAATGGTATGTTAATCTCATGGCTTTTCTGGCCTCTTATCCATTCCTCTGTGTGCATTGCCAGACCCCGCCGCCATTCCTTGTCTTCAACAACCCCCTGCCTATATATATATATATATCGATCTCTCTACATATACTTATATGTCTATAAACAAATCCTTTTTTTTTTTTGCAGTTTGCTTTCTGGTATCCTTAGAATCTCAGGTGTTATTGTCCCCATGCCCGGTGCCTTCTTGCCAACAATTCCTTGTTCTCTTTGTCCCACTTACGACCCATGATGCCATGTCGTTGTCCTATTGCCTTGTGATCCTGCTCATGACCTGGCAGGCCTGCAGCTGGTATAATTGCTTTCCCCCCTGTTGAATGTGGCCTGGTTGCCCCCTTTTAATCTCTTTGGTCCAGTTGGCTATCTACTCTGTGCAGTGTGGACCATCTCTTCATCCCTGAACCATTGAGGCTGGCCAGCAAAATTCCACAAGCAAAAATCCTCCTGTGCTTTTGTTTGTCATTGTCTTATACAAGGCCCCAGAAAAATGGCTCAGTCGCCATGTGGCATGGCATCATCTGACAAGTCCAAGCCAATACTTTTGAAAATCAAAGCCAAACCAACTGCACTTCACCCACCAGTAGACCCAAAACAGATTTAGAAAGCACGGCTTACCATATCATCACAATTTATTTAGGTGCAAAAACTGTTGAAACATGCAGCAAAAGTAGAGTGCACAGGCGGCGACTACTCGATTAACATTTAAAAACAAAAGATGTATTTCCACCATCACGGTGTTAAAAACTAAGCACGATTTTGACCAGGCCAAACGAGCAGAGCAGCCCACATGATGACGACAGGATCAGCTGGACGCTCGGGCTACGCCTTCCTCAGAGCTGATTGGTCAAAAATACATCAACCTTTATAGGCAAAACATACATATTCATTATCTATACATAATTAGACCATCCTATACTCATAAATATTACAAACATTCATTCATACACCACATAACAAATACAAACAGATCATAAATAGTAGTGTAGCAATAATTCCTCATTCAATCCCTTGGTTGTAAAGTCCCAAGTCTAAAAATCCAAAAACATTCTCTCTGGTCTAACTTAATTGTTAGACTCCCACCACGGGTCCAACACATACTTTTTCAATTCCAATAAACTTTAAATTTGCGAGAGCCATGACCCATAGCTGAAAAATGTCGTCCATAGCATTAGTCTGTACATTATTGCGAATGGCTGATTTATGTTCACTTATTCTTTCCCTTAGTTGACGTTGGTTTGTCCCATTATAATCAAGCCACATGGACAGGTAAGCATGTATATTATACCAATGCTTCTACAGTTAATAAATTCTTTTATTTCAAATTCCTGATTTGTATGAGGGTGCTTGAATTGCTTACTATTATTTGCGTTGTTACATTGTGCACATTGCCACATTTATAGTTTCCTTTTGGGAATGCAGGAATCCAAGTAGTCCTCATTTTTCAGGTTCTTGTACACTGTGCACCAATATTCATAAAATGTTCAAAGCCCACCATGGCGCCGATTGTTTCAAGTATTGGCTCATCTATGGAACCTTTCTCACAAATGGTGGATTGTTATTTGAAGCCCTTGGTGAAGAAATTACCCTCATATATTTTGAGAACAACGTTTGCTCCAAGTAATTCACTATGCAAGCAGATATGCATGAAGTTCCGTTCTTGACATGTTAATATACAAGGATGCAGGAAGATTAAAACTACATTATATAGAAAACCTATGAGTAGAAATACGCTGCTGCACAATACAAGTAATCATCCTAAAACATTGAAGCGCAACATACCAGTCGGACAAATGCTGTGTTTAAAAGAATCTGCAGCGATACTGAACAGTTTGAAAAGAACGTACGAGAAATGCTAATAGGTTCCAAATCGAGGATATGACGTGACCTCTATACATAAAGGGATGGAAAGAGCAATCAGTATTGATAGAAGAGAATTATTACAGCGAAGGTTTCAAATGCTAATTCTTCCGAGGTCCAATTAATTTTGTAACAGAGTTTTCCAACCAATCAGAGAAATTGCTAATATTGTGAAAAAACATTGGTTGGTGTTGCAGGAGAGATGTTGCTCTCAGAAATGATGTGTACAAAAAGCCTTCGAATTACATACAAGAGGGTAGAAATATTAAAGATCTATTGTGCACAGTGTGCAAGAACCTGAAAATTGAGGACTACTTGGATTCCTGCATTCCCAAAAGGAAACTATAAATGTGGCAATTGTGCACAATGTAACAACACAAATAATAGTAAGCAATTCAAGCACCCTCATACAAATCAGGAATTTGAAATAAAAGAATTTATTAACTGTAGAAGCACTGGTGTAATATACATGCTTACCTGTCCATGTGGCTTGAATTATGTGGGACAAACCAAGCGTCAACTTAGGGAAAGAATAAGTGATCATAAATCAGCCATTCGCAATAATGTACAGACTAATGCTATGGCACGACATTTTTCAGCTGTGGGTCATGGCTCTCCTGCAAATTTAAAGTTTATTGGAATTGAAAAAGTATGTGTTGGACCTCGTGGTGGGAGTCTAACAATTAAGTTAGACCAGAGAGAATGTTTTGGATTTTAAACTTGGGACTTTACAACCAAGGGATTGAATGAGGAATTATTGCTACACTGCTATTTATGATCTGTTTGTATTTGTTATGTGGTGTATGAATGAATGTTTGTAATATTTATGAGTATAGGATGGTCTAATTATGTATGGATAATGAATATGTATGTTTTTGCTTATAAAGGTTGATGTGTTTTTGACCAATCAGCTCTGAGGAAGGCGTAAGCTGAAACGTCAGCTGATCCTGTGCATCATCCGCATGTGGGCTGCTCTGCTCGGTTGGCCTGGTCAAAATCGTGCTTAGTTTTTAACACCGTGATGGTGGAAATACATCTTTTTTGTTTTTAAATGTTAATCGAGTAGTCGCCGCTCTGTGCACTCTACTTTTGCTGCATGTTTCAACAGTTTTTGCACCTAAATAAAATTGTGATGATACGTGTCGTGCTTTCTAAATCTGTTTTGGGTCTACTGGTGGGTGAAGTGCAGTTGGTTTGGCTTTTGATTTTCAAAAGTATTGGCTTGACTTTGAAACTCTGATACCTTCTTGCACCAGACCTGAAATACTCACCGTGAGTGAGTCGAGCCCCTCAGTTGGTTTGCTTTATCATCTGACAAGTGGCATTGGTATGCGCCTGCTGCTGGCTCCCCCTTGAGCCCTCGTTGATCATGTACCCAGGTCCCCACTTACTGCATCAGCTCCCATCAGTCTTTTGGTGAAAACAGAGGAAAGGAGGAGGAGGCAATTACTCAGGGCCTAACTCATTGTTTTGTCCCTCCCTGCCTTGAGGGGCCTGAGTAACCCGAGCCCTTTATCCCCACTGGCCCATCTCATGCTCCAAACCTCTCCTTGTGTGCAGCTGTCCCTCATAAAACTGTCTAAACACCAAAATAAAACCCGGTCCTGCTTCTCTCGAAAAACAAACACCATGCTGGTACGTCCACAGGCCACGTGGCGTGATGTCATCAAGATGGCATCGGTATGCTCCCCTTTGCGACCTCTACATCAAGCTTCTGCCTGTTTCTTTCCATAGTTAGGAGCCCCCAATCTCTGCTTTTGTATGCGGTTCGCCTGATGTTTAGCGGCTGTAAAAACCCTTAATATTAGAGTTATCAGTGCCTGCCCCAATATGTGAAAAATGTCTGCTATGTAAGGTGAGGCCCATGTGGCCACTCATTGATTTTACAGGCTCCAGGCCTAGTGTCCACAATGGACCAAATCAGTCCTCACCAAAACTGCCTTTTGCCAGAAGAAAGCTGACGCTGGCCTGTAAGCATTACTTTAGTGGGCAAGCAAATAAACACATACTACAGCTTTCACCACCTCTGGAGAAGAACCTACATTGAGGGCCTTCCTTCTGCTACTGCTACCTTCAACTTCAAATGCTGGGCCTGGGCCCCATCTGAAACAGCAAAATGAGCTGGGTCAAACATTTTTGGCAGGGCAGCTTCAAGGCAACCTCCCTCCGCCTAGCAGTGACATTGTGAACTCAGTACAAATGCTGAGCCTGTGCCCCTCTAAGACAGCAATTCAAGCATGGTCAAATAGTTTTCTGGCAACGTGGCTTCACGTGGCAACCTACCTCCGTCTCCGCGCAACATTGTGCACTCAGTACAAATGTTGGGCCTGGACCCTCTAAAAGAGGAAAATGAGCATGGTCAAACAGTTTTTGGCAGGGCAGCTTAAAGGGGTAACCTCTCTCTGCCTTGCAATGCCATTGTGCCTCAATACCAGTTGCTACCCTTGTAGGCGCCTTGTATTCTGCTGCCCTGTAGGACTAAAAAAGCAGTCTCTTATCCTGGTCCCCTGTCCATTTTGGCTTACCTGCCACATGTCTTTATCCTTCAGCTGGGCCAGTGAACCACCAAATCTCTGCAATCTTAGCCTTTCAGGACCTTATAGTGCTAGGACAAACCTGGCATTTTTCTTTTTTTGAAACGCTCACACGATGGTTTAAAATACGGTGCTGAAAATTTAAAAGAAATCACTCACTGATCTGAATGCTGCTCTCCTATAGACAAGTGAAACTGGAGAGTAGCAAGTAAAAGAGGGTATCTTGCCCTCTGCAGCTCCTTAAAAGCCCCTTAAGCACCTCCTTTTCCTGTCCTTTCTACCAATATGTCTTCACTAACTCTCCCCAATAACCATTCTCCTTTGTGATGTCACCCTACTTTGACCCATCCCTTTTCTTGTGAGTCACCACTTTAACCACCCCCTTTATTTTCCTCCTTCTTCCCCCCTCCTCTGTGTCTCCTATATCCATGTCTTTTCTTGGTAGGTTCCCTGGACAATCCAGTCTGCCTCTTAAGGGCAAACCCCATTTCCACAAATTCATCAGTCTATGATTTTCTGTGCATTCTGGAAACTCAGTGGGGTCTTAATAAAAGAAAGTAAAGAAAAAAGAAAAAGGTGCCTCACAACTAATAGGTGGTCTAGTAGTTTCCAAACTATGGATACAGTTGCATGAAAATACACTTAAGACTGAGTTTATTGATTTAAAAATCATCCTCTGGGTGTTTTTTTCTTATGTAATTGGTTCCAATGGCTTTGTATTCTTCTTTCACTCTTAGGGTATTACCTGTAAGCAGAGGTGCATTATCACAGACTGTCTCATTGACAGTGTAGATGCATTCTAAAGTTCACAACTTTTTCCCAATTTTAACATCACACAGCTTCCATGGCATGCTGCCTTATGTCTCTCTTTTTAAGTTATTTTTCTTTTCTTTACATCTATGTCATCAAGTGGTCAGAAAGACAAATCCTTGAGACTGCATGATAGTGATGTCCATATTCACATAAATGTAAAGCCACTGGTTTTAAATTCAGAGAAGCTTTTGTCAGTGCCCTTTAAAATAACATGACAAACTTCAGCTAAATTGCTTAGCTGTAATTTTGTATATTTCTTTCTGCATTATAGAATTCTCAGGACCTTATGGGTAGCAAAACATCCTGTTTATTTCAACCTTATGTTATTATTGTTCATCGTAATTCAGATGTGGAACCTACCAAGAGTTTCTATGGAAAAATAATCTGTGTCTTATCATGGCATGTTTTACAGTTTTCTTGTGTAACATAACCAAATCTATATGTTTGAATAATTCCCTCATGGGATTTTACATCCAAATAGACTTAATATACAGTAGAACATTATGTGATGTACTGTATTTAGAACTCTTATAAAATTTACAAAAGAGAGCAAATGTCATCATTTTAGGAAGCTGATATTTTGAAGGAAGTCTCCATGAGTCAAGAATTTTGGGAGCAGCTCATCTCAGATCAGATCCAGCCATGAGTGTAGCTCCATGGACCAACAGACAGTAGCTAATTCAGTCCAATCTGCATTTTAAAAGGATTATTTTATATTTTCTATGAAAAGTGATACTCACTTGACAACATTGCTACCTCTATTAAAAATAAACTCTGGCCAGAGCCACTATGGCTGCTGCAGGGACATGAGTGAGGTTGTATTCAGAACTACCACTGTTGTGGTGTGAGTGTAATGGTATGTGCAGTGACTGATAATCACTGCACATGCATGAGAAGTAGACTGCGATACCCAAGATGGTTCCTCTGACAGAGGTGTACATGCATGATTCTTACAAGACGACAGCCGCAGAGTGGCCTTGTTGGGCACACAGGCTATTTTTTTCCACCTTCAGCTGCAGAAGTAATGAGTGAAAAAAGAGTGCCCCACAAGTGGCCATGGAGAAGGGGCACACTGAAGGCACTCTAGCTGAATCCTGCTGCAGCACTATGAAAGCACATGACTGATGAAGCTGGTCATGTGCTTCCTCAGTCCAGTTTCTCTCTCCCACAATTAGCAACGTCTCAGGGCTCCGCCCAGCAGCTGTAAAATTTGCATCTGCTGCTGCATTCAGCACCATCAATCTACTGTAAGGTAACATTTAGAAATTCAACTACAGATTTTTTTTTTTGTGAGACAAGGCCCTGGAGTCCCCACAAATATCAGATGTTTTTGAGTGCATGGTTTTTAAAAGGTGTTTGCACATTAGCATTTACAAGTGGCACAAATTGGAGTGGTGCCTGTATTTTTCACATTTAGAAGTCATTGAGGCTGGTCTGAGCATAGAACCAGCATTGGTTACTGTAGCTGGGTGCTTCCCATGACTTACAGACAAGATGCAAGGACCACATTCACCTGTGGAGGCAGACTTATTAATTGTTTGGAAAAAGTTGCACAGAATGCTTCTGGGAGAGCCTCAGTAAGTCACCAAAGTCACTGTCTACTGGTCCATGCCAACACTGGACCACTCAAGAAAACAGAGTTATGGGACACAGTCCAGAATTATTGAAAATGTTTTCTGCCTCTGGCATTTCTTTAATTAATTCCTGGTCAATGCAGTAAATGGGGCATTGTTTTAGTGTGCTTATCCAGTTATCAAAATCCAATAAATAAAATAAATGGGTATGAGGAAGAATGTTTCATGTCTGGGAAGTGTGTCTCCATGGCACCTGACATTCCTCCCTCTTTTTCTCCTGACCACTCAACCTTAATTTTGTCATCGCACCAGAGTGCCACCCGGTCAAGATGTTCCCCAGGTCCCCCTGATCCCACCTACTATATTCCTATCTCACCCAACACTTACTCATCCCCCCCACCTCCTCCTGACTACTCCAGTCATGCCTCTCTTCTGCCTTACCCCAACTTTGAGCTGCCTACCCTTCTCCGCACCCTCTCCCACCTCTCCTCTCCATTTGACAAGGCCACCAGTTTTTGGCTGCTACCAAACACCAATCATGTTTCCTCACTTTGCTGGCCCCTGGAGCCCAGCTGAAATGTTCCTCCTATTAACTGTTCTGGTGTATGTAAGTATGGAATTGTAAATTTTATGTTGATATGTATTGGCTGCACCCTTTGCTACTGCCTTTTGTAATTAATTTGATGTTTTCATGTGTTATTATTGTTTGTTTCATTGTAAGTGTTTCTTGACAATGTGTATGTATCACTGTAACTGTTTCTTGATGTGGAACCTTTGTAAAAGAGCTCTTGCTCAAAGGTCATTTCGATTATCTAAACAAATAAAAAAGTAAAATAAAAAAATGATGTTTTATGGACCCTTTTAAATTTCTTATGTTTTTAATTGGTCACAAAGAAAATTTCTTCAGGTCCCATATACTAAACTGCTCTGAAAGCCACATAAAATAAGAAGATTCAAAAACTGTCGATTTTACAGCATGGAGCTACTATACAGAAGTTTTTATTAATTTATTTCTGCTGTATTCAAACAACATCTCTGATGAGACATAAACACAGCTGAATCTCCTGTTTTCCTTAGTGTGCATCAGAGAGGATGTCTCCTGCTTCAAATGCATATATTTGTTTGAATATGGCCATGCATTGACCCCTGCACATCAGGCTTATGCTGACAGTGGTCCAATAGTTAAATTTCCTGTCCTATGAAGAAACTGTCAGCCTGCTCCATTTTTTACACCTTATCTATTCTAATAGTTTAATGCAACCATTATTTGTGTTCTCTTTACAGCCTGTTGAAGCAACAAAGACTCATATCCATCCAATTACAGGTGAAATACAGGTAAATACAACTTGTGTTTGATGGTGGCATCCATTCAGACTTCTCCAGTCTCCTCTTGATATTTTCTATGCATGTGTTTGTGAAAGAGACACCCCTGGTCTTTACATAATGAAGAACAAGTCTTTGTTTTAAAGGATCACCGACACAGCAAGTAAAAAAAAAAACATGAAAATTTGGAAAAAACTTAAGACCTTTTTGATTTCATTTAACTGATAGTATGCCATTTCTTTGCACATTTCAAATGATCTAATAGACAAATTATTTGCAAAACTGTGGTGAAGTCCTGCATGATGAAATTTTATTTTTTCAAGAAAACATTTTCCACAAGAGCTTCCAATGAGGATTATATGACTTACTGACGACTACAGTGTATGGGAGACAAGAGCACAGAGAGAAATGTGTCTACTAGTGTACATTAGAACACTTAAAGAAGGACACATATAGCATCACAAAGTTTCAAATAGTCTATTGAAGCAATCTTCCCTCCAGTATTTGATTTTACATGCCCCATCCCCAGCATTACTGCAAATTGTAGAAGTCAATGGTGTTTAATTGCTTATGCTCTTCACAGCCTACCTATTCATTCACATTTATTTATTTAGTTTTTGTTAACCTGGTAAGTGCACTAGCCAGCAAGTGACTGTTTTCAGGCATGACCCGGGAGGTAAAATTACAGAACATAACGATACAGTAAGGATAACGAAATACACGATGCACAGAAATACAGGAAGATACATATGGCAGGATACAATGCATGACAAAGGAAAATACAAGGCAAAATACATTTCAAGGACATTGTTTGGACATATGGAAGAAACACAGTTCTATATTTGTGTCATCACTGTTTTTAAATGACAACAGATAATGATGCAGTAAACAACAACATTATGAGATATCTGTAATCAATAGGAGTTGGTGAGTTATGATGGAAAAAACTCCTGTTGAACTACACCTATTTGAATAAATAATAATTGGAAAGGAACTGAAGAAAGTATAGGCATGTTTGGGTTAAACAGTAATTATTTTAGGATTATTTTAGTGTGACCATCTCTTTAAAGACCATACTGTACCTGCAACTAATATCTGCCATGTTGAAAACTTCTTAAATGCATGATTAAGGAAATATTAGCTCCCTCTTATGTTTGAGCAAACATCAGAGTAACATAGACCAGATTACAAGCATCATGATTCCCTTAACTACATTACAGATGCAGATTGTAAAACCAAGAAATACAGTTATACATACCAATTAAGAACACTGAATACTAATGATGTTCTGATAGTTAAGACATTTCTTGTTGTAACTGTGAATGCAATTTCTTAAGTAATGTGCTTGATTTTTAAGGATATAGTATTTGTTCTTCAAGATGTTCTTACTATAAATAGGATTACTAATAATAAATTAAAAATGTTTGCAGTTTAGCTTTGGAATCCTATTTACACACACACACAAAATTTATATAAAACAAAGCAATTTTTCTATATTTCATCTATGTTTACTAATACATCTATAACTGTATTTTGAATAAATGTCAGAATTCACTATGACAGTATTTTGTTTAATTTATTTTGGGCCCTTTCAAGTGACAGATTGATTTTAAGTGGACAATTACATGCTGCATCCTCCTACATATTGTTCCGTGAGTTGTTTTTTAAGAAGTAGTTTTGATTGGGGATGTAGAATTTTAGCTACCTTTCAGGATGATACTAGTTAATTATAAACCAGAAAATGCAACAATTACAGAGACCTGGTGGGACCTAGAGGATATATGGGATACAGGCATCAAAGGCTGCAGTCTTGTCCATAAAGACAGGTAAGGAACAGAACAGGTGGAGCAGCAGTATACATTAGCAATTAACTGACATTTCAAAACATTACTAGAGAAACAAACTAGAATCAGTATAAATATTAGTGGAAAATATAATCTCAAAAGATTAATTATTAGTAATTGTTGTATTCCACCAAACATAACAAAGGAACATAGTCAAGAACAATTAGAAAAAAACATAAAATTCTCTGAGAAAGGACAGATACTAATAGTAGGTGATTTTGAACAATGTAACATGCTGTGAGAAAATAGAGCCAAGGAAGAAAAGCAAACCAAATGCCGAGGATGTTGCAATAATGTTGCCTTTGTGCAAGCAATAAAATCACCAACAAACAGGAAACATATTCTTGATCTCATAATAACAAATAATGTAGGTGACATACAATATACAGTAAAGGATCTGCAATATAATGTACTAGCAATCACCCTATATTAGAGTTATCAGTAGTGAGAAAGTACAGTATAACAAAGGTACAGCATTGTACACAATTATCTTAAAAGCAAATTATGTGTAAGCAAAAAATAATACATTAAAAACAGGAACACAAATTTAAGGGCAAGAATATACATAATGTCTGGAATAGGCTCAGTGACAAACTGACAGACTTAAAAGAGAAACATATATCTAGTAAAAAGTCATATAACAAGAGTGACTAAGTTCATCTATGGTTTAACACCAAGTTAAATTGAATGATTAGCAGTAAAAATGCTTATATAAGTTTAATAACAATTTCCCATGCCCTGGTAACAAAAAAGAAAACTGAAAGATAGTCAACAAAACAAAAATGGCCATAAAGACAGATTGCAAGATCTAAATGGAATTATGAAATAAAACTGTCAAAGATAAAACACTAAAGGCATTTTATAGATAAATTAGTTCAGGCAAAAAGAAAACAACAATATAGGCCCTCTTAAAATAGATGAAAATTGATTATTAGGACAAGTAAATTGCTAAGGAACTTAACAGCTACTTTTGCAGTATTCCAGCAGGAAAGTTATAAACCTGTGGTTTTAGGGACAATGAATCAACAGTTAATAACCCCTATTGAAGAAGGGTTCCACAAAATCTCAATGAGGGCAAATCCAGCATGGCACAAACAGTGCAAATAAACCCACGAAACACAAAACCATGCAGACAGAATACTGGCATGGATTTAGAGGATGGCAAGATTTACTATTACAGCACAACATCACCATGGACCACTACTCCAGCGAAATTTAGTAACTTACCATTTTTCCTTCCCCACTCTGTATTCTGGATGCATGATTTTGTGTTTCAAGGGTTGCCTGCACTGTTTCTGACCACACTGGCTTCCCTCTCAATGACATGATATCATACATTGAAGAAGTACTAAATAGTTTTAAAATTTACATCCTGATAAGGTTGCAGGGACTGATAAGTCCTAAACTGTTAAACAGCAAATGCTAGGTAAGGATGTATATCTTAAAAATTAAGGATTGGGGCCTTTGATAGAAACATAGAATCTGTTGGTTGATAAGGACCATATGGCCCACCTAGTCTGCCCATTTCTGTACTCACTGCTGCTGCCCCAGATCCAATCAGATCTGAGGCTGTCCTGCTCTGAACATCTCCATGGTACCCCTATGTCTATCCCATGTACTCTTGAACCTCTGTATTGTTTTCACACCCACCACTTCTGCTGGAAAGCTGTTCCATGGCTCGACCACCCTTTTAGTGAAAAAGTACTTCCTAACATTAACCATGAGCCTTTTACCCTTCAGCCTCAAATCATGTCCCTTTGTTCTTGTGTAGAGTTTTCTCTGAAATATGCTTTCCACCTGTACCCTGTTAATTCTCCTAAGGTACTTGAAAGTCTCTATCATATCTCACCTATCCCTTCTTTCCTCTGCAATCATTTGTTTTTGCTTTCATTTGTTAGTTTAGTTACCATTTCATCATTTTATTTGTACTTAGACAACTGCTAGTAAAAGAATCCTATGCAATTCTTGTATTATGAAGTCAGAAAAGTTTTATTATACAATGGCAAGAAAAATCTTGGACTCTGATTGGTCAGTCTGGTACTGGACCCGTGATGTTATCCAGTACAACATCACGGATCAAGTCCCAGCACACTTATGACAGCATAAAATGTAAAAACAAATTAGTCCACAGCCATCTCTGTCACCCTTCAAGACTCCCCACAAAAGTAGCATTTCAAATGCACACCACTGTAATCCAGTACTTCCACATATTCCCCGAATGTTCTGTTTCTTCACTTAAAAAAAAAAACAGAATCTGGTGAAAGCCGTCTTTATCATCGGATTTACAACAATTCCTGCTCCACAGCTGTTCCACTTCACGTAAGCGAGAGCACCCCAGTAATTTCCTCGGCATAAAAAATTTCTTCTGTTCCGCTGCCAACCCGTGCAGACAGGACAGGTGTTATGCTAAATGACATAAAGCTTTGTAGCTAACAAAGGGTGTTACTAGATGGATATACTTACGAGGCTATTGTCGAGTAAAGAAAAAGTACTGCTGTTTTTTCCACCACGTACCAAAGTGAGTGGACGTTACTGAAGTGAGTGACCAGCGAGTCTGAAGAAAAGCAGATTTGAAATGTGATACGCTGGTAGAGGAGCAGTTGATTCCGAATATGTGTGACAGTGTGAAACCAGAAAAGGCTGGCAGCTAAGCGGGACTTTTAAAAATAACAGAATGTGAGTGAAAGCCGTCTTTATCATCGGCTTTACAACAATTCCTGCTCACAGCTGTTCCACTCCAGCGTAACGAGTGCACCCGCAGTAATTTCCTCGGCATAAAAAATTTATTCTGTTCCATTGCCAACCCGTGGCCAGACAGGACAGGTGTTATGCTAAATGACATGAAGCTTTGTAGCTAACAGAGGGTGTTACCAGATGGATTTGACATCACACAACGGCGATGGGGGGCACAAAGAATAGTATGTCAGAAGGACACCAATACATAGCAACAGCACCACCTTCTGGACACACAATGAAAATTGCGCACTATTTTGTTAATTAATATACCTCCACATACAAAAAATGAACTGAAATGTAAAAAAATATATATTTTTCATATATTTTTTCTGATTTCTAAGTGAGCCATTTATAATAGCAATAATGCACTCCAGGGTGTGTGTTGTGCTGGGGATAACGTCACGCCTGGGGTGATTAATGCTTTTCGGCCTGCGGCCTCGTGCCTAATCACCCCAGGCGTGACGTTATCCAGCACAACACACACCCTGTCGTGCATTATTGCTTAATTAGCAAGAGAGGTCATGCATTTCAATTTGAAACTGCAAACATGTTTCAGGTTTTATAAAGAAATAGCACTTTCTACCTCCAAAATAGTATGTATGTATTTAATATAAATATCTGATTTTTGAAAACATATGATATTTTGTTATAAATCAGCAGGCAACATTTTCTTCAAAAGTAGATTTTACACGGAAGAAGAAAAGAATAGCCAAATACTGTTTTAAAACTGAAAATCATAGAGATGGAACACAATAGCACAAGTATATTAAAGGAAATGTTTTTGCTGAACAAACATACATATTCCTTTTAAAAAGATAGAAATAATAATAATAATACATTTTATTTTTTAGGCACCTTTGAATACCAAGGTGCCTTACAAATTAAAATCACAAATCAAAAATTAAAACACATCATATAAAATCAGTGATATCATCAATTCATCATTCACCAAAAGCCTGTTGCCATAAGAAAGTTTCAAAGCCTGCTTAAATCCCTCCACGGTTGTGCACTCCGTAACCAACAGGGTAGAGAATTCCAAGGGCTGGGGCTGCATACATAAATGCCTGCACCCAGAAGACATCAAACATATCCTTGGAATCTCTAGCAACCCCTCGTCAGCTGAGCAAGTGATCGCCGGGGCAGTAAGGAATCAGAAGCTCTTTCAGGTAGTCCAGGCCCAGTCCATGTAGGGCTTTAAAAGTTAGAAGACCTACTTTAAAGGTGATCTGCCACTGTACAGGCAGCCAGTGCAGTCCGTGCAGCACCAGCGAAATATGACAGGTCTGAGATGATCCAGTCAAAAGCCGGCCACCGCATTCTGCACCAGCTGTAAGCAGCAGATTCCCACCCTGGAAGCCCTAGGTAGAGGGAGTTGCAATAGTCTAAGAGTGAGGACACAAAGGCATGAACCAGAGTAGGAAGGTCACTGGATGGAACTGGATGCCTAATCCTGGAGATATTCCTTAGATGGTAAAGGAAGATTTGACAACAGCCGACCCCTGCGAATGCAGGGTTAGCCCTTCATCAAAAATTATCCCCAGGTTATGCACCTGCTTAGAGGTCTGGAGAGTTAAGCCCTGAGAACTAATCCAGAGGGTGAACCAAACCCCAACCTCCTATCTGGTGACCTGGGTCCACAACCAGCACCTCAGTCTTTTCAGAGTTCAACTTCAACCAACTGAAATCCATCCACTCCTGAATTTCTGTTAGACAGTTATTAAAGACAGAGAGACTCTATCCTGGTCAGGTGCGAAGAAGGTAGAGCTGGGTATCATCAGCATAACAGTGAAACCTCAGCCCATACCATCTTACAATGTCTCTGAGTGGCAGCATATATACTGCAAACAACATGAGGGACAACACTGAACCCTGAGGAACCCCACATGGCAGAGAAACTGGATCCGAGGAATAAACCTGAGAAACCACTCTCTGAGTTTTTCCCATGAGGAATGATGTAACCATCTGAGGACTGTACCAACAGTCCACAGATGAATCTCAAGCAATCCAGCAGTACCCCGTTGTCCACAGTGTCAAAAGCTAATGAGAGATCCAGAAGAACCAAGATAGAATGACACTTCTGGTCTCTAGCCATCAGGAGATCATTGAGCACCTGAACCAGCATTGTCTCTGTACTATGTCTCTTTCGAAATCCAGACTGGAGGGGTTCATAGATGTCATGGATGGTCAAATGGTCCTCCAGCTGTGCAGCTGCTACCTTCTCAATCACCTTCCATAAAAAGGGAAGGTTAGAGATTGGTCTGTAGTTTGCAAGGCAGTCTGGGTCCAAAGAAGCTTTCTTCAAGAGTGACATCACCACCACCTCTTTCAGGGAGCTGGGAAACTCACCTGTCTCCAAGGAACACCAGGCTATCCATGCTAGGACAGGATAAATGGAATCTATACAACCCAAAATCAGGAAGTTGGTCCTGGATCCAAACTACAGCATGTAGCGTGCACACTCTGGACAATCTGCATGACATCCATGAACTCCAGATGGTTGAAGGTACTCCAGGAAGACCGAGAAGCAGTGGCCTCATGCCAATCTGAAGCAACATCCATAGAGTGTGCTGGATGGAGTACTGCTCTGATGTCAGCCACTTTAGAAACAAAGAATTGGCAAGTTCCTCACACTCTACTTGTGAAAGGCTTTCCGAACTTGGAGACAGGCTGGGTTGCACAGTCTGTCCACAGTTCTGAGTGACAGCAATCTCCCGGACAGGAACTCTGCCTTCTTACAGGAGATTGCAGATTGATAGACTAGATAATGGTCCATCAATCTAAGGTGATTGACATACAGGCAGATTTCCGCTAGCAACGCTCTAGCCTTCGTCCAAGATTCTGCATCTCCCTCAGAGTCCCTTCAAACCATGGGGATCAAGGGGAAGAGAAAGAGGATGAACACGGACTGGAACAATGACATCCAGGGCCACCGAAATGGTCACATTATAGGCCATCATGAGGGCCTCTGGGTCACTGTTTGCCACTAGGAAGGACGATAGGTCAAGCACCGCTGCTAGGCTTTGAGAACTTACATCCAGTAAAGGGCAGTGCCTGACCATCTCCACAGGGTAGGCCTACAAAAGGGGCGCAAAACAAAACCTTACAGTGTAGTGATCGGACCATCCAACTGGTTCCACCATCAAGTCAGAGATTTCGATCCCCAAAGAAAGATGAAGTCAAGAGAGTGACCGTGTTTATGAGTAGCAGTGGTAACTATCTGTGTTAGGCCCAGAGATGTCATTAACTGGAGGAAGAAATACATATTTTGTTTCTCACTGAAATGCATTGGGATCCTAAGTAGATGGCAGTGTCTTATATCACAACACGAGAATTCTATTGCATTCTTTTACTAGCAGTGTGAAAAGGAAAGGCTAAAACAATCTTGTTTCACTGCACAAACAGAATATTTTATTAAAGTAGAAAGACATTACTAATACATCAAAATACCATAAATAAAATAGTTATCTATTTGTTAGCAGCAAACACCTAAAGCTCAATATTTAAAAGTTTGCTCAGATGCTAATAGTTGTTTGCCTGTGCAAACCGGATTTTGCAATGGAGTCTAATATCCAAAAGGCTCAGTTGTGCTGCAAAAGAAAAAATGGATGGCACACAAGAGTGCTAAATACTAATTTAATATGACATAAATATAATACAAAGTACAGTCAGTGTAGTCAGGATACCAGAGGATAATGGTAAGGTGACAAGGAGGTGGGTTCTTAGTGTTGCAGCGTGGCGCACTGGACAACAGGGATTACCAACCAACCAAACCATTTGTGGAATGTTATTCCTCATAGCGTTTCACCTAAACATAATAAGACAAGTTAAAACAATTTAAAAAGAACTGCAATTCTAAAGTCATCAACGAAGGAGTTTAAATATCAGTATAAGACAATTCAAATAAATAAGTTTTCAAGGCAGATTTGACGGCCTCAACAAATGGGCATATCCTTATCCAATGAGGTAGAGAATTCCACAGGATCAGAGCAGCAAAAGCAAATGGTCTAGCTCCTGAAGTTGTCAAACAGACCCTGGGCATCTCTAGCAATCCCTCATCAGTGGAATGGAGAGAGTGAAGGGGCAGTAGGGACAAAGGAGCTCTTGCAGGTACCATGGTCCCTGTCCATGTAGGGCCTTATAGGTCAGTAATCCAACCTTGAAGGTGATCCTCCACCACACCAGCAGTCAGTGCAGGGTATAGAGCACAGGTGTGACATGGTCAGATCTGCTTAAACCTGTCAACAATCTGGCAGCCACATTCTGCACCAACTACAGGTGGTGGAGATCCACCCACTGGTAGCCCTAGGTATAGGCATTGCAGTAATCAAGGCGAGAGGTCACCAAGGCATGGACCAACATCAGAAGATCATCAGGTGGTAACAGGTGTTTTATCCAGGTGATGTTCCTCAGGTGATAAAATGAGGACTTGACAATGGCTGACACTTGAGTCTTAAGTGTCAGCCCACTATCAACATGATTCCCAGATTTCACACTCGGTCAGAAGTCATCAGCTGGTTGCCTCCCAGCAAAAGCCTGGATGGCTGCCCAGCCAATAATCCCTCCACCCAGCGACCTGGGTCCACAACTAACACTTCAGTCTTATCTGGATTCAGCCTAAGCCAGCTGGCACTCATCCAGTACGGGATCTCAGAGAGACAGTTGTTAAATACTGAAACAGCATCACTTTGCCTGGGCACAAAGGACAAGTACAGTTTAGTATCATCTGCACAACAGTGAAAACTCAACCCATACTGCCTAATAATGTCTCCCAATGGCAGCATATACACCACAAAAAACATGGGAAAGCACAGAGCCCTGCAGCACCCCACATTGTAGGGGAAGAGGGGCCGAGAACAATACCCCAGACTCCACTCTCTCTATCCTGCCAGTGAGGAATGAATGGAACCACATGAGGACTGTACCAGTCAGCCCACAGAAAAGCTGCAGATGCTCTAGCAACATCCCATGGTCCACGGTGCCAAATGCTGCAGAGGGATCAAGGAGGACCAAGATGGAGCAGCTCCTCTGATCCCTTACTATCAGGAGATCCTTATGTACCCAGACCAGTGCAGTCTCAGTACTACATCTCTTCCTGAAACTGGACTGGAGAGGATTGCAGATAACGTGGGTGATCAAATGATCCTCAGATTGTGACACAACTGCCTTCTCAATAACCTTGCCTACAAAAGGCAGGTTAGAGACAGGCCTGCAGTTTATGAGACAATCAGGGTCCAGAAAGGTTTTTTCAGGAAGGGTGAACCACCGCCTCCTTCAAGGTATCCGGAACACCCGGTCTCTAATGACCATCTAACTATCTCAGCAAGGACAGGTTCAGTTGCTTCCATGCACCCCACTAGGAGGCACATCGGACATAGATCCAAACTACAGTAAGTCAGTCGCAAGCCCTGGACCATCTTCACATCATTGGTTGCCAACTGGGCAAAGTCTGACAAGACCAATTAGGTGCTAGTGATCCCACACCAACTGCCACTCTTCCAATTTGAGTGAGCTGCATGGATCTCCAACCAGATGGTTACAATCTTATCCATGAAAATCAAAAAACTCTTCACACTTCTCCTGTGAAAAGGCTCTCTGATTCTGGAGACAGGCTGGATTGCACAGCCTGTCCAAAATGCGGAAAGGCTAAGCTAGTCGATTTTGCATGGCTACAATCTCCCTGGACAGTAATTCTGCTTTCTTATGGGAGAATGCAGATTGATATTCCTTTTAATGGGATATCACTCTAAGTTTGTCATTATTCAGGCACTATTTCTGCCAGCAATGCTCCAACCTTCTTCCCACTCTCCTCAACTCCCTCAAGGTCCCATCAAACCATGGGGACTGAGGGTGAAGGGTGCGTGGGTGAACACAGACAGGAGCAATGGCATCCAGGGCATCTCCCTCTGCCTTATTATAGGCTTGTAACAGACTCTCTGAATCCTTGCTAACACTCACACTACCCGATAAGTCCAGAACTGCCATCAAGCCATCTGGGTCATTCCCTGTAAAAGGCGTTACTGTACCATTTCTCTAGGAGCAGGTCTATTGGGAGGGCTGTGAAGCTGAACAATAGTGTGGTGATCAGACCATATGACGGGTTCCACCACCACATCCAAGATCTCCATCCCCAGCATGAACACCAGAACCAGTGAATGACCATGTATGTGGGTCGCAGAGGTACAGCAATCACCTGTGTAAGCCCGATGAAACCATCAATTGAAGTAAGTCTTGTCCAAATTGTGAGTTCATCATTGACCTAGGCATTGAAGTCCTCCAGCACCAACCACCTGAGGGCCTCCAACACCATCTCAGCAATGAAGTCTGCGAACTCCTGCAGAAATTCCTTCTGCTACCAGATGAATGGTAGATGAGAAGTATCCTACCACAAAACCTGTTCCCATGATATTCAAAGAATCTAGTGGCTCCAACTGGCACATCTAGTAGGACCACCTCTGTCTTAAAACAGATGGCTACCTCCTGCCCCTACGATCCAACCTTGGGTGGTGTATCTCTGAGTAGACAGCCAGAACAGCTGATTCCAAATGGGGCCAGCATTCTCATCAGTCAGGTCTCAGTGATGCAAGCCAGGTCGGATGACCAACAAGATCAGCAATTCTGCTGTTTTGTTTTGAATCGACCTGGCATTGCATAACACTGCCGGGTTGGATGAGTATGAACTGTGAGTGTAGGTACTGTGGATAAGTGCTGGGGGAACCACTAGATGCCGGGGGTAAGTTATACTACTACTATTACTATGGATGGTGGTCAGATGCTAGGGGCACAGTAGCACCAGTTAGTTTTTTATTCAGTAAGGGCTACCAATAGGAAGGAGGAGGGACCACTAGCAGCAGGGAGTTTTTTTTCAGTAAGGGCTGCTGATCAGATGGAGGGAAGACCACTAGCAACAGGGAGGTATTTTTATTCAGTAAGGGCTGCTGATCAGATGGAGGGAACACCACTAGCACCAGGAGTTTTTCAGTAATTCAGTATGGACTGCTGATTTGTGGAAGGGGACCACTAGCACCAGGCATTTTTTTATCTAGTAAGGGCTGCCAATCGGAGGAGGGTGATCACTACCACCTATGATTTTTTTCAGTAAGGGCTGGCAATTGGAGGAGAGGATACAACAAGCACTAGGAAGTTTTTGTTCAGTAAGGGCTGGCAATCAGAGGGGACCACTAGTGCCAGGGAGTTGTTTACTCAGTAAGTACTGGTGATTGGAGGAGGAGTGGACCACCAGCAAGTATTTTCCAATAAGGGCTGATCATTGGAGGGAGGATAACTTTTTATTTATTTATTTAGTTGTTAAACCAGGAGTAGCACACTAAGCTGAAAGCTTTTTACAGGAGTGACCTGGGAGCACAGGAAGTTAAGTGACTTGCTCTGGGTCACACAGTATGCAAGTGGAAGCTGTGGGATTCAAACCCAGGTCTGATCTGCTGGATGTCACCAGATTTGCAGCTCAGAGCCTTAAACCACTGCACTATACTGCCTCCCAACTAGCTAACTAGCACCAGGGAGTTATTTTTCTAATACAGACCATTGATCAGTGGGTTGGGGACTACTAGGCAACATGGATATCTACAACTCTTTTGTACATAGGGATAGGGGTGGTGCTGTGCTAACCTGCCTCCTCTACCCATGCAAATAGGCCCATAATAAGCAGTGTCAGTGGTTCAGCAGGTAGCACACTTGCCTCTGAGGCTGGGAGATCAGTAGGCTGTGGGTTCTATCCCCACACCAGGCACTTGGGGTAAATCCCAATTCTGACACTGTAATACAGCATGGGGAGGGTGCTGCACTCCTGAGGTAACGTCTTTCAGATAAGACATTAAACTGAGGTCATATCTGCCTGTTCAGGTGGATGCTAAAGATCCCATGGCATTTTCGAAAAGAGTAGGGAAAGTTTTATTGAACACAACATCGTATAACAATATACAAAAGAAAACCATACAGTAAACAAAGAAACCAAAAGATCATAACAAATAATCAAAAAAAAGGAAATAAGAACAGTCACAATATTACACAGGTGAAACTTCACATAATAGCAGCATCAGTATCAGTAACCCACTGAAGTGTTTTCCAAAATTCCAAAACTACATCTCTAGGCAAATAATTAAATTCAAAGGCATAGATTTTCTGTAAGTCTGTCACAATTTTGCTCCAATTCCACAACGGAACAATCTTTTGCTGTAAAATAAATAAACAACGTGCCATCCATATATTCCATTTAATAATGACACAAATTAAATTCAGGGTGTCTTAGTGCCATCTACACCATTGTGAAGAACAGTGGCCATACATTAAGTTTGAATAAGTAATAGTCTGAAACAATGGAACATTTCATTGCATGAGCTAAAAAGCCCACGAAGCATGAATAAAGAACAATCAAAAATAGATAGAAATCATCTCTTGTATCCACAATACAAAGTGGACAGGAACATAACCAGTCCTGGGACTTGTGCTTTGATTCACCTTTATATTGATACGTTTGTGACAAGACAGCCAATGAAAGTCTCATATGTGGACTGGCACTCTAGACAATCAAGAAGGGATTACAAAGAAGCAAATAAGATTGGGACATTTCTCAAAAGGCATCGGGACTACATAAGGAAGAAAGTAAACTCTGATACAAGGCCTTATGGGAGGAGGAGAACACCATCTGAGTAGTAACATTCCATTGTTTCAGATGTAAAACATTTGTTTCAAATAAAGGGCATACCTTCAGGTTTCTGAAGTAATGACAAAGAATTATTTTCCCATTGATGAAACCATATGTGACAAGAATCATACAGCCAGAGTTCCCACCCTTTCTGGTGGACCAACAATGGACACAGATTAGCAGTAAAAATACACTGGTAAAGAAAAGTAGGGTTCACCTCTTTTGATCAGGATCAGAGGCCCACTTAACCAATTTTGAAACAACGTAGCATCACCCTTTTCACCTCTCTCACACTCCTAATTGTCCAGATGTTACATCTTGTTACGACTACTGTACTGTCTAAATTAACTGATTGTGATTACTGCCTGTACTTCTTTTTACTCCCTATACATACTGTACCCAGGTCACACTGGAAGCGAGCCTCGGCTCAGTGTGCTTTTCGGTCATCAACATTTTAAATAAAAAAAATAAAAAATTAAATATATAGATCAAGGAACCCTTCGTGAAGTCCAACAGAATCATTTCCGTAGATAATAGGGCATTAAAACTGACATGAGTTCAGAAAATAGATGGTCACCCAAAACCTTATATAAAGCATTTGGAAGATCATCCAGTCGATTCACTTGCAAGGGACCCAGAGCCAACATGAGCTCTTACACAGTTATGGGTGAACATGCCTGTTACAGGCTGGAGAAGGATCTGGAATATCCAGGCTGGATAGGAAAGGCAGAATCACCATCCTTGTCAGGGAAGTATGAAAAAAGGGCCAAAGAGTGTTCCGTAACAACCCTACAAATTTCTGACTGGGTGTTATGTTGGTGGCCTCCAGAATCCATGAGACAAGTCATAGACTTCTGGGTCACCATGCAGAAATTACAGTCAAAGGGCAGATAACATGCTAGTTTACCTGCATACCAAACTTATGTTGGTGGTACAATTGGCGAGACTGATGCATCTGATAGAGAACATATCTGCCTGTATGCATTGCAATTGTTGTGAAAGGTCCTGACCCATCATATAGGCTATTGTCAGTAAGGATTGCAGTGACCCTCAGTTGCAGATAATGCAAGTACTCCTATTACATTTTCTGCAACTGCATTGTCTCAAAAGGGCTGCCAACTCCCTTTCATATCTTCCCACCATTGTACTGGATTCTCATAACAAATAAAGACAGATTGCCTAGCACGAACAAAGTGCAGCAATGTCTGCAGGAACTCCAGTTCCTGCAATAAGGAGAGTTTGAATTTCCATAGCCCAGTACCTTTGGGCAATGGAATGTCCACCCCAACCCCACAGAAAATATTTGCATTCGTTCAAGCAATTTGCTCCAACATGACCATACGAACATGTGAACATATGGACATACGAATGTGCCAGCAAAACAGACCACCAGTCTATAAGTCTCTCGAGTGTGCAGCTAGCACCTAGTTTGCAGCCGCCCCACTCTCATCCCATTTGTCATCCCACTGCCACCCCACCTCCCCCACCCTCACTCTCCCCTGTTCCCTGTCCCATGCCCTTTTGAAACTGTTCAGAGATTTACATGATACCACCATTCTGGTAGGGCATTCCATTCTGCTACCGCCCTCTCTGTGAAATAGTGTCTCCTCAATTCCTTCCTAAATCTTCCCCTCTATTCTTAGCGGATTCCCCTGGGGCCCTCCTCCTTAACTTAAAGACCCCATCTGCCCATCTGTTTTGATTCCCTCTGATACTTGAATGTCTCTATCATGTCCCAACTGTTCCTTCTATCCTCCAGGTGTACATATTCAGGTCTCTCAGCCTGCTGTCATAGTCTGGCCCTGCCATTCCACATATCATCTTTGTTGCCCTCCTCTGCCCCTCCAGTAGCCTGATATCATGTTTTAGGTATGGCTTCCAAAACTGCACAAATATTTTAAGTGCAGCCTTACCAGTAACCTGTAGAGGGAAAGATCACCTCTTTGCCTGGACAAAAAACCTCACTATGCACCCCAGCATTTTGTTTGCTTTGCAGCCACACTCCTGCATGGGGCAGTGTTGTCCATGGTCCCTGTTATCATTACCCCTAGGTCCTTCTCCTCCTCAGTGATCCCCAGCTTAATCCCTCCCAGCCAGTATTCTCTCCTTGTTCTTCACCCCAAGTGCATAACCTAGACTTCTTTTCATTGCACCCCAGTTGCCACCTCTCTGACCACTCTTCTAACTTGCTTAGGGTCCCCCCTGCACTGCTTCCATACCTCCTCTCCATTCACCACTGTTCCTATTTTTGGTGTCATCAGGGAACAGACTTATCTCGCCACCACCCCATGTGCAATGTCTGAGATGAAGAACCTGAACAATACTGGCCCCAGCACAGAGCCCTGTGGCACCCAATCTCACCGGCATTGGAGTTGAGAGCTCCCTTCTCATCACCACCCATTGCAGCCTCCCACTCAGCCAGCTTGTAATCCAGTTCATCATTTTTGCCCTACCCTACACCAATTAGCTTCCCCAAGCCACTGATGAGGCACAGAATCGAAGGCCTTGCTGAAGGCCAAGTAAAGAACATCCACCACATAATCCTTATCCAGCTCACCTGTCACCCAGTCATAATATTGTATCAGGTTGGTTTGACAAGGCTTCTCTGAAAAACCCATGCTGCATCACATCCTGGAGGCCATTGTCCTCCAGGTACAACTAAGTCTTTCCTTTAGTATTGTCTCCATGAGTTTGCACACTATGAGGTGAGACTTACCAGGCAATAATTACCTGGTTCATCCTTAGTCCACTCTTGTGTAATGGTACTACATGTGCCATCCTCCAGATCCAGTTGCACACATCCTGACTCCAGTGAGGTGCTGTACAGATCCACCAGCTGACCTGCCACACACCGCCATCTCCCTCAACACCCTGGGTGGATACCATCCGCCCTGGTGCCTTGTCTACCTTCAGTTGATCTCAACCTCTAGAACTCTACTTGCCTCAATTCTTCCATCTGTTGCCTCCTTTCCCCTGTCCCCACTCTCCCAGCCCATGGTGGTAGCGGTCCCCACTTTTCTTGTGTGAACACTGAGCAAAGTATTCATTTAGTGCTTCTGCCTGCTCCTCACCCTTTTCCATCCACTCCCACCCTTTTTATCCTCACTATTGTCTCCTTGCACTTCTCTCCTGATTTACAGTATCTGAAAAGTCCTCCCCCATTAATTCCCTGCACTAATATCAGCTCCCTCTAGGCCTTGGCTTCTCTCACTTTTCTGGTCACCTTGCTGGACCGTCTTGCATAGTCCTCTCTGTCCACTTCCTTCCCTGCCCTTCTATACTTCTGGTGTGCCTCTCTTTGTACTCACCATCTCCACTACCTCGCTGTTCAACCAGCATGGTTCTTGCTCTGCTCCTCTTACTCTGTGTCTTGGTGCTGGCTTCTGTTGCCTCTGTAATCCCCCTTTTAATAATATCCTATTTCTGCTCTGCATCCATCTCCTGCCTTTTTGCCTTCTAGTTTCCCTTTCAGTACTTCCTGCATCCTCCCAAAGTCTCCCCTCAGAGTTTACTACCTGAGTAACTGATTTCTCTGGCTCCCCGCACATCGTGATATTAAACCACACCGTTTGGTGATCGCTGTCTGCTAGTGGGTCCTCCACCTTTATTTCCTACTGCCTCCCCATTCAACAACTCCTGATCTAAAGTGCTCTTTAGCCTAGTAGGTACACTAACAAACTGTGTCAGGAGACCCTCCTGGATTGCGTCCAGAAGTACTTGCTCCTAGCACTGGAGGTGACTGGAATGCTCCAGTCAACCCCGGCAATTTGAAATCCCCACGATGACCACCTTTCCTTTTCTACATACCCTTCTGATTTGTCCTGCTAATTCCCTGTCAAGCTCCTCAGACTGAGACAGTTGACCTGTATACCACCCCAAACCTCAGTTTCCTACCCCTTGAGTCTAGGAGCTGCAGCCAGATTGCCTCTGTTCTCCTTTCTTCCCCTTGTCCCTTGTGCATTTGATCCCACATCCCTCACATAGACTGCCACCCCACTGCCCCTCCCTTATGGTCCTTCCTGTATAATTTGTATCCTGGGATTGCCAGATCCCAGTCCCAGTGCTCAGTTTCCCACGTGTCTGTGACAGCTGCAATATCCACCCTCAGACTGCTAAGGTGCCTGTAGCTCAGCAGATTTGTTGCCTAAGCTTCTTGCATTCAGCGAGACCCACCTCTATCCTGCCCCCTTCCCTTCATTGGCCTCCATTTCCTTTCTACTCCTCCTTTTTGGCTACCCCAAGTCCTTCCCTGCTAGCCTGGGCAGTAGGCTCCCTCCATCAGATCCCTGCCTACCTGCTGTCCACTTGCCACCCCATCTAGTTTAAATCCGCCTTTTGTCAATATACCTCTCCAGTCTTTGCTTTAATACCTCCTTCCTCCCCATGCAGCTGCAGCTCATCCCTTGCAAACAGATTGTTATTATCCCAGGTACTGCCCCCAGCCACCCACAACCCCAAATGCCTTAGTTTGACACCATTCTACCAACCATGTGTTCAACTCCCTAATCGTCTCCTTTCTCACTGTGCTTGCACAGGTTGCTGGAATGCTTCAGGAGAATGCCACAGACTCTCCAGTCTCCTCACACAACCTTCCCACTTCCAATCCTCCTTTTGTTACCTCCACCGTTTCCCCGCTAGGTCATTTGTACCACATGTACCACAATCTCGTTTCCTCCTACCCTCCTTACGCACCTTTAGATTGCCTGTCCTGCCTTGTCTGCCTTTAATCCTGGTATGAACTCCCACCTATATCTGACTGTGCTCTCCCCTTGCTGCCCCATCTGATCCCCTTGAGTATGGGTCCCCAACACTCAGTACACCTTCCTCCTCTTTCCTTGTGCCTGTCACCACCACCCCACCAGGTTCTCATTTCTTGGGCCACTCAAGATGGTGCTTTTACAGTCGTCCCAGTGTCTTCTCCCTGCCCTTCTCAATTAAGACTCCTCACCCTCCTCCTGTTTGACTGCCTTCGCTCCTCCTTACCTCTCCAAGTATTATCCTCCCTTCCATGCCATACTCAGTCTCTCCACTAGTAATGCCCCTCTCCCTCTCTTTGTAGAGTACTATCCCTCGTGTAATCTCCTCCTGTGTCCTCTTTCCCATGTGTTGCTAGTACAGCAAACATGTTCCCTCCTCCTTTTGCCCTATTGTGTGTCTCCTCCTCCTTCCTACTGCTGCTCCTCTTTCCTGGGTCCTACTAGAGTCCACCCTTCATCAACTGGCTACCTGTCTACTGTGCTTCCTCTCCTGACCTCTCCCTTTCCCCACTGTTCCTTCTCTGTGGTGCCTCACAATACTTTCAGATGTCAGCCTCCTACTGACACAATCCTCCCTCCTCCCTCAACCTCCCAGCTCTGTACCAAGCCACTGAACCTCTTCCTCAGCCTCCTTAGCCTGTGGCATATTGGACACCCATCCAGCCTCAACAGTGTGCTCATCTGCATTGCTGCCCACAGCCATTGCACCCTACAATCCTACTCATGGTCCACACTACCTATACAGCCTCTCTACACCACTCTTTCCTACAACAAGTAGAATTAACTAATCCCAACCCAGCCTCTAACAGAAATTGTTATCCTAAATGCCTTGCATACAGCATAAGACAGTCAACTACAGTACTAACTGGAAACCACAATCCTACTCATTAGGACTATAGATCTACTCACACGTTTTGCATATTTATATATCCTTAAGACTTAGCTCATATGGCTGTTCCTTGTTTCCTCCTTCCTGGCCTGTTCTGAGGGCTCAGATCAGTTTGCAGCTCCCCAAGCTCCTCCTCACAGCCTTCAAACCCAACCCCCAGTGGTATTTCAGTATTTAAGAAAGGCAGGTGGGTGGGAGGGCTTTTACAGTCACTCCAGCCTCAGAAGCCTTTAAGCTAAATTCTACTTTAAGCTAAATTAACCAAGTTCCTCACAGGTGTTGCACTTTATTTTATTGCAAACGCTACTAAGATGGGACGGGTCCCCACACTGTAACAAGCCTTTGGCTGTCCAGGATAAAACAAAACCCCTATCCCGCTCAATGAAAAAAGAATTAGGCAAATGCACAGTCCCAGACTCAAAAGATTTTA
Organism: Neoceratodus forsteri; assembly: GCA_016271365.2. Classification (NCBI taxonomy): domain Eukaryota; kingdom Metazoa; phylum Chordata; order Ceratodontiformes; family Ceratodontidae; genus Neoceratodus; species Neoceratodus forsteri. The sequence goes on from CM028131.1 coordinate 799,166,239, forward strand.
ACATCACTTTAACCTTCCAGCCCCAGTCCAGATATTTTCCATATCCAAAATTGCTTCAGCTGTCCCAAAACCAAACAACGTTGCTTTAACCAGTAGAAGACATCCGTCCTATCAACCCCTCATTCCAAAAAAGATAGTTATGTTCTTGTAAGTTGGCTTGGTCAAAGGGATAGCCAGGAATGGTGTCCATAAGGCCAGTTCTTCAAATCCTCATATTTTGGCCAAAACCTTTCCAGAACATGAACCATCTGGAAACAATGTCAAAGGTAGACTCGCCAGATATGTGGATAAGCATATAAATCTCATGCAAAAGAACTTCATCGAGTCCTTCAGCAGTTATCTTGCTACAAAGATGCGGTTAGGCAGAACTCCATGGGGACAACCTTACCGCATTATGTCACTTTAGGTAAGACTGGGAACTTGAAAAGAGAAGAGAAAGTACGGCCTTGACCAGCCATCTGAGGCTGATGTGGGGCTTTGTCTGAGGCCAGATTAACAGGTAAATCTGAGTTAATGCTCACCGAGGGCAAAGGCTTCTGCAGGAGCTGTAATATAGGATGTTCGTGAAGAGCCAGTTCATTAGGTAATTGCAATGGATCCCCAGTTTTCAAAGCTGGGTCTGGAACCTGAAAAAGCTCAGGAAAGTCCTCAGGGACTAGGTGGCCGATTGAGGAAGAGCCAATTTCCCACTTCTGGCAATGTTTGCACCAGCCGGCACCTTGCAAGGCCTTTTCATTGACCAAGCTGGTGGAATTGAAGCAGTCATCTGTAACAGAAATCGGCAAGTTAGCATGTTTAACACAATTAGAAATGGCAGTAGAAAATGTACTCACAGCCAGTATCTGAGGAGCAGTAGAAGGATCTGTGCACTGCTCAAGCATACATTCACTTTCTCAGGTCAGGCTTCTTTTGAAGCTACATCATGGACATGTACATCTGTGTTGACAGCAGAACTCAGGGCTGTCAGCATGAAGCTTCTGGTGTTCCCGCTGCAGTTTCAAGTTTGTAACCGCAAATATTCGCTCCTTCATCTCAAGTCGCCATTTCAGCTCTCTTGCTTGAGGTAATTCATACTCCTGGGCAGAAGAATGTGAGTCCTCCTCTCTGGAGCCAATCTCAATTGCCATAGGAGCTTCTTCATCCATGTCTGATAAGGGTTCCTGCATAGCTTCCCATGGTCGTGGGACTGCATCCTTAGGCACCTCCTGTCCCACAAACATTCAAAATATCAGCCACAGCAGCAGTCTCAAGTGGTGCTGAGGTGGGAGCCGAGACCAGCTCTCCCACCTCCATAGCCTCCTCACAGCTGAACAGCTAGCCGTCGCCATCTTGGACATAGGTTCCTCTACCTGGGAGTAGGGGAATTTCCCCAGTGCCCTGGCTTAATTTCCCATTCACTAAAAATAACACCAACAGCTTAATCTGGTTCAAGGTTAGTTGATTTCATCTGTGTCCCTCCCCCAGGTCATGCCTGTAAATAGGCAGAATTTGTCTAGTGCACTTACCTGGTCAACAAAACTAAATAAATAAAATAATGGGCAAAAAATGGCTCATTAGGCCTTTATGCCCAATGGGCTCATTTGTATTGGTCCATTTGAAAATTCAGCTAGCACTCTGGTGTTATCTGCCCTTGAGATTCACTTTGGGAGCCATGTCTGGCAGTGCTACTTCACTTAGCGCTTTGCCGGCATAGACCTGTATTCAATTGGATAGCACCGATGCTGTTAAACTGCATATAACATTGTCAGCTCCTGGGCAATTTACAAAAGTGCAGTGCAAACTTTGTGGTCTGTTTTGTGCATTTCTGAATATCGAGCCCTGTTCTTTAAGGGAAATAGCATGCAAGACAGATCCAGTACTACAATCCATTTAATCTTTTTAATAAACAGTGGTGAAATCTCAAATGGACTGGAGACATGTTGAGGTAACCCTGATATTCAAAAAGGAAACAGAGAAGAGCTGGGAAATTATAGGCCAATAAGCCTGACAACAGTGGTTTGTCAGATCACGGAAGTGTCAGTTAAATGAATGATAGAAGAAGAATGTAAAAGACATGGGATGAATGATGAATTACAACATGGCTTTTAGGCAAAATAGATCTAGTGTCACAAAGTTACTGACCATTTATGAAATATTAGTAAAAACTTGGATGAGGGAATGTTATGGACATCATATTCTTGGACCTGAACAGTGCCCTTGCTTTGATTCACATTCCAAATTAATAGGAAAATGAATAACAAAAATAAACATCAATATAATTACATGAATATCAAATTGGTTACACTCAAGAACAAAAACTATCAGAGTAAGAGTAATAATGTCAAGTAAGAGCAGAATAAGGAGAGGAGTAGCACAGGGTTCACTACTGGGGCCAGCGTTTTCGAACTGCTCATCGTCAATCTTGGACATATATTTTTTAATTTTAAAACCTTTATTACATTTCAAAAAGAAAGAACAAGAATACAAATTTATTATAAATAGAAATACAAGGGGTTGAACATATATGTTACAGAATAACCTCACTAATGGAAGGGGAAAACAAGTAGAAACAGACTACAATAAATTAACAAAATATGTGTATTAACTTCAACCTAATAATAAAATAACTCCCACATTTGAGTCCTATATAAAACATCTGGAGGAAAGAAATATATAGAAAAACACAGAATAAAATAACTTCTCATGCTATCAGACATTTATCCCTCAGCAGACCAGAAAGTGAGGAGAGAGAGAAAAAAAAACAAAGTGACTTACATGACTCAAAAAGTAAACAGGAAAATAAAAATAGTATAATAAGCATAGACAAAAGCCCTATTTCATAGAAAACTAGGAGATCATGCTTCATACAAGCTATCATTTTTCTACTCAGGATTAAGTAAGAGTTCTTGCCTACATTCAATGAAAGAAGGTATTTGTTGGTCCTACAGTGCTTCAAAATAACTTTTTAACTGATAAAGTTGTAATGTATAATGGTGTTTCAGCTCCACAGAACCTAAACTGTTAAAGTCACCTAGAATACAGGTCTCAGGCATAATATAATGTTCCACTCCAAGCTCTTTTCAGATTATTTTTAATATCCATCCAATGGGTCTAACCAGTGGGCATTCCCAAAGAATATGGAGTGCTTTAAGTCTTCCCACATCTGATATAATTCCCAGAAGCTGACAGACTAAATCTAAATTATTTAACTGGAGTGTAATATATATGATGAACAATTTAATTTGTATCAACCTTATGTTACCATTTGAAATGTACTTGTCTAAATCTCTCCAAATCTTGGACCAATCTACCTCCTTAAAATTTAACAAGTTACACCAATAATTGGGGACAAGGTACTACAGGAGCTTTGAAAGATAAAAAGAAAATGGTAAAGCTGGGAAACTGAATGAGGTTTTGTAATTTTTTAAGGATATCCTCAATAACATTTTTATAATATGTAATCAAGCAAAGGAACAAAATGTGCTAATAGGGCATGTTTTAAAGCAAATATCATAGTGAAATATCCTTTATGTAGCTCTAACAGTTTCTAACCTCTCTAAGGGGAGAAGGTATCTGTTAGAAAGAAAGCGTCTCTACTGATTCATTGTTAAAGGAAGGAGCCAATGGTTGGTAATAGGCTTCTTATTTAGCCTTAACTTATAATTGTTAAGTAAATGCTGATTAATATCCTCCACTAAGGAGAGATCCAGATATTTCCATATTTGTTCATGAATTCAGTATGAAACTCCAGTCATAGAATTTTTCAAAGCAGAAGGCAAATTCTTGAATTTAATATGAGGAGCTGAATGACTGGAAATATTATGTTTGTTCAGCATCGAACGCTCCATGAACAACCAAATTGGTTTACATAGAGTTTCTTCATTGATGGTAGCAATCCACCTAAAGTATTTGTTTATATGACTAGCCATATAATATGAAGCAAAATTTGGGATTTTACAACCACCTTGTTGTTTAATAAGAGTCAGCTCGTTATAACTAATTTATGAGATTTATTAGGCCAAAGAAACCCCAATAAAAGTGATTGTAGATTGTTAAACCATGAAATAAATAAAATAAACTCAGCATATTTAAATGATAGAATATTCCAGGAATATATTCATTTTAATAGTGTTGATGTTGCCTTATTAGAGAAAGAGGAAGTTTCTTCCATCTTTCTAAATCCTGTTTAATAGTGGAAATTAGATTAGTAAAATTTAATGATCTCATCAGTGCTTTATGCTAAGAAAGATATAAACCCAAATTTGACAATATCATCTTTTGAAACTTCATTATTCAAAGGCATCGCAACAGTTTTGATTGTATTGATTTCATAATTGAGACTCTACTGAAATTTTCAATAGTTGTTAGGATAGCCAGAAATGAAATGCTTGGTTGAGTAATATGGAGCAAACTATGATCTGCATAAGCAGATGATGTTAGAACATATGAGTCAGTCTTAATTTCATTAATATTAGGATTGTGTTTTAGATAGAACAGGAGAAGTTCCAAATAAAAATTAAATAGAACAGGGTAAAGAGGGCAACCTTGTCTCATGCCAGAATGTAAGTGTATGGTTGAAGAAAAAGTTCTATTGGCATACATCTTTGCAGAAGGAAGGAATATAAAACTTTTAACCAACTAAGAAAAGAGGATGGAAACCCACATTGCTGTAATATTTCTAATAGGAAAAATATTAACTCTATCAAAGGCTTTCTCTTTGTCCAGGAAACAAGGACAGCAGGGTCCCTGAATCCCTAGACACAAAGAACATATGAGGGTTTTCTTACATGGTCTGAGGGTGATCTGATGGACATGAATTACACCTGCTCGGTAGAGATCAAGCTGTCCAGCATGCCTTAATCATCTGAGCCAGGATTTTAGCAAGGAGTTTAATATCTCCATTAATAAGAGAAATAGGTCTATAACTACTAAGTTGATCCCTAGGTTCATCTGGTTTAGGAATTAAAATTATCAATGCCTCTGACAGGGAATAGTCTGTTATTCCATGTTCTAAAATGCAAGTGTAAACCTCCTTAAGAAAATGGACACTATCATCACAGAAAGTTTTGTAAAAGTTCAGATTTAACCTATCGGGCCAGGAGAATTATCCAATATAATAGTATTTATTACACTGATAATTTCTTGTGTAGTGATAGGGCAAAGCAAATCAGAGGCCTCCTTAGGTGTCAGGGTTGGACACTGAAATTTTCATCTATAGGTTTATAAATATGTTTAAAATATTGCACAGATTCAAAAATAATATCACACAGAAGGGTTTTAACAGTGCTATCAGTACCTGATTTTACAGTGTGATGTATCTATTAGAGTCCATCTTTTTGAGTCAATGAGCAAGTAATTTGCTAGGTTTTCTCCTTGATCTATGTATATAGATGTAGTTTTTAAGATGGAATATTCTACATCCTATCTGGTAATTTCAAAATAGTTGTTCCTTAAATTTTGTAATCTAAACAGATCTTGTTCGTTAGGGTTAAGGACACATTGGGCTCCCAATGTTTTAATGTTATTTCAGAGCTCCCCAATTTACATAATCATTGCTTCTTATACATAGAAGCAAGATGTATGAAAACCATACAAATAAAATATTTAAAGGAAGACCAAATCATGTCAACCCTATCTATTGAATTGAGATTCTGATGAAAAATATATTTATTTCCTGATTGTTATATGATACAATATATTTGTCCTTTAGTAACTGATTATTCAGCATCCAAATCTATGCATTCTCATGAGGGAGAATCCTAACATGAATGAAAAATTAACCAAGGAGTGGTCAGAAATAACTCTTAGTGTAATGGTTGAATCAGACACATCTGGGGTTAATCTGTTGCTTATCAAAAGATAATAAATTCTTGAAAAAGCTCTATGGACAGAAGAATAAAAGGAATACTGTTTAGTATCCAGGTATAAAATTCTCCAGGGGTCAATTAAGAAAGCAGTCCAGAAATGCCTGTAGTCCAAACATAACCTTGGATCTGGACCTGATGATCTGTCTAATATTAAGTATAATGGAAGATTCAAATCTCCACCAAATACAACATTGTTAGATACATAAGATAATAAGATTTTAGATACTTCTGTTAGAAAAGAAAGGTATTAAGATTTGGCTTTACAAAATGGAGATGGGGGCCTTTAAAAATTCAAATTATTTCTCTGTAGTACGTTTTCTTATTTTATTTATAAAGTCCCTATGTTTTACCCATAAAATGGGCTTGCTCATAGGGAATATGTACTTGTAAATACTGTATTCTTTGTTTTCTGCAAATTAATTAAAACAAAATATTATTTAATTGTACTCATGTGAACTTATAATATGCTCATGTGGTAACTTCAAAATGTCAGCAATTCCTCATACCTTAGTAAAATGCTGACTATTACTATAATAATAATATACTTTGAAGAACCTGTACTGTCAGCAATAACATTCAATTTTCTGAAAAACATATAAAACAAAATAAATGAAACAATCACTGTGGCAGACACTTGTTACTCACAGTTTGTAAAACTTGTGCTCCTTTATAACTAGAAGCACTCTTCCTACCTTTACCAGTTTGTCTTGTTAGGTGCAGGAGAAAATGTGCTTTTAAGCACTGAATTGATTTCTGTTGAAAAGCCATGATAAAAAAGTTTTTGTAACTCTCTTTTGAAGTATAAAATGCAGTAGGCAATTTTAACAAGTGAAATAATTCTAATTACTTACTTAAATGCTTTTAACAAAAGTTCTTTCTACCATGTCTACCCCTCTGCACCTTAAAGATGGCTGCTTGTGTTTGTTACAACTCCAGGGTGCTTCTATACCTCTTGTGCCTGTTTTGCTACTCGGGATCGTAGCGTTATCATGTTGAGATGTCCTATCATGGGATTAGAGCAAAATGGGCAAGCGATATGAACTACCTCCTGAGTTGTAACAAAAAGCAGTCATCTTTAAGGTGCAGAGGGGTAGACATGGAGGAAAGAACTTTTGTTAAAAGCATTTAAGTAAGTAATTAAATTCATTTTACTTGTTAAAATTGCCTACTGCATTCCATACTTCAAAAGAGTTGCAAAACTTTTTTATCGTGGTTTTTCCACAGAAATCAATTCAGTGCTTAAAAGCACATTTTCCTTCACCTAACAGACCAAACTCAGAAAGGTAGGAAGAGTGCTTTTAGTTTTAAAAAGACAAGGTTTTACAAACTGTGAGTAACAAGGACTGACACAGTGATTGTTTTATTTATTTTTTCTTATATGTTATTCAGAAATTGAATGTTATTGGTGACAGTACAGGTTCTTCAAAGTATATTATTATTATAGTAACAGTCAGCATTTTTACTAAGGTATGAGAATTACACATTTTGAAGTTACCACATAAGCATATTATAAGTTCACATGAGTACAATTAAATAATATTTTGTTTTAATTAATTTGCAGAAAACAAAGAATACAGTATATTACAAGTACATATTCCCGTGAACAGCCCATTTTATGGTGAAACATAGGGATTTTACAAATAAAATAAGAAATTATACTACAGAGAAATCATTTTGAATTTTTCAATGGCCCTCCATCTCCATTTTGTAAAGTTGTATCCAGAGCCTCCTGGGGACGGGGGCTGAAGAAGTTCCTATAAGAACATTGCTCCATTACCCACCATACTTCGTTGTATGTATTAAGGTTTGGGTCATAAATATTCACCAACAGCATTTGGGAATTATATATCGAAACTCCCATGTGACAGGGCTAATACCTGTCACGGAATAATGTTTCATACTTTCTCTTGGTTGCAACCATCTATCTTCTTGTCTTCTAGAGCTATCCTTTTATTTTCCTGATAAGGAGGCAGGCCACCTCCTTCTCAAGTAAACCCTCCTTTTAAGTCTTCTATATTCTTTGCCCTCTTTTTATTCTCTTCCTTCCATTGAAACATTATTCACAAATTTCCAGCATAATCCACCTTATACTGGTTAGAAAAGGGTTATGGCTCCCTTAAATAATTGTTGTTGTGGTATAATGCCCTAAATAAAGAAAGACATATCCCTGTACTTTTGTGATAAAGACTGTAGGAGCTTTTAGTTAGGGTCCTTAAGTTGTCCAAAGGATAATAAATCTGTTTGGGCCTATTTTGTATGCTTTAGTAGCTCACCCGCTTGTCCTGGAGAGAGTGCAGTGACTCTTTGAAGTGCTTCCTTGTTCCTAGAGTAACGCTGCCAATGCGCTTAGCCTGCCAAGTCTGCACTGAAGCCAGCTGTCTAGCCTGCATAAACATAGTTTCCTCCCATTTCTTGCTGCAGGAGTCTGTGCTTCCAGTGGAATGGACCTAGTGGCAGAAGAGGGTGGGCAGCCTTGGTAAACAAATATTGTCCTTGTAGGAAGCCCAGAAAACACTGTGAAAATATGTATGAGCCCCAGTCCTTAGTGAGAGCTTTTCATTTTGTTTTTCTTTCCCTGGAGCAATATATTAGTAGTGTGGCTCCTACTTTTACACTCTGCACTTTTGAAATGTCCCTTTCAGTTATGCCACAGTAGTAGAAATATTATATTCCAAAATAAAGGAATAAATAAATTGTACCTTAAGCTTGGCAGGAGAGATACAAAATGGAAGCTGCTCTGAGGATTAGGCGTCATTCTGGCAGGGAGCTATAGGGGAATGGCGTGCCCTAGTGGGCTAGATTTATACTGTTGCAAAGTCATGTATGGTGATTGAATATGCTTAGGCTTGGTATATCAAAACTGGTCACAGAAAATACTTCTACAATTAATTTAAGCATTGTACAGCAACCCATGTGTGCTTTAAAATGTTAAGTTACATTTTAAAGGCATTTATTGTTTTGTTACATAATGAATCTAAATCACATGAATCAGAGGAGGGTATAAATGTCCTTTAGTAAACTGCCTTTTTTAAGATAAGGTCATTGCTTGCTGATCAGTGGTGGAGGAAGGTTCCATTGGTTTGAGGATATTCCGTTTATGATTTTGTTCATATTTTGTTCTACAAACTGGTGCAAGTGGAAGTGAATGCCGAAGAGGGTGACAAAGCTAAGACTGTGATTTATATTGTTTTTTTGTTTATTTTATTTTGTTTTATAATAAAATTCCACTTAACCAGGTGGGTTGCACCTTATTCTGGAGTGTCTGTCCATCTTTTATATCCCACACCATAACATTTGGTGTGAGAAGTAGGATATAATTGCTTGTGACCAGAGTAAAGAAGAGAGTTGAAGGCGGGTATTTGTTTGGATACCCAGGATGGACATGGCAGCTGGTGGACAACCACAGAGCACTCTTACCAGACACATGGCAGCCCAGACTGGGGCCCAATTATTGACTGGTTTGCCTGATGTACGTCCCAAGATTAAGAGACAACCATCTGAGAGGTCAGAGGAGGAACCAGGCTAACTTGGAGATGACTTGCTAACAGAACAACTACTGGAATCAGAGGATCTCGAGAAGGAGGTGGATGCTTCATACATGGAACAAGCTCCCATGGAAGATGTGGGAGAACTCTTAAAATGGTTATGTGTCTGGCAGGTCCAGTTGGATAAGGAATGAGAACTGGATCAAGGCGTTAAGATGCCAAATGGGAAGATACTATGTGGTACTACAAGCTATCAGAGTAGAGCATGCTGATCATCCTCAAGGCCCCCAGGACATTAAATTAGCTAGACTACAAGAGACTGATGACATTGAGGCCTATTTGACCACATTTGAAATGGTGGCACAAACATGTGGATGGTCAAGGAGCAATGGATTGTGCAACTAGCCCCCAGTTGATGGAAGAGCCCAGGTTGTATATAGCTGACTAGCTATACAAGTGGTAGATGATTATGACTTTGTAAAGAAGGAAATTCTATGGAGATATGATATAAACACTGAGACCTATCGGCAGCGGTTTCGTTCCTTAAAGATGCAGCCAGCAGATGCTCCCAGAGAGGTTTATGCATGCTTGAAGGATCTTAGTGACAAATGGCTACAACCTGATAGTAAGACCATTCAGCAATAATGGAGGCTATCGCCATCGAACAATTTATCAAACTTCTTCCCAGGATGTACAACTCTGGGTTAGAGAGCATAAACCTGAAGGAGCTGAAAACCATTAAACTAGCCAAGACTTCCTGGCAGTGAGACCATCACGGAGACAATACACAGGGGAGCCATCCATATCCTTGCCACTACTCTGGTAAGAAACACCTTTTCTTCTGATTTATATAGAAACAGACCAGAAATGAGAAAGGAGAAAGAGAAAGATTACCCTGTCACAGGTAGTATGCCATGGCTGTAAGAAGAAGGGACATATGATTAGAAACTGCCCAACAGCTAAAAAGATTTTGGACATTTGGCCTTGGCCAATTGGGCTCCTATATCACCACAGTTAAAATGGGACCCCATAACATCATAGGACTGTTGGACTCTGGAGTCGACAAACACTAGTGAGAGCTGACCTAGTGGAGAAATCTGCAAAGATGGAAGGAGGAACCAGGGTCACATGTATCCATGGGGACACCACTATTACTCCACTGCCCCAATGAGACTCACTATTAATGGAAGCACTAAAAGACCTGGCAGTATGAGCAGTACCTCATTTGCCTGTTCCACTGAAAATAGGACAAGACCATCCAGACTTTTCCAATTTAATGGAAAGACATGATTTAACACCTGTGTAGCAGTAACAACACATTTACAAACCCGCAAAAACAGGCAAATGAAACAATGGAGTCTGTGTTTCCTTTTTCAGATGACTTATTCGAGGCCCCAGGGAAAACACCTAAAGGAAGGCAGAAAATGAAAAATAAAAAGGACTGGTGAAACCAAAAGATTAATGAACTGATGAGTCAAGATCCTGAGACAATAGGTCAGGAACAAAGAAAGGATGAAACCCTTAACCAGTTTTTCATGCAGGTTAACAAAGATGATGGTACTGATGGGACTCATAAGTTCTTATTATTGAATATACAATTGTATAGAGAATGTACCAACCCTAAAATGGGGATAAAGTCTTACAATTAATTGTACCACAGAAATTGGAAATAAATAATACAATTGGCCCATGCTATACCTCTAGCAGGGCATTCTGGGAGATACCACCTTGAAACAAATACTTGATCATTTTTTCTGGCTTGGATTACATGACATGGTAGCTAACTATGTTCAGAGTTGCTCTGACTGCCAGAAAGTCACTAAGATAGGAAGAAAGGAGGTGGTACCTCTCTAGAATATACCCATAGTTAGCCAGCCATTTGATAGAATCATCATGGATACAGCGGCCCTTTACAGACCAGCACTAAGGGTAACTGGTTTATCATAGTCATCTGTGACTATGCCACCCGCTATCCAGAGGCGATTCCAATGCAAATGGTCACAGCACAAAAGAGTTGGCAAGAATTGGCTAAAGTTTTTGTAGAGCTGGCATCCCAAGGTGGTATTGATGGATAGGGGAACCAACTTTACTTCTGTACTATTGGCGGAACTATAGACTACTGGATATACAGGCTATTTAGACTTCACCTTATCACCCCAAACTGATGGGCTGACAGAAAGATTCATCCAGACCTTGAAGAACATGTTAAAGAAATTTGTTAGTGAGGAAGCAGGAACTGGGACTTATTTCTGCCCTACCTTTTGTTTTCTATATAGAGAGGTACCACAGGCCTCTACAGGCTACTCCCCTTTTACCCTCCTGTACGGGTGTAACCCAAGGGACCTTGGATGTAGTCAAAGAGTCCTGGGAGGAAAACACTAAGGTAGGAAAGAAGGGGATCCTAGAGCACATGGTGGCTTTGAGACAACGTTTGAAAAGGTATGTTACCTTAGCCCATCAGACATTGAGTGATAAACAGGCTCAACAAAAGAAACATTATGATGTAGGGTAGGACACAAACAATTCATCCCAGGGACAAAGTATTATTACTTTTACCTGCACAGCTAAAATAAACTACTAATGAAATGGCAGGGGCCTTATAGTGTGGTTAGACAAGTTGGCCCTGTAACTTATGAAATACAGATGCCCCATAGAAAGAATAAAACCAGATATACCATGCAAACTTGCTTAAGCTATGGCATGCAAGGCCCAAAGAGGAAGAAGTAGGTGGCTATGTACAAACGGAACCCCAACAGTCCGAGCTGGATATAGCCTATGAAAGGTTGGAAAATAGGGTCCGACTACAGGAAATGCAGATAAATCCTCTCTATCTGCATCTCAACATACCAGTTGCAACAATTGCTCAGTAAATATACTAACATATTTACCAGTGTACCTGTGATCGGTGGGTATACAGCATGAGATCAGATTAACACAAAATAATCCTATACATCAGAAACCATACCGGTTACCAGTACAGGTTAGAACAGAGGTAATAAAGGAGGTAAGGGTTATGCAACAACTAGATATAATTCAGCCTCCCATAGTGCCTGGTCTTCACCTATGGTGATATAGTGAATAAAAGGAGGGGGTATTCGCATTTGTTTGGATTTCCAAAGGTGAATGCCACTTCCTCCTTGATAGATATCCTATGCCTCACATAGATGATATTATTGATCACCTAGGAAGTGCCAGGTACATATCCACCCTTGACCTCACAAAGGTGTTTGGCAGATTCCCTTGCCCTCAATCAAGGGAAATTACTGCTTTTAGTACCCTGGTAGGCCTATACGAGTTCCTAACAATGCCTTTTGATCATACTTGGAAGTGCTGGCTACATTCCAGCGCTTCATGGATCATATACAACAGCCCTACACATCCTTCTCTGCAGCCTACCTGGATGATGTGGTGGTGTTTAATCCAGATTTGGAATCACACCTGAGCCACCTAGAAGAGATCATAAGGGCATTAAAAGGGCAGGGGTCACTATAAATCCTACCAAATGTAGCCTGGGACAGACTGAAACAAGGTACCTGGGATACATGATTGGGAATGGGTTATTAGACCTGAAGTGAATAAAGTGGAAGCAGTATCCCATCGCGATAGTCCCCAAATGAAAAAACAAGTTTGTGCCCTTTTGGGGTTGGCCAGTTATTACCGACGCTTTATACCCAGATTTTCAGCATAGCAACCCCTAACGGAGTTAACTAAGAAAAGTACTCAAATAAGGTAGAATGAACCAAGGTATTGATGAAGCATTTAGAATAATTAAAGCTACCTTATGTGCCTACCCAGTTCTAAGAAGTACAGATTTTGAAAAACCTTTTATGTACAGACTGATGCATCAGGAGTAGGTTTGGGAGCTGTACTTATGCAGGTTATAGAGGAGAAGAACACCAAATAGTATATATGAGTAGGAAGTTACATGTGAGAGAGCGAAATATGCAGCTGTAGAGAAAGAATGTTTGGCCTTAAGGGGCTATAGATGCTTTGAAATACTATCTCTGGGGTTCAGAATTTACAGTTGTTACGGACCATAATCCTTTATGTTGGCTACATCAAATGCAAGAGAAAAATCCCAGGATTATGAGATGGTATTTGGCCTTACAACCATATTGTTTCAAAGTTATCCACAGGAAAGGAATGAACACAAAAAGCTGATTATCTATCCCGATATGGGCGGATGTTGAAAATACACTTGGAGAAAACAGACCTTTAGACAAGAAGTGAATGTTTACAAAATAATGTAACATATAGTATCATATGGATCTCAGGGAGAATGTAGTAGATAATATATGGTGAAATTAGGATCTGATTAATGTTGGATTGATCATTGTAAAGGGTCCCTGAGATGGAGCTTCTGGAAGAGGGTGGGTCGGAGCCCTCCATCCCTTTAGTACAAGTGGATGGACCATATGGATACTTATATGATTTCTCTAGAGAAATGAGATAGTAGCAAAAGGATAAGATAGCTATTGTTATCCCAGGGCAAGTTCTGAAAGGAAATAATGGCATGATGGATGCCAGTATCTTGGTATAAAAGGGGCCTTGGATGGAACTCCTGATAGTGGAAGGGCGGAGTTCCACCCTCCTTAAGGAAGGATGTTTATATCTAAAGAGGAGTATTCTTCTTTTCTTTAGGTGGTAAATGTGACAGGGCTAATACCTGTCACGGAATAATGTTTCATACTTTCTCTTGGTTGCAACCATCTATCTTCTTGTCTTCTAGAGCTATCCTCTTATTTTCCTGATAAGGAGGCAGGCCACCTCCTTCTCAAGTAACTCCCCCTTTAAGTCTTCTATATTCTTTGCCCTCTTTTTTATTCTCTTCCTTCCATTGAAACATTATTCACAAATTTCCAGCATAAATCCACCTTATACTGGTTAGAAAAGGGTTATGGCTCCCTTAAATAATTGTTGTTGTGGTATAATGCCCTAAATAAAGAAAGACATATCCCTGTACTTTTGTGGTAAAGACTGTGGGAGCTTTGCAGTTTATAAGGTCCTTAAGTTGCCCAAAGGGTAATAAAATCTGTTTGGGCCTATTTTGTATGCTTTGTAGCTCACCCCGCTTGTCCTGGAGAGACTGCAGTGACTCTCTGAAGTGCTTCCTTGTTCCTAGAGTAAACGCTGCCGACGGTTTAGCCTGCCAAGTCTGCACTGAAGCCAGCTGTCTAGCCTGCATAAACATAGTTTCCTCCCATTTTCTTGCTGCAGGAGTCTGTGCTTCCCAGTGGAATGGACCTAGTGGCAGAAGAGGGTGGGCAGCCTTGGTAAACAAATATTATCCTTGCAGGAAGCCCAGAAAACACTGTGAAAATATGTATGAGCCCCAGTTCTTAGTGAAAGCTTTTCATTTTGTTTTTTCTTTCCCTGAGCAATATATTAGTAGTGTGGCTTCTACTTTACACTCTGCACTTTTGAAATGTCCTCTTCAGTTATGCCACAGTGGTAGAAATATTATATTCCAAAATAAAGGAATAAATAAATTGTACCTTAAGCTTGGCAGGAGAGATACAAAACGAAGCTGCTCTGAGGTTAGCTGTGTCATTCTGGCAGGGAGCTATAGGGGAATGGCGGCCCTAGTGGGCTAGATTTATACTGTTGCAAAGTCATGTATGGTGATTGAATATACTTAGGCTTGGTATATCAAAACTGGTCACAGAAAACTTCTACAATTAATTTAAGCATTGTACAGCAACCTATGTGTGCTTTAAAATGTTAAGTTAAATTTTAAAGGCATGTATTGTTTTGTTACATAATGAATCTAAGTCACATGTTTCAGGGGAGGGTATAAATGTCCTTTAGTAAACTGTCTTTTTAGATAAGGTCAGTGCTTGTTGATCAGTGGTGGAGGAAGGCTCCACTGGTTTGAGATATTCTGTTTGGATTTTGTTTGTATTTTGTTCTACAAACTGGTGCAAGTGGAAGTGAATGCTGATGAAGGTGCCAAAGCTAAGACTGTGATTTATACTGTTTTTGTTTGTTTATTTTATTTTTGTTTTATAATAAAATTCCCACTTAACCGGGTGGGTTGCACCTTATTCTGGAGCATCTGTCCATCTTTATATCCCAACCGTAACACCCTCAACAATATAAATCTACAGAAGGAGCTGAAATCATAAGAGAATGACTAAAAGGAACATTTTGGTTTATCACTATAGCCGCACCTTTTTGTCTGTAGAGTCATCTATACCAAATACTTGCGAATAGCTTGTTTTACCTAGGAGATTAACTGCCTCAGTCAAGAGATGGGTTTCTATAAAATACAACCAACTATTAAGGAGTTTAATATGTTTTAAAATGTGTACTCTTTTAGATCTAGATCTAGCACCTTTAATGTTCCAGGATGAAAATGAGTAACATTAGACAAAGAAACAGCTATATAATTAAGATAGACAGATACATTTTAATTATAAATGGAAACTGTGTCCAGAGAAGTATATAGGTCTCATGAGAATAACCCACCCCAGAACCATAAAAACCCAAATACTTAAATCCTAAATCAAAACCCCATATATAAAACTAGATAACATCTCCCCTGGTCCCAACTCTGAACCGAAGATATAGCTTGAAAGAGTGATGCTCAAAACCCAGCTCACAGACTCCCAGAAGCACTTGGTCAATTATATTTATAAATTGAGCAATCAAACTTTAGCACAGGTGAAATTTAACAAAAAGGATCAAGTCAGAATTACACAAACAAACCCCAACACCTATAAAATGGACAAAAACAGCATGGGATGCTTTGTACAACCACAAATCATTTAAAGTTATGCCTATATCTAATAACACTCAGTTCACTAGCTGAGGTGTATATAAAGCTTTATATATCTAAAAACTCAGCTATTAGTAAAATCAAATATTACCAGAGAAGATTACCATATTGTGTTATTCTAGAACACATCTGGTGCTACATTTTGAAATTTACCAAATTAAATGTAGGCATCAACTAATTAGGCATAACCATATTAGAAAATAAAATGCAAAGGTGCTATTTTAGAAAGTTTGTTTCTTGCAGCAAACCCTCTGGAATAGCCACAAGATGCAGAGCTGCACCAAGATGAGTAGCTCATTGAGAGGCTGTGATGCAGGGCCAAGCAGTATCTCCAGACTAGTGTGCAGTGGCACCCCAGGTGCCCCACTGAGCAGAAAGCCAGGAATGTGGCAGATAAGGGACAACGGATGCCTGGCTGTGACACGGGTGGTCTGTACCTATAGGGCACTGTCCCAGGAGGCTCTGGGCACTGTGTGCCACTATTGTGTCATGCCTGCTGTGGCAGGTTAGTGCAACTCCCTCACTCCCCATCAATGCTGTGATGCTAACGCTCCCCTAAACACCTTCATAGCCCTGGTCCTCCTACCTCAGTGGAGAAAAGCCCCATCCCAGTCTGCTCCCCAATGCTGCTGCCTTGCTTACACAAGGACAATGTCATTACCTGGTAGTCTAGTGACCCCTAAACCACCCCATCCCAACAGGCAGTGGTCACCCCACCCGATCTCCCATCCTGGAGCAGCTTCTGTGACTGAAACTTCCTTCCTCACGCCACCATGGCTAGCCACAGAATGCAATCGCATGGACTGGGTAAGGGAACTGTTCACTTCACGAGTTTGTATGATCACAATGTTCATTGTGCCATGGTGGTGTGTGGAGGAAAGTTCCAGTCACAGAAGTAGCTCAGGGACGGGGGAGGGGTAGTGATGACTGCCTGTTGGGGTGGGGAGGATGGGGCCACTAGACCACCACAGTGTGACTGGAGTGCTTCCTGTTCTGCTTTTGTCAGGAGATTTGGGAATGGGGGTCACTATATCACCAGGGTCTAGGCATAATCGTTGGGATTGGGAGGGCTACACTTCTAGGGTATTATACTACCTACAGGAGTTGACATAGGGTTGCCACTTCACTAGGAGTGATGGCCTGCTTTGTTCCGACAACCACTATCTCCCTCACCATTACTGAAACCTATCCAGAATCCCTATGGCACAACCACTTAGAGCCACCTCCTGTCTGGTCTAAGTGGTGCCTTCTGCATCTATGGTGGGGTTTTGAAATTTGGTAAAAGGGGATATGGAAGCCCTGCCATGGCACAAGCCCCTTACAACTGGCACACTGGGTTGGTGGACACAACCATGGTGCAAGGGTGCTTTGGCACAACTGTGTTGGGTCAGGCTAGGCTGCTTTACAAGAACTGCAGTTTGACACAAGTTCTGGCTCAAGTCACCGCTTCATCAAATCTCTTTTGACACAAGTCCCTTGTGTCATTCTGACCCTTTGAAATTATGCCTGAAGTTTTTAACATTTCGTGACCTAATAATAAAAATGGATTATGAAATTATATGAAGTAACGTCCTCCAAATAGTGTTTTCCTATCAAATATAACTCTAAGAGAAGCTGTCTGAGCCTATGTAAAATAATAATAAAACTGAATAACAACCATATCAATATAGGTATTAGAACTACTAGATAAGGTTTAAAACAATTCACTGTGGTTATAACCTTCACAGGCCTGAGTGAAAACTCTTATTTTAACAACAAATGTAATGGGGTAGTAGCCAAACTAAGAAAAGATAAAGAAAACCAACCCCCAATGTATCAAGATCATTACAGATTTAAATCCATTAATAAAATGAGCTTGATTGTTCAGTCTACATTTTAACTTCAGAGGAACAGTGGACCTAATAACAGCCATCATCAGAATAAAACAGAAAATTCAATGAGCAGTGACAAAAGGTCTACTGTATGAGATAACCCTGCAGTCTAGATTTTGTGATTATTAATAATAAACATTTCACCATAAGTCTATGAATATCCATGAAAATGTCCATCCAGTAGTGTTTTCAATTTACTAAATTCTGAAACATTCTCCTTGAACAAACTTCAAGAATATATAACAAATTAAGCAAATCAAACAAGAGGGAGTTTAACTTTCTAGAAAACCCCAACAAGTGTCTCTCTGAGGGTTGTTTTGTGCAAAACCAAGTTAATTACAGAATCGACAAACAAAGATTATCTTGATATCATACAGTGAATTCCTGATCATCTTCTAGAAACTTCTGAACAACGACAGCATTTAGTAAGACAAAGGAGAGCACTTCCTCCAAATCGGATAAAAAGAAAAGTTACGCTCAAAATAAGGCAAATGGAAAATTAAATGAAAGAGCCAAACAAAATAGAAAATGTGCAGGCAGTACGAAGCCTATATAAATCAAAACTTTCAGGTTCAGAATCTCAGACAACATAGATTGTCCCAGATTCCCCTTCTTTCCCCACAAAAACAAACTACTTGTATGTTGCTGTGCTGAGGTTGGCAATCAATTTATTATATATATCATAATTTTATTTCCAATTCTCACTGTCATTTATTAATGTCTTTTACAATTTTATTTGTATTGCATCCAAATCTCCAACTCTGATCCTCTCTCTCTCTTTCTTCTCGCTTCCCCAAGTGAAAACCTGTGTGCCTTCTTCTCTTTTCTGGTAGTAGCGGTGAAAACTGAGACTGTTTTTGTACTTCAGTTTTTCTTCTTCTCATCATATTTCTTTTCCTTCCCCTCCCTCCATTCCCTCCCTTTTTCCCCTGCCATCCACCTCTGGCAGTCCACCATCATCAACGGACTTCCTCTGTCATCCACCTCGACAGTCCTTGTCAATCCCTTCTCCATTACCACTTTCTCCTTCTCTTTTGTCGGGTGGGTGGGAGGTAACAAAACTTCAGCAAAAGTGGCTGAACCACCTCTGTGCTGACCTTTTTGTACCCTCATGGCCGCCCTTTCTGAAGCTTGTCCATTGTCCTGGCTCCCAGTCCCTCCCCTACCTGCCCCTCCCCTCCTGAGTGAAACCACTTCCTACTAGGGAGTGGTGCACTAGGATAACTGGTTTGCCCCTTTAAAGGCAAAACCCCATTGTCCCAGATTCCCTTCTTTCCCCAAATAAAGACAGACTACTTGTATGTTGTTGTGCTCAGACTGACAATCAATTTATTATATATATATCATAATTTCATTTCCAATTCTCATTGTCATTTATTAATGTCTTTTTACACTTTTATTTGTATTGCATCCAAATCTCCAACTCTGATCCTCTCTCTCTCTTTTCTTCTCGCTTCCAGGTGAAAACCTGGGTGCCTTCTTCTCTTTTCAGGTAGGTAATGGTGAGAACTGACATCACTTTTTGTCCTTCAGTTTCTTCTTCTTCTGATCATATTTCTTTTTCCTTCCCTCTCCTTTCCCTCCCTTTTTCCCACAGCCTGTCTCCAGCTTGCGTTGGATGACTGGCCTTCCCCCCTTGGGGTTCTTCCTCTCCTCCCTTTTTTATCTCATTTCTTGTCTCCTCCATGCCTCAATAAACCCCATCACTTCAGTATTAAACAGGTTCATTGCTTGATCTGACAGGTGCACTCCATCTGGTCTGCAGAATTCTTCAACCCATTGTTCCACCCTGCAATATTACGTGCCTCCCATACTCCTAACCAAAGTTCCTACCCTTCTATTCATCTTCCTCCTGGCCCTGTCCATTTGCTCTATAGCCATGTTCATGTCTTCATACCCTCCTTGGTATCATGTCTGACCAGGCTATTCTCACTAGGTCACCATTGCCGTATCTTCCCTAAGTCCTGTTTTAACTGCATATATGTGTCCACCCATGGCTTCCCCAAGGTCATTACCCCAGGTGTATAATATTAAGTCTGGGATGGGCCACCTCTCTTTCATGTCCTTCAGGGTAGGAACCAACTGTGCCCACCTCATCCCTCAGATGCCACGCCACACAGAGCCTACATTGTCTGGCATCCTGGTACAGCTGCTTTCCCCAGCTTTTTATCCTTTCTCTTTCTGCCCAATAAATGTATGAGTGCCCGAGATCCATACTTCAGTCGTCCTCCCTCTACCTATAGAAGTGAAGCAAAAAGACATCTTAATCACCTTCTTGCCTTGTTCATATTCTTGCATTTTACCAAACCCTCTCTTTTTTTGCTCCTGTAGACAAAACAAAATGTGACATGTTAATCTCAAACCTGTATATCCCAAATATACCTCTTATATCTTGCAGACCGCCAGTGCCCCTTTTCCATCATACTGTTCACTGTTTCCCCTGCTGCTCCACTTTGAAACAGCCCCTATTTGGAAAGTGTGAGAGTATATTTGCCAGGTCCTCACCCAGGAATTCCATGCCCTTTTTAGCATGGCCATTGGTAACTTGTCACCCTCTTCCTGTCCCGTGTACAAATAATCTCCCTTCTTTAATCCTGTGCTCTGTGGGTATGCCCACAGAGCTTTTACTGGGCACACTGTCCCGTCCACGTGAGCCTTAATGGTTATGGCACACCAGTTTCCCCACTTGATCCGTTTCGACCTCTTAACTAGGACTTGTATCTCATTCTGACCCCAAGTAATGTCCCCCATTCTAGCCCCCTTCTGCGCCCTTCCCACCATGCCCTACCACCTCACGCACTTTCAAGTCTCCTGCAACATCACTAAGTAAATCATGTGAAATAATTGTGCCTCATCCTTGGATCTGCAAATTGCCAGAAATACCCCTTTTAATTTTGCTAGCCAATGGTCTGCTATTGGCTGTCTTCCATCCTCGGTCTTTGCTGCAACCTACTCCACCCTTGCATTATTCTCTGTATCAACATTGATTTCGTAGGGTCCTTCCATCTCCTTAGGCTACAACTACACTAATCCCTACTAGGTAAAGCCCCATTGTGGTGTGGGCCATATCTCTCTGCCATTGGTCCACTGTAAACTTTCCTAACTGCTCTTCCATAAGTGGCCCACTTACCTCCATGTGGTGTGCTGCCCTGAATGTTTGCAACGTCTGCCAGACCCTCTTCATAGGCCCTCATGGTCAGTGGTGCCCATGAGTTGTGAAACAGCATTTCCGCCCCTCTTGCCAACGTCCCAGATGTTCATTGGTATGGGTGTTTTCTGTTCCTCTGCTGCTGGTGCCAGCATCCAGAAACGATCCAGCTGCAGATGGGAAAGGCTGTCAGCTAGGGTATTTTTCATCTCCTGTATGTGCTTGGCCCTGAATGACATGTTCAACTGCAAAGCTCTTAACACTAGTTGTCTCAACACCCCATGACCATTTCAGAGCTGACTCCCTGTTGTTTAAAACCTCTACCACAGCTTTGTTGTCACACCAGAATGTAACCTTCTGATTCTTAACTCCTCCCCATACCAGGGTGCAGGCCCAAATGGGCATGATTTCTAACAGTGTGATGTCCCTTACCCTTCTGTCTTTCACCCAATGGCTTGGCCATGGCTCAGAGAACCATTTACCCTCAAATAGCTCCCCATGCCAAACCCCCCCTCGCAGCATCTGTATACAGTTCAAGATCTGTGTTGTAAACCCACTCTTCCTGCCAAAATGAGGAGCCATTATAGCTGCTGAGGAATTCTTCCCATACTTTAAAGTCTTCTTTCACTCCGCTTATGATATGCACCCAGTGGTGTGGTCTGGTTACACCTGCAGTGGTTCTCGCTAGTCGCTTAGTAAACGTCCTCCCTGGCCCAATTGCCCTACAGGCAAAGTTCAAATGCCCCATTACTTGCTATATCTGCTTCAATTGCACCCGTCTTCTGGACGCACGCATGTGAATCAGCTCTCTAAGTTTTGATACCTTACTATCAGGCAACCTAAACACCTCTCTTTGTGCATCTATCTTGATTCACAAGAATTTAGCACCTTACTGGGTCCTTCCATTTTCTCTGGTGCCAATGCTATCCCCAGTTCTCTGCACAGGTTCTGGAAGCTACCCAGCATCTTTTTCCCTCCTCCCTTCCACTGCCCATCAAAAGGAAGTCATTCAGGTAATGTATGACCGCTCTGTACCCGTCTGTTCCTGAAATATCCACTGCAAACAGGTACTGAAAGCTTCAATGTAGCACAAGCTATGGAACAACCCATGGGCATGGCCTTGTCAAAATAGTACTGGTCCCCTATCTTGAAACCCAATAGATCTCAATCTTCCCATCTGACTGGGAGAAATCGGAATGCAGACTCTATGTCTGTTTTGGCCATCCATGCATATGGTGTTACCCTAATAATCTGTGCGGCCTCTTCCAGCGTTGCATAAGTGACTCTGCTGTGCTCCTCCCTTATAAAATCATTCACTGAGTCCCCTTCTGGAAATGACAGGTAGTGAATCACCCTGCATTCCCTTCCTGTTTCTTGGGAACCAAACCAAGTGGGAAATCCTTATATTCGGTAATGGGGGAGAGGTATGGTCCTTCTACTCTCCCTGCCGCTTTTTCTATCTTTTTCTTCAGAATTTCTTCCTTCCCCTTAATGGACTCAAGTTGTTAGCCTGTCTTGCCCTCCTTGGGCATTCGAACTGCAGCGGAAACCAGTTCTAAAACCTTTTCTCAATGGTTCCACCACTCTCTATCTGAGTAACCTTTTAACCATCTCTCCCACAACTCTACTTTGATAGGGTTTTGCTATTTGAAATTGTTCTCCTAACCCCCACCCCCAACTCCCTCCCATCTCTCTAATTGTTCAGTAAGCCTGGTTCCCCTACCTCCATATCCTCTGCCTCTCACCCTCTGTTCCATGATTGGCCTTATAGCCCTGCCCTTCCTGAAAGGGCTGCTGACCTGTACCCTGCACCCTGCCCCCTAGGGCCCTTGTGTCCATGTAGTCCCACATCTACTCGGGATGTGCCCCCACATTTTAAGCATGCATGCCGAACCGACATTGGTGCCAGGAACAGAATGCCCTGTTATAGCCTTAGCAGCTATTTTGGGGTACTCCCTTTTCCCTATCTCTCCTCGTGTGTGAATTGATCGGTTACATAGTCCGTCCACAAATCCAACTGTTTTGTATCCCACCGCACATCCTCATAGGTCACCATCCTTTGCTGGAAAAACTCATCATATATATCCATCCTACTCCTCCTTTTCCTTTGCCCTTCTTACGATCAGTGGTATATAATGAGAGGGATGCCCAACTCAGGTTTCTTTTCCTGCAGTATAGCCAGTATGTGGAAAAGCCCACAAACCACCCATCCCACATCTTTCCTTTTGTAAATTTGTCCTCTTCTTTCTTACCTAGCAAAACTACTGCTGCCACCATCTCTCTCTTCCCAATACTGTCCGTCTCCTCATATTTCACTGCCGCCTCCCTACTGACTAAGGAAAGATGTCTACATACTCACCTTTCCATATCTTTTCCTTCATCACTAGCGGTACATGTTCCCAATTCTCATCCCTGGGGTTCCTATCTCCCTTGTACCTTTTCCCGTGCTTTCCATCACGTTTTGTACCTCTCCTGTTGTTTCCCTATCCAACCTGATCTCTGCCAATGCCGATTCCATCTGCCCTAACCCCCCATCCCCAGAGCCGTAATAGTCTGTCCTATGTATTCTTTAATGCTGTCCCCAACCGTACTCTGATAGATTACCTGTGGGTTTGTCAGCCCTTGTGGCCTGCTATCTCTCAAGAGCCCCTGGCCTGGGTTCCTGCAGCTGGCCCACTGGTTGTGGCATTGTGTGGGGGAACTCCTGTATTCGGGGGGTCCATTCTGGGTTCAAGTGGTGGTGGCACCACTTGCTCTTGGAGAGGTACTGATGGTTCTGTCACACAGGGCAGCAGTGGTACTGGGCTGGCCACTCAGGAGGAACCACAAACTGGCTGTTGCAGTCTCCTTGGCTGGCCGCTGCCCATCCCCATTTTCCTTTCTCACCTTCTTTTCTCCAGGTCTCCCAGTTCCTCTCCTTCTACCAGTTGCCACATCTTGTTGGTGTTTTTCCACTAGTTCCACAATGGCCTTGTAGGCAACTTCTTTTGAGGGCTTGTTTCTCTTTGGTGCCATCTCCTTTCTTGCCTGTATAAAGCTGCGAATAAACTGAACAATTTCTTTATTAATACATATGCCCGATTTCCTTGTCTTGCTTCACTCAGCCACCTCCTGCTCCTGTCGCCGCTTTTGTTATATAACTAGGCATTTGTTGCCTGTCTGCCACCTAACCCAGACCCCAGCAAATCATCTGTGTTATTCACCCATCAGTCTTCCCTTCATGTCTTGCTTCTTTAATTAGCATGCAGAAACGCAACTTTTGTTGTCTTTGTTTTCTATATTTATTTATTTATTTATTATTGTTTAATTTTTTTTGAAAACTCGCCTGCCTTGCCCCCCCTCTGCCTTGCTGGTGCTCAAAATGCTGTGCCTCTACAGCCCTTTATTTGCCCCCAGTGCCTTTTCCCACCGTGAGGCCACTATGCACCTTGGTGTTTCTTCAGCATTGCAGGCCTCAGGTCTGCACGTGGCCAGCAGACCCAGTCCCCATCTACCCTATCACCCATCTTCAGCTTCACAGGCCTCAGGCCTGCCACGTGGTCGGCAGGCCCGGCCTTGCCCCCCACCCCGCCGACATGGGTGTCTGAGGTTATTCCTGGGATGCTCTTCCATCCTACTGTTGGCCCCACTTTTTGCGCCTTGAGTCCTGCATTCTGCTGAACTCCCTGACCTAAACCTGAGGGCCTCTGCCTAAACACTCCTCTTCCCCTTTGCCTGTGGCATGTGACGTCACGCCACATGGCCTCACCGTATTTCCTCCCTTCCCTGCTCCAGTTGGGCCTTGGCCCGATTATCCCAGTGTTCATCTCCCACTCACAAGAAACATAGAAACATAGAAACATAGACTTTGACGGAGATAGGACCACTTGGCCCACCCAGTCTGCCCATTTCCCTACCTACTGGATAAGCTGCAGATTCTAGTTAACCAACAGCCTATTTCCTGCAACCCCACTATAATTGCCTTATGTCTGTCCCATGCATGTTTGAATTCCTCCACTGTTTCAGACCCCACAACCTCTCCGGAAGGAGGTTCCATGTGTCCACCACTATCTCCATGAAAAGAATCTCCTCACATACCCCTGAGCCGTCCCCTCTAACTTTAAATTGTGCCCTTGTTCTTACACATCTCTTTCTGAAAGATGCTCACCTCCTGGACTTTGTTGATTCCTTGAGGTACTTAAAAGTTTTATCATGTCCCCCTGTCCCTCCTTTCATCAAGGGTATACATATTAAGCTCTCTCAGTCTCTCTTCATATGGTTTCTGATGTAGACCCTGCACCATTTTAGTTGCCCTCCTCTGGACTGCTTCCATCCTGTCTATGTCCTTGCGTAGATGAGGTCTCCAAACTGCACGCAGTACTCAGATGTGGTCTCACCAACTGTCTGTATAGAGGGATAACCACTTCCTTTTTCTGCTTGTGATGCCCCTCCCTATGCATCCCAGTATCCCCTGGCTTTCCCTACTGACTTCTCACATTGCATACCCACCTTTAGGTCATCTGATATGACTAATCCCAGATCCCTTTCTATTATTGTTGTTGTTAGTACCTCCCTGCTATTGTGTACTCTTCTTCTGGATTTTATTTCCCAGGTGCATTACTTTGCACTTCTTTGCATTGAATCTAATTTGCCATATGTCTGACCATTCCTCCAACCTTGCCAAGTCCCTTCTCATCCTTTCTACCCCCTTGTGTATCAACTCTGTTACAAGATCTTTGTGTCATCTGCAAAGAGGATACCTTTCCTTCCAGACCCTCTGCAATGTCACCTATAAAGACGTTAAAGAGGACTGGACCCAGTACTGAGCCCTGAGGTATTCCACTAGTAACCCCTTTCTTCAGAATGTGTTCCATTCACTATTACCTTCTGTGTCCTGTTGTGCAGCCAGTTTTCTACCCAGGCTACCACCCTGGGACCCACTCCCAGGCTGGCTAACTTGATTATTAATCTTTTGTGTGAGACTGTGTCAAATGCCTTGCCAAAGTCTAGGTAGGCCATATCCACAGCCCCCTCCCTGGTCTATTACTTTGGTCACCCAGTCAAAGAAATCGATTAGATTTGTCTGACATGACCTTTCTGCTGTGAATCCATGCTGCTTTGGGTCCAGTTTGCCGCTGGCCTCTAGGTACTCAAAATTCTTTCTTTCAGGTCCCCCTCCCGTCGCTTGAGTGCCTACCCAAGCCCAAACTCTACCTTTCCATTTATCCTTGCCATGGCATGTGACATCACACCATGTGGCTTCAATTCTGCTTGGTGGCAACCAGCCACTTCTGTACTCCTGTTGGGCCTCAGCACCAGTAGACTTCCTGTTTGTTCCCTGCTCCCAAATAGCTTCCTGAAAAGGTTTATTTTTCTCCCACCTCTGGAGATCTCGTTCTGCCTTCCGCAGCTGTACACTGTTCAGGTGGCCCACATCCATGGCCTGCACACGTGGCCTCTGCGCTGTACCTCATAGCCCCCCGCCACTTGCTCCCTTGCTCTGCACTGACTCTCCCCTCACCAGTGCTCGTTTCTTTCCTCCGCTTCTCACCTGCTTGGGGCCCTTATTCACAGTTACCAACTTTTTTTTTGCCAAACTGGACGTGGAAGCTTTCTTCTATGATGTATCCTGTATCAACTGGTCTGACATCTATCACTCCCAAGATGTTCAAATAGCCCTTGATATCTTCTTGATAATTTCACAGCACTTCAGGATAAACATACCCGAAGGTCACCAGAAGGGTCAGGGGTAAACAAACAAGATGGCTACACAAGGACCTGCTGCCTAACCTCAGCACATGGTACAAACTCTGGAAGAAGTATAAAGTGTACAGACCACCAGAGGATTACAACACCTACAGGGCCTCTCGGAGCGCCTGTAAAAACAAATCAGAACAGCAAAGAGCATCTACTGCAAGGAACTGCTCACAAACTCTGCTGGTGACCCTAGAAAATTCTGGACACACATCAAGACTTTCTTGGGGCTACCAGATCATCGACCCCAGGGATATGATACTGAATGGTGTACATTGCAGCACTCGAACACTATAGCCGAATGCCTTTAACAGATTATTCACAGACCTGTCTCAGTACACCTCGTCCTTCGCTTCACCTCCCACAGCATCTCAGCCTTACTGCACACCTCAGAGATCTGCATCTGGTGCTGACCACTGCCAACTAACTACTACCCCCTTTCCACTTTAAAGCTATATCTAGATCCAAGGTCCAAAGGCTATTGCAAAACATATCCGACAACACTAGCCCTGGCTCAGATTCACTCGAGCCACGACTCCTGAAGCTAGTGGCACCATTGATTGCCTCACCACTGACCAAGATTTTCACTCTGTCTCTCTCTCTTGGCATTGTCCCAGATCTCTGGAAGATTGCCGAGTTCGCCTATCCTTAAAAAGGAGACCAAAGGATATCAACAACTACAGGCCCATAGTCATCCTCTCTGTGCTAAGCAAGCTACTGGAGAAGCTTGTTGTAACTTAAACCATTGACTATCTCACAAAGCACAACCTTCTCTCAGACACTCAGCATGGTTTCAGAAAAGGGCACAGCACCTCAACCGCTCTTCTCAAATTCTCCACCGATGTACTCTGCAACATGGACAAAGGCCTACTCACTGGAGCAGTATTTATCGATCTTACCAAAGCTTTCAGTCTTGTTGATCATCCCCTGCTTCTCTCAACCCTGCATAGACTTAACTTCTCATCCTCAGTATTTGACTGGTTTAACAACTACCTATCAACTCCGCTCTCTCGGATGTGACCAGCACTGACATCGGAGTGCCCCAGGGCTCCATCCTGGGACCCTTCTTTTCTCGCTATACATCAGCAACATAGATTATGCTATACTCTCCTGCTCAGCTATCTTATACGCTGATGATCTCGTCCTCTACTACAGTGCTGACAAATTAACACCATTAACAAAACCTCTCCTCGGATTTCAGGAATGTGCAAACATGGCTAAGTGCTAATAAGCTCATCCTCAGCACAAAAAGACTCAAGCCATGCTATTTGGCACTGCCCCAAACTCAGGGCCTGTAAGGAACCCCTCCTAGTCCATGACTCTGGGGGTCTCTCATCGACTGTGTCACATCTTTCAAATACCTGGGAGTCCTCCTTGATAAATCCCTTGATTTCAGTCTGCACATCCAGTCAACCTGTAAAGCAACAAATGCCAAACTTGGAATCGCTCTATAAGACTTGTCACCTGCTAACAACATCCGCCAAATTGGCAATTGCCAAGGGTATTCTGCTTCCAGCACTGACATATGGTGTCTCCACTTTGCTAATGCCCATAAGACTGCTCTCCATAAATGGGATGTCGCGTGATAACAACATATGTCGGTATGCCTCCTCTTCCCATCGCCTCAAGCACCACTGCACACTGTATAGTGACCTAGGCTGGCTTTCCCCAACTGCCTACCGATTATATTCCTAGGGACCCTCACAGACTCTGTAATCCATAACCATACCCCTCCTCCCTTGCAGCCTCTACTTGTACCACAGACACCTGCCAACGGACTATGCTCAGCAAACAAATTTCTACTCCCCATACTCAGGTGTCTTACTTCAAAAGGCTCTAGAGCATTTCACTGCACCGCCCAGCCACTGGAACTCCTCTCTCCTGCCCTGAAGCAGGCTAACTCCCACCCAATCTTCAAAAATAACTATATCGCCACCTGTCCCGGGACCCCTGCACATGCTTTGATACCACTTAATGCCTCACAGCTAACCACCCTATTTGCCCAAGACACTGCTGCACTTCTAAACAAGCTTCACTATAAAATGACTTTATAGCTGCCACTTAGCTCAGTTTCAGTTATTTGCATGTACTAATGTCACTTTTGTCATCTCTGCATAGCTATATATATTATCTCAAGTACTGTCTGACTTGATCTGTATTCTAACCTACCTGTACTATATACTATGTACCTGTACTATATACTATGTATTGTATAATGTCAACTCATTTTATGTATGTATTCTCCCGGTCGTGCCTGAAAATAGTCAACTTTGTCTAGTGCACCTAACCTGGTTAACAAAACTAAATAAATAAATTCCATGTGTTCCTCCATGTCTTCCCCAGCATTGTTTCCATATTCTAGCCTCCCGCTACTATTCCCCAAACCTACTCAGGTCACGGTTACATCATCGTCCCTGAACGCTATCATGCTCTTTAACTCCTCTTGTCAAGCTCCACATTGCAAACCACTAGGCCTTTCTAACTAACAATGCAATCATTACAACCTGAGGCACTATCTACGTATAGAAACATAGAAACATAGAATTTGATGGCAGATAAGGACCACTTGGCCCACCCAGTCTGCCCATTTCCCTACCTAATGGATAAGCTGCAGATCCTAGTTAACCAGCAGCCTACTTCTTTCTGCCCCCACCCCTAGAATTGCCTTATGACTGTCCCATGCATGCTTGAATTCCACCACTGTTTTTGACTCCACAACCTCCTCTGGAAGGCCATTCCATGCATCCACAACCCTCCCTGTGAAAAAATACTTCCTTAAATTACCTCTGAGCCGACCCCCTCTATCTCTCAAATTGTGCCCCTTGTTCTTGCACACCTCTTGTTTGAAAGATGCTACCCTCTTGGACTTTGTTGATTCCCTTGAGGTACTTGAAAGTTTCTATCATGTCCCCTCTCCCTCCTTTCCTCGAGGCTATACATATTAAACTCCTCAAGTCTCTTCATATGTCTTCCGTGCAGACCCTGCACCATTTTAGTTGCCCTCCTCTGGACAGCTTCCATCCTGTCTATGTGTTTGCGGAGATTGGGTCTCCAGAACTGCACTAATACTCCAGAAGTGGTCTGACCAGCTGTCTGTACAGAGGATAATAACTTCCTGTTTTCTACTGGTGATGCCTCTCCCTATGCATCCCAGTATCCACCCAGCCCTCCTTGCTGCCTCTCACATTGTTTGCCCACCTTTAGGTCATCTGATATGACTACCCCAGGTCCCTTTCCATTTTGTTGTTGTTAGTATCTCACCCCATTGTGTACTCTTCCCATGGGTTTTGTTTCCCAGGTGCATTCCTTGCACTTCTTAGCATTGAATCTAGCTGCCATACATTTGACCATTCCTCTAACCTTGCCAAGTCCTTCTCATCCTTTCCACCCACCTTGTGCATCAACTCTGTTGCAGATCTTTGTGTCATCTGCAAAGACATACTTTTCCTTCCAGTCCTCTGCAATGTCAGCTTATAAAGACATTGAAGGACTGGTCTAATATTGAACTTTGTGGTACCCCACTAGTAACCCCTTTCTTCAGAGTGGACTCCATTTACTATTACTCTCTGTGTCCTATTCTCCAGCCAATTCTTTACCCAGGCTGTCATCTTGAGACCCACTCCCAGGCTGGCTAACTTGTATATTAATCTTTGTGGGACTGTGTCAAATGCCTTGCTAAAGTCTAGGTAGGCCATGTCCACAGCCCTCCCTGATCTACTACTTGGTCACCCAGTCAAAGAAATCTATCAGATTCATCTGGCATGACCTTCCTGCTGTGAATCCATGCTGCCTTGGGTCCTGTGCCCCTCTGGCCTCTAGATAATCGACAATTTTTTTCTTCAGAAGTGATTCCATGATTTTCCTTACCACTGAGGTTAAACTAACAGGTCTGTAGTTTCGCTTCTGCCTTGCTCCCACTTTTGTGAAGGAATCACATCTGCCCTCATCCAGTCCTCGGTACCACCCCATCCTCCCATGATTTGTTAAAGAAAGTAGTCAGTGGTGTCACTAGTTCTACCCTTAGTTCTTTAGAATTCTGGGATGAATCCCATCAGGCCCCATTGCTTTGTCCACCTTCAGTTTTAAGAGTTCTTTCAGAACCCTTCTTCTGTAAATGGCTGGTATCAACTTCTGTATCCAGAGTGTTTCTATTGTTTGTTTTAGGTACCTTCCCTCTTCCTTTGTAAATACTGAGCAAAAATATTTGTTTAGTATCTCTGCCTTTTCACAGTCACCCTCTGCCCACCCTCCTGCCCTTGATTAAGCCTCACTATCCCTCCTCGGTCTTCCTTTGCTCCCTGATGTACCTATAAAAGGTTTTATCATCCTTCTTAACCGAGTTGGCTATCTTTTCCTCGGTTTGGGCCTTTGCTGTTCTGACTACCTTCCCAGCTTCCTTTTGCTTTAACTGATACAGTTCTTTGTCCTGCTCCTTCTGTGATTCCTTGTACTTCCTGATGCTTTCTTTTCTCTTGAACCTTCACTACCACTTCCTTGAGAACCATAGTGGTTTCTTACATCGTTCATTTTGTTTATTTGCTTCACACAAAGGCTTGTTACTCTGTGATGGCAGTTTTATTATTCCCCATTGTTCTTCCACCCTCCTTCCTGCCCATTTGCTAGTGCATTCCTTAGGGACTCACCCATTTTGGCAAAGTCAGCCCTCCTAAAGTCCAGTACTTTTGCCTTTGTATGACTTGACTCTATTGCTGTGTTTATTGTGAACCATACTGTTCTATGGTCGCTAGTTCCCAGATGGCTACCCACTTCTACATCTGTGATCCTCTCTTCATCTCCATTTGAGAGAACCAGGTCTAAGATTGCTCCCTCTCGAGTGGGCTCCAATACTAGTTGTCTAGGCATGCCCCCTGAAGGGCATCTAGAATAACCCCACTCTTCAAGTGGCTGCTGCAACTGCACTCCAGTTAACATCTGGCATATTCAGATCACCCATCAGCAATATCTCCCTTTTCTGCCATTCTAAGTATACTTTCTATCATTTCTTGTCCATTTCCTCCCCTGAGAGAAGGTCTGTCTACAACCCCTGTGCGATTGTGGTTCCATTGCCGGTCTCCAAATTTACCCACAGTGCTTCTTCTCCTCCTGTTTTTCCTTTTGTTCTGTTGCTTGATTCCTTCCTTATGTAAACAGCTACTCCTCCTCCTCTTTACCCTCCCTGTCCCTCCTGTAGATAGTGTATCCTGGTATGTTTACATGCCAGTCATGGTTTTGTGTACCATGTTTCTGTGACTGCCATGATATCCAGATGTTCCTCCTCCATCAAGGCCACTAATTCAGGAAGCTTGTTACTCAGACTATGGGCATTGGTACTCATTGCTCTCCATTTTTGATGGCTTTACCTTCTGTTGCAGCATCCCACTGACCTTTCTACTTCGGTCTTTTCTCATTTAGTACCCTGTTTTGTAGGGAGAGGCGGGATTTTCCTGCTGCTTATCAGTGCCTCCCCTTGACTAGTTTAAAAGCTTGCCAATGAAGCATTTAAACCTATTGCTCAAAAAGACTTGTTCTCTTCCTGGACAGATGCAGACCATCCTGTCAGTATAGGCTGGTGTCCCTCCAGGTGGAACCCCAGCCCCAATGAAGCCAAACCCTGTTCTCCACACCATTTTTCAACCATTCATTAAACTGCATGGTGCAAAGTACCCGCCCACTCATGCCATTGACAGGCAGCACCTCTGAGAAGGATACTGTGTGTGCTACTTGTCTTAGGCCCCTCCCATTCTACAAAGTCCTTCTGCACTGCTCTAATCTCATGTTGAGCCAAGTCATTTGACCCTAGGTGGACAATGACATCCAGCTCAGACTCCTGTACAGCTGTTCTCGTGATCCTGAGGATGCGCCTTCCTCTCCCTCAAGCCATGGCACCAGGCAGGCACCTTACTTCAGTATTCCATGCTCCACTGAGTTCTCTATCCCCTAATAATTGAGTCCCCACCAGGAGCTTCTTCCTTTCTTTGTGGTGTCCTCTGCCTCCTTCCTGTGGGCCTCCTTGTGATAGTTGTCTTCAGCCTCCTTAGTCTCCTCTGCAGGTGCATCCATAGGGAGCTATGCCCCCAGAATGGTGTATGGATTGTGGAGTGGAACAACTGACTGGGTGTGCCTCTGTTCTACCATCCTCACCCTCCTGAGCCCACTGTGTTCCAATTACTGTGCTTTCTTCACAACCTCTGAGGTAGTGGTGGTGGCTCTGGTGCTCCCTGGATGGGGAGGTTCCTTCCTACTGTCCAGTGCGGCCTGGGAAGGTTCCTTACTACTGTCCTGTGTGGCCTGAAGACGGGCAACTTCCTCCCTCAGGGCAGAGAGTTGTCTGCAAATAGGGCAGCATCTCAGCCTCCAGAAAGACTCCCGGAAGACTGCTGCCCCACAGCCATTACATTGCACTACTCCCCACATGTTTATCTACTTTTTGTTATTTGTGTGTGTTTGTGTGTGTGATTGGTTTGTTATATAGAAATATATATATATTATACAATGTGTATGCTTATATTGTCAGTGCAGTGTGCTAGAGAGGATATGACAGTGATATGCACCTTGCACTTTTGAGGAAATGATGTCAGAACCCCAGGTATAAAGGAACTATTTCCAGGGGTGGGTGGGTAACGTGTCCATTCTCCACACCAAGTTTTTGCCAATTCAAACAATGGACCAAATGACCAAGTGAGCTATCCTCCTACAAGTTTCTGAACACATGTACCATTCAGCATTTCTCTGCAAGTAAAACCAGTTTTAAACAACTCGAAAGAAAACATCCCAATTGAGCCCACCACATACAGGTTACATTAAACAGGCTCCCTCAAACAAACATGGTCTATTGTCCTTTTTTTAAATTAATTCCTGGTTAAATATAGTTGTTAGTTTTCTACCTGCTTTAAACTAGTGAAACAAACCTCTGCTCCAATCGATTTAACCAATCTGATGTGCTGTAGTTCCACTGTAAACAAAACTTCAGCAAAAGTGGTGGAACCACCTCTGTGCTGATCTTTTGTACCCCGTTAGCCCTTCCTGCAGTTTGTCCATTGTCCTGGCTCCCAATCCTCTCTACCTTCCCCTCCCTCCCGAGCAAACCACTTCAACAACAATAAGGGAAAAGTGCACCAGGACAACTTGGTTTGACCTTAAAGGAAACTCCATTAGATCACATAAGTTCACCTTGTATTAAATAAATCTGGATTAATGTCATAATGCTTTTCTAGCATTCTCAACTGTTTCAAAAGTATACCAAGAGTTGTTCTTCAGGATGAACAATTTTTGCTGGGTATAACAATCTGAACTTAATACCAGCTGCAATTATTTTAGTGATGAAGGGAGCAAAGTCTCTGCCAGCGTGTCTTAACTGTATGAGGGAGATCCTGGATACTCTAATTTGTTTACCAACCCAATTCAGATTTTGAGTAATTTTACTTTAGACATGACATGTTGGTGATCTAGATAATTCGAGAAATTCATAATAAATTTTCTAAGTTTCTCACCTGTTGAGGGATCGGCTTAAAGTATTTGTGTGCATGCTCAACAATATACACCTGACCATTAGGCAAAGGACCTGCTAAATTTCACAGAGGACTTGTAAATGAATCGGGTTTGATCCTTCAGAATTTTCTGGCAGTCCAAATATTATAATATTATTATGGTGACTTCATCCTCGAGGTCTTCAAGCTTAGATTCAGGTTTAGAGATTTTGTGCCACAAAGCTGGAAGCTCTGGTTCTGTTTTCAGACACTAGTCCTCCACCAAGGAGATCCTTGCTTCTGCATCAGACATCCTTTTAGTAAGTTCCTTTGTTTTTAGTCTAATAACTTTGGTGTAGTTCAATAATATTTCCAAGGCCTCCTTCAAATTTGTTGTGTTCAGAGAGAAACTTATTCTCAGTAGGTGCTGAAGCACCGTGTTAGATGGATTTGGCTTTGCTAAGAACTGTTTAGCCCACTTAACCCCAGACGGTTGGTCGGAAGGTGGTGGTAGACCATACTTAGCAGGTGGAGCCCTCATTTCAGCATTCTTTTCAAGGAAAATTAGCCTTTATGAGCCTTAGGGAGACCTTTTCAAAATAAAACCTTGACTTGTTCAAATTTGTTAATATTGCTTGAGTAATTATTAAAGTTTACGGTGGTGATCAGAGAGCTGCAAGAGAGCTTCTACTTCATTACAGCCCTCATGTTATCAATCTTGGATATAATATATCATATGCAGTAAGTTTGCAGATGATATGAAAGCAGGAGGAAAAGTGAACACTAATAAGGAATTAAGCAAGATTTAAGCAGATCTGAACAAATTAACTAGTTAGCAGACTGTTGAGAATGAACCTCAACAGCTTAAAATACATGGTGATGCACCTAGGAAAAATAACACAATGAAACCATACTATTTAGAAGAGATACATCTAAAAGCAACATATTGTGAAAAAGATCTAGGGATATAGTAACCAGTGACTTGAAATCTAAAAGGAAAGTAAATTCAATTTACAGCAAAACTAATATCTTTTTAAATACAGTAGAAAGACACTGTACATATTGGTCTGAAGAGAGCATTCTCTCATTGTATAGCTCTCATGTAAGACCATTAATAGAATATGTGTCACCATACTGGGGGTTAAATATTCGAGAAAGAATCAAAATAAAATTAAAAAACAATACAACACAAAGCAACAAAAATTATTAGGAGTATAGAGCACAAAATATATGAGGAAAGGTTGAAATACTTGGGTTTGCATTCATTAGAAGAGAGAAGAATCAGAAAGGATCCGATACAAATGCACAATATCTATGAGCAGAATTAATTAATGGAAGCATTAAATGTAGAGAAAAGGCAAGAGGTTTATGGGCAAAGAAGGAACAATAAACAATTAAAATCAGGGCACTTTAGGACAAACATAAGAAAGCACTTGCATAGGTGGGGGTAGGTGGAACACTTTACTAATGGAATTAGTTAACATAGAGGATAATGTATGGTCATTGATTGTTAACCAGT
Organism: Neoceratodus forsteri; assembly: GCA_016271365.2. NCBI lineage: Eukaryota > Metazoa > Chordata > Ceratodontiformes > Ceratodontidae > Neoceratodus > Neoceratodus forsteri. The sequence goes on from CM028131.1 coordinate 799,202,085, forward strand.
TTGTTAACTATTGAGAGGTTGCCAGGGTGACCATGTAAACCTTGAGAGCGAAGCCAGAGAGGTTTATATCGCTATTGGCAACCTCAAGACGGTTTAAAAACTGGTTGATGATCGATGTACCATTCATTATATTTTATAGTGTATGGTACTGTTTATGTTTAGAAAATGAGAAAGCAGTTCCTTACTGCAGTTTTTGTGCCACCGCCACTCTGCTCTGGGTCATGCTCTCACCCGCAGCCATTTCATGGCCACCCGATCAAGTTACACACATGCTCAGCCTGTTCCTAGTTGTTAACCCATCGATGTGATGTTCCATCAATGGTTTGACAATATCGCGATTTACATTGATGGTAAAACATTGTTATAAAAGGTAGATTTCTACCTATAACAACGTCTACCATACATTACGGTAACAATTGTAATTTTTAAAAAAGGTTAGCTGAGTGGCTTGAGGAACAAAATCACAAAAGATGTTTGACTTAAACAATGAGATGGACTTGAATGGATAAAATGTCTGATTCCATATCTGATATCATAGTATTAATTGTATTATTATATCAATTATGCTGGTCAGCAGACTGTTATCAGAATGCATCATGACTTGTTATTCTTAACTGTTTCAATACAGTATAAGCAGTTATTACAGGAATTCATGGCCACTTTGAAAGGACTGTTAAACACACCATACATACTACAGTAGCTTTTATTGCAAGTGACTTATAGTGCTGCCTCTAAATCAACCCTAGCCAGCCTGGACCCTCCTGCTCCACTCCTTCAGCAACTTTGCCCTTGACTGCCCTCCTTACACCAAGCACTGTTCCTGTGCTTTTTCTCTATCTCTCTCTCTCTCTCTCTTTTCTTGAAGGCTGCCACCTCTCCACTGTGCCTCCTTCATATCCACATTCTGATTTAGATCTCACCTCTGCTGCAGTAGTAGTTGTTGTTTTGCAAGTCATTTTCCAAGATCTCTGGAGCTCTCTAAAGAGAATTTTGCAAGATTTCCTACTGCCAAGCAGTGCCAGGTTTTTATTTCTCTAGGTATCTCTAGATAATCTTGGGAGTTAACTTACTGAATCAACTGCAACCACTGTGTCTCAGCCCTCACTTCTATCTTGCCCCACTGCTAACCTTTACTCGAGTTTTCTATTCCCCAAACAACAATCCCAACTGTGTCTGTTTTCTTGCATAGACTTCCTAGTCCCTGGGCAAAACTTAAACCTCTTCCACTCTGCATCCTCTCTATACTACCTAAAATTACTAATTTAGTCCCACAATGCCCATGTTTTCTCCTGCATCTACTGTTACTCTTTCCAAGCTCCCACAACCTCCATTTCTCCTGTCATGCTTGCCAGCAATTTGGCAAACTTACCCTGTCAGTATTTCTTGCATTGTATTGTACTGTTCTGTTTGCACTGTATTTCAATCACAAACTTGATCATCACAATTTATTTTTCAATTTTGCTGCTGTCACTGTACTGCTGTGCTTCTCTGTTACCCAGTCCTTCAGGACACCTCTGGAAATGTGTTATTTATAGCTCAGTAAGCCTTTCCTGGTACAACTCTACATACATACTGTAAATATTAAATAAATAAATAAAAACATTTCTATCTTTGCAGTTGGAGTATTAATGCCATGACTTTAAGGCTGGCCTAATATTCACTGATACAAAATTGAACCAGCTAGGATCTTTTGGGCCAGCAATTAAAAATTTTTGCCCTCGGGCTAAAATAGCACTGCCCAACGAGCAAAGTTAGCCTGAGCAAAAACATAGCTATATTCAAAAGAAAATAGCAAAGTGCAAACCAAACTGAATATAGCAAGCAAAGGAATCCAGACAAACAGGGCCAGGAGTGCAGGGCAAAACTTGCTAGGGATTAAGACAGCACTGAATATAGCAAATAAGACAGCACTGAACATAACAGATAAGACAGCACTGACTATAACACCCAGACAGAGGCAGTGCAAACACCCACAGAAACAAAGTGCAGAGGTGTAAGCGGCTGTCCAGGAACACAGGAAAGCAAATAGCCCTGGAGGGGAACCCAGGAGCAGACACAACTGCAGTACTAGTGAATGGCATGGAATAACCAGGACTCATAAGTGACAACTGAATACCACATAACACTGTCAAATCCGAGCCCCCTAAAAAGACACAGGACACAGGAATGTCAAGTATAATAATGTAATTCAAAAGGAAACAGGTATGGCACAAAGGCAACAGGAACAGATGTACAGAAAACAAAAAAGCAATACACAGCAGAACAGAATATGCAAAAAAAGGTACAACACTAACAAAATGAAAGGTAAAATGGCTGACAAAATAAAGGGACTGAAAACAATGGGGACTACAGCAGTTACAGTGCAAAATGGCAACTATGTACAGTATATACAGTGGAATGGGGAAAGGATGTGGAAAGGAGAGGACGAGACACAGGGAGCAATGAAGGAAACAGGATGTCAGAAATAGGGCTAGTGAAAGTGGGCCGGGGTCAGGTAGCAGGACATGACAATCTGAGTTAGCACCTAGGTGCAGGCAGGTGCTGGCAGCCGTTCTCCTAAGATGGCCACAACCCATCTCTGTCTCTGCAATAAGGATGCCTTACTGCTCAATCAGCGTTCATTGTTGCCACACCATCCTCCACGATAATTCAACCCTCCTTCATCCTCCTCTGGATGGGTGGCCCACAGTGATGCCCATCGTGGACCTGCAGAAGAAAGGGGACCATATCAGGACATGACAATGACACAAGGCACCATATATCCCCACATGGCGGACAGTATACCCCAACAACCATGCCCATGTGCCAGTACAGAACAAACCACAATGCGCACTGACATGTGCCTGCAGGACAAGGCAGTATGAAACAGGCAGCATGCACCACCCAAATGTACATGGACATGCATAGACGTATGCTGAGAAACCAAACACAGTGGAACCCACACAGCACAGCGGCGTGTACACTGTAACAGTGCAAACAGACAGCCACCCTCTGAGATGCTAATAATGGACACTGAATGACACGCACATGGATGACACATGTTGGGACATGCTGCCCACAGTTACACAGCTATGATACACAGCACAGATGACGTCCACTGGAGAAGGTGCCAGAGCCACAACCAGGTGTGTAACCAGATATACCTGTCCCATACATATCTTCCTGAACAGTGCCCCCACTGCTGCCCCACAAGAACTGTACAGACTCAGCCAAACTGCTACCCACAATGCCATAACAAATACAGTATAAATGATGTCAGTAATCCCTGAACAGGTGGGTCACTGTCATAAGTGCAGAACATTGGCAAATGAAACAGATAGAGGCCACGGCGTCTCCTACAGAGACCCAATGACAACAGAGGACAATGACTGTGGCAACAGAAGAGTAGAGAATGCGGGATAGGTACACAAGCAGTACACAACCAGGGAAAGTGCCAATGCCTACCCACACCCTTTTCCACAACAGAAGGATGAGGAGCCCATACCAGTGGAGAGCATAGCATGGGGCTGTGCCATCACCCACAATGGCAGCAAATGCAGGTGCACATGCAAGGAGGCACACATGTGAAACAGGGACACAGGCCATGGTCCACCAGTGGCAGGGCAGCAGTAGGCCAATGACATGCACAGGACAGTGCCACCCTGGTGGCCAAGGCATGTTGAGGCCCACACCCCCACTGGTGGGAGCAGCACCTGCCACAGGTTCTGAAACCCAGCACACCATGCTACCGCTGAACAAACCCTGCAGCACCCATGCATATCCCATGCACGAACACCATGCACTGCAGGGACTGAGGGACAGCACCCTGGAGGAACATGCCCCCATAACACAGCTGGAGCAACAGGCACACATGACATGCACAGCCACACAGGCCCATGTGGCACATAGCCCCAGAGCCCCCCAACAGTATACCACCCAACTGTACCATGTTACGAGGAACATTCCTCATTTTACTTCAGAAAAGGTCCCTGTTCCACATTGTGAGGACTTGTTCCACATTCAAAGCCAACATTTTAAAGCAAAAATCCATAGTAGATGATGGAAAAATTATTTATTCAATTAATCACAGACATTCTGAACATAAATGCAACATTATAACAGTGTGTTGAGCTTCTTAGGTAAAGATTTGATTAAGTCTTCCACATGTTGCCCATTTGTGTCACATATTGACAAGCAATTTTCCACATTTGGGGACAAAAGGTTGAGAGGTATGCCCAACAGCCTCTGTGCATGTATGCCACGAAGTTCAGTCATGGGCACACAATAACATACCAGTGTCCATACTGCAATGGCAGCACACTGGTAGGAGATTCAGGCATCACATGACACTGTGGCCCCTGTAGGTCACAGCGTGAACAACTCTGGCAGGCATCTACAACATGTTGTGCAGCAACACCGACACGCTATACATGATAATGCAAATGACACACACCATTCAAAGTGCAGAACAGTGATGCTGTGGCAAACAAGGCAATAGCAGCAGAAACAGCCAGCACAGCAGGCTGACCCTAGTAATCCCCAGCTGCAGGCACAGTGAATGGCCACCAGCCATGCACAGACCTGCTGCATTCTGCCACAATGGTGCACATAACAGCAACATGTTGCACATGACACAGTACAAGGCAGATAGCAGTGCACATGGCAGCAATGGCAACAGTAGACCATACATAGATCTAGCCATGGCACAGGCCATGAAGCAGAAGGCAAGTCAATGGAGGCACGGAAGACAACACAAATGCATGCAGCCAGCATATCAGGCCCCACTGACATAACGGCCATGGGTTCGCTGGATGATGCCACTGGTGTGAAGCACCCAGTCCCCCAACCAACACATAGTCATGTGTGAACACTGTAGCCCCATGTGGCTGTACATGATGTAGCCACCATGGCAAAGGGGTCCCTCTAAGTGAGCACCCTGGAATCCAAATACAACATAGCTAAATCAAGTTAGACCTAGATGACCCAGTTGACTGTGCCACAGCATGAGACACAGCAGTCCAATGCCTGCAGTGGTGATACAGAGACATAGTAGAAATGCACAATGGCAAACAGTACTCATGCAACACACTCCTGTCCCCATCACTGCTCTCCTCTGTGCACTACGGCATTGATGGTACCCTCCGCCTATCTGTGGTGGGCCTCTGTTTGGCCTGCTGGTTGCACCTCTCATCGCTGGAGTGATATCTGTGCTCTGAAGTGGGAAGATGGTATAGCAGCATTACTACACTGTCAGCCACTGCAGTACACTACAGACTACCCCTGACCCTGGTGGTGTGGCACAACATACATCACCGGCCCCCAGGCACAGTGCAGCACCAAGCCATGCCAAGCATGACACAGGACACTGCAGATGGCCAATGTGTGCAGGGGTGGAGCCTGACATTGCCATCCTGTACACACAAGCTGCAACGGTCCCCCCATTATGATGTGTACACAGCCCCTTCGGATGGGACCACCTCACAAACTAGGCAGAATGTAGTCAGATGAGTCCTGTAACCCATAATGAAGGTACACAAGTATCTAAGTCCTCAACAACAGATGTGGAAACACAGACATGACCCAGTGGCATACAACAACCCAAACACTACAGAGTAGAATAACAATAATGACAGAAAGACATACGGGATGTGACAGGCACACAGCATGACTGTACACAACTGAGTACAGTGAGTATGCTGCCTGCACCTGTGACAGTGTTCAGCACAGCAGGGCACCAATGCCATGGATCTGTCACACTAGCTGGTGGCCAGAGTCATGGCACTGACACAGCAGTGGTGGTGTGCCCTTCACCCAGACACATACCTCTCAACAGTACCACATTGCGAGGAACATTCCTCAGTGTACTCCACAAAAGCTCCCTGTCCCACAATGAGAGGTCTTGTCCCACATTCAGTGTTAACATACTCATTCAAAGATCCATAGTAAATGATGCAAACCATATACCATACAATGAATAATAGACCTCCTGACCATAAATGCAAACATTTGTAGCAGTTTTCTGAGCTTTGTAGGTGAAGATATGATGAAGTGTTCCACAGTTTGCTCATTTGTGCCACATTGTAAGAGGCAATGTACCACATTTGGGGAGAAAAGGTGAGAGGTATGCCCAGACAACACACCCAACCGCACTCTGCAGATGTACAAGTAGGCACATCTGCACACAGCCCTCTGGCAGCATGGCAGAACACAGTGGATGTGGCAGGGGGCCAGGTGTTGTGGGTCCATGCAGCCACAGTAGGTGGTATGGTGCAGTGTGCCACCACAGTGCAGAACATTGCAGACAACTCACCCAAAATGTTATGTCCCCTGGCCCACACAGTTCACACTCCCCTGAACAGAGGATCACATGGCAGAGGACCAACATATGCCCAATGTCACCAGCACAGCACCACAGCCCCTAGGATGGTATGTGAATGGCACACCACCCAACACAAATCCCCCATGACAACACCATGGTAAGAGGCATCACATACCTGGCACAGGCACAGTCCCTCCGAACCATCACCCGGCATCATTCCAGCAGTGGGCATTGCCTGCGTCTGAGATCTACATATCGGTGGCAGCACTTCTCACCATCACATGGTATGCCAGTTAGTGCTGTGAGGCGATGGGCAATTGAAGCCCACCTACCTATGGGGCAGCCACCCTCCCGGACCTCACCAAACAGGCACCTATGCCACTGTTGTGTGAGTTGTACCAGGTTAGCTATCTCCAGGACATTCAGCACCTGTCACGGCCCAGCACTGCCCTCTGCCTACGTCTCCCAGACATGGCTGACACTCAAGGAGGGAAAGGTATTGCTGTACTGGCAACAGATGGCCCACACACCTGGCACTCCCAAAGTGTTGAGCCTAGCACCACGCAGAAGTGTGCAATAGCGCCGCACTACCGGAAGTGTGAGTAATGCGCATGCGACCCTGCCATGACCCTGTGCAGATGTCCCAGGCATGCGAGTGCCATCACACTAACAGGGTTAGTGCAGCACTAAGGCACATAGCGTCACCATGCTAGTGCGGACTGGCCCAACCCATGCATGCACAGCACCATCACTAAGAGCCCTAACGCTGATCTGTGGTAACAGCGCTGCACTACAGGAGCTAGCCCGGCACTATATGTTTTCCGGTGATATATGGTTTGCCAAGTGCTATATAGTTTGCCTGGTAAAGATTTGCCATATTCAAATGTGACATGCAAATGAGCCTGCTTAGGCAGACTCTGGGTGAACAGTCTGACTAGCATCTCATCATGCCCTGATTTGCATGCCGTTTGCCCAGAGTTACAGCAGGGTCCCACAGAGCAACCTGTAGGTTAGTCTGGAAGTACAGGGTCTGGCCAGGTCAGACCACAGCTCCACCTGTAGGTCTGGCTGGCAGTGCACATTGATAGCTGCAGGCTACATGTAAACAGTTCAGCATAGCATAGCATATTGTACCCCAGGGACAACACAGCATAGGCACAGGTGGTGGTGGTGCTACATGCAACTGCCACACTGTAGGCATGCTACAGTGCACAGCAGACACTACAGTAGCAAGGGGCCAGTAGTGTGAGGGACACAGCACTGCTTATGTTGTGTAGGGCAGTGATGCTGACTGCACTGTACACAGTGATAGACCCAACTTGCAGGCATTTACGGACAGTAGACATTACTGTTACGCTGTTGCGTGATCCACAGATGCTGCACCTGTGGCATGGGATGCACACAGTGACATATACATGGCTGGCTGTGTGTTCTGTGGCATCTGTACAGTTGTGCTGTATGTGGCTGGGGGCACGAGGATCTGACAGGCACACAGGCAGTGGGTATTCCCACTACTGGCCCATGTGCACTGCGTGCTGTGTCCCAGTCTTGTGGCCACACTTGGGCTGTGGTGAGGTCTGGCCACCCATACACCCCTCCCCCAATGGCCACCATGCCCACAGTGCTGCCTGCATGTGCTGACATCTGTTGGGCACTACAGACATATGTTCTGCAGGTGTGTGCTGTATTGCCACACTACCATGATGTCCTCTGTGGGCCTGATTACCTTACTGCCTGTGCATGTCTGGGACCTGTGGCAGCTGTTGACATTATGGTGGTGCCATCAGTGAGCAGCATGTGTCCTCCATGTCTGGCAGTTTCTAAGTGTCCATACTCATATGTTAGGGTCACACAAGCCACGCTAATGCCACGCTAACACTGCTAAAGCAACAATGTTGCACAAAGCTGTTTGCCCAGGGTTAAGACCAGCTTTTCCTGGGTGGTTATTTGTACCATGCTATGGATCATTCTAAGTCACGCTAAGAGGCACCTATGCCACTGCTGTGTGAGTTGTACCAGGTTAGCTGTCTCCATGACATTCCAGCACCTGTCACGGCCCACCACTGCCCTCTGGCTAAACACCTTTGAGCAGCGCCAGTCGCTGAATATCTCATTGTGCCTGTATTAATGTTCACTTTTCCTTGCATATAATTATGGTTTGCCGGCGCTAATGCTGTTTGCATGCGCTATTTAGCCTTTTGAATATAGCAGGCCCACTTTAATCCAGCGGCTAAACCCGCAGACAAACATTTTCGTCCGACGCAAAGCTTTGAATATCTGGCCCATAATGTTTAACACATTTAAAAAATAACAAAATTAAAAGGAAATAATAATTACATTATGAAAAGTGTGTTATAAAATGCCAGTGCCATTTAACAGGCACTGGCATTTAGAATTGCTGTCATAATTTAATTTTATCCTGCAAGCATGGGATTGCAAATGAGACTAGAACTTGCTGATTAAATGTGTAACATATTGAAGCCATGTAAATTATTAAAAGCAACCATTACATACAAATATTAATGCTTGGTAAAGGAAAACCTAAATTTATCTGAAAATAAATGGTGTCATACTTCAAGTTGTCAATTGATATGATAATCTTGAAGTTTAAATTCAATAGTAATGGGAAATGTTTGAAACATATGAAAATGTTATCATATTAGTTAAAAATGTGCCCTAGGCTATATAAAATTTAATGACCAAGTCAGTGGCATATCTGTGAGAGTGGCATTAACAGCCATGTGAACTCAAATGCTATTTTTGCCCATTCTATTGAAGTCTGTGCCATTTCAAATTTAACAAATACTGACAAGGTCCTAAATTTATTTTACAGAGATTCCTATGTCACTACTGGCAGCCTTAGTAAGAGCAGAACTAGGTAACATTGGTATTATTTCATTAACAAATTTAGGTATCATCACTTAATGGATAAAAATTCAAAGTATGGAATGCAGTTCTTTACCACTATTGTGCTTTACAGGTAAAGAACAATCTTTGGACCAAAGATGCCCCATTGACTGAATTAACAAAAAAAAAGACTTGTTATTTTCAAACAGAATGATCTTTCTATTGGGAACAATATATAATTATAAGCATTAAATACAGCCTTTAATAAAATACATGTTTATTGACATAGGCAATCAAAGTCACATATCAATACAGTAGTTTGGAATATTAAATTCAGTCTGTTATGTTTAGTTCTTGAATTAAACTGGTGCATCAGTTTTAATAATATTTTAAACCATCTAGAAATCAAAGAACAAGAAAAGCAACACTACTTTCCATTTTTAAGCTTTTAAAAGTAAATTTTGGAAAATAGAAACTAGTGCACAGCTCATAATCCTTTACTACATGATGGTAACTGAGAAGATATAGATGACTTACTAGACATTACATTTACTTGTAAATGTTTTCAGTTCATAAGTAAAAAATATTTAAGTAATATTGTTGCAGATGTATGCAGGAATACTTGATCTACTGTAAGGAGAGAAAAAATATTTCAAGTTTGGCTCCTCCTCAATTTTCCCTCAGTATATGCTCTAATACACCTTAAATTTATTTATTAATTTATTTAGATTTTGGTAACTGGGTAAGCCCACTGAGACAGAGATCCCTTTTCAGGGGTGACTCAGAATTAGCTACAGTAAATACATACATAGGTATCATTATACAGTAATTTCAGCTGATATATATTGGGGAGTTGGTATCAAATGTTTAGCATAGGACAGCAGGTATCACAAGGCTCACAAGTATTAAGACAGGTGCACAGTACATTTAACAATTTTCCATAAGAGATTCATGGGGTAAGTAGGCTGGTTAAGCTGGTGATAGCATGACAGTAGGCCTGGGCAGGGGCTAACGATTACAACCACAGAGACTAAATTCCAGAAGATGCACTTTGAGGCCTGACTTAAACCCTAGAAGAGTAGGCTTGTCAACCAGACTTGCTGGGAGAGAATTCCATAAGTAGGGAGCAGCATACTGGAAGGAGCGCTTGCCTTGGTTGGTGCGAACACGGGGATGTCAAGGAACGACTTGCTGAGGATCGCAAGTTTCGGTGCTGGACTTTTGAAGTGAGCAGCCCATGCAGGTGTGGAGGAGGGCCAAGGAGGTGAATTTAAGGCCAGGCAGGTAGGGAGTAGGCCAACTTGTGGCCGTGAGGTGGGCCAATTTAGGTCTCGAGGGGCCTCACAGTGATGCCTCCTGGGGAGGAGTTTTTGAAAGCGAACCACTTTGTGGTAGAGCACAGAGAGTTTGCTGAGCTACAGCTCTCAGAAGAACTGTAGCAGTGGGGCACCATATAGGATGGAGGAGAGAAGGTTGCAGTTTGCTATGGCTCATCGCGCTCCCACCAGAGAGGAGTTGCCCAGCTGGTAGAGGAGACCAAGCCTCTGGTGGATGGATCGTATTAAGGAGTCGATGTGGGGTTTATAGGTCAGCTCCTGGTCAAGGAGGATCCCAAGGTATTGAACCTTTCTATGACCTCTACTCTCCTCCCTTGGGCTGTGTTGAGCTGGAGTAGCTTGCTTCTGTCAGTGCCCAGGCGTCTAGTCCCAAACAGAACAGCCTTAGTTTTTCTTCATTCAGCATTAGAGAATTAGAGGTAAACCAGACCTCGAGAGCTGAGAGACAGGCCTGCAGTTTGGCAGAGATGACACTGGGTTGTGGATCACTGCAGTAGACGACAGTGTCATCCATATATAGAATGAGATTGCTCAGCACGCAGTCCCCTCAATGTCATTTAGAAAGAGTAGAATAACAGGGGCCCAGGATCGAGTCCTGGGTACCCCAGACATCATGGGTCTAGTGCCGGTTGTGTTCCTCTCCAACAGACTTTTGGGTTCTATTGATCAGGTAGCTCTTGAACAAAGAGAGTGAGTGTGCATGCAGTCCCAGTCGGTGGAGTTTAGAAAGAAGAAGTTTGTGGCTGACCAGGTTGAAGGCCTTGGACAGGTCTATGAATAGAGCACCCATAGGGGAGCCTCGGTCCATGGCCTTGAGGATGTCAGATGTGAGCCAGATGAGGGCAGTGTCAGTGCCATGGCCTACATTAGGAAATATTTTTATGTTGCACCTTACTGAAGCTGACAAGGCCATTCACATTGCATTATGCTGGATCATTGAAAACTGTGTTCTTCACTTTTAAGTGTTGTTTGTATGCTTGATGCATGTATGAGAATGATTGTTGACTTTAGTGGTCCACAATAAGGTTCAATTGATTGATTGATGAAAGAATTAGATTATAGAACTGTTCGAGTCTCCCAAAATAGTCCTTCACTATGAGTGGGAGCCTGCTTCATTATAAGAGAAGATAATCACAATACATTTTTGGAGTGAATATACATCATTCATCTTTAATATAGAAGTTAATCATAAGAGTTTACATTGAGAAGATTTATTGTTGTGTTTTTCTCATTCAAAAGAAAAGAAGCTCGTACTAGTTTCTCTGAGATGATTGAACAGAAACCCTGCCAATGGTGTTCTGTTCCGTTGGCTCAAGCCTTTTCACAAAGCTGCTGCTGTTGTTTTCTTTCTAATGTTTGTGTTACTTTTGATTTAAAGCCAAAAGTTTAGTGTTTGCCCTTAGTGCAGCCTATTGTTGGATTTCTTGTGTAAAGTTTTGGCTATACCAACCGCATTCCAGGATGCTGCTCCACTGTTCTTGTGTTCCAGAGGAGTTGACATTACTGGCTATCTCAGGACCGTGCAGCCAGAAAAATGGACTTGCTGTTAGAGAGCATATGGGCTTCATTCTGAAAAAGGCAAAATGTTTTGATGTGTTTCTCTGGGTTCAAAGTAAAAGAACTGTTGGTAAACCATTAACTCTGAGCTGTTGGATGTATGGAATTTGGGCTAAAGCAAGAATGGTAAAAGACTATTTAAAGCAACAGGCATAAAATAAAATGCACCAAGTAAGTGGAGGTTAAGTGTGGTTATGGATCTGCACATGGGGATATAAGAAGAACATGCAGTTCTGCAATTTTTGATCATTTACTTTACCAAATTCACCAGGTAACAGGTGGAAGTGAAAGGCAAGTGTTGCAAAGATAAAATGCTAAGTTTGCAGCAGACATCCAGCTCAAGAGAAAGTGAATTAATTGAATTACAAGAGGAGAATCTGGAAGAAGTGATTTCTCATGTTTTGAGTCTATGGCAGTGTCTGTAAGGCATAGATTGTATGCTGACACTACAACAGGTACAAGTAACTTTTCTGGCTCTAATTAAAATGTAAAATGCTTTTTAAGCTATGAAAACTAAAAATTAAAGAAATCAATGTTTCTACAATAAGAACTATTTATCCGAATATAAGACAAAGAAATGGGTCCCAAGAGGGCTTAAAATAGACAAGTCACCAACAGATGGTTTTGTAAATAAAATATCAGGAGAGATGGGAAAATGTGCTAGTACCTGCTCCTCCAATGTTAGTAGAAATTCTGGTGGACCAGGATACAGAAGTGCATGATAACTGATGTAAAGAGATTGAGGAAGATAAATTAGATGTTTTAAAGCATTGAAGTCAGCCACTGTTTAAAAGGTTTGAAGCCCATTTGAATAAGAAATTAATTGCTTAAAACAAAGAGGTTGCAGCATGAAAAGTACAAAAACAATTCGAGACTCAAAAGATTATGAACTAAAGCAAATCTTTACATGTCAAAGACCTCAGTATAGAAGAGATAGATCAAGAGGCCCTTCTTATTCAAGGGAAGATCCCAATCAAGAGGAAGAAATAAAAGCAGAAACAAGGACAGAAACCACCTCCCTCCACCAAGAAAGGAAAATCAATCAGTTCATGGAATCAAAACAAACAAGTGACTTTTGCACCTAATACACCTCAGCAGTCAAAACAAGTAACACAAATGGAGGAAGACAAGAAGAGGGAGAAGAGGAAGGAATAAGTAAACTGAACTGTGGTGGAGAACCGTGTAGCAGGTCTCAGAAGTCTTGAATTTGTCAGATAGTGAACCAGGAGAAAATCATCTTAGTCTTTTGGGATGTGGGATTACATTTGTTTCAAATCAAAAAATATATCAATTTGAAAGTTATATTGGTCTAAGGAAGTTCTTTAGAAATTAAGATTAAAAAGTTTTACAGTCAAAGAGGAACAATGGGGTGAAGTATTGTAGAGAACACTGTTTTTGCATAAGGAAATGACACCTTATGGATCTTAACAGAATTGCTTTCTGAGTCAGAAATGAATGGTACACCTGAAAATGAAATGGAAGGGTCAAATGGAAGGGCATTAGAATTACAAACAACAGGGAATGTGTTAAATCAAAGTAAATATAGAGCCCACTTAAGGCCAAAATCCATCTTTACCCCCCCATCAACTTGCCAGCTCTAATGATTTATCAGTCGCTGGTGTTGCAGAACTTTGAAAGTTTGTTTGCTTCCAAATGGCCTTTGCAATGACAGAATTTAACACCAGAGGAAAAATTAGCCTTGGAAGAACTAAAAGCAAATGAAAGATGTTGAAATACAGTTGGCAGATAAAGGGTAAAGTGGTGGTGGTGAATAAATGCCAGTATTAAGCAGAAATCTACAGACAACTGGATGACTGTATTACTTATATAGAAGGATGAATGAGAACCCTACTAATATGTTAAAGAAAAATGATTTATTTTACACAAAGCAGTATCAGAGGGTATATAACTGAGACAAAAGAGTTGTATATGAGGGTAGAACATCTAACTGTTCCCACCATTTATGTCCTTCCCAAAATCCATAAAAGACAAGACCAACCCCTCTGGGTGTCCTATCATTTCAAGTAATGTATGTTTAACAGAACAATTGTCAATTTTTTTTGACGATTTTTAAAAGAAATGGTCCAGAATCAACGTTCCTATATTAGAGACTCTGGGGACATCCTTTTAAAACTTGAAGTGTTGGTCTGGTCCAAGGAATTTGTATGGATAACATTTGATGTAATGAGCCTGTACACCTGTATAAGACATGATCTGGGTTTGGCTGCAATGTAATTTCACTTAACGAACAATCCAGCTGCAAGAGATTATTCAAAAGAATTCATCTTAGATGTCATTAAATTAATGTTAAATAGTAATTATTTTCTGTTCAATAGAAAATATTATTCAAATGAGAGGAACTGCAATGGGCACAGCAGTGGCTCCATCCTATGCAAACATGTGTATGGCATGGTGGAGAAGACTACGGTATTTGCAGAAAACAGGAATCCATTTCTTCTGGGATAGATTTATTGATGATTTATTTGTGTGTGGAAAGGGATGTGGTGTCAGCATCTAGTTTTCCAGGACGCTTCTAGCCAGATCCTACAACCCTATCTCTACCATCTCCCTGTATGACCTGACTCAGGTTGACTGGTCCTTCATTCCAAAGGCTCCATCCATTGACGTCACTTTTGATAATTTCAAACATGTTTCATAGAGGTTTGGGACTACCATGCGCCGATAAGAAGCAGATGAGTAAGGGATCCCACCTTTCCTGGTCTTCGATGATATCATTAGGCGATGTGCACCAGGGACCTGGCATGGAAAACATAAAGTATTAACTCCCAAGAATCCCTACAAAACTATTGTTCCTCCAACTCCTGCACTAAATCGATACCAGGCCAAACAGGAATACTTCAAGTCGGTGCTGAACTCAAATCTTAACCATTCTACCAACTTCTGGAAAACCATCAAATCCCTCCTCCACTCCTGCCCAACCACCAACCCCCGACACTATCAATCCTGGCTCATCCATCACTGACCCTGGCAAAGTAACCTCTGCTTTTAATGCCTTCTTCACCAGCAGCGCAGCCTCTCCTACCCAGTCTCCCAGACAACCCACACAAGCCAACACTCACCAGAATCCCAGAACACTGCCTCTACCACCAGTTTCTTTTTCTGACCAGTATCCCCGACTGAAGTGTTTCAAGCCTGAGAGCCCTTAACCCTGACAAAGGCAATGCCCTCTGGCTTGGATGCTAAAATACTACATTTATCCACCCCCACCATAGCCGCTCCCATTAGCCGACTTGCTCAATCTCTCCTTCTAGATGGCCAAATCCCATGCGCATGGAAGCAGGTGACTGTTATCCCCAGCCTAAGGGTGGTGGACCCCATCACACTGGGAAATTATCATACCATCCCCTACTCCCCATTCTGGCCAAAATTCAAGAACACTTTGCCCTTGCTCAACTCTCCCAATACCTAAACACTTCCTCCTTCTTCACCCTTATCAGTCCGGGTTCTGTAAATCACATTCTACCATCACCTCCTATTAAGAATCACCAATGCTATTCTCTCAGGCATGGACAAAGGCCATATCACATCAGCCATTTTCATAGACCTGGCCAAGGCCTTCAACACCATCTCCCACACAATGTTACTAGACAAACTAAGAGCTGCTGGCCTCTCCAACCATGCCACTAGCTGGTTTCAGGCATACGGAGATGGTAGACACCAATCAGTGAAAATTGGCCCTCACATATCTACTCCCTCCCTATCACAATGGGGTCCCCAAGAATCAGTCCTGGCCCCAATATTATTTTCATTATTCCTAAATGACTCCTATTGGCCATCTCACATTCATCTATACAAATGTCGTGGATGATACCATACTATATGCCACAGGCCCTTCTGCTGAAGCAGTGCACAGCGTGCTACAGCAGGACTTCAATGCCATACAGCTATGGCTCCAAACCAACCAACTATTCCTAAATGCAAAATAACCATCTCACTAACCTTCAGTTCGCAGCCATGGCTTTCTTGCCTAGCAACTCGCCCCCATTCCTAACCCTGGATGGATCACCCCTGAGTCCTGCACCTCTTTCAGATATGTGGGTGTCTGGCTCGACCAATACCTTGACTTCTCCACACACATCGAATCACTACACAAGACATTACACCCCAAACTTGGTGCACTATATCGCAATAAAGGCTGTATGTCCACTCCAGCCCGGAGGGAAATTGTTCAAAGATGATACTCCGATATTTGACTACAGGGATGTGGTCTATGGAGCCACCACATCATCCAACCTGGCCAGCTTGAACACACTTTTTCTCCTTCTGTCACTTCATCCTGGAATGCCCATAACTGACACATCACTGTGACCTACAGCTCCCTGGCCTTACCCTCACTCATGGCCCACAGACAAATCCACTACACCAGAGTCGCTGCAAAATTCTGATCCCAGACCCTTCCCCATACCTAAGCTTTCCCCTATTGGCTCAACCTTCCCTGTATACTCACTCAGACACTTGGACTCAGGCTTTTTCAAGTCCCACCATGCACACCTCTAAGGGCCAATCGCTTTCAAATATCGCTACAAACTTTGAATGACCTGCCTACAGATATACAGACACTCCACCAACCATAGCCACCTCAACCCACCTCTTTTGCACACTTTTTCACTGCGTGCACTTGATCACAGCAGACATAAGCACAAGCCTTCTTGACCTCTGGTTACCACCACCTGATAGTCATACGCAATCAACTGTCTAAGTAGGGCTCTCAAAATAGGTTGTTCCGCCTTGAGGCTGTATACCTTGGATGTTATGTAAATACCCAGTACCCATTATTGTAAACTCTGTATAAATGTAAATCTGTAATGTACATATGTCTTAGCCCTTTTATTGTATACTCTGTAACATAGTGAACCTGCAATGTATGTATTTCATCCTATGTGTCCCTTCACCCTATTTCCCCAGGCCACATCTGGAAATGAGTGGTTCTCCACCCAGTAAGCCTGCCTGGTTAAACTCTTAAATAAATAAATAAATAAAAAAAATAAATAAATAAATAAATAAATAAATAAATAAATTAATTAATTAATTAATAAAATAGTGTTGGCCTAAAATTCACGTTTTCAGTAGATCAAACTTGTGCCACCTTTCTGGATTTAACACTGGAGGATAGGGAGGGACAAGGGGTGATTCCATCTGTCTTTAAAAACCACCTCAGGAAACACCCTGCTTTATGCAGAGATTGCCAATCCACAGCATGTGTTAAAAGTGGTACCATATGGACAATTGGTACAGATACAACATTATTCTTCCAGTTTAGAAACCTTTGAAAACAAGGTGCAGAGTCAAGAGTCGCCTCTGAAATAGAGGTTACCCAGAACAGAATATTGATCAGGCATGAGCAAGAGCTTGAAATCTAGACAGAAGTGGGTTACTGATTCTTAAGATAAAGACTACAAATAAGGAAAAACAATTATATTTGTGACTGAGTTCAATAGAGTAGCACATGAGGTCTCAAACATTGTTTTCAATCAGTGGTAAGTTCTAAAAGGACATCAACTTTTGAGTATTACAGTGGGGAAAAGACATGATTCACATATAGAAAGGGAAAAGTCAGGGTGATTGCTTAACACATAGCCATTACGAAATACAGGTAATTGATGTAGACCGTAGTGGATGCCATTTAAACCAGTGGATGTTTTCACATGGACATTGCAGTGTATGTAAATATTCTAGCCAGGGAGATACATTTCACCATCCCAATGTGGATAAGACAGTACCAATAAAGGAATTTATGAACTATTTCGCAACTCTTTGTTGTTTATGAAAATGCAGCTGCCCATTGATTTACGGGTTGAACAAAGAGGAGCCTTAAAGAAGGTATGCAGGAGCATATAAGGGCTATAACAAAGTTTGAGCCAAATACACCCATTAGCCTACATTTTACCACTTTTCATAATAAAAGGACTTCGATTTTGAGTTTATGAGTATTGACTATGTGAAAGCCAACCCAAGAGGGGTGCTAGGGTAGGAACCTTATCAAGATGTGAAGCAAAATTGATACATGTGCTGCCAGCACTTATTCCAGGAGGTTTAAATGTTGATTTAGATATTACCCTTTTCTTATAAAAAATGAGTGTATAGCATGGTTTTCTGACATTTCTTTTGTTCTTGTGGTTTTTCCTCCCCTGCTCTCCTTTATATGGTGTAACTTACACCGGTATGTTATACAGTGGTCATCTTTCCTTCATGGTGTATTTTACACAAGTATTGATGTACCTTTAAAATTTAAAAATGTAGAAATTTAAATTAGTCATATAGCAATGAAGGAATTTCAAAATTTAAATTTTCCAGTGTAGAACCAAGAAGGATGTACAAGAATAACTATGGGTATGTAATCTTTCACAAAACAGTGTTTGTAACAAGTCATTTTTAGGGCCAGTATTACAGCCAGATATACAATCTTCTTAATGGATCATAAATTAAAACCACTTGGTTAATGTACGGTCCTTATAAATACCATTAAGAATGTCTTTTGTGGTTTTGTTTTTTTCCTATTTTTCTTCTTTACCTCTTTCCTCCTACTCCCCATTTAAATGTTCCTCTATTTCCAGAGAATGCATCAATAGAAAAAAGCAACTCCAGCATTTCATGTATCAGCATTTGTAGAATAACATGTGTCATTGTTTTCAGATTGACATACTGGTTGAATGGTTTATAATTGTACAGTGAGTTGAAGTGCCTTACCAATGTGACAAAGGGTGCCTGTGATAATGATTTTATATTGTGTATTTCTTTAAGAGACTTAAATAAAATCAAGTGTAACTTTGGCCACATTCCTGATGAAAGATCACAATTAGATCCAAAGCACTAAAAGGGGTTCAGTGCCGTGGCTAAGGCCTTTTCACAAGAAATCTGCTGCTGTAGTTTTCTTTCTAATATTTATGTTACTTTTGATTTAAAAACAAAGGTTTAGTGTTCTCCTGAATGCAGCCTATTGTCGGATTTCCAATGCAGTACTAGATGGCACTGATTGAACTGAGGTTCTTAAGGTATCACTGTTGACTACATCGCCAGACTCTCGTCATTCAAGTTTAAATATGGGTGTTTCATATTTCTACTTAAAGCTTTGTATATCTTTGTAACAGTGTATCTTAATGGAATTAAAGAGAGAACATGATGTTAGCAGAACAGTATCAAAATATTTGACTGTGACAAAAACTTATGAGTCACATTTGGCTGCAGGCTCGCCTTGAATCACAGGTTACAACAGCAGCATGATCTGACTTTAGCTTTTTATCTGAAAAAAAAAAGCCAAGTTGTAGAAGCTACATATAATCTTGTGATTGAGGATTTGCTACACTAGTGCATACTTTTCTGATTTTCACTTTGTCTGTTGCAACACTTTGCACCTAGAGCTCCCTGAAGGGTTTGATGTGTCTACCGCCTGTTGCTTGTCAAAGTCTTTGTGGTCAAGTAATAACCAGTTGTGTCTTGCTTACCATGCAATGACTTTCTTTACAGTTTTACATATTATGATTTTATTGAAATCCAAGATGATTAATTCAAATTGCACTCAGTAACACGAAAAACAAAATATTTAATAAAGTTCAGCACAGCACATCTGTGTACTGTAATGTTAATGAACATTAAATTGCATTCTTATTAGTACAAGTCCTTAGAAAATAACAATTGAACTGTTGAAAATGTATTACCAAAGTATATTGGTAGACTAATAAAGCACTTTCACAAATTTCAGAAGAAATGCTGTGGTGTAATTGCAAGTACTGGGACGTTTTAAATTTATACAGTAGATACGTACATACAGATCTCCGGGCTGACTAGATGGACCTTTGACTACATTTTCATCATTGTCTATGTTTCTATGTAACCAGTTGGTAACGCTTTGTGATAGGCATGCACACTTTCTTGCATGACAGATTGGAACAATTGCCTTTGAATTACATTGTATTACTGCAATATTCTGCTACATGTCACTGGCAGCCTATGAATCCATACTGTTTGCCTTGATGCCATACTTGATTTACTCTGCATCTACTGAGTCCTCCTTACCACCCAACTCCTTATGTTCCTAATAACCACTATAAAACTACCCATTGTGCTTTGAACCCTGATATAGTCATATTAATTTTCACATTATTGGCTATGCTGTTTTGCCTGTCCATTACCTGTATGTGAAACAAAATGTTTTGATGTCCTTTAAATTCCCCATTCCAACTTGAGGTTGTGTCCCCTGGTTTACTACTGTTCCAAAGCTTGAACAATTCTGAGGAATCCACCTTATTATTTCTCTTTATGCTTATGTATGTTTATATTATGTTTCACTCTCCCATTCCCCATGTACTCTGGCAGTACTGCACAAACTGAGGCTGTCTAGCCTCACCTTGTGGACCATACCCTGTTGTCGTTCAACATTTTTGTAGCCCTCTGTTGCATAGTCTCAAAACTCTCTGTCTTTCTAAAGAGTAGGGATCCAAAACTATATAAAGTACCCCTAGTGTAGTGGAACCAGTGACCTGTATATTGGCAGCATCACCTCTCTTCTGTGACATGTGACTCACAATATACACCACCATGTTAATCAGATCCCATATGCTGTCTTATATTGGAAAGTGGTTTTGAAACTATTGTTAATTATTACCCAAAGATTGCTCAACCTTTATCCCACAAATGCAATATTCTGTCTTCAGAAATCTGTTACCAATGTGCATCACTTTACATTTGTTGGTATTAAACTTTAATTGCTAAATTCAGGGCGGTGTCCTATCTTCTTTACACCTTTTAATGCTGTAAATTATTTCCTTGCTAGTTACCTTCCCACACAGTTGTATGTTGTCTGTGATCAGATTCACACCCCTGTAATCCCTCCTGATGTCATTAATATGCATGTTAAACAGTACTAATTGTGGGACAGATCCCTGTGGCAGCCCTCAGTGTCCCTTCTGATATCAGGAACTATCCATTTAGAAATACTCTCTGTATCCCATCAGCTGGTTCCCAATTCATCTAGATAGCCATATGCCTACCTTTTTACTACCCTCAGTTGTAGCTCAAAGTTAAATGCATTGCTGAAGTCCAGATGCAAAATGTTGACTGCCTGCCCTATCCACCATCTGTGTCACCAAACTGGAAAAACAAACAAACAAAAAACAAAACAAACAAAAAAAATCAAAGTTCATTTGACACAACCTGCCACTTGTGAATCGTATTGTTTCCTATCTATAAGCCTGTTTGTCTCTTATAAATCAACTATTTGCTCTTTTATTATTCTATGCAGTAGCTTGCCCACTATTGATGCAAGGCTCTTCAGACTGCAAGTTTGAGGGTTCTCTCGTTCCACAATCTTGTGGAGGATGACCGTGTTGCCACCATCTAGTCTACAATGAAAGTCTACCTTTGCTGTATTTAGTGTTGTCTTTGCTTTTGCCATTCTAATGATTTCCTTTCTTTCTCAAACTTTTCCTCATATTCCACCCCATTGGCCTCATTCTGTACCCCATATTATACCCTGAAAGTTTTCCTTACTGTGTGTCTTTGATTGCATCCCTCACTTGACTGTCTAGCTAGAGATATCTTTTGCTTCTTTATTTGGCTAAAAATATTATACACTCTTAGGCAATTTCGATGACCACCCTTTTATTAATACCCCTTTTTCCAGGCCCTCTGTTTTCATGAACCCTTCAGCTGGCCTTCAATTAACTCTGTCACTTTTTCAAAGTCAGTTTTTCTAATGTCAGGATCACAGTGCTGCATTCAGTTGAAGTAGCACTGCATAAAATGTAATAGTGTTGTGGTCACTTTGTCCAACTGGGTCATTAACTGAGATATCCACGGTGATATCCTGGTTGGGCTTTACTAAAACAGGAAGAATTGCTCCTCCCTCAGCTGAACAAACTCTATATATGTATATGATATTATAAGGCTACAGTAGTGCCTCTATAGTTAGGGTTCTATGGGCTGTTTAAGGTTAAACCCCAATTTTTACACCTAAATAATTTTCCTGTTGTTTGACTAAATAGCCCAAAATTTGGCATGCATGGTAAGGCTGTCAGAGTTTCATGATGTAAAAGTTTTGTGATGACATCTTGTTCAGTTCTTGAGATATGCAGAACCAAAAACAAATGAAAAAAAATCATGTTTGTTTTCCTATACTTAACATTGGGTATTTATTGCTCTGCTCTAGGGTGGGCAAACGTTGCAAACTCCACTTTCCTGAAACTTCCACAAAATTTCAGAAATTTCACAGAAATTTTCAAACTTTTGCCATTGGTGAAACTGGGCTTTTCTGTAGATTTTTGCTGGGTTCTGCAGGCTTTTTGTGAACTGTGGAAAATGCATATAAACTACAGACTTTATTCCATACAGTTTAATACCCGTCAATGAATGAGCATGTGCTTGTACAACCATGCGACCCATTCACTGACAATTCAGTGGCCACCGTAATGAAGGAGAGAGGAGGGCTGTGCTGGTGGCCCACTCAGGAGCAAGGTGGGGAGCAGGGTGGTGGCAGATGAACTGTTGGGGGGTCCACTAGACACCAGGGAATTAGGATTACTTTTTTTATGAGGGATTGGGATGGGGGTCCACTAGACACCAGGGAATACTGGGACTAGAGGGGGATGAGCCAGTGGACTGCCAGCTGTTTTTTGGGGATTAAGGAATCCAGGATAGGGAGGGGGTCTGCTAGACACCAGGGAAATAAAATGTTTTGGAGGCAATGATCAGTGGGTGGGGGCTACTAGACAACAGGGAGGGATCAGAGTTTTGTTTCTTCTTTACTGGGACCCATGGACTATGATCCTTGAGTGGGGGGGGAACCACAAGACACCAGGGATCAGGGATTTTTTACTTGGGACCCATGATCGGTGGGTGGGGGCAACTAGACATCAGGGGGTCTGAGGGAGGGATTGGAGGTGTTTTATTTATTTATTTATTTACTGAGACCCTGATCAATGGGGGTGGATTAATGAATTAAACTTTAGTTAAAAAGCATCAGAACTGACCACTGGTAATGATCTGTTCTGCAGATTTATTTTCCCAAAGTTTAATAAATTAACTGGCAGTCTGTGTATTTATTCTGCAGTGTTAAGGTGGAATTTCTGCAAAGTTGCAAAATAATTTCAACCTTTCATGGATGCAAAATTAGCACTTTTGTGGAAATTCTGCAGGTGGAATTTTTCGCACACCCATACTCTGCTCTCACCTAGAGACTAGAAAGTATGGAATGTTTTTGTGAAATTTTTCAGGGTTGATTGGCTCGCCTGGTGTGCCTTTGAAGGTTTCCTGAAAATAAATATTATACACTTCCAGAGTTATAATGATTTTTAGTTAACCGAGAAATGTGAACTGTAAAAAAAAGTCATGAATGCTTATTTTCAAGATCTACTTGTCACGTGGAGAAAAAAACAAATAGTGTTGGCCACCATTTTTTCTTTTCAAACTCAAGAACATTGAAAATACATAAAAATATATATTTTAAAAACAGACATCTGACCCTAAATAAACAGGAACTGTTTTGCTTGATTCTGCTGTTTTTTGTTTTTTTTAAACTTGCCAGAAATATATTTTCTGGGCACCCCAAAATCCAGGATGCCCATCTTAGTGAGAGGAGCCATTC
The DNA here is from genome assembly GCA_016271365.2 of Neoceratodus forsteri. Classification (NCBI taxonomy): domain Eukaryota; kingdom Metazoa; phylum Chordata; order Ceratodontiformes; family Ceratodontidae; genus Neoceratodus; species Neoceratodus forsteri. The sequence goes on from CM028131.1 coordinate 799,225,723, forward strand.
ACCCACATTCTCTGTATGATAACATTAGGACTTTTTTGAATGCTGGACGCTGCAGCTGGAATCGTGCTGCTGGCTTGATTTCAAACAGTGAATCACCAATCCGCTCAACTCTCTCTCTCTCTCTCTCTCTCTCTGTCTCTCTTTCTTTGCCTGTCTGTTCATCATCTATCTATCTATCTATCTATCTATCTATCTATCTATCTATCCGTCTGTCGGTCTCTGTCTGTCTCTCTGTCTGTGTATTTGTTTCTTAAGTGGACCAGGGTGCCCAACCCCAGTATGGATTATTTCTCCTCCTTCCCTCCAGGTAACCCTCAAGCCCTTCCCATTTTTTTTTCATATATTACATAAGCAAGCTGGATTGCCCACCCTTGGTACTGCTTCACTTGACCCTCCCTCCATGTTGCACACCCAGTAACTATTTTGTAGGTGACAGCATCTGGGTGCCCATACCCCAGTGCCACCGAACAGTCACCAATACAGGAGTTTCCAATCACTGGTGTTGAATAAGTTCCCTGAAAAACAGAAAACCATTCCTTGATGTGTTTTTTTTCCATGTAAAAAGAAATGGTCCTTTGCCAATCAGACCCTCCACACCCACCCAGCCTGATCTCCCACTCATCACCCACCACCCCACACCCCACATGCACTGTAACTCACCTAAACATGTCCCATGGCATAGATCCACTCACTGATCAAAGACACGCCTTGCTGCTGGAACCGCAACTGCAATATGAGAAAATAAGATACGGTGGTTCAAAGTATTTTAAGGGTGTTTTGAACTTTGAGTCATAGCTTTGTCATTTTTCATAATTCAATCCAAAATTTTCAACATGGGCTTTTTAGGACCCCACTTCATTATCAATGGTGTTGGAATTATGCAACTATGGCCAGAAAGCTGAGTTTGTGGTTGCTTTGCAGAATCAACTTTGGGCAGGATTTGAACATTTTCACCATGTGTGTTCATGAGACGTGGTCATAAGAAAGTTGTGTTGAAATTTGGAGTCAAAATATGTAAAATGGTAAAGTTATGAGCATACATTGAAATTGTCTACACTCATTCGTAACTTTAGTAATGTTAAATATTTTGACCTCAAATTTTCAGCAAAGCCATTTTTTCAGAACACCTCATGAATGTGAGTGATGTAATTTTCAAATCCTGGCCAAAATGTGTTTTCACACATTTGGCATGAACTGACATTTCAGTGGTGTCAATTTTTTTTTTTAGTCTGTGGTAACCGGTAAGGCCCATTAGGTACAAGTACCTGTTTTCAGGGGTGACCTGGGAGCACTGGGTGATTAAGTGACTTGCTCAGAGTCACACAGTATCCAAGTGGAGGTTGTCAAAATCAAACCAAGGTCTGGTCTGCTGGATGTACCAAGCTCGTTCACAGCTCATTACTCTAACCTCTAGGCTATACATGCCATTTTGGTGGCACAGAATTAAGTTTCAGTGTGGATCTAAAAATATTCTCCTACCGGGTTCATGAGGCAGGGTAATAAGAAGGCTATTCTGAAAATTTGGTGTATATAACAGTAATGTCCAGGTTATGAGTGAAAGTTGCAGTATTTCAACGCTCACACATAACTTCACTAATTTTCAATGTTTTAACTCCAAACTTTCAACATAGCCATTTTTCCACACCATCTCATAAATGTAAAAGGTCCCAAAGGAGTCCATGTGCTCAAGTAGACCCAGAGGGTGCAAACAAGAGGTGGCTAACCTCTGAGAACAAGGCAAAGTCAAACATTATTGCACTCCAAGGAATAAAATACATAAACCTCAGCCAACTGGAAATAAAGTTCAATTTTATTCTTCCAATCTCAAGTGCTGTATGGTCAATGCCGTCACCAAGTGAATCGGCTCCCACCCAAGCTCTTCACCTATCAATTAGGCTTCATCGGGGCTGATTAGTGAAGACGATATCAAATTTTTATAGCCTCCACTGATTGCATCATCATTAAGAACTTAATTAAATGCAACAAAAAAAACAGTTTTACATACAAGATAAAGTGCATTTATACACAGTGAATAAACTTGTGATTACAAAAGGTTACATGTATTCTAGGCAAACAGGCATCATTTGAAAACGTTCTATTTTGAACCATATATTTGGTATGTGGAGCCCGTAGTATCTTATTCAAATGGTTGTCCTGTGATATCCCTTTATTTTTCACAGCAATCCTGAAGATCTAATTAAACATCTCCACAGTGAATCAAACTTCCGGAGGCCAACTTAACTGTTATCATGAATGCCTGAAAGAAATGAGGAGAAAAATATGTTATATCTGACTTTGATAATTCTATAAATAAACTAAGTTTACATTCCAATAAAATGTTTGCATAAAACAATCCATATTCATGAGATGTATTTTGTATTGTTAACTAAAGAAAATGTTCCTTATAATTGGACTGGGGAGTGGGATAAGGAGATCAGGAGAGTATGCATATGGGGCATCAAATGTAAAGGGAGAAGAGGGAGGGTTTTGGGAAAGTATTATTTGCTCATGGTGTTTATAGATGTAGTCTGAGGTCCCACATCTCATTCTTCCTTTTGGATTCACTGTATTGGGTCAGTAAATCCAGTAACTACTTTTCTAAACAGAAGATTCTGTCAGTCACAACCTCTTTTCCACATCTACAGGTTTCAATTCCATGAACTTCAAGTACTTAGGGTCTGAATTGTGTTTTCTGCAAAGTGATGTCCTACAGCCTTGTTTAGTCTTTTGTTTACTATGTAGTATATGTGTTCCTGGATCCTTTCTTTTAATGTTCTAATCATCCTACCCACATACCCTAAACCACAATTACACCAAATCAGATATGCAACAAATATATTAGTGCATGTTATTGAATTCTTTATTGAGATCTGGTTGTTGTTTTTAAAGGCTCCCAAGTCTCTTCCTGTGCTCATGCATTGGCAGACATTGCATTTTGTGCATTTGTAATTGCCTATGGGTCTAGTCTGCAGCCAGTTACTATTATTAAATTTTGTGGGTGACCAGTGGCTGTGGACTACCTTGTCCCAAATGTTTGGTGCACATCTAAATGTTACCCTAGGTTTGGGTCCCACTGCCTCTCCTACTGTTACATCTTCCATTAATATTGACCAATTCTCCATATAATGCTACCTTTCTTTCCTGCTATGTTGTAAAACTGTGGACAATGTAATAGGACCCCATCCTTTGCTCCTGTCTTTTTTTTATCATCTTTTGTTATTAAACCCTTCTGTTTCATGTATTTTACTTCTAGAAGTGCTTTGTCTAGTAAATTGTCTTCATAACCCCTTTGTAAGACACAAGCTTTAAGCTCCACAGCTTGTTTCATGAATTTTATATAATCTGTACAGTTCCTGCAAATACTATATTTAACTCTATGGTACTAAATTCAAAAGGCTTTTATGATGTACACTTTCATAATGAAGCATCGAGTTTGTGGAGGTTTGTTTTCTGTAGCCTTTTGTAGCTACCTTCCCTGAATTCAAATCCCCATTAAAGTAACGTCCAGAAAATTAATGCTTTCTCTAATTATGGTACAGGTGAATGTTAAGTTTACATTGTTATTATTTAACCAGTTCACAAATTCTAATGTTGATTCTTTGCTTCTCTGCCAGATGCATAAGCAATCAGCAGTGTAACTGTACAGTTCTTAATATGGTTATAGAATGGATTAGTTTCAGGATTGTAGATCATGGTCAGTTCCCAATAAACTCCCCAAAAAGGCTTGCATAAGATGGGGCAGGCACTTCCTCATCACTGTCCCACAAACTTGTAAGCAGTAATCATCATTAAAGAAAACACATTGCGTGTGTGAAAAGAAGAGCTTTCAACAGAAAATTAACTTGGCAACAGGGCTGTTGCTTACAGAGGCTCTGAACAGAGCCTGGACTACTCCTCCTCTTCCTTTTGCTTTTCTTTACTTTCACAGGAGAGTGAATTTGTGTTGTATGTCGACTCCTGAGATAGAGTTGTCTGAGTCTGATAAATTTTATTTAGTTTTCAACATTTTTACATTTAGAGGTGAGGCGTGAGGAGTAATGTTGAAAGTGTTAGTGAGGGACCTGAAAGTAAGTTAACATTAGGAGTTAGTTTTCTTGTTTTAGAGCTAGAAAATAGAGTGCTATTACTGTTGTTGAGATGCTTATGGGGGAGAGCTGAGCTGTTAGCTGTTGTAGCCATTGGGACATCGGGAGATGTTCACGAAGAATCTGACCAGGACCTGTTGAACTGCATTTTAAGCCGGTTTATCTCTTGTTGCTGGCTGGTGCTGCTGATTGGTTCAGATCATCGTGGGATTTCTTGAGTAGGTGACAGTGCCGGGCCACTTTGGAGGCTGCCGTCTCCTCCCCTTGGTATTCTGTAGACACTGCCCTAGGGTGGAACACAGGGGCAGGGGAGTGGAACTCTGTTTTAGATCTGACCTGGGCTTCACTGTGCACCTGATGGGAACTACTATGTCCTTTGAATGAGTGGCATTGCATGGGGTTCATGCAGGCTGCAGGATCCTCCTTATTTACCACTCTTCTGGGGGTGGGAGGAGAGTTCCTGCAGGAGGTGGTGGATCTCGTCATCAGTGAGGTGTTGGAGTCCCCAGATGATTGTTGCTGGGGACTTTTGTGCTTTGGCCGATGACGAGTTCTCAAGGTTTGGTTCCAACATCCTCCAGATGATGTCATCACTGGCCTGACATAAGAAGTTACCTCTGTCACTCACCATGGCGGCCACATGCTGGACCTGGTGTTCTTACTGAGGCTTGAGGTAGTTAATTTCAAGATTGATCAGGTCATTTGGTCTGATCATTGTACAGTGAGGTCTCATTCTGGGCCCCCTCCCCCAAGAACGCTCTCCTCTGTTGAGATGGTCAGCTACAGTCCTTTGAGGAAAATGTCCCCAGAGGATTTTCTGTTGGTGGCTGGTCTATCTAAGCGTGGATGCTGCATGTGCGAAGGACACAAGTGAGGCGGTTGCCACCTATAGTAGGATAACGTCTGCAGCACTCAACACTCTGTGTACAACACAAATCCTCTCACTTGAGATCTCCCTGGTAGCATGATGGGACTTTGAAGAAGTTGAGGCAAGAGAGGTGAAGATCAGAGCAGTGCTGGAGGAAACTGAGCCTGTTGGACAATACACTTAGATTGGTAGCCCATTATAAGGGCAATCATTTGACAATCTCCTGTAAGAGGGCAGAATTCCTTTCCAAGGAGATTGCTGTGGTGAGGAATCAACCAGCTCAGCTTTTCCAAACTGTTGACAGATTGTGCAATCCAACCTGTCTTCAGCTATGGGGACCATAAAGTGTGATGAGTTTGCTCAGTTCTTTACCATTAAGATTGCTGCCATCAGGTTGGAGATCTGCTCAGTGCACTCAAATGGGTATGGTAGAGATAGGCAAGAGGTAGCAAGCACCCATTCTGTCTGGTCCAACTTCATCCAGTTGGTGATTGTAGACATTGTGCAGGTCATCCATGGTATGCATCCAACCTACTGTAGTCTGGATCCATGCTCAACGCGCCTCCCTAGTGGGGTGCTCTGAAGTCATCGGCCTGGTCCTCGCTGAGATAGTGTGGTGTTCATTGGAGGCAGGGTATTTCGGATCCACTGAAGGATGAAGTAGTATTACCTCTCTTAAAGAAATCTTCTCTCAACCAGGACTGTCTAGCAAACTATAGACCTGTCTGTAATCTGCACTTTGTGGGCATGGTTATTGAGAAGGTGGTTGCAGTGCAGTTGGAATACCATTTAACATCCCACAATGTCTATGATCCCCTACAATCTGGGTATAGGTAGAGGCACAGTGCCGGGACCACCCTTGTTTGAGTAATTAATGATCTCCTGACGCTGAGGGATTGGAGGTGTCATTCCATCATGGTTCTCCTTGATCTCTCTACAGCATTTGAAACTGTAGACCATGGAGTGTTGTTGGAGCAACTGTGGATTCTCTGTGGACTGTCTGGTACAGTTGTCAGGTGGTTTTGATTGTTCCTCACTGGCAGGAACCAGAGAATGGTGTAGGGATTTATTCCTTGGCCACTTCTCTCTGTCATGTGGGCTTCTGCAGGGCACAGTGCTCTCTTCTATGCTGTTTGCAGTGTATATGCTGCCATTGGGAGACATTATAAGGCAGTATGAGTTGAGTTTTCACTGCTATGCAGACGATACTCACCTCTACATGTCCTTTGTACCTGAGTAGAGGGACAGTCTTGGTTTTAACAGCTGCCTCCCTGAGATCCAAGGTTGGATAAGTGCCAATTGGTTGAAGGTGAATTTGGCCAGAACTGAGATGCTGGTGGTGGATCCAGGTCACCAAGGCATAGGGTTGTAGACTGGTCAACCTTCTGGCTTTGGCTTGGGGGACCATCTGCTTACCTCAGACTGGGCACAAAATCTGGGCATTGTGTTCAATAGCTGACTCACATTAAAATCTCAGGAGTCTGTTGTCGTTAAGAACTCTTTTATCATCTAAGGAACATCATCAGGATTAAGCGCTTGGTCTCGTCTGGTGATCTTCCAACATTGGTTCATGCCTTTGTAACCTCATGCCTTGATTACTGTAATGCCCTATAGCTAGGGCTACTGAGGGTTGATATCCTCTGATTACAGCTAGTGCAGAATGCGATGGCCAGGTTGTTGACTGGCTCATCAAGGTCTTGCCATGTCACCCTGTGCTCCGTGACCTGCACTGGCTGCCTGTTCATTGGTGGATCACCTTCAGGGTCAGATTACTGAGCTATAAAGCCCAACATGGTCAGGGAATGTGCTACTTGCAATTTCTTCTTTGCCCTACCACCCCTCCACTCACTCCATTACCATGATGAGGGATTGCTAGAGGTTCCCAGGGTTCAACTTAAGACTTCTGGGGCCAGCTCTTTTGATTTTGTGGCCCCTACCCTTTGGAATTCTCTACCTCAATGGATTAGAGAGTGCTTGACCTTCGAGAGGTTTAAAACTACTCTGAAAGCCTATCTGTTTTGTCTGGCATTCCCTGATTCTAGCAACGTTTAGTTACCGCCATTAGTCATCTATAACTATGTTTTAAAACCCTGACTTTAAGTTTGATTGATGTTTTATATGGATGTTACTGTCTTATGTACAGCACATTGGTCATTTAGAAAATGCGCTATAAATAAAGTTTGATTTAATTTGATTTATTTTGTGAAAGAACTTAAATAAATCTATATCTGAAAGTCATTTATTTTGGGGTAGGAAAAAAATGTAACCCTTTTTAATATGAATACTTGTTCTACTGTTAACTCTGTGTTTGAGAGATTTATGATTTGTAATGGGTTTGCCTTCTCTCAAAGTCCTTTTTATACCTTGACTGTCTCTTCCTCTTTCCCCATTTTGTCTTTTTCCATTTTCAGCCTCTAGTACAGAGTTTTCTGGTTCAAATCCTGTGTTCCTTTTCTAAAAATTAACCAATTTCCACGCTCCTGATGAATCTGCTCTTTGTCTTCTGTTAAATCTGTTTCTGCTTCTTTTCTTCCCTGCTGTTGGACCATGCTCTTATGTTTTCATTTGGTGGCCAACTGAAAATGTTGTCTTGCTGGCCTGGTGGTGCTGAGGTTGAGATGCTGGATGCCACACCTGAGCTACACCGGTGACCTGGGTTTGGGAACAAGCCTGGGTCATCAGGGGTCAGCTGGGGTGGAGAAGTTGGATTGAGCTGCTAGCTCTCCTCTCCTGGGAGGGTTAGGCATCATTCCAGCTAGCGGACAGTGTCAGGAGGGAAAAGATGTCATTAGGGCGCTTGGCAGAAACTGTGTCTCAGCACAGCTACCTGCCTAGACTTTGGTCTTTCCACTGATGTCTTCTGGAGGTGGGGATTAGGGATCACACAGCTACCTTCACAACTATGTAAAAATCCCAACCCCACTGCCATGCAGCGTGATCGCCACAAGAGGGAATCAGCTCTACAGATTGGCAGTACACCGCAGTCGAGCCAGGGCCAGCTGAGTGGAAAAAATGTGATATATAAAAAACTGTTGCCTTTATCATAATCATTCTGGTCCTTAATTAGTTTTGTATGTTTTCTGTCTATTAGTTCTTTTTTCTATTGTGTTAATTTATTCTTCAATGGTCTATCCAGGTTAACAAATTCTGGGCATTTTTAATTGTACCATGATTTTCTTGGCTTCAATTATATCTTTGTTAAATCTTCACATTTTTCTGTGTCTTCTTTGATAATTAACATAATAAATTCAATTGCACAATCTTCTGCTAGTTTGTACCAAGCATCTCGATTTTTAAAGTTATCAAGTCCACAAGAAGGTACTTTGAGTACTCTGAGCCCTCACGGGATACGCCTTTTCTATATAAGTCTTGAGATCACAATGTTGTATGAAACATTCAGTTCTTGAATTAGTAATTTCTCCATGCCAAAAAGCATTTTTAACACTCACCTCTTCAGTATTCATTTTCTCACCAACTTTTCCACTGGTTCCAGCATTAGCTCCAATGAAATGATGGGGTGCCTGTTTCCTTCTTCATGTAATGTGGTCAGTGTCTCCATACTGAAGCTCTCAGGTTCCGTGCTTGTGCTAGTAACCAACTCGTTTCTTGACATTATTTCCTCCTTCTACTATGAGTTGATGAGTTGTAAATAATTTTATCTTTCTCAGGCTCATTAATGAAAAGTATAATGGCAGTTTCAGTGTGAGATTCACTAAGTTAGGTGTGCTGGCTTACTCCTTCTCTGGGAACAGGTGTGGCTGCACTTACTGGGTTTACATGATTAGCTCCTGCAAAATGTCCCAAAGGAGTCTGAGCACTCAAGTTGACCCAGGGGTGCAAACAGGGTGGCTAACCCCTGAACAAGACAAAGTCCCCCACATTTGATGCCCCATATGTATACTCTGCTGATCTCTATATCCTCCTACCCTTCCTAAAATCATATGATAAGGAACATTTTCTTTGTAAACAATACAAAGGCTCGTATGCAGTATATGGGTCCCAAAATGGCGGACTAGATTTCAGCAACTGATATTTCAAACAGTGACATCCCTACATACAGTTAGTAGTCGGGTAGATATAATCAGTGTTGGGTAAGTTACTTTTTCTCTTACTTTCTATTACTGTTGGAAACTTGTTCCAGAATGCTCTGTGCAGTCACTAGCAAGGATGGAGAAGTACTGGAAAATAATACACCTTACAGTTACAATTATGTATGTCTTTTATACAAAAGAAATACGTAACTGTAATTAATTAGATCTATTTGAAAGTAACTAATAACTAACCTATTACTTTCAAAAATGTACTCTGTTATAGTTATTTATTATTTTGTATTGTTTCTGTATAAAAAGAAATAAGTAACTATAATTGTAAGCTGTATTACTTTTCTAATACGTCTCTGTCATTGCTAGGGACTGCACAGAGCTTCCTGGAACACGTTCCAAATGTAATGAAAAGTAACTTACCCAACACTGGATATAATATCCTGCTCATGTTGGAGGGGGTCTTGGGGGCTTTGCCTCCCAAAACTTAAATGATCAGATTTATGGGGGAGTATGGGGGCACAGCCTCCCGATCTGTGGAACTGTCATCCGATTATTTTGATGGGACCTATAAACTGCATCCGCTCCCACCAAAATACATCTTATGAGTATGGATTGATTTATACAAACATTTTTATTGTGACTGCAAACTTAGTTTATTTATAGAATTATCAAAGTCAGATATAAAATATTTTTCTCCTCATTTCTTTCAGGCATTCATGATAAAAGTTAGTTGGCCTCTGGAAATTTGATTTGCCATGGAGATGTTCAAATAGATCCCCAGGATTACCATGAAAAATAAAGGCGATCACAGGACAACCATGTGAATAAGTTACTTTGAGCTCCACATACCAAATGTATAGTTCAAAATATAAAGTTTTCAAATGATGCCTGTTTGCTTAGAATACATGTAGCCATTTTGTAATTGCAAGTTTATTCACTGTGTATTAGTGCACTTTATCATGTATGTTAAGATAGTTTTTGTTACCTTTAATGGAGTTCTTACTGATGACATAGTCGGTGGAGGACTATAAAATTGAGGTCGTCTTCACTAATCAGTCACCTGACTAAGCCTAATTGATAGGTGAAGCACTGGGGTGGAGAGCAAATTTCACTTGGTGACTGGCATTGACCGTATAGCACTAGAGACTGGAAGAATAAAACTGAACTTTATTTCAACTTGGCTGAGGTTTGTGTATTTTGTTCCCTGTAGTGCAACAATTTTGGATATCATCTCATAAATGTGACAGGAGTCATTTTTAAATCCTGGATAAGATTTGTGTCTGCATTTCTGGTGTGAAATTACATTTTGCCAATATACTATAAATGCAATATAGACGTTGGTAAAGGAGTCATAAAATTACTATCATGAACCTTTGGGTCAAAATAAAAAAAAATACTATGTATTTATCTATAGATATATATATATATATATATATATATATATATATATATATATATATAATTAAGAAACTTTTCTGTAGTGCAGCCTTGACCCGGTGGGTATGCTTTGTGATGCTGTACCAGTGAGCTGAGTTTGGGGTGAGATCAGTGATCCTGCTGCATGGCATGAGGATGGGGGATGGTTCTGTTATGCAATGCCTCCCAGCCAGGGAACAATAGCTGCAGGGTTGTCCACATAGCCAGTGTACCATATAGTGAAGACAACTGTCCTCATGGCATAGGGCCTGCACCTCTACATGCATGGGTGGAATAGCTACTTGTGCATTGGCATATAGATGGACTGTTTGCCCTGTGCATCTGTATCTCAGGCACATTAAAGCACAGGGACCAGATGGCCCTGTGCTTCTGTAGACCACCAGAGAGACCCATGAATTCTTGACATGTGTTACTGCATGGAAGTTTAAGGCCCACAAGGGCTCTACACTTTGTAGATGGACAGAGTCTTCCCTTGGAGCAGGACACAAAGGGCCATGCACATATGCATCTGTTCATGCAGGTCCATTGACGAACAGCATGAATAGAATACAATTACACTGTCTCAAAGAAAGGTCATTCTTTTAAAAAAACATTGTTAATGCACCAGTTAGGGTTCAAGTTAATGCCACAAAACTAGGAAAATGTGCTGTTAGGGTTTCCAGTGGTAACTCACCACCTCCATCCCCGAGCAGCAAAAGAAAAAAAAAAAAATTAGGGTTTTGGGTCTGTGGAGTCTTGGTGAATCAGTGGTGGGGTTTTCCTTGGGGTTATCAACCCTAATGTCCACTTGTTCTCTGAGCAGACAATGTCAAATATGATCTCCTTTCTTCGCAAGAGGGCCCTGCATGAGGAAAGATATGACAGACTGCATTGCCAGCATGTGGCAAGACATACTTCTGTACCTTTGAAGAGTTATACCAAGAAGCACTGGCTTGAAGGATATTATTTCAGTTCAGTGCGGTAATAATAGCATGAGTATTTCAGTGCATCAATATATGCATATTACATTTACGCTAAAGCCACATTTCCACGCACTAACACTAGCAGCGAAACATCGGAACTTGCTAACTGCTGCTCAACTTGAATGCATCTCGAACTTGATTGTTCAATTTGCACCTCGAGCTTTGAGTACCTTTAAGCTCATTATTTCCACTCACTCCTTTACAGAAGTGGAGACTTAGTTAATAGAACAAGATGTGCAAAAATTTACTTATAAGCAGCTATGAAAAACTGTCCTTTAATTAAACTTTTATCATTTTCAAGTTTCCTGACAGTTTCTCCATTGCACATTGAAGTCCAGTACTGCTACTGTTTTAGGAACACAAACATATCTATCAAGAAAGTAACTTTTTAAATATGGGAAGTTCACAATTTAGAATCCTAGATACCAAACAGCCACCATACTATTATACCTCGACATATAGTTAACTCATAGCCATTTTCTAATCCCTACTTTTAGCTCTATGATCAGGGTCCTTTTAACATTAGTAATCAGCTACTTAGTTTTAAAAAATTGTCAGAGTCATAGTTTAAATCCTGCAATATAGGTATCACCTAGGGGAAAGGAAAAAGAAAATGCTCCTCTGAGCGTAGTAACTTCTAATAATCACACAGACAAGCCCATTAAGGCCTCCCATGGACAAAGGTGTCATACCTTATTTAACTTGGAAAAATAGCCTCTCAGCACTGACAGTGCTTCAATATTCCTCATTGCAAGTGAAGAATTTAACGATTCAGAAGAAAGATGTCAGAGGAGTTTCCATACCTCTGCTAAGATCCCATCACTTATATTCATTCTCTCCTTCATACATATCTGACAATTACAACTTACAGTCCCATACACTGATTGCTGTGGGATTGTATCCAGTGCAAAATGTGTATTTCAGATAGCTTTCTTACTGGATAGCTATCTCATAAATACTCTATGACCTTTCTGAATTCCAATAAAAGTGCTGCAACCGCTCTCTGCAATAAGGCAGCATTACAAAGCTTAGCAGGTTAAAATTCCAAATGCGGTAACCACATTCATACCACTCTATCCCATCTTTCGGAACACACAAATGTTAAACATTTTTAGTAGCTGCAAAACTGTAAACAGTGCTAATCAGTTAGAAACATCCTTATTTGCATCATTCCAGTAGCAGGATCTCAACAACAGACAATCAGTTTCACAGAACATCTCTGCTTACAGCACCTACTTAACGCTGGCTGCCTGCTGCTCCCGAGTGACATTTACAAAACAGATTCTTTCAGCAGGTGGCATAATCATGCTCCAGGGTTCAGTGGTTCACCTCCTGTTAGTGAACCAATTTTCTGAGTAGTTATGGCATTCACCTAGGCCTTTAGTTAAATAATTAAATAAACCTTGTGCAACCTTGTACACTTTGAAGGAGTGCTGTATTTCTTTCTCTATGGCGGATTGGAATAAAAGCTTCCTTTTAGCTGCTTAGTAGTTCCTTCTTATTTTGTGACTCAGAGTGCTGAGGGGTAGTCACATATTAGTCACTTTAGATAAACTGCAATGCACTGACTTGAAATAAAATTGTAATGCGCTGTTTTGATCAGTAGCTAGTTGACCATGCTAGTATTTACTGTGCTGCATTTTTCTTGCATGTTATTAACATGAAACTGGCTTGGAGCTGTACCTTATGCTTCAGACAGTAGGCTATGGACTAGGGGAGGCATAAGCATTAGGGTTGAAAATTTCAAGGAAGACCCTACCATTAATTTAAAGACTCCAGAAGAATCCAAAACCCTATTTTGTTTTTGTTTTCTGCTTTGACTGTGGGGTAGAGAGTAAGGATTTAAAACCCTAATGCCACATTTCCCTAGTTGATATATATATATATATATATATATATATATATATATATGCAATGTGTACCAACATAGTGCAGAAAAATTATTTATCAGGTCAAAATGTTGACTTGAGAAAAAATGAAACAAGTGCAGTTACTGCTCTGCTTCTTTTATTGCTTATTGATTTCTCATGGTAGCAGCTGATTTATTTTACTTCTTATAATGGGCTGACAGGGAATTATTTTGGGGCTGTTGAAAATTTAAACTTTTTGGTGTGATTTAAGTGAGGCTGTCATTTCTTTGAATTAGAAACCTATTTCTTTCAATTTCAAACCTATGTCAGTATGCTTTTAGTGGGGGCTATTATTTCCTTGCTGTTTTTACTTGCTATTGAAAATCTGAAACCTATTTTGGTGTGATTTAAACAAAGCTGTTATTTCCTTACTGTTTTTACTTGCTGTTGAAAATTTGAAACCTATTTTGGTGTGATTTAAGTGGGGCTATTATTACTGTTCTGTTTTACTTGCTTATTGTTGATTTCTCTTTGGCTACTGTTCTGGTTATCATTGTTTTACTCTTTTAACATTATACTACAGGAACTGATTTTTGTCTAGTCCTGTAGCTTGGGGAGGGTGCTAATTGTTTGGCCTTGGGCCTCAGCTACATGATAACTAGAGGCAAGCTGAGTCAGATTTGTGGTAGCTGGTTGCTTTTTGCTTCCATAAGAGGCTAGAAAGGGAAGAAATCAGATTAATTTTGGTGCAGTAACTGCTCACTGCTGCTTTTATTGCTTCTTTTACTGCTTATTGTTGATTTCTCTAGGTAGCAGGTTGATTTTTGACTTCTTATAAGGGCTAACGAGGGAATTATGTTATGGCTGTTGAAAATTTGAAACCTATTTTGGTATGATTTAAGTGAGGGCTGTTATTTCTTTGAATTAGAAACCTATTTCTTCTAATTTCAAGCCTATTTTGGTGTGTCTTTTAGTGGGGCTGTTATTTCTTGGATGTTTATACTTGTGGTTGAACATCTGAAACCTAGTTGGTGTGACTTAATTGGGGCTGTTATTTCCTTGCTGTTTTACTTACTGCTGACAATTTGAAACCTATTTTGGGGTGATTTCATTGAAGCTGTTATTTCCTTGCTGTTTTTACTTGCTGTTGAAAATGTGAAACCTATTTTGTGTGATTTAGTGGGCTGTTATTTCCTGCTGTTTTTACTTGCTTATTGTTGATTTCACTTTGGCTACTGTTCTGCTTATCTTGTTTTTTTTTTTGCTCCATTAACATTTTAGAGCAGGAACTGAGTTTTGCCTAGCCCTGTAGCTTAGGGGGTGCTAATTGTTTGGCCTTGGGCCTCAGGTATGTGATAACTGGAGGTGGGGCTGTCAGATCTGTGGTAGCAGGTTGCTTTTTGGCTTCTCATAAGAGGCTAGAAAGGAATGAATCATTAATTTCAGTGCAGTAACTGCTCACTGCTGCTTTTATTGCTTATTGTTGATTTCTCTTGGCAGCAGGTTGATTTGTTGACTTCTTAGAAGGGGCTAATGGAATTGTTTTGGGGCTGTTGAAAATGTGAAACCTATTTTGGTGTGATTTAGGTGAGGTTCTTATTTCTTTGAATTAGAAACCTGTTTCATCTAATTTCAAATGTATTCTGGTGTGCTTTAAGTGGGGCTGTTATTTCTTGGGTGTTTGTACTTGCTTTTGAAAATTTGAAACCTATTTGTGTGTGATTTAAGTGGGGCTATTATTTCCTTGCTGTTTTACTTAGTGTTGAAACCATGAAACCTATTTTGGTGTGACTGAAGTGGGACTGTTTTTTCTTGCTGTTTTACTTGCTGAACATTTTGCCCTACTGCCACCCATGCCCCCACTGTTATTTAAATGTCCTGTTAAATCAGATTGACAGGAGCCAAGCACAGGGTGGGAGTGGCATGCAGGGGAGTAAGTTTGGCCTCAGCACAACAAGTAACATTAGCGTAGAAGTGCAGTCAACTCAGGGGCTATCGTAGCATAATTACAAAAAAAAAACCTCACATCAAGTAAAATACTTCCAAATAACCAAACACAGAGATCTAAAAGGTGAGCTACATGTCTAGAGGTAACTGAAGGTGGACTTCAGAAACAGACAACTAGTGTAATAGCTAACAGACAGATAGTGTAATAGTGTAATTACACAAATAGTGTAATAGCTATATTAGAGCAGAATAATGTGGGGAGTGGTGCAATGCAGTTGATGCTGGGCAGCCATATTCAAGCAGACCTTCTGGATGCTGTGGTGGTGCCTATCTCCAGGCATCTTTCTGGACTGTGGGATGAGGTATCTGACTCTGGGTGGAGGTAAACTGGGTCAGGAATACCTTTGCCCCATCCAGAGACCACCCAGTCCAATGCTGCTGCCTTAAAGGGTGCCAAGAATGAGGAGTAGTTGGACAGCAGTAGGCTCAGAGAGGGTTAGGATAGTTAGGCAGAGGCATCCTAATTCTATCCCTCCAGACCTCATATGCAGCACTGATGAATGGGGACAACCAGACAGAGACACTCAAAATAGTGGAAGGAAGGATGTGGATGTCAACTGAGGAGATGACTATAGTGGGAGGAGCAGTGAACCCCAGAGGAGGAGGAAGTAAATCCTGTTGTGGGACTCTATCATATGGGGTACTGAGGTAGGAACATGCAACGGGGGAAGGCAGGTGAGGTGCCTACCAGGTGCCACGAGTGTGAAAGAATGGGAGGAATATCCTGGGGATCTCTGGGAAGGCAAGATGGGAAAGGAGGGAGAATTAGATGTCATTACCCACCTAGGAACTAATGACCTGGCAAACAGGGGAGCCTAAGGACATTCAGGAAAGTTTAGAAAATTGGGGACAGGATCTCAAACAAGTAGCTACATCCGTCGCCTTCTCAGAAGTACTGCTTGTGAGAGGAATGGAAACATAGGGGCATGCACCAGGAACTTTAACATTATTGAAGAACTGTCTGCGAGGAAGGGTTCAGATTGATTGGTGGCTGGGGACTCACCTGGAGGGATGGGGGCTTCTTCAAGCTTGATGGCCTACAACCATCCTGAAGGGGAATACAAGCACTCTATGAAAAGTTTAAATGCTACATGGACAAGATTTAAACTAGCCAAGTGGGGGCAGGTCAGCAAGGATGGAACCTAATTGACCACCCCACTTAGCTAGCAGTGGAACCAGAGAACATGAGGAATAGATATCACTACAAAGCAGTGTGAAAAAGATGGAGACAGGCAACCAAAGATAGTTCAAAACAGGAGAAAATACAACAGAAGAGCAGACAGCAGGGAGAACCAGGGATACAGGACAACCAGGAAGGGACTGGAGTAGAATAGCAAAACAGACCAGGAAGGTCACATCATGGAAAGCCATTTATGCTAATACCAGGAGCCTTAGCAACAAGATGGAGGATTTGGAGGCTGCCATGGTGCAGTAGGACTTGAGCATTGTGGCCATCACTAATGATAATGATGACTGGGAGATGGCCATACCTGGCTACTAACATATTCAGAAGAGACTGGGCAGGCAAGAAGGAGGAGGACTGGCACTTTATGTGAAAGATGGCATAAAGGCCACAGAGATCCAGGAGGAACAAAATGGGGGGATACTGTGGGTTACATTGGAAAGGAAAAGGGTCAGCCATCCACACAGGTGTGGTCTACAGATCACCGCCCAGGAGAAAGAGACAGATAGAGTTAATGCTAGCCATCCAAAGGATGGCAGACAAGAAGGAGGTGATGCTGGTTGGAGATTCTCAGTATTTCAAACATGGACTGGAGCTTCCAGCAGCAGCATCATCTAGGAGCAGGTTTATCCTGACTCCTTCAGGATGCCTTCTTCAAGCAAATGGTCATGGAACCAACTTGACAGAAGGCAATACTGGACCTCGTACTCACAGCGGTGACAGTGTGATGGGTAACAGTGGGGAGCACCTGTGAACAGTGACCACCGGTCACTGTGGTTTAAAATCAGAAAGTACAGAACCAAACTGCACAAAAACACATATCTTGGAATTTAGGAAGGCAGATTTTGGGAAAATGGGGACATGCTTGAAAGAGGCACTAATAGGAATAGGGAGGGAATCGAGGTGGAGAAACAGTGGGCACTATTTAAAACAGGGATTACAAGAGCAACACAGTTATGCATTAAGTAGGTTAGCAAGGGAAAGAATAGGAGATCATTGTGGTTTCTAAGAAGGTATGGCGGAGAAAGTGAAAGCCAAAAGATCGCATTCAGGCAACACAAAAGACACAAGCAGAAGGGGATAGGGAGAAGTACCACGAAATGCAAAGGGAGGCATGGAGGTTGGGTAAGGTAAGCAAAGCTCAGACAGAAGAACACATCACAAAATCAGTAGGTAGAGGGACAAAACCTTTACAGGTACATAAGTGAAAAAAGAAGAGCGAATGGAGAGATAGTGATACTGAAGGGGAGGACAGGGGCAGCATGGAGGATGACAACAGTAAAGCTGACATACTGAACAGATATTTCTGCTCAGTCTTTACTGAGGAAGGGGAGGAATCAGGTCTAAAGGGAGTATAAGAGATGGGAAGGGCACTAAATGGACACAAATCCTTTACACAGGAAAGGATCCAAAGGAACTGGAAGGAATAAGAATCAGTAAAGCACCCGAGGGTCCTAAAGCAACTAAGTGGCTAAATGCTGGCAATCCTGTTTAGCCATTCACTGGAAACAGGTGAGGTCCCGAAGACTGGAGGACAGCAGATGTAGTCCCCTTATACAAAAGTGGGAATAAAGAGGAAGCGAGGAACTACAGACCAGTCATCCTGACCTCAGTAGTGGTGAAGATCATGGAAGCACTGCTGAAGGAGAGATTGGTGGAACATCTGGTTACCAACAGACTACAGGACCTAAGGCAGCATGGTTTCACCAGGTGCAGGTCATGCCAGACCAACCACATTGAATTTTTGACTGGATGACAAGGAGGGATCAATGGAGGGCAGCGGATGTGGCCTATCTGGACTTTAGCAAGGCCTTTGACACTGTGCTGCATAGAGGCTGTTAAACAAACTGGAGATATGGGAGTGGGCAGGACAGTAGTGAGGTGGCTGGGTAATTGGCTGGGTGGCAGAACACAGAGGGTGGTGGTAAATGGCTATCATTCCACAGAGGAAAGAGTGACCAGTGGTGTGTTGCAGGGATCAGTGCTGGACTGGACCCATTCAACATCTTCATCGGTGATATTGCACAGGACCTAGAAGGCAGAATTTCCTGTTCACTGATGACATGAAGCTCTGTAACTGAGTAAGCATTCAGAGGGTGCATATAGAATGAGGAGAGACCTGCAGAAGTTTGAAGAATGGTCAAGGGTTTGGCAGTTGAAATTTAATGCAAAAAGTACAAAATAATGCATATGGGCACAAAACCCTGGAACAACATATCAGTTGTGGGGGTGAGGATGTAACATGCATCAAGCAGGAAAGGGACCTTGGGGTTATCACTCTCTGATGACCTCAGGTAGGAAATAGTGCAACAAGATGGCAGGTAAAGTAAATAGGATGCTGGGATGCATAGGTAGGGGCATCACCAGTAGGAAAAGGAGGTCATAATTCCACTATACAAGACACTAGTGAAGCCCCACCTGGAGTACAGTGTCCAGTTCTGAGACCTTACCTATCTAAGGACATAGATAGGGTGGAGAAGGTTAAGAGGAAGGCAACAAAGATGGTAGATGGATTGCATCACAAGTCCTATGAGGACAGGCTGAAGGACCTGAATATGTACTCCCTGGAGGTGAAAAGGAGAGAGGGATATGATAGAAATATACAGGTACCTTACGGGAGGAACAGGGTGGTGGAAAACACTATTTTCTAGTAAAAGATGTTCCAGGACTAGAGGGCATGGGATGAAGTTGCAAGGAGGGCAATTCAGAGGAAATGTGAGGAAGAATTTCTTCACAGAAAGGGTGGTGAACAAGTGGAACACCCTGCCTGAGGAAATGGTGGGGCTGAGACAATCACAGGATTTAAGAATGCATGGATAGATATAAAGGAATCCTGGAGGTCAGGGGTAAGGGGCAACAGACTTCTAGAAAAACTTAAAGTGACCTTACATGCTCAAAGCGGGCAGACCGGGTGGGCCATAGGCCCTTATCTGCAGATAGTATCTATGTATATATGTATCAAGTGATTTCTCTTCACTTTATGTGTATTGACAAAGGAATTGCAGAAAATCATTTATCAGATCAAAAATGGAACTAAAGAAAAATGGAGCTAAATGATTTATCTTCACTTTTTCATTTATTACACTTAGAACACTGCTGTCAATCACTCAACTTGCCAGACTAATTCCTAGACATTCTAATTCTGAACTAGCAGCAGTTGAACTCTCTACTGCCTTCACTTTCATTCTGCATCAGTCAATGTATACAGCAGCAGCCCACTTCTTTCAACTGTCTCAGAAAACCAGAAACGTGGCTCTTTTATGTAAAACACTGCATATCCTCCCCAAAATGAAATTTACCTCATAAATATGTTGTTCAATAGCTGTCACAGGCTCCATTTCCCACTCAAGTGGCATCTCCCTACAGCATCATGAATAGCAGAACACAAGTTTTTTTTTTTTTAAATTATGAACTCCTTACCCTAATACTCTGAAGCCAATCAGAAATGCATCTCAGCACCTCACACCACAAATGGGCCCTCCACCTGGCAGAAACTTTTCCTCCTCCTCAATACAAAGAGATATTCAACCCAGAGAGATTGATGCTCTACACACTCAGTAAATGTGCTCAGTAATGAACCTGCCATGATTTTCTGATATTTTCATCACCCCTTCCCTCCACCAATCATCTGCCACATCTAGTATCAGTGTGTCATCCTAACAATGCAGTCACCATGGCAACACAGTTGGAAACAAATGCAAACCACCAAAAACATAAAGTTGTTGTATACAAAAAGTTTGAAATAAGTGCAATTAACCAGAAGGTCCTAACACATTGCATAAATCAAAAATGCAATATGACCTGGTGAAAATAAGCTGTTTATCTGCAGCTGGTGAGACTAACCTCAGGACATGTATCTTGTGGCTCAGCCACACATGGGGTCCTGAGATCAACCATTCTTTCATGCCAAATAAATTACTTAGTTGCATCACTACTATGATATATATATATTATAGCGGCGTGGTCTCGCCACTATAGTTAGGGTTCAGCGGTCAATTACATACTAAAGCCAAAAGTCTGCATGTTAATAACTTTGGACCCATTCAATGGATTTGCCTGAAATTTGGTACATATGGATCTCTTGATTTGCAAAATTGCATTTCAGTTGGACTTACGGTCTTTGTGTATGAAAGCACTGAAAATGCAAAATTATCCATTTTGGAGGCATCTTTTGAGATTCTGAATGTGGTCCTGCATGGCCATCGTGTGGCATGTTGCTCTGCAAGATGGCACATCTGAAGGAACTTTGGTGGCCGATCATGCCGCTTTTGTTTGGTGAAAAATATTAAGGCATTCAAAAGTTATGGCTCTTTTAAATTCCCATTATAAGTCAATGGAAAATTTATATGTATGTTTTGTAACAAAGAATGGGGTTTTGGCCATCTCATCCCGCTGTTGGTCAAAGAATTTGCAGCCTCTCAGTTCAAGAATCTTTGTCCCAAGGAATTTTCAAATTCTTTGACCGTGAGGTCCGCCATCTTGTTTTCAGTTTTCCGATCAGAAAATACAAATATCTCGGTCAGGGTGACTTCTGAGGTAAAACTTGGAAGAGTTTTACTCAGGGAACCCCGATCTATCGAGCCATGGCTTTGGTTCCATCCAAATCAGTCGAAAAATAGAGTTTTCAGCTTTTTAAGTCTTTATTCGCAGCTCGGTAATGATCTTTGATCGTGAGCCTGCAAATTCTTTGATCGTGAAGATTCTTTGATCATGATCTGCATCATGAAGCGAGGGACTAGATGGACAGATTTTAAAATGTGTTTTGCAGCCCAGGGGTGCCCTACAAAGGTATATAAGGGTGGGTTTTGCTCAGGAGCCTTGCTAGCCCCATCTGAATAAAAAAGTTTTGTTTTCATTATCCCTGGTAGTCTAGCGGCCCTCCCCATCATAATACTGTCCATAGCGATCTGTCTATCCCTGGTAGTCTAGGGGCCCTCCCAATGAATATTTTATGCGTATGTTGTGTTTTATCTGTGGTAGTCTAGTGGCCCCCACCCATGTATGTTTATTTATTTTCTTCTCATATCCCTGGTAGTCTAGTGCCCCTCATCTGTATTTCTGATTATTATTATTATTCCTGGCAGTCTAGCGCCCCTGCCCCATCAAGCAACAAAACAACAAGCATCTTCACTGTCCTGGTAGTCTAGGTGTTTCACCCCCTCAGCTTGTTACCACCAGCATTCTCGCTTTCTCTCAGCTGGCAACTGGCAGGCTCTTATCTTACTTCATGGAGCCACCGACTGTTGTATTACATGGTGCACTTATTAAAACAGGCATTCACAACAATTTCAGAGTGCCTGTTTGAATTAGCACTCATAATATACACAGTCGGTGGCTGGGCCAGGAGGTGAGAAGGGGCTGTGCCAGTCGCCAGCTGGGGAAGGGTGGGGGTGCTGGGTGGGCTGGCATGGCTGGGTGAGGGGCCACTAGACTACCAGACATCGGAGATGCTTATTTATTTTATTGTGATGGGTGGGGACTGCTAGATCACTAGGTATTATTAATAATCAAATACAGATGGGGGTAATTAGACTACCAGGGATATGTGCAAGAAATATAAATAGACATACATGTGGGGGGGAGCCATTAGACTACCATGGATAAAAACAACATATTCATAAAATACTCACTGGGGCCACTAGACTGCCAGGGATAGACAGATCGCTATGGACAGTATTATGATGGGGAGGGGGCCGCTAGACTACCAGGGATAATGAAAAATAACTATTTTTATTCAGATGGGGACGAAGTAGCCCCATGAGCAAAACCACCCTTTATACTGTATAGGGTACCCTGGCTACAAAACATAGTTTAGGGCCCGCTATCTCGCCTCGCTTTGTTCGCAGAGAGCAATTTCTTTGATCGCGAGATTCTTTGATCGCAATCATGCATCATGAGTGAGGGACAAAATGGCCAGATAAAAAAATAAATTTTCTCCAGCTCAGGAGTGTCCTAGGAAGACAAATGAGGGTGGGTTTTACTCAGGCGCTTAGCTTCTGATGAACCATGGTGGTGGTGTGTCAATGATGTTGAATTTTGTAAATTATACAAGTTTTTATTCTTTGTTCATGAGCCTGCAAATTCTTTGATCATGAGCTTGCAAATTCTTTGAGCGTGAGATTCTTTGATCGTCATCTTTGATATGAGGGAGGGACAAGCTGGTCAGATTTTTTATAATGGAATAGATAGGAAAGTTTTATTAATCTTTGATATTGAATATCTTGGAAACGGTTTGGTCTTTTGACTTGAAATTTGGAGGAATGAAAGGTAACAACCCACAGATGTACCTTTTGGTGCTTTGATCAAAAAATATTACAGGTCAGCAAAGCTACGGCACTACAAAGTTGAAATTTTTACCACAGGATAACATTCGCGCCCGCCACATTATAGGAATTCTTTTGTCACCCTGCTGCAAAATAACGGTTTGGTCATTTGGGCTGAAATTTGGGGAAAGGAAGCCAACATCCAGCAAATGTGAATTTTGGTGGTTTGGTGAAAAATATTACAGGGCAGCAAAGTGACGGCATCTGAAGTTCACGCTTTTTGCCATAGGTTAACATTATGGAGTCCATCCCGATCTTTCAGGGCCCGGTATCTTGAAGCGGTGCAGAGATACGGACTTTCATCACAAAATGCTTAGCCACTCAAACAGGGGCCTAGTACAAAACTATCCAGAAAAGTCATCTTTCATAGGAAATTTTCATTTTTTTCTACGTCATACAGTTCTTGAGATATAAGCAATTTAGTATTCCAAGTCCTAATTTTCTACTCGAGGAAAATTATTATGCATACATTTTTGTTTTCACTGTGTTTTTCTATGCAGGTTTTGGGGAAAAAGAAGGTGTGCCTTTCATTACTGTGCCATAATGTTTCATTGCACTTACGTTGCCGATTCGCATCACCGTTCCTGTCTCGCCACCATGTGTGTTACGGTTTGCATTTTGTTTGGACTTTCTTTTTCCATTTTGTTTGGCATTATTGTTGCTGTTACCGATACCATTTGCATTTGCAATTGCGGTATCATGCCTGTGCATTCTGGTTTGCGTTCCATAAACCCTTGCATTTCTGTTTCTGTTGGCTTTATTGTTGCTGTTACAATTACCATTTACGTTTACAATTACGGTACCATGACTGTCGTGTAATGGTTTGCATTTCTGTTCACGCTTGCATTTGCATTTACATTTCTCTTTCCTTTGACGTTATTGTTGCTGTTACCACTACCATTTGTATTTACAATTGTGGTTCCATGATTGTCGCAGCGTAACAGTTTACATTTCGTGCGTGCTTGTTTTCTGTTTACTTTAGCGATATTGTTGCTATGCTCGTTACCATTTAATGTTTACAATTGCGGTACCGTGAATGTGTGCATTACCACTCTGCGTTCTGTACGCACTTCTATTTGTATCTCCGCTTATGTCACTGTTTGCTTCGGTGTCACTTTGTGCTTGCATTTCTATTACTGTTTGCATTACCATTTACATTTACATCACCATGTGCATAACCCTTGCACTTGTGTTTGCGTTGCACTTACGTTACTATAGTCACACAAAATCACATGTTGGGAGCATGAGGCTTGAAGGGCCCATGCTCCCACCAACAATGCAACTTTCTACTTTTCTATTCTTTCTTAAAATGTAGGAAATTCTATGCAAAAATTAATTAATGCATCAGTTAGGGGTCTTCTACACTGACAAAAAGTGAAATTTGATTAGGGTTTCCATCGCTCACCCCACCCACCCTGCCCCCGCAACAGTCATCGGGGTGTGCATTGGGGCCATCGGTCCTAACTCTCACCCTATTCTCCTACACTGCACCACCTCAGCTTGTTTACACATGAGATGGGGTGAGAGTTAGGACCAACAACCCCAACACACACACCCGATCCTGTTGGTGGGGACAGGTGGGGTGGGGTGAAGGGTGGGAACCCTAATGTCAAATTTCTCACTTTTGTCACTGTAGAAGAACCTAACTGATGCATTAACAAAATTTTTGCATTGAATATATATGAATAGAATATATATATATATATATATATATATATATATATATATATATTATGGTACCAAGTACCTACCATAGTTAGGGTTGAGTAACACTTTTAAGGTTAAAGGTCAAATTTTTCACCTTAATAACTTTACCACCGTTCAACGGATTTGCCTGAAATTTGGTATCGCATTGGGCATGTGGTAGATCTTGGGATCTGCCAACTTTTGTATTGGTTGGATATACGGCTGTGGAGTTATTTAGCGACAACAAAATGTGCAATTACACTTTTTGCAAATTCTTTGCTCTCACCTACAGGTCACGGTTTCGCAACTGGTCCGAACACTTCGAACGTGCGGTCAAGTCCTGATGTGATCTCTAATTTTGTGAAAAAAATATTAAGCGGTTCAAAGTTATTCAAAAACAATTTCCATTATAAGTCAATGGAAAAGTTAACAAAAAGTGCAACACTTTCAAAATGCACTTTTTAGTGTCGTAAATGGCTCTAGTAGTGTCAGCAATCTACCATTTTGTTTTCAGTTAGTGATCAGAAAATTGCTTTGCATTTAAATTGGGAGCCTCTAGGACACAATTCTTTCTGTGTTCACCTAGTCGGACCCTGAGGATGCTAGCCATGTCTTTATTTTGGGTAAAACACCCCAGAAATGTTTTTCAAATTTCTGGAATCAGTAGTGTCATAGTATTGTCACACCTGTGACACTTTCACAAATATTTGAAAATTGCCACAAATTGCGACATTCTTTTTCCAGACTATGGCCAAAATGACAGAGTTCTTTGCCACCCTGCTGCAAAAGAACGGTTTGGTCTTTGGGCTGAAATTTGAGGAAGGCAGCCAACATCTCACAGATGTACCCTTTTCATGGTTTGGTGCAAAATATTGCATGGCTGCCAAGTTACAGTACTCTGAAGTTGGCATTTTTCCCATAGACTAACATGGTGGTGTATACGTGCCTTTCGGGACTCGTGTCTAAAAGCGATCACGAGATACAGATTTTTGTTATGATTGCATGGCCATAGGCTATGTAATAGCAAACGATCCAGGAAAATCACGATTTTGTGAAATTAACTTTTTTTTCTATGCCAGGCGGTTGTTGAGATATTAGAAATTAAGTACTTCAATGCTCATTTTAGCTTGATACCCATTACAATGCATACATTCTTTATACACGCCTGTGTTTCTCTATGCACCTGTTCAGCAGAAACAGGGTGTGCTTCCATTACTGTAACAGTTACTGTTTCCACTTGCGTTATGTCCCGTTTAGGTTACCGCCCATGTATGCCACCTTGTGCATTACCCTTTGCATTGTCATTTGCACTGCGGTTTTGTTTCTGTTACCATTTGCCTTTCCACTACTGTTTCTGTTTGTGTTTTTGTTTGCATCACCATGCGCATTGGCATTGCGTTTCTGGCAGCCCTTTCATTTGCATTTCCATTTCTCTTTCGTTCTGTGTCTTTCTTGCTGTTACTGTTACCATTTGCATTTGCACTTGCATTACTGTGCCCGTCGCATTACGGTTTGTATTTCCATATGCGCTTGCGTTTTCTTTTGCATTTCTGTTTCCTTTGCTTTTATTGTTGCTGTTACGTTACCATTTGCATTTACAATTGCGGTACTGTGATCGTAACGTGTTTCAGTTTGTGTTCCATACACGCTTCTGTTCCCATTTCTATTTCTGTTTCCTTTGGTGTTATTCTTCATCTTAACTTTATCATTTGCATTCACAATGCGGTACCATGCCTGTGCACATTACGGTTTGCATTTACTTGTCGTGCGCTTGCGTTTGTGTTTCTGTTTCTGTTCCCTTTCGTTCTTTTTGCTATGACACTTAACATTTCCATTTAAAATACCACTGCCATCACTGTTCACATTATCAGTTCGTCTTCATATGTGCTTTAATGTCCATTTCGTCACTGTTAAGCCGAGTGTCACTTGCGGCTTAGCGTTTCTATTAACGTTTCCTTTACCATTTACATTTGAGTTACCATGTGAGCCACTGTTGGTGCTTCTGTTTGCATTGCTATTACTGTTACTATGTCACAAGACATCAAGTGGTGGGCCCCCACCACCGCATTACATTCACTATTTCTCATCATCATTCTCAAAAAGAGCGAAATTAGAGGAAAAAAATCCATTTAATGCATCAGTTAGGATTGTTCCACAGTGACAAAAGTGAGAAATTCAGTGTTAGGGTTGAAAGCCTCCTTGGACCCCTCCAGCCCACCCCAACCAGCATTGGGGGCAGCGTTGAGTCATCGGTCTAACTCTCACCCCATTCTCCTATTCTTCCAGCTTCTTTACACATGTGATGGGGTGACAGTTGGGGCCGATGACTTAATACCAATGCTGCAGTGAGGGTGGCTGGAGGGTCAAAGGGCTTTCAACCTAAAACTGAATTTCCTCACTTTGTCACTGTGAAACAACTCTAAATGATGCATTAAACAGAGTTTTTTTCTATATATATATATATATATATATATATATAGATATATATGTATATGTATATGTATATGTATATGTGTATATGTATATATATACATATATGTATATATATATATATATATATATATATATTTATTTGGTTTTGTTTACGGTAGGTGAGTTTGCCATAAAGATGACTATTTACAGTCATGACCCAGGAGGATTGTCACTAATAGAGATATTTCCGCTCCCTTCCCACCCTTCCCACTGCAGAGAGGCACCAGACAAGGCTGTCCCTTTCCCTCTACTATTCATCATCACCTTGATCTCCTGATCAGGAGCTCCTAGTCACCCTGGATGTTACCGCATCCCTCGAAACCCACTAATTTTAGTTAACACCTATCGACGGAGGACATGCTGCTCACACTATCCAACCCCAATCTAGCTGTACAGGTGGTGCTGTTAATTCTGCAGGAGTTCACAGGCCTCTCTGGTTTATCACTAAACCAGAAGAAAACAACACTGGCCCTGTTGAATACAAAGTGTGGCTACAACTGTCTAACAGGCACCAACATTACTTGGGCCCCAAGGTTTTCCCTATCTGGGGTCTTTATCCCTGCGGCATGGGTGGATCTTGAGAAGAACAACTTTGCCCCTCTCTTGACTTGTTTCTCAGCAGAAATGCAGAGATGGTGCAAATGCGGCTGTCCTTAAAAGGTAAAGTGGAGGCAATCCGAATGTTCGTACTATCGAGGGTTCTGTACCTCTTCAGCAGCCTTCCCATACCATTATCTCCTAAGCTTTTTCCTCCCTTGACAAGCTTATTTTCTCCTTCCTATGGGAAGGCAAGGCTAGCACACTGCGGGCGTGCTAAGACGCGAGGCCCATTGATCTAAAGGGGCCTTGGTTTGCCCTGATTTGGAGGATACCACCTAGCCTTTAGGCTGGCTCAAGCCACTGCATGGTCTGACCCTGGCCCCACCCCTTCTGCCATAGGTAACTCTTGAATCCACCCTGCTCCCTGGCAATTCCTTTTTCATGCTCCTTATGGACAAACAGCCACCCAAAAACAAATTACTCCTATTATGGAGCATACCTGCAAGATGTGGCATCAGGCTATGAACTTGACGGGATCCTGAACTTCGGATCATTCCCCTGATTATTTACGCCCCTTTGTGGCATAAAATTAATCACCATGGACCATAAACCTCTGATTTGGCCCCATTGGACCTCTAGGGGCATTTGTGTCATGGGAGATCTTCTTCTCACCGACAGTCTGGCGTTGATGTCCTTTGAGCAGTTGCAGACTCGCTTCAGCCTCCAGAGTCATGATTTCTGGAGATATCTCCAATACGCAGTGCCCATACCTCTCTCGGCCAAACACAAAGTGTTGGGTCCATGGGAGTGTCTTACCATGTTGCACAGACCTGAGCAAGGGCAGGGGTGGGTGGGACTCTTCTATAATGTGCTGAGAGATTCACAGCTGGATACCACCTCTGCATGCTGAAGGGCATGGGAGTTGGATCTCCGATGTACTCTGACCTCACAGGTGTGGAACAATTGTTTAAAGTGGCCCATACAGCTTATGAGGATGCCAGGAGCCACCTGATTCAACTAAAAATTCTCCTAAGGTGGTATAGGACACCTGCAGTGCTCTTTAAAATCGGGGTGTTGAAGCATGACAAATGCTGGAGGTGTCAATCCTCCCAGCCCACCTACTTCATATTCTTTGGTCCTGCCCAGCCCTTCAGCCATTCTGGACCTTAGTATTGCAGGATTGCTCAAGAATCATGGGGACAAGTCTCACCCTATCCCAGGACTTGCTCCTTCTAGGTGATTCCTCCATGCTGGACCCAATTTGACTCCACTTAAAATGTGGACCTTTGCCATGCTTATGGAGGCCAAGGGCCATCCCGATGAACTGGGGACTAACCAATGACCTCTGTGGCTGCTTGGTGAGCTACCCTCTCTAGACTGGCATCTTTTGAGAGGCTCACAGCTGTGGAAAGGGCCAACTTCACAGATTTCACAAAAATGGGATGCGTACCTATGACTCCTAAGTGATCACCACATGGTCTATGTGGTCCGTAAAGTCATAAGCCCCCAAACCTCCCTCCCGGACCCTGCTAGCCAGATCCTTTAAGTCATTAGCTCTCACACCACTCCTGCTGTACCTGACTATGGCTGACTGGTCCTTCATCCCTCAGGCTCCTCGATTGATGTTGCGCTAGACAGCTTCAAAAACATGTTCCTGAGGGTATGGGATCAACACGCACCACTAAATAAAAACAGAGTTAGGGGTTCCCACCTACCCTGGATATCCACCAATATCATATGTCAAAGCTGCTCCAGGGACCTGGCCTGGAAAAACACAAAACTACTAGCTCCCACCAAGACCTACAAACTTACGTGCCTCCGTAACTCCTGTACCAAGGCGATTCACCTAGCCAAACAGAAATACTTCGTCGGCTCTGCGCAAATCATAACCACCCTTCCCTCTTCTGGAAACCCATCAAATCTCTACTAACCCCGCCTACCCAACCACCTACCCCTGCTCTGTCAATCAGTGGCCAGGCCACCACTGACCCATATGAAGTAGTCATGGCTTTCAACATACACTTTACCAACAGTGCAGCTTCCTGGTAAATAGTCTCCCCCCTCCCACCCTGAGAACTCCCTCTCCCAACCCACAGCCTCTATCCTCCCACCTCTCCTTCTCCTTCTGACCTGACACTCCGGCTGAAGTCCCAAAGCTCTGTGCAACCTAAACCCTAACAAGGGCAATTGCCCCTCTGGCTTGAACTGTAGACTACTCCAGCTGTCAGCTCCTGCAATAGCCGCTCCATTAGCCGAATTGTTCAACCTCTCCTTCTCAACGTCTTCAATACCCACCACCCGGAAGCTGGCTACTATCATCCTCTGCCGAAGGGGTGACCCCGCCTCACCTGGGAATTACCCCCATCTCCCTCCTCCCAACTCTGGCTAAGATACATGAACAACTTGCCCTTGCTCAATTCTCCCAGCACCTAGCTGATTCTGCTTTCTTCACCCCATACCAATCTGGTTTTGAAAATCTCATTCCACCACAACCTCCCTACTAAGAGTAACAAGCGATATCCTCTCAGGTATGGATAAAGGGCATATCACGTCGGCTATATTTATTGATCTGGCCAAAGCCTTTGATACCGTCTCACACACTCTCCTTATAGATAAACTAAAGGCTTCGGCCTCTCCACCCATGCCACTAACTGGTTCGGGCATACTTGAGCTGACAGACAACAAGCGGTGAAAATTGTCCTCCACCTATCACCCCTCTCCCTATCACTACAGGTGTCCCTCAAGGGTCAGTCTGGGCCAAATCCTATTCTCGGTTTTCCTTAATGAACTCCGCTAGCCTGCTCCCACTCATCTATCCAAATGTACGCAGATGATATGGTATTATACAACACTGGCCCTCCATGGTAACAGTACATGACCACCTTCAACAGGACTTCAATGCTGTACAACACTGGCTCTCTACAAACCAGCTGTTCCTAAGCATAAAAAGACTGTTTCTCTAACTTTCAGTTTGAAGTAGCGTCTCCCGGCTCGCTGAGTGCCCCCTTCAAACCCTGACCACTCATCCTTAGAATCCTGTACCTCATTTCCGATATCTAGGTGTTTGACTCAACCAAAACCTAGATTTCTACTCATGTGGAATCCTTGCACAAAAAACTTAATCCTAAACTAGGGGCCCTCTACCGCAACAAAGGCTGCCTGTCCACCACGGTCAGGTGGGAACTTGTGCAAAAAATGATTCTTCCGATCTTTGACTACTCTGATGTGGTCTATGGCGCTGTCTCACCGTCTGCTCTGGTCAGCCTGGACACCCTTTCCACTCCTTCTGCAGTTTCATACTGGAATGTCCAAAATTGACCCACCACTGTGACCTATACAGCTTCCTGTCCCTCCCCTCACTTGTGGACCTTGGCTAATCCACTGCTCCAGAGTTGCTGCTAAATACTGGTCCCATTCCTCCCACCCTCCTGGCCTCATCCTAACTTCTCAGCTCCCCGCGTGACCGCGGCACTCGGATGCTAGGCTATTCCAAATCCCTCTTATCGCACCTCCATGGGCCAGGCAGCACTAAGCTACCAAATACCAAAACTCTGGAATGACCTACCAACAGATATCCACCACTACTCCAATCACAGACACCTCAACACCCGCCTCCTAGAACACTTCCTCTCGGTCTGCTCTTGCTCCCGCCAGTGCCCTCTAGGAGGCCCTAATTTCTGTTGGCCTACTAATCAGCATAAAATTGCATATTATAACCACCCAGCTAGTATAAGCTATACTTGAGTGCTCCCTCCCTCTCTCTAATCTAGCTCAATATTCTATGGAGGCACTCACCTCTCTCCTACCTAAGTTATGTCTTGCTGTTGCTCTTAGTATCTGGATATAAGTTCATGTCTACCCTAGCTACCTACTGTATAGGCTCCATAACAGTGCCTCCTCATCTGTACTGAATGTTTGTGTAATTACTGTTCCTTCCTTATGTTACCCCCATGTTTCCCCAGGTCATCTGGAAATAAGTGGTCCTCTGCTCAGTATGCCTGCCTGGTTAAACTCTTGAATAAATAAATAAATAAATATTCACACTTATGAACAATCCGCCACCTCCTCTTAGCAGCCCCCAGTACTATAAGTGCTGGGACTGTAAGGAGCTCCCTCCTTCCCCACCAATGGTTCTATTTTTCCTTGTATATTCTTGCCCTTGATTATTGTCTTTCTATTTTCTGTTTCCTGGGTACTGTATCTTGTTAGATAGTTGCCAGCAAGGTAGGAAGAAATGTACATTTGGTTACTTCAACACCATGGCAGGGTCTCCCTTGAAGTTTGTCCTGCTCATATATATTGCTTCAGACACTGCTTAGTCAATGATTAAACAAAATGTATGATGGAGTTTGAGCACTGTTTTATGACAAAACTTATGCTTCACTATGTACTTGGCTTTGATTGTTAGTAGACTAGCAC
Source organism: Neoceratodus forsteri (assembly GCA_016271365.2). Taxonomy (NCBI): domain Eukaryota; kingdom Metazoa; phylum Chordata; order Ceratodontiformes; family Ceratodontidae; genus Neoceratodus; species Neoceratodus forsteri. Next base: position 799,257,598 of record CM028131.1, read on the forward strand.
ATTATTCACTGTTCTCTATCTGTGTTAAATGGCAATAGGTGGCTATGTAGGTAGCTGGTTCATCACCATGACTGTAGCTTGCACTCTGTTATATGGAAAACAAAAACTCAATAAAGTATTATATGTTAAAAAAAATGACCCGGAGGATTACAACAAGAGAAAGGAAAAAACACTACATCATTACAAGTGCTGTGTGGACAATATAGGAGAAATACATGAGAAAAGAAGACGATGATAACAAATTGGCTAAGAAAGTATACATGGTAAAGATAAGAGAAACATGAAGGCAGGGTAAACAAGATAAAACCATGAATAGCTATCTAACATAAAGGAGAACTGAGTAACAGTTACAGTAATCTAGTGAGTACATAGTAAGTGAAAAGTTTAAAACTAATACAGTTTATTGTGCATTAGAAGAGAGGCAGGAAAACAGTCAAATTTTATGAGGCATATTGTAGTGAAAAACGCCATCCAGTGAGAGAAAAAGGGTAAGGCATTTCACGGGACATACCAATAGGAAGTGATATGGGTAGGGATGAGAAAGCAACCAGTCATGTCAGTGGAGGAGGAGAGAGACAGATTAGTCATTAAGGAACACAGCATGCATAGGAGGTAGGCAGAGAGAGACAGAAAGAGAGATCAAGTGGGCTTAAAACAGGTGCAGGGGTTTGAGGCAAATAGGCAAGCACAGAGCTCTTTTAAGGAGTGCATGGGGCCGGTGCTTGGTGAAGAGCTAATGGTAGGGCAATTCATTGCTGTTGGGCACAGTGGGAGAAAACTTGGGGAGCCTTTAAGGTTTTATACCTTGGCACTTGCAGCAGGACTTATCAGTCGAGTGTAGACCATAAGAAGGTATTTGAGGGACAGTAGCCTTGCAAGACTATCAGGAGATTGATCCCTAATAACATTGTCCACTAGGGAGCCAACTGAGTAGAGTACGGACGCAACAGGTGCCAGCCATTTAAGGCCTGAATAGAGTTTGCAGTGGTGTTCAAGCCTAGGGAGGGGAGGAGGAGGAGGCATAATGACAAATATTATTATAGGTGGTGTCCCATACATGCAGTGATGACTTAGGTATGGCCACATATATGATGACTCCATAGGTCAGGACTGGTAAGAGGATGCTGCGGGCAACAGCCAGCCTGGCAGATGAGGTAAGTGTGTAGCTAGCTAGCTTTGAGTTTACTAATTTGCAAATGGTTTGACATGAAGAACAAAGCTAAGAGATTGATCAAGGACAACTCCAAGGTATTTGAAAGAGGTAACTGTATTTATGGAAGGGAGCCAGGGCAGGAGACCAAGAGGCTATGTTCACAGGCTTTTGGTTTAGTAGTAGACCCAAACAGCATTGCTTGGGTTTTGGCTACATTGAGTACCAGTTTGTGGTCAGATAACCTCGTTTGAGTTTTCAGAAGGTCAGATGAGAGGGCCAAGTTTATGTCAGACAAGTTTTGAGGCAGCATATAGGACAATATCATCCGGATACAAGAGGGATGAACAGGAGGTGAGATATAAGGTGATGCTGTTGATGAATATAGAGAAGAGAAGGGGCTCTAAAATTGAACCCTAGGGTACCCCAATGTTTATAACGGCCTGATCCAAGAGGGTGGAACCATATTTCACACATTGGGCATGGTTTGATAAATAACTACTGAACCAGGCCACAACATCCATCGAGAAACCCATAGACTTTAGTGTTACAAGGAGAATAGGGTGGTCAACAAGATCAAATGCTTTCATCATATCTATAAAACTGCCCCCATAAGAAGGCCTGCATCCATGGCAGAAAGGGTGTCAGTGGTGAATTTGAGCAGGGCAGTGGTGGTGCTATGGTCCTTGCAGAAATCATGTTGGACAGGAGAAAGAAAAGCAGTGGTTTGAGTAGCAACAAGCTTCTCAAGAATTTTGCATAAAACAGATAATATAGCAATGGGTCTATAGTTGGAAGGGTCTTTTGAATCACCTTTCTTGAATACTGGTGTTATTCTGGCAATTTTCCAGATATCAGGAACACAGCTCTGACAGAGGGATAAAGTAAAGATATGGGCAAGAGGAGAGGCTATAAATGGTGCTGCTATCTTCAATAGTCTAGGTTCAGTACCATCAGTACCAGTACTAGTGTTGTCTGAGATAGAGTTTAGTAGTTTTTGTACCTCAGATTTGGTGATTGCTTTGAAATGAAAAATTGTTTTGAAGTATCCGTGTGTGGCTCACTGTGTATGCTTAAAGGTGGCATAGTGGGGAAGGCCGAAGTGTATTTAGGTCAGTCAGAAAATTGTTTGTTGAATTAATTAACTATTGTCTGTGGATCATTACAGTGGATCCTGTCTAAGATCATGTTATTTGGAGAAGGGGACTGGGTAGACCCCAGGAAGGACCTAACATGTGTCCAGAATTTTCTAGGCTCTCCTGTTGCATCACTGAGAAGACTCTTGCAATATTTGCTTTTAGCAAGTTGTACTTGCTTTTTACATTCTTTACACTTTGCCCTATAGAGGTCAAAGTCAGCTAGAAAACCTGAGAGTTTAAAGAGTTTCCAGCTCATGTCTCTCATTTTAAGTTTGGAAAGGAGGTCCTTTTTAACCATCTTGTATGTCTTCCTTTCACACTACATGAAGAGTATGGGGTATGGATATCCTGGAGAGTCAGGACTTCAATAAGGAAGAAGTCTAGGGCAGTCTGGGCATCATTAGCTCTATATATTTTGTTCCAGTCAATTTAGAGACATCATTTAGAAAGTGTACTAGGTCAAAACTTGGTTTAGGACCCCACCTCATGAACACTGGTTGCAAAACTACATTGATCAGGCCTGAAAGATGATTTCATGCAGAGATCAGGAAATTACCTTCAGGCCTGATTAATATAATTTACTACCATTGTTCATGAGGTGGGAATCCCAAAATCATGCTGAAAATCTGGTGAAAAAATTCATTAAAATGACCAAGTTGTGAAGATAAGTTTAAAATGCCACTGAAATACATTGTAGGGCACTTACCTGTTTTCCTCATTTTCTGGTTCAGCATTGAAGAGTGAAGTTGTGTCTCCAGTCCAGAGAGGATTACAGCATTGTAATTGGATCAGTAGGTATACAGTAAGGGGTGGGTGTGGTGTGCTGGGCGCTGAGTGGGAGGTCGGGATGGAGGGATTGTGATGGAAACAGATGGTGAAAGACCATTTTCTTTATTTCAGTGTTTAAAAAAAGGATGCCATGGGACAGTTTTATATTTACAGTAACACTAAAGTGCTAACACTACTTCTGACACTGAATTGGGCACCCAAGTGTTGGTATGATACTTGGGGGCACCATGGGTAGGCACTCTGGTGTCCCAGACTGCTGGGTGAGGGGATGGGAGGTGTGTACACCAAAACAGGGATTGAGCCCCTGGTGTTGGGACATTCATATTGTGGGTTTGTGGGGGCAAGGAACTATACAGAAGGAGGGGAATAAACCAACACTCTGGGTGGGCACCCTGGTGTCAGATCCAACTTAAGTTACATTTTAAAGTGGCACTGGCAATCAAGCTAATGTGGCAAAAGGTAGCAGAGCTGTACACATGCTCAGCAGTTTGGCAGTCTCAACTGGATACCAGTCCTGCCAGCTGACAAATGACAGTTGTTTCATATAGTACAACCTGACATGTCTCAAAAATTCAGCTATTTTTGAATGTTGATTTTCAGACTATACATACTAACCTCTTTTACCATCTGAGGAATATCACCCAGATAAAACACCTGGTTCCTCCTGAAGATCTTCCAACATTGGTCCATGCCTTCATTACCCCTCGCCTTGACTATTGCAATGCCCTGTACCTAGGACTACTGGGGCTGAAGTCCGCTGCCTTCAGCTAGTGCAGAATGCAGCAGCCAGGCTGTTGCCTGGTATATCTAGAGCCAGCCACATAATGCCTGTGCTCCGTGGACTGCACTGGCTTCCAGTGTGGTGGAGGATCACCTTCAAGTTTAGTTTGCTGACCTATAAAGTCCTACACAACCAGGGACCTAGTTACTTGCAAGATCTCCTTCACCCTTACTGTCTCCTCTGCCCTCTCTGATCCACTCTACAAGGGATTGCTAGAGATTCCCAGGTCCATTTAAAGACATCTGGGGCCCAGTCCTTCAGCTTTGTGGCTCTGACCCTGTGAAATTCTATACCTCGTCGGATCTGAGATTGCCTGACTCTCAGGAGTTTAAACTGCACTTAAAACTTATCTATTTGAATCAGCATATGGTGGTTTTAATTGATAGTATTTTAATTATGAATTTTAAATATAGGATTTTATTGATAAATTTGAAATCATTTATTGTATTGGTTGTGTTATATACAAGTGCCTTGGTTGCAGAAAGGTGCTTTTATAAATAAACTATGATTTGATTTGATTTGATTTGAACAGACTGTTTTTCTTAAATAATTTAAAACTATTCACCAGCCCAGTGGCACAGAGGGTTGACACGCTATCACCTTACCTCTTCACATGGTGGTGACCCAGTTCGGGAATGAGCTTAGGTCATGGGGTTGGCCAGAGGAGGGCCTGGAGAGGATGACACAGCCACTTGGCAGCTCTCCTCCTCTAGAGTGGGAGGTGAAACCTTCCCAGTGCTTGGCTGCCACTGAGTGGAAGCTTCGTGGTAGTGCCACTCAGATGTGGGAATGGTGCTAAGTCAGGGGTGTTGGAATGGGGTAACCAGGTTCAGGGTGCATGCACACCTCCACATGCATGTGCTACTGTGTCTCTGAGGCCATGGAGTGTCAGGGAGAAAGCCAGTGGAAAAATGGTGGAACCTGGTCATTAATGGAGCCCTGCCTGGACTGCAGACACCCACACTGCTGGACCACCAGAACAGAGGATAGGAGGAAGAGGATGAGGTAGGTGGCCAGCTGTTGGCACCCAGGGACAGGGCTCATAGCCCAGCACCCAGAGGCAGGGTTGATAGCCCACCTGTTTCAGCCATAACAGGATAAAATCGTTTTAAAACAAAATATTATTTAAAAATAACTTAACTTTGGGACATAAAAAAAACACAAATGCACATGCCTTGGAAATCTCTATTTCATTTATTTATTTATTTTGTTTTGTTTACTGGGTAAGGTGCACTAGACAAACTTTTACCCATTTTCAGGCATGACCCACAAGAATACAAACTATTAAGACAACACAGTGACTACAATGTTGGAGCACATAGTGACCTTAGAGATGCAATACTGTGCATGGCAATAAATTAAGCAACAGTGTGAACAGAAAATACATAGTAAACAGTATGGTACATGTTAGTCTATTGGAGAAGCATGAGAGAAAGGCCACAGGCAAAACTCAGAGGTACAGACAATATTAACAGGTTAGACCGTTATAGAGTTAGCAAGTGTAAGAACAGTCATATACAGAATGGCTAGAGATCACTGGGGCAGGAGCTAGGAACAGGAGCTTACTGCCAACTGAAGCAAGTGCGACAGGTATTGACTCCAGAAAGCTTGGGAAACAGTGTGACATCTAATATTATGCAGGTATTCTGTTCCATAGTTTCAGGGCTGAAATTGTGAAGGCTGTCTCTCTGAATGTGGTCCTGGTCCTGGGTGTGGATAGGACATTGAGGTCTGAGGTTCTGATGGAGTAGGTGTTTCTATAAGGCACTTGGAGGGAGGCAAGGGACAAAGGTACTTGGTTCTGCATTATACTGTGGATGATGCCACCAGTGGAGAGATCACATTGAGCAGCAGGAGATAGCCAACCTAATTTGGAGTAGCAGCGAGTTGTGGGCAAGTCAATTGCAGGCAAGGTAAAAATGACAGATATTGTTATAAGCCAGGTCCCATTTGTGGAAGATAGAGTTTGAGTCATGAGAAAAATGGGCAGGCCACAGGATAGTTTGAAGAGTAGGATACCACAAGTGACAATGATATGAGCGGATGGGGAGAGATTCAAGCAGGCTTGGTACAGTAGGTGAGTCCAAGTCTAGCATTAACTGCATTACAGATAGAAGATATATGGAGAGAGAAATTAATAGAGGTTCAAGTGTAACCCCAGGTGATTTAAGGAGCTCGCCAATACAGGGGTTGCCATTCTCACATACCATGCAGAGTGAAGTAGGGATATTTTTTAACTGATGTGTGATTCCAAATAGCATTGCTTGTGACTTAGACGGTTTCAGTAATAGTCTAGTCTCATGGAACCAGGTTTGAGTGACTTTCAGATCAACTGACAGGGTTCTATTGACATCAGCCACATTATCAGCACTGGTAAAAAGACCAGGTCATCAGCGTACAGCAGAAGGGTTCAGTAGGTGAAGCAGTGCTGAATAGAATTAACATGTAGAGACAAAAGGAGTGGTCCAAGCATGGAGCCCTGGGGCATGCCAATGGAACCAGGAACCTGCTAGTTTCAGGTTTCAAATCCTCCTAGTTTTTTAGTTATAGTTAAGCAAACAAATAAAAGGCTTAACTTCAGTGATGTTAGGGTTTGTGCACTTTGTCCTCACTGAACTGATTTAATAGATTTTCAGGATCCAGAGATCCTGGAACCAATGCTGCGCCTTTCAGATTTCATGTAAATTGGCTGGATAAGGGCAAACTTATTAAGGTACAAAATTGGGATTTAACATTACAGTGCTTACTCAACCTTAATATACAGTATTTAGTACTCTGTTCTATACACTGTTAAGAAAGGACTGGGAGGAAAGGGACTAAAACAAGGGAGTGTGGTGCTTTATGTGAGGGAATGAATAAAAGTGACAGAGATACAGGCAATACAGGGGAGGCAGAGGCACTGTGGGTCACCCAGGAGATGGGGAATGGAGCCACTATTCATACTGCAGTGATCTACAGACCTCCAGTGCAGGCAGAAGAATTAGATAATGTACTGGTGGAAGCTGCTGACAAGATGGCACAAAAATGGGGAGCTGCTTCTGGCAGGAACTTTAAGCTGCCAGATTTAGATTGGAGCCTCCCAGCAGTGGCTTCAGCTAGAGCAGGAACATCCTGGACTCTTTCAGGGGGCATTCCTCAGGCAACTGGCCAGTGAACCCACTTGTGATGGGGCAATGCTGGACCTGGTACTCACTAAAAGGGACAGTATTGCAGATGTCAGGCTGGGAGACCACCTGAGAACCAACGAATACCATACAGTGTGGTTCAATATAAGGATGACTGTGAAATTGGAACACACAAGGCCGAGGGTCCTGAACTTCAGCAGGCAGATTTTATAAAGATGGATGAATGCCTCAGGGATGATGTGGTGGGTGGATGGCCTGGTTGGGGTGGTGGACAGTGGGCAAAGCTTAAAGGAAGCATAGTAAAGGAAACGAACCTCTGCATCAAACAAGTGAGCAAAAGCAAGAGGAAAAAGAGACTGTTACGGTTCTCAAAAAGGTGGCTGAAAAGGCAAAGGATAAAGGGTATCTTTCAGAAGGTATAAGGAGATGCAGAGGATGATGATTGGGAGGTGTATCAAGGGAAACAGAGGGAACCAGGGAAAGCAGTAAGGTCACAAAGGTGCAAACTGAACAGATAATAGCTCAGGAGGTAACAAAAGGATCATGACATTTTTGGGGTATGTCAGTAAAAGAGAAAAAGACCAGGGGTGGGATTGTTAAGCTAAAAAGTGAAGGTGGGACTGTGCTGGTGGGAACCTTGAAAACGCAGACATCCTAAACAAATACTTCCTTTCAGTATTCAAAGAGGAAGGAGAATGGTAGGGTCACAAAAAGTAACAGAAGCGTTTGAGCGAGGGAGGTGGACAAAATTCCTTTTTTGAAGGCAAGACTCCTGAAGGACTTCCCTAATCTAAAGGTGGGCAAAGCAATGGGGCCAGATGGGGTGCATCCAAAAGTATTGAGGGAACTCAGGAAAACACTGGCTACTGCTCTGACTTTTCTATTTAACAACTTACTAGAAACAGAAGTGGTTCTGGAGAATTAGAGGAAGGTGGATGTAGACAAACTAAGCAAAAGTGGTAGCAGGGTGGAGTCTGGCAATTATAGACAAGTCAGCCTGACATCAGTGGTGGGAAAGTCAATTGAATCTCTGCTGAAGGAAAAGATTGTGGAATGTCTTGAATCGGTTGGTTACAAGATCTAAGGCAGCATGGTTTCACAGGGGGAGGTCATGTCAAAAGATCTGATAGATACCTTTGATTGGGTGACAAATGGTTTAGATCAAAGTGGAGCGGTGGGCGTGGCCTACCTAGATTGCAGAGAAGTTAGAGTAATGGGATGTGAATAAGTCTGGTACTCCAGCAGACCTGGGTTTGATTCCTACACCTTTACTTGCATATTGTGTGACTGTGAGCAAGTCACTTAACCACCCAGTGCTCCTGGGTCACCCCTGAAGACAGGCACTAGAGCCTAGTAGGCCTTACCCAGTTACCAAAGGAAAAGAAAATATTTCAGTAAGGCCTTTGACACTGTTCCACATACAAGACAAGTAAGCAAGCTGGGTAGCTTAGGAGAGAGTGCAAAGGTGGTAAACTAGATAAGAAATTGGTTAGGGATAGACAACAGAGGGTGCAGATAAATGGAGTTCACTCCGAGGAAAGGAGTTTGACCAGCAGGGTGCTTCAGGGATCAGTACTGGGACCAGTCCTCTTAAATGTCTTTATAAGTGACACGACAGGAGCTGGAAGGATGGTCTGCCTCTTTGTGGATGACACCAACATCTGCAGTACAAAAGACAATCCAGGGAGGAGGAAAAGATGAGCAGAGACCTGAGAAAACTAGAGTGGTCAAGGGTATAGCACCGGGTTCCAATGAAAAAGTTCAAAATAATGCACTTAGGGCAACAAAACCCAGGGGCAGAGAACAAAATGGGTGAAGTGGTATTGACAATCACCAATCATGAAAGAAACCTGGGGATAATCATATCTGATTGCCTAAAGGGCAGTGCAACAAGGAAGTCAGGAGGGCTAGTGGGATGGTAAGATGCATAGCAAGAGGTATCTCCATCAGAAAGAGGAGGTAGTTTTGCCTCTATAGATCACTGGTAAGACCCACGCTAGAGTACTGTGTCCAGTTCTGGAGACAACATCTCTGGAAGGACATAGACAGAGTGAAGAGTGGAGGCAGTTCAGAGGAGGGCAAGTAAAATAGTGCACGGTCTGTTTCAAAAGACCTATCATGAAAGACTAAAGGACCTCAATATGTACACCCTGGAACATAGGATGGGAGTATGATAAAACCTTTAAATACCTCATGGAGGTAAATAAGGTAAGGAGGAAGTATTTTTCAGAAGAAAAGATGCTCAAGAACAAGGGGACATGTTATCAGGCTAGAGACTGGTAGATTCAAGAGAGGTGTATAGAAGTACTTCTTCACAGAAAGAGTGGTGGATTCTGAACAGTCTTCAGGTAGATGTGGTGGGGGCAAAACAGTGGTGTGGTCCAAGAATGCATGGGATGAGCACAAGGGAATCATGGTGGAAAGAAGAGGGAGGGAGAAAGTTATGGTTTTGGTACAGTCTATTGTAATAGTGTAGATAGGGAGAAATGGGCAGACTGAATGGACCAAGTGAAGTGGTCCTTATCTATCATTAAATTCTATGTTTCTGTGTATGAATATGGAATATGCAGGTGCAGTAGCACCTATATGTTAGGGATGGGTTTATGCTTGTCAAAACTGTTTTTGGTAGCTTTTATGTCAGTGACCTTCACCCCTAGCACTGTGGAATTCAGTGTGCTCCTTCCCAATTCTAGTGGCTAATATTTCGCAAGTTTGGTGCAAAATTATTATTTTGCAAAATATGTAAAATCCCAAATTAGCACATTTTTCTGCTCCTCTAATAGAAAAAAATTAATTGATTTAGTTCATCAAACTTTCAAATACGTTGGATCTCTTGGAGGACTAAGGCTCTGAGGTTTTAAAACAAACCTGCATGTAGTTTTACCCTTTACTCTTTACCCTCCCCTACACTTTATTCTCCCTATCCTCCTTCTTACCTCTCGAGTCACTCACGTATATATTATATAGTATTGTACATATTTCTGCATTTATTTCTGCATTTGTTATTTTGCTGTTTATCATGTAATTCTGTCTAGCTCTTGCCTGATGCTGTACTAATTTTGTAGTTCGCTGTTGTACATTTTGTAGTCCTCTGTTGTATCTCTACCTTTATACTGTTCTGCTGTTTATGTGTATCTGTCCAGGTCCAACTTGCAAATGAGCTCACTCAATGGTATTTTGCTTGGTAGAATAACAATTGACTGAATGAGTGATTGATTCTAGCTGTTAAGTTTTATGGTAAAACATTTTGGCCCATGTGTGGTACACCAAAACATGACTGAAAAATCATGAAAATTATTTTTATCCATGACTAAAGTTAGCCATGAGTAAATAAAATGTTCTGAACAATTCACTTGGTGAAAATGGGCAATTTTGCTCACAGGCCTTTCAGTATAAAATAAAAAATTAAATGAACTGAAATTTGTTACCCTCCTATCAGCCATCCAATCTATGCATAATCATACTGGGGAAGGGCCCAAACAAGATATTGGCTCCTCTCCCTCCCATCTGTCCAATCCATAGATAAACACTAGTGGAGGGACCCAGCTGTGCTACTGGTACTCCTTGACCTACCCAGACCTGCTGCCAGTACCTTTTCCTATACATCACCTCAATATGTAGCAAACACAAGCAGTAGTTACCTAATTTTGGGGCTGGTACCTCCTCCCTCAAGGCAGTCTGATTTAAACATAAACACCATTAGTGGATACCCAGCTCTGCCATCAGTATCCACTGCTTGGCCCATTTGTTAACAAAGCACTGGCAGCAAGTGCCAAATCACACCACTACTACCCTTTTTCACTTATCCTGTAAATTAAAAAAATCCTCATCAATCCTGTAGCACCCATGTGCCACCATCACCCACCACCACCACCAGAATCCTTTTCCTTTTTATGAATCCTTGTTCTCTCTCGACATGATTCCTCAATGTCCATTTATCAATCTTTTACCTATAGTGGGAAAAAGGGAATGCAAAATGCCTAAGTCCATGCTGCTGGCACAGCCATTTCTTTTCTCTTTACTTTTAATCACATTTGGCCTATTTTGCCATTTTAGCCCAGATTTTCAGGGTGGCCGATGCTACCCTACTTTGCAAGCACATAAGTGAGAACTTTTAAACTAAACCCCAATTTTTTTTTGGGAGGGTCACCCCCCAACACACATTTTGGCTCTGATTTGCAAGGTCCAAATTACAGCATATGGCTGTGAGGTGGGTGGCAATTTCACCACACTGCAAATGTGTACTCAGAATGGCCTGAATCAGCTTACATATGAGGAAAAGTAAAATAGCAGCAGACCCATGGGGCAAAGCCCTGGATGTGTTGCTTGGTTTGCTTTTCCACTTGTGCTCTTGCCTTTTTAGTTTATCTGTTTTCCAGCTTTAAACAGTCTGTTCATGTTGGACTTGGAAAATTCATTACATTTTTTTTTTTTTGAGAATTCCACAGGTAACTCATTAACAAAAAAAAAAAAGAAAAAAAATAAGGGGCGATTTTCATCAGCCCACTTAGATTCGCACAAGGGTACCAAACCCCGACTTGTGGCAAACTCCAGTGCACCAGGGACCCTGCATCTGATTTCAGTAGAACGTGGTCCCACTGCCAAAGTTCTGAGTTTGCCGCAAGCTGTCCCATACATTGCACAGAGGATTTGGCTGAGGCTGCCACAGGTGGTTAGTAAATACCTCCTATCTAGCTGCACAGTTGCAGCACAATAGATGTTCAGGTGAATGCATTGGCAGCAGACATGGACTGCCATTAACAGAACATGGTACTTGTCCTGTGGTAGGGAGGCATCGTGAGTAGACATAGAGGTGGCACAGAGCCTTTCCTGGGATGCACAGCTGGAGCTGTCCCCTTGTTCCTGGGACCCTGGCACTGACAACTGACTGACTGGTGGCTATGCAGAAGCTAGCCCATCCAGTAATGGACCTTTCCTGTCCTCATCGACTTTCTTGCCCTGTATCACTGTGCCCATATGTCCCATAGATGCCAGGGTATCACACACACTTGATTGGGAGATCATGGGGCATTCATAGTGATGGGAGGCTGACTGCAGCAGGTAGGCACAGGATTTCCACCCTTGCAGCAAAGATTGTCAGCATGTGGAATGTGCTGTTAGATCAGCTCCTGGCTGGCCTTACCTCCAACAGGCCTGCAACCAGAAAGGTGGTTATATTAATCACAAAAGGGTTACTGCACCTCCACCCTGGTGCAAGCCCCTCCACCTTGATGCATCCCCATCTAAGGTGCATGGCTGGTGCAGGGCCATTTCACTGCAAGGACATCTGATTTTGATGCAGCCTGCATTCAAAAATCAGGAATGCCACAAGTTTTGATGCAAGGTGCCTCTTGTCAATTCTGTTTGACTCAGGCACCTTGCATCAATATCAGGGCTTCAGAAATTGAGCAACATGTGTTTTTATAGTTTTCAGTCATGTTCAGGACTATTTTTATCTCTGATTTTTTGTTGTGTCTTGCTAAGCACACATGCATGCACTGAGTTCATTAACGTCAATCTCAACAATTTTCAATACAATCCGAAAACGTTTTCTAAATAAAACACTACTTGTAATTATTTTTGTGAAAGTCAGCTCGGATAGACTTTCTAAGTCAATCAAGTGGTACTAAAGGTGAGAAGCCAACATTCATTCAGTTTCCAGACAATGAGTGAAGAGGTCACCTTGCTACCCCGTGTGGAATGGTTTTCATTTTTACATGTTAACAGGGTATTATTCACATCTGAGACTGTGGGAGGAGAGAGGCTGGGTATAACAGGGTGAGATAGGGTGGAGGGTTCATTTTCATTTAATTTCATTTATTTTTTATACTGAAAAGGCATGTGGGCAAAACTTGCCCGTTTTCACAAGTGTCCAATTACAGCTACATTACACCAAAAATATATACATTACACTGAAAGAAAAATTAAATAACCTAGTTAAACATAATTAAAAGATGTGAGGAAAACAGTCTACATGGTATATTACAATCACGGTATCCTAAGAATATAAATGGGCAATGAGCTTACAAAAGGATAAGTGCATGGTAATCCTGAGGATAGAAACGCTCTCTGATTGCTGACATGAGAACAGGAACAGGTTGGGAGGTAGGTGGCTTAAAGCCACAGGATGAGGGCGTTATTGCCACTGGAGATAACTTTTTCAACTGAGGGAAAATAGCTTTCCACTATAAGCAGAAGTGTCATTTCACCAGAGTTAGTACACCTTTTTGCGATAATACCTTTCATTAGACTACCTGAAGAAGTTTTACTCAAGCTTTTGAGACCTCTCAGGTCCCTTCATTAGGTGCAGAGAAAACTAACTGCAGATTACCAGAACATTAAGGGTTGCAAAATCTTATTTGAGCAGATTTATAGGGGTTGCAAAACTTCTACACCAATCAAATGTCCTATAAATGCATGATAATAAACCTTATTTTAGGGATTCCTATGGCTAGCATTAAACATCAGAGGTGTTGCAAAGAAATCATAGTGGTCTCAACCATAACCCCTAGCTACCCTAAATGACATCCCTGACCATAAGCTCAGAATTCCAGTGCCACTTCGTGTTAATAGGTTTCTTTTTATTTTAGAGTTGTACTGTACATCTTTTGTGTATCTCTAGTGGAGTTTCTTTTTAACCAACAGCTATATTCAATGAAGTACTGTACATTTATTGAGTAGCAACAAGGTGGGAAAATTGCTGGCTCATTTATAAAGTAGTAAGATTACTGCATGCAATGCCAGGGACCCAGGCTTGAGAACAAGCTTAGGTCATCTAGGGCTGGACATGGAAGGAGGATCAAACATCCCAGAGGATGTTCTACTCCTACAGGAAGGAAGGGCAGTTGGCTCTGATGCAATACTGCCACATGGGTGACCACAGGTGGCAGTGTCTATGGAGCAGCTTACATGGTGAGGGATGTGAGCTGGTGGCATGGTATGTATGCATCCATGAGCTTGCATGTCCTAACATGCCAGTATTCAAGGGGATTGGAGAACAAGTTGTAAATTCCCAACTACTTACAGGATGAGGATACAGCCTTGTGCAGTACCCACATTGATGATGTGACCCCATCTCCTAACTGGATCCTGGATATGTGGAGGGAGTTGGGAGATATGCCACCCCTGCCACATGGGGGTGGATCTATGGGGATTCAGCACTGAGGTAAGACCACAAGAATGCAAGACAAGGCTGGGCAGCCAGCTCGGAAGGAGGCAGGGCTGTTGTCAGGGGCATAATGAAAGTAATTTAAAAAGTGTGTAAGAATTAATATTGCCTCTCCCCAAATTAACTCGCTGCTGTATGCTGATGACCTTGTCCTGTACAAGTAGACAGCACAATTTCTATCCTGGATATTTAACAGACTTTCTCTGTTTCTTTGTCCATATTCAGTCAAGGCAATCAGACGTGCTAATTTTGAGCTATGAAAAGACCAAAGCAATGCTTTTGGCTCTAGGTAAACACTTTAAGCAAGCATGCTTATACTCTCTCTTCCCTGTGTTGAAAGATCCCTGCAAGAGGAGGGCATTCATTTAAATGCCTTTGAGTCATACCTGACTCCACCCTAGATGTCTCCTTCCATATCGCTATAACCAGTAAATCTGTAAATTCTAAACTTGGTGGCTGACAGAGTCAGACATTGTCTGTCCCATTCTATGCTGTCAATCAAGGTGTTCGACTGCAAGGTCTTAAATATGATCCATTGGCATTCCATGGCACTAGGAAAACCCCATTCTCTAAATGGAATGTTACTTATAACAGCATTTATCACTTGCTGCTACCACCTCGATATTAATCCACTATTGTCACTTCTAAGCTGGCCTAGGCTGGTTCTCATCAGCATGGCAAGGTTCATTTCTTCTGGGCTGATTTGTTGACAAACTGTGATCTGACTCCTGAGTCTTAACCATTCCATTCCACCTACCTGCAGTGATCTGCCTCAATCTACTTCCTGAGATTACATAATCTTGTCTTTTCCAGGAGCACAGATGTTCATGGGATTAGACAACCAGGCTTTTGCCCTTTTACCCCAAATAATGTAACTCCATGCTGTGTAATGTACAATGCTCTTCCACTCACCTGCAGTACTGCTGAACTTCATACTCCTCAGATGTTCTTATTCAGTCCCTAACAAACTCATTTCGCTGTTAGCTCTAGTTAGCTCCATTTATTGCTACTAACTGTGGGGCACACCTGTTCAAAACCACATACTTGTGAATTATCTGTTACTAATGTTGCTGATATTTCTGTGGAGACACTTGCTCCCCACTGTACCTATTTGATATCATGATTCCTTACCTTTGTGTTGACAAAAGTTTATCAATGTTCATTTATTTTATCTTGTAATCTTGTTGCTTTTGCCTGTATTGGATATTAGATTTTGTTTTTGCATTCTTGGTTTTGAAAGTGTCACTTTTGCCATTGTTCATTCTAACATGCCCTTGCAGCTAGTATTATACTGTTTTATTCTTTGTACTATTACTATAGTGTTTCCGTGTTTCTCCTAGGCAATGTCTGAAAATAGGTACCTGTATGTCCAATGTACTTATTTGTAAACAAAAACAAATAAATAAATTGGAAGCAACTGTTCAACAAAACTTTTAATTAGCAGCTACAGTTTTTTGATCAAGAGCAGATTAGAAAGACCAGGAGTCAGGACGAGGAATGCGCTGCTCATATGCAGAAGACTAATGACTGTTTTGAGTGCAAACTTTAGAGACTATTGCCTGCTGTCATAGCAACAGAGCTAAAGAACTGGCCATACTGATTGTGATCATGTGACTGTGTTTAACCCAATTAGTTTGTACAACACTGTTGAGGAGGGATCTCAATATGTGCACTGTGGAGGACAGGAGAGTGAGAGGGCATATGATCAAGATCTTCAAGTACCTCACAGGGGTGAACAGAATGGGGAGGGAGCCTCTTCAAAGAGGATGAACTTGAAGACTACAGTAGGGGACATGCAATAAAATGAGAGTGGAAAATGTCAGAAAGGATTTGAGAAAACACTTCTTCATAGAAAGAGTGGTAGAGGCACGGGATTGAATGCCAATTGAAGTTGTGCAGTCTACAACAGCGAAGGTGTTAAGCGTGCATGGGATAGACACAGAAATATTACAGAAACAGGTATGGTAGAGGGTCCTCAGAAACCAGATTTGGTGGATAAGAGTTATAAAAGGCATGGAACCTTGGGCTGACTGCATGGACCTAGCAGTCCTTTTCTGCTGACAATTTCCATGTGTTCTATGCAAACATTCATTATAGCAGCATCTTTCTCTCACAAACTGTATCACAAGTATCATTCCTTCAGATATGCCCAAATATAACCTATACAGTAATTTCAAAATACACTAAATGCTGCCTCAGTTTTATCAACAGAGCCCCCTCATGATTGTGCAACTCTATCTTTCTCATGGCTGCCAGACAACAAACCACAGAAGTTTCACTGCTACTTCGTACTAATCAATATCTCTTCCTGCGTTGGGAAAAAACATATTTGACATTCCATTCTCCCTCCGACCCAGCCTCCTGTTTTAAAACACACAACCTGCTCCCCAACTCTATTATAAAGTCCTGCATCTCCACCCATCATCTCTGCTTCAATTTCCTTAAAGCTCTCTCCTCCCAATTTACTCTGCCCGAAGCAGCCAATGCTCTTTCTCTCCTACAGCTCTGGAGAAAAGAAAAATCCTTTCTCTCCATCTTCCCCAATGATCTCAACTCAAAAAAATAAATAAAGGAGACACCGATTGGTGCAGAACAATACGGGGGGCCTCAGGGGGTCCAGAATAAAAACAAGAATTAAAAACTAAACACTGTGTGGGAAACAGAACAACCAACCTAAACACAAGAAAACTGAAGAAAGGTGGCATGCAATGACTCACCATTCCATTTTCATTGCACATAGAGGGCTGTATGCACTAGTATGCCTAGTACATGCAGGTTAGGAAGCATACTGAACCACACAAATATGTAGCATATAGCCATCCCTCAAGTGATAAGCAGGGCCAAGATACAAGACCCTGGCTGGGCCAATGCATGTCTGCATAGATCCGTGCATGGGGTGGGGCTGGCGGGGGTGGACATGGGTTGGACTGTTGAGGGCCAAGATACAAGACCCTTGTCTGGCCTGATGCATGTCTGCATACATTCATGACTGGGAAGGGCTGGTCAATGGGATGAACATGGATTGGACTCTGGGGTTCCAATCAGATGCCTCAGCATTCATCAAAGCATACCCCGGCTCTGTGGGAGCAGGGATCATGGGACATAGCAGCCTGCATACAGAATGCCACATTCACTAGAGTCCATCATGAATTATTTGTTGTGCCAGAACCTGCACTCCACAGCTGGCATCCATCCCTGGCCCTCTGTGGCATGATGGGGGTCAAGATCTGTGGTTGTGGGGCTCTGTGCAGTTGTGCATACACTGGTTGGAGGGTTACACACTCATTACTGCAGCCTTCCATGTGGCATAACAGTAATATTCCCAAACACTGACTCAGTGGAGCATAACAGGTATTGTACATGCTGTCCTCCACTGGCCCTCTGTAGGCATGTCCATCCCCAGTCAGCCTGACAGTACAGTTGCACACAATCTGGTGTAAACAGCCTCGGAAGGGTGAACAGTCAGCACACTTAATTTGTACATCCGCAGGTGTCTATATGCTAGGCCCTATGCACTGATTAGCAGGGCACATAGAACTGGGATACCATTTGTGCATAGGGCTCACAGTGCAAATAAGCAATCAGTTGTACCCATGTAAATCCCTGTAGGTAATCAGTTACTGGGGTCACTCAATGATGAACAATTAATCACTGTGTAGAAAGTTCAGTGAATGACTCCTCAGCAACTTAACGCTTCAAAATAATGTCCTCTTTTATTTTCAATAATTTAAGTTTTTAACTTGCCAGTCCTTTTACTGTGACTAAAAAATCTAATGTTTCCAGCTGTTTGGGAGCAGCATGTGATCAGTAGCATCATGAGGTCTTCAGGAAAGCAGCATGGTCTGTAGTCAGGAACATCATGCTCTCTAACCAATAGCAGCATTTTGGGCTTTGGCATAAATTGAGCTGGAGTACATGGAGGTTAGGAGCATAGAGGGAGGAGAGGAATGGGCAGCAGCAGCAGGATGGAATGGACTACTTAACCAATCTGCTTGTTTGGTGACTGAGTGCGGATGGAGGGTATTGGATGGGCTTTTAGTGTATGTCAGGAATTTTTCTGTAGATAGAGTTTTGGGAGGAGTTTTGGGTGGCTGTTCTGCAAGTTAAAAGGTGGCTGTTACATGTATTATTAAGGGGCTTGTTACAAGTGTTATTAAAGGGCATGTTACATGTGTTATTAGGGGGTTTGTTAAATGTGTTATTGGGGTAGTCTGTAGTGTGTGGAGTATAAATGTGTTATTTAGGTATTTTTATATATATATATATATATTCTATGTATACATATATAATATATATATATTTATTTCTATGCTACATATATAGGTAGTATAGAAATATATATGTATATTTATAGTGGAGCAGTCACGCCATTATAGTTATGGTTGACTGGTAGGCTGTTAATGTTAAATCCCAATTTTTCACTTTACTAACTTCACAGTCATTCAATGGATTTGCATGCCATTTTGGATGCTCCATCAGAAACCAAAGACTCTTGACATACCAAGCTTTGTTCCACCCAGATGTGCAGAGTCCGAGATCCAGACAGTGCAAAATGTGTAAAATATCTGTGGTTTTTGCTATTTTATTTGTCAGTCCCTAGCGCCTAGACAATATGGAATTTTGGTCTGAAATGTTCCGGATAGAAAGGGCTTGGCCAAGAGTCACTGGTTTGGTGAGAAAACAATAATCAGTTCCAGAGTTATAAGGATTTGAAATTTTGGTTCTGAGCATGCTCAGTAGGCACTTTAAGATACATGTTTGAAATGAAAAAGAATTTGGCGATATGAAAAAGATGCTTTTTCTTATGGGGCCAGTCATTTTTCGTGAAGAAAAAATATTTTTTAATATGGCTGCCATTTTCTTGTTACTGTTTAAACTTACAAATATTTAAAGTACATACAAATAATGTCTTTAAAAACAAACGCCAAAACCTAGCTAAATAGGATCTGGTGTTTGTTTTTAAAGTTACAAAATACATTTTCTGGGCATCCAAAATCCAGAGTGCCCAGCTTAGTGAGAGGAACTGTTCACCTGTGTTCTCTGTATGAGAACAGCGGGACTTTCTTGACTTCTGCAGCTGCAGCTGAAACTTGTGCTGGGGGTTGCAGTGAGAGCAGTGAGACGCCATTTCCCTGGTGTCTAGTGGTGCCCCACCCATTGCCATCCCTTTATGTATGTAATGTTGCCCTGGTGTCCAGTGGCACCCCACCCTCTGATCACCATCCGCATATTTATTACTGTTTCCTTGATGCCTAGTGGCACCCCACCCTCTGATTGCTGTCCCTGTAATATATTTGTCTTTCCTAACAATTTAGTGGCAGACCCTGCCTCAATTGCCATCCCCATAATGTATTTGTCTTTCCCTGGTGTCTAGAGGCACCCACCATCCTCAATCACCATCTCCATAATGTATTTGTCTTTCCTGGTGTCTAGTGGCACCCCCACCCTACAATCTCCATCCCTGTAATGTATATGTCTTTTCCTGGTGTCTAGTGTCCCCCACCCTCTGATCACACTCATGTAATATGTTTGTCTTTCCCCAGTGTCTAGTGGCACCCATACCTTCCAGTTGCCATTCCTGTGATATGTTGGTCTTTTTCCTAGTTGCCAGTGGCAACTCCCAATCCTCTGATCACTATCATGTAATATTTTTTATTTCCCTGGTGTCCAGTGGAAACCCTCATCCTCAATCACCATCCCAGTAATGTTTTTGTCTTTCCTGGTGTCTAGTTGCACCCCACCCTCTGATCACTGTCCCATTCTGAAATAAAGAAAACTGAGCCTCAATGTTTTTTTTAATCCTGCAGAAAAAAAATGGTAACTCACCGATCTGACCCCCACCCCCACCTCTCACTAAACACCCTCCATCCCAAACCCCAGTACACCACCACACAACCTAACTCACCTGAACAGGTCACAGGAGAAAAGCCACTATCTGATCGAAGACATTTCTTGTTGCTGGAACCGTCGACTACAATATGAGAAACTAAGGTAAGGGCAGTTCAGTGTATTTAAATGGGGTTTTGAACTCTGATGCATACCTTTGTCATCCAAATTTTAAACATGGCTTTTGCAACCCAACCCAGTGACCAATGGTGGTAGAATTATGCAAATCAAGTTAGAAAGGTGATTTCTCAGTTGCTTGGCGAAATCACCTTTCAGGCAGATTGGACATTTTCACCACCTTGTTCATGAGGTGGAGTCATAAGAAGACTATGTTGAAAATCTGGGGTCAAAATATATAAACATGGCAAAATTATGTTCACACATTGAATTTTTACTATGATTGCTAGTAACTTTGGTAATTTTAAATATTTTTACCCTAAATTTTCAACATACCATTTTTTACATCACCTCATGATCGTTACAGCTGTCATTTTCAAATCCTGTCCAAAATATTTTTCGCACCTTTGGCATGGAATGATGTTTCAATGCTGAGGAATGATGTATTGGTGGGGATTTCAACATATTCACTACCGGGTTCATGAGGAGGGATGATAAGAGGCTATGCTGACAATTTGGTGTACAAATAAGGTGAAATGCATAGGTTAAGCATGAACATCGAAGTATTTCAATGTTCCTCTTAATTTCACTAATTTTCACCATTTTAACTCCAAACTTTCAACATAGCCATTTTCCACACCACCTCATAATTGTGCGTGTCGTTTTTAAATCCTGGATGAGATGTGTATTCACACTTCTGGTGCAAAATGACATTTCAACCAGTATACTATAAATGGTACAGATGTGTCAGCCACCATGAAGTGCAGCAACTTGCAGTAATGACATGTCATAGAATTCTGCATGACAAAAGGGCTTAATTGCCATTGACTTACAATGGCCCCTGCAGTAAATTACAGTATTCTGTCATATTCTACTTTTCTGCGCTTCATCCTGGCTTGACACATCTGTGCATGTCGTGTTTATAAGGTGAATTATAAAACTAGTATATTTTGAAAATTTGGGGTCAAAATTGAAAAAAAACAATATACAATTGTTAAACTTTATGTGTAGTGCCACTCTTGACCCCAACGGGTGTACAGTACTTTGTGAACCTGTTATGGTGAGTGTGGGTGAGGGGTGGTGCTGTTATGCAACCCCCCAGCCAGGAAATGAAAGTTGCAGGGTCGTCTGCACAGGTCTGGGTACCAATATAGTGAAGATAATGGTCCTCTTGTCATAGGATCCTGCACCTCTCCACTCTTGGGTAGCAGAAGGCCCTGTGCATTGCATGACAGATGCACTCTTTGCCTTTTGCATCTGTAGCTGTGGCCAGAAAAAAAGTGCAGGGACCACAGGTCCCTGTATTTCCATAGCCCACCAGACAGCCCCATAAGTTCTTCACATCCATCTTTGCACCAAACTGCAGGGCCCGCAATTTGCAGGCCCTGCTTTTTTGAAGTGGATGGCATCTTCTCTTCGCACAGGGCATCTTCATCTGTTTATGCAGGTCCCAAAGGGACCTGCCTCAACGAGGATACAGTTCAACTATCTCGAAAGAAAATTCTTTGTAAAAAACATTGCTAAAAGCTATTTAGGATTAAACCATCAAAAGTAGGGAAATGTGGCATTATAGTTTCTGACCTAACACCCACCCCACCCTCAGGCAGCAACAGGAAAAAAACATTACGGTTTCACCTCTCCTGCATCTTTTTTTTTGCAAATTAGGCAAGTGGTGTACCTTGGGGTTGTCAACCTAACATTCACCCCATACTCATAAACTCTACACATCTCAGCATAGCTTCTTTAATGATTGAATGGGGTGAGCATTAGGGTTGACAACAAGGCACACCCATGCCTGATTTGCGAGTTGCAGGAGATGTGAAACTGTAATGTTTTTCCTCTTGCTGCCTGGAGGGTGGGATGAAATGTTAGGGTTGAAAGAAATCTAATACCACATTTCCCTACTTTGTCAGTTTAACTGTAGCTAGTGCAATAATGAAGTTTGTTTAGCACAGAATATATGGTTCTATGTCATAATGGAGATCGCAGAATAGTGATCGTGAGTATGGGCGAGTGTACATCACTGAAAATAAATAATGGCAGTGTACACTCACAGTGACTACAAAGCTGGTGACCAGTTTTCCATGTTATGCAGGGCGCTGCACCCCTGCACCCTCTCCTTCAAGGGCTTTGCCCCATACACACACCCCTACTTAAAGATTCTGAACTCCAGCGGGGTGCATGATGGGGGGTGTAAGACTTAATATAAAAATTAAAAACCATACCTAATGTAAAAAGTGATTGCACCCCAGAACCGAGCCAGCACCCTCCCAACCCCAGCTTGCCACCTACCCACCATGCCCACGGCCAGCTTGGCAGCCAACCACCGCGCTACACCCCACATACCCTCCCTCCCTTCCACCCATCATGAGGTGTGGTTCCCCCAAATGCATGTGTATACATAGTGACATCCTGTCACAGTATTGCCTACCACCATCCTGTCGCTACCCTGCCAGGTAGTCCAGAACACAGGCGCCGTGACTGAGTCACCCTTTTGTAATCGCTCAATCACAGTCGCTGTGTTCACTGGATGCCAGAATAAAAAAATATATATATATTTATATTTGTATTTATTTATTTACCAAGAAAATAAAGCTCCATTGGGCAATGCTCATGTATGAAGAGGTCCTGGTTAGGACAAATTAAAATACAGAAGATGAAATGACAGTATACAAGATACAGTACCTATAATACAGAGTTAGAATTAGTTCATAATACAGGTCAGCAGGTGCACTCTAATACAAAGACTAGCATAATAGGAGTAGTTTGATACAGGTTTGCAGAAGGGAAAATAGAATGAAATCCAATGTTTCATAAATTGTAATATATACTATAGTTTAATAGCAAACACATTTGTCAACACAGAACTGACCAAGAGGGCCTGAAAATAACATGGGCTAACTTGTGAAGTTAATTTAAGTGATTCCTAAAAGGCATTCTGAGCAACAGGAAGCCCAGATTAAAGCCAGCTTACCAAATTTTGAAAAGTGCCAAGGGACATCAAACAGGATAGCACTGTGCTTTCTTAGATTGTATAACCCCATGAATCTGCAAAGGAGACTAAATGTATGTAGGGAGGAATTCTGCAACACTTTAAAGGACAAATAATTTAGATTCCTGAGCCTTCTGATTTCAAGTGATGATATGGGGCCCAATTCTCAAAGCTCCCAGAATGGTGCAAAGGACTTGCACCACAAGGAATGAGTGCAAAAATGTCACTTGCACCAAAGATTTGCCAGGAGCAATTCCCAAATATAGCCTGTGTAAACCACAGGCTGTATGTGCACCAGAGGGGTTGCACTGTCCTTGTGGCCAAAATGGGCTGTGGCATGGTGCTAGGGGGCATGCAGCAGATGCAAGCTGCAATATCCCCTATTTTGGGATTCTATAAACTCTTCCAGAGGGTGAAAATGCAAAAGAGGGCTAGTCTAATGGGTACTTAGAAGTTTGCCCACTGGGAGGGTTAATGCACTTGCACCACTCTCTAGCCCTCCCTGGGTGGCAGGCAACATGTTCCATGGTCCCACCCCATCCTGATCCCCTTTTATTAAAATTGATTCTCTCCTTGGTGGTCTAGCAAACCCCTCAGGCCCGATCATCTTTACTAAAATTAAACAAATCACTGGTGGACTAGTGGACCCCCAGCCCAGATCCCTTTTTATTAAAATTATGCATGTTCTGGGTGGTCTAGTGCCCCCCTCAGCCTGATCCCCTGTAGTGACATTAAACACATCCATGGTGGTCTAGTGAACCCTCCCAGCCCCAAGCCCCTTTTTTTGATAATCATATCCCTGGTATCTAGTAGACTCCTGCTACCTATCCCTGATCTGCCCATATTATATAACCTATAACATGTTCTGGTGGTCTAGTGGAGCCCCACACCAGCAGGTAGTGCCCCACCACTCCCCCATCCTGAACCTTAGCCAGTGACTGACATAGCCCTCCACTCTCCACCACTGCCAGCCACCAACTGAACTGTCAATCACTGAGCTCGTACTGGACTGTAAATCACTTGACTGCATACTGTATACAGTATGCACTCAGTGATAGCTCAGTCGACGGCTGGACATGGTGGAGACCAGAGGGCTGTGCCATTTTGCCTGCTTAGGTTCAGGATGGGGAGGAAAGGAGTGAGTGGGGCACTACCTGCCATGTGAGGTGGGAGGGTCACACTAGACCACCAGGGGAACATCATTATAGGTTACTCATCCCCATGCAGATCAGGGGATAGGGAAGGGTCGCTGGCCTCTAGGGATGTAATTATCAATAAAGACAAGATTAGAGCTGCAGAAGGGTCCACTAGACCACCAGGCATGATTATCATTAATAAAATGGGGATCAGGGCTGGGGAGGACTGCTAACCACCCAGGGATTTCCTAGAGTGGTGCACGGTTGACTTGTAGCTTGTGGCAATCCATCCAGATGCACTGTCTGGTGCACAGCCATAGCTTCCGCCAGCTGCAGAACTTTGTAACAGGCCTACCCATTAAAGAGTTGGGCTCAGGGTCCCTGATGCAGTGGCAATCAGCATAAGCTGCCCTTGGTGCAGCTTTTGCCAAGTTTTGAGAATCAAGCCCATAGTGTTCAGTATAGTGTTCATTAGGTATAACTGTATTATTAAGGTGTTAACTTTTACAATGGTATCCTGCTGAGGCAAAACTTCAGATGACAAGCAAACATGCTACAGACATAAACAGAGCTATACACAGTGTATAACTATAAGGCATTATATGTTTATATAGATATAACAAAGCTTTCAATGCAAGGTAAAGCCTAGTGCAGGAGAAATAAGAATGGAAGCTCACTGTTGTTGCAGCCGATGTTACACCTTGTAATGAAGGCAGCAAAGTGTCTGCTCAGAGAGACTAACAAGAACCATTCTGTGACTTTTGCACTGAAAGGTAGAGAGGTCTGCATGGTTAGGACTTTATCCCAGTATAAAACCACCACATATTCCCCATACCTTTTGTATTTAAAACTAGGTATGAAAATACACAGCTTATTATTATTATTATTAGGACATAATACTATAAGATTATGATCATTAACTGCAGCCCCTTGCACTGCAGTATAGACATGTTTTTTAAAAAATTATTTTGGTTCAGTGACTTCAGTTTTCATTTAGCACTTCGCACTTTGTTTATATTATGCACTTTGTTTGTCCTTTATAACTATTTAATGGTTAAGTTTGCATAAAGCATTCAGTGATTACACATGATTGTGATATAGTGGGTATTGCCTATTAGTTATACTGGGCATTTCATATAAACTAGAATGTATTTGGAAAAAGGGTTTCTGGCCCTTTAAATTATTTTAAATAATTTGGGATAAATGGAGCTGTGTTTGAGCCTTTGGAACACACCCTGAGGATGTACTGCATACAAAACTGTTCAGGGCCTTTGTAAGTTACTAGCCATTACAGTAATTGGAGCATGTGTTTTTATAAAATAAAGCCTTATTGCCATTTCTGTTGCGTGCTGGTGTTTGTTCTATTATATGGATTATGTCATCAAGCACCTTCCAGACAGCGAGTGAGCTGTTTTGTTCTTTGAACAATGTAATGAACAGCATATTGACTATTACATGTATAGACACAATGCAGTATGTACACATGTTATTACAACACTATTAACATTATGTAACAACCACCTGAATAACACATGTAACAACAACCTATAAACAACCACATTACAGCCCTAACAGCCTCTCCAACTAGATTCCCTGCAAAAGAAACAAAAGACCTGCAGAAAGAGTCTCCCTTATTTAAACTGCATGATATCAGTCCCCATCACTTCCTAAGTCAAACTTCAGCTCTAGCTCCACTCCAATCAACTGTTTCTTAATGCCAGGAAGATGGTCTCCATGTCCTTCGGCACAGGCAGATACTCTCTAGCTTTCATCCTCTCTTCCATCCACATCCTTGAGTAAGGCTGATTGAGGACATGACTTCCTTCAGATATCTCAGGGTTTGGCTGGACCAACACCTCGACTTTTCTGGGAGCGTGGATGTCCTCCACAACAAACTGTGCCCCAAGCTTGGTGCACTATACTGAAACTGTGGTTGCATCTCCTTGCTGGCCTGCCATGTGCTTGTCCTGAAAAAGATCCTCCCTATATTGAACAATGGAGATATAATCTACAGTGCCACCCCATGTCCTTCTTTGCCGAGATTGTCACTCTCTTTCACTCGTTCTGTCACTTCACACTAGACTGTCAACCCCTGACTCACCACTGTACCCTATAAACCTCCTCTTCTTCCCTCCCCCTCTTGAGAACAGGCACCTCACCTACTATGCTAGCTTCATTGCCAAACACTGGTTTTGGTCCCTTATCCCTTACCTCACTTCTACTCTTCCCCATCCCCATCTTCCCACTCCTTTTTAACCTTGGACCTTTGATCTCCTAGGTCCTCAACTGTTGAACAGGTCATCTTCTCTTATAGCTTTCCTGTACTCTGGAATGTCTTTCCCTGGTTATCTGCACTGCCCCACCACTCGTTCCCTCTCCAACCTCTTCCAGAACCTCATCTCCCCTCCTGCAACTGCCTCTAATTCTTGTCTAGCCACCAGTCCCCATCCCCATTGTAGCATTTGCTGCTTATGACTTATAACTTAACATTGTAGTGACCTTTTGAACTTGCCATACTGTAACTTATCTGCCTGCCTGATATTCATGCACTCAAATGCCATCATGATGTTACATATCCTAATCACATGGATTTGACCTTGTAAAATTGTGATTCTATACTACAGTGTAATTATCTATTATTGTCTGCTTCCTCTTCCCTTCCCCCTAGGACGCATCTGGAAATGAGCAGTTACTGCTTAGTATGCCTTTCCAGATGAAACTT
Source organism: Neoceratodus forsteri (assembly GCA_016271365.2). Classification (NCBI taxonomy): domain Eukaryota; kingdom Metazoa; phylum Chordata; order Ceratodontiformes; family Ceratodontidae; genus Neoceratodus; species Neoceratodus forsteri. The sequence goes on from CM028131.1 coordinate 799,284,603, forward strand.
TTAAATAAATAAATGAATGAACAAACAACATTAAACAGCCACACACCTGTAAAAGTAAGATAAGTTGTATAAAGAAAGTGTCCCTGAGCTGCATTGCACAAAGTCAGCCCCTGAATCATTTACCAAACGCTTCTACTGTTGCCTGTATATCACTTGCCAAAAAAACCAAACAGCTGAACAGCTGTAAAAGATGAGACATGCTTAAAGAAAATGTCCCTGAGCTACACTACACAAATGTCACACTCGCTTCAGTGGTAAATGGTCAGCACCTAAATCAAAATGGCTTACCATGACTTCAGTTCACTTGCGATACTCTTTAATAATTCTTCATGACACCAGCAGAAGCATACAAAGACAGGGTCTGGCTCGGATACATGAAGCTCTCAGTGATAAAAAAAAAAACTTACATGGTTTACGTGGTCATACTGCACAAAGTAATTTTTCCCAACTTATTTGCCACCCAATTTTGCTGCTGCATGCTGTACATGCGGCTGCCTTTTCCTTCTCCCCTTGCCATTCTGAAGAAGAACTAAGTGAAGAGACACCAAAACCACACCTCCTTTTACAGGATGCTACTACATTGAAAACATCAAAGAAACATAGGAATATAGAAACTGATGGCAGATAAGAGTCCCTTAGCCCATCCCATATATTCATTTTCATTGTAGATTGTTTTCATTGCAGACCTTGCTTGGCCAACAGCACTGCCTCTTCCAGCTGCTTCCTTTCCTCTGTGATTCCTTTCTGCCAATCCCAGGCCTTTTGAATCCCACCACTGTTTTTGCCCCACTACCTCCTCTGGAAGGCTGTTTCAGGCATCCACCACCCTTTCTGTGAAGCAGTACTTCCTCACATCTCTCCTGAATATATACCCCTCCAGCTTCATATCATGATCACTTGTTCTAGAGCACCATTTCTTCTGTAAAATACCTCCCACCTGTACCTTATTCAATGCTGCAGGGTATTTAGGGTCTCGATCATATCCCCACTTGCTCCTTTCCTCCAGTGTGTACATATTGAGCTGCTTTAACCTCTCCCTGGGCTTTTGATGCAGACGGTGCACCATCTTGGTAGCCCTCCTCTGGACCACCTCCACTCTGTCTATTCATTTCCTCTGATGGGGTCTCCAGAGCTGGCACAGTACTCCAGGTGTGGTATTACCAGTGACTTATATAGGGGCTACATCACTTCCCTCTTCCTGCGGGTGATACCCCACCCTATGCAACCCAGCATCCCACTAGCTCTCAGATTGCCTTATCACATTGTCTGGACACCATTAGGCCATCTGATATGATTACCCAGGTCCCTTTCCTGCTTGGTTATTGCAAGTATCTCTCTCCCCATTCTGCACTCCACACCCAGGGTCCTGCAGCCCAAGTGCACTATTTTGCACTTTTTGCATTAAACCCTAGCTGCCAAACAATAGATCACTCCTCCAGCCATTTTAAATCTCTCTCTATCCCTTGCATCACCCTCCACAGTGTCCATTCTGTTGCAGATCTTGGTATCATCTGCAAAGACAGACCTTCCTTCCAGCTCCTCCACTATGTCACTAATGAAGATATTAAAGAAGACTGGCACCAGCACTGACCTCTGCTGTAGGCCACTGGTCACTCTCCTTCTTGGAGTGAACTTCATTTTGCTTCCTATGCAATAATCAGTTTCTTACCCATGTTACTACCTTATTGCCCACCCCAAGCTGAAGGCCTTGCTGAAATCTAAGTAGGCCATGTCTACCTCCCTCACCGATCAAAGCCCTTTGACAGCCATTCAAAAAATAAATCTATCGAATTCATTTGGCATGACCACCCCTCTGTGAAACCATGCTGCCTTGGATCCTGCAATCTGTTGGATTCCAGGTATTCCTCAATCCTTTCCTTCAACAGTGTTTCTATTAACTTCCCTAACACTGTTGTCAGGCTGATGGACCCATAATTGCTACCACTTTTGTGGACTGGGACTATGTCTGCTCTTCTCAGTCTTCCAGGACAATGCTGTTCTCCAGTGAACTGTTAAAAAGTCTGCCAGGGCTGCAGCCAGTATCTCCCTGAGTTCCTCAGCACCATTGGGTGCACCGTCTGGTCGCATGGCTTTGTCCCCCCTCAGATTAGTGGTGCTATCTGACCCTCTCTTCTACAAAGGGACTGGTGTTCACTTCATTCCCTCAAAGCTCCTAGTGCTTTTTGTGGACTCTCCCTTCCCTTCTACTGTGAACACTGACCAGAAGCAATCACAGGATTTAGAATGCATGGGATAGACATAAAGGAATTCTGGAGGTTGGGGTGTCAACAGACTTCTAGGAAAACATAAACTGAACTTACAAGCTCAAATGGGCAGACTGGGTGGGCCATAGGCCCTTATCTCCGACACTGTCTATGTATCTATGTATCTATGTAAGTATTTGTTTAGGATGTTTGCCTTGTCCAGGTCCACCTCTGCCCAGTTCCCTTCTCCTTCTTTAACCATACAATTCCTGCCTCTGTCTTCCTTTTCTTGCTAACATACCTAAAAATGTCTTGCCCCCTTATATTCTGCCTGGGCTATTCTTTCCTCAGCTTGCACCTTTGCATTCCCTTACTACTTTGGCTACCTCTCTCGCTTCCCTCAATACCTTCCTAGCCTCCTCTCTCTGGCTTTTCTTCTACCTTCTGAATACTACTCTTTTGCCTCTACCACCTCTTTCAAGATCCATAATGATCTCTTCCTTCTGCTTTTGTTTACTTGTGTGGCGTACATGTGTGTTGCCTTTCTATGCCCTCTTTTAGTCCAGCCCGTTTGCCCTCCACCCACCCAGGACATCTCCTCCTACTAGATCCCTTCAGATGGATTCTCCCATTTTTGTAAAGTCAGCCCTTCTAAAATCCAGGACCCTCACTTTGTGTGGTTGGATTACACCTCTATTCTTACATTAAACCACACTATGTGATGATCACTGGTCCCAGATAACTTCCCAACCTAATGTCTGCAACACTGTCCCTGTTAGTAAGCACTTGGTGCTGTATTGCTCCACCCTGAGTGGGTTCACTGACCAGTTGCCGGAGAAATGCCCTGCAGGTAGTAGAGCATGTTCTGCTTCTAGCTGGCACTGCTGTGAGAGGCTTCAATCTACATCTGGCAGATTAAAGTCCCCAACCAGCACCACTTCCCCTTTTCAGCAATTTTGCCAGTTATTTTCTAACATTTCTTTATCTAAGTCCTCCCCTGTGGCAGAGCCTCTAGATCTCTCCTATCCAAATAGCAGTTCTGTTTCTTGACTGAGGATGACCCAGAACATCTAACACCCTCCTTGAATTCCCTGTACCTCTGTTGCTATTGTGATTTCCTTAGCATAAGCATCACTCCCCACTTTTCCTTCCTACCCTGTCTCTTTTAAACATCGTGTAGCCTGGTATGTCCATTTCCCGGCATGGCTGCTCATGCACCATGATTCGATAATGGCCAAATATCCAGGTCTGGCTCTGCCATTATGGCATCCAGGTCTGGAATCTTATTTCCAAGACTTCTAGCATTGCTTTACATGGCTTTCCAGGTTTTGTTAGCCCTCTTCTTGTCACTTCCCCATTTTCCAGCTGTTGTTTCCTTCCTTCCCATTTTCTTTTGACTGCTCTTCCTTCCACCCTCCTTTGCTAACCCCTTGCTATGTTGATTGCCTTGCATCCCAGTGGAATTCTCTCTGTCAGGGCCTCTCTGTTCTCTATCTGTGGGTGGTGGTTTCAGCACCACCCTTAGCTAGTTAAATACCCATCAAAGTAAAATTTAAACTGTCCACTGAGGACTGCTTTTCCTCTCCTTGATGGATGCAGTCCATCCCCAAAGTATAAGCTCTGATCCATCCAGGTGGACCCCAGTCCCTAAAGTAGCCATAACCACCTCTCTGACAATTTCTTCAACCATGAACTGAAGATTATATTGTGGAACTCCTCTATTTCCCCTGTAGTAGAAAGGCAGATCTTCCCTAAAGGCTACCATGCATGCTACCTGCCTAAGACCCTTCCCCAGGCCAAACCCATGGTCAAACAAGCTCATAGGGTCACTTTCCCTTCAGGTCATGGCTATATAGCTTGTTTGACCCCTCAGTGTTCTATTTCCTCATATCTGCACTTATCAGATATTCTGTCTCTATATATACTATGGGCTGGATATTCAAACTGCGCCCAAAAAGTGCACAATAGCAGGAGCAGCACAAGTCCATTAGCCCATGCCAATAGGCATGATATTCAAAAGAGCAAGCCAAATTGCGCCAACAGCTAACGTCTGAATATCGCACAACCTGCACCATAGCGCGAACTAGGAAGGGGAAGCTGAGCAGATATGATGCGCTATGGCGCAACAAGGGCTGCTGAGCTGAGCAGCCCAGAGGCACCATAGTGCAAGCAGGGAGCCACCCAGCAGCAGAGCAATGTAACTGCACAACCAGGGAGGTAGGTAGGGCCCACCACCCATGCCACAGATGGGCACAGGAACACACAGCAGAACTGACAATGCGACCCGCACCCTAAGCACAGCACAACTGGGGAGGGCTGGAATATCCACCGGCCCATGGGGACAAGCAAACAAAGCACTGCTGGGCCATGGTGCCCCAGCACACCCACCAGCAAGCTGAGACTGCCACACAAGGAGGGCAGACCACCCCATGCCACACCAGCCCCCCAGTGCACAGCACACCCTGCACCGTGACCCCAAGACACCCCCATGAGCAGTGACCACCACTGCAGGAAACCCCATGCATACCACCACCCCTACTGTCACACTGCAACCTCGTGTACCACAGAACCACTGAAGCCAGACCCACCATCAGGCACCCAGCAGTGGGTGGCAGCACATAGCAATGCAACAACAGCAGACACAGTGCCAACACGCACAATCCCCTGAGGCACAGCTAGAGACCGAACATGTGTCGGCACAAGAGGTACCCCACGGGAAAGGGCGCTGCCCCTGACACCACCACCATTGATACAGCACCCTACACAGTAGACAAATGACACATCCCGACCAACCACTAGCCACAGCAGCCAGCACAGACACCCACAGTGGTGCATGGAAGCATGCATCACACGGATGCAACACAGTGCAGGGGCAAACACACCCATACCAAGGGGACAATAACACAGGGATGCGGTAGTGTAGCAACAAGCCCCAGTGTGGGCCCATGAAAACTGAACACACACAGCCTGCAGTCATCCATGGCACAGGGTGACACCCACCCTGTGCAGGCACTGTGGTCCTGCACGCCACCATCATATGCCTGCAGCACAAGTCATAGACAGTGGTGCACAGCCCCTGCAACACACACAAGCCACAGCATAGAGGTGGGACAACAACTGCGGAGGCCACAGTGTCACCAAGGCAAACAAGCGCCACACCAGTGACAGGAGGCAACCCAGCATTATGGCGGTTACAGTGGATGACCTGCATGGACAGCCACCACTGACATGGCAGCAGACCTTGCAGGCCACAGACATGCAAGGGTGTCAGCTGCACAGGCCAAGGATGGGTTGACAGGGGCACAATGGACACAGAGCATGCACCATGGACCACTGCACACAGTAATGCAATGCACAGGAACAACACACACACCACAGACACCGACTGATAGCCACTCCCACACCAGAGACACTCCCACACACACACATACCCATGACTGAACCAACCCAGATGCCATGCACCACTGCAGCTGAGCACCTATAGCCAGCTGCAAATCAGGAGACCACCACAGTATTCATATCAAAATATTTGTATTCAAAAACATATCAAAAGAACTATATACAACCATGTACAAACGTGGGGAGGGCAGGAACAAGGTGGGGGTGGGTAAGGGGCAGGGGGGCAATATGGGAGAGGGTAGGTGGGGTGTGAAGGTTGATCAAGGAGGGTAGTTGCAGGCAGGTCATGCAGATGTCAGTGTCCAGCCTGGTCCTCTGCCTGGGGCTGTTGCCTGGGCCACCTCCTCCTCCTGACCCCATGCTGCTGTACGTCCCTCAGTATGGACAGGGACTCTTGCCCACCTGCAGCAGCTCCTGGACAGCCTGCTGGATCCACAGGAGTATCCGCACACCTAGGACGAGGATCAGAGTCAATAGGTGTGACTATCCATCTCCCTGCAGCCCACCCATTATGCATGGCATACAGCCATGTGCTGCACGCTCCTGTGACCGTCCCACAGTGACCGTGTCCACAAGACATGCCCAACCAGGCACCAACAGCCATATGTACCACTGCACACACCACCGCCCATGTCCAGCACAGCACAACCAAGGCCGTACAGTATCGCGTGGGCTATGCGGTGTGCAGGCAGTGCCACAGCCATGTGCCCAGTGCATGCATGGACCACCATTGGCGCACTCCCAGACATGCAGTGCCACTGGACAGTGCTGACTGTCACATGTCGTGTGCATGGCAGTGGTGTCCATGGATGGTGGCCATGCCCTGCTTCCCACCCTGTCACACAGCATGCAATAGCAATCATGGTGTCATGGCACTCACCCTCATCGGGACGTTGATGGCGTTGGGGTTGGTCTCGACACACCCCTGTGCAGTGTCCTCCTCCATCTGCTGCAGCTCCACCAACCGCCTCCTCTCGCCATGCCTGTGGGAGACAAAGGAGAAAACACATCAGTACAAACCCAAAGCAAATTCCCCTGCCCCAATGTGTGTGCCCACCTACCCAGCCAGACCCACCCACCCCATACCCTGTAAACACCGCTACAGCCAACCCTAGACTATCCCTCCCTATGTGCTGGACACATAAGACAGTGTTACCCATATGGACAATACAAGTGTGTGGGCGTTCACCCACCTGGACGAGGCACCACGCCCCTCCTGGCAGGCGACCGCAGACAGGCATGTAGTCTCGCTCCCTCCTTCTAAGGTCCCCGTGCACGGTGCCTGCACTGTTCTGCCATTCTCCGTAGCCAGTGGCCGCCTCCAGGTTAGTGGCCTCCTCTTGCCAAACCTGGATCCTGGCCCTGTCCAGTGCCTCCTCGCCAAAGGTGGGCCATAGTATGGCTCCACAGTGGCCACAAGGTTGGCCAGCTCAAGGGCACTCCATTGAGTGGCTCTCCTGTGTTCCATCTCTACCACTATAGTAGGCAATATGGCACTCTGCAGTGCGGCACCCCACGTGGAAGTGCTGCCGGTACAGCGCCGCCATTCCCTATTCGCTGTCACCGAACAGTGTGATAGATGTGTAGCCATGCGGATGTATAGCGCCAAGGGGCAAGGTCAGGCACAGGGTCATGGGTCTGTGGCGCAAGGCCACGCCTGGCGCCATTGGGCGTCTATGCGTCTGGCGTGATTGGTTGCCTGTGTGCCATCGCCACAGTGAACTATTGCACAGTTGTGCCACAGCGCCATGTAGTGACCTAGCCAGCGCCACTGGCACAATGGTGGCGTGCCCTGAAATGCCTACCGTGCACAGCACATCATCAGTGCAGCGAACACCTGTGTAAGCTACCTGGGCATGCGCGGTGCGGTGTACTACGCATGCCACAGTACTGTGCCATTAGCTCAACACGTTCAACACAATTGCGCCAAAGCGCAAAAGCATGATATTCAGCCGTCATATGTAAATCATCCAATCAGCAATGCAAAGGCGCGAGCAGCGCGATTGCATCTCATTAAGTTGCTCCTCACCTAATTTGCATGGATTGCGCTATATAAGCGCGACACTGTTCTGCAGTGGCCATATTTAGTTACTGCAATTTATTGGTGAGTTGCATGCTGTGTGGGGTTCTGGACTGTGGTATCAGGGACTTGCTTTGTACTGCACAGTCACAGGTTGGATAATGACTGAGCGAGTTCCGGTGAGGAGGACAACGATGGTGGGTGGAAGAGGCCCAATTTCACCAAGGCTGAGACAGAGGCACTCTTGAGGCCTACCTCGATCAGGAGACACTGCTCAATGGACGGCGGGGCACCCCTCAGACCTGTGCTGCTGCATGGGAGGGGTGGCACGTGCCAGTCAACCTGCACAACAGCCACCAGCGCTCCATGCAGGAGTGTAAGAAGAAGATGGGTACTGACAGGAGGAGGTGAAGGAGAGGTGGCTGCCATCAGGGTGCTTACATGCTGCAACAGGCGGAGGCCAGCCGGAGTGGTGCAGCTGACACGGCAGAGGACAGGCTTGCTGCAAGCATGCAGCGCAGTGCCATAGAGGGTGTTTCAGGAGGTGGCTCCAGACAGGTGGTAGCCCATCACTGCATGATAAGGCATGGTCTGTCGGGGCAGGGTAGATCACATGCACTAACGTGACCTCACTTTCTGTTACAGATCCTCGTGTCTGCAGGGGTCGCGGTGGAGGCCTGTCTACTGCGGACAGTCAACTGGAGCTGGAGGAGGACCATCCACCTCCACAGGTAGCCATCTAGCATTGTAACACTGGGTCCGCCTGGCTGTCCACACTGATGTCGTTGGGACAGGTGTGGGGAGGCCCTTCCTGTGTCTCAGCATTCTGGCATCCAGGATGCCAGCACACTGTAACCGTGGCTGGGCAGAGACCTGCACCAATGATGGGGACATGACCGTCATGGGCAGTGACATTTGTGTGCCACGGAATGGACACACAGCAGGCCAGCTCACACCCATGGACCTGGTTGGTTCCGACATGTGCCAGCGTGTCAGCACAGTCCCAGGCTGTGCCTGTCAGCACCAGTGGGGCAGCACCGGTGGCTGGTCAGGACAGTGGGACTGTTGTGGCCTCAGCGGCGGAACAACTGATCCCTTGGGCACAGCAGGTGGAGGGCAGCAGCAGTCTCCCACCGGGACTGGGGTTCAGGGTTCAGCGGTGGCATCTGTGTACAGCCTGTGGACCTGCCCATGCCTGGTCTGGTGAGCAGCACCCACCCTCAAGGGGTGCTGGACATCAAAGCCCTTCCACACCCTGATGGACGGGATGCCGAGGTGTCAGATGACCTCTTTGACAAGCACACCACCTACTGCAGACATCGGTACAGCAGCAGATCGCGGCTTACAGCGTCCATGGGGCACTGTGTGTGCCCTGGAGGCGGGTGAGGAGCAACACAGCAGGGACACCGATAGGATCCTGTCCCGGATTGACCATTTGTGGGATGATTTGACCGCTGCCATTGATAGGCAAACACAGGCGTTCATTGCTGTCATGGCCAGTGGGCACACAGTCAGAGTGCCCATGGTCGGCTCACACACCGCACAGTTGCTATCCACTCCCGTTCGGCGTTGTACGACACCCACCCTGTCGATGCGGGTTCAGCTATTGGCATCCGCACACTCCTGGTGCAGGTGTGTTCAGTGTGCTGCAGACCCCTGTGTGGGCATGGTCACGTTCGCGCGGTGAAACCCCTGGTGGACTATCGGTGCCACCTGGGGCCCATGGTCAGCCTGCCAGTGCTGCTGGGTCTCAGTGGGGCCGCCCATGCATCCGAGGCAGACTTGGCAATGTGCCGCAGGACTGACCTGTCTCCCAGTGTGGGCACTGTCTGGTGCTGCCCTGTGTGCATGTGTGTGTTTTGGTGGGCAGTGCGGGTGGGTGCCCGACCCTGCAAGCGACACACGCTCCACCTGTACACCATCCGACTGCTGTCCACAGTGCGTGTGCATGATGATGCCTGCATTGTGCTGTACACTGAAGTGTGATGGTGCCCAGCATCTGACACACGCACATAGACAGTTAGTGGACGTGGTGGCCTGTGGACATGTGTGTTGCTAGTGTTAGCATTCCGGCTCTGTTTTGCACCTGACCCTGTGCACTTTGTGCCTATTGTGTGTGCGTGTGTGTGTCCATCCATGTGGCGTGTTACTGTTCACCCTCCCTGGTTGTATGTGTGCTTCGTGCCCTGCCACATCCCTTGCCAGCATGCACCCGGTGTGTTTCCATGTATGTCTGTGGGTTGTGCCTAGCCACTGGTGGTTGCACATGGCCCCATGACTTACCTGTATGGCTGAAGTGCTCCTCTGTGATGGTGTCCCGGTGCAGCTGTGCCAGCCGGGTCAGTCAGGGGTCCCATCAGCCAAGGAGGCTGCCCATCCCCATCGTCACTGGCGTCACCGTCGTCCCCATCGCTGTCCCCCTCTCTCAGCCTGTCGGCTATCCCACAGTCTTTGGCCATGTTGTGCAGGATGCAACAGGCCAGGAATATCGCACAGGCCTTTGAGGGCTATACTGTGGCACCGCCAGAGGTGTCAGGCAACAGAAACACGCCTCCAGCATCCCAAACACCCGCTCAATGACATTGCGTGTGTGGCATTGCCTCATTGAAGCATTGCTGCGATGGGGTCGTGGGCCACCGGTAGGTGTGAGCAACCAGGGATGGAGTGGGTATCCACTGTCACCTGTGTGGAGATGGTGGAGGTTAGTGTCTTGTCCAGCCTCAGACTGCCCCAAGCCCTGTGGGCCACACCCATGGCACCTCTGGCCATACCCCTTGTCCACGATATGTCAGTTCTACATACATACTCACCCACAAGATGACCTGTGAGGATGTCCCCCACTCTCGAGTCAGTGGCTGGTACTGACTGGTGCCAAATGAAGAATCATGTGTCTCCTCCAGGGTCGTGGCACAGACGTTGATGATCGCCACTGGCATCACATACCACCTGGCAGTTGATACTGGCAATCCTTCCGATTCATGTGGCGGCCCCATCAGGGCCAGGTGGTGTCTTGTTGTGGCTACATGGGTGCAGTCTATCACCCCTAGCATGCCAGGCATACGTGCTACCCTGTGGAACTCCTGTATGTTTGCTGTGCACTCTGCCGCAGTGCTGGGGAAATGGATGTACTCTGCAGCATGTGGCAGCAGTGCGCTGAGGAATTGGGTGAGGATGCGTGGCGTGGCTGACTGTGTTATGCCTGTGGAATCCCTGTTGGTCTCTGGAAGGTACCCGTGGTGAGCAAGCACATGCAGGCTGTTACCTTTGTCTCCACTGACAGAGAATGACTCCATCGTGTGGGTGCCTGCATCACATCACTGCACAGCTCACAGGCGCCTCAGTATTCCCTGTTCAGGTGGTACCAGCCCACTATCTCAACATCTGTGTACAGCTCATAGCTGGTGTGGGCTCGGTACTGCCTGTTGAGCATACCAAACGGGCCCTTCCACGGCCACGTCCCCTGCAGCATGTCTTCTCACCCCTCATTACGGCATCCATGTGGAAGGTCGCACTGTCCATGTCCCTGGCTTGCGTTCCCCAGCTGATGTTGCTTGGTTCCCCCGCTGTCCGGACTGCTACCTCCCTGCACGGGTACACCTACTGGCCTCTGCTTTCTGTGGCCACACACCTTCCTTGCCCCTCTTGTGTGGTGTGGTTTCCTAGCCTGCCCTCTTTCTCCCTTTTTCCTGTGCCTGTCTCTGCCTCTGTCTCATGTGGCTTGCCTGTAGGGTTCTTGCGCCTCTTCCTTGCTCCTTTTTATTTTGGCTCATTTCCGCTATGGCACAACTTCCGCCTGCTCCACTGTTGTGCATGCGCCAAGTCTTTGAACATCGCACTCGCCCTTTATGCATGGTTCCACCCCTTGGGTTGCACATGCATTCATTATGATGCGCTGTTGCCCAGCATGTTTTCAGTGGCACAACTGCCTCCTGCTGAATATGGCAGAATGGCGCAATTTCAGACTTCAGGTGCAACCCTATTCGCATGGCACAACCCTTTTGAATATCCAGCCCTATATGTATATACATACACAGTAGATACATAGACAGACAGACAGATTAGGGTTGAGTAAGTTGTTTTAATGGCAAACCCCAGTTTTTGCACCATAATAACTTGACGTGTTCTGCAAAATAGTCCAAAATATTGAATGCATAGTTTGCCTTGCAGGAAATGAAGAAGTGAAAAGTTCTGTGACACTTTCTGTGCAGTTTACATGATAAAGAATGTTGATTTTAATGAAAATCCTTTTTCTAGACTTATAATGTTTTTTATCTCGGTAAAGCCTAGAAGGTATGGACTTTTCATGACAGTTTCAGGGTAGAAGCATCCTGTGGTGAGGTAGTGTCTCTCAGAGGTTTTATGAAAAATATTAAACAGTTTCAGAGTTATAGGGATTTTCTTTTAGCATGTTCGGTGGGTTTTGGATAACCCTCTGATGCAATTGATTAAAAATCAGTTGTGAGGGTTTATCGTTTGTGAGAAAAATATTATTTGTGACAGCAATCATCTTTTTTTTAACAACTAGAAAAGGTGGAAAATGCCAAAATATGGTGTATTTTCAAAAACAAACACCTGAACCCACAGGACCCATTTAACTAGCTAGATGCTCATGCTTTAAAGAAAAATTGCCCTGGAAATAATGGGCCAGATTCTCAAAAGACTTTTCAAGCTCTGCATCAAACTCCTGGATTAAACCCATTTGTCAGCACAGATGTACTGTATCAACAACTATGCTGCACACAGTACCCAGTTCAAGAACATTTGGCACATTTATGACAGTTTTCCTACCTAGGACAGCTTGCACCAAATATTTGGAGAAAGCCCTGTAAAAGGGTACCTCAAATCACAACAAGCTATACCAGAAAAAGTTGGTCTAACCTGTGGTAACTGGAGCAGAGGACCGAGAATCCCATTTGTTATTATTTACATTTTAGAGGCTTTTCTGTTTTCATCTATAATATCATCTAAAAGCAGCTGAGCTGACAAGCATGAAACATAAAATTTTGCAGGCAGAAAAAGACCATACAGTCCATCTAGTCTGCCCAATATAGCCCCCTCCTCCCTTTTACCTCCCCCTGCCCTCACTCCCCTCCTCTCCCTAGTCCCATATAGTTTCTCCACACTCTTTATATTTTTTCCACTTTGTCCACCTCCACCACCCACTCCGCAACCTATTCCATGGTTGTAAGACCCTCTCAGAGAAATAATTCCCCTCGCATTCCCTTAAATCTGCCCTCTCCAGCTTATAAGCATGCCCTTTGGTGGTTTGTTCTCACTGAGTCTGACAATGTTATCCTTCTTAACCTTGTTTATTCCTTCATATACTTTAAGGTTTCCACCATGTCCCCCTCTCCCATCTCATTTCCAGCGTATAAAGACAGAGTTCCTCCAACCTTTCCTATATGTTCCCTGCATCCCTGTATCATCTTGGTCACCCTTTTCTGAACCCTCTCCAGCCTGTCCCTGTCCCCTTGCAAGTGGGGCTTCTCAGAATTGAACTCCATACTCCAGCTGTGGTCTGACCAGTGTTTTATATAATGGCATGATCACCTCCTTCCTCCTACTAGTGAAGCCTCTCCCAATGCTTGCCAGTACTCCGTTGTTTCCCAGCTGTCAGTTCACACTGCCTTCTAGTCTTTAGTGTGTCTGTGATCCAGATCCTAGGTCCTTTTCCTGCTCTATGGCCTGCAGGTGACCCCCAGGTAGTATGTCTCTTGGGTGATTTTGACTATATGCATTATTTTGCACTCTTCTGCATTAAACTGCAGCTGCCACATTTCTGCCCTCCTCCAGCCTTGCTCGATCCTGCCTCATCCTCTACACCACCCAGAGCTTACACCTATTATATAACTTTGTGTCATCTGTGAACAAACACACCTTTCCATTCATACCCTCCGCTAAGTCCTCCATGTACACATTAAATAGTATGGGCCTAACACCGACCCCTGTGGCACCCCACTTCTCACCCCTAGTTCCCTGGAGTGACTACCATTGACCACTACTCTCCAGGTCCTCCCATCCAGCCAATTTTCCACCCATTTTGCAAGCCCTAGTCCCCACCCCAGACTGTTCAACTTGCATACCAATCTTCTATTTGGAATGGAATAGAATGCCTTCCAGAATCCAGATAAGCACATCCACCCCCAAATCAAACACCTCTGTAACCCCTCAAAAAATTGATTAGGTTGGTTTGGAAAGACCTGCCAGCTGTGAACCCATGTTGGTTATTATCAACCAGACCCTCCTCCTCTAGGTATCTCACCAGTTTCTCCTTTATGAGCATCTTCATTAACTTGCCCACAACCGAGGTGAGACTGACTGGACGGTAGTTGCCTGGCTCCTCCTTTCTCCCTCCATTGTATATCTACTACCTCAGCCTTTTTACGGTCTCCCAGGACCTCCCTGATTCCAGGGATCAATTAACAGCCCTTTGTCGAAGGCCTGTTGTTGTTAAAATACAGATTTAATTTCATGTCTCCACTCAGATCTCGATCCAGTTATAGAAATACAGTATGTGATATGCTGTGAGCTAATTAAAATATCACATTTATTTTTATTGGCGGTTTTGATCTCTATGACCTCATGAGTATCAGAGCCATGAGTGAAGTCTGTGGAGGTCAAACTCTTCAGATGAAAATAAATGTAATATTTTTAGTCGGCCATGGCATAGTCATTCATGCAATGACATTGCCTCTCTGTGACAAGATTATTTCTTTCAATGAAGATTTTACTCTTTCTGTTTGATTTCAGTTCTCTGTTTTTAACTGCAACAGATGCCATTGTGATGTCATCAGACATTGTGCAAGCTGTTCTCCCATTGGTTAAGAGCTGCTTAGTGAGCAGCCTATAGTGGAAAGAAATGCTGATGACCCACCAAAGATTGAAATAAATGATTTATTTCCACTTCAGGCCTAGTACACATGCAAATAAATGCATTTATTCACATTTCTTTTCACAGTCATTGTATAAATTTTATTGTTTTATTTAAGAAAACTATTATTGTACAGTAGTCCAATACATTGGTGTAATTGTGCCCCATGCTACCAACAGGATTGTGGAGGGAAGCATGTAGATGTGGATGAGGTACCTGGAGCAGCAATGTGAGTTTCAATGTGTAAATGCTCCAGGCAGCTTTCACAATGTGCTGCTACCAGTGGCTTTGCCCTGACATGGATGGAAGATTTTGCATCTCATCAGGTTGGCCACTGTCTACAAAGCCATCCCCAGGGTGCTTCCCAAGTGAAAGAACCTGTCTTCCACTTTGGCTCCCATGGTCACCAGGCAGCCTCAGAACAGGGCTTCAGACACATGGATGGTCCAGCTAATGTCTTCATCCTGGTGTTTGTGGCACTAGAGTTTCTGGCACTCCCTGCAGGTGTTGTGCTCTTCTTGATCAAAATGTGCTTCACAAAAACAATATGACCATTCACAGAAGAGGCAACCTTGCCTATCAAGGAAGAGCAGTATGAAATGAAGCTTCAGAACACAGGCTCCACCATATCTAAGAGCTCAGAGACTGGAGTCATAACAGCAGCACCAGCCATGATTGCCCAGATTGGCCCCTGTGACACCCAGTAAAGGGCAGTAAGTGGTTGGCTGCAGGATCCCACCAAGCATTTGCCTATAGCCAAGGTAATGCAGGCTGTGAAAATAAAAAGATAACAGTATTGGTACTTAAGGGAAATCTTGACACAGACTTTTCAAACTTTGTCTATTTTTATGCATCTGTACCAGACTTATTTTGTTGTTTAGTCATGAGACTGGAGTTCACTATGAAATTATGTTGCAAATCAAGGACCAACTTGCTGCAACTTTTATAAACGCTCACATGAAGGCACAGTAACTGGATGCATAGTATTGAGTGCATGGTGGCTTATTTGAGAAAAGAAAAGAATTCTGGAGCAATTATATTTTATATTTAACTATTCTGCTTATACTCATGGTTGTATTTTTCCCCACTTATTGTATAGCTGCTAACAGATGCTAAAACATAATTCTCTGCTACTATATAGTCTGTGATAATGCCAGTTGCATATCTGCTACTAATAGTATGTGATAATACCAGTTGCAGTTACTGTACATTGATTATTGATGAAGAATTTTAATTTAAGTGGGGCTAACGACTGTGGTATGCCAAACTGGACATAATCATGTTGGAGATAAAACTGATATTGCCGTTGCTAATTAGACAGAGGAATCTGGGAGCTGGTGGTGGTGGTGGTGGTGGGTGTTATAAACTGATCAAGGAGGAGCTGGTGATAGTGGTGGTACAATGGACAAGGAGCTGGTGGTGGTATTACAAACTGGACAAGGGGAGTGCATAGTAGTAGCATTACATACTTGGCACAAGGAGCTAGTAATGGTGGGGATATTGCAATCTGGATAAGGGGATGCTAGTTTTCAAAGTGGACAGAATAGCTGATGGTGGATGTGTTACAAAGTGACAAGCGAAGATAGTGATGGTGGCATTGTTGCAGCCTAGATAAGGGAACAGCTGGTGGTGTTACAAATTGGTGTGCGTACACAGCGATGGTGCAAGTATTACAAACTGGACACAGGAGCTGGTGATGGTGGTGTGGTAGTGATGGTACAAAGAGAACAATGGGAGTCAATGATGATCTTACAAAGTGGATGGAGTGGAGGCTGGTTATTATACAGCATGTAGCAACACAAAATAATGCAGCACCCCCTCCTCTCATTATCTCCTGTTAAGGCACCATAAACACAGTGGGCAGAATTCACGAAGTGTTCTGCTTCTAAGTCCCGCTCCATAACTGCTGCTGTGCTGCATGTCATGAGTCTTTTATTTTTCAAACCTAACCCTTTCCAGGTCTTCAGTGCTATTTCTATGGCAAATGAGTCAGCCATCTTTTTCTTGAGAGAAAAAAATCAATTAAAACATTTATATAATAGTAAAATTTTGGCCACATTAGAAAACTGTGCCCCAAATAAAACTGGAAAATGCCAGGAATCCTTTGTAATAAAAATGGTAGGGTCAATTTCATCAATTTCATTGCCCTGCTGCTTTAATATACTATATATATATATATATATATATATATATATATATATTTATATACATTCATGGCAAAAACTCCATTTAATGCATCAGTTAGGGTTGTTCCACAGTGACAAAAGCGAGGAAATTCAGTGTTAGGGTTGAAAACCCTAACTATCCCACCCCACCACACACACCTTACATGCAAGTAGGGGAAGGAACAGGCAACACAACCAATCACACACATCCAGCAGGAGATGTATACCTGTGTTACTGTAGGAAGTGGAGAATCAACTGAGATATCATAGATTATTTACAAAGTTGTTCTTCAACATTAGTTCACATAAAGGTGAACCAAGCTGGCAGTACAGAAAATGGTGTACCTCGCTTTGTTTTCAACACATGGCTGGTGAAAGGCGTCATGGGTGCTGAAATGTTAGTCTATGGCAAATTGTTCAATTTTGGAACAGTGTAATTTTGTAATCCCTAAGTATTTTAGTACAATAGCAGGAAAAAGCAAATTTGTGGGACCAGGTCTTGCCAGCCTACAAATTTGAGGCCAAAGGACCCAACCATTTGCTAGCAGGATAATGACAAAGATGTGCAGTCATTAGGAGCATACTTTCACAAAATACTTTCGCAAACATGAAAGTGTCAAAGCATGACACTTTTGCATTTGCAAGTGATTTTCAGAAGTATTTTAGGGATTGTGCATAATCCTGTTTTGGATCTTCCGAACCACAAAATACCATATATGTAGTGTGTGTTATGTGTTGGTGGCAGCGTTTGGCCTAAGATGTCCAGTTGTCTGTAGTGATATGTGTTTAGCGGTGCGTGGAATGTCCAGGATGAGAGTTAGCAGTGATGACCCCATGTGACAGCCCGATAGGAGCATGGGTGTATGGTTTCATGGTTTACATAGTTGTATGTTATTCCTGTTACCTGCTGGTGGTTGTGTGTGATTGGTTGTGTTGCCTTGGTCCTTCCCCTACTTGCATGTATGTCTGTGTGTGGTGGTGGTAAGGGTGGGGGAATGTGCAGTTAGGGTTTTTCAACCTGACACAGAATTTTCTAACTTTTTGTCGCTGTGGAACAACCCTAATTGAAGCATTAAACAGAGTTTTTCAATGAATTTCACTTCTTTTGAGAATGTGCACTACAAATACTGAATGAAATGTGGTGGTGGGAGTGCAGGGCCACCTATGATTTTTGCCACTTTGCTGTGCAAAAACTGTATGACTGAGTGAAATGAAAATCGGGCACACAAACAGAAATGCAAATGGTAACAGCAACGACGTGAAGGAAACAGTAATGCAATTGACAATGGAAATGCTATTGAAAATGCAAACGCTAAGGCTAACAGAAGCATAAACAGTAACAAACACGAAACAGTAACAGTAGCATAATTGGAAATGGTAATGGTTATGGTAACACCAACAATGACATAAAGGAACAGTAACAGATACGGAAGTGCAAATGCAAGTCGCATTACACAAATGCAAATCATTATGGTCACGATAGCATGAATTGGAAATGCTAACATTTATGGTAACACAACTGATGATGCCAAAGGAAACAGAAACAGAAATGCAATTGGAAGCACATATGCAAATGCAAATGGTAATGACACGGTGATGCAAAAGGAAGCACAAATAAAACAGTAATGGAAACGAAATGATAACAGTAACGATAAACTAAGCACAAAGCAAAGGGTAACAACATGGTGACGTAAATAGAAACACTAATGAAACTGTAATGGAAACACAAGCAGAAATGCTGACTGTAACAGTAAGTGAAATGCACACCTGTTTTGCTCCAAAAGGTGCATTAAGAAGCACAGTGAATAGAAAGAATATATGCATAATAATGGGCCTCAGAGCAGAAAATGAACACTGAATACTAAATAGCTTATATCTCAGGAACCGTGATGACATAGAAAAAAATTAAAATATCATATTATTTATGACTTCCTGGCTAGCATTTTTCTGACAAAAGTCCGTGTCTCTAAGTGTTTTCAAGATACAGGCCCAGTGATGAACAACGTAATGTTAGCCATGTGAATAATCAACTTCAGAGTGGCGTAACTTTGCAGCGTTCTAATATATTGTCACCAAACTAAGAAAAAGCCATCTGTTTGATCTTGGCTTTCTTCACTCAAAATTTCAGCCCAAAAGACCTAACTGTTCTATTGCAGCAGGGTGGCAAGATTTCCTATTCTTTTGGGTATAGTGTCGCAAAGTACAGGAGTGTCATGATTTCGACACTTTTGTAAACAAAATCACGAAAGTGTCGAAGTGTGACACTACTTTGTGACACTACTGTTTATAAAATTTCAAAACATATTTCTGGGGTGTTTAACCCCCAAAAGACATGGCTAGCATCCTTAGGACTCAACTCAGGTGAATGCAGGAAGAATTGTGTCCCTAGAAGGTCCTAAATTTAAATACCAAGCATTTCTGTGCCCAACAACTGAAAGAAGATGGCAGATTTGTGACACTACAGGGTCATTTGCAACACTAAAAACCTGCATTTGCGACACGGTCAAACTTTTGTTAACTTTCCATTGACTATAATGGGAAACTTGTTTGAATAATTTTTAACTGTTTAATAATTTTCATGAAATCTTTGAAAGGCACATTTGGGGACCCTGGCTGCATGTTTCCTGAAGGTTTTGGCCAGTTGTGCAGACCGTGTGACCTGTAGGCACGAGCAAAAATTGTGCAAAATGCATAATTACCACATTCTCTTGCTATGTAGCTCAGCAACAATATACCTGACCCTTACAAAATTTTGCAGATCCATAGATCTATGGTACTGATCTGTTCATGCCAAATTTTAGGCATATCTGTCATATGTGTAGCAAAGTTATTAAGCTGACAAATTTCAGAGTTTAACCTTAAATGGGGTACTAAACTTATATAGTGGCACTACCGGGTGCCACTATAAAATATCATATATATTATAGTGGCACGGTAGTGCTACTATAGTTAAGTTGAGTACCCCATAGGTTAAGTGTGAAATTTTGCAGCTTAATAACTTTGCCAATTTTATGACGGATGTGCCTGAAATTTTGGCAAGCACGGAATGGTACAATAGATCTCTGGATCTGTCAAGTTTTGTAACAGTCGAATATATGGTTGCAGAGCTATAAAGTGCCATAAACATCATATTTACACTTTTCTATGCATTTTTGCTGACACCTACAGGTCACACAATTTATGCGCTGACTGGTCCAAAACTTCAGGGAACATTTTCTTTATTTTTTATTTAGTTTTTGTTGACTGGGTAAGTGCACTAGACAAATCCTGCCTATTTTCAGGCATGACCGGGGAGGATACAGATGAATACCAACTGACCTTGAATCAGATTAGGCTATTGGCCAGGGTCCCGATGTTCCTTCGAAGATTTCGTGAACAAATATTAAACGGTTCAAAAGTTATTCAAAAAGTTTCCCATTATCAATGGGAAAGTTAGCAAAAAGTTCAACAGTGTCACAAATGCCATTCCCTGTAGTGTTGCAAATCTGCCATTTTGTTTTCAGTTGCTGATTACAGACATGCTTGGCATTTAAAATTGGGACCTCTAGGGGCACAATTGTTTTATGTTCACATAGTCAAGCCCTGAGGCTGCTAGCCATGTCTTTTTGGAAGTTAATCACCCCAGAAATATGTTTAAAATTTTTTGTAGCGGTAGTGTCTCAAAGTAGTGTTGCCTGCGACACTTTGTGATTTTTTGTGTGAAAGTGTGATTTGCGACACTACTTTGTGACACTATGCCCAAAAGAATAGGAAATCTTTAACACCCTGCTGCAAAAGAACAGTTTGGTCTTGTGGGCTGAAAATGGAGGAAGACATCCATGATCCCAGAGATGTGCCTTTTGGTGGTTTGGTGACAAAATATTACAGGGCTGCAAAGTTTCAGTACACTGAATGTGACAATTTTTCCCATAAGATAACATTATGGGCTCAACCGTGCCTTTCGGTTTTAGTCTTTTCATCGGAAAATGCTTAGCCCCACTACAGGGCTAAGTACAAAACTAACCAGGAAAGTCATAAATTATATGAAATTTTAATTTTTTTCTATGTCTTATGGTTCCTGAGATATAAGCAATTTAGTATTCCAAGTGTTCATTTTCTGCTCGAGGCCCATTATTATGCATACAGTACATTCTTGTATTCATTGTGTTTCTCTAAGCAGCTTCTAGGAAAAAAGGCTGTGCATTTTCATTACTGTTACAGTTAGCATTTCCACTTGTGTTTCCATTACCGTCTCGTCAGCATTCCCGTCTACACCACCGTGTGCGTTGCCCTTTGCATTTTCCTTTGTGCTTGCATTTACATCACTCTTAACATTTGCTTTCCATTACTGTTTTAGTTGCATTTCCTTTGCGTCACCATGTGCATTTCCATTTGCAATTCCATACACACTTCTATTTGCGTTTCTGTTTTATTTGTGTTTCCTTTGGCCACTGTTTTACGTTTTACGGAAAACCTGGTAAAATCCGAATTAGGGCTGCCTGAACACCGGTAAAACAAAGATTTCATGGAATCTGCCATTTTATACTAGATCAGTAATTCTACAAAATGTGTATTTTTTTTGTAATTGCTTCCTGAACTATTTTCATTTTGCTTTATTTAATGCTCTGTATAGTAAGCCTTCTTTTATTCTGATTATTTATACACATACTAAAAGAATGACAGCAGAATCCCGGTAAAATCCGGAAATTAGAATAACAATCACCGGTGCAATTCCGAATCTGAAGTATTGAAAATGGAATTTCAATGTTTTAATCACCGTAAATCAGTGGCCTTGGGCATCATCATTGCTGTTACCATAAGTGTCTGCATTTCCCATTGCATTACCATGGCCGTGCGCATTATGGTTTGCATTTCCATCTGCACTTGCATTTGTGTTCTGTTTTCATTAACATTTGTGCTTGCATTTATATTACCGTTTGCATTATCGTTTACGTTTGTGTCACCATGTGTGTTAACGTTTGCACTTGCTTTGCTTGCAGTTACTTCACTATTTATAGTGCACATTCTCAAAAATAAGGAAATTCATGGCAAAAACTCCATTTAATGCATCAGTTATGGTTGTTCCACAGCGACAAAAGTGAGGAAATTCGATGTTAGGGTTCCACCCTTGCACCCCACCCCACTCCCACCAACAGGCATCAGGGTGTGTTGGGGTCATCAGTCTTAACTCTCACCCATTCTTTTATACTGCACCACCTCAAGCTTGTTTACATGGGATGGGGTGAGGAGTTGAACCGATGACCCCAACACTACCAGCTCTGATGATGAAGCAGTGAGGTAAGGGGTGTGAGAACCCTAACATCGAACTTCCTCACTTTTATCGATGTGAAATAACCCTAATTAATGCATTAAACAGAGTTTTTGCCATGAATATCTATATAAATATATATATATTTGCAAAAATGCATTAATGCACCACAGATAGCCATCATCAGGTAAGACATACAAGGCAAAGAAAGGCAAGGTAGATTTACTTGTTAGGCACCTATTCAAGTCTATTGGTACTTTACAGGCAACAAACTTAAAATGATTTGCAATACAGCAAATATAAAAACACAAAATATGCATATCAAAGTAAAACTCATAAAATATAAATGTACAGGTTAACAAGTACATTTCACATCACAGGAGCTGCTATATAAAAGTTATGTCTCCCAAGGTTGAAAGTAGAGTGTGGAACTATGAGGCCCACATCCACAGAATATGGAGGTCAGACAGGGTGTATTCTGTCAGAAGGTCATTCAGATCACTGCAACCCCGGTCATGCAGATATATGTTAACCAACAAACAACTCTTCAAACCAATGTGCCACCTCACTGACAGCCAGTGCAGTTCCTAGGGCTTCATGCAATATGCCCACAGAGCTCTTAGCTATCAGCTGGGATGCTGAGTTCTGCAAGTGACACACCAGCCCCACAGATAGCACTAGGTAAGAAGCATTACAATAATCCAGCTGGAAGGTGAAAAGTGTGCACTAGTATTTCCAGATCAGAGTGAACAAGATGTATATCAATTTGATGATTTTTTCTACATGGTAAAAGCCACTTGGACAATAAACTACACCTGATATTCTATTATCAGTCTATTATTCACAATGATGCCAAAGTTACTAATTCTATAAACAGCTGGTGGTATGGTAGATGGCAGCAAGGCATCATCACTGTTCATTGCCACAGTTTCCCAACTCATTTTAGACAGTAGCAGCTCCATCCTCAAGGAGCTGAGATTAAACTCAACTTGAAGCCATCAATCCTTGATCTTTATCAGATACTTGTCCAGCACAGCTACTGCCTTTGCCCCATCAGGTGCACATGACAGATAATCTGTGTATCATCTGTATAGCAGTGAAAACCCAGACAATGCTGCCTGATAATCGCCCCAATGACAACATATACATATACATGGCTAACAACATTGGTATCAGGATAGACCATGAGACACACCACAGCCAAGAGCATTAGCATCTGAGATGTTTCCACTGAAAACAACCTGCAGCACTCTGCAGATAAGTACAGTAAAACTCAAATCACCATATTACTTGGTCACCCTTTTCTGAACCCTCTCAGCCTGTCCCTGTCCCCTTGCACCATATTACTATACCTGATTGTCCTATATAGTGTCTCAGATGGGATAATAGCACTCCATGGTCTGCCATGTCAAACACTGAGGATAGATCCAGCAATACTAAGATGGAACAATGGCTGATGTCTTTAGCACAGAAAAGATCACTGAACACTATCACAAGACCAGTATCTATACAATAAGAAAGCATAAACCCAGACTGAAATAACTCAAAAATCTCAAAACATTCAAAATGGTCCTGTAGCTATACCACCACTACCTTCTCAATAACCTTCACTAAGAATGGGAGGTTTGAGACAGGCATATACAGTAATTTGCCAGATCATCAGGCTCCAGTGATGGTCACTTTAGAGAGAATCCTTACTACCCTCTTCAGTTTGGTGGGGAACACACCCTTCCAAGGCAGACACTTGGCAATCTTCATAATAATTGGGTTAATAATTGACCAGTAACTTGAAAGAATGCTGGTAGGCCCTTTTCCAAAAAAACAACATGTTGGGGCAGCTCCAGAACCAATCAGGAGACTTTGTCAAATGGGACTAGATCAAATTCTCCTCAAGGTGACAGAGTGTTCAAGTCCCTCATCTCATGAACACTGCTGGCAAATGGCAGGCTACTTAGGGATACTTCAGCCTAGATAGAGGACACATTGATAAGAAAAACTGATTTTTGCAGTAAGTGCTCTTCCTGACTAGAGACAGAGAGAATTTAACAATCGATCTACAGTGTTGACCAGATAAGCCAAGTGATTTTACCTTCAGCTATCACATGTGACAGGAACACTGTCTTTTGCAGCATGATAACTCACTGCTACCACCATAGTGAGCATGCCATGCCAATTTGCCCTCCTCAGAGCCTGTCCACCTGGAATGCACCAACCTACAGTACAACATACAACTGTTTCCGGCTGACACAAATGGAGTAGCACTGATGTGCTGCTTTTGTGGAGTTGTATCTGTGGTACACACACCACAAAGCAGACACAGTCACCTCTCACTGCAAGGTAAAATCACAACACTGCTTCTCTTTGCAGAAGCACAGGCTCCTACAGCCACAAATTCAAATCCACAATATGCAGATTGCAAGGGTTCTTTTATCTGCAGAAGTGCAGGCCCCTATTGGGGTAGTACTTAAAAAGTCACAGGTACTCATCAACACAGTAGGACATACATGTAGTTTTGTCTGCAGGGACCTGTGCTTCTGTAGCAACAGGTGTAAGGCAGATACAATGACCAATGAAGCAGATGCACAGCACCATGAAATCCATGCTACCAAAATTGCAACAGTACTTCTGTCTGAAAATGAGCAGGTCCCTGAGGGGCCTGAACATCTTCAGCCACAGGTGTAAGACATACACACTGACTTCTGCTTGCAAAATGGCAGGCTCCTGTTGGCCTGCACCACATAGCTCATATAAAGAACCATGCACATGTGGATCCAGCAATGTAGCAAGGTAACACCCACTGCCTTAGGCCAAAAAAAGTTGTTGTAACCTAATCTGAGCTTTCAGAGGTAATGTTTTACTTTTGGGGAGGGCACTACCCTAGACAAAACTACTACTGCCTTGAAGATTTCTATATCCGCTGCTGAAACCATGATACCCACATTGCAACAGTACTTCTGTCTGCAGAAGCACAGCCCTCACAAATAAGCATGCATGCTATGCATACACTGGTGAAGCCTATGGGGCCTGTGCTTATGCAGCACACCTACATCCACCAAGGCAGCACATTCGTACTACTGAATTTGTGGCATTTGGAAACAGTTGTATTTTTTTCCTTAACTGAGGATGGCTGACTGTGGTTGCTTGTTTGGTCTTGTCCTTTTGCTGAAACACAGTGAAAAGGCTGCATGTACACTGTAAGATATACACACTTCCTTTTGGCTGCAGAAGTGCAGGACCCTGTGTGGGCAAATCCTTCTGCAACCATACATACTAATCAATACTCTAAGACATACACACACTTCTGGCTCAGATGTGCAGACCCTGTGGGACCCATGCATCTGCAGCTGCAGTTACGTATCCACAAAGGCAGCACATCAGTGCTACTGTATTTGTGTCATCTGAAACAATTGTATCTTTACCTTTCCTAATAATGACTTTCTTTGTTTGCTTGTGTGGTCTTGTGCTTTTGCTGCTTGGGGTGTGGATTGGTTGAAAACTCTAACACCACATTTCCCAACTTTTGTGGCATTAAGTCAAACCATAACTGGTGCATTAGCACATTTTTTCCTTTCTTTTTGAGATAGTGGAATTGTATCCTCATTCACGCAGACCCCAGGGTCCCATTTAGCTAGGCTCAGGTGTTTTTTTCTTTCTAAAATACATACCTTTTATATGTTTTAGATGTTTAAATAAAAAAAAAAAAGATGGTGGCCATCACAAACCATATTTTTTCTCACGAAAGATAAATTACTAAATATGAAAATGATAAACTGCTGTGAAAGATACATTTATCTTTTGTATCAGAGGGTTATCCAGAACCCCTAAGGATCATACTCAGGAAAAAACAGAACTTAAAATACTTATAACTCTTGAACCAAGTAATATTTTTCACAAAACCTTCAAAAGGCACTACTTTGGCTTTGGATGCTTCTACCCTAAAAGTTCATAAAAAAAAATCAGTGCCATCTGGTCTGTAAGTGAGAGCAAAAGTATAGGTAACATGTATAGGAAAAACATTGCACTTCATTAAAAATCAACATTCTGTACCTGGAAACCTCACATGCTGCCATCACAAAATTTCTCACGCTCTTGAGAACTTACATCCGACACAATGCATGTTTACTTTTGAGCAATTTCATCGAACACCACCAAAGTTATCAAGGTGTAACAACTGGAATTTAAAATTAAACACCTCAACCCTAACAATACTGGCAATATTGCACCAGTAAGATATGTATGAAATACATTTTAAAGTGATTTTAAGGTACAGTATCAGTTAAGCTTGAAGACTAATGCTACACAAATGGGAAAATGCAATGTTAAGGTTAACAGTACACTCAGACTTTGAAAAACATACAAATACTGTATGCAGCTCCTGCTCTGATTTAAACACCTGGAACTAGACATTCAAAGAGGATGATGCTGGCACAGCTCCCAGTTTTCAGTAGAGACCGCATCATTCAAACATTGCCAACATGTTTGCATGCTGTTTTCAAACATTTGATGCATTTGTTACAGTTTAAATGCTTTAGAGCAGCTTGCATCAAAAAGTGACATTTAAACCAAAGAATAACAAAAACTGTCTCCGGCTATGATTTTACTGGTAAGAATTGTAATATTTTTCTGCTCAACGCATATAATTTATGAAGACATTAATTATTTCTGTGCCTTTGAGAGTGCAGTTTTCTTCAGTTTTAAAGTCCTACTTTTGGAGGACTGATCCCCTCTTACCTTGCATCTTCCTATGTAATAGTGAACATGACTGTTTGTTTGTCAAACAAGTGATGCATACATCATTGTTTTGACACAGGTGGGACCTGAAATGACTGAATTTCTGGTAAATGTAACTAAAGGTTAGACCATCTTTAGGTGGACCAACTTACATGCACAGTTTGTAAGATAGCTGTAAAACATGATGCAAGAGCCAGGAGTAGTTTGAGAGTCCAGCTTTTGGTCTCTTGGTTGGTTGCCTGCTTCTACTGCATATCGACTGCACTACTAAGTAACACAATGTTAGTCAAAAATGGTGAATGAAAATTGTTGTTTTCACATTCAGAGAACCCACTGAATAAACGGAGCTCACCATTGTAATCTTAGTGCAATGGATAGACATAATCAGTATATTACTGTATAAATAAATGCTACTTCTACATGTAAAGAAATGTACTAAAAAGTTATTTTAATATGGTTCTATAATAGATCATTTTCCTTAAAAGCCTTACTAGGTGAAACGTTGGGCATCAAGGATCTAGAACTTTATGAAATGACAATAAAAATTTGAAAAATAATTTAACTTTTTGTGGAATGGCTGGCTTTTTGCCTTACTGAAGGTCAGATCCTTGGTCAGATATCTATACTGTATCATCCAAGTCTATCTGGTATCTGACCAAAATGATGATATCTGATGGTATCTGACTTAGAAGGATACTCTTTGAATAACACTAATTCAAGTTTCTGTAGGGATTTGAATTTGATCTCTTGCCAAAAATACAAAATTGTAAGGTTCTCTCCTGGATTTTAAGCCCTGATCAAATGCTTGACAACCCTGAAGACACATTTGGTGCACTACTGAGCTGTATGATTTGATGATAATGGCACAGCTAAGTATTATGGTTTGGAAATTCTGCTTTTCTATAGCTTGTAATATAAAAGCTTTGGTTGGCTAAAACTCACACTGCATACTTTCTAGGTTGTTATATAACCTCTGCACTATAAGAACTATTATCCATTTAAGTGCTGTTTGGTGATGCATTTGATTTCTCTTTATATTAACAAGCAAAATTACTTACTGTAGTATAAAATTATATAAATAGCTGACACCCCATATGCTCAACTAAAATGTGGGTTCATATTTGTATATTTGGCAAATTCTAGATGACAGATAGCTTGTCAGTTCAGATGTCCAGTTCCCTTAGATTGTTTGAAAGTCTCCAATCAGTTACATTTTCTGCAAATGCTCTATAAATCTACTCTATTTCCCAGATTGTAACTGCTACATTAAAAATGCACATGTGGAACTGCATCTTTAAGGCAAACTGTTGTCACTCCTGATACTAGGAAAGGTTGATGGTATAACTGATCTACACATACTGCATTCAGTCCAGTTAGATTGTTATTGTTCATTCTGCTAACCCTCCATATTCATTCATCTGATCAATGGGATGCTGGTATAAGATTACCTGTTTAGAACTTACTAAAACACATTGCCCTTTCACTTTTTAAGCAAGATGAGGCATGAGGCAGTGCAATCAGGTAGTTACAGTATACATACAGTAAGCATTGTTGCTGAATCACAGAGCGGTCAAGAGAAAGGTAAAATGACATCTATTTGGTACTGTCCTCCCAGCTTCATTAGTGAGTAGAGAAACAGCCCCATTAAAATGAAATGTGTCTTCTTCAAGAGTAATTGATGCCAATCCCTGCAGCCTTATCAACTTGGGGGGGGGATTGATTCTTTCAGATCTCTGAAGCTAAGCACAGTTGGGCATGTTCGGTAGTCAGATGCAATTCCTCTAATGGACACTAGGTGCTTAAGGAAGTAGTGGTCATTGCTTTGCAGGAGGCACTCTCCTTTGATTTATACTGTATGTATCTATACTGATTCCTACAGCATGGTATTAGGAGGACATTATGCTGTAAAGAGGTGCTGTCATTTGGATACAACATTAAACCATGGTTCCTTTTGTCTGGTCTGGTAGTTGTTTAGGTGGATGCTAGTTATCCTGTGGCACTTCTTGAAAAGAATCATGGATTTGCCTTGTGTATTGACCAAACACCACGCATCAGCTAACCCATCAACATATTAACCTGGTTTAATAATAATGAGTACTCTTTGTAAAAACAGCACCCTCCCCTACCCGTGCTAAAACAGGAAATATTTTCTAGCCCTCTCTGACCATCAAAACAAATAAATAAATAATGTTATTTGTTTTGATGCCTATTTCATCACTTCGGTAACTTAATTCATGCAAGACTAATCTTCGTAGGTTGATGTAATTGCACATGTAAACTGATTCCTGACCTGGTCTCATAAGCAGCCTAGCTTTAATAGATTTTGCCTATAATTTCTGCACAAATTTAAGACTACATAAAATAACTAAGAGTTATTTGAAATAGCTTATGTGCATCTGCAATTATGTTTCCCTCAGCTTCAAATCAACTATGACAAGCAACTTGGAAATCTTATTATCCATGTACTTCAAGCAAGGAACCTTGCTCCTCGAGACAACAACGGCTACTCAGACCCTTTCGTCAAAGTGTATCTTCTTCCAGGAGAGGTAAGAAAAAAATCACATTACAAATATTATAGTAGCTTATGGCAATAGTTAGTGTTTCTTATTTAATAAAGAAGTTCATTAATAACCATTGGTACTGTTGACTTATGGATTTGTGGCAGTGTCTTGTACAGAGACATGGGGATCTTAATTTGGATGTGAACTTAGATTAACAGATCTGGAGATGGTTGTTGTTGAGTCATAGACAACAGGGAAGATAATATGCTGTAACTTTAAATGGAGAATTGGCCACTGAGTAGTAGTAGTAGTAAATGTATTTGCCAAGCACTCTTTCTCTGAGGCTCAAAGCACTTTACCTAACAAAGAAGACACACCGATAAATGTATAAGTGCCATAATAACGCTGTTAAAATATCCCAAAACATAACAAAAAAAGTAAACAGAAGCTAGTGGGGAGGCAACTAACTGATCCTGAAAGCCTCCTAAAACAAATACTGTAGATCTTCAAGCCCCTCTTAAAGGCCTTCACCAAGGGGCCTCCTTAAGATCATGGGAGTGAGTTTGACAAGACTGGGCTGGCAACTTAAAAGCACAATCGCTTGATGATGTAAACCTGCCCTGAAACAACTAGGAGGCCCACCTCAGAGGAGCAGAGAGGGCAAGGAGTATGATATGGAGTCAGGAAGTCACTAAGTTAACCTGATCCAAGTCCATATATGGTTTATAGGTCAGTAATCTGACTTTGAAGGTAATGCACCACCTCACCAGCAGCCAGTGTAGATCATGCAGGATCAGGTTTATATGACAGGACCTTGGAAGACATGCTAGCAACCTGGATGCTGTGTTCTGCACAAGCTGCAGTCATCATAGGACCTCTCCACTAGCCCTGAGGTGTACAGCATTACAATAGTTGCGTCTGGAGATCATGAATGCATGAACCAATAATGGCAATTAGTCTGGTGGGAACAAAGCTTTTATCTGGCAATATTCCTGAGATAGTAAAGCCACTTAGAACTAAAGATGACACTTGAGCCTCAAGTGCCAGTCTTTCATCAAGAATGACCCCAGATTCTAGAATATGGTCCTGAAATCCATCTTTTATGCCTCCTCAGTGGTTAGTTTTAAGTCACAGCTAAAGATCTGGCTGTTTAGGCTGGCATTCTGGTTCTATGATGCTGGTTTGACTACTTTCTTGTTGACCGACATCACAGCAATGGTTATTTCAACCACAAGTTGTGGTTGATATAAATCCGACAGAAACCGGGTCCTTTCTGCACTGGGGGCTTTGCCCAAAAAACCCATATGGGGGGCTCTGTCCCAACCATACCCCAAACTCAAAGATTATCAACTCCAGGTCAGAGTTGATTTGGGGAGGGTTCAGGACTGGGGAAAAGAGTGCCAGGGTCTCAGGTAGACTATTAGAGTGAACTGTCAGTGTTGTCGACATTGGCGTGTTTACTGTAATAGTGTTGCTGAACAGAAGGCATACCGACATTCTCAGGAGACTGATAAGCTCAACCAGCTCATGGAATATGTATGATCTTAATTTATAATTATGTGTTGGGATATATTGCTTGCTGTTATGTATTATTTGCACATTAAATTTTCATTTGTATTGTAAAGCACTTTGAACTCTGGAATGACACAATGTAAGTTCCTATCATTCCTATTCTTCTCCTTAGCAGTATCTACCAGCCTGTAAGGACCAAGCACCAGGCCAGTTTCTCCTCTGTAGCCTCTGCATCCTGCTGTCAACCAGGCTCAGTCACTAATACCTCAGTCTTACCTGGGTTGAGTCTTAGCTGGCTAGAGGACATCCAGTCCTGCATCTAGACCAAGCACATATTAAGTACCTCAACCACATCAGACATCCCGGTGGATACAGCAAATACAGCTGGGTGCCATCTGTATAGCAGTAGAAACCCAATCTGTAACATCTAATGATCTTGATACACCACAAACAACACAGGTGAGAGAATCGAACCTTGGGTCACCACAAAGCAAGGGCTTCAGGAGTAAGGAGATATTTTCCGTCACCACCATCTGTGTTCTGTCCATTAGGAGGACTCCAAGCAGCTGATGACAGTGCGGGACTTAACAGTACTTCCTTAGGTAATCCAGCAACAACCCATAGTCCATGGTGCTAAATGCTGAGGAGAGATTGAGTAGAACAAGAACTGAGTATTCTCCTCTATCTCTTGTTTTGAGGAGGTCATTATGAAACCTGTCCAATGTGGTCTCCATACTATGCCTAGACCTTAATCTGGACTGGAGAGTCACATAGACAGTCCTCTTTGAAGGTATCTCCTTTCATTGAGCCACAACATAACTGCAAGCTGTTGGAATCAGGATCACCCGGAAATTCTCACTGGCTGGTGTCACCTGTGTCAGTGACCCTTGTTGGTGCCTATATAATGTTGGGTCCCAGCAGGCCTAATTTATTTTTCCCAAGTCAACCACTTGTCAGTCTACTACTGCTGAAGAATGCTGTCAAACATGGAAAGTTTTACTGTCATGACTAGTTCAAGTTTGCTATTTTAAACTTTTCTTTTGTGCCACTGCCAACAGACAAGGAACAGTTGTAATGCTATTGCAGCTGCAGTGATATTAAAATCTATAAGGAGAAGAACCACTCATGTGTAGTCCTTCCCTAAGAGAACCAAACTAAACCAACTTTATTTTGAAATGCTATTCCAAAATAGATCATAGTGTTTTACACAATATCATCAAACAATTTAAAAGATCAAGATGATAAAGCCTGATTTATTTTCCAGGACTTTATTCAGGCACCCAGGAGATGTTGCAAGAGAATTTTAGAAGTTCATCTAAAGCTGAATGCAATTGAGAAAAGGTTGTGTTGAATGTAGCTTCACTATCATCAACTTCAACTGTCCCTGATTCTCTGGGAAAAAGGGTGAACCAGACATTGACCTGTTTGCATCCCCATACAATGCAAAACTGCTACATTTCTGCTCACTTGCTCCAGGGCCTGGAGTTTTCTGGTTAGATGCATTGTCACTTTCTATGAAAGGGAGGTTTCTCATATACTTTGCCCATTTCTCTGATACAAAGGGTTCTAGTCAAACTACAGGATGAACTAGCCTCCTTGATTCTGGTGGCCCTTACTGGCCCAGTCAAATTTGGTTCCTCTGCTCCAGCAATTAGCATTGAAACCCTGTCCTGCTATCCCTGTGGGTGGGATTTTGACACAGAAGCAGAATGCTCTGGGGCACCCAGACCTACAGTCCCTGCACTCCATGTCTGGCTTCTGAGGACATAGAGCCTCCTCTTCAGGGTCTCCCTGGCAGTTGCTGTTTTTCATTGGCAGCTAGAAAGCCAGCTATATGGTGCACTTGCTCACAAAAATGGAAACATTCTATAGTCTTGTGTACTACAGATGCCCTGGATTCCTTAACGTGTCCAGTTCCTAAAGTGCTGAGCTACCTCTCATACCTAAGGGTCCTGGGACAAGGTTATTACTTTATTAAGGTCCACCTTGCCACATTGTTGGCTTTTTGTGCCTTCACAGAAGACAAGACAGTGACCCAGATAGAGGTTTCATGTAAATTCTTAAGAGTTAACCTACTGTTATGCCCCCGTCCATGATCCAGTTCCAGTGTGGGACTTAATTTAGTCCTAGAGACCTTGAGTACACCTCTCTTCAAGCTTGCTGCTGCTTGTGAGCTGCACTTCCTCTATTGGAAGACACTGTTTCTAGTGGCTATGATGTCTGCTAGACACATTTCTGAGTTGCAGGCTCTGCTGCAGACCCTGCTTTTATTATTTTCCACAAGGATATGGTTACATTACGCACTAATCCTCCTTTCCTTTAAAAAGTGGTGTCTGAGAGAAAACTAAATCAGACTATTGACCTTCCTGTTTATTTTCATCTCCAACAGATAGTGGGGGTTGCTTTACATATGCTGGACATCCACAGGATGTTGCATTGGTACTTGAATGTACCAAGCATTATAGAAAACTCACATCTGTTTGTAGCTCACCCCCAGAATGTTGGGTTCGCCAATTTCTAAGCAAGGTCTGTCCAAATGATTGGCCAGTTGTATAATATTTTGTTACCAGAAGCATAGTAAGCAGCTTCCTGGTCATGTTCATGCTTATTCCAACCTTGGGGTGGCTAGCTCAATGGCTTCTTTCCACAATGTGTCTGCTGTCGATATATCTAGCACAGCTACTTGGGGTACTGTTCATTCATTTACTAAATACTACAATCTGGATATTGTCTCTTATAGATGAGTCAGCTTTGGCATCACTGTTCTACAAGGTCTCCTTACTCAGGATCATTAGGTCCTGCTGTCCTCCCTCTGTGATCGGTACTGCTTGGGAATCTATCCATACCTGGGCTCATGAAGGAGATATTCTTGAAGAAAATGTAATAGTTACTTTCTTTACAGTAGATCACTAGAAACTCTCCACCACAGAGCCACTGCTCTCCTCCCTCCTTCCCCCTTTTCAGGTGAATGGTGAATATCCTGCCTTCTCTCCCCAAGATGATTCTTATATGCTGCCTTATATGGTATCTATAGCCATATCCTCTCCAGTGTGCTTGGTGGGGCCCTGATCATTTTAGATCCTGCTGGTCTGATGATCCCTGAGCTTGTCACCAGTGGGAATGATGGGATGTTGGGAAACCCAAGTTACATAGGCGCCAATGGGCACATCAAAGTGGTGGCACCAGGCAGCAAAATTTGCAGATGGTTCTGACACTGATGGCTTACAGTGCATTAATGTGGCTCAATAGAGAAGATTATCTTGAAGATCTACCATTACAGTATGTGCCTTGAGTCATGTGCCACCATCTTCTCAATAACCTACCTTAGAAAGGAAACACTGAAAATCTTCTTCTGGTACTGTATGGAAAGGAATATAACTGGCACTCAGTGTTTAGATAACTGATTATGTCATTCTGCAAGTCTGAAAGTACTGCCATTTTGTGGCTACAGTTGGGAAGGGTGGGAAACATGATAGCATTTAAAAGCAAACTGTCGCTCAGTTATGTTTATAGTTCATAAATGGAGCAACAGTGACGCTTGAGGATTACTTGCACAGAACACCCTGGATAATAATTGCTTTAAGACAAAATTATTCATTATCTGAGTAAAAATATGATTATTTGGTTAAAATATCTTCTCCACTTTAAGAATTTGTAGTAGCCGATATGAGTGCCAAGACAGGAAAAATTACATCAATTATCATATGTGATGAAACCAAAGCAAGATGGAGGTAAATAATTGGTTCATATAATTTCTTAAATGTAATGATGTGTACAATTTGTATTTTATCATGTTATGGCAAATACCATCAGGCTGAATAAAGAATCTTGATTATCTACTCTAGATAATACTGTAGCTGTCTAGCTGTCATTTCTAAAATGGAGCAGGTCTTGAAATAAATCCAGCAAATTTTAATATCTTCCAGATAGTGGAGTGATCCAAACATCTCAGACATTTATACCTCTCCAGATGCAAATAATTCCATAAAAAGCATTGTTTTCTACATCACAGTATTCAAATGGATGATATAATAAGTCATTTCCAGAGACTCCATGTCATCATCATGCTTTTTTCAATGTTTTAATGACACAATTTATTTAAGAGAAATGAACTTTTCACTTGAGTACATGCAGATATCCTGTTCTGCTGCTCAGCCCATAGCAGTTAACCCAGTCAGAAACTTTTGGGTCTTTATGTAAAGAAATTGTTAAAATATACCTTTTAAATGAGAGGTATAATGGACTGCATTGTGATGATGATATTCATCCCATCTTGTTAGAGTAAGACTTTTTATAATATAGGCTGGCCCAGAGCCAAGATGGCAGCTCCCTCAGAGGAGGAAGACTAAGTGGACTCCCATCAACTGCAGTCCACTCCAACTGAACAATTATAGCAATATTCGCACCAACTGTAAAGACAGCTACTAAACTGTCCTCAGTGCTAGAGGAAGGATGCTGCCCTAATTGTTGGGATTGGAGGATACTTAGTGAGAACAAAAGACTTTCACAATACACTGACAGCTTTGCTACTTGTAAGACATGCAGTAGATAATGAGGGGAGCTCATAAGAAGTCCATTGCAGACACAATTGCATTTTCTGCCTGCATTTGTGTCTTCCCTATAGCACCAAAACTTAAGAACCCTGAGCTTGATTTTCAAAGGGCTCCTACACTGACATGAGCTGCAACAAAATGGTAGCTTGTGCCAATGCCCAGTGCACCAGGGAGCCAGCGCTTAGATTTTGGTATGGGGTCCTGGCACCAAACTCCTGTTGTTGTCATAATCCACCTGATGCACTAAACAAATAGTGCAAGAGAGAGATTCACAGAGGCTTCTGTCTAGTCCTGGGTACATGGACAGGCAGCCCAGTAGCAGTGTTCCCATCAGTAGGGTGGTATGTTTGCAGTCTGGAATGTCCACATCAGTGGTGGACAGCAGTTCCAGTAGTGGGTTCATACTGAAGCTCTGTGGTGTCCATTACTGTGTGCCATCCCATGTGTGCTGCTGCCTGGTGCCATTCACAAACATCACCGCATGCCGGCACTATCATAAACCACCTGACACATAACAGAGTTGCCCAAAACTAGCAGTGACATGTCAGTTCTACGAGAGTAAGACAGCTGTCAGAGTGCACATACATCCAGCTGTCTACATCCCTGGCACCAGCATATGCCCAACAAATGTCCCCATCTGAGCAGGACTCAGTCACCCATATGTACACTGCTAGGAATGTGGCTGCCATGATGGGCAAGAAGAGACATCTGCACTGCCTGCAGAGCCTGGACATACATGACCAGTAAATGTTTCCATCTGTCTATCACTATAGTATTAGGCATGGTCAGAAGATTCCACGTCTAGGGGACATGATGGTACACCATAGACATGCAACACATCCTTGGGAATACTTCAGTGGTGTACATACATTTTATGGTATACAAGACCCATGCCAGATCACTAAGGGGCACTATTATGCCACTCCTATCTACTGGCAGAATAGCAGCCTTCTGTGTCACTGTTGCACATGCAGGTTGAGTCATTACCCCATTGTAATGCCAGTGTCATGGAAAATGGTTGTTCTGCTTGTACTGTAACTGGACTGCTGTTTGACTGTTGCATGTACTGTACATTGGTACATGATGTTTGTTATTGTATGAATGTGTCTCCCATGGGGGATCTACACATACCTGCTGGCTATATTAAGTGATACATGTCAGCTACCACACCAACATCAGTCCTATTCCTAAAACTCTCAGCTGCAGTGGTGGCAGGTAATAGCCAATGTGCTAGTCAGGCCCTCATGGCAATATGGTTGGCAATCTTATCCATACTAACATACGAAATTTGCCAGCAGATAAAGGCCTAGAGGTCTATCAAGTCTGCTCGAATGTGCAGCTAGCACCCCTTATTCCACTCAAACAAGATTAAATGTCATGTACCAATGTGCAGTATGTGCAGCACCAGCAGATGAACAGCAGTCCAGCTGCAGTTAAAGAATACTGGCATCACCATACATGATGACAGCCCAGGAATGCAACTCCATGAAAAACTCAAAGTGTGCCTATCAGTATTGGTCCAGTATAGGTGCCTACAGACCATAGACAGTACTGTGCACCTGGGGTGTAAAGCACTGACCTGGAAATCAACAAAGGACAGTAGGCTCCCATTGGAGTGGACATCATGTACAAGGATTCCTCTCCATTGTGACAGCATGTGGCTGGCAGTATAGCCTAGAGGTTAGAATAACAAGCTGTGAACGAGCTTGGTACATCCAACAGACCAGATCTGTGTTTGATTCTCACAACCTCCACTTGCATACTGTGTGATTCTGAGCAAGTACTTAACTGTCCAGTGCTCCCAGGTCACCCCTGAAAACGGGCACTTGCTCCTAGTGAGCCTTTCCTGGTTACCAAAGACTAAAATAAAATAAATAAAAAATGCAGAGCTAGGAAATGTGCTCTGTGTAGTTTAGGTTGATATGCCTGCTTTTATCATTGCCAACAGCAGGTGTACAGTCCATCACAGTTCGATCCACTGCATGTGCTTTGTCTGGGACGAGGGTATTAAAGTTAGAATCGTACAGATTGCTATTACTAGTGCATAGCTATACCCAGGGTATCTACAGGTGCAGTATATTGAGTGTACAGCAGGTATGTCATAGGAATGATACACCATTGTTGGTGTGGTGAGCCAGAGCATCTCTTGTACAGTGTTGATGGTACACAGACAGTGTGCCAGTTTTGTCTGTACTGGAGTCTTGCACATCAGGAAAGTGTCACGCAGTAGCATAGCCATGCCCTACAGGTTTTATGGTTGGGTCTGATCCTGTAGATCCTGGTACTTATCACAGACAGCTGTTCATGGAGGCTGGTGGATGTCTGCATTGTACTGTTGATGTTCCCATAGGGTGTAGTGCTGCTGGAGTTGCACCTGCTGAAGTACTTCTGTACAACACACTGCAGGTGGGTGCACAACACCAATGGCAATCCATTGGTAGTAGTACATTGCAGGACCCAAGCAGTGCTGCTTCCAATGTTGCCATGGTCTGTATAGCTGGTACACAACTGGTGACCAAGGCACTGATGTCATCCAGCACACACCGCAGAGGTTTATGCTTCTGCAGTTGTGCCAGTGACCAGCAGGGGCGTCCCATCAGTGCAGTTTATTGCAGTCACCTTTTGTGCAGGCATTACCACAAATGTGCCAGAGTATGCAACAGGGGATGTCCTGTGTCTCGCTGACCCTCCATCACATATGGACTGTGGTGGCACATGGGGCTTTAGACTGGCTCTGGTTGGTCTAACCCTGGGCTGGTCCTGTGACTCTGGGTGCCTTTGAAAATTCCAGCTAGGGGATGTGGCAGCACTGTTGTGGTGCAACTCCTCCCACCATGACACAGCCATGTGAACACCACAAGGATGGCACAAGCTCCCACCCATCCAGTGTAGGCTGTGATAGAAAATAGGAATAGTGCATGGTTTGGTGCATGGGGCCTATGTCAATCCTTCTTGGTGTAAGCACCATGTACCATTCAGAAGGCTTTGAAAGTCCCCATTTTCAAAGGGTACTGAGCTTTTCTGACAGTTTTCACAATTTACTACAGCTAAGGAGAAGACTCCTGTATATGTATGATTTGGATATATCTGATGTATTTATTATACATTACATCAAGTACTGTACATATGTCAATAAGAGATCAGCCATTTCTTCTGTTGCAACACATATCTAGAGTTTGAGGCTTTGACACAAGGTAGTAAATGTCAAGCAAGCCTCCATTTACATGCAAATGAGTCACTTGTAATACAGCCCTCCCATTTCTTGATGTCACTGCAGCAACAATGCAGAACAAAACATAAGGGTATCAATGCTGTCTAGCCTGATTGTAGTTTAAGTTTGCAATGGCTTAAGGCAGTTCTGTCATTCAACTCACAAGGAGTAGTACTTGTAGCCTTAATACTGTACGTGTAGAGCAAATAATACATCTAATAGTATTTCATTAACTGGAAACAAAAGCTGTTTCTCTGTACTGCTCATTTCTCTCTGTGAGACAGTTGTAACATGTTGTGGAAAGCAGTAGACTGAATCAGTTAATCAACCAATCAACCAACCAGTCAATCAATCAATCAATCAAGCAATTGGTCACTCTGTATTGAACGAGGTGAACACCCTTGAGAATATTTGTTACAAGATGAGCCTGGGCAGTTTACCAAAGGATCACACAAGACTGATTTATACACATCCCCTTTCAGCAGACTAAAAGTGGAGAACTAGATCATTTACTTTATAAAGTGTATTGTTTTACATTTCAAATGCTCCTTAAATCTGAGTTTCTGACTGGAAATACCAAGACACATAATGCATATGACATGGGAGGAGTGAGCTATGAAATACAGAGCACTACAAACAGAGACTGATTAGTTTCTTTACCTACAACAGCTGAAGTGTAGCATCTGATTTGTGAGGGACATCCTACTTCAAATGCTGGCATTACAAAGTGGGGCTGCCACAGCTTATCCTTAGCACCTTGAAAGTGAAGTGCTGTAGCTCTACATCACTGCTAATGATTTATAATGGGAATTGGGCACTTTTAAAGTCATGGACCTGAGGGGCCATCACAGTTTCTAAGGAGCTTAGGGAACTTCTTAAGGGTTAGAGAATAAGGGACTGTGTAGGATTTGAACCAGATTCCCCAGTGCTTGTGCCTGTGCTTTCCTGGTAACCTATTCCTTGTCATAGCCGAATTCTTTATTGCCTTACAGCAGCCATCCAATCTCTGGACTGCCTAGTTACAAAGGGAAAGGGCCTATTTGCAAGATTGTTTCTCACTGCTGGTGTCAATCAAAACAGAGAATGTTAACACACACACAAACACCATAATACAACAGCTGCATAATACCACTTAAAACTCTTGTTGTACCCAAAGTAATTTATTGGGTAAACTGTTTTTGCTAACAGAAACAGTAACACAACACATACAGGCACTCCTTATGTGAATACTGTATATACCTCAAATCAGTGCTGCATCACACTCACGTGGTCCTAGTTCCTATTAGATCTGCACTTCAGGATGTGCACAACACTTAAAGGTTCCTCCATTACCCAAGTGGGGAACCAAACATTATGGGTTTGGTTTACTGATGGAACTGCATTTAGTGCAGCACCATTGTCTGTTGCTCTGATGACATCATCCTCCAGCAACATTGATGATAAAATGGAGGACAAACACGTTGATAACTTTTGGGGCTGTATATTTTTATTTATAATCTAGATCTGGACAGCAATAGGACTGCTGGTAACTGGAGGAGGCACACAACAGTTACATATAAGGAGTTGGGAAAATATTGGTGTGGAACTATGGGAGACTTCCCTTTAAATAAAGTAGATGCATGTGGCAAAAGGGCATGTGTCAAAATGATGCATGTATGAAAAAATTGTGCATATATCATTTTTTAATTTACCGGTACACTCAAGATTTGCATCTTAACTGCTAGTCCATTTAATAAATGATCAAACAGTACAGATGGAAGTCTGATATGAAAATATGGATTAGGAAAATCCATCCCAGATCTTTTCAGTGGTTACTGGGATGGGATGAGAAATTGTTTAACCAGGAAAGGAACACTGAGCAGAATCTTGTTTCTGTGTGTGACCTGGGAGCACAAGAGTTAAGTGACTTGCTCAGGGTCACACAGCATGCCAGTGGGGGCTGTGGGATTCAAACACAGGTCTCCAGGTTTGCAACTCGGAGTTTTAAACCACTGCACTATACTGCCACTCAGAGGCACATTGCTCATATGATCATATGATCTGTTACGAGTCCAACTCCATGGGTGTGGCAGGATGTCCTGTTTTCGGGAGCTCCCTTTTATGGAACTCATTATTAGTTGTAGGGTTCAGAAAGAGTTACCAACCTTCCTTTTCTCAGTGGTAGGGTGGAAGATGTAGTCTCAAGCCCCTGACTCTGTTCTATGTGCTCTGGTTAGAATCCCCACCCAGCTGCCAACTGACAGCCTGTCCTAATATTGTTTTTGAATAGACAAGTGGATGCTATCTTTCTTAACAAGGTGTACAGTCCTTACAGAACCCTTCTGTTCAAAACATTAGATCACACAACCAGACTCCAGGCATAGTTGATAATAAAATTATTAAAGTTTACTTAAAAAAAGCAACACAGTAAATTCTGCAATTTGGAAAATTTGAAATGCAGACAATATGAAAAATAACTATCGAATGGTTATACAGAAACCACTATACACTTTTATTTCTAAACCGTACCTTGAATTGGTGCTTAGAGTCCAGAAAATATCAAGTGTCCTTTGAGAGGAAAATTTTCTCTTGTGATGAAAGTTCATTAGCAACAAATTGTAGAAAGTTTGTGAACAAAGTCAGTTCTCCAAAATTCCTTTTAGAAAATCCAGGTGTTTTCTTGGTGATAAGTCTTTGTTTCTCAGAAGTTCTGTTTTCGGATGAAAAGTCCTTTGTGCCCTGATCCCACTCTCAGAAAGAAATCTTTCCACACCTGTTTCTGTTGGATGCTCACTGGCAATATTTATTAAGGCACGTAAATTATATTTACATCCCACACTTCATATTTGAACAGTATACAGTACAGCACAGTACCACCAAAATAATTCATTCTGCTTCTTCTTCTGGAAACCTTCTTCTGACTTGATCCTCTTCTCCTTGCTTGTAGCACTCGGGTCTGGACACAGCTAATCTGGCCCCCTCATCTTCACTCAGAACTAGGTACCACCAGCAGGTACCACCACTTGGTACCACCCAGGTACTACCACCATTTTGTACCACTAGCAGGCACCTCACTTATCGGGCCTGACCTGTGCAGAGTAAGTTCCCAGTCCATTCCCCAGGTCCAGACACATGATCCGGTCCCTAGTTTCTATCCCTCCTCCTTTACTCCACGCCTGTTCCTTTGTCCCCAGCCTGTGCTGTCTACCCCTTCTCCTGACCCCTTTTTCCTTTCATTCCCCTTTTCCATGCTTTCTCCTTTTTCTGGGCAGCCTGATGCCCTTCATCAGTGCTCCTTTCAGCACCCAGAACCATATGTTGCCTTCCTGCAGCTCCTGACCCTGTACTGGGGCCCGTGGACCGTGCTTCCTATTCTCAACTTCCTGTGCAGTGCCAGCCAGCATAGCCCACAATGCCCTGCCTCCTGACCCCTCCTTAACCCCTCCCTCTAACCAATTGGGTAGCTCTCCCACCCCTGGTCATTTAACCCTTCCTGACATCACATTCCCTCCCTTTCCTACCCTCCTCCCCTTCCCTTTGCTTTTCTGGCAGGGGACATTAGACAAGTTGGCCTGCCTTTTATTGGCAAGCCTTGTTGCCCCTGATCCCCTCCCAGAAATAAAACTCTTCACACCACCATTTTGTACCACTAGCAGGTGCCCCCAAATACTGGCCCGACCCACAGAGGGTAAGTTCCCAGTCCGTTCTCCCCAGACCCAGACACATGATCCTGCACCCAATTTCTATCACCTCCCTCCTTTACTTCCATGCCTGGGTTCCTTGGTCCCCAGCCCATGCTGTCTACCCCTGTCCTGCTCCCTTTTTCCTTTTGTTCCCCTTTTCCACTCACCCATCTCCAGCTTGTGAAGGATGATGGGGTCCCAGCTTGTGGCTAGGAACATGGTGCCTCCCTTCCTTAACATCCCTCTCCATAAATCCAGTAGGCCCTCATAGTGGTACCTGCCCCCTGGCTTGTAGGTCTCCTCCAACCATACAAATTGTCCCAGGATGGTCCTGGACCCCTGCAACTTCTCAGCCTTCTATGCCACCACCCTGGCTGTTGTGGCCTGCCAGCTCACCCTGGGATGCCCCCACCCCATTGGTGCTCCCACAGGGCTGGTCCTGTATGTTGTTCCATCCCCTCCTTTCCTCATGTTTTTCCGGGATGGGGTTGGGTTTGCCTAGTGCCATGTCCCTGCACTGTTGTGGCCAAGGCCATAGCCAGCTGCATGCTCTGTCCAAGGTAGCTGCCACCTCTCCCCAATGAGTGGAGAGATGTCTCCATATCACCTGTGGTTTGCCCTTGGACCTGCATCCCCCTCATGGCCCCTTGGCCTTCCCTCCTGGGCCCTTGTAACCCTGCCCATTTGCTGACTCACTTGCTCTGCCCCTCCAGCCGGGCTCTTTTGCACCCTGCACCAGCTCCTGCCAGTGCAGCTACACCCCTACTACTGATGCCTGTCTTTACTAGGCCCAGGAAAGGCTCTGCCTGCCATTTTAACCTACCCTGCTTCTTTTAATACCTGAGGCAGGGCCTCCTGGCACCTGAATACCCCTGATGCATTGCCTCCTATCCTTATCCTCATCCAATCACTATGTCCCTTGCGGTCCCACCACCATTCTCCTGATGGAGACATACTGCCTTCTGTGGATATCCCCACTATTGTATTGCCCCAGCACTGGGCCCCCATGTGAGCCATCCCAATCCTTGGCCCTTCTTGCCCTTCCCCAGACTGATGCTCCTTGGTCCCATCCGCCTAGACCACCTGGCACAGGAACCTCCAGGCTCATGTCCTGTCCCTTCCCTGTAGCCCCGTGTCATGGGCTGTCCATTTTCCTTCCACTACACAGGGTCCCATGCATCTGTATGACCCTCACCTTGAGGCCTCCACCATGCCTCCACAGTATAAATCACCAATAGTTTGCCCTGACCTGGCTTCCACATGAGCTCCTGCCCTGGAAAACTTGTGCTGTT
This sequence comes from Neoceratodus forsteri, assembly GCA_016271365.2. NCBI lineage: Eukaryota > Metazoa > Chordata > Ceratodontiformes > Ceratodontidae > Neoceratodus > Neoceratodus forsteri. The sequence continues at coordinate 799,327,972 of CM028131.1, forward strand.
GGGCCCCATCTTAGTGTGCTTCCTGTTCAGCCCCACAAGGTTTGCCAGCTGGGGCACCCTGCCCTGCCAGCCCCGCAGCCTGTGCCCGCTCCCACAGCATAAAGGGGAGCTACCTGGTGTCGGAGCTGGGCCACCTCTTTGTACTGTCATGACCAACTAGTTTCTACAAAGGCCCGACCTCATCATCCAGTTGGCTACCGCCTCTAGACCCCTCCACTGGTCTCCACTTCCATTCACTGTTTCTCAGCTGGCCTTCCCCACCGAAATCTGTTCACCACCCAGGCCACCCACCTGGCTCATCCCTGCTTGCTCCCAAGCCTGGAAGCCTCCTGGGAATCTCTCTACCTTCTTGGGGGTCCCCATCCTGAACGCCCATGAAATCACCTGACTCCGTGGCTCACAGATCCTTTTCCTCAGCGCCTCTGTGCTTGAAACCTGCCCCCTGGCTCCTCCATAAATCAGGAGCCCTGGGTGAGATCCAGCTCCCAGGGGAATGCAGGGTGCCCACTCAGGCCTCCTACCCTCTTGTGCCACTGGGTCCTGCTTTGTATAAACCCAACCTTGCCTGGGTCTGTGTGGGGCCACCATGGCCCTAGGTGGACCAGCGGTGCCATTTTCCTTGACCTGAAGTCTTCCCGCCACCTGTTCTTGATGTCTCTGAACACAAACTGGCTGTTGGACTCCCAGTAACTCTCTGGCCCCTTGTCTGTGCTGGCCCCCCGGGTCTGCCTGCCCAGTGCCCTGGGGTCCCTCCAGGTGCTAACCCTTCTCTTGAAAAAAGGTAATCCCCACAAGTCCAGCCTGGGAAGCTCTGTGCTAAGGGCCTGCTTGAGGGCATGCTGGTGCATGAGGGGACTATGGGCTTCTGACCCAGGGCAGCCAGCCTACCAGCTCCGATCCCCCGACTTCTGCGCCATATCACCTCCCAAAATTAATTTCTGATCCTGCAGTGCCTGCTGCAAGTCAATGATCCAGATTAATCTTTCCTCCAGCTGCTTTCACTGGATCCCTCAACACCTTGCGGTGTGCTTCAAGGTTTCTGTGTACCCTGCGAGACGTCTCTTTGCACCCTATCCGTCTCCCCAAATCTGGTCCATGGAAGCCCCAGTGACTTCTCTGCCATCTCAGGCAATCATTGCAAGCCAACTTTTTTTCTCACCCCATACCACCCTCATGCCCATTACCTGTACCTTTATATGGTAAACCTTGAGCTGTGGCAAGCAGGAGACCCTGGTATGCTCCTCTGTGCCTGCCTATGCACCACTGGCCTGCCCAGCCTTCTGTTCAGCAGGGGCTGCAATAGCATTGTGCATGCTTCTCCTAGTGTTCCAGATCCTTCCTTTATGGTCAGGTTCCTCCATATTGGATTTGAACAAACTTCATCCCAGCTTCTACCAGCTGAACCCATTAGGCCTCCTGCCTTGACCACACCCAGAAGCTCCATCTGCCCTCTGGATAATTGACCCGGCTTGCCCCCACCCTTCCTCTCTGCTTTACCCCCAACTACTGTACACACAAAGGTGCCCTCACATCACTTGCCTTCTTCTATCTTGGTGACTCTTCTGGCAGAAGTTCCCTCTGCCAATGCATAACTGCCCCCCTTACCAAGTCTTCTTTCCTTTTTGGTTTCTTTTTGACCTCTGTGAACTATCCAACTCCCCATGCCCCTCAACCCTGGCGTGACATTCCGCTGGCCAGACAGGCCTTGATACTCAAGTAACATGTCTATTTAGACACCCCTGCTCGTCAGAAATCGGGTTATTGTGACTGCAGAAGGTACTTTCATGAAACCACCACCACCAACATATGCCATGTACACCCTTCACTTCTGTGGCACTGGCCTGGAAGGACCAGAGTCAACCCCCATGTCCTGCCTAATGGGATGGCAAAGGCACACCGGTAGCACATTCCCCTACACCCCCTGAGCCCACCTATCTTTAGGCTCTGGCATGACTCCAATGTGTGCTGATCAGTATATCACCCTTCTGCCCCAATTGAGCTACCTGACTTGCCAACTTCACCTGGTCAACCTCAGGGCCTACCCCAGTCCTAAGTTACCACCTACCCCCATTTAATTTGTGGCCCCCAGTCTCACCACATATCTCTGGGTGAATAAATCCTGTAACAGGACCACCAGCCATATGGCAGCATCTAGCATCTGATAGAACCAGGTTGCTTGTTGTCAGTATCCTCACACTCACTACCCTAACAAATGAAGCTTTTCAAGAAAAATGTATTTATTTATTTATTTTTGGTGTCACCCCTACATAGCTGGTGACCAGGTGTAGGTTCCTCTTTTTCTTCTGACCCCTTGGACCAGCCTGAAGTGCCTACTTCAATGGCATAGTAAACATGACTGGCTGGCTACCTTTCCTCAAATGAGAGGTCCTCCCAGATCACTCACCTCCCCTGCACCTGCCTGGTGCACTGCTGGTCATTCTATCCACTTGAGCTGCCACTAGATGCTCTGCCTGGTTACTGCATTACTTAGTTGGAAAACAAATGCCCCTACTAACCTGAGAAGGCCCAATCTAAAGAGGAGGCATCCCCCGAGTGACATATGGAGAGTCCCCAGCTTGTCAACTTTCTTCCTACATTCAGGGATAGTGACTTGATATAGCAATACTCCTTATTACCGTTTCCCAGTTCTATCAATTTTGTGTCCTTACCTCTTCGGAAACTATCCATGGTGTCTCAACAGAATTGGTCCAATTGTCTAAATAGGGGTGTTGTTCTCCCACTGCTTAATAGGCCAGCCATCGGCACCAAAACTCACCCTTCCTGCCATCCCCAACAAGACTCCAGGCCCCATTGATCTGTCAACAGACAGCAGCCCCTGCATTGTCTATTTTAAAAATGCCCCCAAACCCCTGCCTCCCTTGCTTCACTGTTCAAGCTTGTGGTCTCTTGCCCCTTCCATCACTCTGGCCCCTTCCTCTCCATGAAGCCCTTAACTGATAGATGCCAGAACACCTCACTAAGGCCTGCTCCACTCACAGGCCTGCTCCATGGCACCATTGCCAAGAGGTTGGTGACCCATTCCAGTGCTGGACCACTCCTGCAGCTGCTCCGCCCTCCAGCTCTCCTCTCCACCATGGCAAATACTGTTCCAGCCCTCCAGCATGACTAGCTGCTCTGATGCATGCCACCACCAAGGCCCAGAAGGAATCCTTTAAAACCACCCCTCCACCCCCATTCTTTTTTTTTTTAAATGCCTGGTTCCTTCTTTTTCTGTCCCAACCGAGCCTGGTGCTCGACCTACCACCCTCTCATGCCATGTCCTGGGCCCTGTTGAACCTCCTGGAGGGTGCACAGCCCCCAGCATGCGTAGTCCACCACGCCAACCTGTGCAGTCCATGCTGGGACAATTAACCACGCACAGCCCCTGGACTGGCCACCAGTCCAAAGAAAAATGGCCTGCCGCCCATGTGGCTCCACATGCCACCGCTCACCTGCTCCAGGCCCATACCAAAACTACCAGCCCCAAACCAAAATGACGCAAGCTTCCCATCGTGGTGCCCAGACTGCCACTTCCTCCCCAAATGCACCACTACATACCTCCTTTCATGTCCAAAAGACCATGGCCCCTGTATCTGAGGCATGCCAGGGCGTATTGAGGAAACCAGGCCATCCATCTTTAAACTTTCTGCTTGGAGGAGCTGCACATCCCCTCCCCCACTCCCAATAGCTGTTCTCCTCCTTGCAACAAACGGTGCCCATCTGCATTTGCTTCTGCCTCATACCATCCTCCCTCCAAGCCATGCTAACCTCACCTATCGTGGCTGCAGATGTCAGGGCTGTAGCCGCCAGGCCACACCACCAGCCCACAACAGCATTGGCCCCTCACTGCTTTCTCCTTCTCCCATCTTTTTTAAAATAACCTCCCCATCTGCTCTATTGAACTAGCAGCTAGGGAGGTCTAGCAAAGAACTGTGCACCATGCTGCCGCCACACAAAAAGGCCTCTTAACCACAAATGCACCCTCCCATAGTGGCCACGCTCTCACCACATGACACATGCGCAGCGATCACCCCAGCAGCTGTGGCATAACAGTGACTTCACCACCAATACCCAATCCCTGGACAACAGCAAACCAGCATGCCCTTCTGTAAAGACCCACTAGCACCAGACACCCCTGCAGCTGATTAGTTTCACATTATGGAGCTTTAACAAGTCTTCCTTACCCTGCATAATGCCCCTAGCTCAACCATTGTAAGCCACTTTCCTACAGCGATTATCTCTCTCACCATACTGAGCTAGAATCCCCAATTCTTGAGAATTCACATCACAACAAAGAAAAGAAATAAGCATTCCATTACCATTTCTGCCTACAGCAACCTCATTCCCAAGCAATATTTTTTACTTTTTGCCTCTTTGCTCCAAACCCCACCCCTCAAGTCAGCCCCATCTGGCTTGAGGCCTAGCACCTTACTGCCTTACTATGACAAGGAATAGGTTGCCAGTGAAGTGCTGAGAATCATTTTCCCAGAAAAAGAGGCTGACCACAAAGTAACAAGTCCTTACATAGCCCACAATGCCCCCTCCTGCCCCCTCTTAACCCTCCCTCTAACCAATTGGGTAGCTCTCCCACCTCATGGTCATTGGACCCTTCCAGACATCACATCCCTCCCTTTCCTACCCCTCCCTTCCCTTTGCTTTTCTGGCAGGGAGACATTAGACAAGTTGGCCTGCCTTTTATTGGCAAGCCTCATTTTCATACCTAAAGCAGTGTTTCACAGGGATCTGCCGAACCTTTTTCTTATGCTTTTAAAAGAAAAAAAAAAAAAAAACATGCAGTTGCAAGCTGTTTTCTCTAAGTGTTTCAAAACATGCCAGTTCCCTCCAGGAGAAGCCTCCACCAAATGTGCCCTGATTCAGAGAGTTACCAAAAGAGTTATCCCACTGCAGTCTGTTGCACATCATATCCATCTTTGTGACTGTCTGTATATCTCTATTTGTCTGCCTGTCTGTTCACCTAACCAATTATCTATATGTCTATCTGTCTGTCAGTCTATCTGATATATAATGGGTTACAGTAGCCCACAATAAATGTTGCATTTTGCATTCACACAAAGGCCTTTTGCCCTTATATGGTGTGCTGACCTACTCCACAGTGTGGAGACCTGTGCTCTGATATTTGACACACTCCCTGGTATGTGCACCCACCAACAGGTTAGCCTGCCACACCTGTGCTGTTTCTAGAATAAGTATGTCCATCACACTGCAGTCTATTATTTGTCCCAATATATATTATATTAAACTAGTCCATCCTTAAGAGTCAAGCATTTTCTGAACAGATTGTTACTACTTTGACAGGTATTTCATATATGCATTGGACTTTACTCAGTTCTAGATTTCTTCAGTATTACTGTTATATCAACAAACTTAATGCATGAGGTATTAGTTTCAACAAATCCAATCATACTCTGTATTTTAGATAAAACTTTCAATTTTGAACTGGTGCTGATCTAAGGAAACTCATCACATTTTCGATGCATGTAATGGCACTAGTAAATCATTCCAGATGTGAGAATGATTCAGCAATGGAGTAATTTAAGTGACTTTTTAATAATACTTACAGATAATCTAAATTTTGGGTATACTGTAGTTATACTAGCTCCCAGTCACATGTACTGTATATACTTTCCATTCACTTTATAAGGCCCTGTTCTGTTGCTGTTGTTCTAAAAGTGTATTCCTTACAAGTACATGAAAAAGGATATCCCTTTGAGTGGTTAGAGTAATTTCCAATGGGGTCCATAACAATCAAAAACACTTTCATAGAAATACACATAACTCAGTAAAATATGTGTCTTACAAAATAAAGCTATGTCACACACACATAACTGGTCTATTAACAAACCATAACACAATTAACAAGTTTTCTTTCTTCATTTTTTTAAATGTAAAGTTCTAACAAAACCATGCTTCTTGTATAAAAGTGACTTAGAGAGACAACAATAGTAATCATAAGTAGTGGACAGTGACCATAAAAGTACAAACTTTTAGCTACAACCACTGTTAGTTGGTTGAATAGGACTCTGACGTAAACACCTTTAATCGCAGATCCCATGGAGCAATTATCATTGTTCTTAGATAGTCTGGTAACCCATTCCAAAGTCTGGGCCCATTAACTTTTAATGTGGAGTTCCCTTTGCTGTTCTAGTTTTGGAATTACCAATTCCAAATTTTGTGCTGATCGCAAAACTGCTTTTGGTATATGTGTTTGAAACAGGTCATCCAGATAGGGTGGGGTCTTCTTTTAAGTGTTGATGGGTTAAATACAGTATATGCAAGTTTCTATGCTCCATAAGACTGGTCCAGTTTAAGGCACTGTACATAGTGCACCGATGCGTCAAATTCATTGTAAGGACTTATTACAGAAAGTGATGCATGTAGTTTTCCAGTTCATATGTATATATTTCATTTCCCTAGCTTATTCTTAAAAATATGACATTGAAATGATTTCCTACAATATGATATTCCTGTACATATAAATCTATACCAAAGTGAGCAGTGTGGGCAGGACGGTCATGATTCTCCTCTTAGAATAAATGTGTTATCAGTTGAAGCAAAGAAGGCCTTCAAAATTACAGAAAAGGCAGGGAACCTGCTACCTAAAAATAAACCTCAAAGAAGCAAACTGTATAAACAAAGTACTTAAAATTAACAGTGATTGTCTTCCAGTAAAGTGCAGCAGTGTATTCAAGAATAGTTCAGCAGTTAATACAGCCATATCACACAGAGCAACACAAGTGAAGTCACAGTCTGCAGAGCATAACCCCCACATTTCACAACAAACTGGAGCTTTCTCATACCTTGGAGATAGGTTTGCATCACATCATCTTTATTTAGAGTATTAACACTTCACTGAAGGTACAGTGTTACCTTTCTAGTACTGAATGCATCAACTGCAAAAGCAGTCTTACAGTGTTACTTGCCAAATACTAGAGCTTTGTAGAATATGAGTAGTAGACAGCAGAAAAAAACTGAATTATAAAACAAATAAGATACAAACACCCAAAATGTGTACTTATAGAACCCAAAATAAGAAAAGTTTCTTTCAAAAACATCACACATGAAGGAGCCAAATGGAAACCACAAAGTGGAGAAAAAGAAGGCCCAAGTCTTAAAATGTTTCAGGTAGACAGAGTCCTTGAAGGATTCTAAAGTGAACAGAAGAATGTAAAATGTTAGACAATGTTGATATAGTAAAGTTTGTTCCCTGTTTGTTTTTTTTACCCCATGTCAAATCTCTAATGTTTTGCCTAGTATACCATGGCATTTAAAATCCACAAAATAAACATTGGGTTGCTATGCCTGTTTTGGAGTTAATATGGTGAGACCTATTGCATCATGATGGAAAACATTAGTAAGGCAGTCTGATTAATTTCTGTGTAACAACAGAAATGTTTTAATTGTCAGCATAAGTGCCATTAAACAGGGCACAGCATTAGTTATGATATTTGATTTATTTTTTCCAATGAAGGCACAAATAAAGTACTGTATAAATTACTAATACCATGACATCCTACTTCAAAATTGTGTATTTTTCTGCAGGCTTTATCCATAAAACAATATAAATTCCATTCCAACCTGATAAAACCTTTTTCTCTGTTGAATATACAGTAGTTGTGAATATTGCAAAATAATTAAATATATGAGTCGCCATGTTGTTTTTAAATGTACCTGCTTTCACATCAGCAAACTCAAAGCTTGTTGGCTCAGGACAAATTTAATTAAAAATCTAATGAAAAATAGAATAGTCCCCAGAACTATTCGGCAATGACAAATTCACACAAAATTACAAATACTGCAATAAAAAAAGATTTTAATTATTCTTCCCACATAAAGTTTGTTACTTGTGCATTGTACAATGTCACGGTACAACAGCTGATATGCATCATAGTTTTGGAAACAGGATGCAGAAAAAACACCCTTTTGGTATAGGAGCAAGTGTTGACATTTTTACCTTTAGAACCCAAATCTGATAGGAGGGAACCTAATTTAATTTTATTTTTTATTTAACTGATTTCAGGAAAAAAAATCCAGCATACAAAGTGCCTTGGATCACACAAAACAAGCATAAAAAGTATAATAGTATATAATACTTGACAGAAGTACTGCATAGTATTATGCAATACTTGACAAAAGTACAGTGGATGATTACATCAATTGCAGAACATTTATAAATCATGCAAGTGTTACAGAAGGATCTCATGGCACACATGAAAGTGTAATTTGTTTATAGTATGTGTTTAGGGCTTATTGTGCATGAAATTCAGTCAGTTCAAAACCTTGTTGTGAACAGAACAAAGTGGTGCACATTCTAAAATATTGTTGTGGACTTTATACTATTACTGCCTTCAGCAGTGTTGCCTTAGCCCACTCTAGCAGTTTTTGTTCTCACAGCATGACTCTGCTTATGTCACAGCAGTGAGAATGGGCATGGTTATAGCAGGAAAGTCAGCTTGGTTGGTTTCTGGAGATCACCCACTAAGGCAGCCAACTGTCCAACATAAAGAAATGACCAGATTGGGGTGGTGAGTCCCCTGGTTGCTTTTTTTTCATTAAAAGAACTAAAACGTTTTCTGATTTAAGGACCAGGTGAAGTCCTACACTAAAACCTCTACAGTTGAGTTTAAAAGTAAAACAGTAAAACATATACTATAAAAATGAAGTATGTAAGTAAATAAAAATGAAGAAGAAGCCAGAAGGGAAGGAAGGAAACATATTCAATTCAGTGCTTTAGAGTAACTGGTAATTGCTATTTTTCTTTTAAATTTAGATTGTGGGCGTTTAGTGACACATACTTTCTTTGTTGTCTTTACTTATAATTGTTTTGGGCTGTTGAAAATTTAAAACATAGTGGTGGTGTAATTTGTGTTGTCTCCTCCTCCCTTCCCCAACTCTATTATATGCCCTGTTAAATCTGATTGACAGGAGCTAAACACAGGGTATAGTAAGGGTGTGAAGTAGGAGGGCATAAGGGGAAGAAGCCCACCCTCAGCACGACAAGTGTTTTGACTCATTTGTTTATTTATTGGTTTCTTTTCTTTTAAAAAAAAAATATCTGAGGATCAGAGGCAGGATTTTTAGTACAGTAAATTAATAAAAAGGAAATAGGAGAGCTTCAGTAGCAGACAAGTAGTGGAATTGCAGTATAATGTGGGGAGTGGTGCAATGCAGTGGCTGTGGGGCAGCCATATTCAGGCAGACCTTCTGGACACTGAGGTGCTTCCTATCTGCATGCATTCTTGGACTGCGGATGAGGTAGCCAGACTCAGAGCAGAAGTAAACTGGGTCAGGAGTACCATCACCCTATCCAGGGACCACCAGTCCAATGCCACTGTCTCAAAGGATGCCGAGAACGAGGAACACTTGGATGACAGTGGGCTCAGGAGGGTTAGAGAAGAGGCAGAGGCACATCCCAGATCCTATTCCACTCAAGAACCTCATATGCCACACTGGCAAATGAGGACAACCAAATAGAGGTACCCAGAGAAGTGGAAGGAAAGGATGTGGAGGTTAGCCAAGGGAGGCGACCTCAGGGGAAAGCAGTGGACCCCAGAGGAGGAGGAAGTGAATCCTGGTGGGGACCCCATCTAAGAGGATCCAGCTTTGAACACAGGAGGGGAGGGGTGGACAGGGAGGTGAGGTGCACTCAGGTGCCACGGCATGGAGGGATGGAAGGAAGATCCTGGGGATCACTGGGAAGGCAAGACGGAGGGTGAGCTGGATGTCATTATCCCCCTAGGTACTAATGATCTGGCAAATGGGGAGCCAAAGGAAGTTCAGGAAGAGTTTAGGAAACTGGGGAGGGTCTCAACAAGTAGCTACTTCTGTCACTTTCTGAAGTACTACCTGTGAGAGGCAAGGAGAGCATAGGGAGTGCATGCACCAGGAACTTTAACTCATGGTTGAAGAACTGTTGCTGTGAGGAAGGGTTTGATTCATTGGTGACTGGGGACCCACCTGGAGGGATGGAGGTTTGTTCAAGCCTGACGGCCTGCATCCATCCTGGAGGGAATCCAAGCACTCAATGATAAGTTTAAATGCTACATTGACAAGCATTTAAACTAGCAAAGGGTGACAGGCCAGCAAGGAGGGTACCTACTTGTCACCCCCACAGCTAGCAGTGGAACCAGTGAACCAGAGGAGTGGCTATCTCTGCAAAGCAGTGTGCAAAGATGGAGATTAGTGCCCAAGAGGTGGATAAGCAGAAAAGGGGCAAAATTCAGCAGAAGGGCAGACAGCAAGGAGAACCAGGATAAATGACAACCAAGGAAGGGGCTGGAGTAGAACAGTGATACAGTCTAGGGAGGTCAAATCATGGAAAGCCATGTGCAAATGCCAGGAGCCTTAGCAACAAGATGGAAGATCTGGAGGCTGTCATGGTACAGTCGGACCTGGACATTGTGGCCATCACTGAAACCTGGTGTAATGATAACCACGACTGGGAGATGACCATACCTGGCTACAACATATTCAGAAGAGACAGAGCAGGTAGGAAGGGAGGAGGTGGCACTGTATGTGAAAAATGACATAAGGGCCACAGAGATCCAGGAGGAACAAAATGGGGACAGATACTGTGGTTAAGCTGGAAAGGAAAATGGGACAGCCATCCACACAGGTGTGGTCTATAGACCACCAGCCCAGGAGGAAGAAACAGAAAGGGAGTTGATGCTAGCCATCCAAAGGATGGCAGACAAGGGTGAGGTAGTACTGGTTGGAGACTTCAATATTCCGACGTGGACTGGAGCATCCCAGCAGCAGCATCAACTAGAAGCAGATTTATCCTGGACTCCTTCAGGGTGCCTTCCTCAAGCAACTGGTCATGGAACCAACTCGGCAGAAGGCAATACTGGACCTTGTGCTCACAAACAGGGACAGTGTGATGGGGTAACAGTGGGGAGCACCTGGGAAACAATGACCACCAGTCATTGTGGTTTGAAATCACAGAAAGAGCAGAACCAAACCACACAAAACACGTATCCTGGATTTTAGGGGCAGACTTTGGGAAAATGGGAGATACTTGAAAGAGGCATTAAGGGAATGGGACAGAATCAGGGGTTGAGGAACAGTGGCAGTATTTAAAATGGGATTACAAGAACAACAGAATTATGCATTAAGCAGGTTAGCAAGAGGAAAAGGAAGAGGAGACCATTATGGTTTTCCAAAGAAGTAGCAAAGAAAATGAAAGCCAAAAGATTGCATTCAGGTAATACAAAAGACACAGGCAGAAGGGGATAGGGAGAAGTACCAGGAGAAGCAAAGGGAGGCAGGAGGCAGTAAGGGAAGCCAAAGCTCAGACAGAAGAGCACATTGCAAAATCAGTGGGTAGAGGGACAAACCTTTACAGGTACATAAGTGAAAAAGAAAGACAAAGGGAGGGATAGTGAGACTGAAGGGGAGGATGGGGCCACGTGGAGGATGACAACAGTAAAGCTGACATATTGAACAGGTATTTCTGCTCAGTCTTTACTGAGGAAGAGGAGGTATTGTGTCTGAAGGAGTACAAGGGGTGAGAATGGTGCAGAAATGGACACAAATCCTTTACACGAGAAAAGGGTCCTGAAGGAACTGGAAGTAATAAGAGTTGATAAAACAATGGGGCCAGATGGGGTGCACCCCAGGGTCCTTAAAGAACTAAGAGAGGTGGTGGCTGAACCTCTGGCTATCCTGTTTAGCCGATCACTGGAAACAGGGAGGTACCCAAAGACTGAGGACAGCAGATGTAGTCCCTTATACAAAAGTGGGAACAAAGAGGAAGCAGGGAACTACAGACCAGTCAGCCTCACCTTGGTAGTGGGAAGATCATGGAAGCACTACTGAAGGAGAGATTGGTGGAACATCTGGTTGTCAATGGACTACGGGACCCAAGCAGCATGGTTTCACCAGGGGAGGTCATGTCAGACCAACTCTATTGAATGTTTTGACTGGGTGACTAGGGAGGTGGATCAGGGAGGGCAGTGGACATGGCCTATCTGGACTTCAGCAAGGCCTTTGACACTGTGCCACATAGAAGACTATTACACAAACTGAGGAATATGGGTGTGGGCAGGACAGTAGTGTGGTGGGTAGGTAACTGGCTGGGTGGCAGGACACAGAGGGTGGTGGTAAATGGCTGTCACTCCACAGAGGGAAGAGTGACCAGTGGGGTACCACAGGGATCAGTGCTGGGACCGGTCCTATTCAACATCTTCATCAGTGACATTGCACAGGACCTAGAAGGCAGAATTTCACTGTTCGCTGATGACACAAAGCTCTGTAACAGAGTAGACACACCAGAGGGTGTAGACAGAATGAGAAGTGACCTGCAGAAACTTGAAGAATGGTCAGGGGTTTGGCAGTTGAAATTCAATGCAAAGAAGTGCAAGATAATGCATATGGGGCACAAAAACCCTGGCACAATATATCAGTTGGGGGTGAGGATATAGCGTGCACCAAGCAGGAAAGGGATCTTGGGGTTGTCATCTCTGATGACCTCAAGGTAGAAACAGTGTGACAAGGCAGCAGGTAAAGCAAATAGGATGCTTGGATGTGTAGGCAGGGCATTACCAGCAGGAAAAGGGAGGTCATAATTCTGCTATAAGACACTAGTGAGGCCCCACCTGGAGTACAGTGTACAGTTCTGGAGACCATACCCACGTAGGGACGTAGACAGGGTAGAGAAGGTTCAGAGGAGGGCAACAAAGATGGTGCATGGATTGCATCACAAGTCCTATGAAGACAGGTTGAAGGAACTGGACATGTACTCCTGGAGGAGAGGAGGGAGAGAGGGATATGATAGACACATACAAGTATCTTACAGGAGGAACAGGGTGCAGGAAAACACTATTTTTAAGTGAAAAGATGTCCCAGGACTAGAGGGCATAGGGATGAAGTTGGAGGGAAGACGTATTCAGAGGAAACATGAGAAAGAATTTCTTCACAGAACGGTGGTGGACAAGTGGAACACCCTGCCAGAGGAAGTGGTGGGGGCTGAAACAATCACGGGATTTAAGGATGCATGGGATAGACATAAAGGAATTCTGGAGGTCAGGGCAAGGGCAACAAGACTTCTAGGAAAACAAACTGAATTTACAGCTCAAATGGGCAGACTGGGTGGGCCATAGGCCCTTATCTGCCAACACTGTCTATGTATCTATGTATCTATGTAGGTGAGGATGACCTTACACAACTTGTCTGTGTTTCTGTCTCGGAGTTGATAACAACATGGACCTCTTGTGCTTCACTCTTGATGTCAGTATGCTGTTATCTCAACCCCTCAATAGAAATGCTGACTTGTTGTGTATCTTTGCCAATACATTATTTCTTACGTAATAGACATGATTTTCATTGATTAACTATTGTATTGCATAGCTTAACTTGTTAAAGTTGAAGAACATTTGCCCAAAGAAGTTTTATATCTGTGTATTGACAGGACATTATTTACCGTGATCCCAGTGCCATAAGTATCGGTTAAGGATTTAAATTTGCAGATATGTGTGCTGGTAGCCAGATCATCCATATATTCTTTACAAAACAGTTATAGACACTCTAGATCTACAGTAAAGTGCAAAGAAAATCAGTCAAAGAAATAATACAGGTGATGGTGATGTACTATGTCACGGAGATAAACTTTTACAATTTTCAAAACCCAAATTTAAACAACATGCTATATTAAGGTCCACATGAACTCTAGAGAGGATATTTGCATAAGAAGAAATTATTAAACAATATTATACTATTGGTCATATAAAATTACATACAAACAGTTTTCTGATGTCCAATGTAAATTTTTTCTTATTCCTCTAGCATAAATCCAAATCAGAATTTACAACTTTTTAATATAATCTATTTGTCCAGTATAAGAAAGGGCACTATCAAGGTACACTCCCAAATATTTAAATGTGCTGACTTGCTCAGTTTTATCTCCAAAAGAAGTAATAATAATAGCTAAGTCTGGTGAAGTCAGTTCTTTCTTGATAAATAAAGAACATGGGTTTGTCTTTTAAATGACAAATCTGTCATCAGTGAAACAATGAAATAGTGACTGAAGATCAGAAATTAGAAGATGAGATAATGCAGGGGTAGATTTAAATGGTTTTTCTAATAAAACATCAACAATATAACCACATAAAATAAAGATTTCAACAACTTGGGCCAATTTTAGAAGGGTGGTGCAAGTCACCACCAAACGGAATGTCGCCACCCCAACTGTGACACTGACCTACGGCCTATTCTAGAAGATGCAGGGTAATCACAGCTAAGTCTTGTGACTTGTGACATGGGGGCCAGGTATTCTGAACTGCGGGCGCACCTGGCGAGCATGTCGCCAGCCACAGCGCAGGGACGAAGTGCCCCTCCATACTCAGCAAGCCACAGGTGCCTACAGGGCTGCCTACATCCCCAGCCCCGAAGTGTTTAGATGAAGCTGCCCACACCCCATCCCTGAATCCCACTTTGCAAAATGCCCCACAGGGTGGTGCAATCAACCCCCACCCATGCCCCGACCCCAAGTCGCCAGCTGTAAATGCAGCATTTACCCAGTAAAGTCCTGGTAGTCTAGTGGCCCCCACCCAGCCATGCAAGTCCACAACAGATCGATTGATTTCATAATGAGCCTCCATAAACCCATAGTCTCCCTCATCATTTACACTCAGAAGTAGCTCCTTTAAAAACTGCAGAAACAACATAATTATTTTTTCTGAACATAATGCCACTTCCACGAACTTCATAGTAAATTCCCGATCGCACTCCATCTGAAGCGTAAGCATACTTTTAAACTGGCGCTAGAGACTCATACTGGTACTGCAAGCACATTTGAAAGCTGCTCCTAAATAAAAAAAGAGAAAGATACCACAGTTCAGTACTGGTCTTTAGCACTACGGTTCCCTTGTTCTGACTCGGCGCTGATTAAACCAACAAAGGAAGCGGTGCTCCACTGTTTGTGTGTGTGTGTGTGTGTGTGTGTGTATGGATGGGGGAGAAAAGCAGCAAGCAACCACATTGAGGAGAAATCTTATTAGAAAGTAACAATTAATAAAGGAACACTAGCGCCCTCCACTGGTGAGTCTACCTAGTACAGGGACTTCTTTACCAAAGAAGTTAATTTAATATTTTTTTATAAATGTTATATATGATTCATTATTTTTTTACATATTTTTCAAAACTTTACATTTAGTCCATTTTCTAAATTGCATATTACCCTTCAGGGTGGGCAGTATGGGAAATACCCCGGACCTTCTAGGGGAGCTATAAGGCCCTCCGACTGTGTGTTGGGCCTCATTACGCCTGGGCGGTCCGTATTTCCTAATACCACCCACAATCTTGGGTATTATTGTTACTTAGATAACTGTGTAAATTATGTACAATGAATAGCAACATATTATAATACAGGCAGTAGGAATGGTGCAGATAGTAAAGTAATCATTACTAGCAGTTGAGTAAAGGCAGAGGTTATGTGAAGGAGCACAACAAATTTCACCTGTTAGTAATGTAATCTAAAATTTGACCAAAGCATTAAACAAAACCAAGAGAAGCCATTTCTGGAACTAATGACCCATGGCTGACTGTGTCAAAATCCCTGTTTAGATTGATGAAGCCCACACCTGCATATGCCCCACATCCAAGAACTGATGCTCATAATGAGAAAGTTGGGTAACGCTGTAACAGTATTAAAATTTATTTGAAAGTCATGTCAGGCCAGTGTTTCAAGAACATATTTTCTAAACAGCACACCAAATACATTTCAAAATTGATCAACCATAGCTTGTTTCAGATTTCCAGAACATATTCTATAGTGCATTAACATTAGAAAGCTAGGTTAATGAAGTTGCTGGTCGATTAACAGCAGTTCTATCTAGTTTTAAATCAGTACCATTTCTACCTTTTCTTAAGCAAGGTTTCAGATTTGTAACATATTTTATTGTTTTTGTAAAAGCTTTTCATCCGCATTTAGGTGGTATAGTCAAAATTCTAGTACCTAAGACTCTACTGTTCCTGAAATATTCTGAGATGTCATGTCCCCAATTTTAAAATTGTGCAACATCATGACATTCTATATCTTGGTTCAGCTCTGCAATCCAAAACCACCTCCTGACACATTCTGAAGTACAGTACTATGCACCTGAATATTCAGGAAACACAAACACTGCATTAACCCTATGTCAGTTTTTATTTTTTAATGATTACTTCAGCCACAGTTTCTTAAACTTTGGAGAAATAGGTCCCTATATGATTGCTGACAGGAAGAACTAGGTTATGAGATCAGGTTATGACATCATCAGTGGCTCTTCACTAAAACTGACTTTTTGAACAGGGAGTGAAATTTGGTTTACAAAATAACTCATAAGTTTAAAATGAAGTAACAGAGAAACCTAATTTTGGTATGAGATATATTAGGAGTATGCAATTCTAATTCTGCAATGTAGCACTTTTGGCCTGACTCCTCTTTAAAAGTGAGTATATTGTACCCGATAAGAAGAACATGCACCAAGGTTACATTTTGAAACCAACCACGAAGTCTTATTATATGTTTCAATCATGCTGCTAATAAAATACAATCTGTAATCATAAAACTCTGAAAGGTGCTTAAACATGACCCTGTTGTATCATGAGCAGTGGGGATGAATAAAGAGTTACTTTTTTGAAGGGGAAATACTGCATCTTAAAGACTCTTGGCACACAATCACTATACTGATTCCCCCGAATGTGGTTCCTCCTATCAGAAAAGGGTTCTACACATATGAAAACTGCAACATTTTCTACAGTGCTAACGAGAGTGATACTGTAAAACTTGAAATTTTCACTGTCAAATAATTTTTGCTATGTCTGCTGAAGCACTAATCTGTGCAAAATTAATTTGCGCTAATTAGTGTTTTAGTACTTTTCCCATTATAATGTACAGTATGTGGTCCTAATGACTTAGTGCTAAATTTAATTTACCCAATTATGGTCACACTTGTGTTTGCACTAAAATTATTTTCTAGGAAAATAACTAGTTTTATAGTATTTTCATGGATCCTGTTTCCAATGCAATGATGCACATTAGTCACAATACCAGCTGTTGTCTTAAAGGTCACATCCTAGTCTTCCCTGAAAAACAAGACAGACAACTTGCTCAGAGGAAAATGCCAGCCATGTATTTATTAGCAGTCAATTAGAATTGGTGGAAAATGCAATATATGAACCTGTTAGGTGTGACAAGTACAGCAAGGTAGTCATAGCAAATAGTTTTGATAACTATATCATTGTATATATCTAACATAGAAACATAGACTTTGACAGCAGAATAGGACCACTTGGCCGACCCAGTCTGCCCATTTCCCTACCTATTGGATAAGCTGCAGATTCTAGCTAACCAACAGCCTACTTCCTGCAACCCCCCACTATAATTGCCTTTATGTCTCTCCCATACATGTTTGAATTCTCCACTGTTTTAGACCCCTACAACCTCTCCAGGAAGGCGGTTCCATGTGTCCACCACTCTTTCTGTGAAAAGAATTTCTCCCATTACCCTGAGCCATCCCCTCTAACTTTAAATTGTGCCCCTTGTTCTTACACATCTCTTTTTCTGAAAGATGCTACCCTCCTGGACTTTATTGATTCCCTTGAGGTACTTAAACATTTATATCATGTCCCCCGTCCTCCTTTTCTCATCAAGGCTATACATATTAAGCTCTCTCAGTCTCTTGTCATATGGTTTCTGATGTAGACCCTGCACCATTTTAGTTGCCTCCACTGGACTGCTCCCATCCTGTCTATGTCCTTACGTAGATGAGGTCTCCAAACTGCACGCAGCACTCCAGATGGGGTCTCACCAACTGTCTGTACAGAGGGATAACCACTTCCTTTTTCTCTACTTGTGATGCCCCTCCCTATGTATCCCAGGATCCCCTGGCTCTCCTTACTGACTTCTAACATTGTTACCCACCTTTAGGTCATCTGATATGACTACACCCAGATCCCTTCCATTATTGTTGTCGTTAGTACCTTCACCTGCTATTGTGTACTCTCTCCTGGATTTTTATTTCCCAGGTGCATTACTTTGCACTTCTTTGCATTGAATCTAAGTTGCCATATGTCTGACCATTCCTCCAACCTTGCCATGTCCCTTCTCATCCTTTCTACCCCCTTGTATATTAACTCTGTTACAGATCTTTGTGTCATCTGCAAGAGGCATACCTTTCCTTCCAGACCTTCTGCAATGTCACCTATAAAGACATTAAAGAGGACTGGACCCAGTACTGAGCCCTGAGGTACTCCACTAGTAACCCCTTTCTTCAGAATGTGTTCCATTCACTATTACCTTCTGTGTCCTGTTGTGCAGCAAGTTTGTTACCAGGCTACCACCCTGGGACCCACTCCCAGGCTGGCTAACTTGATTATTAATCTTTTGTGCGGGACTATGTCAAATGCCTTCAAAGTCTAGGTAGGCCATATCCACAGCCCTCCTTGGTCTATTACTTGGTCACCCAGTCAAAGAAATCAATTAGATTCATCTGACAGACCATCCTGCTGTGAATCCATGCTGCTTTGGGTCATGTGCCCTGCTGGCCTCTAGGTACTGAACAATTCTTTCTTTCAGAAGTGATTCCATCATTTTCCCCACCACTGAGGTCAAACTAATAGGTCTATAGTTTCCTGCTTCTGCCTTGCTCCCACTTTTGTGAAGGGGAATCACATCTGCCCTCCTTCAGTCCTCAGGTACCACCCCATCTTCCCATGATTTGTTAAAAGTGTGGTCAGTGGTGTCACTAGGTCCTTCCTTAGCTCTTTTAGGATTCTAGGTGAACCTGCCAGGCCCCATTGCTTTGTCCACCTTGAGTTTTAGGAGTTCTTCAGGACTGTTTCTTCTGTAAATGGACTGGAGTCAACCCCACTACCCAGAGTGCTTCTACTGTTTGGTTTAGGTAACTCGTCCTCTTCTTTTCGTGAATACTAAGCAAAAGTATTCATTCATTATCTCTGCCTTTTCACTGTCTCCTCTGCCCACCTTCCCTCTCCTTTATTAATCTTCACTATCCCTCCCTTAGCCTTTCTATGCTCCCAATGTACCTATAACAGGTTTTATCCCCTTCTTAACTGAGTTGGCTATCTTTTCCTCGGTTTGGGCCTTTGCTTTTCTGACTGCCTTCCCACTTCTTTTCTGCTTTAATTGATACAGTTCCTATCGTGCTCCTTCTGTGACTCCTTATACTTTTTGAATGCAGCCTTTTCTCCTTAACCTTCCCTGCCACCTTTTGAGAATCATAGTGTTTTTTATTCTGCTTTGTTTTCTTTATTTGTTTCACACAAAGGCTTGTTGCCTCCATGATGGCAGTTTTGATTTTTCTCCATTGTTCTTCCAGCCCTTCTTTCTGGCCATTTGCTAATGCATTCCTCAGGTATTCACCCATTATGCTGAAGTCAGCCCTTCTAAAGTCCAGTATCCTTGTCTTTGTATGGCTTGTCTCCATGGTTGTGTTTATTGTGAAGCACACTGTGCAGTAGTCGCTTGTTCCCAGATGTCTACTGACTTCTAAATTTGTGATCCTCTCTCCATTTGAGAGTACCAGGTCTAATATTGCTCTCCCGAGTTGTTTCCACCACTAGCTGTCGAGGCATGCCCCTGTAGGGCATCGAGAATGACCCTGCTCTTGGATGTGGCTGCAGTCCATGCTTCCCAGTTAACATCTGGCATTCAGGTCCCCATCAACAGTATCTCCCCTTTTTCAGCCATTTTGAGAATGCCCTCTATCATTTTCTTGTCCATTTCTCCCTTGAGACAGGGGTCTGTATACAACCCTGTGCAGATTGTGATGCTATTCCTGTCTCCAAGGGGACCCAGAGTTCCTCTTGTCCTCCCCTTTACTTTTTAGTTCTGTAGCTTTGACTCCTTCCCTTATGTAGAGAGCTACCCCACCTCCCTTCTTTTACCCTCCCTGTCCCTTCTGTAGATTGTGTACCCTGGTATGTTGACATCCCAGTCATGGTTCTCCATACCACGTTTCTGTGACTGACACAATATCCAAGCTGCCTCTTCCATCAGGGCTACTAGCTCTGGAAGCTTGTTTCAAGACTACGGCATTGGTACTCATTGCCCTCCATTTAATGTTGTCTTTATCCTTTACCCCATCTCTGCTCTTATTGCCCTTGTCTATTTTTCCATTTACCCCTGTCCTGCCCTCTGTCAAGCTCTCTACCTCAGTGTTTACCCTATTACCTGCCATGTTTTGTGGGGAGCTTGAACTTTCCTGTTTCCTATCAGCACCTCCCTCCTTGGCTGGTTAAAAGCTTGCCAGAAGCCTTTAAACCTGTTGCTTAAGGGTGTGTTTCTCTTGCTGGACAGATGCAGACCATCATGCCAGTATAGACCTTCATCTCTCCAGGTGGACCCCAGTCCCCAATGAAGCCAAAGCCCTGTGCTGTGCACCAGTTTTTCAACCATTCATTAAAATGCATGGTGTGCAGTACCCTAGTCTCACCCCTGCCATAGACTGGCAGCACCTCTGAGAAGGTTACCGTGCTTGCTACCTGTCTGAGGCCCTCCCCAACTCCACAAATTCATCCTGCACTGCACTGATCTCATGCCTAGCTAGGTCATTTTTCCTGAGGTGGACAATGATATCTAGTTTCCTCTCCTGTGATGCTGCTTCTGCAATCCTGAGGATTTGCTTCCTGTCCCTCCAAGCCATGGCACCAGGCAGGCACCTCATTTCCTCTCCTTTTCTTCCCAGGTCTACACCCCTAACAGCTGAGTCCCCTATCAGAAGCTGTTTTTCTCCTGTGGTGTCCCTTGCCAGTCTTTTGTGTGTCTCCCTGTGGATGTCCCCAGCCTCTTCTTGGTCTCAACTGAGGGTGTCATCATAGAGGAACCTTGATTTGCCAGACTGAGATATGATTTGTGTAGAGGTACAACCTCGGGGCTACACCTCTGTTCCACCACCCTCACCCCTCCCAGAACCTACTGTGGTCCATCTGCTCTTCACACATGGCAACCTCTGAGGCAGTGGTTGTGGAACTGGTGCTCTTGGGTGGGGAGGCCTCCTTAGTCCTTGCCAGTTCAGCCTGGAGGGCACCCCTCCTCAGAGCTGACAGTTGCCTGCAAATAGGGCAGCAATGCAGGTTCCAGAATGTCTCCCAGAAAATTACTGCCCCACAGCCAGTGCATTGCACCACTCCCCACATGTCCCTCTTCCTTATAATATACAATGAGTATATATAATTTTTTTTTGTGTGTGTGTGTACTTACCCTTTATGCATTGTGCTGGGTAATTAAGAATATGACAGTTCTGCTCCAAGACCTGTTGAGGAAGTGATGTCAGAACCTTGGCTATAAAGGAAATGCCATGCCTGGCGTGGTGGGTGAGGGAAGGGGTGGTGGTAGGCTACAACCACTGGTGACTGTTAGAAACAATCAATCAAACCACTGCTCCACCACCATGGTGAGTACTGCCCTTATAGTAAGTCAACAAACACCACAATTTACTAGACCACTGCTCCTACACAAACCACTCTACTGAGTCCAGGGATAAAATGAACTCACTGCTCAGCCAGCAGGACACTTCTAAAATATTGCACAAATATCTCTTCAAATCCTAGGTGTCTAGCACATCTATATATATAGTATGTAACAGTGTCCCTCCCTCTAGGAGGGGCTGAAACACTGGGTACTACTTCATGAGGTACTCCTGACCTCCAAGGTCTGAGGCGTGGCAATCACTGTCCAGTCACCAAGACACTCTCCCCATCAGAGGGTGTTGCCAACTGTGGGTTGAAGCTCAAGGGTTATCCTTCCAACTATGAACTGGCCCACTTCAAGGTAACCAGCAACTATGGTCTCACCTCTTCCCAGCCACAGGATAATCTGCCTGCAAAGATGCAAAATTCCATGTTACCCTCTGTACTAGCATGCAAGGCTATGTCGCATGATTACATGACTGTGATAACTTTACTTAACCTGTTAATAAACCTCACCAGAGAAGGTGAAAACTGGAAAACCACATGAGAGAAACTGGTAAAATTCCTCCTCAACCCCTAAGGCAATCCCATCTAGTGGAACAGCAGGTTCCCTAACTTCATGGTTCCATGCCCTGCATTTCCAAGAGAAGGGTATGGGTGGGTATTGGCTGGAAGGAGAATTTGAAAGAGGAAAGGCCCAGATCATGCAACCTTATAAATCTGGATCCTTCTTTACAGCAGGTAGCTTCTGCCTGCTAGGAACCCTGCCTATCTGCCTCATCCAGGCCCTACTGGGTGGAAGATAACCTGCTGGCTGTTCAGGTCTCATCTGGAAGTGTACCCACAGACAATCCTACGAACATACATATGAACATACAAAGAAGCCAACAGAAGAAGGCCATTTGGTCTATCAAGTCTGCTCATATTGCAGGGTTCACAGCTTGAGCTAATGTTCCTGCCCTCTCCTCACTCCTCTCATCCTCCTCCTTATCCATGATCCTTAATTTCCCTTATGCCTATCCCAGCCTCTCTTAAAGCTGCCCACTGTCTTCAATGAGATGACCTCTTATGACAGTGCATTCCAAGAGTCCACCACCCTCTCTGTGATGAAGTGATTCCTGACTTCCTCCTAAACTTCCTGCCTTCCAGCTTAAGACTGTGCCCTTTAGTGTTATGGTTGCCATTCAGCTTAAAGAGGCTCTCTTATCAACCTTATTTATCCTTTCAAGTGTCGGAAGATCCCAATCATGTCTCCTCTCTCTCTCTTTCTCTCTCCTATCTTCCGGGAGTGCATCTTCAGTGCCCTCAACCTCTCCTCATATGCCTTACCCTACTGACCCACTATCATCTTTGTTGCCCTCCTCTGGACCTTCTCCAACAGGGTAACATCCTTTTTGAGGTGTGTGCACCAATACTGAACTCCATACTCTAGATGTGGCCTACCAGTGACCTGAACAAGGACAGTATAAGCTCCTCTCTCTACTACTGATCCTCCTAGATATGCATCCCAGCATTTTGTTTGCCTTTGCTGCTGCTTTCTTGCACTGCATGGAGTGCTTCAGGTCAGTAGTGATCATTACTCCCAGGTCCTTTCCCTACTTGATGCAGATACTTGACTCCACCAGGATAGTACTCTGTTCTGGGATTCTTGGCCTCAAATGCATAACTTTGTATTTCTTGGCATTGAAGCCAAGCTGCCAGATCCTGGACCACCTCCCAGTTTTTCCAGATCTTCCTGTAGGTCTTGTATCCCTTGAGCTATGTCCACTCTTCCACAGAGCTTGGTGTCATCAGTGTATAGGCACATTTTGCCTTTAATGCCATCCTCAGTGTCACTGATGAAGATCTTGAACAACATCTGCCCCAATATAGATCCTGTGGGACTCCACTAGTTACCTCTCTGGTACCAGATAACTCTTCCCCACAACCACCCTTTAGGTTCTGTCCCTCAGCCAGTTTTCCACCCATCTGGACATCTTTTCCCCAACCCCAGGATCCACCAACTTCCTGATCATTCTTTGTGGGGCACAGAGTCAAAGGCCTTGCTGAAATTAAGATAGAGGATGTCTACTGTGTGGCCCCTGTCTACTGTCTTAGTGACAGAGCCAAAAACTCAATCAGATTCATTTGACATGCTCTCTTCCCATAAACCCATGTGGCATTGCATCCTGGAGACCATGCTCTCTAGATATTCCACCAACCTTCCTTTAGTATGATCTCCATGAGTTTGGCCACAATGGTGGTCTTACTGACTGGTCTGTAATTCCCTGGGTCATCCTAGGATTGCTTTTGTGGAGGGGCACCACATGTGCTGTTCTCCAGTCCTGCAGTACCACACCTGACACTAGTGAACTATTAAATACATCTGCCAGTGGCCCCACCAGCTCCTCAGCCAGTTCCCTTAGTACCCTTGGATGTACTCTGTCTGGGTTTGGTGATTTGTCCACCATCAATGCCAGCAGCCCCTCTCTCACTCTCTATCCTTCTCTATCACTACATCTGTATTCCTCCCTCCCTGCTCTTCTTTTCCTCCTGAAGTTACTGGTCTGTCCTTCTCCCTGATGAAGATGGAACAGAAGTATTCATTTAGTATCTCTGCTTTTCCCCATTATCCTCCACCCACTCCAACCCTTTCTTAAGCCTAAAATCAATTTCTTCTTGTCACTTTTCTCACCTATATAGTGAAAGAAGCCTTCTCCCTCTTAATTCTTTTCAGCTATCTACAGCTCTTTCTGTACCTTTGCTTGCCAGACTTCCTTACTTGCCTCACTAGCCAACCTTGGGTAATTTTCTCTATCCACCTCTCTTTTAGTCTTCCTGAATTTTCTATAGGCCAACTTCTTTTCCCTTACTGCCATGGCAACCCCAGAACTGAACCAACTGGGTGCTTGGCCTTGTGTTCTTACCCCTGAGCCCAACACACTCATCTATGGCAATCAGTATTCCTTTCTTAATGATGAATCACTTTTGGTCCACCCCATATCTGCTCATATATTCTTACCTGCTTCAGTTCTTTGCAGGATCCTCTATTGTCTTAAAGGTCACAACCCATCCTTCCCTGAACAAATGAGACAGAACATGTTTGGAGGAAATGGTCACAGCCATGTATTTATTAACAGCCAATCAGAATTTATGAAAAATGAAATATATCAACCAATCAGGCATGACATGTGCAGCAAGGTGGCCATAGTAAATTGTTTTGATAACCTTTTATTCTGTTTGTATGTATTTGTGTGTGTGTGTGTGTGTGTGTGTGTGTGTGTGTGTGTCTGTCTATCTATCTATCTATCTATCTATCTATCTATCTATCTATCTATCTATCTATCTGTCTGTCTGTCTGTCTGTCTATCTATCTATCTAAAATGGCCCTCCTCCCATTGAGAGGGGGCTGACCCCTCTATGATCTTGCGAGAAACTCTGGTCTGCATGACATGAGGGTGCCTCTCATGGGCAAGACACCAGGCACCCTTCCCTGTGAGAGGGTGCTACTGTCTGGGCTGAAGACCAAGGGTCATGCTTCTGACTACAAACTTGTCCCTTTAAGGTATCCAGCCACCAAGGCCTCTCCTCTGCCCCAGAGTAATCCACCTGCAAAGATGAATAATTCCATTACTTTTCTGTACTAGACTGCAAGACTACAATGTCACCACACAATGAGCATCATTCTGCTACTCAGTCAGTGAATGAACGCTATCTGTTGCTCACCCATCACCAAACACATCTCACCATGGTTTCCTCCAAAACACATTGTAGGTCTTCTAGAGCCCTGTCATTTCCTAAATCAGATAAATGCACTCCATCTTTAGAAAAAAAGGAGGACTTCTGCAATAATCCCATCACATTGCAATACCAGTCCACAAATGGAGTTCATAAATCCCTTTATGACCCTATTAATCAATCTGCATGCTCTCTCAATTGCACTAGGATTGTGAGCTTGGTGCCAGTGCTGACTTTGAATCATGCGTGATCACACAATCAGCTTGTTCAGCAATTCTCATTACAAAACACCAAGTCCTCTTTCATCAATCAAAACAGTTCTGGCACTTTAACCACACTCAAATCATTGCCTCCAGGTGGACAACCAATGTATCTAGAGGCTGTGGCATCAAGTTTTGGATATGATCCATGGCAGCAAGTCTCTCACTTCATTCCTGAAAGGCCATCCATCAAACATGCATGCAGTGGAACCATGAAAAGATTCTCATACCCCTCAGACCTTCCTTGCTCTCATCACTGCCCAGTGCACAAAGGAGTGACAACACATCCACACTTGTTTCCCAGCAGCCATGATCCTTTCAAACAAAACAGAAGATGGAAGCAAGGTGTGGTCACACATAACTCTCAAAAGCTTGGTACTTCCAATGCACCAGTGACTGGATCTGCTCATCTGTCCAGACCTCTACCCTAGTGTTTGAGGCAACACCTATACAAAAGGAGTGGGTGGGTGTTGTAGTTCTGTGAGTTGACCCCCAGAGCCCTCAGTGCCATGTCCAGCAAAGGTGAAACTGATAAACCATCAGGAGACCCATTCCTATGATGATAAATGCCTGCCCCAGTCCTCCAACTGCCAGAGGTAGTGCAAATCCCTCCCCAGATGTCCAGTCAAACCCCTGGTGGGGACTGTAGGCCACACTAGAAATCCTGCACTACCCTGTTCATCTTGCTCCTGTGTGAATGAATGAAAACCCCTTGGGGCCACCTCCACATCACCTTCTGCCAGTATCACTGTTACTGTCGAAGCTTTGCTTAGCTGGACTATCTCAGACACCCTTAAAGCCCTTCAAAAGTCACTAAAATGATTCTTTGAAAAAAAGCACCTCTGAATTGGATGACAAAGCCTGGGTGAGACATCCGCCTTATTTACTAACAGAGCTGGCTCAGTCAGATGCCATGTGTCCTACCATCTTAGGTCCCTGTATGCCCAACATTTTAGCATTTATATTCAAATGACCCACATGGTGGCCCCAAAGCTGTAGCCTTGGCAAACCTTGAAGTACCCACTAAATGCTACTCCATCACTGCTTGTGATGCTAAAGAAAACCTGATTAGTTGCCATGCTTCCAGGTCACCAATTCCAAGAAGAAGGCTGGGACTCCTGGGACAATCCTCCACTCTGGCACCAGCTCTCAGAATCTCTCCCACTGCACATGTGAAAGGAGCATCAGCAATACTGTTATCAGTACAAGGTATATGTTCTGCCCTAAACTGTATGTCAGGACCAGACACCACAAAGCAAAACCCTCATCAAACTCCCCATTGTGCCTGTGACCCCTAACTGACTATTGATGCTGTGCACCAAGTCTGTGTTGCCCACCCTGAACATCACCTGCTTGTCTCAAAATTGTTCTCCCCAGATAACTATTGCCACAAGAATGGGGAAAATTGTAGGATTGCAACCAATCACAGCTAGACCCCATTCTCCAAGGAATGCAGCCAATGTCCTGTGCACCAGGTCCCCTGAAATAAGCCTTTGAAGCCAAAGCTGTTGGCTTGTAATGGCTGTTGACCAAACCCATTGAAACAGGCTATACATATCAAACAAGCCCTCAAGTCTTTCCACATGGACTCCATAACCCAGATTCTGTGGAATGGCTTGGTGCAACCTGAACCACTCTTGACTTATTGCTGAAGAACAGTATGACCCATCTGGATGACTTCATAAGCAAAGTTCAAATTCCTGACCCTGCTGCAGCTCCTGAATGGTGATTTTGTATATCACAACCACACAGTGAAGCACGCCTCATAGTGCACTGATTTTTTCGTGGGTAACCTGAACTTTGGCAACTGTGTTGATTTTGTTTCTCAGAAACACCAGTTGAGTGCATGGCTAATTCATCTTGTCATGGACTAGGGGACCCCAGCATCTTCACACTCCGCTTGAATAGCTCACATCAACTGGGTGCAGTGGGCTGCTCTTGCAATGCCTATGAACAGGAAGTCATGTAGGTAGTGAATGACCTTGGAACTACATACCAACTTTGTGGTGGTCCAGTGTATAAAGGCACCGCATTGCTCAAAGACTTCTTATGCCATGGCACAACCCATGAGTATGCAGTTGTCAAAGTACTGACTTTTGAATTTCATATCAATAAAGTCCATGTCAAGTGGATGGTCTGGTAATAAGCAGAATGTAGATTTAGTGTCTGCCTAGACCAATAAGGCCTGACCCACCCACCCCTCTTACCATCTTGATAACTGCATCAAAGAGCGCATATGACACTGCCGTATTGGTTTGGTCAGTATGGTGATGGACCATGTTCTCCTACAGGTATGATAGGTGATTAATCATCTGAAATTTATCTGGAGCCTCTTTGACACCAACCTGATAGTAGATACACTGATGTTGGGGTATGGGGTGATGCAAAGGGCCACAAACTCTGCCTGCCTCCGCCTCCTTAACCAACTTCACCTTGGTTTCATCCAGGTGGTCCCTGGTAGATGTGAGGTTTTCTGCCTCACCTGCTATCCACAAGGACCCTTGTAAGTGATCCAGAAACTTTGTCAAAACCTCTGCCAGCGACTATGCAGATTGCTCATTCAGATACCGCACTAACAACCATTCAACGTGGCGCCATACTTAAAAGGATTTGGAGGCTTTCCCTGGCCCTTTCAAAAGGTTGGGGTCTGTTCCAATTTGTGCACTGAAGGAAAGCAGGGATTGCTCACAGACAATGCAGTGTCTGTAATGACATGGCTCCATTTTGCATGAACTGTGGTTTGTGTTGTAACACTGCTCCTCCTGCCCTCTATCCCCTTACCACTGTTCCTCTGCAAACCCTTTTGGCAGACAGAGGCCATCACACAGGAAATATATTTTGGGAATGCTAGACACCTCTGCTGGCCTCGATGGACCATAACAGGAAAGATCCAAACTACTTCATTCCCTACAAGGGTCATTCTGCTTTCTTTCAAAACTCCTTGTCATGGTCTAACCAGACCCAGCCAAGAGAGGAGCTGAAAGAGGGCAAAGCCCAGAACACACAGCCTTAAATATACCAGGCTCCTTCTTTCTAGCAGATATCTTGTGCCCCATGGAAACTTTGCCTACCTGCCTGAGCCAGGATCTAGCGGCAGAAGCTAACACCTTCCTGTTCTGGTGTCACCTGGAGGTGCTCCACAGACATGCCTCATCTGCTGTAGTTCTTTGCAGGCTCCTCCATTATTCCACCTTTGTCAAATCTGCTAAGTGATGCATATCCCAACATTTTTCTAAGTAGAACCATTAGAAATATAAAATCCAAGAATCAGCAACACTTCAGGATAATTAGCAATTAAAATCTGACATTGAGATAGAAGCCCACTACTCTGATTGCCACCACAGTGATCCTATGAGCATATAATTCATGAACATTGATTATATTCCCTGCATCCCAGAGTGGTGCTTAAGCAAATAAACATTTGAAGAGAGAATCAAGACAGATTTACAAAATAAATGCTCTTATTCCACCTGGGTTTAATGATTATGTTGATATGACACCTTTTTCTGAAATTACATACAGAATTTGGCTTTAGTAGTATTCTTTAATCTATTGTCATACAATTGCACTTATATGGATATTTAGTATAATGATTAATATGGTTCTTTCTATTGTTTCATGTTTTAACGAAGAGCTGCACAAGGACAGTGGTGATCATAATCAAAACAACAAACTTATTCCCAAAAATTAGGCATGCAACACCTTTGTAATGATGCCAGAGAATCAATTCAGTTATTATATTCCTTAAACTGCATTTTGATCAAAGGCCTTTGATAAAGGATCGATAGATTCAAAATGTGTTAGGCATGGAATGGGTCCTAAGTATGGAATATGAATGAATGTTGAATGCTGAATGCTGTTTTTAATATTTTTATCGGTTTTGAATAAAATGCAGTTTAAAGAATATAGGAACTGAATTGTTCCTGTGGTGTCATTACAAAAGTGTTTGAGTGCCTAACTGTATGGACTTCGTCTAACATTTTTACGTTTTTCCTTTTACTTCAAAATCCTTAATGTACTCTGCTTGCCTACATTAATTGAAGATCTTAGCTGCCTTTTTTCCTGAGTGGTTTCTTTTCCTCTTGCAGATTTTTGTTAATAGAATTCCATTTTGGGAATATAAGTGGATAACTGTGGGTGTTTATTTTGTTTACTCTTCTCAGTTTCTCTACACTTTTCATTTTTATGATTCAGTTTTGGGTTTCCTGCTCACTTCATTTAATGATACACAACTTCAATATTTGGCAGGCAACTCTGCATCACTGACCTTTTGAGTTTATACATTCAATATTAGTGAAGAAGCACTGTCCTATTAATGAAGTGTTAGTACATAAAGAGGGTGCAATGAAAACCTAGCCCCACATCTTTAGAAATGAAAACCTAGCCACAGCTGTTGAGAAAAGCATCTGACTGGTATGAAACATTGGAAATGTACCATCTGCAGGTTGTGGCTTCATTTGTTTGCTCTCCATTATATAACTATTAACTTCAGTGCCTTGTTTGAGTAAACTGTTGCACTTTGCTCGGTGATAATCACTGTGCATTGTGAGTACTTTTGTTATACAGTTGTGCTTCCTTGAAGTGTGTTTTGTGTGCACCATGTCACCTTTCTTTTCACTTGATTCATTCCCAGCCTTCAATAATATTTTTCTTATAGTAAACCAAAGGGTCAACATATGACATTCATTCTCTACTTGAAGAACTGTGGTGAAAGTAGAGTGTGCCTTGTTCTTTCAAGCTAACAGGGAAAGAAGTGTGTGCCAATAGTATGTCCTGCATTCATTTCTAGAAGTACTGTAATTACTTGAATATTTTTGGTGCTTTTTATGTAATGGTATTAACAATAAGATTTTCATGAAAGTAACATTTATACAGTATTTTCTTCATGTAATACCATAAATAAATCTATCAATACTTTCTTCAAATAGTGCCATATTATTGTACCCCATGTGTTCACATGGAGCTAAATGTTCATATGGCCCATAGATTAAAGCAAGATTTGGCAAACAACAGTTTGCATCAAAGCCTAGTGCACCAGCGACCCTGCACTGAATTTTGTAGCAGGAGGGCTCCTGATGCCAAAGTCCTCAATGTTGTCACATCCGCTCACGTGCATCAAAGAAATGCCTCCCAGGAGAGGTTTGATGAGGCACATTTGGGCATGGATGGACAATCCTGCAGCACACCCACCTCACCACAGACATGCAGGTAGGATGCCCAAGTAGCACAAGCAACAGTACTGCAGAGGGGAAGGATACACTACATATATATACTCCAAGAACAAGACAGATGCCAGAGGGAGCTTACTGGAGTCTGCCATGTTCCATCAACAATAATATACTGCAACTGACAGATCAGCAGGCACAAATAGATTGTCAGGTACTAGACATGAATTGTTCTGCAGATGAGCAGGTGCAAGGAAAGTGTTAGGTCACAGTTACAGGACTGTTGTAGAATTAATGGGGACTGTTCGTGTTGTGTAAACTACAAGTGGCTGGTACTGATGTAGACTCCCACTACCCAATGTTCTATATGGGCACAATAACTGACAGGATGCATATTGAACTGCTACCCCTGCACAGTCTGAGGTTCTGCAGTCATTGCACATGACAGGGGACAGAGAGGAACATCCTTCTGCTGCAGTACTATACCCGACCAATGGCTTTGGTTCACTGGCATTGTTCTTGCCATGGATGACTGCAGATCCCATTACCAGGCACACTCATGGTCCTGCATTGCACTGTCTGCTCGAGTGGCACATGGGCTGTTAGACAGTCTCTTGCTGGTCTAATCACTGGCAGGACCTGACCGGGGTGGCTTCCAGAATCCCACAGTAGGGGATGCTGCAGTGTCAATGTGGCACAAGCCCTCTTCCACCATGGCACATCCCTGTTTCAGATGCAGGCTGGCACAGGGGCAACTGGTTTCACCTCAGCCATCATGGAAAAATCAGGATTGCCTCAAGTTTTAATGCACTCTGCCTCTTACATCACTTCTGTTAGATGCAAGCACTGTTAATCATTTTCTGGGCTTTGAGAATCAAGCACGTGCTGTTTGAAACCAAAACAAAGGAAGTAACTTAGAAACAACTAGTAATATAGGAAAAACATTATTTATTCACTGGTATCGTGTTTATATTTGCTACACTGGTTAAAAATTAGGTCTAAGACAAGTACTGTAAAGTCAGTGACGTGCCAAATTAGACATTTTGGCTAAATTGGGCAGCACTGTCTTGATCACATTTGAATTACTTTGAGCAGAAACATTAATTTGTATAGAATTAGTATAACTAAATACATAATACAGGTAAAATGTTCAAAAAGTGTGGAGATCTGTGGCTGGCATCCCAGCCAGCAAAATCTGCTGTTTATAAACACACATGGTCCCCATTTTAATACAAAATTTCTTAGACTAAAAATACTTGATGTTGTGTATCACAATGATTGTATTTTGTTGCAAATGATCGATACAACTTGCTGATGTGTCCACAACCAGCAAATTACTAAGCTCTCATTTATGTTCATTTTGCCATCTTGTGTTTAAAAACGATAGATAACAAGAAAAAACTCTCTCTCTCTCTCTCTCTTTTCTCTCCTTCTCAAAAGACAAGACATGGAAGTGGTCTATAAAATGAATTCTGTTTTAAAAAATGCAATAGTTCCTACATTGGCTACCAAAACCTAGACTTTGCAAGGCACAAAACAAACACAACATGCTGTCATGTTCACAGAGAGCACTGTATTTTTTAAAGGTAAACCCAACTTATTTTGTTTGGATAGGAGATGTTTGTTAGCTTTTAAAAACATAGTATTCTAATATTAAGTGCCATCCATCAGGGTCAAATGTTCTTTGATGTCACAATTTACTCTATGACAAATTTAAGTAATTGCCATTGGATTACATCCAGTTGTAGCAGTATCTTGCAAGATAGCACCTGAAATACTGTGATAAGAGAGCTTGATATAGTATAATGCAAGCTCTGGATCCTGCCAACTACAATAAAATTAATAATTTGGAAATGTCAGTGGCAGTTGTGATAAGAAGCATGCTTTGTAATTCAGATCAATCTTTAAAGAATAAACAATAAAAGAATAAACAGTATGCGAATTAAAAGAAATATCCTTTGATGCTGTAAGTTTTTTGTTATCAGAAAGAACACCTGCAGGCTAACTGGGCACCATATAGTGGTAGCTAGAGATAGATCCCAGGATGTCTAGATATAGCTAGTTATATCACAGGAAATCCCTATTAATTTCAAAAGGATTTCTAGGATATATCTAGATTCATACCATACCATGCCAGCAAGAATACATGTTGACAGATAAATGGTGTTTTTGTTAATGATGTACTGTCTATGAAGATGCAAATTCTGTGATAGTAGATATGTCACAATCAAATAAATATAGGTTAGATATGTAATTAATGGTGTAACTAAGCACTGGGAGATTAGCAGAAATGATGTCAACACAGCAGATCTATGCAACATTCTAACCAGTACAATAAAGTAAAATAAACAGTTAGCAATCCAGACAAAAGCTATGGTTCATGCCAAAACAGTTGCTAATGAATTTACCTGATTTGGGGTATTAAATTAATGTGTGGTTCACATTGTACTGTACCTGTTATATTGTTTGATCTAATAGTCTGACACTTGCATCACAACATGCTAATGCAGAATTATCTGTTCTTGGCTTTTCATAACCTCCCCACACACACACACACATACAGAATACACATCCAGACATACAGTACACATACCCTGCTATATATTTACACAAAACAAATGCATATATGTAAACACACTGTCACACACACGCACTCATCTCACAACTCAGATGCAGTCATGTTTATTACTTTTAGTACTACATGTGCACCACAAAGTGCTTAGATACTCCACAGTTCAATTGTTTTCAAAAACATGTTAATGCTGCTACTCACTTTGTGTTTTCCTAGATATTTTTGTTGAAGTTATTTGTCCTTGTAGCTGTGCTGTAGCTTTTTCTGCTACTAACTTAGCAACGCATAGCATCAGCACAAAACTGTTTCCTGTTTCCCTTATCTGTTGCAATTAAACCATGAATCTGATTCCTAATATGCAATTAAGAGATATCAATTAATTTAGTAAATATATCTAATAAAATTTTATAAAAATATAAATCTCAACTATATCTACCATTCTCTAAAAATGAATTTCAAATTGTTGTAGTGATCTGATGCATACAGACAAAACTAATGCAGCCAGTATGCTTTTGAGTAGATATTTGACCTGACTCAATATGTATCTTACTTTCTAGACTCAAACAAGCACACACAGGCACATATGCATGCACACATACTGTAGAAAGTATGTGTGCACAGACAGACCCATTGTGTGTGTAGTCACGGAACCTGATAAGTGCATTGGCAAAGAGAGACACTAAAAGTACACTGACAGAGACTGAACCTGAAAAGTGCTCATGCACAAACAGACCCAGTGGCCCACAGACAGGATAACAATCGGGAGCTCAGGATGAAAAAATACCCTTTAATCACAGCCCTTGCCTGGAATACATGTACTCAAAATACATTTTCAGATATTCTGTGTTTCACGAGGGAGTTAGTAACCATGGATGACTCCCTTCTGTGCCTATGCACAGACCCAATGAAAGCATGCACAAACATAGACTGGAGTAGTGCATACATTTAAACAGACCAGACAATATATATACACACACAGAGATCCCATGAGTGTGCATGCTCACACAATTTCCAAATGAGCAAAAACATACTTTATTTAGTGCACACATAAGGTAACAGGTTAATATGCTGTGGCAAAAACTGTGTGGCAAAAACTGTGCTGAGTAAAGAAAGGAAACATTTAGAGTGACAGGGTATAAAACAGCAGGAATTACCACCACCCTGTTGCTGTGCACTAAACTGTGAAGGGCCTGGTTGCCATGAGGTGTAGTGCCTGTTGAGCTGCTCCTATGGTAGAGAGGAAAAGCACCAGCACAAGGCAGGGTTGAGACCTGGGACCATGGTTCGGTTCCTCCCAGGTCTCCTAGTTTTGCTATTTTTTATTTAAAAAACAGATTGTCCCCTCCCAATTTTCTCCTCATCCCCAAAGTCCACACCCCTTGAGATGATTATTTTAATTACTGGCAGTGAGAGGGGTGTGGGGAAGAGTCTCCCCACCCACAAAAACAAAGATGCCCTACTGTTTTTAATGGTGTGTGCTTTTGTAAAGTTGGTGTTTTTCTGACCTTGTTTTGACGTGATAACATTTTGCTTGCAGCATTGATTGATGCGCTGTTATTGCTTTCTCGGCATTATGACACCATGCTCCACAAATACATGTTGCATACAGGACTCAGCATGCAAATACATGGTGACCTTTATTTATATGCAGATCTCAACATTCACCCACACAGACCCTACATACTGTATATTGTACACAAGCACAGATTCTGATCCATGCAAACACATACACAGACTCAATGTAATGCATAAAATGATCCACGACACAGATAGTAATTCAGTCACATGACATACCTACAGTGATGCATACACCTGGATGTGCACACATCAGTACACACATATGGAATCTCCACAATATGCACTACAAACACTTATAAAATGGTAAGAAAAATGTAGAAATTTAATTGGCTGAGAGATGACACCTGAACGTGCATTAAAGCTCTATAAATGTATGGTCAGCTGCCAAATCTTATTTTCCTCCCTCTAGAAACCTACTTAGAGCCATTGTATTAGTGTAATAAGACCTCCAGGGTGTGCATCATGTAAGTAATAATACCCGACAGGGTGGGCGTATTGAATATAAACGGACCGCCCAGTGGCATAATGGAGCCCGGACGCCGCAGGTGGAGGGCCTTATAGCCCTGGAAGGTCTGTTATATCCTATAATGCCCACCCTGAGGGTATTATTACACTTAGAAATGGGTAGGTGAAAAAAATAGTTTAATAAAAAATAGTTAAAGAAAAATTAATTTAAAGTAAGTGTTGTGATAAATAGTTCCTCCGCCTGCATTGCTATTATGATGGACTTTTGTGTTAACCAAACTGTAGTTTACAAGCAGGGAGGAGGGAGCTGGAGTTTTTTTATTAGTGGGGCTGCAGTATGTGCTTTTGTGTGCATTTGGGACAGTGAACGTGGTTGGGGAGGCAGTCGATTTATTTTGGTTTCAGGTGAGAGTGAGGAAATTTTTGTGCTATTCAGAGACTTTTAAATATATCTGAGAGATATCTGAATAGTGTGGTGCTTCTTTAGTCTAAGGTATTGTGGAGTACCAAGAGAGGAGTAGAAGTATTGACTGCTATGGCACTTGAAAGGGCTAGCGACTTTGTTGGTTTTCCGTATCGGAGATGGCCATCCATCTCGCGGTAATGGAAAATTGTGAAAAGTCGCGCTGCTTTCTTATATATAGTGTCTCATGAATGCTGTTTGTTTTGGCACAAATTTGTTTAGCCGTAGTTGTTGTTTTTTTTTTAAATAAGCGCAGCATTTCAAGATGATGGCAAGGGGAAAAATGGAGAAAGATCGATGTAGGTATCAATTATGGGAATGGCTCGCTTAGCGAGTGAGAAAACAAATGGTGGTGGCAAGTTTTAAAATTCTGGGAGCCAAGGATACCTTGTCATAGGGCACTGAAATTGGTACTTGTTTTCACCTGGGCCGTTGTTAAGAAATAATAACCCGGTGTCAGCATCTGTCAGCCAATCAGAATGCTGCATTTACGATCTTTGCAGCGTACCCATTTTCTAAAGGATTGTAATGCACTTTCAGGGGTGTAGACACTCAGCCTTCAGCCTTGGCACCACCACCCCTGGGGTGTGCGATAAATATAGGATATAAAGCATGGGTAGGGTGTGTAAACTTTGAGTTTACACACCTAAAATATATTTTATTTTACATAATTGCTGAGTTTCCTTTTTGCCTCAGCAATTATATAAAATTAAAATAAAGATGTTCTGTGTGGTCATCAGCTGCGTCAGGTTTCCGCATGGGGTCTGGCTTACTCTTTTTCCCTACAGTTGGCAGCCTAGTTGTTGGTTTTTTTTAAATTAGGACATCCATGCATTTTAAGTTACTTATAGCCGATTCTGAGTGGCGGTTTGTGCAGGATAGTGAGAAGGCGCCACCAGTGAGTGGTCAGGAGCAGAGAGCTGTGGCATGTGCATGTGCACAGTGAGGGAAACCATGTTTATGTTTGCTGTAATAAACACTCCTTTATTATGGCAAATTATGCCACAATTTCCTATGTGAAAATGGGGAAGCCAGTAATTATAATCATATAATGCACACTCTGTCATGGCTCATTACTTACTTGTTTATGTACATTCACTACATCCACTTTTTTCCTTACATTAGTACTCTGCTGGCTATGGTAGGGCTATTAATCCTTATCAAATGGTAGCCCCTCCATCAGCCCCATCTGATGCCTTCCTCATTCCCCTTAGCCATGTCAGTAGTAGTCCTCCTCCTCATAGCTTCCATCAGTAGCTCATTTTCCTCACTCACAGCCCCACTGATAGAATACATTCCGCCACTCACAGCGTCTTTGATAATACTCATCCCCACAGTTCTGTTGGCAGCCCTCACACCCAACAGCCCCCATGGTTACTCTCCTTCCCCATTTCTACAATACCATCAGTAGCCTCTTCCCCACACTACCTAATCAGTAGCCCTGTCCTGTAAACACCACTCAAAGCCTGGTCATTTACCTGAATCCACTTTAGCCTTGGGGCTTTTTCCTGCTGATGCTCCCATGCTGCATGGTATAAGCTGAACTATTTGTACTTTGCATTTTTTTTTGCACAACATAAAATGTGCTTATCTGTGTTGTCTCCTGCTTTGGTGCCGCTCTAATTGTGCATTTAGTCCACTTTAGCTTTAATTGTGCATGACTGTTACTTGCATTGCATCCTTGATCTTCTAATGGAACTTGAGGTTGTTGAGGCTCTTTTTAAATGTGCCTATTGCAGATGCTTCGATGTTCACCCCAGGTAGATTTTGATCACACTGACACACACTGTTGTCCCTCCCTTCTGGCAGGATCCAGGAACAACAGATGACAAACAGTTAAGGGACCAAAGGCAATCGATAAATATAACCTCACAGACATAACCAGGAAAAATGAGGTGCTGGAGACCCCAGGATCTGAGATGGAGGGCCCTATGGCCTAGAAAATATGTTTATATTACACTTCACTACAGGCATGACCTGCAGATCATTAATCAGGCCCTCAATCTTGACAGCCTACAAACACTTTCTATATTCACTCTCCAACAGACCCAGTTTCTTCGTTCTTGCTGCTCTTCTCCAGTAGCACGAGCCAGAACTGGTTGGGCTGTACTGTAAGTTGAGGCCTCATAACCTGAGGATATATGTCTCCTTCACATCTGTTCACCTCCATTGGTAGGTTTCAGGACTGATATTAGAGATAAGTTTCAAGGCCACACAGCCTAGCGGAAAAAATAATTTTTCTTGTGCTCTCCCAAAATGTAAGCATGGCATACTGAAGTGATAAGAGAATGATTTGGAGCCTGACATGTCACAGTGAAATTTTGCATGCCATCTACTATCAATTGTTGCTAAATTTAGATTCCAGCCTGATGGCATATTTAGAAAGCCACTCTGGCATGTTTGGGCAGTGGAACAAAATGCTAGTATTCCCAATCAGCCCATTAATGCTCTAGACCAAAATCTTTGATAGCACTCTGCCTTTTTCAAAAATGGGGTACCAGAGAGGGTAGAAAACTAAACTGTATAGTAAAGAAATGGGTAGGTGCATCCCTAACTAGCAAAACAAAATTAACAGGAGCAAGACACTAAACATCAGCACTCTAGTACAAAATAAAAGCCACCAAAAAGGACAACTGATAAGACACAAACAGTTTGGGATAAACGAGTGATACAAAACAACACATAAAGACACGCCACAAACACAAAGAGACTAAAGCCAAACATAATGGGCAGAAGAGATATACTGTTGCTCCTGTGGATACATAGCTCTAGTTGTGGCAATTGGGACATTCAGACAAATTACTGGGATGTTTCATGACTGGTTTCACTTTGTCGCCTTCTGTGTTCAAAACCTTTTATTATAGTTTCACTATACTTAAATAATAGATCAGTTCTAACTCCGTTGTCTAAAAAGTTTGGCCACTTTTCCCATCGGATGGTACTGTACCTTATCACTATAAATTCCTTCATGCCTTGGAGTCTTCTGTAGACTGTGGGAGACAGCTGGACAGTGAGGAGAGTTCCTTAAGTCACAATGAAGAAGTGAGGAGAGGGTTGAGTAAAGTCCAAGGCACTAAGGAATTTAAAGTGATAAAGGATGGTGTTTCAGCTGGGCAAAGTGCCCAAACTTTTAAGAAAAACAGAGATAGAAATGAGCTAGTGTTTAAGCATAATTAAACTGTAACAAAAGTTTGGAACACACTGGGCTGATGAAGAGACACCAGTCACAAAATGTCCTCAGGGGTTTGTATGTAGAAAGGATAAAAATATTTGAAAATGAATTACTATTATGTGGTGTTCATCCATTTTTTGAAAAGTATGAACTTGAGCCATCTTTGGATAACCAAAGACCAAAGTGATATTTCTTCTTTACAGAGGAAGGGCAACTTGAACTCCTTGCACAGACTATTGGAACATTCAGGATACTGACCATACATCTAAATGGTTTTCATATTAGACTGCAATGTATTTGTTTAATTTTGAAAACCGGGACAAGGGTCAGGTTTGGTTAGTATGGGTAGGAGGAGAAGGAGAGGGATGGCTGGACAAACATAAGGACAGGGAGCCATCTACAGTACTTAATGCAATAATATAGATACTTACACCATACACTGTATATGACTGCATTGTCTGTGTAAATTGACTTTTCACTTAGATACATCCATTAGATGCTGACCACTGCCCAGTCACCTTATACTAGTTTGATACACACCACCTGCTCCAGTTAAAGAAAAATAATGCATTTGACTATACCTTGTAGCCTCAAATAGCCAATGTAAAAGGATTGCATTTGAAAATCTGAGGTATAAACCCAACTCCTGATGACCAGACTCAGAATATGCCATTTATTTTTATTTGTCAAGGAGCAGGATATTCATAACCATGGCTTAGTTACTTATGGATCTGCTGTGCAAGAATGATGGTCATACTCCTCCACATTAAGATAAATGGCATACTGAGAATCAGGTAATTGGTAGCCCCTACAGGTTTACGTAATTACTGAGGCAGGTCTCTGGCTACCACTGTAACAGCTATAAAATTTAATATTTTTACTGTAACTTTACAAAAAGTGTCCTTTATGATACTTGCAGTCTGTATCAGACCACACAGACCTAATGGAAAACCTATGCTGCCTGGATAACCTGAATTGCTAAAAAATATAAATGTAAGATATACAGTACAGAAGAAGTTAGACATCATCTGATTGCCTCAGCTAGAATAAAAGTGTGTTTCCCCTAGTAACCTTGCCAGCAGTTTCAGTATGATTAATATAATTACTTCAATAAGGGTGTTGCATTCGAGGGTTAAGGTGGTGAAACATATTTTATTTCAATACCACAACATGCCAAACTTGTAGAAGTTGTACCATGGAGAGGCTGCTATCATCTGACAAAGATGTAGTAACACAAAACTCCCTACATATCGATGCACACTGTGTGCTCTTCAGGAGTGGAGTTTTAACCCAACATACATACCTTTATATTCTGCAGTTAAATACCTTGCAACAGGGCCTATTATTTGATCAAATGCATGCTTTCAGTTTCAATTAAACTTTTCATTAGACAACAACTTAGTAACCGAGAGGCATCACATATTGCATCGTGATTCATAAGGTCATTTTGACAAGACTCCTAAAGAGCTCAAAATAGTATTTAGAATAAGAAGTGCTCCCCAAAACACATATAAACTGTATGTAAAATATTGGGTTATCACGCTGCAGAGCACAACCTTTTACATTTTCCATTTATTATGCATGTATGTATGTATGTTGTTTGTATGTATGTACTGTATGTATGTATATATTTATAACTCAATTAATGACTATGTTAATTATGGATTTGCTATGAAGGAGTTATGGTCATGCATCCTCCCATATTAACCCTTAGATTGTTGACAGAATTAGAATGCATTGGAGTTCTGGACAGATATATTAGTCCGTGGTCCAGCAAGGGTTCAGATAAGTACTATATTGCGAGTCAGGTGATTTGTGGAGCACCTGAAGGTTTAAATAATTACTGAGACATATCTCTAGCTAGCACTGTAATAGCTATAACATTGAATGTTTGAACTATAACTTTAACAATTAGTCTTTCTGTGGTGTTTGCAGTCAGTATGCGATT
Source organism: Neoceratodus forsteri (assembly GCA_016271365.2). Taxonomy (NCBI): domain Eukaryota; kingdom Metazoa; phylum Chordata; order Ceratodontiformes; family Ceratodontidae; genus Neoceratodus; species Neoceratodus forsteri. The sequence goes on from CM028131.1 coordinate 799,368,741, forward strand.
ACATAGATCAAATGGAAAACCTATTTGGCTTGGTTAAATTGAATTTCTAAACAGATGTGACACATATGAAGGGAAAAGGTAGGCATTATCTGTTTGCCACAGCTAGAATTAGAAGCATGATTCCCCTAGTAACTTTGCCAGTATGTTTAATAGTTTGTCATAAAGTCTAGACGTTCACCTTGATTGTAAATCAGTCAACTTCAGCTATTTTTTGTAAATTATATTAAAGAACTGCAGCTAAAATTGCAAAGACTTATGACATAGAAAGTTTTGATTTGAGAGTGTAGTCCTTTGATTTTTTCTTCTTTACCTACTAGTTTTATGGCCCCTAGTAATCTCCATATTTGAATATTTTTTCTACCATGCCTCCCATCCGTGGAACAGTAATGCATCCAAGATCATTGATCTAGTGAGTGGTAGTTGCTGTAGCAACAAGAGATTTATTTTAAATGAAAGTCACCCAAGGCAGATCTGCCTGCAATGCAAAACTTTAGTGTTGCACTTACTCATCCTCACATTGAAGTCCCTTTTCTTATTTATTTTCTATTGTAACTCCACACCACCATGGATCACCACTCAAGTGAAAGTCTAAGAAAAGGAAAGTGAAGGGATCTTGTCTGGACTCAAACAGACAGTCTATTGTTTATCAGGTGGTAGACATTCCCACTACACCACAAAACTGGCACAACAGTGCAACTCAGCTCTTTAGCTAGAGATGTTAAAGCCCTGCCGTGGGAGGCAGCCCTATTCTTAAGGTCTGCTTCAGAGACAGACCTGTCTCAGAGGCAGGGCTGCCGTGGAGGTGACTTTCATTTAAACAAAGTGTCTCTTGCTACTGGAGCAACAATCCACTTTTAGAAGCATGATGGTTTGGTCTCAACTAATTAACACTTACTAATCCAGTCTTCTTGTTTTCTATGTATGTGTCTAGGTTTAGCCAGCAGGTGCTAGTGTTTTATTTTTAAAACTTTTCATTTCATCAAACTACACACAGCCATAAAAAGCATACAAATCTCTTCAGGTCATCAGTGCTACAACTGATAAATATACTAGCTGTTTCTACAGAATAGAACACTTAATTATCTCTCAGGTGTTTGCTAAACATTGAATGTAGTTTTATTGGTGCTTACTCAACAAGGCGAGAGTCACTAAAATTACAACTCTGCTGCTATAAACATGACACTACATAGAGATATTGTGAAATTAAATTTCACAGGCTAATTGCAGCAAAATTGGAAATTTTGCGGGTGAAATGTTTGTGAAATTGCAGCTAAATGGCAAAATTTTGCCATAATTTTGCACCCTGCCATTCCCTATGTAAAACTCTCCCTGGTTTCTAGTGGTCCCCCAACCCCTCCCCAGCTGCTCTCTGGTCTAAATTATTCTACCCTCATGTACTTGGTGGTCCCCTACCACTGATCACCACCATAATTGAATAAAGCCCCCAACCCAGTTTCCCTGGCCCCCCTCATGTCCTTTTTTAATAAAAAAAATCAACCCACTCCCTGGTACTGTAGTCCTCCCTTGGCCACTCCTTGGCCCAAATTGTCTCTCTGGTGTCTAGTCATCCTCCCCTGTCGATCACTGGCCATAACTGAATAACTCCCCACTCCCAGTTACTCTAGGCCCCTCATTTCCTTTTATTGAAAAAAAAAATAAACCCACACCCCATGGTGTCTACTGGACCCACCCCTTCACCCTGTCATCATGAGCTACCTTGATCAGGCCACCAGCACAGCCCTCCTCACCTCTATGGCCAAGCCCAACTGAGCACTTGATTGGAATGAACACATGCTTGCATGCTTGGACAAGCATGTGCTCATTCATTCAAGCAATCAGTCGGGCTGTCGGCCATGGAGGTGAGTGGAAGGCTGTGCCAGTGGCCAGATCATGGTACTGGAGGGGAGTAGGGTAGGTGCTAGCTCATGATGACAGTGTGGTGGGTGGGGCTCTACTACACCAGGGAGTGTGGGTTTTATTTATTTATTTTTAATAAAGAAAATAAGGAGGCCAGGGTAACTGGGGCAGAGGGGGCTTTATTTAATTATGGCTGTGATCAGTGAGGGGGACTGCTAGATACCAGAGAGAATAATTTGGGCTATAAGCAGCCATGGGGGGCACTAGATACCAGGGAGTGTGGGTTTAAATTTTTTTATTGAAAATGACATGAGGGGTCAGGATAACTGGGTGAGGGGGCTTTAGTCAATTATGGCTGGTGATCAGCCAGGGAGGACCACTAGATACCAGTGAGAACTTTGGAAATTGTAAAGTTTGCATGCAGGTGGCTAAATTTAGCCCCAGGTGGCGAAATTTCACCAGTAGGTGCAAAATTTGCCAGTTTTCAGGTGAAATTTCACTTGCTCTAGGGTGAAATTTTCATTTTTGCCCTGCAAATATTTTGTGTAATGCACGATTACACAAAATATTTCGATGGGTGTAATTTTTCAGTTTTGCACAACTCTAACATTACCAACCATTGCTTAATGAATCAAAGGTCACAGACTCATTATCAGTGTCACATGGGACAGGAGACATTTTATGAAAAGAACAGCAATACAAATTCAAACATGGATATTCCCAAGGGCATTAACACTAGTAGGCAAATTTTAAAAACTCCCAACAGCAAACAAAGAAAAGGATATATTAACACAACATGCACAAAGCAAAACACCCAGCACAACTTATTTATTAGGAAATTCTGACTAACCCATCCGTTTCTGAACTGGGAGTAAAGCACAATGGTATCCAACCTCAACATGTTAGCACACTTCACTCTGGAGTGCAAACAAGAGGCTATTATAATTACACAAAATGAAGATCATATTTACTCTGGATATAGTGTTGTGTTGACCATGGTGTAGATCTAGACAGAACATTATATTATATTGCTTCCCACAGTTCCCTTGAGGCCTCTTTCAACTACCCAGGTAGATTTGTAGAGCTAATTGACACCTTGAGCATGTTTTGCTGCCACTATTGGGTGCGTTGAGGTGATAATCAGTACCTCTAGAAAGACCTTTTCTACTTACTGTCATCATTTGGTGTCAGCATATTCCCACCGGTAGCAGTGCACCAACACTTGCCATGGTTTAATGTGAGCTCAGATGACTTATGGTATTAAGACATCAGTTAAAACACAAGGTGGTGGAGTTTTCAAGTGAAACAAACTTGTCCTAATGATCCAATACTGAGTCTATCAGGAGACTATAATGTGATTTAGACTGGTGCCCAGCATTTGGTTCCCTCATATCTAGTTATGTCAGTCAGTATCTTGTGTGAAGAGCCATCATGAATAGTGAAGGCCATCACTTTTCACTTGCCTGTCTTCTTGCAGTTTGCCAGCTGACCACTAAATCCCTTAGGCTAAAAAGTGTTGTAGGCACATACTGTACATATGAAGAGTTGTGTATGTACAATGCAACACATTGACTCTTTAAAACTCTGTAAATAGAAAAGTATATTTATAGTATTTAAAACCAGAGACACAAAGCATTAGAACTAGTTGCAACTGAGGAGATCATGACAGTAGCTTCAGGATATCTTATGTCATGATAAAACCTGACACTTGGCACCACGGTATTTCAGTAGGACTATAGCCTCTGAGAGAAAAGTCCTGTTGCACATTTCTGAACTGTGCAGAATGTAATGTGTTGGCTGGCTATATCTCAGGGAGGATTCCTTTATTTTGAGGTAGAAGGAATTTAAAATTTGACAAGGCCTATGCTATAGGTTTCCTAGCTGACAGACATCCCAATGTCATTTTAGGAACAAGTACTTATGAAAATCTAAGTGAGAATACATCACAGGTAAGGTATGATTTCAGGCTGGTTGATTGTGGATACACCTTCTAGCTGCTGTCAGATATGGCATTTCACATTAGGTATCCTAGATCCAGCACCCATGTGGCTAATTATGGCCTGCTGCATGAGTTTGGCATCAGTTTTACAGTCATCCTAAAAACGTGTTCTAGAGAAGGTTTCTTTGTAGGCAACTTTACATGGGGCTATGCTGAAGTCACTCCTGAAAAGACACCATCTGACTCAGACATCTTTTTTTACAATAAAGTTTTTTTCTGCAAAGACTACAGGCAGCTCCTAAGCCTTGCCTCTGAAACCCAATAACTGTCACTTGCCTCTCTTGACCCAGTTACCCATGGAGTCCCCCCTCTCCCGTGGTGGGGCCAGAAGGGAAGGCCATCCCCAGTCAACATATCCTGGTTCCCTGGAGTCAAGTGGTGGTGTGGGCTGCAATAGAATGAGCAGAGCTTCATTAAGACCACCCTCCCACTTTTTCATGTTTTCCCATACCCTGCCACTGCAACACATCAGTACATATGCCTGTAGGCATACATGTCTTGCAGAACTGCAGCCCCACCCTTCAAGCCACTCACAAGCTGCACTGCTGCTCTGCCTTTACCAGTGTTATTCAGAGGCAAAGGTGACTGGCCACCCCTCTCCAAGACAGTTGAGCAGTCTCTGGGATGTTCAATCCTCTTCTGCCACTCTGAGCCCCAAAACCTATGTTCATTTCTGAATCTGCATCACCAGCATGGCAGGAGGTAAGGTAATCAACACCTCAACCCTCCACACCACCAGTCCTGCCTCCAGCAGATGTCATCTTGAGTTATAAATGGGCAAAGGAAACCAAAACATGTGAGTAGTCAAATGTGATGCACTGACCATGCCTAATTCTAGCACAAGAGCACATGTCAGAAATGTCCATATTTATAAGCTTTGGAACTTAGTTGTGGTAGTAAAATCAGGAAGCAATTTTATAATCTCAGGAAGGCATTCAGGGTGTGCATAATTTATGATAATAGTACTTCTTGAGTGTGTAAGTCATTGACTTCACCTAACCTCAAACCTCACTTACTAATGTATACCATTATCTCACAATAACTACACCCTGTCATGTAGCATTGTTTAGTTATAGACTAAAATGCATCTCCTATTGATGATAATGTAGTAGAGAAGGTGGTGGCAATGCATTTCAGGATTGGTTTGCATATGGAAGACACTAGAGTCTATGAAACATTCCAGTCTATCTCAGACAGGTTCATAGTTTGGAAATGGCACTGGTCATTGTGCAAAAGTATCTTTCCTCAGCAAAAGTAATGGACAACAACAAACATAAATGTCGTTAGACCACCTCACAGTATTTGACATTGACCATCATGTACTCATTGAACACCTTGGGTAGTAAGGAAACACTCTGTTACTGTAGTTTTGCACAATTCCAGTTATTCCTCAATGATCAAGAGCAGATGGTCATGACCAGGGTTTTAGTTTTACATGACTGTTCTTGACTGTGGTGTTCCTTGGGGTTCAGTCATCACCCTTCTGTTGTAGGCAGTGCATTTGTTGATCACTACTGAACCAGTGATTCCTAACTTTACCCTTCAGATGTCCTTCATCAAAGCATATCCATGGTAAAGTTAAACAGGTTCTTATCTTAAATCAGTGAGTGGATGGTCTGTAGTTGGCTGCAAAAAAACAGATATAAAACAAAACTGTAACAGGTTGATTAGAACTTACACTAGATCTTCAATGGCTGCCTAAGGTTACCCATATTGGATTAGGCTTTGGTAATGTATAGGGAGCTAGTTAGTAATCCCTAACTTGCTGTATATGGCAGTTTGATCCCGGAGTCACTGGTGTCTCTGTGGTCTAGAGCAGCATTTCACCCTTAAAACATACAGAAGATGCGCACCATTTGGGGACCTGATAAACTGAGATTACTAGAACAGTCTTTCATCATACCTTATCTCAAATTAAGTACAGTAATCCACTCTACACAAATACTGCAGCACTAACTGGCAAACTAGTGCACTACTTGCCAGTGGCACAAAACAGCAGCATAGCTTTAACTTACATTTGGAAGACAACCACCCCCCACCCCAAACACACACACACACTCCACAGGCTGTACTGGCCCCTGTCTTTTGCAACTTGTTAAACACTAATATCCCCTAGACATACCACTAAGATGTTATAAAAGCTAGTTAAACCACTTTCTCTACACAGGTGTTTGAAACTGAGTGGATAATACTATAGGTTCTTTCTTTGGATGTAAGCAGATTCTGCTTGCAGTTTTAAACTGTTGTGGAGACACATTGGTCATTATGGAAAAGTGCTTTGTTAAAAATAAAATGTGTATCTATGACCAAAATGAAATATGTATCTATGTACTGTGTATGTAACTGTGTTGTATGCAGAACTCTCTTATCCTTAGATTACACATGATGACCCTGCTTAAAGCATTTGTTAATGTCTTTGTTGCATAAACCTGGATACTTCCTTTTATTCATAGATAATTCACATGCTGTCTCCCTTCCCTCTGTCTCTCTTTCTCTCTTTCTCTCTCTCTCTGCTGTTTTCTCTGCTTCACCATATGTATTTCAATTTGCTGTGTCTCTGCTCTCATCACTGGGCCCGTGCAGCCAAGTCATGGTTGTACAAAATGCAAGGTAGAGTTTGCTTTTTATTATATGTTTTCAGCATTGCACTGTGAATATGTTCTTGCTGTTTGTAATAGTTTGCTGTGGATCTCTTTCTTCTCTATCCATCTCACTTTGAGCACTCTTGTTCTGAAGTATGACAACAATTTGTTCTGAGACTGCTGTGCTGTGTCTGAATGTGTAAACATTTTACTTATTTTCTACACAAAGGGTGATGACTTGTGAATATGATTAAAAGAAATATAAATCAGTTTACATAATTCTACATAGGTTTTCCTTCAGCTAAAGAAATATATGAGGATATATATTTACAGATTAGTTCAAAGTCCTACTAAACTTTAAAGGACATAACATATGCAGATGATTGCTTCCATAATTTAGGTGTGTTTTTAGTATGACAAGAATAATCACTCAAGTATACAGTTTTGAATCAACACAGCCATTAAAATGAATAGTGCAAAGGTTTATATTCATTGTTAATAAGCCATTAAAATTTACTGGAATACTGTCAAAGCAGGACAAACATAATAAAACAAAGTGATTACATATATTCTGTAATGGAATACCACAGGCCTTAATTGTTTAAAACAGATATTTTAAACGGTGTGACTTAATTATACTAATATTCTAGGGCAACTAATAAGACAATCCATTTCTTCTTTAAAATGCATTGGATGTTGTCAGTGATAAAGGAAGTAAAGCAATTATCTTGCACATATAATTCATTTCAAATGTGCAAAACAAAAAAACAGTGAGAAAAGTCATATGTTCAACCAAAAGAGTAGGACAAGAATACAGACATTAATCTAAGCACGTAGCTTACAGATTCTATAAATCAAACCAATACTGGGACAGGGTTCCACAACTGGAGTACAAAAGCAAACTAATTACCTGGCATCAGCAGACTACAGTGTGAGGTAGATAAATGACAACAGGCCATTGCAAAATGAGTGGAGAACACTCTTTACAAAATATAAGTAGGAAGCCCTCATTTTAAAGTGCTCAGTAGGACATCAGTGAGAAGATTATTCTGGGCTTACTGGAAGCCAGTGTAAAACACTGAGAATGTGATAATATGTTTGGGAAAACATGGAGCTGTCAGCCTAGCTGAGGCAGTCAAAATCATCTGCAGGCAAGTAAGAGGCAGTTTGGTAGACCCTTCAGATGCCAGTTGTAATATTCAACCTAAGGAGGAAGTGCCTAATCCAATTAACAGAAGCACTCTTGATAGGAGGTCGATTCCAGTCCTTTCACAGAAGAAAAGGTTCTGCAAGAACTCCTAAAACTGAAGGTGGACAAAGCAATGGGTCCTGATGGAATTCACCCCAGAATTCTAAAAGAATTAAGGGAGGAACTAGTGAAACCACTGGCTACTCTTTTTAATGAATCATGGGAGGATGGTGTGGTACTCGAGGACTGGAGGAAGGTGGATGTGATTCCCTTCTCAAAAGTGGGACCAAGACAGAGGCGAGGAAACTACAGACCTGTCAGTCTGACCTCTGTGGTAGGGAAAGTGATGGAGTCACTTCTGAAGGAAAGAATAGTTTAGTACCTAGAGGCCAGTGGAGCACAGGACCCAAGGCAGCATGGGTTCACAGCAGGAAGGTCATGTCAGATGAATCTAATAGATTTCTTTGACTGGGTGACCAAAGTAGTAGACCAGGGAGGGGCTGTGGACATGGCCTACCTAGACTTTAGCAAGGCATTTGACACAGTCCCACACAAAAGATTAATAGTCAAATTAACCAGCCTGGGAGTGGTCCCAGGGTGGTAGCCTGGGTAAAACATTGGCTGCACAACAGGACACAGAAGGTAATTGTAAATGGAGTCCACTCTGAAAAAGAGGGGTTACTAGTGGGGTACCGCAGGGTTCAGTATTGGGTCCTGTCCTTTTAATGTCTTCATCAGTGACATTGCAGAGGGACTGGAAGGAAAAGTATGCCTTTGCAGATGACACAAAGATCTACAACAGGGTTGATACACAAGGAGGCGTGGAAAGGATTAAAAGGGACTTGGCAAGGTTGGAGGAATGGTCAGAAGTATGGCAGCTAGGATTCAATGCAAAGAAGTGCAAAATAATGCACCTGGAAACAAGAACCCAGGGAAGAATACACAATGGGTGGGAGGTAGTAACAACAACAAAAAGGAAAGGGACCTGTGGGTAATCATATCAGATGACTTTAAGGTTAGCAAGTAATGTGAGAAGGCAGTAGGGAGGGCTGGGGGTATACTGGGATGTATGGGTAGAGGCATCAGCAGCAGAAAACAGGAAGTTGTTATCCCTCTGTACAGGCAGTTGGTGAGACCCCATCTGGAGTACTGTATCCAGTTCTGGAGACCCCATCTCCTCAAGGACATAGACAGGATAAAGGTTGTCCAGAGGAGGGCAACTAAAATGGTGCAGGGTCTGCAAGAGAAGCCATATGAGGAGAGACTAAAGGAGCTTAATATGTATACCCTTGAGGAAAGAAGGAGAGGAGGGACATGATAGAAACTTTTAAGTACCTCAGTGGAATCAACAAAGTCCAACAGGGTAGCATCTTTCAGAAAAAGAGACATGCAAGAACAAGAGGACACAATTTAAAGATAGAATTAGGGCGGTTCAGGGGCAATGTGAGGAAGTATTATTTCACAGTGAGGGTAGTGGATGCATGGAACAGCCTTCCTGAGGAGGTGTGGGGTCTAAAACAGTGGGAGAATTCAAGAATGCATGGGACAGACATAAAGCAATTCTTGTGGGGGTAGGAAGAAATAGGCTGTTGGTTAACCAGGATCTGCGGCCTATCCTGTAGGTAGGGAAATGGGCAGACTAGATGGGCCAAGCTGTCCTTATCTGCCATCAAAGTCTATGTTTCTAAACTGGAACATGGGCATAGTCATGAGCCAGTGAGCCACTATTTCTTTAAGAAAGAGGATAGTCACATATCAGATGTACCAGGTAAATCAAATGGTGAATTGGGCTTCATAATGACCCCGTCAGTTTGCCATAGAGTGGACAGAAATTAGACTGCATCATCATCATCAAAAGAGACAGGTGATAATGGAACTGTTACACTGTAACACCAGTACTTTGTTTCCAAAAGTAGGACCTCTCTTATACAGTAGCTAAATTGAGTCCAACCAATCACTAAACCCTGAGTCATCCAATTAAAATAATTAAAAAGTCAGAGGACTTTGCATGGACCCTGATGATATGATCAGCAGGGAAAAAATGAACACACATGGGTGTTATCTGATGAGAAGCAAACACCCAAGGTATACCATTGAATACATTTTAATTTTCATAGTCCACATAAGGAGGTAGGTGTTTTCCAAATTCCTCCAGTACTTGCCAGAACCTGAATCTACTGCTGCTTCCCAACATGCACTTCCTTCTGCTCTTCCACTGCTGCCATTTGTGTTGCTTACTCCTTCCTTGCTTCCCACTACTGCTTGACCTCTGTTACAGAAGGTGTGTATTTAGCAATTGGGAGGTCTGTTGGCCCCTATTTTTGCCAGGAATGGCAGCTGCTGATTGATATGGCAGGGCCAGATAGGTCCCCAGTCCTTGACTTCCTTATCCTCTGCATATACAGTATCCTTCACTAGGTATTGTGCACACTGCCCTTCCCTCGTAGGTGTCACTTTTGTCTAATACTTTATTTGCCTTGTATACCAGAAAAATATATCTTCAGCGGGCAGGCCAGGTTGAAGGGGTCAACAGTCAACCATGGCTTGGTGGGGCAGTCCAGGCATCAGAATACCTAGCCTAGCAAAGAAAGAAAAGAAAAGGTGGGGTGATGTGGCAAGATGGTAGAACTCATTGAAGTTTCCATAGTTAGCACAGTGATTAAGATAAATGGGCACTGAGACAAAGTAACGCAGATGTGCTGTGTTGTCTGCTTGGAGTGCAGGTGGAAGGAGGGCTTCCAGGGCTAAGAAGTACAGCTGTGGGGAGGAAAATGTCATTTTCATCTGTGTTGGCTTGGAAAATGCAGGCTGCACAATTTGTAAGGACATGGGAAGTAGTTCACTGATATACTGCAGTGATATTCCTCAAGCAAATGGTATCCAGAGCAATCATTTCTGAGATTAGCTTTATACCATGGGCTAGTGATCAGTGGCAGCAAATCATTAGTCTAGCAAATGCTTGGTTAAGTATCTGAGTCTTTTCTCTTTCTGGCCATCTAAATGGACATGGGATGCCTGTATGCCCAAGATTGGCTAAACCTGTGCTGGGAGGCAGTAGGAATACTTGATGGGAGACTGAATAGAGCAGCCACAAGGATTTAAATGAGAGAAAAGGAGAGGGCTAGTGCAATGGATCAGCAAGGGTAGGAGGTAGATAAATGGCATCATAGAAACAAAGACAATGACAGCAGAAAAAGACCAAAGATCATTTCAGTCTGCCCAAGTTCCTTATGTAGCCTTAAAACTTACTGTCCCTCCAGGGTCTTAACCTCCCTTATTCTTCCTCCCCACTCTATTCCCAGTTTCTGTGAACCTTGGCAACCACTATACCCTTCATTCTGTCCCAACCATGTTTGAAAATAACAAAGATTTTAGCACCCACAGCTTCATCTGGTAGGCTGTTCCATGGCTCACCACCTTTGCTGTAAATAATACTCCGCATGTCCCTCCATAACCTCCCTCCTGTCAGTTTCTATTCATGTCCATGTGACTGTGAATCAGTATTCATGCTAAATAGTTTCCAACAGTTCACCTTGTTCATTCCTTTTAGGCCCTGTCCACACTACACCACTAAAACCCTGTAATGGTTTCAAACTGTTACAGAAAGTAAACTTTACAGTGTGTCACACTGCCAGTGAACTGTCATGATAATGGTTCGAACCGTTACAGCGGTCCACATTGTGGGTGACAGGTGACCATTACAGTGGGCACCTATCCCACAATGCAGTTGTCTACACTGAAGACAATGCTGGGGCTACACGCTCATGAGTCCACACTACAGCTGGTAATGTTACAAGAGGCAGAACCATTTCATAACTGTTGTTGAAACCACCTCATAAGTGATTTCAACAATGGTTACAAAATGCCTCCTGTAATGTTACAGGTATAAATGCAAACCATTGTGGTAATGGTTTGGACCCTCTGTAACGTTGCAGAGGGAGTTTTCAGTGTAGTGTGGACAGGGCCTTAGGAACTTGGAGGCCTCTCTCATATCTCCTGTGTCTCTTTTGGTCTCCGCTGAGCACATGTTCAGTGCCTTTAGGTGCTCTTCATTGAAGTGTCCTATTAGTACTGAATATTTTGTTTTACCTTGCTCTGTACCGTCTCCAGCCTATCCCTATCCTTCCTAAGGTAAGGACTCCAGAACTGGGTGCTGTACTCCAGGTGTGGCCTCACTAAGGATCTATATAGATGAAGTGTTATCTCTTCCTTCTGCTATCAATACCCTCCCAATACATCCCAGTATCCTTCTCACTTTCCTATGTGTCTTGTAGCACTGCCTTGTTTTTGAGAGAGTAAATGATGATAATTCCAAGGTACTGTTCCTCAGTCATAGTGGTAAGTCTCACCCTACCCATCCATTACTCTGTCCTGGTGTTCTTATTCCTAGATACATTGCCTTGCACTTTTACCATTGCATTTCAACTCCAAAATCAATGATGTGCAACATCAAACCAGCAAATTTGTGTTTTTGTAAGTTCAAAACATTTATTTAACATCAGTAACTTGTATACTTAGGCACTCTTAAGATCCACAAACATTTCTTTTAGTTGTTTAACCAGGAATAGCACACTGAGAGCTTTTTACAGGAGCAATCTTGGAGCACAATGAAGTTAAGTGATTTGCTCTGGGTCACACAGTATGCAAGTGAAAGCTGTGGATTCAAACCCAGGTCTGGTCTGCTGAATGTCACCAGATCTGCGCTCAGAGCCTTAGACCACTGTGCTATACTGCCTCCAATTTTACCTATGTCCCTAGACTGTTTAAAGGGAAAAATAGTCCTAGTATTTAAACAAATATACATATATTAAGTAAGGTCAAAGTGTAACATATTTCAAAAGAAACAGTTTTCTGATACATTTGCACTGTAAAACTGTTACAGAAAATTTCTTACCAGCTTCCATGAATAACATAAATGCTCTGACAAAATCCATTGCAGGTGTATTGTTGTTCACCTTTGCCTAGCTGATGCAGATCTGGCTGGGTAGTGAAAACTGTTGAGATTTATGGATCCTACTCAAATGATGTCCCAAGGAAGACACTCCCCATTCTTGCAATACTTCATTAGCACCACTAGTGGTACTGATCAATAGGTAGCTTGTTAATGAAAACCTATTTACAACCTCCCAGTCAGATTTAATAAAGTGTTCTTTGCTTTTTGATTGTTTCAAATAACAATTGCAAAACTTACAAAACATGTACACAGCATTTACCAATGCTATATTCACATTGCAATCATGAGCTATGGAATCTGATCTCCCATCAAGAAAAGTATATGTGCAGGTTTAACATTACATTTTAGGACATATGAACACCTTGGGCAAATACAGCATAAGTAAAAGTTGTGTACATGTTTTGTAAGTTTTAAATAGTTTTTGAAACAGTGAAAGGCATAGAGAACTTTATTAGCTTTGATTATGAGGTTGTAGACATGTTTTATTAATAAGCCACCTACTTGATCAACACCACTAGTGGAATAAATTACATTTTGCAAGAACAGGGAATGTCTTTCTTGGGGTATCATTCAAGTAGTGATCAATAAAGGTCAACAGTTTCACTACCAGCCAGATCTGCATTGGCTAAGCAGGGTGAACAGCAATACACCTGCATAGGTTTTCACAAAACATTTATGTTATTCATGGAAGCTAGTAAGAAATTTTCTAAAAAGGTTTATGGTGAAATGTATCAGAAAACTTTCTTTTGAAATATGTAACACTTTGGTCTTGTTAATGTATGTATATTTGTTTAAATACTAGGACCACTTTTCCTTTGAAAAGCCTAGGGACATAGACAAAATGTTTGGGAATCTTAACAAGTGGCAAAAGAATGCAATCTATGGATGCTGAATAAGCTTTTTAACTTATATGAAAATTAAGTCTGCTGGTTTGATGTTGCACTTCATACATTTTAGAGTGTATAATGAGTCCTTTGTTCACATCTCAGTAAATTGTTTTCAAAAGGGTTGGCCAATAGGAACACTCAGCCCACTTAAATGTTAGACTGGCCTGTTAGCATTTGTACATCACTCCACATTTCCTGATTCCCTTATCACTAGCCACCATCCCACAGAGCTTAATGTGATCTGTGAAGAATCACAACCTGCCTGAGATTGCCTATCAAAGCAGAAGAGCAACAGGAGAAGAGTCCTTCAGGGAGATTGAAGCACAGAGAGGCAAAAATCCTACTTCAATTAAGGAAAATATAAGATACACATGAAGAAAATGGATGTGCTCAAGGGCATGATACCTTTGCATGTCTGGGACTTAGCTGCACTCATAGAAACCTGGTGGGGAAGAAAATGAGTAGTCCACTAGGATAAAGGATATAGTCTTCTAAGAGGAACAGCTTTACAAACAAAAGGGTTTGGTGACTCTCTTCATAAGAAAGGATTACCATGGGGATAAAGGGGGCATCAGGGGTTAATGAGTGCCACATAGTCCATCATGGTCAAGTAAGCCAATAAGGCAGATGAGAGCAAATAGCCACTATGGAAGTGTATTGCATGTCCCAAAACACTTCAGTGTAATATAATACACAGCTCACTGGGAAAATTATGAAAGCTGCCAAATTGGTTGCAGTGGTGTTCTGTGGGAATTTAATCTTCCAGGCATAGACTAGCATCCAGAAAAGCTAATAGAAAGGTTTAGTCTACTTTCAAGGACTGAATCTAAGAACATCGTGTTCAGAAAGGAACTAATATTGAAACCAACCAGGATCTTGCTCTCTGCAGTGGAATGGCATAATTCCAAACATGAATGCCAAGGAACAGGTGGAAGGCAATTACCAAACATAGGAAATCTTCATTTTGGTAAGAGAAAATACAAAAGGCTTTAGTCACAAATACCAAGAGCATCAGAAGCTGAACATTGCCAAGATGAAGGACCTGGCATTCAAGGGTGTGGTGCAGACACATAAAGTTGGTAACTTAGAGCACGTCTAAGGGATAATTGAAGAAGGTGCACAAAGCAGCCAGGTAGGTCTGCATCCTGTTAACAATATGTAAAATAGAGTGAACAAATCCCCCAACTCATATACTCAATAGGGACCTAAAGCAATTGATTCTGCACAAATATAAGGTTTAATACTGCCAGAAAATATATAGGTTGCCTCCAGCCAAGGCGTGAACAAAGCAAAATTGGGGACTGGAAAGTCATAAATTATTTATTACTTGTTCATAAATGGCGACTGGAAAGACATGCTGGGCCAAGGCTCATTACCAGGTGTGACTCAGGTAAAGGGTGCATGGAAGAAAAGATACATAAGTCCAGAATTCAATAGATACAGTGGTACAAGGAAGAGAGTACATTGTACAAAAATACCTGCAAATAGTCATGATCTGATGTGCCAATGCTGCAAAAGAATAAATAGTACAAACATAGGTAAATAAAATAGAGCACAAAATACAAAATGTCAAGGAAATCGAGGGCGGAAGCCACGGTAGTAATAGGCACTGCAGAAAACAACAACACCATCTTCCAGTACATAAATGGAAAGAAAATGGTAAAGAGGGGATTAAGCTCCTAAAAATAAAGGAGAAGGAGTGGAAACACCTATGAGACAACCAGTGATGATGGCTGAGATGTTGAATTAATATTTTGCTTTGGTGGTCACAAAATGTCCAGGAGGGATACTCATTTGAGTGGGTCCATGGCATCAAGAGTCCCCTGATGCTTACTGCAGACATAACATCTGCCCTGGTAGGTGACCCTCTGGTGAAGATTAAACTAATAAATCAAATTTGACAGATAGGATAAACCCCAGGACAAAAGTGGCGTTAAAGGAATAATTAATGGAGCTGTTTGCAGCACTCTTTCAAGTGTGCCCTTATAGGTATGCTGCCAGAGGTCTGACTAAGGGGCCAGTGAGGGGAATCCATGATGGCCACAAGAGTAAAGCCATGCACCAAGAATTCTCTCTGACAGTGCCTGTTAAAAATGCTTAATAACTACAAAGAAAGTTACAAATCCTCTCAAAACGGCACTAAAAGTCTATTTCATCTACTGAGCTAGAACCCCCTATTAAGAAGGGTATTCAGGACATATTTATTTGCCCTAATTGCAAACTTGATAATTAGGCCCTAAGTTTGATATGACCATGGCTTCAGGTAAAAGTAAGTTGACCAGAGCTCTGGAACAAAATTTGGAGGAAGTCTGAAGCTGAGATTACCTATTGTTGAACTGAAAGAGATAAATGAAATGAAAATCATTGGAGACGATGAACTTTCATTACAATGACTTTTCAGCTTTAGGCAAGCACTTGATGATAAACTCAATGGCAAATATTACTTGCTGCTAGCTGGCTAAGGTTACCAGCATGGGACAAGGCATCAAAGGGATACATGGTGAGACTGAAGAACTAAAAATTGCTTTAAATGAAACAGATGAAAAGACTATAGGAAATGCTAATAAAATGCTAACAGTTGCAGCACTGGCAAAAACTGATACAAGAAAGTGTCACTTTTATGAGGGAGAATGAACTGAGAATTCTATGAAGTATTAATACTTCAAATTGTTTTCTTGACATTTTGGGCACAGCTAAAAGCTCAGTTAAAGCATGCTGTAATAAATTGTGCCTTTGTGGAGTCTTTAGGTTTCCTCTAAAAAAAATATTCCTTATAGACTATGCATTTTGAGTGCCAGTTGGTGGAGGTAGCAATTTTCTCTTTTTAAATAACATTTTCCTCAGGTCATGCTTCTGATGTGCTACTCAAGATCAAGGAGGCACTCAATTACATATGCAATCTCTCTCTCTCTCTCTCTCTCTCCAGTAATTGCAACTTTTGCTTTTGAGACTGATTGAGAGGTGCTGTGGTCATATAAACAGCCACGAGAAAAGAGGTTCTTTTCTTTAGACTAATAAAATTCAAGATTTTGCTGAACTTGACTTTTGCTACTCAGGAATGATGAAGGAAGTTCCTGGAATTCAAAGAAGACCCATATGATTGACAAGCAAAGTTCTCTGTACCATTCCTGGCAAAATGCTTGATAATGCTTCATAGCCAGAAATATGTGATTTAAATCCCACCCAAGTCAAATATTTTGTATCTATTAAAAACAGAACAGAAACTAATATGAAAAATCAACAAAACTCAAAAGAAAAGGAAACTGAAATTCTTGATTCTCTTCCATCTTCAGAGAAATTACCTATCAAGGGGAAAAAGCCTTTCAAGACATGAATACTAACTAGTCTTAGTTTTAGAATGACACAAAGTGAGTGTGCACATACTGAAGAAACAACTGTTTCTACAAGTAGACACACACACACACACACATGCTCCTTACACTTCTTTTAACTTCCATAACCAGGATCATGTTTCTAATATTTCCAAATCCTACCTCATAGGTGCTACACTCTTCTCACTGTCTACTTTTCCACAGTTCTTTGTGTCATCTGCAAAGAACCACACCTTATTCTGGATTCCTTCCCCAATGTCACAAATAAAATGTTAGAGGCTCACCACCAGGACTGATCCTTGCAGCACCCAACTGGTGACCTTCACCACAATCAAGTACTTCACATTGATGACAGTCCTCTGTGTTTCCCAACAGAACCAATTCCTTATCTGTCATGTAATCCTATCCCTACTACAAGGTCACTTACTGTGTATTATTCACTAGCCATATTATAGTATGGAGTCAAATGCTTTACAGAAGTCTAGGTATGGAATGTCTACTGCCTATATCGTCTCCATCTCCTTTGTTCCAATCAAATAAATTGGTCAGGTCAGTATCACATGAACAAGTACAAAATTAATTTTGGGTCCTATGTGTGCCACTTCATCAGGAGCCTCACATATAGGAAGTGAAGGACAGGGGCTGGAGTGCTGCATTTTGATGAAGGTCTAAAATAAACTGATGGTTCCTACCCACACATGTGGGTTGGCTTTCTTTATCATTGGTGCAGAGATGCTGAGTGTGTCTTCTTATTCATTCTTGTCTGTTTCCTCCCATCTGGTACCCATTCCTGCTACCTGAGCACATGTATATGTGTCTTTCTTCTTGTATGATATGATCTGTTGCCCCGAACCAATATTTCCTAACAGCCTCAATTCCATTTCCTGTAGGAATTTTTGTGCTGTCCTTTTATTAGTGTCCATGACTTTTCCCAATGACAAAGGCCATTTTATCTGTGGGATGCCCTTTCACAGAAGCTCAGGGCACTATAAAATGTCAAGAAATACATAATCAATGAATAAAGAAAAAAATAAGAAGCAAAAGAAAAATAAATGGAGATAAATGGCTCCAATGAAAGAAATATCCTCACAAGCAAAATACACAGAAATTTAAACATACATTAAATGAGGTCTGACAGTAGAAACTTTAGGATCCATTTAAAGGCCTTCATTAACTGGCAGAATGAATGTGAAAAGTTAAATGTTCCATACTAGTTGTGGGCACCATAAATTATCTGTCCTGGGACAGCTTCAGCCTTGACCATTTCATCATCAATAAACCAGCATTAGTGCAGCAGAGAGGATGCACAGGGAATGTTTCATCAGGATATATTTCAGGTACCTTCATCCCATATCATTAGGACTTTGCATACCAACAAGCCTATCTCGGCTGATGCACCACCAAATAGGCAGCCAGTGCAATTCACACAGCTCTGGAGTGATATCATCCCCAAGAGATGTACTACATATCATCAGGAAGTTATGTTTTTGACCAGTTGCAAGTGACACAGCAGTCTCAAAGATAATCCTAGGTAGTGAGCATTGCACTAGTCCAATCTGGATATGATCGAAACATGGACTATTGTAACCAGGTCACTTGGTCTTAGATACAGTTTAACCAAGACAATGTTTGGAAGATAAAGAAGTAATTACAGACAACTACTGACACTTCATATTCAAGTGTCAGCCTGCAGTCCATAGTGACTCCCAGACATTTCACTGCATCCCCATTTCTAAGGGTGACAGCATTTAGAGATGGTAACCAAGTGTCACTCCTTGACATTGTTGTGCCACTGGAAGTTGGTTCAACAATTACTACTTCATTCGTGCTAGAAGGCATCCAACTGTTCATCTCCTGTGATTGACACAGCACTGGGCATGTGTCCACCCCATCTGGTGAACATGATGTATATAAGCTGAGTATTATTTGTGTATCAGTGAAACTCCAGACTATACTGCTTCATGATATCACCCTATGGCAGCATGTACACTGCTAAACTGGGTATTAAATTGGTTGATGGATATGAAACAGAGGCTAGTGGTAAATGGTATTCACTCAGGGAGGGACAGGGAACATCGGGGTACATCAAGGCTCAGAACTGGGGCTGTTCATCTTTAAGGTCTTCATTAGTGACATTGCAGAAGAGCTGGAAGGAAAGTTATGCTTCTTTATGGATGACATTAAAATCTGCAATAGGGTAAATATTCCAAAAGGAGTGTAGAGCATGTGTAGCAACTTGAGAAAGCATGAGAAAACTCATGCAGTTGTCATGATATGGCAGCTGGGTTTCAATTAGAAAAATGCAAAATCATGCACCTGAGGCACAGAAATCCAGAGTATGAGTATAAAGTGGGAAAAATAGGCAGTCATAAAAAGAAAGGGACATTGCAGTTATCATATCAGATGACCTCAAGGTGTGGAGGCAGTTAGAAGAGGCAGCAGATTGGGTGTGCATAGGGGGTATCAACAGCAGAAGAAGAGAGGTGGTGTTACCACTGTGTAGAAAACTAGTGAGACCCAACCTGAGTACTGTGTCCAGTTCTGTTGACAGTAATTCAGGAAAGACATAGGATAGAGGCTGCCCAGAAAGGGAAACTAAAACAGTGCAGGGGCAGCATTGAAAGCCCTACAAAGAGACACTGAGGGACCTCAATATGTTCACTTTGGTAGAAAGGAGGAGAGGGAAATATGACAGAGACCACAAATACCTCACAATGATGAATAAGGTACAGAAGGGAGCATTTTCAGAAGAAGGTGCATGATAATAAGGGGATTGCAATGAAGCTGAAGGGGAATTACGAGTGATGTGGGAGTACTTCTTCAGTGAAAGGGTGGTGGATGCCTAGAACAGTATTCCAGTGGAAGTGGTGAGGCAAAAGCAGAAGTGGTCTTCAGGCATGCATGGGATAGGCACAAAGGAATCTTGGTAGGAATGCAGGTGTGAGGATACCAGAGACCAGGTAGGATCTACCATAACAGTATAAGAAGGGAAAATGGTCAGACTGGGAGGCCAGGTTGTCCTTATCTGCAAAAATTATATATTTCTATGGAAAACAACACTAGGCCAAAATCAAGCCTTGAGGCACCCCAGAGCTGAGCGCAGCCATCTCAGAGATGAAATTATCTAAGATAGCATGCTGCATTTTTTCAGTAAGGTAGGAAATAAACCAGCCCCAAACGGAGGCATTGAGCCCCCATAGTGCATCAAGAGTTCCAGAAACACCTGATGGTTGTCTACATCACAAGCTGATGAGAGATCCAGAGGCACAAGGATGGAATTATGCCCTCTGTTCCTAACTGTAAGGAGATAACTGAACACCATGATAAGTACAGTCTCTGTGATGTGATGATGGAGAAATTCCAACTGTACTTATAGATGTTGACCTTTCCAGATAACCCTACAAATGCATTACCACCCATTTCTAAATCACATTCCTCAAAAAGTAGGTATGAGACAGGCCTCTAGTTCATAGGAATGTCAGGATCCAAGGATAGATTCTTTATGAGGGTTCTACCACTGCCTTTGCACCTTTTCATCAAAGACAAACAACTCCACCCATAATGGCCTTCAACCTAGGCCTTAGCCAATCAGGTTTTATTATAAGTAAATATATCATTCATTTAATTTCAATACAGTACCATAAATAGAGGATGATTTTCTTTCTTTCTTTACATGTAATAAAAGTTATTTCTGAAGGGTGGCGGGGGGTTGTTGAGATGTAAAGATGGGGCTTGGGTGATGGGATTTACTTGACAATCAGGGTTGGATCAGGTTAGGGAAGTGGAGCAGCTGCATTTGGTATATGAATGGGGGAAGTGTATTACTGATCAGCTGACCTTAGTGTGTGCAGCAGCAAACTTTACTAGAGGTGGGAGGAAGGATTTTTAACAGCACAGAGAGAGTGACTCAGTGAAGATGTAACTAAAAGATGTGAGTGGTGCGGCGGGTGTTCAACAAGTAAACTGAATGAGTGTGAAGTGGGATTTCTGAAAATAAAGTTTAATCTTAGCTGTGCAAACTTGGTGTCAAAGTTAGGGATTTCGCAAAGGTTTGTGAAGAAGCTCACTACTTCACACTAACTGTGGAGGAAAGGGTATCCTGTGACTCTGGTGACTGTGACTGAGTAAATACTGAAAGGGTGAATCAATCGCAGTGCCTGTCTTTGGGTGACTGTGGAAGGTGGGCAACTGGATGAAGAAATGTGTGAAATAGCAAAATCTATTGCTACATGCCTATGTGTGCGGGGAGTGAGCATGCCAAGTGTGGGGTGGGAGGAGATGGAGGAGTTATATGGGGTGGTGCTGTGGTGAGCTGCCAAGCTGCTCTGGTAGTGTGGTGGGTAAATTCAGGGCTGCGGTGGGAATAATGCTGGGTCCAGTGCAGGTACTTTTGTTGTGCTCAGCCTGAAATTTTATTTATGTAGCATTTGTACCCCCATGACATGTACCACCCTGGAGCTGAGAATCCTTAAGTAGGAAGTGCGGGGTGAAGCCCCCATGGTGAGGTGTGGAGACGCAGACCCCCACATAAAACAAAAAATTCTAACTCCTCTGGTGCCATTTTGCTGTGTGCCGGGAGTACATCGCTGAAATATGTTTTTGCTAATGTGCCATCACTCTAATGGCAATTGCTCAACAGTGATTGCTGTTATCACATAGATACCAGATAAAGTAAAACTTTGCAAAATCCCCAGCCTAGAAACATATAAACAAAGGAAAATGTTGGCAGAAAAGTCCCAAGGTCCATTCCCTTTGCCCAGATTTTTATAGTCTTTTCTACAGTTCCCTGGTTCATTCCTACTTCTTCTTGTGCAGTTTAAAACATCTGCTGTTAATCAATCCCTGGCATCTCTCCTGTATCCAGTGAGTTATTGAAGATATCTTAAAGCAGCAAACACCTCAATTTACACCATGTGCAAAACTTCAGCTTGAAATGGAGACATCAACAGATGTCAGCACCAACCCTACATTGAAGTGAAAGCAGTACTTAAATACAAATGTTTTAACCTACAGACTTCCATGAGAAAGAATGCATGCTTGAAACTAGTAGAGGCCTATAGAGAACCCAGAAATCTCTCTGAAAGAGCATGTTGTTTTATTGTATATAAGTTTAAACTTAGCAATTGTAATAAATGACTGCATTCACTACAAGTGGTATTTGGTTCTAACATTTACTGAAGATATCTGCCTGATGTGAAGCCATATTCTGCCCTTTCTCCATCAGCACTCATAAACGCAGCCCATCTGGACCTCTTGGCTTACGTACCTTTGGGGGTATTTAGTTCTTGTAATACCCATCCCTCTGTAATCAGTGTTAAATTGCTTACATATAGTATAACTTAGGAAATACATTACTCAAAAGTTAATTTGCTTCTGGGAGAGAAAAAGTAAACACCAGTTATTGTAAATGATGTACCACAAATTAATTCATGCTGGTTAGAAGATGCATCATACAATGGATAAGCAATTTCTTGCACCATAATTGGCCACAATGAGGCTTAAGCAATGTGTGTATGTTGTAGCCATCAGCATTTTCAGATTTATTTTGGCAACCAGGGTGCATTTCCATTCTATATTATGTCCCCAGAAAACTTATTAAAACAATTTTGCCATTTTGGTAAAATACATCCTACCTACTACAGTATAACCTCAATTATCCGACCCCCATTATCTGAGCCTCTGCATTATCTGAACTCATACCATGTTCCCCAAACTAATAAGAACAAGATTAAAGGGACCCTCGATTTTATTTTACAAACCCTTTGATTATCTGAACTAATCTTATGTCCCCAGTGAGTCTGGATAATCCAAATTGTGCTGTATAGTAAAACTCCCAACCACACTTCAAAGATAACATACTCCAGATGCATGAGAATTTTACAAGGCCTTTTGGAAGAATTGTGTCCTTGGATGCATGGAATGGCTGATGAGATAGGAGCCAGTCTTGATTGACCCAGCTCTTTCTAACATGCTAATTTTATTTTATCCCAAAAGAAATAAAGACACAACATACCCTGAAAATTAGCAACGTATCGCAAGTTCAACTTTGATTATAACACTTT
This sequence comes from Neoceratodus forsteri, assembly GCA_016271365.2. Lineage (NCBI taxonomy): Eukaryota > Metazoa > Chordata > Ceratodontiformes > Ceratodontidae > Neoceratodus > Neoceratodus forsteri. The sequence continues at coordinate 799,391,603 of CM028131.1, forward strand.
CACCAAAGTAATAGTAATTAAAATTCAGTACCAAATTTCCAAAATAATATACAATGACTGAAAAGATTTTATCAAAACAGAAATAATATTTAGTAGACTGGGTGATTTTCAGACTGCAATCTCATCAGTACAAGAATCAAATCTGGAGACAGTAGTAATTACTCAAGATGCCACCAAGTCATTTGATCATTTAAATTGCCATTATGATTGAAACATTACAAAAATACAAATTCCCAGATTACATATTAACAACAATTAAAGCATTTTATAAAAATCCAGAGGCCTCTTTACAACTAATTAATTCCAGTCTGAACAAATATATTTGATAAATGGTGCATATCAGGGTGTCCTTTGCCCCCAAAGCTGTTTATTCTAAGTTTAGAGCCTATATTAAACCACATTCAAACTAATAATGCAATAACTGGCATAAACAAATCCACAAGTGAAATTAAACTTAATGTTTACACAGATGACATTTTGTTTTTCTAACTGACCCCAAATTATTTACCCTATACTTCTGTCAGTATTAAAAAAATATATCAGGAATAGCTGAATATTAACTGAATAGGTCTAAATCCATTATATTACCCACAAACCATATTAGAAAACATGAAACTAGAAGAATAGTAATTGCCAAATCTGTAAAGAAAACAGTGGATGTCAATTTATCCATGTTTGCTGAAAGAATTAACACACTCTTAGATGCTTGGTGAAATAAGTAATTCTCTTTGTTGGGACGGATAGAAGCCATAAAGATGATGATAATGCCACATTTAACATATTTATTTCAAGCTATACAAGGAGAAATTTCAATATCGTGGTTAGAACAAATGCAGAAAGCCTTCAAAAAGTTTCTGTTGAGAGGTGGAGTTCCAAGAATAGCATTCGAAAATCTGATTACAACATGTAAGGAGTGGGAATGGGATGTCCTGACCCAGTACATTATTATTGGTCAACTAAATTCAAACAAATTGTTTGTTAGTCCAACCTTCCAAATATAAAAAAAAATTTACACAAGGCATTATGTATTTACATCTCAAATCCAAAAAATTATAAATACAGAAGACCCCAAATTAAAATTCAACATCTGTTGGCATGCACAGGAATATTTTCATATGTGAGAAATCTAATAATCAACTATTTATATAAAATCAACAAGATTTTCCCACAAATAACACTGTGACTTTAACAAGTATAATGCAGAACCCTAAAATACAAATTAGTTGTGAACAAATCTCATTGGCAAAATATCTTAATTCATTGAATACAGTTAAAGAGATTTTATGGAAAACAACAGAGAAATAACATGGGACAATTTGAGACCAGATGTACACAACAAAACATAAAAACTCCAGGTAAAATACCTAACTTTAAAAACTATTTTTAATAAATATATCACACCAAGACTAACTCCAAAACAAATTCAAACTATTTAGATATCATATCAACAATTCAAGCAAAACAGAAAAAACAAACAATATGAGCATTATTACATTGATCTATGAACTTTTAGTAAGACCCTAAGCATGAAAAGGAAACAACATTGATACATCCCTAAATAATTGGGTGAAAGAGTTAAACATAAAAGACTCATGATAAATGGAGTCAGATCTAGGTGAATGCCAACAAGTTATACACCTATGCCAAATATAAATCCATTCAGTACAAAATAATTGACTGAATATACATAACTCAAATAAACTTAATATATACTAAAACTAATACAGCTGAATGTTGGCATGATTGTGCATCTGAATCTAATATCGACCACTATCATTTATTATGGGAATGTAAAGAAATATTACAATGGTGGAAACATGTGCAAAAATAAATCATCATGTCACTTAATATTTTTATATTGAACAACTTTGAGGATTGGACATACAATTCAAGGGAACAAGAATAGTAACCTTAGCTACTATGATGACAAAAAGAATTATCTTAGCTGAATGGAACTCAATGAATCTGCCAAAATTTAACCTAACTAAATGGATTCAGAACTTCAAACAAAATGTGATATTGGAACTATTGATGGATCTATATCTGATAAAGATGACATTTTGGTACAACTTGTAATGTCATTTTGAATATGCCTCCTCCATTATTACAACTATGATACACCATAATATGGTAAATGAAGTTTATCCCTGTAGCAGAGAACAATTCTGAGACGTTTTAGAAGATAACGAGAAAATGGTTTAAAGACTGTAATTTGTAAATATTATTTTTGGGTGGAGGGGTTGGTTGTGGGTAAATGTTTTCAATATAGAAGGAAGAAATCGTATGATATAAAGTCTGATATTGTCACATTAAACTGTTGAATAAAAATATTTTTACAAAAAAAAGATGACATACTACACAGTAATTTAAACCCCCATCCCATGTATCTACAAAACCATGCTGATCTAAAACACAGTTCTTAGCTTCATTCCAGGTTCCATGGGATCTTCTGTACAAGGTTAAGTTTGTCAAAGGACCCAATTCACAAAACAGGCTAACATACACACAAATCATGCATAGGTTGCCCGAGCTACCTACGTGCTTCTCTACAAACCTTGCTTTTTACAAGACATTATCTTGCATTCATTGGTCACCTCATGCATGGGTGTAGAGGTCCTTGCAATAGGAGGCTTGACAAAGCTGTACTAGAAGCCTACAATATACATCCAGTTGATCATCTGCTCTGCAAGTACAGAAAGTTTGGGATACAGCAATCTGTCTTAGACTACCATGATATATACATTGCACAAATTATATACTTTTTAAAAATTAATGATTGTGATAGACAGATTAAAGATTGGTGGTGGGGTAGTAAATGTATGCTATTGGTTGGCCTTGTGGAGCTTCTGCACCCTCCTAATACCATAATTCAGTCAATTCTACTGTAAGGCATAATGCGGAGAGAGGCTATACCTCCAGCATGCATCCCAAACCAGTCACCTATGGTTCCATGTCAATATCACAGACAATACAATGTGGTCAAAATATGCCCAGAAAAATCTGCTACAAACAACACAGTGCTCAGTAAAACAGCAAGTGCTGAATACATCACCTACCTGTGGAGCACAAACTCAGACCAGGAGGCTGGCAGAGTTCCACTCACCAACCTGAATGACTTCCCCTTCCCAGTTCCTGTGGAAGGAAAAAAAGGTAATTTACGAATGTTATTTGGGGGCTTCATCCCACACACCCTAAACAATATATATACATCCTCCCAGATGCACTTGAGAAAATTTTAAATAAAACACAATAAGGGGATGACTCAAACTTGGTCCAGTGGCTGTTCCACAGACTCATGGCCTGTCATTCTAACCACCATAGTGGAGCCAGCTGGTTCACTTGCCACACAATATGATGGTTAAAGTGCTGGGCCTGAGTGAAAAGAGCTCCCTCTATAATGTTGTAATGGCCATGCTATAATTCCCCAGAGCTCTTTTCACTCACACTGTTTTACAGCATGTTTTTTTACCATGCTGTAACTGACACACAAATTTGATGTGCTACCATCATCTACGTAGGTCCACTAATGGAGAGAAAGGGGTCAGGGAACTTCAGTAACAGAGAGGGAGAATGATGAATTCAATGTGTTCTCAGCATGCACAGTTGGTGGGCCACCATAATAGGGCTTCATATTTTACAGCTCTAAACATTAGGAACCCAAAACCCTTTTGAGGTACACTCATGGAATTCTGTGACTCATGGCACAGTCAGAACACAACATCCTGATTTCTAAAATTGAAGCATAGCTGAATAATGAAAGAATTGTGTTTCATCATACCCCTATAAAGATTTGGGAGGTCACATGATGCACTGGGAGTATACCTCTCAGATAAATTCCAGTTTGTCAGTTCAGGGCACAGTACTAATCAAATAAGTTTGCCCTCCAACAAAAATAGATTTGAAAAGACTTAGAACTGTTCTCTATTATTAATGGACATTTATATAATAAGATTTGAAAATACTGATTTGCAAGTCATCACTTTGAGTTCTCTTCCTTAGCAAGAAAAGTCTGCATGTTAAAAGGTTATGCTTTGCACGACAGGAAGACTGTGTTTTTTTTTCAGACATATGCTCCCAGTGATAACAGTGGTTTATTGAAATGTAGATCTGCAGAACATCTGTAGTATAAATTTCCTCTTCTATTGTCAAGGTGTGCCGATAGGCAAGCAAACTTTATAAATAATTTAAAATCAAAAGCACAGTCCTTCTGCCAGTTGAAAGGGCATGTTCCAAAACCTCTTATTGAATGGGTGAATGTAACATACTATATTGGTGCATGGATTCACTATCTGAAGTGAGCACTGGGATGTTTGTGTTACAGTATTGTGTATTTTATTAATTTCACTTTTTATGACTCAGAAATGCACACAGAGTTGAAGCTGATTTCTAGGTGGGAGCAGCAATGTGGGAAGAATTGCATGTACTGGATAATACAAGAAGAAAAATAGACAAATGCCATTCACAACTATCAAAATGTGACAAATACAATATACACATTTACTACCACACATACTACCAGGTGGTCCAAATTATTTAAATAAGCTGTTATATAAAACCAGGGATTAGATTAGCAGTCTGGTAATCACTCCCTATGTGTGTTTGTGGCATGAGATGCAGATGAGTGCAATTTTGACCTTAGAGTGTGATTAACTGACTGCTAATCTAACTCTTGGAACTGATGTATTACTATTATAACAAATAAAATCCAAAAGAAAAGTATTAGAAGTGTACCCTTTTTTTTTTCTTGTCAAAGGGAGATTTTTAATAAAATAGTTGATTAACCAAATGTTTATGAATAATAGTTCAGAATCAGAATTCATAATTTCAGTCACTCAGCAGTGCTAGAGGATGAAATCCTGGCAAGAAGAATTCATGCACCATGGTGATCAGGCTGTACATAACGGTATAACAAAGATTAATGTAGAGTATCAGAATATTGATAGACAATGTTGTAGCATTTATGCAACCCTATTTTCAATGCATTAAAAACTGCAAGTATTTATAACTGCAGAAGTGTACTTTGTATCACATATCATAAGGTTTGCCATATCTTGCTCTTTCTATAATATATGTACAGTACTTAGGTAGCAGTCAATACTTGATCACTTTATGAATAAAAACAGTCTGTTAGGAAGGAACCTTTCCAAATGACCTCTCTCTTTATAAAAGTAGTTTAGTTCATTGAATTTAGTAGGAGCTCTCTCTCTCTCTCTCTCTCTCACTGTGTGATAGTCACTTGAGAAGGCTAAGTTGGATAATTATCCAGACTTTTTGAGATAGTCGCAAACTATCCAGTATGTCCTGAGTCACTCAGACACTATCAGACAGTATGATTAGTGGATGGTTCAGAAAGGTTGCACAGTTCACTATTTGATGCAAAGCTATTCATTTTAAATGTGCCAATGTAATAGTTACAATCATAATAAATCACTCAATACCTGACATCTGCAAATTAAACAAAATACGTTTAAGATATCCACGTATAGAGTAGGATAATTACTAAACAGGTTTAAATGCCATATATAAGCAACAAACCTCCATTTGCAGATTAGACATTGATAACAACCATCTATTCTGTATCTGTTTCTTTCATACTTTGATATTATCGTAAGGGAGTCTACCTGTTATCACTATGACGTTATCTTATTTTATTTGCATTTTCCCTTCCTATTTGGTGATGCCATCAACATGGTGCCTCCTTCAGGCCACAGCACACTATCTCACATTTTTAAAATATATACAAAATATACATTGTTGCCACCTGTAGTGTATCATACATTCATCTTTCATATTTTACTGAATGAATCGATTGTATTTTTCTATATCTTGAAGCATTATGCTGCATTCTTACTACCCAGGGCCTCATTATGAATGAATGTAAGCTCAATGAGTTTGTCATGGTCAGATAAAGAAAATTAGACAAAATGAAAAATAGCAATTCTCTCTCATGCAAGGAGCATTATGCCATACCTGGTCCAGCACTTCATTTCCTACTTCATTATTTCCTCATGTCTGACTTCATTTGTCAGATTCTAACAGGTCAAACAAACAAGGGTGTCTAAATTCAGCTTGAAGGGAGGATCAAGGCTGCAAAGTGCCCCTAAGTGGTCCCATATGGACATTGTGTCTAGCAAATCTACCATCCACCTGGGGTTGCCTCATTTTTTCTTGTTTTCTCCCTCAGTAAATGTCTGAGTTAAACAAACTCAGGTATAGCTCCCTGCTATTTGGACATCTCAGTGGCACATCTCTCCAGTGTACCTTCCCTACTCATACTTTCTCTAAGTGTTACGCTCCCCAGAGATACAAGGTTTCAGTCAGGTGATAGGATCTTACACCCACCCCAGTGGAGGTGGAATCTGATAAAAGCTTGTACCACTAACAACATTCCCCTGCTGATGACTCAGGTTGGGATTTGGAATCTGGGTCTCTAGTAAATTCTTCAGCTATATCTGAGAGAAAAGGAAGACAAAAGGGATCACTAGGCAGAAGAAAGAGGAAGGCTTGGTAGAAGAGAACAAACAGAAAGGTGGATGAACTTGAGCAGATACTACTTTTGCTTAGTATTTAAGGTTGAAGAGGTGGGACCTTACCCAATGAGTCATATTAATGCTTCCAAGAAAAGTGTGACGTGAATAAGACCTGTGCAGATCACAAAGGATAGAATAAGAAGGGAGCTAGCAGCACTCAAGGAGGAAAAGGCACCTGAGCTAGATGGACTACAGTACACTAAAGAATTCTGTAGGAGCTGGGCCCAGAACTGGCTGATACCCTACTGGATCTGTTCACGTGGTGCCAAGAAGGTGAAACAGGTTGCGCAGTGGCACTGCACAAAAGGGGTACAGAGAGGACCCAGAGAAGTACAGGCCTGTTCTCAATTATGACAAGACTCATGGGGATCATAATCATCAAATGTCATCGACATTGACTGGGACAGACCATTTGCTCATCACCTTGTCCAGTCGCTGTCTGACTGACAGAGTGTGAATGCGCACTGACTGTATAAATTGTTGGTTCTACAGTATGCACATGCTCAAGCCTTGTCAAATAAGATGGCAACTGGCTGAGGGTGAGTAGATGCTCTGTGCCTGCCAATGTCAAAAACATTTTGATAGCAATCAGACAGGGGAAGAGGGTAATGCTAAACTGGCATCCTTGAGCTTCAGTACATTTCCACAATACTAGATTGGATGAGTGAGGGGATCCACTAGTCTGGCAAGGCAGGGCTTTAGTACAGCTTCAAAATACTGACAGAGATCAAGTCAAGGTGGGGCTCTGCTAAACCAGAGAATGTGTCATAGGTAGGTAGGGCTATGGAGTGGGAGGTGGTTCAGTATCTCTACAATGCCTCCATGCATTTGTGTATGGGCACATTGTGGAGAGCTGCACATTGCCACATAATTATTTGAAAATATAGCTTAGTTCTTTGCATGCCATACTATATGTGGTTGCTAGCATGCCAGCATCTTCATATGGCTCCCGGAGGTTATGGCACTAGTCTGTTTAGAATGCACTGTATCATGTTACTTCCTGGAGGCTGTTGCCAGCAGGTTTTGTGGTAATGAAACACATACAGTATGCACTATATATGGTGATAGAAATGCTTGGGTCCTAGCTAAATAAAATATCTGTGTCTCCCATATACAGAGGTTTGCCTGCTTCACTAGATTGGGGTGGGGTGTACTTCTGATGGTTCAACAGGCTCTTTTGAAATGCTTGTGTGAAAAGGTTTCTTCCATGGCAGCCCATGTGGAATTTGTTGCTAAGATTTCTATTGAAGTTTTTAAAATTGTTCTTAATACCCTTATTTTTCACAGATGTTGGAGGGCTCATTACAAATATGTTATGTATGAGAGGGATTCTGCTCTGCTTATTTGATTTCATAAGTGCTTTAGATGTTTTAGTTACTTAAATGGATTGTATGTACAGCACTTTGAGCCCTTGGGATTAAGTGCTGTGTCAAATAAAATTTGCTGATTTGTTTGCTTGATGTCACAGCACAATATTCAGACAGGAAATTTAGGATGGAGGTTGGCCCGGTGGCATGGAGGAGAAGGCATAGAATGCTTTACCTCCTGCCACATCGGCAACTTATGGTTGGTAATGAGCATGGATTGCCAGGGGTCAGCAGGGTGGGAGAGGATGGACTGTCCTAGGGACTGATCTCTTCTCCCATGGAGGGGTGGTCTGCCATCTTGGCCCAGGACTGCCATCGAGGGAGGCCTGGTGGCAGTGTAGGGTTGACTGACTCAAGGGAGGGGCTGCACAGTGTAGGACATGAGTGCCTCCACACACGTTCAGGTACCACTGCATGAGGGAGGAACAGAAAAGTGGAAAACTGTAGACTGGTCTGCTGGAGAGATTCTGGATATGTATGCTTCTGGGGAGGTGGGGTGACCCACTTCTCCTGGCCCAGCTATGGGAGGAATTCCATGGGGAGTAAACTCCCAACCAGAGAGAGGCATGGGATGGTCATGCTGCACAGGAACAAGGGTGACTAGCTGCCCTGGTCTGCCAACAGATGATTATAACTTTTATTGGAAAAAGGAAGCTTAGGATGGATAGGGCATGCTCACTATCTGAATATTGTTTTCTGGCAGCTGAGTGCTTTCTTTAGTGCAACATTATTGGTAAGGCACAAATTTCAGTGAGTGAATATGTGCACTAATTTGTTTTTAAATAATTGGTAATATAATAACTTTCAAAACTAAAATGTTCGTATAATAATTCTTCACAAAGTTTCTAAGAATCTACTTCTTTCACACATATATTGAACATTTACAATACATGATGGTGTTAAAAATGTTTGTGCTGCATAACAGTTTTAAAGTCTGTGGGTTGCACAATGCTTTCAAAATCTGCATGCTGCATGATGGTTTTCAAGCCTACATGCTGCGTGATGAGTTTTATACAATGTTCCACAGACATCCTTCATGAAGGTTTTGACATTTTGCACAATGTGTGAAAGCATTCAGAGTTTTCATGTGCACAAATAGTTTTTAAAATGTATGTATACCCTCTTATTTTTACCCTGCCTCTGTATCTGACTCCTCACTTCTGACTAGACAGTATGCAGTTCAAGAATCCCACTCAGCTCTGGCTACTGTAACTGTTCTTTCATCAAGGGACTGATACCATATGATAACCCATCTTGGCATTATGCAGAGACTAGGAGCAGACATATCCCCAGGGTACCATCAATTTCTAGTGGTAGATGGTAACTGCTCACAAGAGGCATCCCAAGTTTCAGTCTAATATACTCAGTCTCTTGCTACATATGAAGATACAGATTAGCAGAAGAATGGTCTATCAGATCTGCCCTCTGTAGAACTCGTTTTCTTCTTTACATGTCACTCTACTCTTTACCCCAGACATTTGTATACTCCACTTAGCTTTATCCACCCCTATCAGAAGCCATTAACACTTTTCTTGTTCACTACCTCTTCTAGTAGCCTGCTCCACTTTGCTCCCACTTTCGATGTAAAGAATGATTCATGACCTCTTACCTTACCTTACCTTACCTCCAGCCTGCTTGTAACAATACCCACTTTAGTTCTTCATATCGCTGGTCTTGAAATGTTCACTAGGGTCAACCATGTCAATATCCTTGATGTACTTAAATATCCTTATCATATCCCCATGTTCCTTCCATCCTCAGTGAGCACAGTACATATTCAACTTTTTCAGTTTCTTCTCATACTAGAGCCCCTGCTGACTCTGAATGATTTTTCTGCCTCTTCTCTGTACCACTTACAGCTGGTTGATAGGGTTCCTGTATTGTATGCAGTAGTCCAGTTGCAGCCGAACCATGAATTTGTACTATAGCATTATCACCTATTTTCTTTTACTGGTGAATCCACTGCTTATGCAACCCAACATCCTATTAGCAACCACTGCTGTCTTGTAGCATTGCATAGTGGATTTCTGGATGCTAATGATTGTAGTCCCTTGGTTTGTCTCCCTTCTCAGATGCCATGACAGTCAATCTCCTCAGACTGTATTCAGCCCTAAAGTTGTTACTCCCTATGTGTATGAATTAGCACTTCTTTGAGTTCATCACTAGTTGCTAGATTCTGGACTATCTCTCCAGGTTTACAAGGCTGTCCATCAAGTCTCTGACCTCCTCCTCTGTGTCCACCCTCTCATAGAGCTTGGTGTCAGCTGCAAAGAGGTAAACTGTGCCCTTTATGCAGACCCAAATGTCATTTATGAACATGATGAGCACCACTGGTCCAAGCACTGACCCTATAGTACCGCACTGGTAAACTCCTTCATCCCTTGGTATTCTTTCTCGACCACCACCTTCTGGGTTCCCACCACCCAACCAGTTTTCCACCCCGTAGTAATTTTGCCACCCCAGGTCTTTTGACTTTTGATCAATCTCATATAGGGGACAGAGTCAAAGGCCTTTCTGAAATCCAGTTACGGTATGTCCACTACTTGGTCTCTATCTACTGTCTTTGTTACCCAGTTTAAATAAATTCATTAAGTTTGTTTGGCACAATCTCCCTCCCATAAACTTGTGCTGCCTGTTGTCTTGGAGACTGTTTACATCAAGGAATTCTACCCACCTTTCTTTGAGAATTGTTTCCATTAGCTTACCAACTTCAGTGAACTAAGTATAGGAGAGAAGGCCACTGGAGACCAGTTAAGGTCTGTGGGGACAGAGTAACCAGGGAACATTTGGGCACAGTGGGTGGACAGCCAAGAGGTCCTTTTATGCTGAAACATTCTGAATTAATATGTTTCTAGGTCAAGCTAGCTTGTCTGTAAGTTCCTCAGCTCATCTCTTGCCCCATTTTTATTCATGAGCACCACATCTACAATGTGTCACTCTCATTGCACCATGCATGTGTCAAAGAAGCTATTGAACAGGTTAGCTTTAGAGGCTGCCAGTACTGCTGCCAACTCTCTCAGCATCCTTGCTTCATGCCATCTGGCCTGGGAGATTTACCCATTTTAAAGGGACACTGTCAGCCCTTTTGCATCATATTATTTCTAATTGGAACCACATATTTTATGATTTCTTACTTTCTCTTAAACTAATTGAAGTTGTTGGTTGTTTGATCTGCTTCCTTTCTTAGTAGAAGTGAAATGCAATGGAATAGTGCAATTATACTTAACCTTACTTTGCTTCAAATCCATGATATATTTTATTGCATACATACTGAACATTAGGAACAGCCCAATGCAGTGCAGCCACTCATGATGCAATAATTTCTTCTCCTCCCTCAGCATCATGAATGGCTAGATTATGTTAGTGGTGTTACCAAGTCCAGCAAAGATGCAGTGGATGTTGATCAAAGAATGAAACTAACTCTTTGTTGGGTGGTAACACCGTATGGTGGGCAATCCATTTTCTACTTTTAAAATAAAAAAAGAATCAAAACCAAACTACCAGCTTCATCAGCAATCTGTCCAGAATGTGAGCAATCATAACATATGTTTTTAATCTAGAACAATTTGAGGCCAAAAGGGGTTGACAGTGTCTCATTAAGGGCAATTATTCCTTTAAGGATCCTGTTCTTCATGATTGTGTCCTTGCAAATATGCCCCCTACTTGGTTATTTTGTAGATTTTTAAGATCATGCTGTTGTTTTTTTTCAGCATGAGTAAAAAAACTAGTAACAGTATTTAGCTATTTTGTTTTCCTTAAACTGAGCATGTGTGAACAATTATCATTAATAACTTAAAAAGAATTAACATTTCTTCACCAACCCACCAAAAGGACATATTCCTCCCTAATAGCTGAAAAACCCATAAATGTCATAACTTAATTGTTTGTATTTGTTTTCATGGATCCACCATGGGTCGTCTACAAAATATTTGTCGAATGACCCGACAGCAAAACCGCAGGTCAACTGCGTTTGCAATCAGCTGCTGGTTTGCAGAAGCAACAAGTGTTTTCTTCAGCGACTTGGCCTCAGCGAACCCCTATGCAGGGGTTGCACCCCAAACCCCCAATTAGGATATTTAACTCCAAGTCAGAGCTGAGTCAGGATGTGCAAGACCCCTACAGACAGTGCCAGTACCAGTGGATTTCCTACAGCGATATGGCACTGTTGTCAATGTAGGGGACTCTGCTGTCAACATGTCAATGTCAGGGATGTATAACATTTTTTACTAACCTATGGCAAACACGTGGGATCACTAATGTGTAAAATTATGTAAAGTCAACACTATAACTCCAAATGGGCAAACAGATTTTATAAACCTTAAAATATTAGTATTTCCTAATCCTGAGGTGATGTATGGCAAATTTCACAGTCCTAAGGTCTAAGACAACTGAGTTACAGTATAAGCATTTAAGTTTGTCAAGGCATATGTCAGGAAGCATAGGCAGTTATACAATGCACAAGTAGCATTTATTATTGTCAGAACTACTAAAATAGAAAAATAAAGTTGTACAGTATAGCTGTTCATAGAGGAAGTACAAACAAAATAGTTCATCTGAGTTTTGTCTCAAATCTGAAAAAAATGTTCTCTTTATATAAAAAGTAATTTTCCTGGCAGTTTAAACTCTACCTCTTGTTCTTGTCAATTACCATCCCTTCTTTTTATTTTGATAAAATGAAATAGAATTTCATCAGCTTCTTTCCTGAGGCCAGCCTGAAAAGCACACCTAGTCTTTAACAGGTGTAGCAGAATAGAACTCTTAGTCCCAGAGATGATTACCTGCTGACAATTCTGTTAACAAGCTTATGGGGGTCAAAATACTTCTCATAGTCAACCCTATATTCCAGAGTGGCATCTCCCTAATAAACCCAAATTGCATTTGCACTCACTTCAACAATACCATTTTATACATGTTCAAGACAAGGGATCCCAGTTTCACATAAAGATTCACTATATTGTTTTAGCCACAGAGAAGCAAGGACAGAAATAATGAATAGATCAACAAGTGAAGGAAGAGAGATATTGGGGACTGAGGGACCATTTCAGTCACCAATTCTTAGGTGCCACAAGAAAAATGTGATTGCATAGTTAGACAGACAGGAGAAAGAGAAGTGGCAGAAAAGGATAAGGGAAAATAGACCCTTGTTTTAACACTCTCATTGTAGCAAATGGGACAGGATCTTACCCAACCCTGTCACTTACACCCCTTTAAGATGAAATATGTTTTTCTTTAACAAACAGGTTTCAAAACCTTCTTTATTTCTCCTTTAACATTACCTTAAACATTTACAGTTCTTTGCATATGCAGTATCCAATTGTTCATAACATCCTTTGCAGCAAACAATTCAGTTAATCTCACACATTTTTTAAACCTTCTTAATTTTCAATTCCTGAACTATATCTTGACAGAAAATCCACACTGACATTCTCTTTTCTGGCTTTGTGTCTCACTTTGAATTCAAATGGCTATAGTGCCAGGTGCCACCTTGTGATTCTGTGATGTTCATCTTTCATTTGACTAAACCAACACAGAGGATTGTGATCAGTTTTAAGTATAAAGTTACCTCCTATCATATAAAACTTAAAGACTCCATTCCCATTTCACAGCAAGGCATTCTTTTTAATAGTGGATTACTTTCTCTTTGTTATGCAATTTCCTATTGATATAAAGAATGGGATGTTCCTTCACATCTATATTTTGACTCAGAACTGAACTGAGGTCTATCTCTGATGCATCTGTCTGTAACAGAAATTGTTTCTCAAAGTCTGGGCTTCTTAAAATAAGGGATGAACATAATGTATCCCAGATGGCCTCAAAAGCCACATTATACTCCAGAGACCATTTCAAATCATTCAGGTATAATTTTTTATCAGTTAATGGGGGGAGTAGGTAACTGGGCAATGGTGGGAACAAATATCTGATAGTAATCAACAAGACCTAAAAACACTTGACATGTTTCATTGTTTTAGGGACAGGGCTGTTAGCTACAACTTCTGTCTTGGAAATCTCTCTATCTTTACATCTCCATTTCCCAAAATATAACCCAAATATTTGGTATCTTGCATGCCTAACACACACTTGGTAGGATTAATGGTCACTCCAGCATTTTTGATACATTGGATAACTGCTCATATGTGTTCCAGGTGGTTTTCCAGGCTGGAATTTATACTATGACATCATTCAGGTAAGCAGCACAATAACCAGTGTGAGAGGCTGGAATTACATCCATGTACCACTGGGATGTAGTGGGTGCACCTTGTAACCAAATGTCATGCTGGTGAACTGATAAAATCTAACTAGAGTGGTAATAATGTACTTGGCAATTCCCAATCTGTCCACCAAATCATCTATCCTGGGCATAGGAGAGCTGTCAAGTATAAATACTTGATTAAGATTCCTAAAATCAAGGCAGATCCTTACACCCACTTATTTTTTATTTACAGTCATCATTGGTGATGGCCAAGCACTTCTCGATTATTCAGTGATAAGCAGCTCTTTCATTTTTGTATTTCCTTAACCACAACAACTCTTAACTGCTCTGATAACCTGTATGTATTTTGTCTGATAATTTGAGCATTCTGTCACTAGTACAAGCTAGATGCCTTTTCCTCAGCCTGACAATGTGATAAAAGTACTTTTAAATGTCTTCATCTCAGACAGGCACTGTGGTAAAAGTACTTTTGAATGTCTTTACTAAGTTACACATTTCTGTGGTTTGTTCTGTGGATAGAAACAGCTCATTACAGCCTCTGAAGTTACAGTTTGTTCATGTCTGTCATAAGCTATGTCAGTATTATTTTAAGCTGTTTCTGCAAATAACAAATCAAACTTTGGTGTTTTTCCAACCCATTTCTTCAGAGGTTAGCATGGTATATCTTGGCAGGATGTTTCATCAGGGGTCTCAATCTAATTGAAAGGCTTTGCCTGTAGTTTGGTGACCAAGCAGCCAGCCACTCCCACTTCCTGAGCTATATAAGCAGTTCCTCTTAGCCTGACTCTGAAGCATTTTGTCTTTGCAGCAAAAGGCTCTGCTTATTTGTTCCCTGAGCTGGTCAGGCCTCCCTGCTGGAGTCCCCCCTTGCTTGTCTCTGCAGGGCTTCTGTGTTTGTTTTCCTGCTTTGGTTTGTATTTTGCCTTTGGTTGTGTATGCTTCCTCCTTTTTGGGGGCTTTTCTAGGCTCCTAGCATACTGCTATTCAGAGTTCATAATGCTAGCTTTCAGTTACTCAACTATAGCTGGTCCATGTGGCATATTTTATTGCTCTCACCTGACTCAGATTACTTGAACCTAGCTAACAGCTTACTCATGCTTGTTCTACTTGCCTCATTGCTGCAATCTCATTACACTGCCTGTTTGACAATGCTTAAGAGCATTATGCTTCCTTTATTTTTCACTTACAACTCAGTCTACTCATTTATTTACTACTACTGTAAGGCCTGCTTGATCCTGCTGCTGCATTGTTTGCACCATTCCTATTGCACCTTGTTTACTTTGAGGTTAGCTGAAGCTCCTGCTGAGGTTATTAAATTAGCTTTTATATCTGCATGTGGTTCTTGGCCTTTCAGCATTCCTTGTTTGTCCTATGGTGGGGACTGGGAAGTGTTTGGGGGTCATGGCCTATGTGGTTAATTAATTCTGTTCTAAATCCTGTCTTCACCACTGAAAATCATCAGAGTTTGTCACCTTGATTTGGCTATTCATGTCTGGTTGGCTTGCCTCTAACAGTGCTGTTTACTTGCTATACAGTTATTAGGCAGGTCTACCTATTACTACTACTGCTTACTGACCTATCAGGTCCACACTTGATTATGAAAACCATTGCTTTATGCCTAGTGCTATCCCCTTGTCTCGCCTGGGATTCTACTGCTCAATCTACATTCGACCTTACAAGGTCTCAGCACTCAATGCTCATTACGATCTCAGCACGCCTTGCTCATTCAGCTCACCATCTTTATAGCTCTTAATCAATTCTGGTGCATGCCAGCCATTCTAATCTGGCACAGGTTCCTGCAGCCGATGATCTCACTCTGCATTTAGTCCGATCATTGAGCATGTCCAACTAGGGGCGGATCCTTTCTCCTGGCCCATAGCTGGAATGTCTTCACCCCAGGCTTGGCTTTGGCTTCCTGCTATGTGACAGCAGCTCCTGGTGTAGAATTTAAGACTAGTGGTGATGGGTGGTTATGACGATCTTCTTTGGCTCTAGTGTTCCACTATAACGGTTGGCCATTGATTTTAGTGGTTTCCTAGCAAGGCACTCTTACCGCATTCTCCACATGACTGCCTCTGGTTCAGCTGGTTTGATTTAGGGTGGGTAGGCCAGGTAAGTGCCTCAGCAGTTGTTGCTGTCCTCCTGCGCTTTGGATGCTTGCATTGTTGCAGAGTTTTCTCGCAACCTTCCACGACATTCTCGCTAGAGGGTTTGAGTAAGAGCCTGCCTCCAAATTGCAATATTTTCCACCTCCCTTTAATTGGGGTTTCCAAATTGCAGCTGCAGAGACATCACTAAAAACATTTTCTCCAAGACTGGAGGGAAGGCAACCTAGCCTTGCATCCCCAGAGATTTCCTCTCATAGGATTTTTTTTTCTCCTACATTGCCTCAGGTCATAACACTTAGTTAGCATAGTTGTTTCCTAGTTTCCTTAGGTAGTTTCTGTTGTTGGATGGAGGTGGAGGATGTCCTGCCATTCCCTCTCCTTAGGGGATCCTTCTCTCAATGGAAGCCATCACTATTTTCTCTACTACTGTGTTGCAGTTCCTGCTTCTCGTCACTGTTACTGCTTGCTCATATGCATCATGTTGCCTCCTTTTGGGGATGATACTACATTTCTTTTGGGGATTCCTAAGGTACCTTTAGCCACAGGAACCGTCCCATGGCACCTCTAGGGTGGAACCCTCCGAGAGTTCCTTGCTTTTGTACCCCTACAGGGTGAGAATTCCTCTGGAATAGAGAGTGAAAACAGCAACAACCAAAACTAACACAGTTACATAAGCATAACACTATACTGGCTGCGTGGGTCAGTGAATTGAAAAGCTTTGCCTGTAGTTTGGTGACCAAGCAGCCAGCCACTCCCACTTCCTGAACTATATAAGCAGTTCCTCTCAGCCTCACTGTGAAACATTTTGTCTTTGCCCCACCATCCTCCTCTCCTCCTCCAGCAGCAGCTCTCTCCATAGGGGATTCTAAGGTACCTTTAGCCATGGGAACCATCCCATGACACCTCCAGGGCAGAACCCTCTCCAAAAGTTCCTTGCTTTCATACCCATACAGAGTGATAAATTCCTCTGGAATAGAGAGGAAACAGCAACAACCAAACTAACACAGTTACATAAGCATAACACTATACTGGCTGCGTAGGTCAGTGAATAGTTAACTGTACCATTATGTCTAACTACTTTATGAGGCCATTGCCACTTCAGTAACAGTTTGTTTTCTGTAGGGTAACAGTAACAAGACCTTTTTCACCTGACTCAAAACATTTTCTTTTAACCCATGGTCATAATACAACTTCTGCAGTTTTGTGGCTTCTTCCTGATTACTGTGGACAAGTTAAACATATTTTGCCAGTTTTCTTTTCCTCAGTGCACACATATAAGATGTAATTGATGCTTTGTGAGCAGGGTTATCTTCCAATGTTTCTTTTATTACATCTAGTGGCCCTCTAGGTTGCAAAGTACAACATTTAAAGGGCAGAACAACCTGTTGATGCTTGTGGCAATTCTCTGTAAGCAAAAGCAGGTAAGGTAAGTATTGGTTCCTATCTTTCTTTCACCTTTCACCTTTCACAAACTCTTTTAACATGCTTTTAAGCTTTTATTAAAATGTCGAACAATACTGTCAGTCTGAGGGTAATAATGGCAGGTTCTAATGTCAGTACAACTTAAAGTTTATATAGCTCCTTCAGCATTGCAATACCTACATTACTAGACCGATCAATAATAATCTCTTTAGTTATGCTCACTCTGCTGAACATTTTTTAAGCTGTACTGCCACTTTGAGGCTGTGATAGTACAAACTGGAATGGCCTCTGGGTATAGATACCACAGTCATGCATTACCAAAATGAATTGGTTACTCTATTTTTGATGTTGAATGTGCCAAGCACATCCATTGCCATTTTCTCAAAAGGCACATCTTCCTGTATCAAGTATATGGGCTTTAGAGGCACATTTTCTTGTTTAGTCACTAAGCTACTTTCTGTCACTCAGCTCAAGAACTGCAGTAGGCAGAATATCCTCATGAATCCCATACCAGTATAATCTGTGCAACAATTTGGCAAGGGTGCGGTCCCTCCCTGAGTGATCAGTCATAGGACTATTATGTGCTGTCTGTAACAACTTAGTTCTGTACTTCCTGTGTATGACCATTTGTTCTACTGTATCTGTTCCTCCATCTGAGGAGTAACCAAAACTCATGCAGTAGCCCATCACATTTTTAAACATAGATTCATCTTGTTTTTGTTTCATCCCCAACTGCTTAAAATAACCTTGGACAGAAACATCTATAGTTTGCTCAGAAACAAAATCATGATCAGTTATCAGTTTAGTTTTGGCATTTTCATATATTGGCCCTTTATGTCCATTTGTCTTTTGTTGCCACTGTTTCTCAGGATCTTCTTTCTTTTCTGGATTTCAAGATCTTGGACCTGGGTGTAAACTAGTCTGACTTAAAATCATCAAAAGGAAAATAGTCCCTAACATCTGAGATATTCTTTGCTTGTGCTCTTGTTATCACAACTGCTAAAACAGCAGGGGTTACTCTGTCTGTGATTAATTTAGCAAATCCTGGAAAATACATTCTAATAATTACAGATACAGGTAAAGTTGTTACTACTCCTACTTTTATTTGTGTGACACCCATTATTGTTCAGAATCACTTGAGTCGCTGTATAGTATTTAGTGTCCCCAGGGATGCAGATGACCCCAGCATCTAGTCCTTTTGCACAGACTTTTCCCAGAATTCAATGGTTACTAGGGTTTGTCTGCTTCCTGAATCTATAAGTTTCTTCACAGTCTTAGCTCCACCATGATAACAGTTAAATACTTAGCCCAATTTGCTAAGGCCACATTTACTGCAGTGTTACCCTCCTTATTTTTATTACAGTTCCTTGCAATATTGCCTGGCTTACTACAGTCAAAGCAAATAAAGTGTTTGGGTGCAGATATGTTACATCCATCAGAGTGTTTATCTGATCTAGAGTTAAGCCAGGAAAAGCAGGTTTTACCATTCCATGTTTATTACTGCACTGCTGTGGCATCTGTCTGGTCATCTGATAGTCCTGAACCAAAGAAATGGCATTTTTCCTATTTTCTGTTCAGTCTTCTTTGCCCAGAGCTGTACTTCTGTGGGAAGGATATTGATGAACTGCTCCTTTGCAAACATTTAAATGATCTATGGGACTGTTTTGCCCACTGGTTTGAGCCATTTCAATAAGGAGTTCACTGCTGGCCCAGTGGCACTGAGGGCTAGGGCACTGAATGCCTTACCTCGTGGCACGCTGGTGACCCGGGTTTGGGAATGAGCTTGGGCCATCAGAGGTCAGCAACATGGAGGAGGGGGGTTGATGTAGATGCTGACAGGCAAGCTCCTCTCTGGGAGGTGTAAGGGCTGCCTTCAGCTAATGGCTGCCACCTGGTGGAGATTAGGACAACAAAGACCAAGGAGGAGCCAGGCACTAGGCCAATGAGGTGGGAAGAAAGGGCTGTTACCAGGGCCATGGGACTAATGCATGCCCCAAACACATGCACACCCACCCTGGGGCCCCTGGAAGTAAATAGAGGAGAATATCTTCACCAGCAGCAAGATGGCAACCAATCCCTGCAGGCACCACTCTTGGCTGGGTGTAAGGTAAGCCTCAGTACTTGGGGGACAGGGTTGGGGGTCGGTCAGATGGGAGCTGTCCGGGAAAAGGCACAGAAAATATGACATGATAAAAACAATATGGAGTTCACTATGTCGGGTGAAGGCTTCTAGGATTGTCAACTAAGTGGTATTTCAGTGGCCAGAATCTCTACCTGTAGATCTCAATTTTCATGAGGTCATAGTTTTTTCTGTGCAGTGTCTGTATTAATGTAGGCAAGTTGGACTTTACCTGTCAGTTAAGGTATTAATCTGATTGCACACTGCAGTTTTGGCCATTGGCAAGCTCTAGCAACTCTTTCAAAAGTTGTTAGATACAGTATGTAGGCATTAATATCATCTGAGGGACACAAATTTGTAAGTTTAATGTCTTCTAAGTTGCTGGTAATTTGTTGCTCTGCTGGACTTGCACCAGATCCTCCATCTTTGATAGTTTGGTGTTATTCAGCCATTGCTGTTCCTGTTGCTGCATCTCTTCTCTATTTATCAGCCTCTCTTTGTTGTATAGCCCACCTTTGAAGGAGGCAGACATATTTTAGATTATGTGCCTGCCTGTTCATCTTTCATCACTGGTGCCAGTTGTACAGTCTAAGTTTGGACATTTGTTTCTGCTTGTAGTTTGGATGCAATCATCCTGGTAATCACCCTCCACTTGCTGTTGCAGGATCCATATCTTTCTTTTATGCTTCCATAGTACCAGGTCTAGTACCCATGCACAAAACTCCTAGTTTAGCTTATGCGTGGAGTAAATCCCACTTTGTCAGATACCAACTGTCATTGAGGCATTGATCTGAAGCACAGGAAGTTATCAGATTTGCAAGTAGCATTTTATTATTATCAGTAGTAATAAAATTGAAAATTAAAATGGTACAGCATTGCTCTACATATGGACAGTATAAACAAAAATCCTTCTCTCTCTCTCTCTCTCTCAAATCTGAAAAAAGCATTGTTCTCTTTATATAAAATGTATTTTCCTTGAAATTTAAACTCTGTCTCCTGTAGTTGTCAGTTACCATCATCTGTTTTTTTTCACCAAATGTACCAGAACTTTGTCAATTTCTTTCCTGAGGCCAGGCTGAGGAGCACATCTAGTCTTTAACAGGTGCAACAAAATAGAACCATCTGTACCAGATATGATTTCCTGTTGACAATTCTGTTAACCAGCTTTTGAGGTCAAAATATATGTCAATGTCAACCTCTGTGCTCCAGAATGACATCTCCTCTAATAAACCAAAATAGCTTTCTGCACTTATTTCCACAATATAATTATATTCATTTGAAAACCATGGGATCCCAGTTTCACATGAAGATTCACATATATTTTATTAACAACAGAGAACCAAGGGAGTAAGAAAGAGTAGAAACAGCAAGTGAAGAAAGGGAGATAACAGGGGAAATTGTGGGACCATCAGAGTGGCAATACCTACATGCCATAAAAAGTTGATTGCACAGTCAGACAGGGAAGAGACAGATAAGTGGCAGAAATGAAGAAGAGAAAATAAATCCTTGGTTTTAAATCTCTTAGCATAACAAATGGGAGAGGGTCATAGCCAACCCTGTCATATTTAAAGAAAATCCCCAATACCTCCAATTCACCCTAATACATGTATTATAGGGACAGTAGCACCTCCTATTGTTAAGGCTGAGTATCAGTTTAATGTTATACCCTGATTTTTGCACTTTAACAACTTTGGTGGCATTCACCAAAAAGCACAACATTAGGCATGCCAGTTAGGCTGGCAGAGTCTCAAGATGTGAAACATGTTGTGACAGCATCCTATTTATATGTTCATTTTTCAAGATAAAGAACACAGAAAATATTATACGGTTACAGAAATATAAGATTTTTTATAACCGTCAAGTTTGACCAATATTGAAAAATAACCTATCATAGGTGCTTATTTTCATGATTTACTTGGCTTAAGAAAAAAAGATCATGGTGGCTACATCTTGTTTTCTGATTTTGAACTCAAAAACATTGGAAATACATAAAAATTATCTATTTTCACAAAAACAAACACCTGAATCTAGGTTAACATGACATGTTTAGCTAGATTCTGGGGTTGTTTTTGAAAATAGCCCTGAAATAATTTTCAGGGCACCCAAAATCCTGGATGCCCAGCTTAGCAAAGAAGCCATTCACCTGTGTTCTCAGCATGGGAGCATTGGGACTTTCTCGAATGTAAAGCTGCAACTGGATTCATGCTTCTGACTTCAGTTATATCAGTTATCAGGCAATCCCTTGCTCTCTCTCTCTCTCTCTCTCTCACACTCTCTTTTCATGTCTGTCTGTCTTCTATCTATCTATCTATCTATCTATCTATCTATCTATCTATCTATCTATCTTCAATTAACTAATGGGCCAGGTGCCAGACTCAGTGCTGCTTCTTTCTCTCCCATTCCTCCAGGCTATCTCTGTAGCTATATTTTGTCTACCTGTCTGTCTGTCTGTCTGTCTGTCTGTCTATCTATCTATCTATCTATCTATCTATCTATCTATCTATCTATCTATCTATCTATCTATCTGTCTGTCTATCTATCTATCTATCTGTCTCTATCTATCTAACCATTAAATTTACTAGGTGACCAGGGTGCCAACACCAGCACTGCTTCATTCCTCCCCATCCCTAGGTTCTCCACCCTTCCCATGCTACATTTTGACAGTAATGAACAGACCAGGTGCCCACCCCAGTACTGCTTCTAATCATCCCCTCCAGACTGCCAGCCTCCTTCCCATTATATACATTATGGCACCTTGGTGCCCCCATGGTGCTTCCAAACAGTAGCTCACCAATGGGGCACAATCCCTAATATTGATAGTCCCTCCTGTAAAGAAAACTGTCCCTCACAGTGGTGAAACAGAGATCCTGCTCTTTCTCTATCTATTAATATCTGTCTATCTTTCTGACTGTCTGTCTGTATATCAATCAATCAATCTATCTATCTATCTATCTATCTATCTATCTTATCTATCTATCTATCTATCTATCCATCTATCTTTCTATTTATTAAATTGACCTAGCTGAACGGGTGCCCAGCCCTGGTACTGCTTCATTCTCCACCTTTTCTCCTCCAGGTCCTCCACCCCATTTCCCATGATAAATCTTATCTACAATAAACAGACCTGGGTACCCACCCAGTAGTGCTTCTCTTCACCCTCCTCCACTTCAGGTTGCCCACCTCCCTTCCCATGATATACATGGTAGCACTGGGTGCCCTCCTGGTGCTGTTGAAAGTAGCCTGACACTGGGCTGCCCAATCTTCAGTGTTGGAAAGCCCCTGAAAAGAAAGACTCCATCATTGATTTCTTTTTCACCTGTTAAAAAGAAAATGGTGTCTTGCCAATCTGACCTCCCCATACATCCACACTAACCTCATTCCTACTTCCCACTCAACACCCACCCCACAACCTCCACACAAACTCTCACTCACATGAACATGTCCCACAATGTAGATTCATCCTCTAATCAAAGATGCCTCTTGCTGTGGAACAGACAACTGTGTTATGAGAAAATAAAGTAAGTCTGGTTTAATGTACTTTAATGGGGTTTGAGCTTTTATTCAAAGTTATGATCATTCATTGCTCATAACTTTGATCATTCATATTTTCTACCCAAATTTTAAGCACAGCCATTGTTTCACACCATCTCATAAATGTGATTGTTGTTGTTTTTCAAATCTGGGCCAAAATGTGTTTTCACACCTACTATATGGAGCAAAATTAGTGTTGGCAGGATTTGAAAATTTTCACATACTGGTTCCATGAGGTGGGGCATAAGAAGGCTATCCTGAAAATCTGATGTATGAATGTGGTAAAATGATAAAATTATGAGTGAAGATGTCAATAGTTCAATGTTCACCATAACTTCACTCTGCCAGTATAATTACTAGAAAATCCACCCACTTTGCTAAAGTTAATTGGCAATTTTGCACTGTTAGCCCCTAAAATGACACATCAATGTGAAATTTTAAAGTCAGTGGGCTGGTTACCAGTCCATTTAAATTTCAGAAATACTATGCTAAATTTATCTTTAGAATTTTTAAGTTGGGGCTCCATTAAGCTTTGTCACATAGTCGGATAATTATGATACCGCCTTTATTCTAGACATAGGTAGATAAGGAGTTGAAGCTTCCCCATGATGAGAACACCAAGTGGTCAATCTCAAGCTGCCTATTCTGCTCCGAGTAATTGGAACAATATACCTTTTACTATTAGAAATGTACAAACTTTCAAGGCTTTTTCACATGCTTTATTACTGTATTTTACAACATTATCTGAATGTGGATGTTTTGACTGATATTTATTGTTAACTGATGTGGATGTTTTAGTATTAATTATTTTTATTGTTTGTTAAGTGTAGCATGTATAAAGTAATTGTTTTATTTGTGGGTTACATCTGTAAATGGAATTATTTTCCAGCATGCTTACCATTGCTTAATAACCATGCATACACACAAATTTCACTAATTTTAAATATTTTGACTCCAGCCTTCAACATAGCTCCTTTTTCATATCAGCTTATAAATGTGACTGATGCCATTTTTAAAGCAGGGACAAAACATGCTTCTGCAATTTTGGTGCAAATGATGCTTTTACCAATATACTATAAGTGCTACTTCTCATGTTTATAAGGAGAGTCATAAAATGATTATTCTTGAAAATATGGGGTCAACAGTAAAATATATATATGTAACCTATTTTAAGAAATGTTGTGTGTAATGCCTGTCTTGACCCCACTGGATAGTGGTTTAGGATCCCATGTCAATGTGAACTGAGATCAGGGGTGAGGGTGGGAAGATGGCACTGTTATATGATACCCTCCCATCAAGGGAATAAATGGTGCAAGGTTGCCTGCACAGGCTCAGGTACCATATAGTGAAGACAACTCTTCTCTTGGCATACAGCACTGCACATCTGCACCCATTGGGTCTTGGCTAAGAGAAGGACTCTTTGCCCTCTGTGCCTGTATCTGTGGTCACATGGAACCACAGGGCCATTCCAGAGCCTGCCAGACAGTCCCATGAATTCTTGACATCCATTGTTGCACTTCCATAGGCAGACTGAGTCTTCCCTGAGTAGGCCCAGAGGGCCCTGAGCATCTGCATGTGTTCATGCAGGTTACAAAGGACCTACATGAATGAAGATAAAATTCTACTATCTAAAAGAAAGAAATTCTTTGCAAAGCTGCATTAATGCACCATTTGCAGTTCAAGTTAACACCACAAAAGTAGGGAAATGTGGCATTGGGATTTCCTTACCTAACTCCCACACTCATACCCAAGAAGCAAAAGGAAAATACATTATGGTTTATGGTCTCCAGAGTCTTGGCAGATCAGTGGTATCATCTTCTGTGGGGTTCTCCACCCTGTTGTCAACCCAGTAGCCTGAGTAAACAACTTTAGATGTGATCCCCTTTCTTCAACAGGGTTCTAAGGAAGGAGTCTACAACAGACTGTGATAGCAACATGTGGGAGACATATTTTTCTACCTTTGAAGCATGTATCACTATGAGGTGCTGGCTTTGGGCTATACCATATAGTTTTGACAGGAGGGTATTAACTGGGGAGGGTGAGCATTACGTGTTGACAAACCAAAGAAAGTTCCCACCACTGATTTGCCAAGATTCCAGAGACCCAAAACTTTTTGTTCCTCTTGTTGCTTGGGGAGTGAAGTAGGGAGTTAGGGTTTCAAACCATAATGCTACTTTTCCCTACCTTTGTTGGGTTAACTTGAACCCTAACTGGTGCATTAAGGCATTTTGCAATGAATATATCTACTGTATGTCTATATATCTATATCTATATCTATATCTATATCTATATCTATCTATCTATCTATCTATCTATCATATCTATCTGTCTATATTCATTGTAAAAAACTTTGTTAATGAGCTCATTCATTGACAGGCCACCTCACACTGGAAATTCTCTGTGAAACTTTGTTAATGCACTAGTTAGGGCTGAAGCAACAAAGAAGGAACCCTATCCCCCCACCCCACTCCATAGGCAGCAACAGGCATAGGGTGTACCTTTGTAGTTCTCAACCCTATTGCTCACCCCATGCCATGAGTAAATAAGCTGGTATGGGTGCAGTATATGAGAATGGGATAAGCATTAGTGTTGAAAACCCCAAGGCACACCTCACACCTGTTGCTACCTGCAGGGTGGGGTGGGGTGTTAGGTTGGAAACTCTAAGACCACATTTCTTACTTTTGTCACTTCAGTCCTAACTAGTGCATTAACAATGTTTTTACAATGACTTTCCTTACTTTTTGAGATAGTATAATCTTAGTATTATTTGATCAGGTGAGCACAGGGCCCTGTGCCCTGAACTGCCATCGATCCATAATTTTTCAGAGAGTATAACCATATCCTTATTTGTCTGTGTGAGTGCAGGGCACTCTAGGTCCACTCCTATCCCTCCTTAAAGGTGTATATGTATGTTGTTGTGGAAGCACAGGCTGTCTGGGCCCCATGCTTCTAATGTTTGGAAAACAACAACCCAATTGTTTGCATAGCCTTTATATTATCCCACCTCATGAACCCAGTACTGAAAATTTCAAAATCCCTCCAAAACATGATTCTCTGCCACTGCAAAGTCATTCGACACCACAGATGTGAATACACAGTTTGACCAGAATTTAAAAATGTCAGCTCTGACATGCATGATGTGGTGTAAAATATGACAATACTGAAAATATGGGGTCAAAATATTTAAAATTACCAGAATTATGAGTGAATATAACAACATTTCAACTAATGTGCATAATTTTGATATTTTTACATTCTGATCCCAAAATTTTAAACATACCCTTCTTATGAACCCACATAATGAACAAGGGCAATAAAAATATTCTAATCCTGCCCAAAAGGTGATTTCACCATGCAGCCAAGAAATCGCCTTTCCAGACAGATTTGTGTAATTCCACTGACATTGTTCATGATGTAGGGTCTCAAAAGACCATATTGAAAATGTGGGTCAAAATATGAAAAAATAGCTAAGTTATACATCAGAGTTGAAAATCCCACTGAAATACATTGAACTGACCTCACCATGCTTTCTCATATTGCGGTCAGGATCCAGCAGCAGACCTCCACAGGTGGTGGATCTTCAGCCTGGCACCTAGCGGTGGGTGAAAGGTGCAAATTCCACAAAAGTTTGGGAATTTTGTGGAAATTTCAAAACTTTTGCCATTGCGGAACTGGGATTTTCCTCAGATTTTGCCAAGTTCCGTGGAAGTTTTTGTGAACTGCAGAAAATGCATATAAACTGCAGAATTTATTCTATCCACATTTTAAAGGACTTTCAGTGAAACAGCACCTGCTTGTACAACCATGCAGTCATTCACTGACAATTCAGTGGCCACTGGTAGTAGAGAAGAGGACTGCACTGGTGGCCTGCTCAGCTGCAGGGTGGTGGGGAATTAGGATATTTTTTCTTATAAGGGATCAGGGATGGGAGGTCCACTAGACACCAGGGAATACTGGGAATAGAGGGGATGAGTCAGTGGACTGCCGGCTGTTTTTGTGGATTAAGGCATCCAGAATAAGGATGGGGTCTGCTAGACATCAGGAAAATAAAATGTTTTGAGGGTCCATGATTGGTGGTTGGGGGACCACTAGAAATCAGGAAGGTCCGAGGAAGGGATTAGATGTACTGTATTTATTTATTTACTGGGACCTCTGATCAGTGGGGTGGATTAATGAATTAAACTGTGGTTAAAAAGCCTCAGAACTAGCAGTGATCCTTTCTGCAGATTTTTTCCTGCAGATTAATAAATTAACCCACAGTTTGTATATTGATTTGCAGCTTTAATGTGGAATTTCCAAGAAAGTTCCAAAATGATTTCCAAACTTTCGGTAGGCAGAAATTTGCACTTTTCAAAATTCATCCACCAGAAAAAATTTTCGACGCCCTACTTGCACCTGTTCATGGAGGAGGTGTGGGGTGCAAGGAGGTGGGTGATGAGTGGGAGGTGGGAGGTCACATCAGTTAAGGATCATTTTCTTTTTACTGGTTAAAAAAGAAAATCATTGAGGAACCATTTTCTTCATTTCAGGTTGGGTCAGTCATCAGAGGTTGTGGGTGCTGCTAGACACTGTGAAAAGGAAACAATTTATGGGGATGGCAATCAGAGGCTGGGGATGCCACTAGACACCAGACAATGTAAACTAACATGGGATGATGACTGGGATGGTGGGGTGCCACTAGACAGCAGGGAAATGAAAAATAACTATGGGGACAGTGATTGGAGGTGGAGAATACCACTAGACAGCAGGACATTATAAACAAAACAGGGGACCATAATCAGAGGTGCGGTGCCACTAGACACAAGGGTAATAAAAAAATAACTATAGGGATGGTTAACAGAGGGTGTTGGGTGCACTATACTCCTGGAGGATAATAATAATTCAGGATGACATCAATCAGAGGGAGGGGATGTCAGTAGACACCATGGAAGCAAAAGTATGAAAGGAGAGCAATCAGATGGTGGGTGGGCACCACTGGGCACAGGAAAAACATAACAGCAAACAAAAAGGATGTTCCTGTCACAAGGAAGGATCTTTTTCATGATTCATTATAAAATGGATCTTTTTGTATCAGGAGTCACAAAAAAGAATTCTAATATAAATAAAACAAATTTCAAGGAATTTCTCCAACAGTTAAGTGTAGAATCTAGCTAAAGGGGTCAGGATAAGCAAACCACATGTGTTGGTCACTCTACAGAACATCATTTTTGTGGTTTTCGAAATGTGAATTTTGAGGGTTAAAATGGAAAACAAGATGGCAGCAAAGTGAAAAGGATTTTTTCTCACAAGAAGGATGACATCAATGCAAAAAAATATGTTTTCATTTCACAGAGCTATGTTTATGTGCTTACTGAGCATGCTCAGAACCAGTTATTCAAAATTTTAAAATTAAATAACTTTGAATGGATTAATATTTTTCATGAAGCAAGAAAAAAGCACATCCATGGACCAGCCCATTTCTACCTTGAAAAATCCAGGCCAAAATTCCAAACCTTCTGGGAAGTAGCAAAGTCAACAGAAATCCCATTCAAACCAGAGGGAAAAATCCTGAAAATTAATCAGTATCTAAGAATCTGCACATCTAACAAAACAAAACTTGGCATCTCAATAGATCTACCCCACAAGACCAAGCACATTTCATGCAAATACATTACACAGTTATGATGTTATTAAAATGTAAAAATAAGGGTTTAACATTGAAGTGCCCACTCAGCCCTGAATCTAGTGGGGCGACTGTACCACTATGACATAGTATTCATAGCAGACACACAAGTATAGTTAAGGCTAAGATTTTTATTGTTAAACCCATGTTTTTGCACCATAATATCTTGGCAGCATTTAACAAAATAGCCCAAAATTTGACATGCGTGATCTGGCTGACAGGGTGGTAAGGCCTGAAAAGTTTCATGATAGCATCTTGTGCTTATTGTTGAGAAATGGAACATCAAAAAATTATAAATTAGATTTTTTTCCTATACCTAACTCACATGTTTTGCTCCAACATACAGCCAAGATAGTATGGAATTTCTTTTTTCCCATGGAGGTGTCTGTGCTCCTTTGGTGGGATGCTGCTGCCATCCACCGCCCTACCAGTCTCTTGGGAGGGATAATTTGGAGTCTTGTTACATTGTGTGTGCCTGAGCAGACCCCAGAGAGCCAGCCAGGCATCACCCTGAGGCAGCCTCTACTTTCTCCTGGTTTTTCTCTCGACACCCAGGGCCCAAGACAGAGAGGCATATGCTTGAACCTTTGCTCCAATGATGGCCCCATCATCCCAACCCCTTGGCCTAGCACCCTGGCTTCCCTCGACTGCAATGCCCCTGTCATCCACCATAAGGCAGTCACACTGAGGGAGCTCAGGCTCCTCCTTGAGAGGATATCTCCCGATGGCAGCTCATCCTGCTTCGCACTCTCCCTGCCCATGTTGACCTCTGATGGCCTTGCTCACTCCCGACACATGTCATTGGTGTGGTGAGGTAAGGCATCCAGCACCTCAGCCATCTACACCACTGGGCTAGCAGTAGCATGGAATTTCTTCATAAAACTTTCAGAGTAGAAGTGACCTGTGCCAACGTAGTACATTTCAAAGGTTTCATGAAATTATATTAAACCAAAACAGAGTCATTAGGATTTTGTTTTGTTTTTCTGAGCTTGCTTAGAAGGATTTTTAAAACCCACTGATACAAATGATAAAAATAATCAGTCATGAGGGTTTATCATTCATAATTTAGCAGTTTTGAAAAAAAATGTTCATGACAGCTGCCATCTTTTTATAACTAATAAATGTGAAACATACCTAAAATGACATCTTTCAAAAGCAAACACCTGGTTTTAGTTTTTGAAAATACACCTGCAAATAAGGTTTCTGTACACCCAAAAATCCTGGGTGTCCTGCTTAGCAAGAGGAGCCATTCATCTGCATTCCTCTATATAGAGGCAGTATAGCACAATGGTTTAAGGATCCGAGCTGCAAACCTGGAGACATAGATTTGAATACCACAGCTCCCACATGCATACTGTGTGACCCTGAACAAGTAATTTAACTTTCCTGTGCTCCCAGGTCACACCTGGAAACAAGCATCAACATAGTGTGCTCTCCTTGTTAAACAATTTCCTTTCCTTCCTTATACGAGAACAGTGGAGCTTTCTTGGTTTATATAGCCACAGTTGGAGTCATGCTGCTGTCTTGAGTTGGAGCAGGGGCCAGCATTCACTTGATCTCTCTCTCTCTCTCTCTCTCTCTCTCTCTAATTTCATCGATGTATCTATCATATCTATCTATCTATCTATCTATCTCATCTATCTATCTATCGTATCTATCATTTTAATTTCCTCCTTCCAGCTCACCCTCCCAAGTTCTTTCCTGATATACCTGTCTGTAGAGTTAAAATAAACCAGGATTCCACCTCCAGCACTGATTTTCCATTCTCTCCCCACCAGGTCACCTAACTCCCCATCTGTAGATGTGACAACAGGGTGCTCATCCCAGGTGTCACCGCTCAATCAAAACCAACACTGGGTTGCCCAATCCCCAATGTCTGATCCATTAAAGTGGTCAACTATTCCTGAAAAAGAAAACAGTCACTCATTTTCTTTATTTTCTTTAATCTGTAAATAAGAAAACAATCTATCACTGATCTGACCCTCATATCACTCACTCATCCCACATCAACCCCTTACTCAGCACCCACTGTCACACATACTCCCAGCCACCTTCACTCACCCAAACTGTCCCACAGTGTAGAGCCATTCTCAAATTGATAAACGTCTTGCTGCTGGAACCAGCAACTGTAATACACAAAAATAGGTAAGTCCACTTTAATGTATTTCAAAGAGTTTTGAACTTTTACTCTTAACTTTGAATTTTCATTTTTACATCAAATTTTCAACACAGATTTTTAGGGACCCACCTGATGAACAATGTAAGTGATTTCTTTTAATCTGTCCAGAATGGTGATTTTATGGTTACTGTATAAAATAACCTTCCAGGTGGGATCTGAAGTATTTCACCTACCAGCTTCATAAGGTGGGATCATAAGAGGCTATATTGAGAATTTAGCAAAAATGATTGTCAATGACCAAGTTATAA
This sequence comes from Neoceratodus forsteri, assembly GCA_016271365.2. Classification (NCBI taxonomy): domain Eukaryota; kingdom Metazoa; phylum Chordata; order Ceratodontiformes; family Ceratodontidae; genus Neoceratodus; species Neoceratodus forsteri. The sequence continues at coordinate 799,422,980 of CM028131.1, forward strand.
GTGAACATTGAAATATTTCAGTGATCTCTTATAACTTTGGTAATTTTAAATATTTTTCCACCAAACGCTTAAAATGGCCTTTTGATTCTCTACCTTATGAACAAAGCAGCTGAACTTTTCCATCGATGTGCTGAAGGATGATTACACAGTCACTGCATGAAATCATGTTTCAGGCAGGATTTGAAACATTTTCTCCTAGTGGGTTCATGAGGTGGGGCGATAAGAAGTCTATGTTGAAAATGTTGATGTATCAATATGCTAAAATGACCAAGTTATGAGTAAATGTTGACATATTTCAAAGTTCAGTCATGACTTTGCTAATTTTCAGTATTTTGACTCCAAACTTTTAACATAGCCATTTTCCACACCACTTCATAAATCTGACAGGTGTTATTTTTTTTATTTAATATACTTATTGAATTTTAAGCACTTAATACACAAGACGTTATCATGGCATAGGAAAACTTCACATAGTTGCAATACATACATGAACAAAATAACAGAACAAACACATCCTCCATCCCCCACCCCAACTACCCACCACCTCAGCCCTCCCTCCATCATCTGTACCAATGCCTAAAACTTTAATATGCATAAGGGAAGTGCTGATAGCATTAAAGGGGAAATGAAAATTACTGGTTTCACAATGATAGAGAGTATGAAAGGGCTCCCAAGTCATCTGGAAAGTTTGAGGTCTGTTATACATACAGGCTATATGTTTCTCCAGTTGAATAGCAGTCATTGTTTCATGGTACCACTCCATTACAGAGGGAGAGAGTCCTCATCAAATGCCTTAGCATGGTTAGTTTTGCTGTGCAGCTATAGGGCAAGGTGGGCTTTTCCTATTCTAGGCGCTCCAGGAGGAAATTCATTTATAAGACAGTTCTTGGGGTAAAGAGAAGTTTGAGGCCAAACAGTGGGTCAAGTACTTGTTTGATCAAGCTCCAAAAACTTGGGACTTTGGACAGCTCTATAATAAATGGTATAGTGTCCCAGGAGCCTCTCCACACTGAGAACATAAGAGAGAGGAAGCTACCCATCTTATGAAGTTTGGTCAGGGTGTAATAAAGATTGTGCATAATGTTAAACTGGATAAGCTGAAGTCTGTCCTGTTTAATTAATTTGTAAATTGAACACCTGATTTTCTCCAGACTATGTCTTTGAGGATAGACAGTTCCTGAACCCAGTAATAGCATGTGCCAGAAGGAAGGTGGGAATCCAGGAACTGGAGAAATTTGTAAGTCTTAGAGCATGTATATGGTTAATAAGTTACCTTGAAAGAGAGGATAATTCCTCTGGGAGGAGAAGACCAAGGTTTCCATCCCAAAAAAAGGTAATCCTCTTTGTTTGTAGAAATTTGAAGAAGTCTCTAACAGGAACTTGGAGTTTGGGTGGAGGAAGAAAGAGAAATATTGCACCCGACCAGAAATGTAGAAAGGGTGCATGCCTTTGGGGGGCAGAAGGAGGTTGGGATTGGGTGGTTATTCATCTGGAAATGAGGGTTATATAAATAGGCTGCTCATGAGACCCTTGCCAAATCAATCAATCAATCAATCAATCAATCAAAATCTTTATTTAACCAGGTGAACACCATTGATCAGAGCTCCTTTCAATGTGGACCTTGGTGAACACAAATACAAGATAACAGGTTAATACACAGGAATAATGATACACAGGCATGATCAAAATGAACATGGATAATACATACTAAGGAATTGCAGGATAAGTGCTATAAATGTTTTCAGATAAGCAGTTGGGCTAACAACAGTAACAGAGATAAGTCAGTGACAGTGAAAAGATGGGGTGACAGAAGCCAAAGGGAAGGGACTGGGGACCCTGAAGCTCCATGGAGAACAAATGGGACCTAGAGCACAGGTCAGGAGATAGAACAGGGCAGTAGGGTGGGAGGGGGAGGAAGATGAATAGATCTGAGGCAAATAGAGGGAGTATGAACCGGGGGTACAGAGCTAAATGAGGAACCTGATAAATGGGACTAGACAGGGATGCAGTGGGAGGAGAGGGCATACTAATGGGACAAGTGCAGTGGATAGCTGAAAGTGGAAGAGAAGAGAGGATGAAGGAGAGAAACGAGGATGAGGTGGATGGGAGAGGGCCAGAGAGAGGCTAGGATCAGCAAAGGACAGGGGCAAAGGAGGAGTAGAGAGGCAACAGAAGAGGAATGGAGGAGAGGGCCATGTACCAGGTTGGAACAGGATCTAGGATGAGCCAAGACAAGAATGATATGGGAGGTTTAGTCAGGGATAGTAAGCACAGGATTCCTTATTGTGCTGAAGATAGAGTGCTTTGAAGGCTGAGATGTTGAGTTTAGTTTTTAATTTCAGGGTTTTCTTGCAGGTTATTCCATAGCTGGGGAAGCGTATGGCTAATGTATGCCCAGCCAAATCAAAATCTGACCTTTTACCTTTAAGGTAGTATAGGAGGCACTTCTCAGTGCATATCTGCTTAGAGTGCAAGGTGACAGGCAGACCGAGATATAGACAGACAGTTTATTGATAATAGCTTTGCATGTCCAGATGGTGGCATTTCTTTGTCGCCTGAGGGTAGCTAAGACCAGCTACAGCGGTATACAACAAACAGTGTTGGGTGGAGTAAGGAAGATCTGTTATGAACCTTAGAGCTCTATGATAGAGTGCGTGTCAAGTTTTGAAAGATTGCCGATTGTTCCGTGGGCTATAAAGGAAGTCTGCGTAGTCTAGTAGGGGTAGGAAGGTGGTTTGGACTAGTCTTGTCCTTGCATCTGGTGGGAGGAGATTTTTATCCTAAAGAATAGACAAGCCTTTGACAAAGCTTCTTTGTCAATTTTCTATATGCTCTAAGAAGGAGAGGCTGTTGTCAAGCCATACATCCAGGTATTTGAAGTGAGTTACATATTCTAACTGTTCACCCAGGGCAGTGGATATTGAGGAGAGAGACCCAGCCAAGGCTGGGTTAGGTAAATTTGAAAGGGAGAGAAAGCATAGCTTTTGTTTTCTTGGTCTTCAAAAGCAACTTTTGATTTAGGAGCTGGTGTTGCAACAAGTTAAAGTGATTCAGAGGGCTATACATGCCATGTCTGGTGAGGGCCACTGGCAACTGCACAGTGTCATCATGCAAAGTTGTATTTGGGCTTTTTGATGGTGGTGTCTATTCTGTTTATATAGATAGTGAATAGCAGTGATCCTAGGATGGAACTTGGGTACACCCTCATGAGGGGTTTTAGGGAGAGACTTCACCTTCTACTTTTACCTGCTGGTAGCAGCCTGTAAGGTAGTTCTCAAGCCAACTGGCAGCTAGAGAGTCCAATCCAATATAGCGGAGGGCTGAGAGGAGCAGGTCGTGATCAATGGTATTGAAGGCTTTGTTTAGATCCAAGAACACTGCACATACGAAATTCTTCCTGTCCAGTTCACAATGCCAATCATTTGTGACCTATCCAGGGACAGATTATACTATGTTGCACTCTAAAGCCTGACTGTAGTGGATTAAGCAAATTTGTTGATTCCAGGTAGTTTCTGAGCTGAGAGCTCACGATTTTTTCCTAGTAGTTTGGATGGAGTAGTATGGAGATGTATTTATTCAGGTCACTGGAATCTCCCAATTTGAACAGAGGGATAATGTATGCTGTCTTCCAAATAGTGGGAATGTCACCCGTGAGAGGGATAAGTTGAACAAATGGGTGATGGGCACTGCAAGGACATGGAAGCTCAACTTTAGGAGGTAGGGCTCAATAAGGTCTGCACCAGTGCTTTTCCTAACATCTAACTGGAGCAGAAGGTCTTCAACTTCCTTAAGGGTTGTGGGTTGGAATGAGAAGGATGTGTTTGAGAAGGAGGTATCTTGATTAATGACTCCCAGCTGCGAATGGAGTGAACTTGCTTGGGAAGTGTCGAAGGCGAGCCTGCAGTGGCAAAGTGATTGTTGAAGGCATCAAGAATTAACGGTTTATCGGTGAGAATATTGGCACCAGTCAAAATTTGTGATGGCAAGTTGGCGCGGAGGGATGACCTTTAATGTCTTTAATTAGTTTCCAGAATTTTGAGGAGCATTTAGCTAATTGGTCAAATTGGGTGCAGTAAAATGTATCCTTTGTTCTCTGGCCATTCCTGTGTAGAGGTTCCAAGCCTTCTTAAAGAGGGTCCAGTCCAATTTACTGAAAGGTGGGCTTGGATTTGATGTAGGGTTTTTATTAACCACCCAATCATGGATTCTGTAAAATCTAGAGACCTGTCAGGGGATGAATATGCCAGTGATGGCACAGAACAGTGATTTTATTTGCTACAGACCTTTCTATTTCAAACCATAGAGGGGTTCACCCTTGGGGCTCCATGTGGCAGACCTAGTTATCCAAAGAGCTGGCTTGCTAATGTGTTGGGCCCTGTAGTATGTGTAGAAAGAGAGGAGTGCTCTGCCACCTTGTAATTTAGGGGCAGTAAGCTTGTTGTAGGCCCTAGAACACCTTCTTCTTCCACAGAAAAACATTAAGGGTAGTTTGAGCCAAGTGAACCAAATGTTAGGAAGCAGAAGCCCAGCATACCCACTGGATATAAATATCAATGAAGTACTTTCATTTTACTAATACTAATCTGCCCCCATAGAGAGAGATGAATTGCATTCCATCTTTCTAAGTCTAATTTTAAAGTATGGAGCAATTTAGTGAAGTTATCTTTGATCATGGCAGAGAGAGTCCTGAATACTTTGATACTCAAGTATGTCAGTGAGCTGGGGTCACAAGAAAACCCAAATGACTAAGTTTGGCTCAGACCATACGGTAATTCAAAGGAGAACTTTGGATTTGGAAAGGTTTAGCTTATAATAAGAGACTGCCATAAAGTCTCTTATTTAGGCCAACAGGATAGTAATGGTAGTTGTGAGTTTTCCAGATGTAAAGCAGATCATCAGCATAGGCCGAGAGGGAATATTGCTTACCTTCCACTTGAATACCCATCAGGGCAGGGGAGTTGATTAGTTTATGGATGAAGGGTTCTAAATAAACATTAAATAACTGGGTGACAGTGGACAACCCTGCCAGGTGCCATGTTGGAAAGGAAAGGAGTCAGTTAGACAGCCTATGCACCAGATCGGGCGCTGTAGGAGAAGTGTATAAAATGTGGACCCATTTAACGAAATCAAAAGGAATACCAAATGGTGAAGGTAAGCAAAAGGAATTGCCAGGAGACCTGATCAAATGCTTTTTGGTGTCAAGATAGACCAAGGCAGCAGGCTTGTCAGAATCCCTCAGACACCCAAATGAGGTGGAGCAGTTTCCTATATGGTGTCCCAATAGCCATCCTGACATAAAGCCCACTTGTTCGTGGCTGATAATCTCCTCCATAACCGGGGAGAGACAGTTTGCCAGGATTTTAGCAAGGATTTTTACGTTAGTGTTTAATAATGAAACAGGACAGTAATTTCAGGAATAGGGATCCTTCCCCAGTTTTGGAAGAAGAGTAATTAGGCCTCTAAGAAGATGTGATCTATCACTCCTTCCTCTAACCACAAATTGAAAACTTCCACCAGGAGGGGCAAGCTGGGAGAAGCAGGACTTATATAATTATGTGAGAGGCCTTCCAGTCCTGGAGCCTTATCTAAGGGTAACTGTTTGATTGCCTGCTGCACTTCACTTAATCTGGTCCAGGAGCCCAATGATCAAGCAGAGATAGAAGATAGTTTAGGGAGATTGACAGAGTCTAAATAGGCAATAATAGCATGGGTAGGGGATATAAATCTGTATCCACAGAGTAAAAGTCTTGGAAATACTTTTCAAAAACAGAGGCTATTTTCCTGGAATTGGTGACTACAGCTTCACCTTGTGAAAACTGAAGACCAGATATGAATCTAGTGGCTTCCGCTTGACATAGCCTAAGGGCCAAAGGTTTGCCCACCCTCTTCCCAGACTCTAAATATTTTAATTTGGTTTGATGCAAGGCAAGCTCTGACTTCTGCACCATGAGTTCAAAATATTGTGATTGCAAGCAGTGTAAGTTGGCCCAGGCTGATGCACTGGAGCAGTGACTCAGGAAGTGTTCCAAGGGTGATCTCAGAAAGTAGCGAGGCTAACCAGTCCCGACTTTACAGGCCCATGTTACTGCTAATCGTATGAATTCACCTCACAGGGTACACTTAAGGCAGCCCAAATTATGTCAAGTCTACCCAATGAGCCCATGTTCTTCTTCAGGAAGGAAGTAATAAAATCTTGGATATGGGTAAGAGATGCAGGGTGGTTTCAGAAGCTGGTTGTTTAAATGCCAGATGAAATCTCATTTAATCCCAGGTCCCAGTAGGTAGGAAATACTGATAGGAGAGTGGTATGACAAGACTCTAGCATGTATGGCAGCCAAAACACCTGGGAGGCTAAATAAACTAATAAGAAAGTAAGCAATTTGGGAGAATGTGCTATGTGAGAGTGAGTAAAGGTGTATTGTCTTTCTTTGGATTTAGAATACGCCAGGCATCTATAGTCCCTGTGCCCTTCATAAGCTCCATGAGAGCTCTCTGAGCTGGATTAATCCAATTTTCCTATGGTCTGACCTATCCAAATAAATCTGGGTACTAAATTCCAGTCTCTGCCCAAGACTGTCAATTTAGGAGGAACTGAAACAAGCAAAGTTAGTAAATGGGTGAAGAATTCAGGAGTCTATATTTGGTCCATAAATGGAGCCTAACAAGATGGGATGAGATTCTAAAGTACCATGGAGAATAATATAGCACCCATCTGGATCCCAGCATTCCTGGACCAGTTTAAAGGGAATTGTTTTGTAATTAGTATTGTGACTCCACCTCTCCTTGAGAGATCCATAAACAAAGATCTGTCCACCCAATTTCTCTAAAAACATAACATCTGGCCCCTGAAAATGTGTCTCTAGTAGGTAGACTATTCCTGCTTTGAGAAGCTGAAGAAGATGCAAAATTGTCAACCTCTTACTTTTGTCTTGTGCCCCTTTTAGGTTCCAACTGATAACGGTATAAGGACCTTCCATTTGACTAAGGAAAAGTGGTTTGAGGTGCTATATACAGAGGTCCTTCACTATACCTTACACAGACCATCGCTACATGGGAGCTTACTTTGGCATGGCACTTCCTTCCCATCCTCCTTCCTGATGGATATGGCATTGAGTTGCATGACATTGTTGATGTACCACTTGTCCCCTACCCTAGTCCTCCCGATCACCACAGAAAATCCACACATAAACAACAATAAAACACAGAAAAACTAAGCTAACTAGCCACTAGTTTTAACTAACTTCACCGCCTTCAATATAACATCAGGTGATATTTACAATGCTAAACAGAAAAGTCCACTCACAGTCCCACCCCAACAAACAATTTGCAGTAAACAGCATTGGAACCTTACAGAAAAGTTATAGGCAAATTTACTGAAAATAACGCATACTTGAGGTAACTAAATTTCTATTGTAATCATTTCAACTGTTTATATCCAAATAAGTAAAGTTCCCTGTATTTATAACAATCAGCATAGTCTGTGGACATTAATCCTGCAGGGTGCCTTGTATACAAAAGATATGAGGTGGTTGTCTGCATCAGTAATCTCAAGTCAGTAATATTTTAGATAGCTATAGCTAACAGAACCAAACAGATCACCATAAATTGTCAGCATAAACCGGACCATTCCTTTCTGGAAAGGAAATGAAAAGGAAACCAAGTTGTAGCTGCACAAGGGATTTACCAACCTTAATAAAAACATAGTAGCAGGTTCAGTCTTGTAAGGTCTGATTGCCAGTACCTGTAAGTAGAATCGGACCACATTGCTGCCGTTGTAACAACAGAGTGAGTTCTTGCAGTAAGCTGCTTTCCTAACAGTAATTCCCCTGAGTTTATGGTAGAAAGGATAAGTGTTTTAAACATATTTCATGGCTGCCAGAATGTAGAAATCACCCATCAAGGCTAATGGCAACATCTAGGAACACTTATATGCTTATTGCACCCATGGAGAGAGAGAAATGTCTTATTGACTCTGATGAGCTTCGTTTGAACAGGTCAGTAAGTAGGGACCTTAATTCAGTCACCACTTGTTCTTGCATTTCAAAAGAGATTCATTTCTCAGCATGCTTTACCTGCAGCATTGCTGGGTACCTGACCCTAAATGGTTTTCCAGCTGCTATTAATTTGTATACTGTGGGGTGGAGCTCTTGTCTCTTAGCCCACATGGTCTGAGGTGAGTCCTGGGTTATTCGTATTTTTGTCCCTCCCATAGCAAACCCTGAATCCTTTTGGTTTTGCAAGGTTGTGCTGCTTATCTTGGAGATTCAGTAATTTAATAATTAGTGGCAAAGGAGGAGCACCAGCTAGAGGAGGGTAGTTCAGGGAGTGATGCACCCTCTCAATGATATATGTGCTGCCATTTGGTGATGGCCTGGCAATTTTGATGCAGAACTTCTGGAGGAATAAAATTGGTGCAATACCTTCTTCTTTCTCCAGTAAGTCCAGGATCAGGAGGTTATTGCGCCGACTGTGCCCCTGCAAGTCCTCTAACTTGTCTTTGAGTTTTTTAGCCTGTGTTTCATGTCATTGGAGTCCTGGTCAGCTCTCTCTTGCTATTTCTTCATGGATGTAATTCTTGCTTCTGAGTCACTGACTCATATTGAAAGCGATTTCTCCAAGGCACATAGCTGTTGGAGATCCACTGATATCACGGAAATTGTCTCCTGCAGGGTTACATTATTTCGAGGAATCATTCCTCGGAGAGTGCTGTGTGGCTGGATGGATTTGGGGATGAGCTGGTGGTCTGTTGTTTAGGCCTCTTTGTGTCTTTCTTTCTCCAGCATGGGAGGGGGGAGTGGCACAGAGGTGCCTTCTTTATGTCTATATCCATACTCAAGACACTGATTTGAGAACCACAGAATGTCTTCAGGAAGTGGTGCAAATCTGGCTGTAGTAGAAGCTGTAAAATTATAGTTTGTTTGCGAGAGGAGCTGGGAGTGGTGGAGACACACTGCTCTCCTCAGATAGCCATCACATGATCTCGACAGGTGTTAATTTTATAATCCTAGATGACATGTTTTCTTGAAATCTGTTGTTGCACAGATGTGCAAGACCCACAGTGCCCTGCTCTTACATAGGCAGATGAAATCTTCACTTGGCACAGAGTCCAAGGAGCCCTTCAAATCTGTGTCTGTTCATATAGGTCTCACGGTTCACACAGGGATCTGTGTGAATGAGGATATGATTATACTAAGTCAAAAGAAAGGAAATGCATTTCAAAAACTGCATTAATACACCAGTTATTGTTCATCTTAACACCACAAAGTAGAAAATGTTACATTTCCATTAAGGTAGCATGTCAATGCAACTGCATTTGTGTTATCTGCAAACATTTATGTTGTCTTACCTGATGATGACTGTCTTTGGATCCTTATAAGGTTCTGCTTGGGGAGGGGTCTTAGGATGGAAACCTTAACACCACATTTCTACTTTGGTGGTGTTATGTTATACCCTAACTGGTGCATTATCCCTGTTTTTGCAAAGATACATATCCATTCCAAAACTATGTTAATGCATTATTAGGGTTCCAACCATAATGCCCACCATCTAGCCCCATGACCCAAGACCAAGTTACAAGCCTGGAGTGATGTCCTATAAATCTGCTCCTTCAAAACTTGTGGTCCACTCTTGAATCAGCTTCATTGTGATGTTCACTACAGTAGACCTGTACCTTGCCTTTTGAGTGTCCCTGCAGGTCACTTAAGTCATGTTTACATGGCTGCAGCGCTGTCTGATGAGTGCCGCCCTTCCGGATGTGCCGCTCCAGTCCTGTTCACACAGCTCACACTCACAGCGCTGTATGGCACGCTGAGGAGAGGCTGTGAAGTCACCATTTGTGATGAAAAATGGCCTTTGAAATGGAGCGAGTGCAGCAAAGTGTTCAAACTACCATTTAATGTGCTCACTCTACTACTGACCCTACAACTGAGTCGGACCAAAAAATGATTCGATGGGCACATACAGCACTCCTGACAGTTTTACATTGCTGACTTTGCAGTGTATCAACTGGTGCACATGGATTCATGTGCTGCAAAGTCAGCAGTGTAAACAGGGCTTAGTAAATGCATTTATATAGTGAAGAACACTGCACCTACTTGTAGCTTGCTTTGTGAGTGGTCATGCGGACCATTCATAAAGCAGCTGCAAATTGAAGAGCATTGCACCACACCTGTACCTTGCCAAGCAGCTGCATAGGTTGCTGGTCCTCTAGCAGACTCTAAGAGTGGCCTGAGATGCAGCTGTGCCATTAAACAGATTTCACCTAAACTATGGGAGGCATTTTGAGTGGCTCAAAGCAGCTGCATCATCACAAATATCATGCTGTAGCTGTAGGAAACATCACAAAGTAAATGATCTACCTGATCCAAAATGTATCAAGTGTATATCCACTATTGTGGTGCAGTCATTTACTTGTCTACTCAATAAAATGAACTGAAATTTCATAAAAGAGGTTGAAGTCAGTTCTCTACTTTGTTGGTGAGTGCCCAATTTTTGGAATGACTTGTGACAGACCAGTAGAAGACTTCTTGAGCAGGCTGACGATCATCTATATTGTCACACACATTGCACTGGACCTGTAGCAAACATTATGAGTGGCTCAAAACAGCTGCATCATCACACATATTGGACTGCACCTCTAGCAGACTGTGAATTTTGAAATGGACATAACTAGGCCATTTGTAATATTTTTGGCCCAGACTTTGATAATTACTTATTTAAGTTGCACCATCCATGTGGTCATGAGAAGAGTGCCTATGTAAGCCCCTCATCCCTGTTGTTTGAAACAAAATGCTTGCTAATCTGCCAAGATTTGCCCATGTAAACAATTTTGAGCCATGAAATAATTAGATGGCCATAGTTTTGCCAATTTAATCCTTTTAGCCCAAACATGGGGATTAGCTTAGTTAGCAACCCAATGATGACATAAGAGGTCAATCATAATCCACCAAAAATGTGTTGTTGGAGAACCATGAAAATCCATTTTGGTGGTAATTTAATGTCACTGCTAGCCAGCCTACTGGCTCAGCAGTAGTGCTACCACTCACAATGTCAACGATCCTGGTTCACAAGCAAACCCAAACTGTCAGAGGGCCAGAGGGGAAAGGATTGAATGTCCTCAGAACTGCTCTCTTCCTCCAAGGAGGGTGGAATTGCACTTGACACTTGACTAAACCATGTTGGAATGCTGGCACTTAAAGCTCAGCAGGATAACGGCAGATGTTGGCATATACACTGCTATGCCATTATGTGCCACACCTCTTACAGCAGAAATGTGAAAATGCCAGACAGAATGGATGCCATGCAACTCTCAGCACAGGCAATGCATCATGGACCTGTAATGCTCCCTGGCCAAAAGCCAGAGATCTATTATGTGGAACCTGGCTCACCCTGGGTGACACCACCCTAGGGAGTTTAAGCCAAGGAGGAATGCTGGGGAAGTATGTCCCATGGATATGGTGATGTGGCTGGGTGAGGAGGAGGGCTGATGTCAGCAGCTCTGGGAAGTGGAAGCAAAAAAGGGTCACCACTTATGTGGATTCTAAGGGGATGCCTAAATTGGATATCCCCTACTTTTGGGCCCCACTTTTATGATTAGCCAAGGTATGGCCATCTAAACTTTTTAGCTTGAAAAACATTGATCCACATGCATACACAGCATATCACTTTATGGAATCATTTTAGTGCTATTTTGAAACTGATTCATTCAGATCATGGTGGCTGGCCAATGCTGGTTGGAGCACTGTACCAGTTGCCTCTATGGGACCAAGAACATTTTTGGGGTATATCCAGCAATAAGGTTGGGATCCTCATCTCAGAAGGAGGACTGTCGTAGAAGGAAGAAAGAAGAAAGGAGGAGGAAGGAAGGAAGGAAGGAAGGAAGGAAGGAAGGAAGGAAGGAAGGAAGAGCCACAACTGGGGAAGCACCATACACAAGTACTAAAGAATAGTCATGACAAACAAAATATGTTTGCCATGAGTAACAAGTAATGTATGTTAAACCACTGCTTAATGTCTCCTAATAAAGAGTTGGGTTATGATATGAAATGCTAGACATAGACTGGGGACTGCCTGCTATTTAAGAGTTTTACACTGCCACACTTCGGTATTTATTCATTAATAAAGCAGTTTCTTATTCATAAGTTTAAAGTTATTTTTCTCATAAGTAGTGGCTTAACATACTGGTTAATTGTACCAGACTTTTTGATTGTTATTACTCTAATGAACACCACAGATGGGTTCCCAGTGGCTATATATATATTTTGTTTTCTGTTTTATTTGGTTTATGTCTGACCCTGTAGTTTGGTTCCCAGTATTTGCAAGGGGCAATTTGTCAAGCCACCAAAGTTGGGCAATGGGCACCCAGTGGCTGCATATAAAAGATCAGTGGGATGGGAAGCACTTTGTGATCCACTTGTGCTGGGCTTCTGGCAGTTGCATAATTAACATATACAGGTGGGAAGGGAAATGGATTCCATCATTTTCATAACCGCTATTTATTTATTTCTTGAAAAGTTTAACATGGAAGTACATATATGAGCTAACAGCAGCTTGTTTCAGATGAGTCATGGGGGAGGGGAGAAGGAGATAGCTAACAATATAATAATAAGGTAAAATGCAAAATATAATAATACAAATAGAATAGTAAACATTAAGGGCAAAATAGTATATGAAAGCAACTAGAAAATAAAAAACACTGTCAAATATATACAGATAGAAAACAATAACAGAAACAGAAAGAGGAGGCCAAGACTAGAGAACAGAGAAAAGAAGAAGGGTCAAAGACAGTTGCAGGTAGGATGACAAAAGTCAGAAAGAAGACTTTTGGAGGAAGTAGAGGCAGAACAAATATAAACAGGAGGAGGACCAAAGTTTAAGAAAGCCGTAAGAAAAGCAGATTGACCAACAATAGCTTTTCTAGGAGGGATATTAAGAGAATGTAAATTATTGTTACAGAGAGGGTAGAGAAAGAAGGAGGAAGGGAAAGAAGAAGTTTGAGATAAGGGAAGGGTGTCAATCTAGAAATTTGACAAAAAGAGACACAATGGGAAAGGCGCCTATCATCAAGAGAAGGGAAAGAAAGAGTTGAGTAAAGAAAGCAGCAGTGAATACAAGAGGGGCACTCAAAAGCAAAGTGGAAGAAAGAAAGAAAAGAGGGCCCCGTGTGTGGCAAGGGAAGTTTATGGGGCATACAGTAGACTAAATCACCATAGTCAGAGATTGGAAGGATCATATTTAGTACAATGTTTCAGTGGGCATGGAGCGGTATACATGCTTTGTTCCAAAGCACCAAGATTAATGTGAAGCTTAAGGTCAATTACATCAATGTGCACAGAAAAATCAAGATGCAAGTCAAGGCAGACCCCGAGGTACTTAAAGGAGGAGACATCTTCAAGTTTAGCACCACTAAGGGTATTAAATAGGGAGGAGAAGTAAGTTTGGCAAGCCTCTGACAGGTACCAAAAGTCATAGAGACTGTTTTTGGCATTAAGAGAGCTGGTTTACCTGGCTCTATGTTATAATGGCAAAAATTGTGATCACCATTATAGCAAGTATATAATGATGACTACATAATTAGCGATAGTACAAAATGGAACAAGTCAAAATAGTGATTCAGTCGTGATCGTGTTGATGCAGTGAATGTACGAAACAATGTTGTCATGGCACACCCTAACATTACAGAACTGCCCATAGCCCATACATTTGTAACCTGTTAACTAAATAGTTCCACAGTGCAAATGCCAATACTCCATGAATTGGCTTGCCTAATGTTTTCTCAGTGCTGCAGTATTAAAGTAAAATCAACAACCCTTACCAATTTTGGTTGCTGGTTGCTTGGTAATGCCTTAGTAAGTTGGAAGCTGATTTGCTGGCTGGAAGAGAGATAGAGAGTTTTGGTGGACAGAGAAATTTACAGCAGAGCCAAGCTGAGCTGATGTGAGGAGGTGGTTTTAGCTTCTCTGCAACTAATTCAGCATTCAGTACTGGGAGTGGAGGAGTAAAGAATTACTGCAGTGGTGAATGAGTGTGGGCAGGTGAAACTGTAACTGTCAGCATTCTGCAGCATCGGCATTCAGTGGTGCAGTAAAGAACTAATGCTGTCTTTTGTTTAGAAGTCTGGGTGAAACTGTAACTGTAACTGTCTGCATTCAGCAATTGGGGTTTCTACATTACATTGATATTGGATTGTGATTTGAAGTATCACTGTTTTGTACAGCCAAAATCTCCAGTATGACCATGCACTTTTATTTCACGGTAAACAATTATGTTTTCAGTTTATTTGATGCACGATTGTGTAGTCACGATTTTTGACTCGTGATTATCAACAGGATACCATTTACCTTGAACAAGTGTTGAATGTTGTCAAAATCCAACTGTAGTCAGGAGATAAGGTGATGGGGAGAAGCCAGAATCAAAAACAACTGTGTCATCAGCATACATATGAATGGATGAAGAGGAACAGAAGGAGGGTAGGTAATTTAGTTATATAGAAAAGAAAATAGGACCCAGAACAGACCCTTGAGGGATGCCTGAGCTAATGGCAAGAAAAATAAAAAGGATTTACCTATTTGGACAGCTTGAGACCCACTAAATGGTAAGAACAAACCTACTGACTGAACAGTCAGTAAGGCCCATGGTTTTAAGTCTGTCCAGTAGTAGGGGTGTGCCACAGTGTCAAAAGCTTTGGCAAGATCAACACAAATACCAGAAGTCATCAGTTCTTTATCTAAACCTGTAAGTATGGAATCAGTGATTGAAGGAAGGAGATAGAAGTTGAGGGATTTCCTGAAACCAGACTGGGAGGGAGTGAAGAAGGAGGAATTATTGAGAAAGGAAGTAAACTGAGATAGAATAATACATTCCTGTAACTTAGCCAAGATAGGAAGGACAGCAATTGGATGATAGCTTCCAAAAGAGGTGGATCACCGCCTTGTGAATGGGTATGACATTAGCCTATTTCCAGGTGTCAGGAACTGTAGAAGAGAAGAAGGTGGGATTTAGAAGTAAGGTAATAGGAAGAGCAGTAACAGGTGCCACATGAAGAAGAAACTTAGGACTGAGACCATCAGGACTGCCTCCCTTTAGTGGATTTAAGGAAAGTAGGGCCTTTAGGGAAACAGCAGGACTGATAGAGAGAAGAAGAAGAACAAAGGAGGAGAAGAATGCTGGGAGAGGGAATGGGGTGGTGGAGGAAGGCATAAGAGAAAGAGCACAGGTAGTAAAGTAAGAATTAAAAAGAGTTAGCAACAGCAGAAGGGTCAGAAATAATGGAGTCACCAATCTTTAGAGAGGGAGGAAGAGACTGGTCTGAGAAAAGAAAAGAAAAGGATAAACTTCTAAAACTGAGGGGTTATTTATGTTGTTTTGGAGAATGGAACTAAAATACTTAAACTTCAGAAGTCTGACTGCTTTGGTACAGGTGTTTTGAAGGCTTCAGTAGTGGGACAAAGAAGCTTGTGAGCCAGTGAATTTAAAAGTATGCCAGGCAGTCTCTGGAGGGGAGACAAGTAAGTACCTTAGCTGTTATCCAGAGAAGGTGTAAACCCTGTACTCTGGTTCTACACAGGGTGCATGACTATACCAAACAGTCAAGATTTTTGACTGAAAGTAATGTAAGGCAGAATTTACATTATGGGCTGTAGAGATGGGGACCAATCAATTGACCAAAGATCAGCAAGGAGAAAGGTCCAATCAAGTGATTTAAAATATCTGAGGTAAATGAATTTAGGGGAGCCATAGGGTGAAGTAGCTTACATACACAGTAAACCGTATTATGATTGTTGAGTGCATCTGAAGTATACCTGCTCTACTACACAGAGGGATGTGAAGGGAGGACCCAATCAAACAGAGTGGATTAAGGATCTGAAATTTAGACTGTTAGGTTCAGAAATGAATTGGGTTAGCTGCAGAGACTCAACATTTTGAGAGAATTTATAGCATTAGAGGCAATCCAATTTTAAGTTAAAGTCACCAAGTATAAGTAACTCACCATTCAAGGAGTTTGAACAGATAGATGAGAGGATCTCAGTAACTGAAGAAGGGATAAACCATGGTAGCAGTAAACACCAGCAATAAGGAAAAGAACAGAGAAGGGAAAGAAGAGTATGAGAAGGATTACTTTATGGGACATGGGGAGGAGACAGTGAGAACAGTTGTACACTGGATACTTGTTGATATGTAGCTACAACACACCACTGCCCCTTTTAGAGTGATCCTTTCCAACTAGGATGTAGCCAGGTATAGTTACAGCTGAATTCGAGACCTTAGTGGAGAGCCAGGTTTCAAATAAAGCTACAACATCCAGCTGAAGATTAAGCAAGATAGGTGATAACTGGTCAATTTTTGGGAGAAGGCTGTGAATGTTTAGATGAGCCACCCTCAACCCTTTGGGAAGCTGCAAGGTGAAGGTGTACTGGGACCAGGATTAATCTCAACATCACCTGCTAACAAAAGTAGTAATGTTGATGAGTTTTAATATACAGTTATACTGCTTAGAAGATGGAGAACAGAAGAAGAATAAGAGGAAGAATAGGAAGGAGATGGGACAGAAGGCACCAAAAGTTTCTAGATGAAGCCAAGGAGCAGGAAGAAGATGATTCAAGGGATGCCAGAGGGAGTGGATAAGAGATGGAACTGTGGAGGAAGGGAGTGTAGGTGAAGAGGAGATGGGGACAGTGAGAGAATAGAGGAGATTACAACAGATAATGGAGGGAGAAGCAAGGCAGATAAGAGATGAGAAAAACAATAGATATCGACAGCACAGTGAATATGAAAAGGAGGCAACCAAAAAGAAGATTGATACTGTAGCTAGATGAACAGTGAAAAAAGGGTCAATGACAAAGATGTTGACCAGGTACAGAAAGGATGGCAATAGGGAGGCAGAAGGGCAGATATTCCAAAATAGAGAACTATATAAAATGTACTAATTAAACAATTAATTAGGAGTGACTAACATGGATCACAAACCCACTCCCCAAACAACAGTAACTGCAGGAATAAGCAAAAGTTTTGAATTGTAACTTCACATACAATACAGTTGAATGGATATCTGTGGTAGAGCATTTGGACAATATTAAACACCTTAGCTAGACTTCACAGCACGAGCTAAGTAGGCTATATGAAGTGAGTGACTATACAGCTGCAATAACAGATAGAAAACACATTAATTTGAAAGCTTTACATATAAAACCAGTAAATAACATATAGCAATGCACATATAATGACAATCAGTAGATATAGAGTCAGAGTGTCTTACTGTGGGATCAGCATCTCCTGCTGACTGATGATCCATGTGGATGCCCACAGTATGACACCCTTAAGATGAAGCCCTTTAGTTAGCAGACCACAGTGGAAGACCACAAGCACAGGGCACACAAATAGTGGAAGACTGGAATGCCCACCAGTTCACACGTTTCCAAATAGAAGATCAAGGCAGTAATCAGGCAGAAAGTGACAGAATAGCCTGTCCAACAGTTCAAAATGAACCTGATTTGGCTCAGACACAAAACAGGATCCCACCTGCTGCTGCAAAATAGACATTAGAATAAAATAGAATTCCACAGCTTTTCAAATGCTGCCGCCCAAATGGCAGGACCAAATGCCCACCAGCTGATACAGTCTCCCCGAATGGAGGATCATGGCAGTAATCAGGCAGAAAGTGACATAAAAGCCTGGTCAACAGTCCAAAACAAGTCTGATGAGCTCAGACACAAAGCAGAATCCTACCTGCTGCAACCCACACTGTAGAATAACTATAAGTTATAAAAATGGCTTAATTAATGATGAAAACAATACATGTTGCCCACAAAACTGGGTGAGTGTTTACTGCATGCCATTTTTAAAATATCCAGTTACTGAATTGTTTGCTACAAAACTGAACAGTATGCATAAAAATAGGATTTTATTAGTAGAATAAGAGAAACTCTACAAATGTTTACCAATGCTGCCCAACAAGAAATCATCTTTGGGACAAACTCCAATGAACCTAAAAGTTAAACTTAAAAGTTTCAGGTTCTAATGCTCAATCATTTTTAGGGGTACAGGTGAGCTCAAAAGGACTTTGGAACCATATTTTATATGTATTCCAACTTCAAAGACTGAATCTGCCCAGATGATTGTCACCAAATTTAGAGGCTGTAGAAATACTGGATTGGGCTTTGGGCATGCCAATTTTGGTTATTCAGTCCAAGGATGGACACACTATTAATGTGTAAAATAGAATTGAAGTGCATACTCAAACATAATTGTGGCTCTATCACTATAGAATATAGTACATTCTGTAGTTAGGTCTTTTGTCCCGTAGCAAGACTAAACATGTACTAGCCCATGATGCACACTCTAAGTCTAAAATATGCACTAATTGATCAGTTACGTATCATCAGAATGCATTAGTCGTCAATTGTGACATAATGAGCTACTGTACATGTCTGAAATTTCATTACAGAACTTTACAACCAGACTTCTATTAAAAAAAGTGTCTCAGCATTTGGGGTTACAGCTCTCACCAGCAGAACTAAAAGAAAAAGTAGGTCACAATTAAAAGCTTTTCATCTCCTGTGCCAGGCCTTCAAAAATGGTGTTCACAACAATGTCTACTCTCCAGTACAGCTAAAAGCAACATTTCCTAAACCAGCACCATCCCCAGACATACCACATGTATTCTAAAATAACACTTTGAAATTCAGAATTCAGAACTTTATTTTATTAGACAAACAAAAGTTTGAACTTAACTTACAACTGCTGGATTTTTCAGACCATTTCTTCAACCTGTCTTCAGCCATTTGCTAGGTGGAACAAACTTATTCCCACTGTAGGAAAAAAGATTTATAAAACTGACTGCACACAGCTTCAGACTCAGTAAACTATTATGATTACATTTTAACAACCACAGCACACTATTACTTTTTAGCATGTCCAATTCATTTCACATCACGAATAGATATATCCACTTATTTAAACATATAAAAATCACTTTCAAGTACATACTGGTATTCTTAATTATTTGTTCTCCTTAATCCCTTTTCCCTTCCTTCTCTCCTCCCCTCCCTCCCCAACTTCAGTGTTTGATTCTTTGTTTTAAATACTATTTTAATCACATATTAAATACAGTCAATTAAATTATGCCAAGTATTACATTAAGCTTGGACCTATATTTTTACCTGTATGAATTTATAGTCTTTTATGTGGTGGAAGTATTGTTTCCAGTTGTTTTCAAGTGATGCTTTGAGTATCCTCTGTTGCATCTACATTCATCCAAATTTTTTCCTAAAGGAGTATTTCTTCTAGTGTAAACAGGCACTTATGTTGGTTCATAATAGAAAATGGTTATACATTCCCATTCTCTAGAATAAGACATTCTTTTCACCATTGTATCTAATTCAAAAATGTTTTGTTCTATTCTGTTACACTCTTCTCTGTCAGTATTACTAAATATAAAATGGTTTGTGTAGAGTGATATTTTCCTTTTAATCAATTTGTCTAGATTTTTGTTTTAATTTCACCGATCTTTAACAAACAGACAATTCCACATACAGTGCATTAGGTCAGCTTCTTCCCCCACTCATGCTAAGACTTATAATTATTTTTCTTTATTATTAATTTTAGCCAACATTTAAGGGTTAAATAGGCTCTGTTGGTTATTTTCTTTTGGATTGTTTTGTTTTTTTTGCTGATATAAGTTTTATTAACTTTTATTCTAATATTTCTCCATTTTGTTCTTCCTAGAATATTCTAGCTTCTTTATTCCATTGCATACTGTTGTCTTTATATGGATAGGTTGTATTAGTTATTAATTTGTTTTAACATGTTCATAATAGCTTTCTGTTGCCTTCCTTTCCTTGTTTTTTGAACAAGTAGCGCACAACTAATCCTCCTATCTGAATATTTTTTCATTATCTATTTAAATTTCTTCTTTAATTATCCAAAGTCTATATCATAAATTTGTATTGCCCATCCCCATCATATCAGTGAGTTCTGAGAAATTAGGGAACTTATTCTGAACTAGGATGTCCTTCCATGGACAATATGGACCATTCTCCATCTTTTATTTAAAAAACACATCCAAGGAATATTCACTCATTTTAATTTCTTCATTACTATTCTCATATTGTCTTTTATGCCCAAAAATCATTTACTCATAAAGGTTGTAACCCCTTCTAGAAAAGGATGTATACTGTAACCATTAGTACTGTTTTCAAATTAGTATATTACATTATACCATTTGTGCTCTTCTGATGAGAAGAATAAACGATTCCAGCATTAACCCTAAATAATGTGCCTGTTTGTAAATAGAAGGGTCTGGACAACCCATTCCTCCTGTATTTCTTGGGATTGACAACTGAACCCAGGCTATATGGGTTTGCTCCTCCACAAAATGTTAGACAATAACCCTCTTATTTGAATAAACCACAATGAATGTGGATAGCACCAAAGTATTTGTAATGCAAAATCAAGATGTGGCATTGCTATCATTCAAAGACTTTGAATCTGCTCACTTGATTGCCACCAAATTTACAGAATGTAGAGATACTGGCATGGACTATGGGCATGACAATTTTTATTATTCTGTCCAAAGATGGACACACTATTAATGTTCAAAATAGAATGAAGTGCATACTCAAACATAATTGTGGCACTATCACTATATAATACAGTACATACTGAAGTTAGGCCTTTTGTCCCAAAGGAAGACTAAAAGTTTACTAGCCCATGATGCACACACTTAAGTCTAAAATATGCACTATTTGGTCAGTTATAGTATCCTCAGAATGTATTAATCAGTCAATTGTGACATAATGAGCTTCTGTACATGCCTGAAATTTCATTCCACAGCTCTACAACCAGATTTTCATAAAAAGTCTCAACATTTGGTGTTACAGCTCTCACCCATAGAACTAAAAGAAAAAAGTAGGTCACATTTAAAAGCATTTCATATCTCAGTGCCAGGCCTTCAACAAATAGTGTTCACAACAATGTTTACTCTCAGTACAGCTAAAATCAATATTTCCTTTATTAACACCCTCCAGAGACATACCTCATGCATTAAAAATAACACTTTGAAATTCAGAATTCAAAAATGTTATCAGACAAACAAAAGCTTGAACTTAACTTACAACTGCTGGATTTTCAGACCATTTTTTCAATCCTGTCTTCAGCCATTTGCTAGGTGGAACAAATATATTCCTACTGTAGGAAAGAAAGACTTATAAAAGGACTGCACACAGCTTCAGACTCAATACAACTATGGTGATTATATTTTAACAACCATCACACTATTTGTAATAATAATGCCATTAACATTTTTTATTAATACAATGTATATTACTTTTTCACACGTCCAGTTCATTTCACATCATGAATATATATATATATATATATATATATTTACTTATTTAAACACATAACAAAATCACTTTCAAATACATATTGCTATTCTTAATTAGTTGTTCTACTTAATCCCTTCCTTCCTTCTCCCCTCTCCCTCCCAACTTCAGTGTTTGATTCTTTATTTTAAATACTATTTTTAATCACATATTAAATTCAGTCGATTAAATTATATCAAGTATTACATTGTTGGACCTATATTTTACCTACATGAATTTATAGTATTATAAGTGGTGAAAGATTTGCTTTGAGTTGTTTCTAAGTGATGTTTTGAATATCCTCTGTTGCATCTACATTCAAGTTTTTTTCTAAAGGAGTATTTCTGCTAGTCTAAACCACCACTTATGTTGGTTCATAATAGAGAATGGTTATACATTCCCATTCTCTAGAATAAGACATTTTTTCACCATTGTATCAAATTCAAAATGTTTTGTTCTATTCTGTTACACCTCTCTGTCAATATTATTAAATATAAAAAGTTTGTGTCCAGTGGTATTTTCTTTTTAATCAATTCTTCTAGATTTGTTTTTAATTTCACCATTCTTTGAAAAATAGACAATTCCACAGCGTTAGGTCAGCTTCTTCCCCACCCATGCTAAGAATTATAATTCTTTTTTTTTTAATTAATTTTAGCAACATTTTAAGGGTTAAATAGGCTCTGTCACTTATTTTCCTTCAGATTGTTTTGTTTTGCTAATACATAATTTTTATTAACTTTAATTCTAACATTTCTGCATTGTTGTTCTTCCAAGAATATTCTAGCTTCTTCATTCCATTGCTTATTTGTGTCCTTCTATGGGTTGGTTGTATTATTTATTAATTTGTTTTAACATTTTCATAATAGCTTTATGTTGCCTTCCTTTATTTCCTTTCGTTGTTTTTGAATAAGTACTGCACAATCAATCCTCCTATCTGAATATTTTTTCATTATCCAGTCAAATTTCTTCTTTAATGATACAAAGTCTTATATCATAAATTTGTATTGCCGCCCCATCATGTCCTTGAGTTCTGAGAAAGTGGGAACTTATTCTAAACTAGGATGTCCATCCATTTCTTGAATCCTTTAGAATGCAGTTTATATACTAATTCACTTTTTCGACATCGGTCTTTCTCCATCTTTTATTTAATAAACACATCCAAGGAATATTCACTCATTTTAATTTCTTCATTACTATTCCCATATTGTTATTTATGCCCAAAAATCATTTACTCATAAAGGTTGTAACCCCTTCTAGAAAAGGATGTATACTGTAACCATTAGTACTGTTTTCAAATTAGTATATTACATTATACCATTTGTGCTCTTCTGATGAGAAGAATAACGATTCCAGCATTAACCCTAAATAATGTGCCTGTTTGTAAATAGAAGAGGTCTGGACAACCCATTCCTCCTGTATTTCTTGGGATTGACAACTGAACCCAGGCTATATGGGGTTTGCTCCTCCACAAAATGTTAGACAATAACCCTCTTATTTGAATAAACCACAATGAATGTGGATAGCACCAAAGTATTTGTAATGCAAAATCAAGATGTGGCATTGCTATCATTCAAAGACTTTGAATCTGCTCACTTGATTGCCACCAAATTTACAGAATGTAGAGATACTGGCATGGACTATGGGCATGACAATTTTTTGTTATTCTGTCCAAAGATGGACACACTATTAATGTTCAAAATAGAATAGAAGTGCATACTCAAACATAATTGTGGCACTATCACTATATAATACAGTACATACTGAAGTTAGGCCTTTTGTCCCAAAGGAAGACTAAAAGTTTACTAGCCCATGATGACACACTTAAGTCTAAAATATGCACTATTTGGTCAGTTATAGTATCCTCAGAATGTATTAATCAGTCAATTGTGACATAATGAGCTTCTGTACATGCCTGAAATTTCATTCCACAGCTCTACAACCAGATTTTCATAAAAAAAGTCTCAACATTTGGTGTTACAGCTCTCACCATGAGAACTAAAAGAAAAAGTAGGTCACATTTAAAAGCATTTCATATCTCAGTGCCAGGCCTTCAACAAATAGTGTTCACAACAATGTTTACTCTCCAGTACAGCTAAAATCAATATTTCCTTTATTAACACCGTCCGAGACATACCTCATGCATTAAAAATAACACTTTGAAATTCAGAATTCAAAAATGTTATCAGACAAACAAAAACTTGAACTTAACTTACAACTGCTGGATTTTTCAGACCATTTCTTCAACCCTGTCTTCAGCCATTTGCTAGGTGGAACAAATATATTCCTACTGTAGGAAAGAAGACTTATAAAAGGACTGCACACAGCTTCAGACTCAATACAACTATGGTGATTATATTTTAACAACCACATCACACTATTTGTAATAATAATGCCATTAACATTTTTTATTAATACAATGTGTATTACTTTTTAACGTCAGTTCATTTCACATCATGAATATATATATATATATATATATATTTACTTATTAAACACATAAAAATCACTTTCAAATACATATTGATATTCTTAATTAGTTGTTCTACTTAATCCCTTCCTTCCTTCTCCCCTCTCCTCCCCAACTTCAGTGTTTGATTCTTTATTTTAAATACTATTTTTAATCACATATTAAATTCAGTCAATTAAATTATATCAAGTATTACATTGCCTTGGACCTATATTTTTACCTACATGAATTTATAGTATTATAAGTGGTGAAAGATTTGCTTTGAGTTGTTTCTAAGTGATGTTTTGAATATCCTCTGTTGCATCTACATTCAAGTTTTTTTCTAAAGGAGTATTTCTGCTAGTCTAAACCACCACTTATGTTGGTTCATAATAGAGAATGGTTATACATTCCCATTCTCTAGAATAAGACATTTTTCACCATTGTATCAAATTCAAAAATGTTTTGTTCTATTCTGTTACACCCTCTCTGTCAATATTATTAAATATAAAAAGTTTGTGTCCAGTGGTATTTTCTTTTTAATCAATTCTTCTAGATTTGTTTTAATTTCACCATTCTTTGACAAATAGACAATTCCACAGCGTTAGGTCAGCTTCTTCCCCACCCATGCTAAGAATTATAATTCTTTTTTTAATTATTTAGCCAACATTTTAAGGGTTAAATAGGCTCTGTCACTTATTTTCCTTCAGATTGTTTTGTTTTTGCTAATACATAATTTTTATTAACTTTAATTCTAACATTTCTGCATTGTTGTTCTTCCAAGAATATTCTAGCTTCTTCATTCCATTGCTTATTTGTGTCCTTCTATGGGTTGGTTGTATTATTTATTAATTTGTTTTAACATTTTCATAATAGCTTTATGTTGCCTTCCTTTATTTCCTTTCGTTGTTTTTGAATAAGTACTGCACAATCAATCCTCCTATCTGAATATTTTTCATTATCCAGTCAAATTTCTTCTTTAATGATACAAAGTCTATATCATAAATTTGTATTGCTGCCCCATCATGTCCTTGAGTTTCGAGAAAGTAGGGAACTTATTCTAAACTAGGATGTCCATCCATTTCTTGAATCCTTTAGAATGCAGTTTGTATACTAATTCACTTTTTGACATGGGTCTTTCTCCATCTTTTATTTAATAAACACATCCAAGGAATATTTGCTAATTTTAATTTCTTCATTACTATTCCCATATTGTATTTTAATGCACCAAAAATCCTTTACTCTTTAAAGTTTTAATCCCTTCTAGAAAAGGATGTATACTGTAACCATTAGTACTGTTTTCAAATTAGTACATTACTTTATACCATTTGTGTTCTTCTGATGAGTAGAATAACCATTCCAGCATTAACCTAAATAATATGCCTGTTTGTAAATAGAAGGGTCTGGACAGTCCATCCCCTTTATTTGTTGGAATTCACAACTGAACCCAGGCTATATGTTTTTGCCCCTCCATAAAATTTTTGAAAATATACTTTATTTGAATAAACCCAATGAATGTGGATAGCACCAAATTGTTTGTAGTGCAAAAACAAGATGTGGCATTGCCATCATTTTGATAGTGTCTGTCCTTCCTCAGTAAAGAGAGCAATAGGTTTTCCCAGTTATTAAGAAGGTTCTGAATTTAATTTTTAGCCTTATTAAAGTTTTTATGTATATTAGTTTTCTGATCACTTGTTAGCGTTACTCCAACACATTTAATTTTTCTATTTTAAAATATCCCTGGAAATAATTTATAACAGGTTTTGCTCCATTAGAAATGTGCATGATAACAGATGTTTGTGTATTTAGTATGTATCCTAAAACTTCTGAGAATAGCCTTACTTCTTCCCAAAAGTTTGGGAGAGAATGTTGTATGTTTTTAATTATTTGAAGGACATTGTCTTCAAAAACATTCATTTTGTTGTTTCTTTCTCTATTTGCAACCCTTCAATATTTTGATTTTCCTTATCCAGTTCAAAAGGATCCAAATATGCTATAAACAAGGTTGGAGATGGGGCACCTTGTCATTCTCTATTAAACATTTCATATGGTGGTGTTAAATATGTATTTTGTAATTTAACCATTGTTTTCTTATATAAATTTTGAATAATTTTGATCATGCTATCTGGTAATTTCCATTGATTTAAACAAGCCATCATATATTCTCTTATATACTACATCAAAGGCCTTGCTGTCTTCTATTGCAATTGCATGGTACTTATCTCCTGCCCCTGACACCTAGTGTTTATAAAATGGGACATGGCCTGAACCTTCCTTGTTGCTTGTGGTATACTCCTACCTTTTATAAAACCATGTTGATTTTGGTGGATGGCATCCAGCAAGCCCCCACCAGTCTATTTACTACTAGTTTTCCTAAAATGTTATAGTCTGTATTTAAAATGACTATTGGTCTCTAATTTTCAGGGTTACTTAAGTCTTTTCCTTCCTTAGGTAAGAATACTATTCTTGTTTTACCTTAGATCAGTTCTGGGGCCAGTCCTTTTCAATACCTTAGGGATAAGTCCTGGGGCCAGTCCTCTTCAATATCTTCATCAGTGACATTGTAGATGGACTGGAGAGTAAGGTTTGTCTGTTTGCAGATGACACCAAGATCTGCAACAGAGTAGATGATCCAGATGGGGTGGGAAGAATGAGAAGACATCTGGAGAAACTAGTAAAATTATCAGAAGAATGGCAACTGGGGTTTAACACAAAGAAGTGCAAGATCATGCACATAGGGAAGAGAAACCCTGAAGCCACCTATAGGCTGGGAGGGGAGTTGCTGGCAGTCACATGGGAAGAAAGAGACTTGGATGTCATCATCACCGATGACCTGAAATCATCCAAGCAGACCACTAAAGCAGTAGGTTAGGCTAGAGGATGTTAGATTGTATTAGTGGGGTATCACAAGTCAGAAGAAGGAGGTAATAATCCTCTTTACAAGACACTGGTTAGGTCCCATCTGGAGTACTATTGTGCAGTTCTGGAGGCCACACCTTCACAACAACATTAACCAAATTGAGGCAGTTTAGAGAAGGGCAACCAAAATGGTTCAGGGACTGCATCAGAAAACATATGAGGACAGATTAACTGAGCTCAATATGTATACCCTAGAGCAAAGGAGGGAGAGAGGTGATATGATCGAAACATTCAAACACCTTAAGAGGCATTAACAAGGTGAAAAGAGTCTAACATGTTTTCAATATAAGAAAATAAAAAATAGCAGGACAAGAGGACACAGCATGAGGAGGCCGATTAAGGGGTAATGTGAGGAAGTTATTTTTACAGAAAGGGTATTGGATGCATGGAACGGCCTGCCTCAGGAACTGGTGGATATGAATACAATGTAGGGCTTCAAACAGGCATGGGACAGGCATAAGGGAGCAATACGATGAGTATGAATAGATAGGCCATTGACAGAGCCAAGGCCAATGGCACATTCATAAGGTAGAAAAGAAATGGGCAGACTGGATGGGCCTTGCGGTCCTTATCTGCCTTCAACTTCTATGTTTCTATGTTTCTATTGCTTCTTTCATAGACTTGGGGTGTTGCACAGAGCCATCTACCAACTTTTCAACCAAGATCTTTAACCAAGGAATTAATTAATCACTACATGTTCTATAAAATTTGACTTTTAGTCCATCGAGTCCTGGTGTTTTCCTTTGTGGTAATGAGTTTATTGCCTCACTTATTTAAGCATAGGAAAAGGGTTCATTACTACATAAAATCAGGAAGATCTGCTCACTTTAGATAATTCTCTAAGTTACCTTTATTTATTTGAATTTCCCATTGATAAATCTCCTCATAGAACTTACAGATGATATCCCCATTTTTTATCTCCTGACTTCTTTTTTCCTGATGTATTTTCTAATTTCCTAATCAATATTTTTCCCTTTGTGTTTTTAACTGATTTGCTAGAATCTTTCAAGCTTGTCCCTGGAGATATCTAGTGCAAATTCCTTTTCATTTGTTTAATAGTTTCACTGCTCAGTAGTTCTCTTTTCTTAAACTGCAATTCCTTCTACTCATTAATATATTACTCATAACCTGT
This sequence comes from Neoceratodus forsteri, assembly GCA_016271365.2. Classification (NCBI taxonomy): domain Eukaryota; kingdom Metazoa; phylum Chordata; order Ceratodontiformes; family Ceratodontidae; genus Neoceratodus; species Neoceratodus forsteri. The sequence continues at coordinate 799,450,836 of CM028131.1, forward strand.
CGATAGTAGTTTATCCAGGGCTTGGAATATTTCCTTCTACTTAATGTACTTCCTTTGTCATTGTTCACTTCTCCAAGCTTAATATGATATGATAGCCCCCATCTCCCCAATGTACATTTCATTGCATCCCAAATATTTATTACTCATATATGGCCATTATAATTATAGTACCAGAATTCTCTGTTTGCAGTTTTGTTACAGTAGATACCATGAATTTTTGTTCCTGTAACATTTCATTATTAAGTGTCCATTGTTTATTAAATAATCAGCCTGGATTTGAAACACTTAAGTCAGTATGTATAAAGGTGTGGTCAGAGATAACCCTTGAATGAATTTTAACTACCATTATATTTTTAAATAAGTTTCTAGATGTAAAATGTGGTCCAATCTAGAAAAAATTATATTCTTCTGGTCTACATCAGTAATCTCTTTATTCATTGGGTTCTTTACTATCCAGCCATCGTCTAAATTATGTAATCCCAAAACATACTTAGTCTGTTTTGTTTTGCTATACTAACATTTTCTTGTGATGGTTTAAAAGATTTAACAACTGTAATACTTGGTCCAGCAATCTGTTCCAGTCTCCGCTATTATAATATTTCTTGCTTGGAGTTTAATCAGTCCTTCTGTAATATTTTCTAGGAATGTAGGGTAGTGGTTAAAAGGTCCATATATAGACCCAATAGTCATTTCTTGCCCCTCAACAGTCCCTTTTAATAATAATTGTGCCCTCATTATCCTGAATTTCTTTGATTAATTTGAAGTCTATTTGTTTCTAATAAGAATTGCCAAACCACAACTTTTCTTTATGCCTTGAGAAGAAGACTTGGGCTATCCACTTCCTTTTACATATTTCCATTTCTTTAGCCTCTAAATGGATCTCTTGTAAACAGATTCTATCTAATTTGCTTTTATTTAAATGTGTGGTAATTCTAGCTATTTTTATGGGAATATTTATTCTGTCCATTTTCAGGGAACTCCATCTCAAAATTTTCTTATCCATAAATATATTTTACAATCAAGCACTTTTCCCAGTCATGTAGTCTCAGTACCCCAGCCATTCTCTTAGCTGCATGCTTCACATGACTATCTTGACACTTAATTTTTCTAGACAACTTCCCCCTTGCCCACCAAGCTAATGCTTCACATGACTATCTTGTCATTTAATTTCTTCAATTTTCCTTGCCCACCAAGGTAATAATAATAATCATAATAATAACAATAATAGTAATAATAAACCTATCACCCAACTTCTCTTCTTACAAAAAAACATATTATTTAAGAGATAATAGTATTGAACTCACCAATTTCCTTTCAATACCTTAAGTTACTGATCAAATTTAGTCAATGGGGGTATATCTTCTCCCCATTAATCCACTCCATGATCCCTCCCTCTCTTCCTGCACTCTTTTCAAATGGATCATAAAAGTGCTACTAGGAACCACACACACTCACACACAAAAAAACACCTTTATTTAATCTAATGCTTGTTTTCTCTTGAAATAGTAGTTAAATTACTTACATATTGCAACATTCTTCATGGCAGAAAATAAACTAGACTGCTTCCCATCCTCTTCTGTTATAACCTGTCTTAAAAGTCATCCCTCATGTATTCAAAACATTTATTGCAGATCTTCTCTCCACTCATCCATAATACCTTCCTTTCATCCAGGCTCATAAAGTATCAAGTTAACCAAAGGGTGAAGGGAAGAAAAGAAGAGAGAAGATACAAAGGTTATACCTGCCTAACCACTAGAGGACCCTCTGACAATCACCTCTGTCTCTCCACCTGAATTTCCTCCTCCTCCTACTTCCCAGAACCCGTCTACCTACACACACTACTTCTCTCCCTTACTCTCATTTCTGCTTCTGCCCACACCTTACACTCCACACCCAGCCTCCTAGCTAGCCCTACCTACTGACCCTCTGCCCTACCCGGACCCACACCCAGCCTGCCACTAACCCTCAATAACCACTAGGAGTCACTATCTCCACCCTGAATTTTGGACCAAACCCAACCTGCTCTGAGTCCCCAAGAACCTGGATCCCCACTCACCCAGGTCCTAATTCAACCGCCTACCAGGGTCTCGAACCTTGTACCCTGTCCACCAGAGTCCGTGACACTACCGCTACTCAAAGAGGGTGTCCACGTTTTCTGAGGGCAGCCAAGATGCTTGAACCTTTCTGCCCTGCTGCTACCTTAGGCACCATGTCTGGCACACCTCCTCCTCAAATGTCTCCCCTCATTTACATGCTAGTACCCACATCACATCAGCCAGACATCTCCCTGGCCCACTTGTACCACTACCTCCAACTCTCCCTGACTTAGTCTGATCCCACCCTACACTGACCATGTACCCTGGCCCATGGCACCCACCCACTGGATGCCCCCCACTGCCTACCCTGGCTCCCCATGATTGCAACTCATCCTCGCCCTCCCAACTCTTCAATCACTGCCCATTCCTTGTTCCCCTATGGCATCCTCCCCATCCCAGCGTACCCCCAGAGAGTTGACATACTGCCACCCCTGGTCAGAGCCTTGGTCTTACTACTACTCCCTCCTATCCTGGTAATATACATCCAAACCCAGGCAGTGCCCCTCAGCCCACCTGCTGGGTCCACTGGTCTCCTTGCAGCCTCCATGAACATATGCATCCTACTAAAAAATGTGATGCCTCCAGTGCTGGGCCGTTACATCAACCAGACATCATAGACCTGGTTGAAACCAGGCTGTCCAAATCCACCCTGGGTCCTTTGTTTCCCTCCCAGGCTATACCCTATACTGGGAGGACCGATAAACAAATGCAGGGGTGGCTGTGCAATCTATATTAGGGACACAATCATCGGACATGTGCTCCCTGCTCCCATTCTTGTAAATGGGGCCCAGGCCCTTCCCTCAAACTTACTTCTGGCCCTCCAGGGGCCCTCTCTATCTTACCATGGCCTACATTCCCCCAAAACCAGAACCCGATGCTGATATCTATAACAGAATATCTTGCCACCCTCCACCACAAGGCAGAACAAATCCTGGTGGGGGACCTTAGCGTGAAGTGGCTCAGTGCCTCCTCCTCTTCCCACTACCCAAGATTCTTTCTCACTGCCCTAGACCTGACACAAACCATCTCCCAGCCCACTAGAGTAAACCCAAAGAGAGAGGAACCATTACCCTTCTGGACGTAATTATCACCAACCACCCAAAAAAATCCATAACATCCAGGTCCTCCCAGATTCCCTAAGTGACCACTTCCCTATCCTATTCCTTTGGGTGGCCCCACTTCCAAACCCACAGCCCAGACCACACTCCTCAGGCACCTCCGACCTGGTGGGCTGATAAAACTCAAACAGTTTCTCACCCAAATTAATTGGTCCCCATCATCATGCACCCGACATAGACACTGCCCTTGCCCTTTTCTCCCAAACCTTTAACAAGGCCTGTGACCTCTTTGAACCCCTCACCAGAATTCGATCCAAAAATGTAATGCACCCTGGTAACCCCTGTCTTACTACAAATGCTCAGAAATAGAGATAACCTCGGCACCTTGCTACTGAAACTGGTCAGATGACTGATAGACAGGCCTACAATGCTGCTCAGAACAGGTGCACATGGGCTGTCCGTAAAAGCCAAGGCCGACCATTACCAGGCCACCATCACCTCCTCCTCCTGGGGTGTGCCTGGACTTTCTGGGACAATGTTAAACAGCTAAGTAAGTCACATGCCCTCCCATCCCAGCTCACTGGTGTTGGCTCTACCTCCACCGCCCCTGCCTGCATTGCTAACTGCCTTAACACCTCCTTTACTGACCTTAGTTCTGTCCTCACCAGTAATTTCTTTGACCCTCCCCACCCTACCTCCCCTGTCCTCCAATGCCCCAGTTTCCACCTATGGAAGGTATCTGCCCAGAAGCCAGACCTCTCCTAAGTAAAACATTAAATAGCAATAGCCCCAGCAGCAACTCCCTGGACCCCAGTATTCCCTGGCTGGTGCTGAGATGAAGTCCTTGCCCCACTCACCAGCCTACTTAACCAATTCCTCTGCCTGGGGCAATTCCCCAATATATGGAAAACAGCCATAGTCACACCCATTCATAAAGGGGTGACAGGTCCTCGCCGGGAACTACCGACCAATCTCTATCCTCTCCCCTCCAAAGCCCTAGAAAAAGTGGTGACCATACAAATTACTGAATATCTGACTAAGCATAACATCTTATGCCCAGGCAGCATAGCTTCCATGCTGGTCACAGTACCGGCACTGCACTAGTTGAGTTCTCCAATTTCCTACACTCCTCCATGGATGCCAGCTCCTAGCTGGTGCAGTGTTCATTGACCTCTCAAAGGCCTTCAACACTGTCTCCACCCTCTTCTGCTGGATGCCCTCTGCCACTGGTTTTCTGCTGGCCTTCTAGCATGGTGCACAAGCTATCTATATGCTCGCTCCCAATGTGTAAAATCAATGGGACACTCTCTGAAACTCTTCCCATCCACTCAGGTACTCCAGTCTGGGCCCCTACTCTTTCACTCTATCTAAACACCCTGCCTAGTGCATGCTCTGGCAAAATTCTTATGTAAGCAGATGATGATGTCATTTTGCCACCACCATAATCCCATCTCCATCCAGGACACCTACAACAATCCTACAGTGATGCTGAAGCCTGGTTTAAAGAGCACAGACTCGTCATTAATCTCAAAAAACAAAACAATGCTCTTTGCCCACCCCAAAACAAAGCCTGCAACTTCCCACTCCCTATCCTCCCTAGTACCAAACAACCACTTGAACAAGTCTGCTTCTACAAATACCATGGGGTTACGCAGTTCAGTCCTCACCTACCACACCCACATTGATGCCCTTGCATCCACCACTAAAACAAGGCTTGGCATCCTCTACCACTATAAAAACTGCCTCCCCATGCTCTCCAACTTGTGTTTCGTCTTCAGTGCTGTCCCTTGTAGACTATGGCCTGTCAGTCTATGGTACTGCTGACACTACTGCCCTCAACAAAATTCACCTCACCCTAAATAAGGCCTGCAGGCTGATTACTGGTGCCACCAGGCTCACACATACTTGTCAACTCTGTGATGAGACAAAACTACTTAACCTAGATGAACAGCTATGCTTTCAAACCTGCCTCCTCAGGAAAAAACTCTACTAGGCTCTCCCTCCCAGGTGACAGCCTCATCCACCACACCCAACCCATTATCGCAACCTGAACCTCCAACAAGACCACTCTAGTGGTCCCCAGATCCAAGACCACTCATGGTCAGAGGTCCTTCTACAGAGCCCCATCCTGGTTTAACTCTCTCCCTGCTCCCATCTCCAATATCCCCACAATTTCCAACTTCAAAACTGCCCTTGGATCCAACTGTTTAACACTGCAGCTGCTCCTGTCTCTAAGTGTGGCCTCGATCTCTCTGCACTTGATAACGCCCACTGGGCGACACTCCCTTACCCCCACTTCTCCCCGTTGCATCCTGCCTCTGTTAATTATCAGCATGTGCTCAGCTGTATCACTGTAATTGCTACTAAATTGTATAAATGTATGAAATCATTCTGTGTAACTCTAAGTCAGTGACTTCTATGCTGTAACCTAAATTTGTTCTGTCTGTTCTCAATGTAACGAGGTACCTTTGGAAATGAACCTCTGGCTCAAAGGTTGTAAACCAATTTACAAATAAATAAATAAAACAAAAGTAAAAAAAAACAAAACAAACATTGGGTCTATTCTCAAAAGGATGTGCATGGCACAAAGTGACTTATGTCCAACATGAATGATGCAACTAGCACTTTGCTTCAATAGTTGCACCATGTGGGATTCTCAAAAGCAGCCTGCGACAATATGCAGGCTGCTTGCACCAAAATAGACTTGCCCCATTGTTGTGCCAAAAATTCAGATCGCGACATGGCATAAGGGGTTTAAGGCAGCAGCAGCAGTGCCCTATTCTCAAGCGAAGCTGCTATATCCCTAATTTGGTATTCTAAAACAACCCCTGGGACATCCATCAAGTACATTTATACCAGCTTTGAGCTGGTGTAAGTGTACTTTGCTATCCACTGGGGTTGCACCAATGTGCTCCCCATCTGTTCCCCAGAACATGTAGTCCCCTCCAAGCTCTGAACCCTGAAATCAATACATATATATACATATATATATATATATATATATATATATATATATATATATAGGCTAGCAGAACCCCACAACCTGATCACACATAATAAATTATGTAATAGCCCCAGTAGGCTAGTGGATCCCCCAAGTCCTGATCACCAAAATTATTATGTATCCCCCAGCCCTGATCCCAAAATGTTGTGAAGTAGCCACCTCCCAGCCCCAGTCCCCAGTAATATTAATATGTAGCCCCCTCCCAGAACTGATCTCTGATCCTCAAAATAATTTATTCTTCATTTACAGTTATTTGTTCTTTGTTCACATGCAGCCCAGGTGGTCTAGTGGATTCCACCCCCACTCGGCAGTGCCCTACCACCCTCTCCCCCAACCCATACACAGCTGGTAACTGGCACAGCCCACCTCTCACCACTGGTGGCCAGCCCTCTGATAATGTGACTGATGAGCTGAGCCACAGGGACCTCTATGTGCCGGCAAGTCAGTTAATAGTTATACTAGGAGTTATACTAGGAATTTTAAGATGACGGAAGGCAGTGATTCCATTATAGTACATTTCTCTCAAGGAGTGTTTACTTATTTCCCAAGTTAGGGAGCAGATGTTTGTGTAGTTTTGTTTAAAAGTGTTAAAGCCTCCACTTCAACCACATCTCTAGGGAGTGATTCCACAATGGTATTACAGTGTGTTAGTGTGAAGGAGCACATGGTCACACTTATTCTACCAGTAGCAATCATGTTACACTTAACACAATTGGTACCAGTAGAATAAGTGTGATCATGCACTTCTTCACACTACACACTATTAACTGACCTTCTGGCACATAGAGGTCCCTGTAGCTCAGTCTATTAGTCATGTCATCAGAGGGCTGACCACGGGGACAGTGAGCTATATAGTGAGTAAGTATAGCATGCAGAAGGTTGCAGGATCAACCAGATAAAAAAATGAATCTTATGGACTTGTGAGTATGAGAAAAAATTTTACTTTCACTGTGTTTCTAAAAATCAGGACCTAAAAGTCCCACAGCATCTTTCATGACTATGTGAGTATCCCCTTTTAAGGCAATGGCTTTAAATAAGTGCCTATACAAAACATGCCAAATAGTGCACTAGTGCAAAGATACATACAGTATATTCAAGAATACAAAAACATAAGGTGGCACGAAAATTATTTACAATATTAAAACCACCATGTCATTGTAGTTTTGTGTGTTCCAAAGGGTACATAGAGAATGCCTGTCATGTAGAATAAACAAAATGAAGTCTGATTAATTACTGTCGATCTCTATTAAATACAGCAATGGCTGCTGTATCAGAGAACAAATATACAAAAGGCAAAAATAGATAGAGTTGCCTGGAGGCTCATGTAATCAACCTTGCTTCCTTAGTCAGGATTAGTAAGAGTGGAAATAATTCCCAGGGGATCCACGTGAGGATCACCTCCAGGCTAGAGGCTGCAGGATGCAACCAAAAAGCAGATTGAAGGAGTTGGCTAGAGAGAAACATAAAAAGAAACATAAACAGATTAATACCAGTTCAGAATTCAACTAATATTAATAATTCAGATACTGTATTTTGCAAAAAGGTGAGGTCCCACTGCTCATTTATACCCCTGGTCTGACATTTTGAAACCTATAAACCCCTCACATTCCTTTCTAAGGAGGTGGTTAAGTCTATCTCCACCCTGTCCTGTCTATATGCCTTTACCCATCCTAATCCTATGTACTTTAGCCCACTTTAGTCCAAACCATGAACTTCATAAACATGTTCAAAACAGACATAGATCCCACTCACTTTCCATCACTATTGATACAGGATCTCCCTTGGAGCAAGTTCTGCATTTCAAGTATTTGGGGACAATGGCAGACAGCATTTTGTCTTTTACCAACACATTGACAATGTTGCTAAGGCTATCAACACACATAGTGGTCTGCTTTATAGGCATAAGTACTGTCTGACCCCTGATGCTCTTAACCTTGCAATTCACAGCTCAGTGGTTTCCTTATTGACTATGGCCTAGTAATCCATGGATCTGCCACTGATACATCCCTTCATTGCATCAAAGTGGCCCTCAATAAAGCCTGTCGACTTCTTACTGGGTCCTCATGGTAAACCCATACTTGCGCCTTTATGCCCAGGCTAACTGGTTCAATTTCAAAGCCAGACTTACGTACCAAACTTGTCTGATTACAAAAAAGTAAACCTTGGGATGATGCTCCCAGGGGTTCATAAGCTCCTCATCCCATATGAAAACCCTTGCTACACTAGAAGCTCTGGAAACATAATCTTCAAAGCATCTCGAGTCGTACTTCTCTAGCCCAGTGATCATTTGCTTACTGAGCCCCACTCTGGTTGAACTCGCTTGATCTGATATTTCTGCTGCACCTACACTGGGCTCCATTAAATGTAAGCTCAGGCAACAATTAGTGGCAGATGCCAGTTGTGACTGTTTCTCTTAACCATTCACACTGGAATGTCAAGCACTTGATTATGATGACTGCCTGTCTTCCCCAGCTCCACAATCGCAGCACTTTTCCCTCCCTATCTCAACTTTCCACCCTTCCCTAATCCTTTCCCTTCAACCTGCCTCTCCTCACCTTTCTCATCCCTGCCCTCCCTTCACCCTCACTCCCTTACTCTGACTAAGCCTCCTGGGAGGATCAGTCTTGTCACTGCTTTAATCCATTTCTCCCATCCTCCCTTCAACCCTATCCCTCCTCACCTTTCTCATCCCTGTCCCTCCATCACCCTCACTCCCCTTACTCTGACTAAGGCTCCTTGGTGAATCTGTCTTGTCACTGCTTTAATCCATTTCTCCCATCCTCCCTCTGTCAATGGCCTCTTGGTGGCTTTCTCTTCCTCCTTTCTATACTAGCTCACCTTTTTCCCCTGTCTGACTATTAATTCCCTTGACTGGCACAATACAATTATATGTTGTCCTGTGTACTTTACCACACTCTTGGTGCTGGAGTTAATGAAATTCATTTGCATAGTGGTGACTCATGTATTAGCCTGTTGATTCTTTGTTCTTGGATATTTGCTTGATAAAACAATGTTATTGTTTCTTTGTCTATGACATGGAACCTATTTAAAGAGCTTGAAGCTCAAAGGTTAACAAAATATCAATAAATAAAATAAAATACATGCTTTCCAATTGGGTGTCTCTTTTTCATTTATAATTGGTTTAAAGAGGAACTCCCAACAAAAGTACTACATTGCAGAGTTATAATAAGCATATCCCAATAAATCTTATAACAAAAATTAGGTTTCTACGTTACTTCATTTTAAAGTTATGAGCTATTTTGTAACACTGATTTCACTACCTATTCAAGAAAAACAGTTTCAGTAAAGAGCCACTGATGATGTCATCTCCTGAACTCACATGCAATCACAGAATGTGACAGGGATGTGCCATCTCAAATGTGGTGGGACAATCAATCTCAGAATGCGAGCAGGAACACTATTACACATCAAGGAATTTGGTGGGGACTGGCAATTTTGGAATAAAGTGGGATGCACCACAAAACTGAAATGGTGGGCCTTTAAAATTGGCCTCAAACATTTCAGACCTGATAAATCTTACGTGCTTAGCTTTACACAACTGCAAACTATAATAGAGCATTTTGATATAATTTAAAGTAGCCATAACATGATGTACCAAACAAAGAATCTAAGGAAGGAAAACTCAAAACCACAGGAGCAGACAGCAGCTATCTTCACTGCATAACAGTCAATTGATTTCAATGTCACACAACTATGTCACTGATGCTAATTGCTTCAGGAACTACATTCACCTATCTCTGCTAAACTGATAACTATGATTTTCATACAGTTATTAAGAACTCAGCTTCTGTACCACTGTAATGTTTTTAACGTCCCTGAAAAGTTAATATAAAGTTGTTTCTTACCAAAACAAATGTGTCATTTAACACAAAGAGTAGAATGTTATGTATGTTTGAAATAATGCCATTATAGCAGTTTAAAAGCACATATATCCACTACCTCTTGTTGTTCATGATTTATGACCTTTATAAACACATTAATGTCATATTTCCTTGTACGCTACACTATAGTATTTACATATATACATATCTAGATAGATAGATAGATAGATAGAGAGATAGATGATAGAAAGATGTTGCAAAAATGTTTTAATGCACCAGTTAGGGTTCAACTTACCACCACAAATGTAGGAAAATGTGGCACTGTTAGGGTTTCCAACCTAACTTCTGCCCAAAGCAGCTAAAGGACTAGACCACACAGGAAACAACAGGTAGCCAAAAGCAGGTAAAACAAACAACATACTACTGTTTCCAGATGACACTAATGCAGTAGGACATCTGGGACCTGTGTGAACAGATGCAGACATGCAGGGCCTTCTGGGCTCTGTACCAGGGAAAGAATCTGTCTGCCAGCAGAAGTGCAGGCCCTCGGGGCCCTGCACTTCTATGCAGTGACAGATGTCAATAATTTGTGTTGCTGTCTGGTGGGCTGCAGCTTAAATACAGACATGTGGCAAAAGATTCCATCTGCCAGCTGAAGTACAGAGCCCTCTGGCACACAAGTGCAGGGTTGCAGGGCCCTAAGCCAAGAAAACAGTTATTTTCTCTGCATGGTACTTGGCCCCATGTGGGCAACCCTGCACCTTCCTTCCAAGGCTGAGGGTGGTGTTGAATGGTAGCACCATCTCCCAAGTCTAGGTCCATCCAGCTTGCTCACTGACCTCAGTGCTGAACTCATCAAGCTGGTATGGGGTCACAAAATAGCATCTGCTGGGCCAAAGGCTCGCACTGCACACATTTCTTAGTCTTTTTTTTTTCAATTTTGACACTAAATTTTCAACATAGTTGTTTTATGACTCCCTTATAAACATGACATGTGTCATCTATAGAATACTGGGTGAAAAGTCATTTTGCACCACAAATGCAAAAAGTAATTTAGCCACGCTTTGAAAAAGTACACCTGTTACTTTTTAAGGTGGTGTGAGAGAAATGGAGGTGTTAAATGTTTTTAGTAAGCATACTGAAAATTACCAAAGTTATGAGCAATCAGAGAAAAATTACAAAGTGCAATCATAACATTTTATTTTTTAATATTTTGAACCCAAATTTTAAACATAGTCTTCTTATTACACTATGTCACTAAGCGTTGGTGAAAATTTTAAATCCTGCCCAAATGGTGATTTTGAAGAGTGACTGAGAAATCATCTTTAAAACTAGATTTGGAAAAAAAATCATCTGCTTTATTCATTGGGGGAGGCAAAGGGCCCTGCTGAAAGTTTAGTAGAAAAATACTGAAAATTAATGAAGTATTGGTGAATATTAAAATATTTAAATGCTTACTCATAACTTGGTCATTTGACTTTATTTTCCACAAATTTTCAGCATTGTTTCTTATGGCCCCAATTCATGTACCAGTAGGTGACAATTTCAAAACCTACCTGAAAGGTAATTCATGGAGGACAGTGAAATTACCTTTCTGGATAGATTTGTAAACTTTCTCCTATCTTGCTCATGAGGTGGGTCCAAAAGGCCATGTTGAGAATTTGGTGTAAAATATTTAAAATACAAAGTTATGTGTAAAAGTTTAAAATGCATTGATATACAATAATTGCACTTACTTTATTTTCTCATATCACAGTTGTGGTTACAGCAGGAGGATGTCTTTCAGGTCAGAGATAAGATCTACATCGTGGGACCATGTTTAGGTGAGTGAGGTATGTAGGTTAGTGGGTGGTGATTTAGGGTGAAGTGAGTTGGGCATGTGAGGAAGCAAAGATCAATGAGGGACCTGTTCTTCTTCTCAAGTTAGAGGACAGAAAACAAATGGCAAGGAAGGGCAGAATGGGGTTTGTAGATTGAACTAAGCAGATAGCTGGGGCAGGTGAAAACAACAAAAATGGCAGGGCAGAATGATGTTGGTGGTATTGAGCAGAGGGATGGTGTAAATAGGACTGAAACCAGAAGGTGGACAGGCAGAACAAGGAGGCAGTATAGTGCAGTAGTTTAAGGCTCTGAGCTGCAAACCTGGAGACCTGGGTTTGAATCCCACAGCCCCCACTTGCATACTGTGTGACCCTAAGCAAGTCACTTAACTTTCATGTGCTCCCAGGTCACACCTGTACAACAAGCTTCAGCTTAATGTGTCTCTTCTGGTTAAAAAAAAAAGGTTGGTGGTTTGCACTGAGCAGAAGGATGAAATGGGGTAGAAACAAATAAAAATAGCAGGGCAGAATGGGGTTGAATGGTGTTACTGAGCAGAGAGATGGAGTAGGTGGGATAGAAGACAAATGGCAGAGAAGGGCAGACTGTCACTGTTTTGCGTGCAGAGCTGAAAATTTCAGTTCATGACTTGAAAAATGGTTTCTCCCACTAAGCTGGGAATCCAGGATTTTGGGATCCCCAGGAAACATAATTCTGTCCCTAATATGAACAAACAAACACCAGAGTTTGGCTATATGAGTTCCTTTTAGCAAAGTGTAGGTGTTTGTTTTTCTAAATTTAATGATGTCTATGTATATTCCATTTGCTTTAATTTGAGGAAAAAGAAAAAAAAGATGGCAGCTGTCTCAACCTGAAAATGTTTTTTTTTCTCTGACAAGTCCTTAAGTGGTGTGAAATTCAAGCACTTGTGACACAAATGGTTGTGGTGGATGGCTGTGCCTCTGAATGCAGGGAGCCTTGGGAGCAAAATGGCTGAACTGCATTCACTGATGGCCGAAGGAGAGATGGACATGGCTGCCATCACAGAGATATTGGACACACTGAATCATGACTTGGACTGCTCTGTCTCTGGGTACAAGCTGTACAGCAAGGCTAAGAAGTGGGAAAAGGGAGAGGATGATTCCAGACATGAGGAAATGCATAACCTGTACACGGGAGGAGAGCGGATGAAGGACTGAGGTGCTGTGGTACAGGTACAATCAACAAAAGGAAAAAAGCCCAGGATAGGAGTGTTGTACAGCCACAGAACCAAAATAATGAGGAATTAGACAGGAACTCGGTCAAAACTGTGAAGATGGCCAGCAAGGGAAGTAGTGATCATGGTGAACTTCAGTCTACCTGGGGCAGCTTGGAAGATCCCTGCTGCCACCTTTTCCAGGACTCAGGCACAGCTGGATGTATTTCAGAGTGGGTTCATTACACAATGTGTCCTGGAGCCCACCAGGGAGAGGGTCATACTGGACCTGGTTCTGTTTAAGGGTGCCCTATGTCTGGGAGGTAGTGGTGGAAGCACTGTATGCAGGAAGCTTTCACCACAATGTGGTTCACCTGGACATGGGCAGGGAGAAGATTTAGAAAAACAAAGGTGCTAGATTTCAGATTGGCAGCCTACCTAAGATGGGGAGATCCTCTGAGGATTTCTTGCTGGGATCAGGAAGGAAATAGTTGTAGACCAGAAATGGGCCATTATCAAAGAGGTGCTCTTGGCAGCCTCTAATGAGCATGCCAAAAAAATAGCAAATATTCTAGATCCATTAAGCCCAGCTGATTTTATAGGTAGGTAGCCCAAGCAGTAAGGAGTAAGAAGACAGCCTTCAGGAAGTATAAATGAACACAGAGGAAAGAGAACAGAGAGAAGTACTTAACAAATACAAGAAAGGGAGGCAGGAAGAGCAGTACAACTGGCTAACGCTATGAGAGAGCTGCAGCTAGCAGAGAGGATGAAAATGTGGAAACAAGACTCCTTTTAGTACATCTCTGATTATGGTGACATTGTCTATGGTGGTGCACCTAAGTCCACCTGGCCAAACTGGATCCCCTCTTCCACTCATTCTACCATTTTGCCTTGGCCTGCCCTCCCTTACTCACCACTGTTCTCTATACTGCTTCCCCCCTTTGGTAGATCACCATCTAACCCACTGTGCCTCCTTCATTTTAAATTCTGGCTTGCTTCATTCCCTTATCTCAGTGAACTTCTCTCCCTGACTCCTCTTCTTACTCTCTCAGTAACTCAAGCTACCACTTCCTACTGCTCCACTCTCGTAAATTCCTTGCTGGACAGAATGCCTTCTTTTTCCACTTTCCTCATATCTGGAATGCTCTTCCCTAGCAATTCATTCTGCCTCCTCCAAACACTCTTTTTCCTTGCTACTTCAAGTCCACACTGCTCCTTCCTGCAAATGCCCATAGCCCAATGTCCTGCCTCCCCTTTCTGTTCCTATCCAGTGCCTGTCCCCAAGCCCCTACACCTCTCTGCACTTCCACTTTTTCCTCTACTAAAGTATTTCACCCTCTACACTCATCCTTTCCCCATCTCAGGACCTTCTTTCTACCCCCACCATTACCATCCTGCTCTCCCTCTCTCCTATCCTCTCCCTCTCTGTCTCCACCCCATTCTCACTACCTCCACTGCTACCTTAACACTATTCCCACTGTTCCAGAATCCACTTCCTCCTTCCCCACTAACTTCTCCACTCTCCTCCTCTGTATCCTATTCCTTTCACTTTGTTCTCCTCTACACCGCTGTACTTGTTTTTCCAACCCAAATCCATCTCCCTTCTCTTCTATCCCTCCACCTATCTTTCTTTCTTTCTTCCCTCCACCCTCCTATCTCTCTACCTCCCTCCCTCCTCTCTTTCCTCTTTCATATTCGACTCCAGTTTCTCCTCCCTGTTGGCCCCTTCTGATTTTATAACCACTTTCTACCATGTCCTGTTACTGATGTTTATTTATTTATTTATTTGTTTGTTTTGTTAACCAGGTAAGCCTCTAGACATCAAGTGCCTATTTTCCAGGTGCGACCGGGAGGGTTACAGATACATAAGAAACATAATACAGATTCGAGGTAACATACAGAAGCCACAGGCTTAAACAGAGTGGTGGTACAGCATATGGTACAACAGGCTTTAAATGGTTAAGTGGGCAGTATGGCAACAAGATACATACAGCATTGAGAGATAGAATAACATCAAATAACATCACGAAAGAGAATAACACCAAAATAAATGAAAGTACAAACATGTATTTGCATGACATGAAGCCTATCATGAGAGAGAATGAACATCAAATAATGCAGCTAGAAGCAGGTACTGATATGACAAAAGCACATCTGCAACAGGAGGTGGAAAGTGCCTATGCTGGTTATCAGAGATTAACAGTGGCCAGTGTTATAGCCAATGTGCGCCTGGTTACCCCACACCCTGATGTAATCAATTTATATTGTTATTAATTATGCCAATATGATACTGGGTATTACTACACATTGCTGGGCATTATCACTTTATCATATTACTGCACTTTTTAGTGATCATTATGTACTTATCTCTCCCCTCCCCAGGACATCTCTCAAAACAAGCTTTATGGCTCAGTTTGTCTTTACTGGTAAATCTCTTTTAATAAACACATAAAAGAAAAGGAGGATACCGAGAATGGGATAATAAGGTTGAAAAGGTGTGTAGTGGGTGGATGGTAGTGAGAAAGCAAAAGTGCTTAATAAGTGCTTCTGTTCAGTCTTCGCTAAGGAGAAGGATGGCTTAGTACCCAAGAGGAAGAAAAGGTGAGGAAACTGGGTGGGAGGGGTCACAGATGGGGATATTAAAATTGACAGGGTAAGAAAAGGCTTACCTGAAGGTAGACAAGTCCTCGGGTCCAGATGGCATACACCCAAAGATGCTGAAGGAGTTGGTGGATGTTAAGACAGATCACCTGGAATATCTGCTTGACACCTCTGAAGATATGGGAAGTACTCCTGGACTGGAGGACAGTGCACATAGTGCCGTTATATCAAGAGTGGGCTGAGGGACAACCCTGGTAACTATCCACTGGTCAGTCTGACCTTGATTGTGGGAAGATCATGGAAAACATAATGAAAGAAAGACTCATAAATGGGCTCCAAGCGGAGAGGCAGCATGGGTTCATGTAAGGCTGATCCTGCCAGACCAAACTGATTGATTTCTTCAACTGGGTAACTAGAACAGTAGACTTGGACCAAGCATTGGACATCCTGTACATAGACTTCAGTAAGATCTCGACTCTGTTCCCCTCAGGAGATTAATTAGGGAGCAGCAGGATATGGGGTAGGAGCAAAACCAGCTATGTGGGTTAGAAACTGGCTGCAAGACAAGATGTCAGAGGGTAGTGGTTGCAGGGTAATTCTCAGAGGTTAGACCAGTCACTACTTGGTCACACAGGGCTCTTTGCTCATGCCAGTGCTATATAACATCTTCATCAGCAATACTGCAGGTGTAATGAAAGGTAAGATATGCCTGTTTGTAGATGATACAAAGCTCTGTGGGAGAGTGAACAAAGAACAGGAGCGATTAGACATTAGAGAAGACCTAGACAAACTGGGCAGGTCATCAGGTATTTGTCAGCTGGAATGCCACATCAAAATATATAAGGTAATACACTTGGGGACAAGAAAAACACTGACTTGGAGGTGTGCAGTTACCAAGTCAGAGGAGGAAAAGATTTGGGTGTGGTCATTACAACTGACTAAAGCACTCCAGCACAAGAGTGGCTGCCAAAGTAAATTGGATGTTAGGCTGTATAACCACAGGTATAACCAGCAGGAAAACAGGTAATTTTAAAACTGTGCAGGTCACTGGTTTTGTCACATCTTGAATACAGTGTGCAGTGTTGGTGTCCTTGCCTAAAGAAAGACATCAACCTACTAGAAATGGTCCATGGGGGACAAACAAAATGATGCAGGGATGACATAGCAGACCATATGAGGAGAAACTCTGAGATCTCAACATGTACTTCCCAGGGAATAAAGAATGAGGGAGACATGATTGAAACCTTTAAATACCTAAGGAGTTCAATTCAGCTTGAGTGTCTCTTCAATCTTACTGGGAACAGGACCACTTGGGGTACTGCCTCAAGCAGGTGGGGAGAAATGAGACACTTTTTCACTGCCAGTGTAGAGGCAAAATGGAATGAGTTGCTGGAGGAAGTTGTCTCCCTCAAGAGTATGGACAGCTTCAAGAGAGGATGGGACAGAGTGCAAGCAAAGTTGCAATTGGGGGTGGGAGGACATTGATGTGAGAGAGGAATGGATAATGGGAGGGAGGCAGATCCCACAGCAGATACTGTGGAGGCTGCAGACTTGAAGAGACATGATAGACCTCAATGCCTTATTCTGCTGACTCAATTGTATATTAGTATGTTCATGTCATAGCAGAGGGTTATCCAAAAACCCTACTAAGCAGGCTCAGAAAAAATTGAAATTCATTTTAACTCTAGAACTGAGTAATATTTTTCAATGAAAGCTTTGAAGGAACTATCTTGGCTCAGGCCCTATTACTTGAAAGTTTGGGAAAACAAGTTCTCTACCATACTGTACGGTGCTGTAGGTAATAGCAAAAATATGAAATATGTATAGTTAAAAACTTAGATTTAGTGGAATAAATGACATTTTGTCTCAGAAATCACACAAGCTACCATCACAAAACTTCCATGGTCTCTGAGCTTGCCTCTGAGACAGTATGTCTACCAAATTTGGGGCAATTTGGCTGAACATTCCAAAGTAACTCAAGTGCAAAAATTAAGGCAACATTAAACACCTTACTGAGCCTTAACTATAGTGGTGCAACTGTGTCTGTATAATATACAGACAGTACATACTAGCTGTCTCTGAAACCTGGCTGAAGTCACATACCCTGTCATATGAGGTTGCAGTCCCTGACTACAATTTCTTCTGGAAGGACCAGGAGGGCAAAAAGGGGTAGGGTACTCATTTACACCAGGGATTCACTAGAAGTGACTCTAGGTCCCCTCCCTGCTCCTACCACACTGGTGGTGAGTCTGTTTGTTAGAATTAGTCAATATTTGTTAGAATTACCCTTGGCCATCCAAAACACTAACCATTGGCTGCCTCTACAACCCTCCTAAGTGTATCTACAATCCCTGGAGGCCATGACCAAGGCTCTTGTTAATGAGATCTCCTCGAAATCCTAATCCTGAGGACTTCAATCTCAACTGGGCCCATGACATGGAGCAGGCCCTCAGTGCCTCACTCCTAGATGCTAACTTGGAGCAAGTTATCACCAAAAAGATTAGGGCTAACTACAAAACTGGGAACCACACAACCCTTGACAGGCATCGTGTCTCATCCCTCTAACATTCTGGTGGTACTGGTATCATGGCAGATGCCTTGAGTGACCACTCACCTATCTTCTGTATTTGAAAGGATAGATTGTCCCGGGTTAGTCAAAGGCTACTCACCACTAGAGACTACTCCAAATTGGTGGACATCTTCAATGAGTACCTTAGCAACCTTGACTGGAGCCCATTCAGCTCCTCCTAACCCTGAATATAGCCCTGGAGTACTTCCAGAACTCCTTCATCTACGCAGCCAACCTATTTGTCCCACTTAGAAAACTCCAGGCCAAAGGCAGCTGCCACAATGGATCACCCCAGAGCTCAAATCTCTGATGGTGAGTCATGACAAGACATGGAAGAAGTACAAAATGCTGCCCTGCCTGCTGACCTAGTGTCCAATAAAACCCTAAGGAACCAGTACAAATGTACTACTAAGAAGGCAAAATGGACCATGTCAAACACATCCAGCAAACTTACCTTGCTGACCCTAAATCCTTTTGGTCCCACACCAATGATCTTATAAAAGGCAATGGCAAATCTGCCTTAGGACCATAGATGTCAATGGCCAGATGCTTAATAACTGTCTTGATATTGCATCTGCCTTCAATGGGCATTTCACTAACCTGAAGAACTATAAAATCAGGCTCCCACCCCACCCTCCTATGAGCCCCTGGGCCAGGAGGTGTCTTGTTGTCTTGGCTACTCTTTCACCAGAGGTGTTAAGGCCAAGAGGTGCTTCACCTCATCAAGACCATCAAAGCCAAAGGCCCTGGAGGACCTGATGGCCTCAACCTAAGGCTGCTAAAGACTGTGGTACCTGCTATCACATTACCTGTTACTTGGTTAATCAATGGATCCCTACTCAAAGGATCCATTCCCCATACCTGGAAGCAGGCCTATGTGGTCCCTATCCACAAGGGAGGTCCCAGGAACCCACTGGCAACTACAGACCAATCTTGCTTCTCTGTGCCCTGGCCAAGATACAGAAAGGTTAGACTACAACCAACTATGTGACTACCTTCAAACCAACCAGTTGCTAGTCCCTACTCAACATGGCTTTAGGTGGAATCATGGTACTGATACTGCCCTCATCAAATCATCAGTTAATGTACTAGGTGCAATGGATAAAGAATTCCCCACAAGGTCAGTGTTTATCAGTCTGTCCAAGGCCTTGACCTAGTGGACCACAAACTCCTCCTAACCAAGCTGGCCACAATTGGCCTTGACCAGCACTCCCTTACCTGGTTCAACAACTACCTTCTTGGCCACTCCCAGGGTGTCAGGTGGAAATGTGTGTTATCTGATCCACTTCCCTAAGGGGGGTACCCAAGGTTCCATATGGGGCCCCTCCTCTTCTCCTATTCTTCAACAACCTGAGTAACCACTGTGGGGACAGCTCTGTTATCCAATATGCAGACAACGCTGTTATTTACAGATCTTTGCACAACCCAGCTGAACTGGGACCCCAACTCCAGGCTGACTTTACTGAGCTGGAAGCCTGGCTCACTGAGAACAGGCTGGTCTTAAACACTTACAAGACCAAGACTATGGTTTTGGACAAAGAACCCTAGGCCTCAACAGGAATTCCTTACTCCCATTGACCTCCTCATCCAGTGGCTGCATAAAGGTGGTGAGCTCCCTCAAATACCTGGGATTAACTCTGGACCAGGACTTTACCCTGAAATTTCACATGGATCAGGTAACAAAAACAGTGCACGAAGACCTTGCCTGCTGTACCATCTGAATGATCAGCTCATCCCGAGGCCAGGATAACCATCGCCAACAGCATTCTCCTCCCTACTCTGACCTTTGCTGCCTGTGTTTTCATCGAATGGCAAAACAGGAGCTTAACTCATTGTCTCCAAGCAGGCGCCTGTAGTCGTCAGTAAAATATACTATGGTGTGTCCTGTCCTGGGGATGTCTGCAGAGTGGCTACTGACTCCCAGTGTGCCCTTGTAACGTCTGGAGAAGTCACTTATATATTTTAATATATAGTGTAACAGAATATAATATGTATTTGATTGCATAGCACCGTTGGAAGGTAATTTTATGCTGAACAACTTTGCCACTGATATTTTTATATATCATGTATACTTTAGGAGTTATTCGCATTTGTTTATGGTATGGTGTGTATGGCTTATGTTGCCTGTTTCAGTGAAAAATAGTTTTTATTTGCTGTTTCAACCAGCATAGGAAAAAAATATATTATTATTTGCATACCACCATTGGAAAGGTAATTTTATGCTGAATAACCTAGCCGCTCATACTTTATTTCTAGCACTTACGGTTTTGAGCTATTAGGATTTGTTTGTGGATGCCGACTATAGCTTTATTTTGCTTAGAAAGGCCCAGGATTTACTGTTAACAGTATACAGGAGACAAGTGGTGCAACTTCAGAGAGCTCCTTGTGGAGGCAATGAGTTAAGAGGCTTAAAGTTCTATTTAATAAGGTAGTCCAATTTGCCTTTCGGTCTCAGAAACATGACACCATTGTGAAGCTCTTGCTTCCTACATTGGCCTTCCCTGGATGGTCACTTCAATACCCCTTGCTGTGCAATGCATACAAGCTCCTACACAGCCACCCCTGACTGCCTGCCCAGTCTCCTGGTTCTCAAATGCTCAGCAAGGCTTATCTGTACCTCTGGAGAAACTTCCTGGATGAATCTAGTGTGATGACCACAGCTGGCGGCAAACTTTGCCACTGCCACCCCCTCCTGTGGAACAAGCTCCCTCTCCACCTACAGGATGCCTCCTCCTTGGAATGTCCTGGAAAGGGCTCCACACTCACTTACTAGTTGCCAGTGTCTGCTCCTGCCATTGAGTGGAAAACCACTCTACTCATGCACCCATGCAATTATCTTTTCAGTACTTAACCATCCTCTGCCCACATTCCCTGTTGCCCTCCTAACTCTGGGAATTGCCTCCTTATTCCTCTGCACCAGCCAGAACCAATCTTACTACAACCTCTTATTCATGAATGTTCTGCACACTTGGGCTCTGACAACTTCCTTCCTGATTGTTACTCACCACCAGTGTAGTGTAACTAATTCTTCTGGTGTCCTGGCCAGATAGTAACTGGAATGTTTGGGCCCCCACTGGTCTCATGTCAACCCTAATGTACTGTGTGTTGAGTACTCTTCTGTATTTATGTACTATGTTCCTTCTACATTGCTGTATTTGTCTCCTTTTAGAACTAATTTTGGGTCACCCAGAAAAAGGGACCTCCGGGCTCAGTGGGCCTACCCAGTCATCAAAATTGAATAAATAAAATAAATAAATAAAATATACAGTACTATATATATATTGTATGTGTGATTATAGGGATACATTACTACACTCCTATAGGTAGGGTTGAGTGGGTGCTCAATGTTAAACCCTGTCTTTGCATCTTACTAATGTGGCATTGTTTAATGGAATTTGCTTAAAATTTGCATGCAAAAACAGGCTGGCATAGTATTAAAATGTTTAGAGTTTCATGATGGCACCTTGTGCAGTTTATGAGATCTGGATACCCTTAATTTTATAAAAGGTCACTTTTTCCCTATAATTAGCACATGGTCTTTTGCTCACACCAACACCTAGATGGAATGGAAATTTTCAAGAAACTTTCAGAGTAGGTGCATTCTATGCCTAGGTAGTGTCCTGCAAAGGTTTCATGAAAAATATTAAACTGTTTCAGAGTTATAAGAATGTTAATATTTTTTCTGAGCATGCTCAGTAGGGTTTTGGATAACCCTCTGATACAAACTAAAATTTTTTGGTTGTGAGAGCATTTTCTGTTTGCATCATTAATCTGTCACAAACCAAAGGACTCTCACAAACCAAAACTTTTTTCTTTTTGAAGGCCACTATCTCTTTTTTCCATCCAGCTAAAAGACATGGAAAATACATAAACATGATGTAGTTTTAAAAATCTAACAGCTAAACCTAGCTAAACGGGACCTATTTAGCCAGATTCTGTTTTCTTTTTTTAAATAATGCTAGAAATGTATTTTCTGGGTACACCAAATTTAATTCAGGGTTCCCATCATAGTGAGTGGAGCCATTCACACTTGTTTTCTGTATGAGAACAACAGGACTTTCTTAATTAGTGTAGCCACAGCTGGAGTCATGTGCAGCTGGTTAGTGCAATCGGAACAGTATTCTGGGTGGTCTGGGTTCAAGTCCCAGCTGATGCACTACTTCTTTCTCACCTCTTTTTGTGTGTGTTCCATAAATATGCATTCCACACTCCTGTGTGATTGTTACAAGTAAATATTTGTGTTGGCATTGGGTTGTACATTTGAGAAAAGTAATGTGCTTGGGGACAGTCCAGGTTTCACTTGTCTCAGTGTGCAGCTGGTTAGCACAATTGGAATGGTATTCCGGGAGGCCTGGTTTCAAGTCCCAGCTGAGGCATTTACTTTTTCTCACTTCTGTTTGTATCTGTTCCACACATATGCACACCACACTCCTGTGTGATTGCTACAAGTAAATATTTGTGTTGCCATTGGGTTGCGCATTTGAGAAGAGTAATGTGCTTGGTTACAGCCCAGGTTCCAGTTATCTCAGTGGTGCAGCTGGTTAGCACAATCAGAATGGTATTTTGGGCAGCCTGGGTTCAAGTTCCAACTGAGGCACTTACTTCTTCCTCACCTCTGTTTGTATGAATTTCAGAGGATTGAGGCTGCTACTTCAAATGCCCGGTCCCTGAAGATTTTAACCTTGCATGGGGAACTCCTGGAGGGCCTGTCCAGATGATTTGAGCGAGTGAGATGGGGTGTATGGATGCAAGAGCTCCTTAAGATGCCCCAGACCCAAGCTGGTGACCTGGGTTCAGGAATGAGCTTGGGCTACCTGAGGTCAGCAGGGGAGAGGAGATTAAGCCATCCCACTCACTGACTGCCCTCTGGCAGTGGTTGGAGGGCAGTACAGACTGGGAGGCTAGAAGCCAGCATCTCTGCAACAGCAGGGAGGGGGAACAGGAGAAATGGAAAAATTGAGCCTGACAAGCTCGATGATGGATGGCCTGCTGCCCCTGGGAGTTGTCCCAGAGTCTGGATTGGGTCTCTGGGGAAGGTAGAAGCTGTCAACCTTTCTCCTGCCCCACCACAGGGGCAATCCATGGGGAACTTCCAGGGTGGCCTAGTACAGCAGCACCAGAGCCAGAAAGAGAGTCATTCCATTCATAGGGCCAAAGTCCTGCCAGGGGTCAGAAGGTGCTAAAGAAAACAAAAAGATAGCCAGACCTATCCCATGTAGGTCCTTGTAGATCAAAGACCTACTTTAAAGGTGATGTACCAGTACATTGGCAGCCAATGCAGTTCTTGCAGCACTGGTATAATATGGCTAAATCCTGAAATGTCCAGTCAACAACTGGGCGTAGCATTCTGCAAAAGCTGCAGGCACCACAATGCACCTCCTCTGGCCCTGAGGTAGAGTTCTTTACAGTAGTCAAGCCTCAAGGTGATGAAGGCATGTACCAGCATGGCCAGGTTTTTGGGGAAATAAGGGACTTAATTCAGGTGATGTTCAGAGATGGTAAAACCCAAGTCCTGTGCCACAGAATGTAAAGGTTATTTCAGGATATGTTTATTTTCTTATACTGCATAATGTGCTGGGTTTTATTGTATTTTTTTATTTGTACTTGATTTTCTTTCCAGCCTTGTGATGGTTTGTTTGCTTTAATACCTGGACCTGTTTGTTTATTTTACACAGGTAGCACATGTGTGTCAGGAGAGCTTGAAAGAGTTCCACAATTTTTTTTAGATTGGGGGCACACATGGGTACCTGGTTCAAATTATCAAAGAAAGTAATTTACAGTGATTAAAATAAAGAAATTCTGTTTTCAAGACTTGAAATTCTGGGAATGCGCTGGTAATTGTAAGTCTAATTTACGTTTTATACTAGTATTCTACTGTCATTCTTTTAGTATGGGTATAAATAAGCAGACTAAAAGAAGGCTTGATATCATAGCATTAAATAAAGCAAACTGAAATAGTACAGAACACAGTTATAAGAAAAATACAAGTTTTACAGATTTATTAAACATAAAATTACATGAAAAATACACATTTTGAAGATTTATTGATGTGGTGTAAAATGTCAAATTCCATGAGATTCTTTGTTTTTACTGGTGTTCAGACAGTCCAAATTCAAGAAGTTTACTAGGTTTTCTGGTAAAATCAAAACCAGTTGCCTTGAAAATAATCAGTAATTTGTGATGATTTTTAAACAGCAGCCACGTGCATCCAGGACTGGGCAATAAGCTTGATGGTTGTAACAACGCAGTGCTTGGGCGATTTTTTATCTAATTTTGTATTGCTTAAGTTTTGTTGCTGGCAGGACAAGTTTGTCTCCAAACCCTCCAAACAAACGTGACTGTTCTCCGTTGTAAACTTTTTTTTTAACAGTGAATTTTTTCAGGCACTGCAAACATTTTCAGCAAGTATACATAATCAGCTTGTGTGCCCATCATCCCATCCCTTGATCAAGTATGCAATAAAGAGTGAATTGTTACTGTTTGGTGGTGGTGGGGTCACATGGGATACCTGTTTAAAATAGTCATGCCCATCAGCCTACCCCTTGACCACATATGCAACAAGGAATGAGTTGTAATTGTTTGGTGGTGGGGGCCTCACATGGGCTGCCAGCTTAAAATGATTAGATTGAGCACCAGATGGTTTTAAACCAACAAAACCAATAGGAACCCTTAAGAAAGCAGCTGGTGCTCTGAATGCACATGGGAAGTTATGTTTAGAGGAGTTTGGTGGCACTGACTGTTTGGATTTTAACATGAAGAACAAGGAAATTTTTTTAATAGTTTCCTAGGTGCAGGCATTCTTTTTTCTGTATTTGGTTTTAAACCAGTAGCCCGTGTGCATCCAGGATTGCACGTTAAGTTTGATGGCATTACACCAGCAACATCTGAGCAAAGTGTTTTTAGTCAAATGTTGTATTGCTTGAGTTTGTGTAACCAGCTGGCTATGTGTGTCTACACCCTCCACCAAAAATTGTTATTGTTTTCTATTTCATATTTGTTTTCTTTTTTGTGTGTGAACATTTTCTGACACTGCAAACATTTTCCAGCCAGTATGCACATGTGGCTTGTGTGCCCATTGGTCTACCTGTTGACCAAGAATATAACAAACATCAAACTGCAATTGTTTGGTGGTGTGTGATGGTGGCTAATATGAGCTACAGTACCTATTTGAAATGATCAGTAATATTAAGCACTGAATGGTTTTAAATCAGTAGCTCATGTGTGTCCAGGACTGGGAATTAAGTTTGATGGTTTTAAACTGGCAGTAGAGGTGTCTGACATATTTCTCCACCTTAGAGGAACTTTCACAAACTTCTGCAACCTTCGTGGAAGTTTATGAACTTCCATCTCTGGCAGATCTGAAAACTTCCAAAGGCTTTGGGTGAAATTTTGCCCTGTTCCACTCACCTATAGGCAGAAACCATGGAAGAAAAAAGTTGCCTGATGCCCAGTGCCACCACCCCCAAGCCCTGCCCAAAATAAAAATAATAATCCCTGGTGGTTAGTGGTCCCCTCCCTCCATCTGATCACCCACTCCACATTTAAACAAAAAAATCCCAGACATTTAAACAAAAAATCCCCAGAGTACCTCGTGGCAGGTGGTCCCTCTCCCCACCAGATCAACCACCTCATATTTACACAAAAAGTCACCTGAATCCCTGGTGGCTAGTGGTCCCTTCTTCCACCTGATTACTCATCCTATATTTAAAACAAAATCCCTGTAATCCTGGTGGATAACAGTTCCTCTCCCACCCAAATACTTGACCCATATTTAAAAAGAAATCTCAGAATCCCTGGTGCCTAGCAGTCCCTCCCTCCACCTGATCACCCACTTGACCAGTCCATAACATCATGCATGGTTTCCAGTGTAACCCCTCAATCCCAATTCCCTGCCATATAGTAAAAAAAAAACTTTCTCCATGGGGTCATGGATCTCCGTCCCCAATCCCCAGTACCTGAATTAACATTTTATGCCCTGGTGGTCTAGTACCCCCCACTCCTGCAGGCAGTGTCATACCACCCCGCATCCCCACATCCCAAACCCGAGGCAGGCGATTGGTACAGCCCTCCTCTCCGGCTCCACAGCTAGCAGCCCACTGATCTTTCAATGAATGAGTGCATGCTTAAGCACAAGCTCATTCATTGACAATCATTGGGCTGCTGTGCTCTGAGAGAGAGGAGGGTTGTGCCAGTGGCTTGTTTGGGTTTGGGATGGGGGTGGGGTAGTGGCATTGCCTGCCCTGGGAGGGACTGCTAGCAACCAGGGAAGAACTGTATATTTATAATTCATCAGTGGCGATCTGTGACCAGTGTGTGTGGGGGTATTAGAACCTCTGGTGCAGCCATTGATCCGGTGGGGGAGAGCCCTACAATTGGGTGTGGAGCTCTTACCACTGACTGTTCACTTTGAAAAATACAAGCTCTATAGAATAGCAACCTCAACACTGGGGATCACCTGAGTGAGGCTCAAGAGAGTATCACATGGTAAAGAGAAAAGAACTCAGGGAACAAGTCCACCCTGCCACAGGAAATGGTGATGAGAATGGAGAGCTTCTTTCAAGAGTATTCCCACCACTGCCTCACAAAAATATTTTACAAAAGAACCCGAAAACAAGGTGGTATCTCAATAAACTCCTTCACTGTCTTCACCACAAATTCTGCCAACAGGACCTAAACACACCATTAGGAGCTAGGAGACTTGAACACTCCATTTAAAGAATATAAACCTGCCATGGAAGCAAAAACAGGAGAATTGTCTGTGTGAATATTGCATGAATTCTTCACTGAATCTTAAGGCATTGAATTTTATTGCAAATACATTTATTTAATTATTTATTTGTTTCTGATAACCAGGTAAGTGCACTAGATATAGAAATGCCTATTATCATGCATGATCCAGGAAAGTATCAATGAGACAGTCAAAAGTACAGATAAAATAGTATACAGAACAAGCAGTGGTACACACAGTGTTAGTCAAAACATTTCAGCAATATTGCAAGCAAGATAAAGGCAACATGCACAGCAAAACAGACCTGAGATAAACATATTTTAGACAATGTATACCTAACCAAGATTTCAGATAGAATTAAAATTTTTGTTGACTAACAAGCTGCAAAGATTTGATTGTGTACTGGGCTGTAGAACAAATAATTGTCCAAACGCACCATGTGAAAAGTTCTACAAGTTGGACTGTGTGGAGAAAATGTGCGACTAATGCAACACAAACACATTTTGGCAAATCAGTAGAGGAACAAATCAAAGGACATGGACAAGAAAAGTAATAACATGGCAGTAATGAGAGAGCATAAATGTAATTTGAGGCATCAATGGCATACAGGTGCGACAGACATGAAAAATATTAAAATAAATGCTCAACAGTGCAACAGCTTGTGGAGGTAATAAAAGAAGAGTTTTGTTTCAGGATCAGAACCGACATGTGGCAGCATGGCAACAACGTCAGTTGTCAGGATTCACACCCAAGGGATGGGTGGTGATGGTGGTGCACACTGAACAGAACTACACACCATAAATTCCTGGATGAAGTGCACCATGAATGAGACACAGTTCACCTTGTGGTAAGCTACTACAGGTGGGTGACAGAACAGTCACAGAGTCATTGGTGTTCATATTCAGTAATCTGAAATAGGACCAACATGCTGTGCATCATTTTGTTCAAATGGTAAATGCACAGCAAATAAATGTCTGCCCTTTTAACACCATTAAATAGGTGTACTTCACAGACAGCTGCAGGAGCTAGTTCAAATCAAAATGGTCATTTTATGAGATTTTGTTGGCATACAGAGTATGGATTTCAATCCAGCATGCTTTTCTGGATCACAAAATTGAAAGGAACCTCAGGATGTGAAATCTGCTGCAACCAGAGAAGTACAGTCACCGCAAGCCATAATTAGAATGGCAAAGACCTCTACTAATACTGCCATGATCGACTGACAAGAGATCCTGCCACTGAAGGATGCAGCCACTTCAGACAGACATTTTCTGGGTCGATGAAAACCAGATACAGTAAAAGAGACAAGAAGGGATACAAAAGTGGTACCCAGAAAATGCCAGATAGAGATTATGAAGTCTTTGGTGGCCTGTGTGATGGTAACAAGAAACTTCACATGTTTTTGCACACCCTGTGCTGGGGTGGGTGAATGTTGGAATTCCACTTTTGTGAAACCTCAGCAAAATTTTGGAAATATCAGAACTGTCACCATTGGTGTTACTGGGATTTTCTGTGGATTTTCACCGAGTTCTGCAGACTTTTTGTGAACTGTGGAAAAATGCATATAAACTGTGGAATTTATTCTATCCACAGTTTAATGAATGGTCAGTGAATTGTGCATGCTTGTACAACCATGCGGTCATTCACTGACAATCCAGTGGGTCACCGTAGTGGAGGAAAGAGGGGGGCTGGCTACACCAGTGACCTGCTCAGGGGCAGGGTGGAGGGATCAGGGTACTGGCAGGTGAACTGTCAGAGTGGGGGGTGGGGATCCACTAGGCATGAGGGAATTGGGATTACTTTTTATAAAGGATCTGGGATGGGGGGTCCACTAGACACCAGGGAATACTGTGAATAGAGGGGATGAGTCAGTGGAATGCTGGCTGTTTTTTTGGATTAAGGAATCAAGGATAAGGAGTGGGGTCCACTAGACACCAACAAAATAAAATGATTTGGGGGCCTTGATTGGTGGGTAGGGGCACTAGACACCAGGAGGGTCCAAGGGAGGGATTGGAGGTATTTATTTATTTACTGGGACCCCTGATCAGTGGGGGTGGATTAACGAATTAAACTGTGGTTCAAAAAGCCTCAGAACTGACCACTGGCAATGATCCATTCTGAGGATTTTTTCCCGCAGTTTAATAAATGAACCTGCAGTTTGTATACTTATTCTGCAGTTTTAAGGTAGAATGTCCATGGAAGTTGTGAAATGATTTCTGAACTTTTACAGAAGTGAAATTTGCACTTTTGCATTAATTCTGCTTGGGAATTTGTTTCGCACACCCCTACCCCAAAAGCAAAGAAGATGGTCCTTGTAAAAACTAGAGTCATGTGGAAGCCTGGATGATGAAGAAATTAATGGTTAGCTGCATTTTCCCAGTTGCAACAGATCCCAACACCACAATGCCCACTGGTAACTATGGTGCTCCTGCTGACTCCACAGCATTTAATGTTGTGCCAAGACTGACACACTCCACAGCCTCCCATGCTGACCCTGATCCTAGTGACTCAATGGCCTCAATGTTGATCCTGCTCCTTCTGATGCCTCAACAGCAGCCACCACAGGCAATGATTTTGAAGCTTTGTCAGATGCAGTTATGTCCAATGATGCTCAAGTGCATGTCACATAAACTGAATGCAAAGCTCCAACTCCGATTACATGTGGGTCCATCATCATCCAGTATCTCCCAATTATAAAAAAAATAATAACATTTTAGACCCAGAAATAGTACAGATAATTAATATGCTGATTACTATGCAAATGAATTTACACTGGACAACTAATGTAATAAAATATCTCTGGTTGCTACCTGGCGTGGTACTTGCGTACCTATATTATGACTACTGTGATCTACCTATTACCAAGCGTGTACCACTAGTGAATGCCTGTAACATTGATTACTTTTAATCTAAGCATTATGTACTGTACTGTTTTGTTTGCTGTGCTGTATTGCTTTCTTGATAGGTGCTTTTATAAATGAGTCTTTGACTCAAAGGTCTGTAAACCAATGATCTAATAAATAAAATTAATAAACTGCTGTGAATGCCATAAAAAATAGTAGTTTGTGAAGTTCCTGCAACAGTGGAGTGCTATTACTTGGCCACTGCATCAGGACAATGACTGTGTAACAAGAAAAATAATTTCTTATGAACCACCATCATTATACAGACTGAAGAACTAAAAAATCTCTGAAAAGTTCAGAAAGCTACAATAAAATGGAACTAAATGGACTCCCTCAGCTTTCTAGTGTACTGTAGTGAATGTTATGGTGGACTTTAATGAAAATATTACAATTCTCATTTAATGAAAATATTACTATTCTCATTTTAAGGCTGCAGTGGGTGGAGTACTGCAAACTTCTTGCATTCAGAAAAAGGACTCCTGCATTCCTTGAGAATGCACAACATGCTAGAGTGACAAAAAGTTGCCCCACCTCAGACCCCTCCGTGCTCATACTTTTGTTTTGAAAGAGCTAATGTAATCAATTTTGTTAGCCCCAGTATGCTGACTGGAGTAATCAAATACCATGGAGTTTCAAAAATTATATTACGATGTATCAGCACAGTGCACAAGACAGAAAAGGGACATGTAATTCAGTGCACTCTGTGACACTTACAGTACATGTTGCTTACGGGTGAGCCAGAGAGAGAGAGAGAGACAGAGAGACAGCATGCTGCAGGGAGTAAGAGAGATAGATGGGAAAGTGAAGAGCAGGGTGGGTTGCCATTGAGCAGGTATGTCTTGTGTGATGTACAGCCAAGATTGGGCAAAATAGTGTTCTGTGGTGTTCTGCAGTCCTTTGCAAGTTGTTCAAGCAGCAGAGCAACTGCCCTCTCTAGTACCTTGACTAATGCACTCTGATAAATTACTGCTTCCTTAGCATTATCCAGCCTATCATCCACTTTATCATTGTACCATCCGGCACATTTATCAGCTAATCACTCTTCCATTGTTTAATGTCATGTGAGGAGAACAAGCAGTACTTTACGTTTCAGCCAAGTGGCAACAACTCTTGAACCAAGTGCTATGGCAGACCTAAAATAGCATCTGAAGCTGTGATTTTGCAACTGTTTCATTTTGTCACTTATACTCACTATTTGTTTAAATACTTATGCTTTCAAAATTAGTGTCCGTATTTACTAAGTTTGATCTTGTGTGATGAGATATCAGTTTTGTGAAGATTGCAAGAAATTATTAGCAATTCAGTATTCCAAGTGGGAAAAAAGTCACAGCCTTGGCAATGCCTTTACTTTTGACTTGTGCTCAATTCTCACTAAGTTCCCAACAGACACAAAAAGACAGCTTGTACAATCTACATTCCTCCTCATTAATTGACTATCAACTTTATTTATGGCCATTGTCCTGTCTCGCACCTGCAAAACTGGACGTACTGTACCACAGAGTGTTGAGATTTATAACTGGTCTTCCACCCTCCACACATCACTGCTTTCTATATGCAGCCATAGGGTGGCCTTCCCTTCAATACAGGTGGTATAAAAACGCAGCCCTTGATGCTCGAGCCCTTACTAACAAACTCCCACAATACGCCGCCGACTGTCTCCCCTGAGTCCGATCAGTATTCTATGTGCCTTAAGAAATCACTCGCTGGTTTCCTGAAAGTCCCAAGGACCAACACTCACTTTGAAGGGCTGCCATAAGCTATGCCTTGCCTATGATCTGGAATAGGATGCAAAGATCGTTGAGACTCAGCTCCCTGTCAGTATTGCCATGTTCAAGACACTCGATGACAAAATGTTTGCGAAATCTGTAATTGCTACTGTTGTTCCTAGCAGCCTGTTTGCTGCTTTCTTCCCACCTACACTAGTCCCAGTTGGTGACCCCAGTCCCCTCTGCTGCTATTGCCCACCCATCCTTCACTTGCCTCTTGCCCTTAACATCCTTTTTCACCCTTTTCTTTTCTACCCCCGCCACATAAGACTGAGACCCAGACAACGCTTGTGCACCTCCATAACTTAGAGTCTCCCACTCAGGCCTACAATTTGCTGCTGATGGCCAAGAATATAAACAATCTTCGTTCTCTCCTATGGTTTGTATATAACAACAATACACATCAGGCTTCCTGGGTGCTGGTTATATCATGTTACTGTTATTTTATGTAAGTATTATTTGTATATGTGCCCTTGGAATGTTTAGATTCTGCTCCTATCATTATTGTAATTGTCTTGTTCATTTTGTATTATACATACCTTAACTGTGATGAACAATTGTCCCTGCCAACTGCAGGTCCATCTTGTAAATGAGCTTGCTCAATGGTAATTGCCTGGAAAAATAAAAATTTGATTGATTGATTGACTGAGTCACTGATTTGGAGTTCCTGCAGCAAACAAAGCCAGCCCTCCTTGAAACCAACTGGGAATAATAAAGAAAACATTCATTCAGGAAAACTGAGCACTCAACACCATTCAAAGAATCATGGATGCCTGGATTATAATGCTTGATCGTTTACTGTGTGTAGAGAAAAGAAGATTAAAAGAGGCAACACTGCATACACACTCGATGATGCATTTCACATTTACAGTGAGAACGCATTGGAAATGTAAAAGTGTCAGATGAGTTGTGGATCCAGAAGAAGAATCCAGAATAAACTCTTAATCTGCTTTTGGATGCACTCAGTAAAGGACTAAACACTACAGCTCAGGCATTCATGATTCTGACAGGTGGTGAGTGAGCTGTTTTCTAAATAAATCTGCAGTCACTAACAGCAGCACCTGGTTCCCTGTGTGCCACTGACTGGTTCAAACATTCAGAGTTCACTGGACACAGCTTTTTCCTATCTTCTGCAGGCACTGCATTTGAAATGTTCCATGTACACCATATACAGAATGCTGGCAGAGTGAGGGGGACCAGACATTTTAGAAACATTCTGATTTAAGCTGTGATGATGGATGGAACATAGCCTTACTTATTTCAGCCCAATTTATGGTGTGCTTGGCAAGGACTGAAGCTAAGCTACTTAGCTACTGCTATGGATTATGCTATTTTACACTGACAGTTGTTTTTTTTTTTAACATTTGCAGATTTGCACATTTTATGAAATAAAGAAGGTATGAAATGAATAAAGTTCTGTTCCTTCTGTTATAAAACTGCATATGAGCAGCAAAGTCTCAAGTTGGTGCTGGTCCCTATTCTGCCTGCATTATGTGTATTTTCACTACTTATCACCAGCAGAGTTTTTCCCTGTTTTTTTTTTTTTTAATTTTTACTAACATACTAACATACTAAAATGCCAGCAGAATAGGCCTAATGGTCTTTCGTGTTCAGCTGCTTGGTCAGCCCCACCCTGGGTGCTGACCTTGCTGTCCCCCTTGCCTTCTGGCTTCTCCTTCCCAGTTCCGGATATTCTTGCTGCATTGGATTTTGCTTCCTGAACCCTTCCCTGTACCTGTCCCACCCTCTTGAACCCTCCACTGTCTCTGCCTCCACCAGCCCCCTAGGTAGTGCATTCCATGGCTCTACCACCCCTCAGTGAAGTAGCACCTCCTCCTTTCTCCCTGAATCTTCCCTCCAGCTTCCACCCATGCCCTCTAATGGCCCCCTCCTCCTTCCTTCAAGCACCTCACTGTTCCTCCCCATTTACCCTCTTCATGTACCTGAAGACCTCTATCATGTCCCCCGGTCCTTCTCTCTTCCAAAGTGTATATATTTAGCTCCTTCGAGCCTCTCTCATAGGTCCTGTCCCCAAGCCCCAAATCATTTTGGTTGCCCTCCTCTGGACCCTCTCCAGGAGGTTAATATCCTCTTTAAGTGTGGCCTGAGAGGTCCTGTTTATTTTTCCTTTGTTTTATCCTGTAATAAGAAAAACAACCATCAATGTCTTTTGCACCATTTCTGGTACACCCCACCACCAAGCCCTTACTCAAACATTGGGGTCCAATGCCCCAATCCTCTGTGGACTGCAGATACATATTCACTCTTCAAAGCTGAACAACACACTAAAGAAACAGGCATGCTTCTCAATGTATTACAATGGGGTTTGAACTTAGAGGCATAACTTGGGCATTTTGCATATTTTTGGCCCGCATTTTCAGCATTCCTACTTTGGGATCCCATCTCATGAACAATATCACTGTCCTTAGGTAAATCTGTCCCAAAGGTGATTTTGCAGTCCCTGTGTAAAATCATCTTTGAGCAGGAGTTGAACATTTTCTCTGCCCTTCCGCATGAGGTGGGTCATAAGAATGCTATGTAGAAAATGTGATGTAAAAATATTAAATAACACAAAGTTATGAGTCTACATTCAATTTTGCAAATGCAGCCTCATAACTTTGGTAATTTTCAATATCTGTACCCCAAATTTACAACATAGCTACATTCTCTCCAGCACCTCATGAATGTGGCAGCTGTCATTTTTCAAATCCTGCCCTAAATTTTATTTTTTTACATTTTGAAAGGTGATTTAATGGTCCCTGTCCAAAATCACCTTTCAGGTAGGAGTTGAACATTTTCTTTGTCCTTGTTCATAAGGTGGAGTCATAAGAAGGTTATGTTGGAAATCTGTTGCAAAAATATTAAAACTCAACAATGTTATGAACCCAGCGATGACTTTTTGCAAATGAAGGCTTGTACGTTTTGTAATATTCAATATTTTTACCCCAAATTTTCAACATAGCCATTTCTTTACAGCACCTCCTGAATGTGGCAGCTGTCATGTTTCAACTCCTGCCCAAAATGCGGTTATCGTCTCCGAATTGATTTTGCAGTCCATGTGCAAAATCATCTTCAATCAATCAATCAATCTTTATTTTACCAGGGAAGCACCATTTAGTTTTCTCATTTACAAGGTGGACTTTTAAGCCATGAGTTGAACATTTTCTCTGCCAATCTTCATGTTCAGGACCTTGGTGTTCCATTTTACTGGTAACACAGGTCAAAATCATGGAATCCTGCTTGGTTTGTGGAATTTGAATTCTTGTACCAGTGCCTCATGGAAATTGCATTTCACTGCACAGAATCCCTAAGATTTCAGCATCTTTACATTTACATTTTTTTATTTTGTCTTTCTATGCCCCTTCTCACAGCATCAGTCTCCACTTTTCGGAGATCCCTAGGCTGGGTATCCCCTAGCTTCACCCTCAAGTAATGCTTGGGAGCTCCTGTGAGCCTGCCCCATCCTGCCTGGGTTATACCACCCAGGTGAGAAGGGAGGAGACCCCAGGTCACCCTTCATAGTCCCTAGCATGTGTCATGCAGCTCAGTGGGTCCCTCATGGATCCTGGTTATGAAGTCTGGAGCAGTTGGGTCCCTTCTACCAGTGACCAATGTGGGAGATTGTTACTGGTTTTCTGGTCTCTGTCCCTGAGGGCACTGCCACTCAAGGGGATCCAAGGCGTGTAGGGCACATAGAGACATGCCACTGCTACAGAGTCCAGCTAGTATCCTTCTCTCGCAATTGCTCTGCAGCCCCATTACACCACCAACCATGGTCACCCAGGTGGCAGTAAAGCAGCTTGACCTGCAGTCCACCCTCCATGGAGGAGGAGGAGGAGAAGAGCAGTCCTCCAGGTGCTCAGTCCTACTCCTGGCCAGACCTCCAGCAACCCGAGTTCACTCTGACTCCAGGTCACTGGCATTGCAAGCAGGAGCGCTACAGCATAACAAGTGGACCGGCCCAGATTTCAGCATCTTAAAATTAATGCTTCTGTGCTTTGTATTCTTTCTACTTTGCTGCATATAGAATCAGTAAGAAACCACCTGCACTGCTTTGTCGTAACCATCCATTCGGTTGAACCACCCATGCTTCCCACCAATCTCTTCATCAGCTGCAGACTGATTTCCTTCCTGAAACCACAGTTTTATTTAGTATGTACCTAAGCATCTTTTACTATTTATATTTCACTAGATGATACAAAAAAATACAAGTATCAGCACACATGGGCGAGACCACTGGAAAACTGAGGGAAAAGTAACCTGAAACTGTAGATATTTTTGAAAATCTGCTGGGACCTTGAGTGCTTCACATAAATCCTTTACTGTTTTCTATAGCATATATTAGTCAGCAAGAACTACTAAATGAATACACTGACACTTGAATATGTTTTAAATATGCAGAAAACTTATGTTCCTAATGAATCCTAAACGGATAAGATGCATTGCTTCTTTTCAAAATGTAAAACATCTGCCTCATACAGTGCTAAATAGATTCTATTTAGTAAGCCACCGAAAATTGATATTAAATAAATCCAGAATAAATAAATGTTATCTGTTTCTGAATGTAGAATAATGAAGCCTGATCAAAAGCTATTTATAATACTCTGTCAACTATTCACCCACTTTGGTGTAAGAAAAATAAGCAGATGGAGTGGCAAATAATTCAGTTTTAGTAAAATGTTTATGCGTGTTCAATGTTCATAATTTGTACTGTAGGTACTGTGCACTATTATTGAACTAATATATTTATTAAAACATTATATATGGATGTTACTATAGCTAGCAGTACAGCCTGGTGGTTAGAGTAACAAACAGTAATTGAACTGATTACATTCAGCAGGCTTGAGTTTGATTTCCACAACCTCCACTTGCATACTGTGTGATTCTGAGCAAGTTTCTTAACCTCCCCAGTGCTCTTGGGTCAACCCTGAAAACAAGCACTTCTGTCTAGTGGGCCTTACTCAGTTTACAAAGAGTATACAAAATTTCAAAATAGGTTTACTACATCATACAGTAGACAGGGTACTATGTAATTTACCTGAGTTTTACTTGGGCTGCAATGATTTTGTATAGGTAAAGATAAATGTTCAGATACATTTTAATGTGTTTTATAAGCTTGTTTTAGACTTTAGTTAGGTTTTTATTGTATTCTATGTATGTGAGCATCTAGGTTGTAGATTGCTAAGCACAGGGTGATTGTTACCAACTAGCTTATTCAAGTTTATAATCAGCAGGCCATCCAAAATCCTTAGTTGTTTGAATGAAAACTAGTCTGAATGAAAGTATGTTCACAAGGAAGAAACTGCCTTACTACTTACAAGAAGATTTCACAGCTAGCACCCCATTTAGGTGAATGGGATCATTTGCACCTTTTCTCCCACCTGCTGTTTCAGTCATGTGACAATAAAGGTTCTCTGATACACTGCTTCAACAAAAAGCAAATGTTAAGTGTTTAAGTGTACATATGCTTGGCCAGTGGATTCTGAAAGCACATTCAATGACACACAGAAGGTACAACCCAGGGGCTGTATTGTGCTGGTGGGCAGAGTGGTGCTCAATTCATATCTGAGATCAGACATGAAAACTGAGAGACACACTTTTCATGGAGACCAAGTAAAAAGCATCCACATGTTTGGGAGATGATATTCCATTTGACAGTCCTCCACTAATCACTTGTGGATTTTAGGTGAAGACACTTTATTTCAAAGAAGCAAATTCAGGCAGGATTTTTTATTTGCTCCTCCTACCCACTAGCCATCCACTTCTTCATGCCTGCCAAGACCCTACCACCTGCTGAGTCCGACCACTGTCCACTACTCCTTATTGCAGTGTTACCAGGTAACCCAGAGTAACCCTTCATCGAGTTGGCTCACACCCATGGGAGGCTACCAGGAGGAGACTCATCCCAAAGCTTCCGTGTATCCCAGGTATAGTAGGGGCCAGAACAAACTTCTGTGTCTGGGGGCTTCAGGCTTATGGAGGGACCAGCAGCCATTCTTTGGCTGGCCAGTGGGTGTTTTCCCATTTTCTTGGGAGCATGGAGGGCCACATGATGTCATAGCACAAGCTGATATCTATCATGCTGTGTCCTGCAGTGCGGCTGACATGTTGCAGTGCCTCTGGCGTCCTCCAGGGACCAGCAGACACTGAGCCATGAACCCACCCTCCTTCCTGGAGACAGTGAGTGGTAATTAGACACCAAGCCTTCACCCACCTGGCTGGCCTTCAACACCCAAGTATGTTCCCGAACCCGGTTAGTGGTGTCACAGGCAGAAATCCAATTATGGCAGTTAAATGATAGATAGGGAAAAACAAAGGTGGTCCACCTTAGTGGTGGTGGTTCATATTAATTCACATCTGGGTTCTAACAAGCAAAGAGACTTAGTAATTTGTAACTTGTGCATGTTGGTGTGGGTGTTGAGGAAAGGATCATAGTGCTGTCATTACTGCCATCACCCGAGGGATGTGGACTGCATCGTTGCTACTGCCATCACACCTGAGGAATGGGGAAATAGTACTGCTGCCATCACAGCTAAGGGATGGGGGCCGAGTGCTGTTGGTGCTGTTATTGCACCTGAAGGATGGGGTTGAAGTGCTGCTTCTATCACACCATAGGGATGGAGGCTGTAGTGCTGCTGTTGCCATCACATCTTGTACCTAAAATAACTTTCAATTTGTGCAAGGATGAAGGATGTGTAATAGTAGAGGTCAAAATTGCTAAATCCATGTTAGCAGAGTTGCAAATTGTTAAAAAGTACACAAACCAAACACCGGTAAAACCAGATTTTAGCTTAGCAGACACTTGTGACAATACCATTTTCTAAAATGTGCAAAACAGAATTTGCCCTTTCTCAATCCTGGTAAACCAGTGTCCCTGTTCATGCAGTAGGGTCATAACAAGTCTATGTTGAGAACAGTAAGAAACACATTTACAATCGTTCAACCCAAATTCCTTAGCTGCAGCCCTATCAGCTCTAGTCAGAGTTTGTTCATAATGCATCTTGTCACAATATATGCAGTTTTGTAAATATGTAGATTGTATTGTCTATAGTTATAGCTTAGTTTGTAGTTGTAGCTGATACATTAGACCAAAATGTTGTTTTCATAAATATGCACTTTTTTTTGTAACTACAGTATACACATTTTTTAGACTGTAGTTACTGTATACGTTAATCTATAGTTATTGCTGATGGATTATGCCAAAATTATTGTTTTACAAATATTTAATAGGATTTGTTTGATAAATATGTCAATATGTTAGTATGTAGTTACAGTGTAGTCTGTCCTAATAAATTAATCTGTAGTTATATCTCATGCATTAGGCCAAAGTGTTGTTTTTGTAAATGCTGAATACTCTTTTATAAAGTTTGATTCAGTGCCACATGGGAGGCTTGGGGAAGCTGGAGGATACCGGGTGTAAACAAAATGGTCAAAATGAATCACCAATTGGCTGAAAGGAAGGTAGCAGAGGGTAGTGGGGAACCTCATCACCAAAGGATGTGATGAGCAGAGTGCCACAGGGATCAGTACTGGGACTGGTGATATTTGGGATTTTCATAGATATTCTCACTAAGAATCTGGGGTAAGATCAGTCTGTTCACAGATGATACTAAAATGGAGCTGCGGTAGATAATGTAGATGGGCTGAAAGGGCTGCAGGACATCCTAACCAAACTACAGGAATGGTCAGAAAGAAGGCAGCTGAGGTTCAAGACCAAGAAGTGCAAAGTACTGCACTTTGGAACTAGGAACCAGGGGAGGAGCTATCACCCAGAGGAGTTCAGTTGGAATGCAGAGGAGAGGAGAAAGATCTCAGGGTGATTATAACGGGAATATGAACAACTCAGCACAGTGCAGGAAGGAGGCAGTAAAGCCAACAAGATTCTGGGGTGCATAGAAAGATATCTCTTCCAGGAATAGGTAGGCAATCCTTCCCTGTACAGATCACTGGTCAGACTGCCCTGGAATACTGTGTGCAGTACTGTTGCCCATTCCTGAAGAAAGACATCAGATTATTAAAAGGGTAGAGCACAGCGTGACAAAGATGATCCAGTGTCTGGAGGGTATGTTCTATAAAGATAGGCTGGACAAGCTGAACATGTATTCACTTGAGAAGAGGAGGGATGGGGATATAATTGAAACTTTTAAATACTTAAAGGGGATTATCAAAACTGACACAGAGAGGATCCTCCAGATTAGAAGTGGAGGGACATGAGAGGGCATAAATTGAGATTGGTGGAGGGAAGATTCAGGAGGGAAATCAGGAAACACTTTTTCACTGAAAGGGGGTGGATAAGTGGAATGCCCTGCCTGAG
Source organism: Neoceratodus forsteri (assembly GCA_016271365.2). Lineage (NCBI taxonomy): Eukaryota > Metazoa > Chordata > Ceratodontiformes > Ceratodontidae > Neoceratodus > Neoceratodus forsteri. Next base: position 799,490,730 of record CM028131.1, read on the forward strand.
GAAGTGGTAGCCTGTAATATGGTGAGGGGAGTTAGAGGGGTGGAAGAGAGTGAGGGAAGGGGGAATTAAGAGGAGTGGAGGGATGTGGAGCAGCTGCAAGTTGAGGGGCTAGTTGTACAATCGAAGCAGACTCAGTAGACCGTTAGGCCTGTTTCTGCTGTTTTTTCATATGTTCATATGGTTGAAATGTACAACACATGTAACCTTAAATGATAAATGTTTTGGAATGTAGGCTTCTGTTTTCTGTCTCTTATTATGTTCTGGTAATTTAGGCCCTTGTTACAGTAGCCACAAGTTACAACTTCTAAATGGTGAAGTACAGTAGTTTTTTTTTCTTTGATTGAAGTTAGAATATTTCAACTGTTTGTTTATTTTGTTCAGTCACTAGCTTATCATATGGTTATGGGTCTATGTACTCTGTTGTATTTGTGCTGAATTTTGTGTCCTACTCCTTTTCTCACAGGATTCTCCTGGAAATTAACTGTTTTCTTTTAGTCCTGTGTGCCCTTCTGGCAAAATATGTTAAATAAATAAGTTAATTATAAATCCTCTCTGTATACCTAAGTGTTTTACACTGTGGCCTGTATTCATGTGCCTCACTGTATGCAATTTAATCACTTTGTTCTCTACATGTTCCAATGGACCTCCATGAAAATTTCTTATTTTGGCCACATTACCATCTGTATGATGCACATTTCAAATAAAAAAGGAATACATTTGATAGGGTTGCCCAGAGGTGGGTGCAGATGGGGAAGTACACCTGTCTGTGATGACAATTTTCTGTACTACTGGTAGTACTGGGTGATGATTGGAAAACCCCAGAGTTTGCTGAAATCAGAGTCTGCCTGGGTAGGCAGCAGCAGTGCACAGAAATACCTTTTGGTCTATTGAAGGCTTCCCCAACATTCTGCAAAGTGGATCTCCCCTCTCTGACAGTGAAAGATAGGAGAGCAGCTTTATTCCAGGAACATCAAGGTTTATCAACTGTCATAAAGCACATCCATCAACTGCCATAAAGACACAATGATTGTATGGGGATTCAAGTGTTGTAGTTGGGAAATATCTGTTTCCTTTTCTATTTTTGGGGCAGTGGAGGTTTTGGAGTTTTGACCCATTAGGTCAAAACTTAACAATGACCTCCAAACTGAAAACATTTTTGATTTATCTGGTTTAGAAAGACCCAGCTTTAGTTAGAATTTTTCAATACAGGTTAATTCAGTTGGGAGAGAGGCCAAAACTGCTAGGGCCTGATTCTCAAGGCTCCGGCATGGTGCAAGGTGCTTGCCCACAGAGAATGGTGCAAAGTGCACCATGCACAGACACAGTATGGCCTGGAATGAGTCACAAAAGGTAGCCTGTGTCAAACACAGGCTGCCTGCCCCAAGAGTTGTGTGCACCAGCCCTGTACCCAGACATGGACTATGACAGGGTGCTAGGGACCCTACGGCACATGCAAGCTGCTGCTGCATCATAGCTGCTATTCACAAAGATCTCCCAAAGAGAGAATTCTAAGTACCCTTAGGCTAGCCAGGGCTGGTCTAGCGGGACTTAGAAATAGCTCCCCTGGGACAGCTGTCCTACCTGGGTAGTGTGGCGTGTCCCACCTCCCCCAACCCCACTGTACCCCAGAAGTGCCACATAGCAGACCCCTCATCCATGTTGTGCCCCTGTAGGCATACAGGGCAGGAGCACCCACCTGATCCCCTGATGTGCCCCTCAGCATGTATAGATATAGTGCCCCACACAGATCCCAGTGTCCCTTTTAGTACCATGGCAAATGCCACCAACCCTCCCACTGGTGCCTTGGTGCCCCACCCATGCAGGTAATGCTCCTTTCCATCCCCAGACAGAGCAAGGATGGGCACAGCCCTCCTCATACCTCTCGTCCAATCCCCAAGTGAATGGAATGTGCAGCCGGACTGTACAGTGTACGCACTAATTGCTATCTATTAGCACATACACATGCAGTCCGCTGCAATTCTGTTCAGTTGGGGACCAGCCACGGAGGTGTGCAGAGGTCTGTGCTGGCCTCCCTCTCTGTCTGGGGAGGGGAGGGGCAATGCTGGGTTTGCCGCAGCTTTCAGCCGAATGCAGCCCCCTTTGAAAATTGGGGCCCCTATTGTTCTAGGTATCCAAATATATTCTATATATGGTATTAAGTTACCATGGCCATCACTTACAGATGTAAGAGTGTCTCTGCATATGTTCTTAGTATGAGAGAATGATACACCAAAGATGAGGATTGCTGGCCCCTAGGGACACAAGCTGTGACACTTTTGCAACCATGAGAGACAGTCATGGTGCCCTATTACAGTGGTAGTAGTGACATGATGTTGAACATCACCATAGATCACAATATAGAACAGGAAAGCCTCATTCATTTTAGTTGGGGTTCTGTAACATTTCTAAATACATTCAGATATATGATACATTTTGTCAATGGCTAGCATGCCAGTATATTATAAATTACTAAATTATTCTTGTTTGCTTATATCTTTAAAGTGTAAAGAAAAACATTTTTAATATAAAAGAAATGGACACCCTATTTCAAAGTAGAGCATGTAGACTGTTCAAATACTGCATGCTTGGCCCTCTATGGTTATAATGGATCTTCACATGCAGGAGAATCTTCCATCTGATAAGTTGAATCTGAATGGATGATTTATTAAAACCAAATTACTAGCATTTATCTTAATATTTTCCATACCCGAAACATAATTAGCAGGATGTGTGGTTGCTTGTTTACTATTTCTAGATGCCTCTTGCCCTTCCATGCCCAAAATGCAACTGAGAGGATGTGTCTTTGGATGTGCCTTGATATTTTGCCCATTTTTGAATATCTCTGAGGATACCCTCATTCCTTCATTGCTGTCATTATCTGATAAGCATTTTGTAGGATGAATTCATGATATATTGTCCTTTCCTGAATATGCCATGTGACGTCCATGTCAGATTCAGATTGGTAGGATGTGTTGTATATGTTTTGTTGCCTTTTTTTATATATCTCTAGTGCCTAAAATACCAGGATACATACACTAATACATTCATAGCTTGTGCCTGTCTGAAGTACAACTGAAAAACTGTGCCTATTGTACATTATTGAACTCACAGTATAAGACAATAAAATGAATTGTTATTCCATCAGGTTATTCCATAGGAACAGAGTAAATATAGACCCAACAGAGATGATTGGTCCCAGGGTATGGCAGGGTAATAAAGGCAAAAAGATGGACCATTGGTCTTTCTGTGCTGTTATTCTTTTTCCACTCCAAATGACATGGGATTTGACTCCTGCTCATCAACACCGGCTGGTATAGTAAATGCAGTTTAGTGGTCTCAGAAAATTTCCGGTTATTAATTTATTTATTATTTGATAACCTGATAAAGATCACTTGGTGAAAAAAATTCACAGAGGAAATCCATTACAGTAACATAGTCATATTTACTTATAAGTAACAGAAAATAGCATAACAAGCAGAAAACTGTTCAGTGAGGTTCCTGTGCACTAAGAGCACATGCCTTTCCATTTACTGTGTAAGAGAATCTCTGTTCTTCTTTTCAGAGAGTGGCAGGAGGCTAGAGAAGGAAGGACAATGTGCACACTGCATTCATAAGCACTGGATATAGCAAAGGAACTTATTCTAGTGCTACTACTCTTTCATCATTATTTATGAATTAAATAATCATAAACATATACAAGTATACAGCAGCCACAATTAGAAGTTAATGTTTTATTTTAAATGATGTATTAATTTATCGATTGGTTGATTTATTTATGTATTTATTTTATAAGAGTTGGCCAGGATGTGAGTTGAGGCAGCTCTTTAAATGTTCTTCCTTGAAAATAGGAAAATATGAAAAAGAAAAAACAATGGAAATAAAAAGACCACATTAGATACAGCTTTACAACACATCTGCCAAACTGTATATTTCAAGTAAAGGATAGTAAAAGACAAGTAGCTGAATAGCAGATAATCATCAACTACAGCAGTAGATGGGTAAAACATTTGAAATGCAAAACAGAATACAAGAAATGCAGCATTATGCAATATACACCTCAGAACTGAACACTACAAACAAATGCTCAGCTAAAACAATCAAATGGCAGATTACCAGCAGTGACAGCATACACATATACTGGTAGCTTAATGAAAAATTCTATAAAGAGGAGACCAAAGTAGGCATGATTAGGGATCATCAGACCTTTCTTTTCAGTTGGTTATTGTTGGATGAGGGATCCTACAGGAAAAACAATTTGAGAATGAAGCAGTAGCCCTATTGTGTTCAGTTTTCATTGGTATGGATTAAGCAAGTGATACACAACAGTGAAATTTTTAAAACCTGTTTAATTTTAGACCTTTTTCTTTGCAGCTGGCCTTTTAGTCCACTGTCATTTCAAGTTGTTTAATGGACTTGTTTAAAACAAAAAGGAAATCCCAAGCATGAAACACACTGGGGTCGGTGTGCATGTGATAAAATCAATTTTTTTAGGTAAATTAGGTTCAGATCCTGATTTTCCAAATTTAATCAAGTGGAGCCCTGAGCCGCTATAGTAATTCACATGTACACAATTCAATGTTCATATGCTGGGCATTCACAGTTGTACAACTGCAGTCACATGCTGAACTGCTCCTGGCGCTGCCAAATTCAGATCCTGAGCTGAATCAGGACACCTTAGGTTAAGGTACTGTGCATTCAATTCCCATGGTTGGATTGACATATAACCTTACTAATCCATTATTTAATTTTTATATGAATCCTAACACCATATGTTTGTATACTTTTGAATGTGAGAACATTTGAATCATTTTGCTTGAATCTCCAACAGGATAATGTTTTTATAAACCTTGACCTCCCATTCCTTTATTTCCAATTATAATTCTGAAGGCAATCCAGGTTGGTCTTGCAGGTAATGGAGTAGAAAAGCATGCTGCCCTTCCCAGATCAAACAGATAACTACCATGTTTCCTGTGTAACAAAAAGACCCATGTTGGGTATACACTTCTGTAGAAAGAGGAAGACAGTGAGTCCTAATGACTACACTACAAAACTCAGACATAACAGCCACGACTGCTTAGCAATATTGAGTAACACATCTCTTGTCCTTGACTGTGCTTCTGTCCACCTGCCTACAACACTGGGAAGATACATTTCACTGCTTTGAATGAGACATTGCATTTCAGTTGGGCCACCCTGGGTAGAGAAAAAAGCAGAATTTCAAAAGAGATATGGGTTAAAACAGGAGCAATTCAAATTATGGAGTATCTTTTGAATATTAGAGAGAGTGGCATGTTCTCCTAAAAGAACTAGAACTCTTCTTGGTTGTAGTACTATCACATACCTGCTTTAAGTACATCTACACTCCCTTATCAGGAAAGTGGTATAGCTGATGAAGGAGCCTGAAATGATTAGGTAGGGTTAGGTATAATCAACCTCAGGTAGAGAGTTCAGATTATGTATCCAAACCCCAGTTTCATTTTACAATACAACAGGTAGCTCTCAAATAATTCATATTATTATGCAATGTAAATATCATTAATTGTGGCATATTCTTATGTTACTAGAATACAACCAAATAAAAGCTCTAAAAGGATACACTGGAACTTGAAGTACTTCCTGGAGCTTTTTAAATGTACTTTTTCAGACAGAGTGCTCAGGCCTTAAGCAGCAAGTATTTAAACCGTTGAAGCTAAATATCCAAGGTGTCTAAATCTGAAGGAAAATTTGCTGCCCATTCTGACCCATAAGCATGTAGCTATCCCATTTCCTACTTAACTTAATATCACATATTATAGCCACAACCACCAAGCGTTGTATTGAGATATATTATACTTACAGGCTTGGGGAGGTTTTGAGTGCATGTTTTGCAAGGGTATGCACATGCATGCTGTACTGTTCCTTAAAACTTAAGGGTACACTAATCTTTGCCTGTTCTGTTATGAGAATGCAATGCATTTGTGTTGCTGAAACTGGGCATGAGTTTTGATAAAAGAGTTTGCTGTTGCATGCAACTATTTATTCACCTGTATTCAAAAATACTGAGAATGATTCAATTGAGTCATATTTTCATTTTAATTTAGTGCTGAGTATAAGCGCAGGACCAAATATGTGCAGAAAAGCTTGAACCCTGAGTGGAATCAGACTGTCATTTATAAAACATCTCCTTGGAACAGGTAGGCACATTAATGCAAGAAAGAAATGTATTAGGATATATAAATCCATATTCAATTGATAACTGGATGGTAAGCATTCCAATAGCTTCAGGGCAATTTATGTCATGGGAACTTATGTTATATTAACTACTGTGCAAAAGAGAAAACAAATCTATTTTATTTTGTTGTAGTTTAGAAAGACTCTGTCATATACTTGAGTATGATACTTTGAAAAGTGAATCTCCTGTAGATGTTGCAGTCTGCTGATAATATCCATTCACATTGGCTTCTTGATATGGCACTGCCCAAGACTTGTAGGCATTTAAACAATGTGCTGGGTTTGCCTACTGCTTGGCTTCTAGGATGAAAAGTGATATATGGAGTACCAAACAGATAAAATGTTCAATCATCTGCCCTTGTAACTGACAGCTAGGGAGATTTTAAGATTGTCTTGGTTAACTGGCTGACATGATACTCAGGAGAATTTTCTGAAGGTGTTGGTAGAGCTACTCATAAATGTTTAAATAGTTTTTGGCCCTATTAGTCATTGATTCCTTGGTAGGGTAGCATCCAGCTGCACTGCACTGTACTATCATTATTTGAATTAATGGGGTTTCAGGTTATTGCAACTGATTAATGCAGCCACCAGCAGCTGGGCCCTCATACTGGTCTTTTACTGTATGCAATCAGGTGGACCGCCCACAAGGTTGAGAGAGCCCTGCTCCTGCCCTTCCCCACCCCCAAAACACCGCACCACTGAAATAGGTGGACCGCCTGTGAGGTCGAGAGGGCTCCTGCTCCTGCCTCCCCGCCCCAAACACCGCACCACTGAAACAGGTAATGCAGGAGTGCAAACGAAGCAAGTAACTTACGGCAAGGCACTCTCAGGAGCTTACCCATTACGGGATTCAGCTGCTCCAATCCATGGCTTTTGTGCTCCCTCACCATACGAGCCCTCCTGGCTGCTGAGAGGCTGTAGCTGTTGGCCAGGCACCATTTTAAATTGGAGCAGAAGTGGAGACTGTTTTATTTAACTCTTGAAACCAGGAATCCTGTGCTTGAACATGATCTTTTTAGGATGCCTTAACAGTATCCCTGCCTTAAAGGCTAAGCGTGCTCTCTAAATGTAATGTAATCCTGTTTCTCCCCAGCATTGAACTGCTTTACCTGGTACTCTATTGAAATTCAGACACAGAGGGTACCTTAAATGTATCCTTGCCTTAAAGGCTAAGTGTGTTCTTTAAAAGTAATTTAAAAAGAATCTTCATGTAAATGTGATAACCTGATTCTGCTCATTGTGCAAGTGCATGGTGGCGCTATGCGCGTGAGCCCTCCTGTCTAGCACCGCTTAAATTGTAAAACATCAAGGTCTTGTTCTTTTTAAATGCTGCTTGTGACCTGGTACTTTCTGCGCCCTCAACAACTGTATAAAATTAATTTCTCAGTAGGCTGTAGCTCCCTCCCCCTCTTCCGTACTGTTTAAATACCAGTGCTCACGACATTTATTTCTTCTTTCATGTGGACCGCCTGAGGTCAAGAGGGCTCCTGCTCCTGCCTCCCCCACCCCCAAAACACCGCACCACTGAAGTAGGTAATGCAGGAGTGCAAACGAAGCAAGTAACTTAGGCAAGGCACTCTCAGGAGCTTACCCATCATGGGGATTCAGTTGCTCCAATCAGTGGTTTTTGTGCTACCTCACCATATGAGCCCTTCTGGCTGCTGAGAGGCTGTAGCTGGAGATGGCTTTGCCCGCTGGCTTTGCCGGCTGCCCCGCCACCCCACCACCACCCTAGGTCGGCGTTTCCTATATAGCTGCTGGATGGTCATGGAGCTGAAAATACCTATCAGCTCACTTTACCATTTGCAGCCTATATAATTCTCCACTAAGGCCCCTCTGTCATCACTGGGATAACCTAGTCACTCCCATTGTGAACTCTCAGCACCATACTTTCATCTTATTTCACTTCTCAGTTTCTCCACTAAAAGCCCTCCTGCTACCTGTGATTCCATTAATAACTAAAAGAAACCTTCCACTCAAACTCTCACAGGAACTGCCAATTTGTTTCCTAATCCCTGGCAATATTCCTGATGCTTATGGCATTTAACTTCTAAAAGAGAATCTTGCCCCCCTTTTATTTTTCCCAGTAGCTGATAATTACTTAACCTACTAACCTGAAAACCTCTGGCAGTTTCATCGTGTTTTCAACTCTGTACCGAACCTCCTTGCCAGACGTTAGATCATACTAGTGTTTTCTTACTAAGGACTCTCTCTCTCCTACTCTGTACTCAAAGTGACCCCTTCCAATATGGCCTTCTTAGCCTACCCCTGTCTGGACACGGTGGTGCTGCGGTATCTCTCCCAAGGGATGCGATGGATGACTGACTCTTCCCTCCTCACCTACCTCCTGTTGGTGTGGTCAGTTAATAGGGCTTCAGTGTATAGATCGGGTGGCTGTGCAGAAGACCAAATCCCACTGTTTAAGGGTTCTCATTGGCAGTCATCTGGAATTGCAGTAAAAATATTAAGAGCCATTAAGAGTGCATTTCATAATCTTTACCATGTTGCAAAACTGTGGTCATTATTTTCCCTTTCTGCTTTTTTCTATATGTACTTTTCTGCCTCCTTTCAGCCGATAGATGGCTACATCCTCCCTTGGAGGGACTTCATTCTCCAGTTGTGACAGCCTTCCACTTGGCCAGAACCCCTGTAGTTCCCTGTGGATTACCCCTGCAGTGGTGCCAAGGTGAGGAGCACTGGCTCACTCCCCACAAGAGCACAATCCCGAAGTTGGGGCAGCATATTGGATCTTCTGGACCCTGACAGATCCCAGTTTTCTGACTTTTTCTCCCCGAGCCCATGAATGTGCAATGGGTGGAGGATTGGCTCTGCCTCCACAGAGGCAGCCATATCTTCCTGGAACATGAGCCCTCCCAGTTCTGGTGGTGTGTCTGTACTGACACCCAGCCATCACTGTGTGTCAGGCAACAGTGACTTCACTAATCCCCCTACCCAAGAAGGAGAGCTGTCTGTGGACACTCAATCTTTCCTCACCAAGCTGACCCCCGAGCAACCAAAGTCTGTTCCTGAACCTGGGTTGCCAGTATGGCACGAGGTGTGGTGTCCAGTGCCTCAACCTTCAGTGCCAGCAGGCCGGCTTCCCTTTTCTGCTTTTAATATGCTGTGACATGTCTTCATGGCCTTCCAACATGAGCATTGCAATATGTCTCATGCTCATCACTCATACTGACTCAGTTGGTGACTTTAACCCACTTAAAATGTAAATTTGTATTTATTAACAGGAGGAGGAGAGGTCAATTCCACTACATTACACCAATTTTATACACATTAAAGTGACTGCCAATCACTGTGTGGATTGAGTTCAAGGTGTTACACTTAACCTACAAGGCCATTAATGGAAGGGAAAAACACACTGTACATCTCAAACCCGCACCTACCTCCTCAATTGAAATTCATAGTCTACTGTGTGGCATAATTTGTAGTGCCTCAGCTATAAAACTTTCACATGAAGTGGGCTTTATCATTCTTTGCTACTTAAGCTATGGGATGCCTTCCACATCAGTTTAGGTTAGCAACAACACTTGCAAGCTTTCATTTTTTTTCATTTTTATTTTATACCGGAAGGTATGTAAGCAAAATTGGCCATTTCACAAGCATCCAGTAATCAACATTTAACAAGTACAACAAAACAACATAGTACAAACATATGCAAAGATAAATAATAAAGCATTAAAAACATTCACGTAACATTCTATTGAAAAAAACATTTAAGTTGTTTTTAAATATGGGCACTGATGGACAGAGAACTAATTATAATGCTGACTATTGAAAAGTTTAACATCCCTATATGATAGGAAAAGTTGTCCCTGTGTAGTATGACAAAATTAAATTTAAAGAAGTGCCCCATGTTGAATCTAGTAGGGCATCAATTAATGGGCCTTTGAAATAGGAAGACAATACTATTGGGCATTTTACTCAAATGAGTGTTATACAGAAATATCAAAACCCTACTGTTGAAGCTATCACAAAAGAAAACCAATTTAAAGCCTTATAGAGATCACAATAGTATGTTTACAATGCTTTAAAGTTAAAGGTACCTTATCTCTTTGCTACACATGTTGGTTTGAGATGTAAATATGTTTTGTTTTGTCTATTACAGTATATCTTTTCTAATGTTTCACTAAATGCTTTATGTACTGTCAGTACCATGGTAAAAGGGTGCTATAAATGATGAAATTAATATCAAAATGAAAAGAGATCTGTGTGTGTGTTTACCATATGCAGTTGTTAAACATGACTAAACAAAACAAACAGGTAAAGTGTGGACAAATAAGGCTTTCTAGTGCAGAGTTCTTTTATGTGCTACTGCCATGTACATGGTAAAGATGTTATTACACCTGTCACATTCTACCATTGTATAAATGAGGCACTACATTGCACTCTTCAAATGTAAGCTGGTTTGTGTCTTAAAACTGCATGCATAAATCATCCGGAACAAGAGCCTTAGTCTGCAATGCAGGTAGGCTATTGAATGGTGACACTGTGGCTAAGTATTAAGACTGCAGTGTACTGTTAAAATATGTGAAAGTACTGTATTTGCAATTAGAGCAATAACAATGTATTTGTTGAAGGCTATAGATAACCTACATGTAAAAATGTGTAGTATATTTTGAATACCCTAGATAATGGTATCATTAGACATTGGTTTGTTTTGTCCAGAGTGAATAAAAGAGGTGTCCAGGACATTACCCTGAACAGTTTTCAAATAAATTAATGATAAATGGCCCATCCACCTGATATGGACATAGACCAAACCATGCATAGTTATCTGGAGCAGATATCACATTAACAGTGGATCTTTAGGTTAGAGGTGATCATGCAAAGCTTAAATTTTTGCATGCATTTCAGTAAAGTGCTGGCCAAAAATACTGTAGCTTCTTAGCTACTGTATATGATGCTAGTACAAAGTCGATTAATTTGTCCCACAATGAGTTGGTTTAGCATTGTGTTTTTACAGTTGGAAATGCATTGGCAACTTATAATGCATTTATTTCCAATACTTAATCAGCTCAAAAGCAATGTTTATAAAATGTTTTTGATACTCAGTTGGCATGCTCCTGAAGCCCAATCACAATGCAATGCGAAACTGAGTTCTAACCTTAAGAAACAGTATATGCAAGGTTTTGTACTGAATCTAGCAACAATTATGTAACTCAATCAAAATGCTAAAGCAACTCATTGAGGAACAGTTTAATGTGACTTGTACTATAGATATAGTGATGTGTATAAATACAGGTGTGTGAACCTTAATTTCACACTTGAATCTCAAAGAACTAACAAACTCGACCTTGGGATACCACTGTGGATGTGAGTGAGGTAAGCCTTTCTAGTCTGCTATCATGAGACAGGCAGTTGCTGCAGCTATGACTAATGTATGTGTATGTGCTGCAATACTAAAGCAGGAATCTGAGCACAACTTTGAGAAATGATTAATTCTTTAAGTGTCCTTTTACTAGATAACCTATTATGCCCTAAGATGTGTTCCCAATAATAGATAGACTACAGAGTAACACGTAACATTTAAATAATTCACAAATGGCTGTACAGTTCTTGGGTACATTTCACTTACATGTCCTTTGTTTGTATTGAAAGCTTTAGTCATGGATTGCTCTGGTTTAACAGTGTTTTGTTGATGTTATATACAGTAAACTCAGGTCTGTCAGATGTTAGTCAAATGTTAATAAAAGGATAGTACACAAAGAACAACCTGCATTTATCTGATGACTATGACTTAATCATGAAAGGATTCCACTGCTTTCCAGCTGTACCTCTTGCACAGTGTAAATATTCTATTGAGCAAAACAGACGCTTTTCTATGTACTTTGATAGCAAACCATTCAAACAGTTAAAGTAGTTGTAACTACAGTAAGGGTGCATTTTTCTCATCCCAGTAAATTGCAGCATAGCTTTTAATGCAGGTATTATCATAGCCCTAAACTGTCATCCCAATTAAAATTTCTGAGCTGTATTACAATTCAGGATCCCATATTATATTGCAAACATATGCCTCTGAATTTCTGTTGTTCAGTGAAGTTCACTGAATTGACTATTTTATACAGCTTTATTTTTGACTTTTACCACTGCACCTGCAGTTGTAAAATTAGCTATTTTTATTTTGTCCAAAATACAAATGGACCATGTCAACAGATGCACTGTACAGTATGTATATTTCTGGCAGCACATTATGGTGTAGATAAGGTGAACATACCTAAACTTTTTACAAGCTCATGAATTAGTAATGAACTTAGAGAAGGAGTCACTGAGGCATTTTTCTCAGGTTATTCTTATCTCTGCACATTTAAACTATTTGGCTGTAATCATGCCTCCTACACAGTGGGCCACATGTGTCTAGCTAGTCTAGAAACCATTCTACTGCACCAAATCTAGCTACCATCTCTATAGCATAATGACTGGGGACACCAGAATGTTCTTTTAAAATTCCCTTTAAAGGGACACTGTCAATCTTTTGTATCAACTTCTCTCCCTCTCCTAAATACCCCCACTGTCCTCCTACTTCATAAACCCTTCCCTCTGTCCTCCCTCCCCATTTACTTCCTCTACTGCCCTCCTACCCATCCTCCTGTGCTCTAACATTGGCCTTGTACCATTCCCCTGATAGGATTCTCTTCATGTTACTATTCAGAACTGGTTGCTCCTGTTGCCTCTACTCTACCTCCCTTCAACCCCTATTTTGTACCCATTACCTCCTTCCCTGCCCTAAATCATCCTCTGGCTGCTATCACTATCCCAAGATAGCTACCTCATATGCCTTGAACTTTCTTCTGTCCCCCTTCCCGACCCCCTACATTCACTTAGGCTAGTTTGTGGTTCCTAATCTATTGCACTTCTGACAAACTTGCACTTCTCTTCTACATTAGCTAATTTGTACTTTCAATATTACTCCTTCTATTCCTAGCCTCCCTAGTTCAAACTACTTCATCTCCTTTCAGCCATTTAAAGCTACTCATTATTGTCTCTTAAGCTGATCATTAGATGCTGTCTGTTACCAGGTTCTAAACTATAATCTTAGTACCGGTCTAGTTGTAATCTGTTATCATGCCACTGTTTTACTGTGCCTTTACAGTATGCTCTCTTCACTTGAATGTTATCATATGTAAACTTTTTTACAGTTCCATAAATCTGTATACTCCTCATGTTCTCCATCCCCAAGGTCACACCAGGAGACAAGCAACCTGTTGCTCAGTGTGCCTTCCTGGTGAAACATTTCAATAAATAAATAAATCATATTATTTCTAGTTAAAAATTATGATTGCTTACTTTCTAAAATTCATTGATGTTGCTGGTTGTTTTATGTTCCTCCTTGCTTAGTAAAACTGAAAGTATGTTAATGGATAGTTATACCAACCTTGTTTTGTTTCAAATTTTTGATCTGCTCTTATTGCGTAATCATGAACATTAGAAACACCCCAAAACACTGCAGCCACTCATGATGCAATAGTCTCTACATGCACTTCATTATGAATGATTAGACTCTATTAGAGGTTTTGCAAGTCCAGAAAAGATGCAGTAGGTGTAGATAAAGAAATGTAAACAAACATATTTCTGCATGGTAACACCATTATTGTGGGCAACCTGTTTGTCACTTAAAAACAACAAATCAGAATAAACTATTTGCTACATCAGTAGTCTCTCCAGAATGTGAACAGATATAAAATGTGTTTTTAAACTTTGGGCACTTTGAAGCCTAATGGGGTTGATAGTGTCCCTTTAAAGGATGCCATTTTTATGTTTGCTTGCACGCATGTGCAAGAAACATAGTGCCATCATCGGAGTTTTTGAGGTGTGTCAGCCTCTTCCAATTCAGTCAGTGTGATTGCAGGCATGGCCGCACTTCTCCATCGCCTGCTGGAGCTGTCTATGACAGCTCCAAATGCAGTGGCATACAGTTGAAAGGGGAGCTATGCTTCAGTGAACAGCGATCAGATATCGCCGCCCGCGCGCAAGGCTCCCCACACACACACACACACACACACATGCTGCTGCTGCTGTTCTTCTCAACGCACTGCATAGCCGACGGGTGCCTAATCTCCGCCGGCTGCTGCGCCCCCACCCCAAAACACAGTTTCATATGCCACGCCAGTGCCCACCCCAGTGTGGCTACATCGATAGCTGACGGGGTGCCCAATCCCCTGTTGTCTCCACTGTGTGTCCCCGCGTGCAAGGGTGCCACGCTGGGAGCCACACAGCATGGCAACAAATGCCATGGCTGATGGTGGTGCCCAATCCCCGTTGGCTCCACGCCCCCGTTGCTCTGCCATGCTGGGAGCCCACCCCAGCATGGCAAATGTCCAGCCATCTTTTAAAACAAAAACCTGTAAAGAAAAAATGGTCCCTCGAGTCTCCCTGCCCCCACAACCCGCACATACCACTGCAGAACCCTGCCTCCACACACACCCCCACCCCATACTTACTCCGGAGTCTGGAGCGACATCTTTGGTGGACCAGGAACATGTCTGCACTTTAAAGCCAACCGCGAACTGAGGAAATGCTGGTAAGCTGTATAAGGATAGATAGGCTTTTTTCAACTTTGTTGTGATATCTCAGGCATTTTTGGACTTTGCACCAAATTTTCAACATGAGGTTTTTGGGACACCTCCTCGAATTCTTGCACTGTCATGGTGTTACTCAGGCCTGAAGGGTGATTTTGTGTCACTGCGTGAAATCACCTTCCAGAATGATTAATGAAACAACACTGCCAGTGTTCCAAGGTGGCCTTCAAAAGCCTATTTTGAAATTTGGTGGAAAAATTCCTAAAATGACTATTTTACTAGTGCATTGCGAGTTCCTACACATGCTTCGAAAGTTCACAAATTTTCTATATTTTCACTCCAGATTTTCAACATTGCCATTTTACCACACCTTCTTATGAGCAGTACAGCTGTCATTTTTCACATCTCACCCAAAATGTGTTTCACCCATGTAGCACACAATGACACAGTCGTGTGTGAAATCAATGTACAGGACACATTAAGAAAATCACAGTGACACAGTTCATGAGCAGAGGTCTTAAATGGCTATGTTGAAAATTTGGTGAAAAATTCCTTAAATGACTATTTTACGAAGCGCATTGCACAGTTCCACACGCTCGTAAGTTCACAAATTTCAATATTTTTACTCCAGATTTCAACATTGCCATTTTACCACACCTCCTTATGAGCACAGTACAGCTGTCATTTTCACATCTCACCCAAAACATGTTTCTGCCCATGTAAGGACAATGGCGTAGTCAGTGTGCAAATCAATGTATGGGACACATTAAGAAAATCACAGTGACACTGTTCATGAGCAGAGGTCTTAAATGGCTATGTTGAAAATCTGGTGAAAATTCCAAAAATGACTGTTTTAGAGCGCACATTGCACAGTTCCTATGCACGCTAGCATGTTTGCGAATTTGTATATTTATTATTCAGATTTTCAACAGTGCCATTTTACTGCACTTCCTATGAGCAGTACAGCTACCATTTTTCACATCTCGCCTAAAATGTGTTTCTGTACATGTAGCTACAATGGTACAGTCAAGCAGCGAAAACAATGTTTGGGACAGATTAAGAAAATCACAGTGACACTGGTCATGAGCAGAGGTCTTAAAATGGCTATGTTGAAATTTGGTGACAAACTCCATAAAATAACTGTGTTACGAGTGAGCATTGCACAGTTTCCACGCACCTGTAGTTCATGAATTTGTAATATTTTCAGTCCAGATTTTCACCAGTGGCATTTTTCCACACCTCCTTATGAACAGTACAGCTGTCATTTTTCACAACATGGCTGAAATGTGTTTTCACACTTTCAGCACAGAAATGAGTGGTCACTGTGGGAAATCATTGTTCGGACAGATAAAGAAAATCACACTGACACTGTTCATGATCACAGGTCCCAAAATGCCTGTGTTAACAATCTGCTATAAAAATCCCCAAACTAGTTACATTACGGGTGTGTGTTGCACAGTTTCTATGAACGCTCGTGACTTCACCAGTTTTTAAGATTTTCACAGCAGATTTTCAACATTGCCATTTTTACACCTCCCTTGAACAGTACCGCTGTAATTTTTCATATCCTGTTCAGAATGTGTTTTGCACCTGTGGTGCCAAATGCCATAGTCGCTGTGCAAAAGCAGTTTTCAGCTAAAAACTGATATTGCCACTGTTCATGAGGTGGGGGTCACAAAAAACATGCTGAAAATTTGGAGTGAAAATACCAATGAATGCCTGAGGCGTTATGGTTTCTGACCATAATGCCCCACCCTGTAGAGAATGACAGGCATCAGGGGTGTGACTTGGGATTCTTGCCTGTCATGCTCATACCATTCCACCCCCATACACTGCAGCCAGTGAGAGGCATCAAGGTGCCTCGGACTCTTTGGGCCCAAACTTCACCCATTCTCCTATACAGCACCCATCTCACCATATTTCCTGATGGAATGGGTTGATAGGGCCAAAGACCCCAAGGCACACCTGTGACACTTGTCAGTGTCTGCAGGGTAGGGTGTGGTGAAATGGTGTGGTCATTATGCCTGATGACCCAAAGGCACACCCCAATGCCTGTCACTCTCTGCAGGGTGGTGGTGGGTTGGCTTCAGTTCAATACTTTGCTGCCATTCCTGTTATGCAGCTCTATAACTTCTACTACACTACCAATGCCAATGCCAGCAAGCAAACATTTGGCATTGACAAATGCTTGTTTGTGGTTTGCTACAGTGCATTTAATGGCAGACATTGGTAAATTAAGCAGAAACTGTACACAAAAGTACCCAGGCATGTGCAAGAGATACTTGGCAACACAAACACCACTGTGAATGTCACAGTAGTGATAATATATAGGAGAACTAGAACTGACTATATCAGCCTCCAGAAAGAGTGCTGTTCCACACATCTCACCAAGTACTGTACTGTCAGGTAGAAAATTTTATAATCAGCAAGACAGAAAATAAAAACATACTTAAGATATTAAAAGTGATAGCTTCTGGCCCAGTGGCATAGAGGGCTGAGACACTGGACGCCTTGCCTCTCACCATGCTGCTGACCAGTGTTCAGGAAGAAGCATAGGACACTGGGGGTCGGCTGGGGTGGAGAGCTGAGTGAGGATCGAGCAGCCACTGGCAGCTCTCCTTGCCTGGATAGGGAGGTCATCTCCCAGCTCTTCACCTCCACCACATGGAGGCATGATGGTGGTGCAGGCAGGGCCTGGGTGTGTGGAGTAAAGCCATTCCAGGACAAGGCACATGGATGCACCTCCAAGTGCATGCCAACCTTGTCTGGGGGCTCTGGGGAAATGGAAGAAAATAAGAAACATTTGGGTCCATGGCTGGATGAAGCAACCCCCACATTCTCTATGGTGGTTCTGATGGACAGTAGAAGAGGTGCCCAAATGACCTCAGATGTCCGATGTCAGATGGTTGATACAAGCTGCCCATTGTGGAGGATAAACAATGGACAGAAAAAAGTGATAGCTAATTATTTCTGAAAGTTACTATTAATTCCTGGCTGTACAGTAAATTTTTAATTTACAGTGGAAATACCACAAATTGCTATTTAGCAAAAATGTGCTGTAATGTAATAGGTAATGCCATCAGAATTTCACTTGTAAAATGTAACTTTCACAAAGCCTTTATTACCACTGCATCTGATAAACTGAGCTATGGTGTTCACTGTTCTATAACTCCTTCCTGGGTGATTACATTGCTTCCCACTTTTTCTTTGCTTCTCCAGATGGACATAGTGAAACTGGTTGTCCCCAGTAGCCTACCTGTGGTTCACAGTGGTATACTCCCTTAAAAGAAAGCCACCTGCTCCATTTCCTGTCAAACCTATCAGATTGGAATAGACAGAGCTCATCCTTCTTGGTGCCCCATTTTCCCTCCACTACAGTGGTAGAAGTTTCAATTAGTAATGATAGAGATCCTTAGCATCATAGAATCATATACAATGATGACAGAAAACACCATTGATCCATCCATTCTGTCCTGTATGCTGTATCCAACCCTGAGACCTATTATCTAGATGGAGTTTGTGTTTCATCTTCCCCGATGCCTGCTGCCTTCTGCCTTAGTGTCACCCAATTGGGTAACTACTCTATTAATCCCTAAATCTGCCCTAGCTGTACATAAAAAAAAAATTGTTAGTTTTTGCACCCACAGTCTCTGCATTTTGGCTGTCCCATGGCTCAGCCTCTCTATCTGTAAAATAAAATAATAAACTTCCTCTCCCACATCAGCGTCCACTCATCTCCTGTGTTTTTCACCCACCATTGTTGCTGAATGTCCTTTCAGTCTACCTTTTCTTCTTTTCAGGTATTTGATGGTCTATATCATATCATCCCTCTCCTTCTGCCCTCTGGCAAGTAAATGTTCAGAGCTGTAGCCTAATCCTCATAGAGTCTACCTGATGGGCATGATTCATTTTGCCACTGTATGCTGCACTGTCCCCAACTTGTTCTTGTCTTTCCTTAAGTGAAGACTCCAGAACTGGGCCCAGTATTCAGTTGGGGTATCACCAGTGATTTATAGAGAGGTGCAAATCTATCTATCTATCTATCTATCTATCTATCTATCTATCTATCTATCTATCTATCCTTTGTCATAAATGTGTTAATGCAACATATAGTGTTGAAGATAGTGACAAAGTGGGGAAATATGACATTAGGGTTCCAACTCTAGAACTCCAATGCCACCCTAAAGCAAATTGGGTGGCATCTTCCTAGAGGTTGTCAACTCTAAAGCTCACCCCATGCTGGTCACTCCAGAAACATACACACCTAATGGGGTGAGCTTTAGGACTGACAGGAAGACTCTGCCCCAATATGCTTTAGGGTAGCATTGGATTTTTAGGGTTGGGAGCCCTAAAGTCATGTTTCCCTACTTTTGTTGGTTTTGCCTCAACCTTAAATGTTGCATTAATGCAGTTTTTTGCAATGAATTGACTTACTTTTGAGAAAGTATAATGGTATCCTTACTTTCTGTTGGAGTGCAGGGTCCTCCGACCCTGCACTACCATGCATCCATAGTTTTCAGATATTGTAATTGTATCCATATTTGTGTGATGGAGCACAGGGCCCTTTGGGCCATGCATGCCCATCCCTCCATAGATGCATATATGTATGGTTATGGGGAAACACAGGGCCCTCCAGGTCCCACACTTCCATTTGTAGGACAAGAGCAACCAAATTATCAACATAGCATTTCTTTTATCCCCACTTCATCAATCCACTAGTAGAAATTGTGAAATCCCCACCAAAACATCATTCTGCACCACCGCGGTATAATTTTGTGGCAGAGGCAAGCAAAGACATTTTGTGCAAGATTTGAGAAATGACAGCTACCACATTCATACGGTGGTGTACAGAAATGGCTACATTGATAAACTGCTGATAAAATATTGAAAATTAACAGTTACAAGTGAGCATAGTGAAATGTCAACAGATGTGCACAACTTGGCTATTTTAGCTTTTTGACCCCAAATTTTAAACATACCCTTTTATGACCCCACCGCATGAACAAGTAGGGTGAACATTTTGAAATCTCATGCAAAAGGTAATTTCACCAACTAACTGAAAATTGCTTTATGGGCATGATTTTAGAAATGACACCCCATTGTTCATGAGGAGGGGTTCTCAGGAAGGATTTGTAGAAAATGTGGTGTCAAAAATGGAAAGATGGCAAAGTTATGCACCAATGTTGAAAGTCCCATTAAAATACATTGATTTCCCATACGAAAAATATATTTTTCGAGTCATGATATGAAACAAGATCTTTTACTATGATGCCAATATGAAAAAGTATTTCAGTTTAAAAAAAACATATTAAGGGCATTTATTGAGCAGTAAAGTACAGAATGCAGCAAAGGAAATCCCAATAAGCAAGCTACATATGGTGGTTTCTGTGCAGAATATCATTTTCGGGGTTTCCAAATTTGAATTTCTCAGGCAAAACTGAAAACAAGATGGTTGCCACATAGAAAAAGGATTTTCTCAAATGAAATGGATGATGTCATACAAAAAATACTTTTTCATATCAAAAAGCTATCTTGAGGTACTACTGAGCATGCTCAGAACCATTTATGAAAATTTTAAATTAAATAACTTTGGAATTTTTATATTGGTACACCAAACCAGCAAATGGCACATCTGTGGGCCAGCACATTTCTACCCTGAAAATGTCCGACCACAGTTCCAAACCGCTTTGGGCTGTTGCTGAAGTCAAAGAAAATCATATTCAAACCTTTGGAAAAAACTACAAAATCACTTTATTTTCTATCCAGATCTCTGAAATTGCATACCTGACCAGAATGAAACATGGCACATGCAGAGTTCTACCAAAGGAGTCCAATCTTGCAAAACATGCAAATCCATGGAATGGTCGGAAGATATTAAAGTGTGAAATTTCAAGTTTAATTTAGAAACCCCAGTTCAACCCTAAATATAGAGGTGCAACTACACAATTATAATATTAATATATATCTATATAAATATACTGTATATATATATATATATATATATATATATATTTATATATATATGTGTATATATATTTATATATATTTATATATATATATACAACAACTGCCCTCTGCCACAAAACTATATACTATCTTTGTAATACTGTATGATATGTCCTGCACTGTATCACCTGCCTGTATATACAATTACATGTAACTAACTCTGGTCGCCTCTGAAAAAGGGACCTTCAGGGCCCAGTGGGCTTACTCTATAACAAAATTTAATAAATAAATATATATATATATATATATATATATATATATATATATATATCATAAAACACTTCCTTAATGCTCTGGTTAGGGTTAAAGCCACAAAATTAGGGCAATGTGGTGATAGGATTTCTAACTGTAACACCCTATCCCCACTCTGCACATACCAACAGGTGTCAGGGTGTGCCTTGAGGTTGTTAGCCCTAACATTCACCCCATTCCATAAATAAATAAGCTGAGATGGGTACAGTATAGGAGAATTGGGTGATCTTATGGCTGATGACCCCAAGGTACATCCCCACACCTGTCAGTGTGTACAGAGGGTGGGGTGTTAGGGTTGCAAACCCTAACATCACATCTCCTTACTTTTGTAGCTATAACCCTAACAAGAACATTAACAAAGTTTTTACGATTTATTTCCTACCTTTTGAGATAGTATAATCGAATCCTTATTTTCCTGGGGAGTGCATGGCTCCAGGGCCCTGCGCCTCCTGTCTCTCAGTAGATGCATATATGTATAGTAGTGAGAAAGCACAGAGCCCTCCAGGCCCTGTGTTTCCATTTATAGGACAACATGACAAAACTGTCAGCATAGCCATCTTATTACCCCAACTCATGTACCCTGTATAGAAAATGTTTGAATCCCTGCCAAAATATAATTCTCTAACTGCAATGCCATTCTGCATCACTCATGCTAAAACACATTTTAGTCAGGATTTGAAAATGACAGCTGTGACATACATTCGATGGGGTCATAAGAAAACTACATTGAAAATCTGGGGTCAAAATATTTAAAATTTCCAACACTACAAGTGAGCATAGCAAAACTGCAATAAACAGTCACAATGTTACTATTATTAATACTTTGACACAAATTTGCAGCATAGTTTGATGAGGACCCCACCACATGAACAAGGATAAGAAACATTGTCAATACTTCCCCAAATGGTGATTTCATGATCTGACTACTTAATCACCATTTGGGCAGTTGTAGAATGACTGTTGTATTGTTCATGAGGTGGGGTCCCCAAAATCCATGTTGAAAATTTGGAGTCAAAATCTTGAAAAGGCTAAGTATGCATAAACATTGCAAGCCCTTTTGAAATTCATTGAACCACTGGTCCAGTGGCATGGAGGGCTGAGGCAGAGATGCCTTACCTCCTACCACGACAGCAACCCATGTTCACGGTTTGAGCTGGTCGCTGGCAGTCAGCCTGGGTTGGAGAGGATTGAGCATCTGAGGACAGCTCCCCTCCCAGGGAGGTGGGGAACAGTGACCAGCACCTGTCTGACACCTAGTGGAGGCTAGGTGTTGCCCTGCCAAATCCTGTACAGTGGGGCATGGAGGCAGAGCAACTGACCAGCATGCTGTGTGTGGAAGCATGCATGGCTCAGCCATTGTTGGCTTGCACACCCTCCACAGAAAAGTGGAAACAGCAGTCAGGTTTGAGTGACATGATGGCCATCTGCCACAGGTGCTGTCCCAAGAAGGCACCTAGAGACACTGAATCTGGTCCTGGTGGGTTGAATTGGGGGCTTTCACCACCCTGCTATGGAGGGTAATACATGGGAGTTAAAGGTAGGTGTCTGAAGGTTGGGGATGGGGCTGGGTGGATGGCAGGAGGCAGGGCTGACCTTGACCGGGGAGAGAGAAATACCAAAAAAAAAAATACATTGAACTGCATTTACTTTAGTTTATCATATTGCAGTTGCTGGATCTAGCAGCAAGATGTGTCTTTGATTGGAGAGTGGTTTTGAACCTTCTACTTATTCAGGTGAGTAAGGGTGTGGGATTGTACTGGGGTGTAGGGTGATGGGTGCTGAGTGCAAGGTGGGATTGGGCTGATTGGCGAGGGATATTTTTTTTTGCAGGACAAAATATATAACATTGAGGGACTGTTTTCTTTATTTCTGATTTATGCTTCAATGGAAGAGTGGGGGATGCCATTGGACACCAGGAATATCAAAATGGCCAATGGGGATAGTGATAGGTGGATGGGAAGTGGAACTAGACACCAGTGAAATGAGGAACACTGATTGCAGGTGCTGGGTGCCACTAGACACCTGGGAAATGGGGAACGCGTATCAGTCTATGGAGGAGTGCCATTAGACACCAGGGAAAGATATGATTATGATCATGGTGATCGGAAGGTGTGGGGTGCCACTAGACATGGCTGCCTTAAAGAGGACAGAAAATAAAACACATAGCTTGAACCAAGAAATCTTTTCTTATTTATTTATTTATTTATTTATTTATTTATTTATGCATGAAATCAGCATTACAACTCGTTAAATCATAGACTCATTTCCAAAGGCTCCATGTCAGGTTTTCTGCCTTTTTATTGGAAAATGAGCCTAGTTACAAGTGAAAAAAGTCAGTATATAATATAGTCATTTTTTTATTTGTAATTAAACTGATATTGTCCGTATGGCTGATACTGGAGCTGATTTATCTTGCTCTGGTTTTAGATAAGAAAATTGAGCATTTCAATTTCTTGTGACATGCTCATTTATGGTCCACATGCTGAGCACTCATTCACTCATTCTCATAAGTCAGCCCTTGGGGATGAGTGAATCAAGAGTAGAGTGTTTAATCAGAAGGTTTTTTTCAAGACTGGGTACCAGATCTCGTATGTCTTGCACTTCTCCCTCCCTTAACAGACTGCACACCACTTATTAATTGCACACAGAGACACTTTTAGTTTTATGTCAATACAGTACTGTACCATTTACATAAAAGAATGGATAAATTAAAGGGATGACTTCCTTGGTCCCCAGTTGGCTTCTTGGTCAGCTGTTTTATGTATTATTTCAGCACCGAGAATGCTGAACCTGTTAGTATCAAAATGGCACCAAGTAGAGAATATCATGAATGCATTTAATGAATAAATTCAAGTTCCCAAACTAAATTAATGCAGTCTGAGTCATAGCCAGCTGGATGTTGGGGCAGTTTAGTAGTAGCAAGCTGGATGTACAGCAGTCCGAGTAGTAGCCAGCTGGCTGTAATTTCCTTTGGGCACTTGGATTTATTCATTAAAAGCATTCAATATCTTCAATTGACTTGGTGTCTGTTTTGTCACTGTGGAGCGCAGCATTCTCAGTGCAGAGTCTTGTTCTTTAGTTATGGGTAGGCAACCCCATTTTACTGCACCCTCCCTACTGTGCTAGTTCGTGGACCACACCAGACTGAACAACATATCTGTTCAGCATGCCTGTCTGCATGACCTTCTTGTCATGGTGCTTCCCTGACTCAGACTGCTGGACAAAAGCAGTTCCACTGCAATTAGTGTTCTGGGTTATTGTGCTCTCAGCAAAACAACAAGAGGTGAAACAAAAATATTGGCAGCACTGCAGTTAGTATAAGAAAAGTTTACTATGCATTTCATATACTGGCATTCTAACAATGGTCAAGTCTGGAGGGGTCAGGTGCTAGTAGGAGGCAGTATAGCACAGTGGGTTAAGGCTCTGAGCTGCATATCTGAAGATCTGGGTTTGAATTCCACAGCTGCCTAGGTGCATACTGCATGATCCTGAGCAAGTCACTTAACTTCCTTGTGCTCTCAGGTCACATCTAGATACAAGGTTCCACTTAGTGTGCTACTGCTGGTTAAACAATGTTACCTTTCTTCCCTAGTCATGTGAAACCATTTGGGGTTGTGGTAGCTCATTCCATTCACCCAGCTGACTGCATCTGCACATATTTCACTGCTTGCACACATTACAGACCTGACAACTGTTAGAACACCAGTATGTGAGCAATAAACTTTTTACATTGACTGCAGAGTTGCTTGTTTGGTTCTTCACTGACTCACATAACCCCATTTCAACTGCACACTGCTCAACAGTACCTCTTTTCATGCATGTAGTAGTCCTGCAAAAGGAGTCAAGTTATGTACAGTATTCCCCAGTCAGAATGTCCCTTGTCATGTTGTATTTGGCATGTCAGTGACACTAAGCAACAGAAACAGCAACTGTAAACATTTTATTATTTTAAGCTCTCCTGTATGCTCACTCAGTCTATCTCTCTCTCTCTCTTTCTCTCTCACTTCTGCTTTCTGAGGGACAGCATATATTTTATTAGCTGTTGTGGAGCCCTGGATGAAGGGACTTTGTCAGCCACTAAAAAAGTTAATCTGTCTCTCATCCATTATCGAGCTCTGTCACTCTAAAATCCTTATTTGTGACTCGTGATTCTTTTCATTTGAACAAAAAGGATTCACAACAAAGGATCTTAGTGAGTGACAGAGAAGGAATTAAAATGTTAAAAATTTACATTCAGGGACACTTTTACCACCAGACTATGACAGAGTCCACCAAAGGAGTTCTGATCAGCAAGATACATAATGTATGTTGCATTTCTAGTGCACATCAGTTTTGTATGTTTTGAATATTTGTATTTCAGAGAAATCTAAAAACAAGATGGCAGCTCACGTAAAAATATTTTTTTCTTGCAAAAAGGAATGTCCCTTGTGAAAAGGAATCCTTTTTGTGAGCTCAAATTCCTTTTCGTTCCATTCTCTATCCTGGAGTAATATTCACATTGAAAATAAAGGGAGCTTAAAAATTAATAAATTTTCAACAGATTAATATTTTTCACCAAACAAACACAAAGTAGTTCTGAGACCCATGCTGTTTCTACCAAAAAAAATCACACCAAAATTGCACCATCTGGGCACAAGGTAATGAGGATAAAACTGCAAAAATGGCTAATTTTAAGGTTTTTGCACTATATGGATCTCAGAATCTACCCATCTGTCTGGAACGAAACTTGTCACATCAAGAGATCTACTCCACAGGACAGCACATGCCACATTTTGTGCAAATCCATTGATCAGTTGCAAAGTTATTAAAGTGAAAATTTGTGGTTTAACATTTACGTGTCTATGAGGCATGCATATATAGATATAGATAGATATAGATATAGATATAGATATAGATATAGATATAGATACAGATATAGATATAGATATAGATATATACATATTAGCTTTTGGTAACCAGGTAAGTGCAATAGGTAAATAACCTGTCTATTTTCAAACACAACCCAGGAGAGTACAAGACACAATGAGGCAATTTAAAACAGTAAGCAAACAGGTAAAAGTCGATAACTGAGATAACATGACCGCATGCAGGGAAGGTTGGAGACATAATTACAAGTTGACATACGTATGCCCATGTAGGAGCATTTACCAAACATGTAGTTCAAAATAGTGATATTTACAGCCAAGGTAGGCAATGAACAGACAAGGAATCTGGAACAAAATTAAGAGCAGTTGCAAGCATCAAGTGCACTCAGGTGAGAGACAAGTGTTTTTGAATGTGTTGTGAGATGAGGAACACCTGATTTGGGGAGATATTGAGCTCTAGAGTTTGGGAGCAAACTGGGAGAAAGCTTGCTCATCCAACTTGGTAGAGCAGAGAGAGGCAGAGAGCAGAGGGAGGCAGAAAACCTTATGAAGCAAGAGTGGGTCACAAGGTTTAACATTGTTCCAAGAGAGTCAGGTCGGGGGTGTCGGGTTAAGGAGTCAATGAAGCATCCAAGGGTGTAGGAGCACAAGTCATTGGGAGATAACCAGTCTAAGGAGGAGTAGAGTAGACAACGTGGGTGACGTGAGGAGCAGGTAAAGCAAATCTACAGATATTGTTGTATGTGACATCCCATTCAAAGAGAGCACTCTCATTGGCCCAGGACAGGAGAGAGAGAGCATACTTGAGTCCAGGGAGTAAGATACCATGAGCTATGGAAATCCTGGCCACAGGGTAAAGGAATGGTGCACTTTGTAAGCAACTCAATCTTCAAGATGACACGCTTACATACCTCATTAATATGTGAGGTGAAGTTATGGGAAGTATCAAGTGTAACTCCCAGATATTTAAAGAAGCTGGTATTGGTAATGGCTGATCCATCACGGCAACAGATTAGCAGACTGGAGGACACAGAATGGATTTTTCTGAATGACCCAAAGAGCATGGCCTGGGTCTTGGATAGATAAAGGATAAGATGATTCAAGGAGTGCCAGGATTGGATACATTGAAAGGAAGATGATAGTTGATCACTGAGGTCAAGGATGGATCTGAAGAAGTGAAGAGGACCAACTCATTGGCATACATTATGGTCCTGCATTGTTTTAAAGGAGGGCATATCATTGATAAAATGGAAAGAACAAGGGGCCAATTATTTAACCTTAGGGGCTGCTGCAGGAGATGATGACCGGGAAGAAAGGACTTTACAGAAGGAGACAGATTGCAAGTGACTGTTGAGATAGCTATTTAATCCAAGATAAGATGGGTCCAGTTGCACCTAGCATTTGGAGTTTACTTAAAAGCAGAGGGTGGTTATACAAATCAAATGCTTTGGTGAGATTGATGAATACGGTTCCAGTAAGGAGACCATTGTCCATGTTAGTGTTAACTTCACTGGTGAACTGAGTAAGGGCTGTAGTGGTACTATGTCTAGGCCTAAATCCATGTTGGACAGGAGTCTGAATATCGAGCAATTGGAGATTATTAGAGAACTGACCATGGATTAATTTCTCAAGTAGTTTCCAATGAGTAGACAGAATAGCGATAGGTCTGTAGTACAATAAGATCTTAGGATCACCTTTTTGAACACAGGAATCATCCTGGTTGATTTCCAAATCTGTGGAACAGTAGAGGTGGAGATAGATAGGTTGAAGAGTCTAGTAACTGGTGTTGCTATGATAGGTGCAGCCAGTCTTAATATCCTAGGTTCAACATCATCAGTATCCTTGCTGCCATGCATAGGAATAGTTATGAGCAATTTCAGGACATACAGATGAGTGATGGGGCAAGCTTCAGAGGTGGAGTGGCATCAGTTGACCTGGATGTGATATTGGAGAGCCATGGAATATGGAGGAAACATTATGGGAAGCTTAGTGAAAAGGAAGTTAAAGGCATTTGCTGTAGTACAGGTGTTATTACAGTTGTTAGTGTTTGAAATGCTATTGCCTCATTTCCTACTTTTGTTGCTTCCACCCTAACTGATGCATTAATGAAGTTTTTGCAATGAATTTCCTTACTTTTAAGAAAATGTAATCTTACCCTTATCAGTCTATAGTATGTTGTGGTTGCACATGGCCCAAGCACATAGGCCCCTCTAGGCCCTGCACCCTATGTAACCATAAGTGTATAGACATTGTAATTAACTCTCAACTCAATCTTGCTCACCTCACCTCCATAATTGTATCACTTTGTTGGAGCACAGGCCTGTATATCCATAAGTGTAGAGACATTGTAATGAACTGTCATCTCCCTGAGGGCTCTGCACTCCCACTATTGCATAATGGAGGGCCCTGCAGTTCCATTACTGCATAATGGCATCCATATGTGGGCTACCTATATTGTGGAGATGCAGCACAGGCTTAGAGACATTCCAAGTAACCTTTGTGCTACAAATGGCATAATATCTCAGTAACCATACTATAGAACATTTGAAAAAAATCCACTGCAGTTGTAATCATGGACTGGCAACCAGCATTGTTGCAGCTACATTTAGCAAAAATCCACATCTCATACCATTGTCAAGATATAGGCATTGGCAGGTACTGCATTCACACAATGTTTTCCTATGGGAACTTTCCAAACTTTGAAATGTTATAAATATGGAAGCAATGTAAATTGTATCACCAAACCAGCAAAGTCACATCTGTTGGTCAAACCCTTTGCACCCTGAAAATTTCAGCTGAAAGTCCTGACAGTTTCTTTACAGTGAAGTGAGAAAGAAACAGTGAACTTTAAAATCCTTTTTGTGAGGTGTCAAAATCCCTTTGTGAGCCCTAAATCCTTTTGCACCCTGCAGCTATTCAAAAGACTGAACTGAGCATGCTCAGTACCCAAAATTACAAAACTGAATAACTTTGGAACATATTAATATTTCTTAACCCAACCAGCACTGGCTTGTTCTTTGGGACAAGCTCTTTCTACTGAAAATTACAGACCAAAATTCTAGATGGTGTGGCCACAGAACATTCTTTGTCCCAAATAGGATCGTTTACTATGCCACCTACTCTTTACATAATTTTTCTCTCTGTATCGCCTCACTACCTATCACTTTTATTCATCGTAAACTTTGGTACTTGCTCCTCCTAGCTCTAGTACTTGCTGATGATATTGAACTAAATCCAGGTCCTGCAGGAAACTTCTCCCCACTGACACCTATTGAATGATACTAAGGGTCTGTGCATCGCTCACATGAACATCAGGAGCTTTCTCCATAATATGATGAAACTTGAGGCCTGGGTTACTCAATACAACCCTGACATTCTATGCGTGTCTGAGACCTGGTTACAACCCTCCACCCCTGATCACTTATGCCTCCTGCCTAACTACAAAATGTTAAGAAAAGATAGATCATCTTCTAAACGTGGAGGGGTTTCCATCCTCTATAAATCACATCTACTACTACACGTAACATCTTCTTTACCCTCTCATACTGTAAATCTATTAACACTACCCTTTTACTTGGCTACACTTAGTATGTGCCTATAACTCTCCCAGGGGTGGTGTCTCTGGTCTAGTGGAACTCCTTTCCCAAATTGACACTGCCATTGGATGAAATGAGGTCCTCATCCTTGTGACTTTAATCTTAACTGGTCTGGCAAATCCTGCCAGTCCCTCCTCACTATAGTTCAAGGCCATGACCTCCAAAACTGATCGCTGACCCCACCTGAACTAGCACTCTAATTAACTGGGCCCTCACGAACCATCCTGACTGTATTGTCTCAGCTCGGTACATTTTCTGATTCCATAAGTGACCACTCCCTATTTTTGTATCTGGAGTGCTGCCAGACAGTCATCTTCTCCTCGAATTAATCATTTTCCATAATCTGGCCAATTTTAATCAGGCACAGTTTTACATGATTTCTCACTGATTGACTGGTCACCCATCTGTGCCTCATCTGATGTACAGTCTGCTCTAGACTACTTCCTTCAAAAGTCTGGGTGTATTCAGGACCTTCATGCTCCTTGTGTCATGTACTGTATTTGAGGCCCACAAACTAAGTGGCTGACTAAGGATCTTATCAACCAACTCCGAAAAGGGACAAAGTTGGCAGCGCTTCAAGGCCTCTGGGCTACAGGCAGATTATGATCACCATAGGGCTTTGAGAACCTCCTGTAAAGGAATACTCATCTAGCTAAAAGCTCTTTCTGTAAAGATTTGCTAATAAAAGCTGGAGGAGACTAGGAGAAAATGGTGGTCAGTCATTAAAACTCTCCTTGGTACTGATAAACCCACCTCCTCAAATGACATGCTGCTAAACGGCATTCATTGTAACAACCCAGTGACCATTGCCAACTTTTTCAACTGTCATTTCATGGATCTTTCATGTTTCTCAGCCTCCTTCCCACAGGCCACCCTACATCCACTCCGTGACTACTACACAAATGCTCTCCACCCACTTTTCAGGTTTTAGACTGTCACTACTGTTGAAGTCCTTAAGCTGCTATTGACTATCTCAGACACCTCTAGCTCTGGTACTGATTGCTTGGAACCCAGGCTCTGAAAGCCGCTGCACCTCTCATAGCCTCCCCTCATCAAAATTATTAACCTGTCCCTATGTCATGGTGCAGTTCCTAATGTATGGAAGATAGCTAAGATAACCCCTAGCCTTAAAAAGTGATCCCAGAGATATGGCTAATTATCGACCCATTGCTATCCTCTCTGTGCTCAGTAAAATCCTTCAAAATGAGTGGCAAATCAAACCATAGAGTATCTGCATAAACACAACCTCCTCTCACGTTCCCAGCATGGCTTCTGAAAAGGTCACAGTACTTCTTCTGCCCTCCTGAAACTAACAAATGACATCTATACCACCATGGATTCTGGTCTCTTGACTGGTGCCATTTTTATTGACCTAACCAAGGCATTTGTCCTGGTTAACCTTCTTCTTGCTAAACTAGTCTCCTTGGTTTTCAGCTGAATCAGTAAATTGATTCTACAGCTATCTGTCAAATCAACAGCAGGCTGTAGCTTTTAACTCAACTATGTCTGATCTGTTGTCCATACATGTTGGTGTTCTGTAGGGTTCTATACTTGGCCCCTTACTCTTCACAATATTCATAGATGACCTTCCATCCCAGGCACCTACCTGCTCTGCCTTGCTCTATGTGGATGACCTTGTCCTCTACTACAGTGCCGATAATGTATCGGACATAAACAACTCACTTTCTTCAGACTTCCTAAACATTCAATCCTGGCTAACTGTAAATCACCTTGTTCTCAATGTAAATAAACTCAGTTTATGCTCTTTGGCTCTCAGCTTGACAAAAGCAAATCAAACTCCCTTAAAATATCCTGTGCTGACAATTCCCTGTTAGTTAGCACCTGTTCCTTCAAATACCTGGGTATTCTTCTTGATGAATCCTTGGAGTTCGATCTCCGTATCGCTGCTACTTGCAAATCTGTTAATGCGAAATCAGAGTACTCATCAGACTTGCTATGCCCTCACTCCATCAGCTAGGCTTGCTGTGGCACAAGGCTTCTGCTACCATCATTGGCCTATGGCTCAGTCACCTTCCTAGGTGCAACTAAATCATCCCTCCATACATGGGATACTACCTATAATAATATCTGCCGTTATGCTTCTGCCTCCTCATCACAAACATCACTGTCAGCTTTATGCAGATCTGGAATGGCCCAGACCTGCTGCTCACTGCCTCTATCCTGCTGCACCTTAATAGAGGGTATAATAAGATCTGGCCTCCCCAATCTCTCACCTCACTTGCTGGCTTTAAAAGCTCCACCATGAACATCTGCTCGCAGTAAGCCCTTGTGCCTGCTTCCATCCACTTTAACTCATCTTCCACTCTGCTCTACCTTACCCACTCTCACCCTTCCTGTATACAATCTAACCTACCTCTCCCCTATATCCCTTCCCTCTGCATTTCCTTATTTTCTACTATGTTAATTTGTTCTTGCTAATCAGCACTTACTGTACTCTGTCCATGACAATGACTAGTACCAATTTCCTTAACTTGTATTGCACCTGTTTCACTTTTTGTTCTGAATGATCCTGTATTTTTCTCATATTATTTCCTTTGTCTGACAATGTTATATATAGTCCTGCAAGTTGCTTGTAATTTTTTTTCTGTATTGCACAACTTATTCTATGTGCTGCATCACATTGCTGTTTGATGTTTTGTATTTGACCTGTATCCTCCCAGGTCGTTGCCTGAAAATAGGCATCTCTATGCCTAGTGCACTCACCCAGTTAACAAAAAGCAAATAAATAAATAAATGAGGAAAAACCAGCCAAGACATGCAAAAATTACTTTTACTATTGTTTCACTATACGCAGCATGAAATCTGCAAATGAGATCAAAATAACATTTGGTGTGTCAAGAGACCTATACCATGGGACAGTGCATACCAAATGTTGTGCAAAAATTGAACTGTTGTAAACTTATTAAAATGAAAAATTTGAGGTTTAATATTAAACTGTCTACTCAACCATAACTATAGTGGTGCTACTGTACCACTATAATATATTTATATAGTGGCACGGTAGAGCTACTCTAGTTGGGGTTGAATGGCCACTTCTGTGTTAAACCCCTAATTTTGAACTTTTATAACTTTGAAACCGTTTGTACAATTTGACTGAAAGTTTTCATCATCATCTGGTGCCATAAATCTCTGGATCTGGCAAGTTTTGTTACGGTACAATGTGCAATCACAGAGTGGTGGAGTGTCAACAAATTTGAAATTTTTGGCAAATACTTTGCTCAGGGCTGTGGTCCAAACAGTTTGGGGCTCTGGCCTGAAATTTTCAGGATATATGGGGTCTGGGTTTCTGACATGCCTTTTGAAGGTCTGGTGAAAAAATATTAATCTGTTCAAAAGTTACTGAACTTTGAAGCTTCCCATTATAACCTATGTGAAAATAATATGAGTCCACCTCAAAAGCACTTTTTGCTTTTGTGAAATAACTTTTCACTGCTGCAAATGGGTTGTGCACTTTCGCTGCTGCAATCTTGTTTCCAGTTAGCAACGGCAAAAAAAGCTGTAATTCAAAATGCTGCCCCTTGGTAAACACCAACAGTTGTTTTATCTAATCGTGGCTCAAGGAACATGATCCTGAGATATTTTTTTCAAAATAGTAGCTGGAAATAGATTGTCAGCATTTTGGCCATTAGAGTCATACAATTTGTGGTGCTTCTTTGTGAAACTACACAAATTGTAGGCAATTTTTGCACAGCTAATGGCACTGTTGCATGAAAACTGCTGCAAATTGTTTTGTGAATATTGCCACAATTTGTCACAATACTCAATGAGAAAACATTGGGACAGGTAAGACAGTCCCAAATCTTTTATGGCCACTTTTTGGGCACATAAGGTCAGATTTTTGTTCTTCTGTTCTGTTTGGGTAAACACCTGTTGGTGTTTACCCAGTGAAATGAGTTTTCTCCCTTAATGTCTCTAAGGGGCTGATGTATGTTTCATTTAATAAAAGTTTTTGCTGACACCGGGTGCCCAGCCCACATCTCAGCAGTAGAAATATCCCCACCACCACCACCCCACCAATGTGGGACACTGGGTAGCCCACTGCCAGTGTCTCAAAATATTTTTAAATGCTTCTGTCGACATTGAGGTGCCAAATTCCCATGTCAGCAGAAGATATTCAGACCCCTGCCACCATACACTGTGGTACACTGGGGAGCCCACTCCAAGTGTACCAACTTATTTAAATCTCCTTTTTCCAACATCTGGGTGCCCAATCCCTGAGTTGGCATTAGCCCCATGACAGTTTGGAACACTGGGTAACCTACACCCAGTTTCCCCAGTTATGATTTGCACTCCCTAGTATGGTGGAACACTGGTGAGCCCGCCCTCAGTGTCCTCAATGTAATTTTACCTGACAAAAAGAAAACAGTCCCCAATGTCTTTTTGTTAAAATAACCTTAAAGAAGAAAACTGTCCTTGTCTTCTCCCCACTCCCCATCCTCCATCTCAACACTCTCATTGAGCAACCCACCTCTCCACACACGCCCTTGATCTATACTTACCACGGGCAGTCGACTGCCATCTTCTGTTGAGTGGACATGTCTGCACTCTTCCAAGCCAAATCATGAACTGAAGAATCAAGGTAAGTGTTGTGTAATGGCTTTCAATGGCATTTGAACTGATGTTGATATCTTGGCCAATTATTGGAATTTTTACACCAAATTTTCTACATGGCTTTTTGGGACCCCCACCTCATGATCACTGTCACTGGCATTTTGCTAATTGGACTCAAAAGTGATTGCATGGTCACTGTGTAGTGTTCATGAGGTGGGACCCTCAAAAGCCATGTTGAAATTTGGTGACAAAATTCAGAAAAATGTCTGAGTTATGTGTGTTCATTGAATTTATTCTATGCACATGCATAACTTTGCTACTTTTCAACCTTTTGACACCAAATTTTCAACATAGCCTTTTTTCACACAACCTCATGAACAGTACAGCTGATATTTTTATATCCTGCCCAAAATGTGCTTTCACACCTGTGGTACAGAATGGCATTACAGTTGGCAACAATTACATTTTGCCTTGCATGTCACAATTCTCTGCATCAGGAAACATGAGGTGGGGTAATAAGATGGCTATGCTGATAGTTTGCTCACTGTTATTTGACACATGGAAGCACAGGGATCTCTGGGCCCTGTGTTTACACTACATACATATGCACATCTATGGAGGGACACAGTGACTGCTGTGTCAACTGTTGTCAACCCTATTGCCCACTCCTCAGCCATGGCCTCCTGTCTGAAGCAAAAGATACAGCTTGAACCTAGTGCCTCATAGTGATACAATATAGGCAACATAATCTATTGAGCTTTGGGCCCTCCGTTGAAAACAAAACATTTGACTTTTTCTGATGAGGGAAGGGCAGACATTAGGGTTGAAACCCAGTAAGACTCAACACTGATTTGCCAATACTCTGGAGACCTAAATCCCTAGTGTTTTCATTTCCCTTCTTTGTGTGCTTTGTGTTCTACAGCCCTAATATCTGCATTAACATCATTTTTTGCAATAAATTTGCATTCTTTTTCTGATAGTGGAATTTTATCCTCATTTGAGCAGATCCTTTCTGGACCTGTACAAAATGAGATAAATACAATATGGGAGATAGTCCTGACTCAGTGAATGGGCCCAGCAGGCCCTGACACACATGTATATACCTTGTGGGTGAGGTTCCTTTACCTATCACAGGGTGTGGTGTCTGCACCAAAACACTGCACCATCCATAACCAGGTGGGAGCTGGTGCTTCATGCTGCTACACCTTCCCCATCAGCCTTGTCCCATTAAACTGGCTCACTGAGTTTACACCAGAACTCAGCTGACTGCCACGGTAAGGCAACATGTCCCCAGTGGTGAAACGGACATCCCTGCAAACAACATTATTTAATAATTTCTTTGTTTTTCATATTTTGACCCAAACTTTCAACATAGTATTCTTATGAATGCACCTCATAAACCCCATAGGTGAAAATTTTAAAATCCTTGTTGAAATGCCATTCTGTGCCACAGATGTGAAAATATGTTTTGTACAGGATGTGAAAAATTACAGCTGTACTGTCCATGAGGTGGTGTTAAAAATAGCTATGCTGAAAATTTGAGTCAAAATATTGAAAATTACCAATGTTATGTGCAATTGTAGAACAATTTCAACAAACCTGTGTAACTCAGACATTTTAGGAACTGTTCACCAAATATTCAACATGGCCATTTTGGAACCCCACCTCATGAACACTAGTTGTGAAATCTTGTTATTAGGTCATGAAAGGTGATTTTTGCTCATTGACTGTGAAATCACTTTCAGTTAATGAAATGAACAGTGCCAGTGTTCATGAGTAGGGTCCCAAAAAGGCTGCGATGAAAAGTTTGGTGACAAAATTCTATGAATGGCAAAGTTATGAACTTACAGTAAGTTCAAAATGCAATTGAAATCCATTATACAGCACTTACCTTTGTTCCTCAGTTCACGGTTCAGTATTGAAGACAGCAGATGTATCTCAATCCACAGAAGATGACAGTGTACACCCTCTAGTGGTAAGTATAGGACAGGGGTTCTCAAATGGTGAGGCCAGCCTCCCTGGGAGGCCCCAACCTGTTCAGGGGAAGCTCAAGCAAGTCTGAAAAAGTAATGTATTTAAATTTTGAGTTTTATATTTTTGTTTGAAAGGATGAAGCAAACTGAAGGAGGATAATAGTAGGTGAAATTTATGTGTGTATTTACAAATCAGTGACAAGGGAAGGTGAATGAGTCAAGGCTCATTTCAAGTGTATCCAGAGAAGGGTAGGAGTGAATACAATTCAAAAGGTAACTGCAAAACAGTCAAGCAATACGAAATGAACAATCGTGCAAATAAATATGAAGAATAAACTAATAATGAGTGGTGGCAATTGATCAATTTGTAGACTGATGGCAGAACAGCCCAAATACAAGGGCTGATCATAGAAGTGTTAAGAGCAATAGTAGGAAGGATCAAAGTAATCCCAGAGAACTTGCTTAAGAACAATGAAAGAGGGGAGAGGTGAGGCATGTAAGGTTATTCCAGATAGACAGGAAACAGAGAAAGTAGTCTGACCCCATGAAGGCACTGCAACAAGGGTAACAAAGGTTCAAGTATCAAAATAGTGAAGCAAGTAGGCAGAGGGGTTTACAGTAAGCTGAATAACATTTATTTTTATATTATTTGTTATTCAGATTACACTCCTGAGCACAGATGCTCTTTTTCAAAGGTTTCACATCAGTAAAAGACAAAGAATTGAATGAGATCCAAGTACTCAAAGGGGTTTCAATTTATTCATGGTGTACTGTGCAAAGTACAGTATGTTAATTTTCTTTGGGAGGACCAAGATTGTTTCAGTTTTTGGGAAGGTGCAACATTTTTCCATGGATTTGGGGAGGCTCATTGTGACAAAGTCTGAGGACTGTTGGTATAGGGTAAGAGAGGGTGTGGGAGGTGGATTCTCAGTCAGAAGTTCAGGATGGGGGGGCACAGGGGTTGACGAGGACAGTTTTCCTTTTTAGCTTAAAAACAAAACATTACATCACAGGATTTTTTTTCTTTTCAGGGTGATAATAAATAAAACTATTTCAGGACACTGGGGTTGGGCTCCCCAATGTCCACACTGCTAGGGGAGTTAAATGGCAGCACAGGGATTGGGTCCCCAAAGTCGGCACTGATAGCAAAACAATGGGCTGGGGGCATCCAACACCAGGGTAGGAGTCCCAGTGTTGGATTATACATAACTAAATTAAAAAATATATAAATACACTGCGAGCAGGATTGGGGCCCCTGGTATGCAGATTACAATTTATTCAGGCACAGACTTGGTCAGGATGGTGGGCTATAATGGTGGGAGGCAGTATAGCGCAGTGGCTTAAGGCTCTGAGCTGCAAATCTGGTGACATCCGGCAGACCAGACTGGAGTTTGAATCCCACAGCTTACACTTGCATACTGTGTTACCCTGAGCAAGTCACTTAACTTCCTGTGCTCCCAGGTCACTCCTGTAAAAAGCTTTCAGCTTAGTGTGCTACCCTGGTTAAACAACTAAATAAAAAAATAAATAATAATGACACTAACCCTGTCACTGACCTATGAGTCACAACAACAGCTGATTGCATTATATGACACAGCATTCATTTGTTAGTAAATGACAGCAAATTCCACACAAGAAGCACTCTCTGGCAAAATGAATGCAGTTCAAACAGTAAATTTAAGCAAAATGCATTTATTGAACCTGGGCTCTCAAAACCTATGGTTAATTAACAATCAAGGTAGTAGTGTGTATATCTATATCTATATCTATATCTATATCTATATCTTTATCTATATCTATAACTATATATATTATGGTAGCAGGTAGTGCTACCAAGTTAGGGTTGAGTAGCACTATTAAGGTTAAAGGGTCAAATTGTGCACCTTAATAACTTTTCCACAGTTCAACAGATTTGCCTGAAATTTGGTATGCCTTATTAGGCATGGTAGATCTTAGGATCAGCCAAGTTTTGTACCAGTCAGATAAACGGCTGTGGAGTTATCAAGCAACAACAATTGCACAATTACCGCTTTTTGCAATTTTTTTTCCTCACCTACCTGTCACACAGTTTGTGCGATCAGTCTGAAAACTTAAGGATTGTGCGGCTGGAGTCTGTGATGTGCCTTTTGAAGAGTCCGTGAAAAATATTAAGCAGTTCAAAAGTTATTCAAAAACAAGTTCCCATTATTAGTCAATGGGAAAAGTTAACAAAAGTTCAACACTTTCGCAAATGCACTTTTAGTGTCGCAATGGCCCTAGTAGGTGACAAATCTGCCATTTTGTTTTCAGCTGGTGATCAGAAAAATGCTTGGTATTTAAAATAAGGACCTCTAGGAACACAATTCTTTTGTGTTCACCTAGTCGGACCCTCAGGATGTTAGCCATGTCTTTATTTTAGGGTTAAACACCCTAGATATATGTTTTTCAAGTTTCTGAAAAAGTAGTGTCACAAAGTAGTGTTACACTTGTGACACTTTCGCAAAGTTTTGCAAAAGCTTTTGCAAATTGCGACACTACTTTTCAGACTTGACCAAAATTACAGAATTCTTGCACCCTGCTGCAAAGAACGGTTTGGTCTTTTGAGCTGAAATATGGAGGAAGGCAGCCAACATCTCACAGATGTGCCTTGTGGTGGATTGGTGACAATATATTGCAATGCTCCCAAGTTACAGTACTCTGAAGTTGATGTTTTTCCATAGATTAACATGGTGGCATCTGCTGCACCTTTGGGCTCGTATCTTGAAAACAGTGTGAGATACAGAATTTTTGTTGCATGTTGCATAGCCCTATGGGCTATGTAATAGTAAATCCTGCCCAGGAAAATCATGATTTTTGTGAAATGTAATTTTTTTTCTACATCATGCGTTGCTGAGATATTAGCAATTAAGTACCTCAATGCTCGTTTAAGCTTCGATCCCATTACAATGCATAAATTCTTTGTACACACTGCCCAGATATTAAAAAGGGTTGCACATGGTGCAACAGTGTTGCACCATGAGCAACCCACTGATGCACACCCGGTGCGATATTCAAATGTTAATTGTACCTGAGACAAATCCTGATGCACTGGAGCGCATCAGTACGTATGCAGAGCGCAGGTGGAGGGTGTGCCCATGCATCCTCTGAACATGCCAATATTCAGCCTGGGATGTGCTGAGTCCATGCATGAGCAACCCCTACTTCGCCACACAGAGTTGATCCAAAAAAAAGAATGGCTGGCCACCCACAGGTGAGCTGCCATATTGCAGGGCTCAACATGGCAACTGCCATATGTGGGTGGCCACCTGCGCTCCAGCTGCACCTCCATGGTGGCACCCCATGCCCGATCATGGACATCTATTCAAAATATCATGCCCAGTATCCCTGGTGGTCCAGTGGACTGCTGTCAGCCCAATCGTGGGCTTAAGTATGAATAAAATGATTGTCTATATCTTTGGTGGTCCAGTGGACTGCTGTCAGCCTGATTGCTGGCTTTTGTAATTAAAAAAAATTATGTCCAATATCCCTTGTGGTCTAGCGGTACCCCTTCCCCACCCTCCCACTGGGCCCCACCACCCCACTCCCCTGGTCAGCAGTGGGTGAAGCACTCCACCTGCCTGCTGCCCCACCCCCACTAACTGACACTGTAGGTGGCTGTATGCCCATTGGTCCACAGTGTGAGCCAATGGGAGTGCAGCCTGCCGTACTACACATTCCAGATATGTACAGGTGGGGGCAGCAGGTGGGTGGGGTGCTGCTACCTGCCACTGACTGGGTGGGAGTGGGGCTCAGCCCCTGTAGTCCCCCCAGCCTGCCCCAGCAGCAGCCAGGGGGTGCGTTGGGGTCTGTTATCCTAACCTCACCCCATTCTCCTATACCTCTACTCTTTACACATGTGATGGGGTGAGAGTTAGCCAATGACTCCAATGCGCACCCTGATGCCGGTTGAGGGTGGGCTAGGGGTCCAAGGGGCTTTCAACCCTAACACTGAATTTCCTCACTTTTTCCCTGTGGAACAACCCTAACTAATGCATTAAACAGAGTTTTTTGCTTATATATATATATATATATATATACACATATATATATATTTATGTACACATATATATATATATATATATATATATATATATATATATATATATATATATATATTTTATAAGGGCACAGCCACACTATAGTTAGAGTTGGGTAGGCACTTTAATGGTAAACCCCAATTTTGCCCATTAATAACTTTTCAATTGTTCAATGGAGCTGCAAGAAATTTGGAATGTGTGGTGCTGTACATCAGATCCCTTGACTTATCAAGTTGCATTTTGGTCGGACTTACAGTTTGTGCACAGTGAAGCGATGAAAATGCATTTTTCATCACTTTTGATACTTTTTGCCCATGGTGCTGTGACCACACCATTTGATAGTTTGGTCTGAAATTTGGAACATAGAAAGAGTTTGGGTCAAAAATAATCCAGTGTTGATGTGGTTGAAAAATATTAATTAATTCCAAAGTTATTTAATGTCTAAGTTTTGGGTTCTTAGCATGCTCAGTTCACTCCAAGATTTATTTGTATGTTTTTGAACTAGGATTGTGCTCATGGTCAAGGATTTTGTCAGCTCATGGATGAGGATTTAAAAGAATCTTGTCCATCAGAAAAGCGAGCCACCATCTTGTTTTCATTTTCCCCAAACAAAATGTCGTAGCTTCACATGGGTGACTATTTCTTGTAATAAGGTATGAGTTTTGTCCAGGGTGATGCCCTCTACAAACACATACCTTTGGTTTGCTTTGTCTTGTCCAAAAATTGCCTTCTGAAATTTTAAATTCTTTGACTCCAACTCGTTAACAATCCTCTTTCATTAGCTGACAAAATCCCAGTCTGCAGCCAACCCTGTTCCACGAGGCTGCAAAATCCTTGTCTTTCACTTTTGACCAGATAGCCCTTCTCATAGACGAAGATTAAAATGACGGTCAAGAATTTTGCTACTTTGCGAACGGATCACCTCGTGGACTGCGATTTTGTAAGCTCGTGAAAGGGGATTGGGTTTTGAATCCTCTTTCATGAGGTGACAAAATGGTAATCCATGAGCTGTCAAAATCCTAGTCTGAAGTTGATCTCTTCATGAGTTAGCAAAATCATTGACCACCACTTTGTGACCAGATGGCCCTTCTCACAGACAAGGATTGACTCACGGTCAAGGATTTTGCTACCTCACGAAAGAGGATTGGGTGATGGACTAGGATTTTGTCAGCTTGTAAAGGGGATTTGTTTTTGGATCCTTTTTGCGAGGTGATAAAATCACAGTCCAGCCAGCTTAAGACTGCATTGTGCACTCAAGAGATGCAGACACAAAGGCACAACAACACCTTAACCAGTACTCACAAATCACAAATCCAAATCTGGAAAGAATACCTTTGCCGGTTGATGGGGTGGGGGCAGTGAACTGCAATAACAGTCCGCTACCAAAATACTACAAAGCAGTACAAAAAAATGCAGGTGCGGTGGATAGCAGGTTCACACTGCTGCAATTACTTTGTGGCACAATAACAGGTGTCTGATTTAATAGCACGCCACACACATGCTCACACACACACTACAAGTAATGCGTAGCAAAATAAAAACTTCAGTAATATAACCAAATATTTTAAAAAACTGAAATTATGCACTGCTGCACCACAACAATCAGCAAAAATGTCAAGAATTACTGAAAATATTGCTGTGTACATTAACACAGTTTTACAAGAAAATATAACCATAACAGAAAGACTGCCTTTTTCTGCCAGTTTTAACCTACCTCCACCACAGATACGTCCCTTCCCCAAGCACACTTCAAGTGTCTGTCAGTACACAGACTGAATGTTCTAAATTGACATTCAAAATCCACACACAAACAATAAACACTCAATGATATGAACGCAGGAGGGTTTCCTACAATTGATGTACTAAATTTAGAGGGAAAATGACTCAAAAGGCTTTTTTGACTGCTTTTAGAGGGTTTCGGTCACAGAACTCTGACAGCAAACTGTCTCCAGCTACCACTACACACACACACT
The DNA here is from genome assembly GCA_016271365.2 of Neoceratodus forsteri. Lineage (NCBI taxonomy): Eukaryota > Metazoa > Chordata > Ceratodontiformes > Ceratodontidae > Neoceratodus > Neoceratodus forsteri. The sequence goes on from CM028131.1 coordinate 799,532,763, forward strand.
ACCCAGGACTGAGGTGGTGCAAACAATCTACAGCCCATGTGACCTGCAATCCCATGAATCACTGCAAAATTCACCTTGGAGCTCACTAACAAGGCAAAGTGATGAGAAGTACATTGATTTATATGTACTCCACCCACAATTGGTGCAGAAGTTGTTGGGGAAGGTGGAGTAATGCAAAGTCATTGTTTTCAATGGATTTCACATTCCTCATTATGGCACAAAATACTACGCTTCGTGTTGCAGATTACTTCGCAGATTCTGTGTTACTACATGTATTGCTTCTTGGGTGAATTTTGCCACTTTGCCCACCTCTAGCTGACACCAGGGACTGCCACCAAGCAAAGTCAGTAAGACAATGGGAGCAGGACACCCAGGAGGTTATGTACTGCATGCACATTTTGCCAGTTTCTTCAGCTGTCCTTGTTGCTCCATCAGTGTCTGCAACACATTCTGTTTTATATACTCTATGTATCCATGAGGAATGAACATATCTTTATATCTAGGATCAAGTAGTGTTGCCATGCTACATATTGTATACAATCTAATGCTGTCAAACCAGTCTGCAAGTTATGCCAGTAAGAACTCTGTCACTATTTTAATGAGATTTGCATCCTCCTGCTGCAGTGACTAGATGAACCAGTGGTGTCATCACCTGCTCCTACACCACAGTCATTGCTGCCATTCTATCACCTGTTTCAGTGTTACACTCCTCCCCCACCAGCCTTGCTTTTCTGAGTTGCTGTAGAAGATCATAAATAACAGGGTGTGTGGAATTCAAGCAGACTTGCCAATAGGAAGGATATGTTATACATTGGGGATTCAGTACTAAAACTTTACTGGCCTGCCAGATGGTCACAGAAGTAAAACAAACCTTTGCAGAACACAGAACTGCAGCTATTACTGATATCATCAAAAGGCTACATCATCAAATGTCATAGGCAGAAAAATAGGTTTCTGCTCTTCAACTTTCTCCACCATTTAAAAGTTTGCATTCTGCCTTATGGAAATGTTTTTAAGTAATTTCATAACATGTTTGCAGACATCTTAGGATCTGATCAGTGCAGGACTTTGAAAAGCTTCCTGATATCAGAGGATTTTAACCTCTCCCAAAAAACTTACTAAATCTAAGATAAAGTGAATATTGGTATCATACAAAATTCTTCAGCTTGGATTACAACTGCACTTAGAGATGCAGCAAAGTTTTATTCAGCCCATGAATGAAGTGCAAACTCACCTGCTTTGCCTCTGTGGATGTTCCACAAAGTTTTTCATAACACTTTACTAACTATGCACTAGGTCCAATTGTGATGTCTGAGCTTAAGGTAAACTTCGAGGTGGACTTCACTGCTATATGCAACTTTGATTTTGAGAAGTTGTACAGATTGACAAAAGTGGTAAACAACTCATGTTCAGGCCACATGAGCTCCTGCAAGGGTTTCAATGCTAATGAGGTCACATGCAGCTAGACCAGCATCTCAGCCTGTTCAGCCTCTCTACGTTGCAGTTGTGAAAGCTAGTAGACAGATTAGCTGTTTTCAAGTTTTGTGGGAGTTTGTGATCAGATTTTGTATTTTAAAAGACCATATTCCTTTCTACTTTCAACTCTTCTCCTCTGGCACCTTTCTATCAGTAATGCTTTCTCTCTAATCCAGTTGTTTCCAGTTTTCTGTACAATTTTGTGCAGCATTTCCTTACTGTCTCAGGTTTTGCTAATCTTTCTTTCATTTATTAATTAATTGAATTTCCTTGTATTTGTCTTAAAACCAATAATAAAAACTTACTGTGCTTTTATTTCATATTTTTGTCTGTCCTCTTCTCCCTTGTTTTCCCTCCCCTCACGCAGTATGAGCAGTAGGCCAGGGCCCAATGTGACAGAGGAGAGTGGCGGCAGTGGCAGAGGGTGCATCTGGCTGCATCATTGGGGTAGCACAGCATGCAGCAGTTCTGAGTCCTCCTCCTCAGCCACCCTTCCAGATGCTCTAGAGGCAGACAGCCTGTCTGTCCTCACCATGACCATCACCACTGCCACCATCATAAGGACTATCCCCATCACCAGAACCATCATCACTACCACTGCCACAAGTAGCAGCAGCACCAGAACCAGCATCAACACTGCCACCCCTGTCACCAACAGCAGAAATGGAAACATCACCACTAGCAACACTGCAATCACCATCAGTACTGTGCCCACCCTTTCAGTGCCAAGTACATCCATGCATGGCCCCCCTCTTCCCATGACCAAAGATGTCCCTTCTGTGTGACATCTTTGGTATGCCTGACCCTAGTGACCCCGTTTGGTCACTTTTGTTTTATCTGCTTGCTTCGGGCATGGCAGGGATGTCCTTCCACCATCAGCCAGATGCCCATATACTGTCCTGTCAAGAATCTGCCACCCATCCAATCAGGACTGTCAGGCAACTCATGACACACAGCTGTACTGCCCTCTAGCTTACACCACAGGGCTGGTAAAACTTTAGCTTCTTCAGCATTTCTGTTCCACAGTCTATCTAGCTACCTAAGGTGGAGTGAAGGCTGACTGTTTCCCATTGAAAGGCGCCTCAGTTCTTGTGGTGGACATGGTGGGCAGGTTGAGGTTTCATCCTCCTTTGCCTGCACCTCAGTTTTTTGTGTTCTGTGTCCCAAGCAGTCATCTAGGAGCATGCATCAAGATTGGTTGCCAGCAGAGCCTGACACAGACAATCCACGTGCTCAGTCCAAGGATCCTCTCCCTTGTAAGTCATCGAGCCCTCTGCACTGCCACCTGTGGTCACCCAGGTGGTAGTAAAACAGTGGGTCTTGACACCCCTCCCCAGAGGAGGAGAGTCTCTGTGGGATGCTCAATCCTACCTCCCACTGGATGATGCTCTGATGTCCAAGGCTTGTTGCCAAACTTGGGTCACTGGCACTGCAATTGGTAGCTCTACCACTGTGCTGGCAGGCTGTCCCCAGTGTGGTCACTTGTAAGATCTCTGGGGTGTGGGGGTGCCAGGAAACAGGGCAGCCACTTGGGTATTGGGAGGCCAGTGGACCCATCTTAGTATTCAGCATCAGGAGATGTGGAGAGACACCAGGCTGATGATGGTACTGAAGGAGACACTACTAGCACTGTCAGCAGTGTGGTGCTGTCAGGCCCAAGCAGTGGTGGTGAGGAGGTGGCAATCAGTTGCTAGCATTGCTATCACAATGTGAGTGATGGCAGCGAGGGCCAGCCTTCAGGCTGGGTCCATGGCAGAGAGGCTGAGGCCAGACCTCTTTATAGAGTGCTGGAGGAAGTCAGGAGTCTGCAGACAATCCACTCTAGAGTGTTGAAGGAGGTCAGTAGTCTGCAGGCCAGTCCATCTGCCCTGAATGAATGAATGAATGCATGAACTGACTGGAGCGCAAGCAGGACTGGATGCTGGCACTGCTGGCTGGTGGTCCTGCATCCCATCCCCTTACAGCAAAAGGCAGCCCCTACCCCACCTCCAGCTGTTGTGGTCTGGGCTTCATGCTTGAAAGAAAATAATTATCCTCCTTGCCATACCAGGTGTGCATCTTGTACATAAGCTGGTGTTGGCATTATGCCCAAAGAAAACTTTCTGCTGCTCACCATGCCAAGCATGCTTCTCTTAAATTAATCTGGTGTGGCATTAGGCCTGAAGAAAGATTTCTTCTGCTTGCCATGCCATGTGTGCTTCTTGTAATTAATCTGGTGGTGGCATTATGCACGAAAGAAAAACTCTCCTGCTCACCATGCCAGTCGTGCTTCTTATGATTAATCTGGTGGTGGCATTATACCAGAAAAAGAAAAACTTCTCCTGGACACCATGCCAGGCATGCTTCTCATAATTAATCTTGTGGTGGCAATATGCCTGAAAACATGTTCTCCTGCTCGCCTTATCAGGCATGCTTCTTGCAAATAATCTGGTGGTGGCATTGTACTCAAAGAAAATGTCTCCTGCTCACCATTCCAGGCATGCTTCTCATATTTATTCTGGTGGTGGCATTAATCTTTAAACAAAAAATTCTCATGTTTGACACACCAGACATGCAGATTCACTCTGGTGTTGGCATTATGCTAAAACAATTCTCATGTTTGGCATAAAGGCATGCTGATTGTGATCGCTCTGGTATTGGCAATATGCTCTAAAAATTTGAAATGTTTGCCAAATAGGATATACTGATTCTGATCTCTTTGGTGTGGCATTATGTGTATCTCATTGTGAGACAGGGATCTAAGGACTGCAGGAAAGGTTGAGGGTGAGGTGCTTCATTGAATGTCTGTGTCAGAACCTCAGGGAATGACTGGCCTGATCTTGGATGAATGGTTGACCCGTAAGACAGAAACAGACAAATCAGCACATTAGTGGCAATAAATATTTTGTATCTGTGAATAAACAACAGTTTACAAGCATGGTAACTGTGTTACTGTTTGCCTATTACCACTGTAGCCACCCTGTAGCACTGACCCAATTATCCTCCATATTCTCACAAATACTAGTGGCTGGCAAACAACTCCCACGACACGTTTTTTTCACCTAAACCCATTGCAAAGATTACACATTAACTACTCCCCATCACTTCTCAGCACTATTCATCCTTACCGTCAGTGATGTGGCATAAGCTCTGCTGTTTGGATTACCCAATTAGAAGGCATAGACTTGGCAATAACCTATTTGGACTGAAATGACCTGTAAAGGAAGAGGAAGGAGATAGAATGGAAAATTAACAACCATCACATTTCAGTCATTTCCTTAACTGTAAAGGAAAGGTATTCATGCAAGCAGCCAGAATGTGTCTTTCTCCCATGTTCTTGTGAAGTTACATTTAGGCTGCTTGTATGAACTGTCTAACATTGTAGATCAGGCAGGTAAGAGGCAGACTAGTTGGAACCAGAGGCCTTCTTCTGTGACAATTTATGTGTATTCATGCATCTAAGTATCTATGACCTGGACCCCTGCACCCACCCCTCACCCAATACCTCTCGTATTCTGCAAAACAATAACAGACGTACAGTAGCAAGCACCTACATGTACTAATGTTTTCAGCTGGATCATTTACAAGAATTACTTCACAGAGGCTCCCAACCCACAGGGTATCCTGTGATAATAGCTACACGATTATAGCAACTAATAAATCAAGACTGCAGAATAGGAAATACAATTAAGTGACCATGGAATTTCAGCGACTCAGCTTTATGTAACTACATTTGCAATAATAGCGACTAATAGCACTTACCTGTGTTAAATCTACAAAATGAGATGCAAAATCTGCATAAGAAGCAAAATCAGTTTCCGTTTCCTGCTGTACACATCATTGATAAAACCCCACCCCCAAGCAGTAGAGGCAAAACAAACCAGTGGATATGGCAGTCAAGCTTCTCCCACAGCAATCCCTACATATACTTGCCATAAGAAAAGGACTACCAGGTCCTGTGGCGTGACTTTGAGGAGGAGGTATCACTGTTGCAGAACAGTGGGCAATGGGCAGTGGGCATTGAATCCTGACCTGTAAGGGAAGAAGTGAAAATAAGAGAATTAGTAACATTCATTGAATTGTGCAAGCATGTAATATAAACACTAATACAACATGACATGTTGTGCATTAAGTATGAACTATTGCAATGCAGTATGTGGTGTGCTGCAATATTATAATAACTGAACAACCTAGGTGATATTGGAGGTCTGAGGCACAGATAAGGGTCATTCTACCACCCAGGAAGTGAGGATAAAGCAACATTGTGCCAAACCTGGATTGCATTATTCCGCTTATAACATTAAAAATGATTTCAAAATTCTTAGAAAGGATTTTAATGTGTGCATCAGATATGAGGAAAGATGAGCTGAGGCATTACCATTTTAGTACACACCCTGTCATGTATTATTGGGCTCATAACATTAGCCAACCTATAAAATCTTGTTTTCAGTAGAGAACAATATGTATCTTTCTTACTGTACATAAAGCATATCAATGCATGGGCATGTCACATGTTTTAGCCAAGCATTTTGAGGAATTCCCAGTGCCATTTAATAAATATACTTACAAACATGATGACATCAGCCAGGCTCACTGGGATGCACTGGGTAAGTTTCCTTCACTGACTCAACCAACAGCCATAGATAATGGGCACAATAGCAGAAGTACAGTCACACTTGGAAGCAGTGGATGGCAAATAAGTTCCAACTGATTCTGCTTTGATAGGCGATGGGTCTTTGCTTGCATCATGGTTTTCCCTTGGCTAGGGCAGTGTTCCCCAGAACAGAGCAGGTAGCAGGCACAATAGCAGCAGCAACTGCACAGTCACACTAGGAAGCAGTGGATGGCAAATAAATTCTGACTTCTGGTTTGTCAGGTGGTGAGTCTTTATTTGCATCATGGTTTTCAATTGGCTGGGGCAAGATACCCTCAGAACAGAGCAGATAGTGGGCATAACAGCAGTAGCAGCACATTCACATTTTGGAGCATTAAATGGCCATTAAGTTCCTACTTCATCTGGTATGCAGGCAGTGAGTCTTTGCTTACATCATAGTTTTTCCTTAGCTAAGGCAGGGTTCCGAGAATAGAGTGGCACACTAGCAGCAGCAGCTGCTCAGTTATACTTGGGAGCAGTGCATAGCAATAAGTTCTGACTTCTGGTTTGTCAGGCAGTGGGTCTTTACTAAAGATGCAGCAAAGTAAAATTCCACCCAGAAGTGATCGCGGAGTGGCCACTTTGTTACTGTTCCACTACAGGAGCACTCATTTTAAACCCTCCTTTGCCACTTCACGTTGTAATTATGACTTCGTATTGTGCACTCTGCCTTATTCCGCTTAAGGCGGAGTGAGAATCACAGGCATTCCACACACATCACAGGGGCTTACACAGTGTAGGTCATATGCTTCAGCAGGCAGGCAGGAGGTTATGGCAAAACACTCTCCAACATGGGCTGACTTATGCATTTTGCATGGGTGTGACTAATTGCTCGGCTCTGCAAATGGCCTGGAGTGAGGGGTGGACATGTGATAAAGAGGGTGCACAGGTGACAAGTCCACAAATTAAGATGTTTCCCATTTTACATACAGGGGTTGATGTACTACTCGCACTAGATATACTGCATTGACCACCTCCACCACCACCACCACCACTGCTACTCTGACCACCACTTGACAAGATGTCTAAATCTTAATCCCCATTATGCCTGCAGTAATCCTCTGGTGTTATTTCATCACTACTGCAGACATTCCTACTTGGTCTTACACTCATGGAGGGATAGAATGCTCAGTAGGGTTGATGACAAGGGTGAATGCCCTACTATGGCATTAGCTGCCATCTGGTGCAGGTCCTCAGTGCCATGTGCCTGTTCTTAAGATGTCTATCCTGGCTCCCCATGCCCAGATGACTCCTTTACCTCAACTCACACTCACATGGCAGAACTGGCAGATTGCAACTGACTCATTTACACCTTTGACAAAAATCCCAAACAAGGGATTGTGATCCCCTACTTTTAACATGTCCCTGATGCTGCTTATTGGACTCCGTTTTTTAACCCCTGAGATGGGGGGTGTGCTATATGATTTTTCAGACTGGACATGCTTGGATTCTAACTGACCACCATGACTACCTATGATTATTACTGGGTCATCATCATTATCGTCAACAGGAACTGCTAAATCACAACTTTTTTGAGGAGGGAGGGATTTAACACCAACAGACACAGACACAGCCACCTTGACTTTCTTTTTCTCCAGTTCCCAACAGAGGGCCACTGACATCATTATCATATTCATCAACATCATCCGCATCCACATTTTCAGCTTGGATACTGTCATGTGGAAAACATGATCCAACCACAGCATCATCATTATCATCATCACCCAATATTTTTGTGCCATACTTTGAATCATTGGATGGCAAAGGCATGACCTCAATGGCACTGGAAGAAATGTGACATTGTGAGTTATTGTTGCCAGGATCAGAATCATGTTCAACTACCACGAGGATGTTAACTGGGAGTATGACATCACCTAAACTGTCAGTCACAGCTTTAGACTCAGCTATATTTTTTGAAACAGTTAACTGATCAAAGTGGAACTTGAGGCAGCAATACTTATGCTAGCAGAAACTGCACTAACACCACCAGCTGGGACAACATCATCTCCTCCAACTATGAGAGAAGCTACAGATTGCGCTGTAAAAACATTGATGGAGAAATCCCTTTATTGACATCAGCTATGCACTTTTGCATACTACCACGCCATGGACAATCTTGCTACTGGCAGCAGTGCCATGGCCGAAACAGCTTTGCTTGAACATCTCTTTGCAGGCATTTTGGGAGATCACCAAGAAAATTCTAAACAAATTTATATTTCTGAACTTTCAATCTGGGCGTGGATGTGAAGCCAAAAAAAACAACAGTGGCTTGCAGATGGAGATTGGGCACTATACAGATGAAAAAGAACAGACAGATTAAGATTGCACTGTGCAGTCAAGAAAAGATGCAGATGCAAAGGCACAACATCACCTTGACCAGTGCTCACAAGCCACACATCCAAATCTGGAAAGAATACTTTTTACAGGTTGGGGAGGGGGCAGTGAACTGCAGTAACAGTCCACTACCAAATACCACAAAGCAGTACAAATAACGCAGGTGTGGTGGATAGCAGGCTCACACTGCTGCAATTACTTTATGGCACAATAAATGTGTCTGATTTGATGCCACTCGTCACACACATACTTACACACACGTAATGTCTAGCAATTGAAAACTTCAGTAATATAACCAAATTTTTCAAACAAACTAAAATTATGCACTGCTGCACCACAACAATCAGCAAAAAATTTCAAGAATTACTGAAAATATTACTGTGTACATTAACACAGTTTTACAAGAAAATATGATCAAAATAGAAAGACTGCCTTTTCTCCCAGTTTTAACCTACCTCCACCACAGATACGCCCTCCCCAAAGCACAGTTCAAGTGTCTGTGAGTACATAGACTGAATGTTCTAAATTAACATTCAAAATCCACACACAAACAAACATTCGATGATATGAGCACGGGAGGATTTCCTACAATCAATGTACTAAAGTTTGAGCTAATAAAATGGCTCAAAAGGCTTTTAACAGCTGTTAGAGGATTTGAATCACAGAGCTCTGAGAGGAAGCTCTCTCCATCTACCATGACACACACTACACAGAACTGAGGCTGTGCAGAACAATTTAGAGCCCATGTGACTTGCAATCCCATGAATCACTGCAAAATTCACCTTGGAGCTCAATAACAAGGCAAAGTGATGTGAAGTACATTGATTTCTGTGTACTTTGCATTTAAATTGGTGCAGAAGTGTTTGGGAGAAGGCAGAGTAACACAATGTCATTGTTATCAGTGGACTTCACGTTCCTCATTATGCGTGAAGTATTCCGCCTCATGTTACGGATTACTTTGCGGATTCCATAGTACTCCTTGAATTGCTTCATGGAGCAAATCTTTGGCCACTTCACCCACCCTAGTCTTTACTTGCATCATGGTTTTCCTTGCCTGGGGCAGGGTTCCCTCAGAACAGTCCAGGTAGGGGCACAATAACAGCAGTACAGTCACACTTGGGAGCAGTGGATGACAAGCAAGTTCTGACTTTTGTTTTGGCAGGCAGTGGGTCTTTACTCATATCATGATTTTTCCTTGGTTGGGATAGGGTTCCAACAGAAAAGAATGGATGGGGTGTAGGCTGTGCACAGTAGCGGCAGCAGCAGAAACAGCAGTAACAGGTGACAAGACTCATAGCAACAGGAATCAGCATATTGACAGATAAAGCATGTTCTGGTAATGCAGGCAATCAATCCTCTGTCATATTAGGTATAATTCTTGATTGTTTAAATGCAATACAAAAGTAATGGAAGCAGGCTGTAAGTACTTCTGGGTGGAGTGACTGATGAGGAGCAGATTCAGCTTGCTACTGGTGTTGAACTGCACTGCAGTGTTGCTTGTGTGGTGGTATTATGTTTATATCCTACTCCTCATCATAGTGGTCACTGGTTAGGTATCCACCTTCATAGTCCTCCAAATCTGAATTATACCCAGATGGGAGCCCTGCTGTTAAAAATTCAGCAATTTCTGATGCATCTGACACTGACCCTGCTTCATCATCATCCACTGTCTGCATTTTAAAGATGGATGCCACACGATTTGCTGGCAGATGATGACTGCTTATTTTTATGAACATTAATGTGCTAATAGTACAAGAAGAAAGATTTGTGGTCCTATCACATAGGATTGCCCCTGCTGCACTGAATACACTTGTAAGGGTGTGACAGGTTTCCAGGGCATGCATAGCAAGTGCAGGCCACTCCACAAGTTTTTTTCCCCAGTATTTGAGGGGTTCATCTTCAATGCTAAGGTTTTAGTGTCTACCATATATGCCTCCGCTTTTTCGCTTCTGCAGGTTTCATGCTGAGTTCCTCGGCAGCAGCATCCTCTTGTAATCCTCCTCTCTATCTCAGCCTGGGAGAGGACTGCCCAAAGAGGATTCACATTGGCAGATGAAGTCAGTCCTGCTTTTTGTCAGTGTGCCACCTTGGTTCTGCATGACACTGGTACTGCTGTTGGTACTAGTAGAGCTAGATGCAGCCTGCTGTCAGTGTCCCCGCAGATCATGTTTCTGCACAATCTGCATGCCATGGACCCTGTAAATTAAGGTGGCCCTTGCCTCACTTCTTTCAACTCTTCAATTCCACCTGGAAGAATTGTGGAAATGCCATGTTTTTATCTTGGGTTTGACAGGGTGGCTATTGCAAAGTTCCCAGATTGCACAATGCTCTGTAAATATCTGTTGACATACAACACACCCAGGACTTCAGTGATTAACAGTGATGCTTGTGTGTCATCACTGTCTGTGTCCACTACTTCTGCATCAACATTCAAAATGGCCTGACTCAGTGCCCTTAACAGTGGAATCCCTGACTAATGCAGCTAGTGACACTACTCACAGCCTGTGTGGTATTGCTAAATGACTTTGAGATCATAATGAAGGACTGCATAGATCACCAGTCATTAGGAGACAGTGAAATAGAAGCACCATTACTGTCTCTGCAAATACCTGTATGCAGCATCATGTAGTCAGAAAATGTAGAATGCTGGGGACCACGTGATGCAGGGTACCGGTAGAAGCTCCTCTGTCTAGCTCCAGCCACCTGACTTGATTAAAGTGTTTTTGAGCATTTAACAAGCCTGAAACCCTATATTTTTAAGGTCTACTGCCTTCCTAGCATCAAGTGTTCCTGCTGGGGGAATCTGAGAGAGAATGGAGGTTTACATGAAACGGTCACCAAAAACATACCCACAGGGTTCTCTGAAAAGACCCCAAAGAAATCATGGGCCTTGAGTGGAACTGATAAGCCAGAGGTCGCAAATCAGGGCATTGAGCAGGAGCCGCCACGTTAAGCAGATTCTTAGAGAAATTCAAGCCCTTTCGGAAGAAATAAAAGAAATGGCATCAGAGATGAAATCTCTATCTAGAAAGCTTGAAGAGATCTCAGTCTTAACTATGGATAATATTGCAAGGATCTCCTCTTTGAGAAACAAGCAGAGAGGTTCGAGCCTGGGATGGCTGCTATGAGGCAGAAACTTGCACGTTTTGAAGCTAAGCTGGAAGACCTTGAAGGTCGTAGTCATAGAAATAATATTGTGATCCTAGGGCTGCCAGAGGGAGAAGAGGGTCAGAACACCATAGCATTTGTCCAGAAGTTGGTGGAGAAGATCGCTGGCCCTCGTCCTTTGGGCTAAATACATAATCGAGAGAGCCACAGATCCCTGAGGCCAAAGCCCCTCCGAGCCATACTTCACCCTATAATATGCCGATTTTTGAATTACTTGAGAGACAGCATTTGTTGTCCAAAGTTAGAGAAATCCAGGAAGTGAGATGGAAACAACTCAAACTCAGGCTGGCGCAGGAAGTGCCGGGCTCTGTCCATCTGAAATGCAAAACATTTTATCCAGTCGTCTCTAAAATTATTGCAGCTGGTTTGAAGTTTGTATGGCGTACCTGCCAGGCTACAGGTGCAAGTAGCCAGTACCTGGGTCTCTTACGAGGATCCTGAGGCTGCGATTTCTGGCCTAAAGCTGTCCCTACCTGATCTTTTCAGGGATACTTGAGAGGCCTCTCACCAGGTCAAGGAAAGAGTTCTAGTTTGAAGATATCTGGCTGCTACTTGGAGGATTCTTTGGGGATGAATATATATAGTTGCTGAATTTCTATCCAAGCCTGTTTAGTGGGCTTATGGGACAAATTTTCTTTAATATTTTCTGGACTTTATATGGTTGCTTACGCTTTAGCTTTATCTGGGACTCTGATCTCTTTTAAATGACTATTTAAGCTTATCTTTTCAGGCATTGGGGAGAGTAATTTTGTAATGTTTTGGTTAGTACCCTTGCAAGCATCAGAAGGGATTTGGTCCAGTTAAGGCCTTTGGTGTGTACCCCATAGGGTTTTAATGCCCATCATTCAGTGGGTTGCCTGGAGAACTCGGGCATTCTCTCTACAGCGCCTTACTATGCGCTTTCATTCCTGTACCACCAGAGGGAGCTCGAACTCATTGGAAATAGGGCCAATGATTTCAATGGTCTGTAATGGGGAGAGTTTTCCTGGCATAAGGGCTTATTATGGACAGGGCACGGCTGAACCTGCTTGGTGGAGCCAAGTGTTTCCTGTGCTGGTGAGTCCCGTGGTGGGAACTGGAAATATTGTCTGTGGTCTGGTCTTAATAGCACTTACTGAGGTGCCTCTTTCAGCAGGCAAGGCATGAGGGTTGGTAACTCTCATTAATCCTAGCGCCTAGTTCTATTATACAGTGTTACTCCCACGGGTCATCTGGAGGATCACCTGAGGACCTCACATATTGTTACTGTTACTTAGGTAATTTACCTCCTGGTGTTTTCATGTAGGAGGGCTCAAAGATTTTCTTCTTTTTTTCTTAGGGTTTAGGGGGTAATGTCAGGGGGCTGGGGGAGAAGGAAACGGTAAGCTGTTGAACGTTGTTGGTGACAGTTGGGGGTGGTGAGGGTGGGGAAAAAGGCAATAGTTTGGGTTTATTAATGCTAGTTTGTTATTGGGTGTTACTTGAGGCATGGAAGGTGAGTTTGGGCAAGATGGGGGTTTGGGGGTGGGAGGATGGCACAGCAGTTTTAGTGGAACAGGGGTACATGGATCATAATAGTAGTAGCTGTCAAAGGTTAACCTCTAGCTTGTTTTATCAACAAAGATGGCTAGTAGTATTAACCTAGCTACATGGAATGTGAAGGGGTTAGGAGAAAACTTACAATATCAGGTGCTTAAACACCTGAGCTTGCTGCGCATGTAGATTATATTTTTACAAGAATCTCACTTGCTAGATACTGAGGCACTACAACTCAGGAGACAACAGGTGGGGTAGGTCTTTAATGCCTCAGACTCAACCAGTAGTTGTAGTGTCATGATGCTGGTTAATAGAGACGTTCCATTTATTCCCACTCAGGTTTTTAGGGATTCAGAGGGAAGGTATGTTCTAGTTCAGGGTACCCTTTGGGCTATGCCACTTTGCTTGGCAGCATTTACAGACCAAATGCAGACAATCCCACTTTTTCGCGAAATTGACTTCCACTATTCTCCCTTATTTCCTATTCCCATTATCATGGGGAGACTTTAATCTGGTTTTGGACCCTAACGTAGACAGGTCTGGGAATGTGTCGAGGGACTGTCCCGGGACAAAGAGCTTTCAAGGAACTACTAGATCAATGCGACTGTGTGACGATGGCGAGTTTTGCATCCCAACTCCAGGAATTTACTTTAGTTCACAGGTACACAGCTCGCAGTCTCGCATTGATTACCTTCTGGTCTCTCATGAGCTCTTGCCGGGTGTGTCATCTGCCTCGATTCAACCAGGCCCTGTATCTGATCATTCTCTGGTGTTATGTAATCTGGCTTTCTCTAATATTCCCAAGAAAGAGACCTGATATAAACTAAATGAGTGGCTATTGAAGGAGGAGAATTACTGTTTACTAGTGAAAGATCAGATTGATTTTTTTTTCTACCTACCTTTAGAAAGTGCTACGACATTATATGGGGAGCTTTTAAGGTTTATATTAGGGGTATTCTCATTAGTTTAGCTACAAAGAGGAAGAGGACCTCAGGAAGCAGAGTTATTATCATTATTGTCTCAAATTCAGGAACTAGAATCTAGACAACCAAACAATATTTCCAAGGAGGAGAGGCAGAAATTATTAGTAGTTAAAGACAGATATTTAGAATTATTAAGAGAGAAAGCAGAGTTGGCTATCATTCATACCAAAGCAAGTTTCACGGATCAAGGAGAAAACAGGGGCACCTGTTGGCCTTACATTTAAAACAGCAGGAGGTCAGTAAGGTTTATACCTCCTATTAGGGCACAAGCAGATGGTTCCTTGAGAGTATCCCTTTAGAGATTGTGCAGGAATTTGCTACTTATCATGAGCAGCTATATAGGGACATGGATAGCCCTCCTTCCATAGAGGATTTGGAAGAGTACCTTAGGGTCTAGCCTGCCTTCCTTGGCAAATTCCCCAAATTTTATCCTCTCCCTATCGCAGGAGAAAATTTTGGCTGTCATAATGGCTCTGCCCTCAGACAAAGCTCCGGGACCGGATGGGTTTTCTGCTTTATTTTATAAAGTTTTCAGGGAGCAATTATTGCCTGTACTCTACCAGCTCTACCTTCATATCTCTCTGGGGCTGCAGTAGACACTCACTTGTTTGAAGCCTTAATAGTCCTATTACCCAAACCGGACAAAGACCCCAATTGGTTCAGAGTTACAGGCCAATATCCCTATTGAATCAGGATGTCAAAATTCTTTTGACGATATATGGATAGGCTAACGCTGGTTCTCCCAGATCTGATTGGCATGTCTCAGGTTGGGTTTATGAGGGATGTTCATTCTCAGACCATTTACGTACTCCTTCGAGACGCCTTCCTCGGATCCAGGGACGCCACCTTCCGCCGTGGGTTTGGTCTCCCTGGATGCCGAAGGCATTTGACCTGGTAAACTGGAATTACTTATTCAAAGTTCTCAGAGCTTTTGGGTTTCCTGCCATTTTTATAGGCTGGATTAGGGTGCTATCGGTCTCCCTCTGCAAGGATTTCAGGTAATGGGGCTTTTTCAAAATCTTTCCTGTTACATTCAAGTACAGAGACAGGGTTGTCTCCTCCCCTACTATTTAATCTTTATTTAGAACCCTTATTCAAAATATTCTTAATAACACAGGAATACAAGGTATTCCGATCCAGAATAATGTGGTGAAGATAACAGCATATGCGGATAATTTCTCCTCCATTTGGCCCACCTGGTAACTTCTATCCCGAATATGCTAAGTGAGATAGTCAAATTTAGCTGTTCAATTATAAGTTGAATGCAAACAAGACGCCCTTTTTTCCTCTTAATCACAAGGTTTTTAAGACAGACATTATCCCTTGGGATTGTGCTAGTCTCCCATGTTATCAAATACTTGGGTATCAAGTTAACACGTAACACTTCCTATGGTTTAAAGAAAACTTAGAACCTCTTTCTCAGATGATTGTGCAGGACCTAGAGAGATGGGATAAGCTTCGATTTCACTATGGAGCGCATTAATATAATAAAGATGAATGTATTTCCGGTATTTTTATCTCCTGTCGCATCTCAACTCGTTTGTTCCTGTATCCTGGTTTCAGAAAATGCATAAGCTTTTCACTAATTTTATCTTGCCTAATAAACACTCCAGACTGGCCTATCACAAATTAGCTGCTGCCAAAATGAAGTGGGTTCTGGATTCCTCATTTGGCAATTTATTACTGGGCTAGTCATCTTGCTAAGTACCTGAAATGGGTAAGGCCGGGTCCGAAAATCTGAGACCAGCCTGGCTTAACATAGAACTAGACTATATTCGGCTATGAACATGGACCCCTCGACCATGCTCTTTGAAAAGTCTCCTTTTACAGAGTGTTAGCAAATGCCCCACTCTTATGACCTCTTTAAAGGTTCACTGCAGCTGTGTTCGTTTCTAAGATATAATCCAGAGTACAGACCTGTCTCAGTCCATTTGGAATTCTCCAGCTTTCACCATAAATAAGCAGGTAATTTCACGTACATGGTTACCTCAGTTAGGTGAAGGAATAGCCTCCTGTTTATTGGACGGCTCAGGGGTTTGGCTCTCAGTAACCGAGATTCTCAGAAGGTACAACATTCCCGACTCTCAGTCATTTAGGGTTTGTCAATTGAAGCATTTTTTAATCACGGTGTTTGGTAAAGTCTCTCCCTAACAGTTTTTGCATTGGTACCTGTACTTTCTTCCTTCTTCGAATCCCCAGGGTTATCTCTAAGATATATCAGGTATAGTATCTATGGCGGTTTGGGAGTGGCAATGGTCCTACTAGCTTTTGGAACACATTTTTCTTGCAGTCCACTTTCAATTGGTCGGCTCTCTGGATGTTTGTCACAAATACATGTCCCAAGATAGATTATGCCTCATGCAATTCCATATTTTGCAATATATGTATTACACCAGTTAAACTGGCTAAATGGGGCCTTCTCAATATTGACAGGTGCACCAGATGCTCCCAGGAAGCTGGGACGCTTTTTCACATATTCTGGTCATTCCCAAGATAGTTTCATTATGGGATTTAATTAAAACCACCTGAACCCCTTATTGGGATTACAGGACTGTTTTACTCCGGATATTTGCCTTTTGGGAGATTTGTCTTCTATAAAGGTTAAGATTCGAGATTTCATATTTCCATGATTGTACTCTCGGTCAAAAAATTATTCTCAGGCACTGGAAAGACAGGAATTGTCCAACATATCAGGAATGGATACATGAAATCCTTGCTAATCTCCACACAGAGAAGGCCATAGCAAGCCTTCAAAATAGGTTACATAAGTATAAGTCTATATGTGATCCCCTTCACAGTTTAATTATCACTGCTAGGATTTAAAGTGTAATTGGTGCACATGCCATCATATCAAGTATGAGATCATCACGGTTAACTAGCTACTACAGTATTCGAGGGAACTGCTGTGCCGGGGGAGTGGGGGTTGGGGGCAGTGTTGGATTTTACCCTAACTGGCTGTTCATACTTGTTTCCTGCCTCTTGTATTGTGGAAATTTTGTGAATAAACTGTGAATTGAAAAAAAAAAAGAAATGTAGAATGCTGCTTGTGCATATGTTCCAACATTGCCAGTGCCGAATTCTACTGACCACCTCTTGTTTCAAATGGTGCTGAGGCAGGTCATTTTTTTTATCTGTAGTGCCTGAAGCTGATCCTTGCATTGAAGACTGTGCAAAGTGTGCACATACTGTATGTGTTGATGCACAGTCAACAGGTTCTTCTGCTTTAAAAGTGCCAGGAACTTCTGCACCCTAATGTAGCCACCTTTGTTAAGTGCTTTGATCACATTTGCCCATTGTCCATGGCAATGAACCAAGCCTTTTAGACCAACTGGGTGCAGCCAATTGTCCACCTTCTCTAACATACTGGTCAGAATGTTGATCCCAGTATGGCTGTCCAGCATGTTCATCATTGAAAGTGTTGCATGCTGTCCGAGTTCGCTTTTGCTTGCAGCCACCTGCAATAATGAAGCAATCCTGCTAAGGGCAGTTTTTGACAACATGGTTTCTGACACCCTTCAGTTTAGACTAATGCTGCTACACATATGTTTGAACTGGTAGCTGTTGGCCTACTGCTCCATAGATCTGTGGTCAAATGCACATAGTCACATGCACTGTGATGTAGATGTAAGGCATTTTTGATGGTATTTGTAAGTACATCACATAGTTTGGGATTGATCTAAATGAGAAATTGGCATGACTGGGTACCTGCTGTTTTGGACAGGCTTTAGCCATAAAATACCATAAACATTCATTTTCACAACAGAAAATGGCAGCAAGTCAATGGCAATCATCTCAGCTGCTGCAGAATTAAATTCTCTAGGAGCTATATTATTTGGAGGATATTTGGCATTTCTGCTAATCAGGCTGGTTGGAGTCAGCTATACCCTTTCACTCATGGGTGTGCTAGACTTTCTGGGAAGTGGAAGCACTTTGCTAGGAACAATGCTGAGGCTAGAGGTTACAGAGGTGGTCGAATCAGTTTTTGGGGGCCTGCACGCTTTCCCAACAAGACTTTCCAGAAAGCTGCTGCCCCATTTCACTATGTTGAATGTGTCAGTGTTAGGGTGTTTGATAAGTAATCTCCATAGTCTCAGCTTCTCCTCCCCTCATCTGTACTGTGGAAAAATTTGAAGGCCTTTTTTTAATTTTTTGGGGCTAACAACCAACAGCAGATCCACCCTCAGCAGCTTTTTACATAGTGTTGCCCACATTGAGCCTTGTTCCTTTAAGATGGGTCTGCTGCCCCACCCCAGTTCCAAGGTGAGTGCCTTTTTCCTCTACTAACTCTAGCCTGCAAAACTGATATAGTTTTATACTGATGTATTTGAAATCAGTAACAGAAAAATCCCACACCATGGGTTTGTAGGCCTTTCTTCCTTTTTTTTTGTCTTGTTGTCTGCCCATTCTGCATCAGTGACAGTGTCATTATCACCAAATGAACACAACCCAGATACTATTCTCATCCCCATCCTCCTTCTCCTTATCCACTTTTTATAACTTATTTCCTGAATCTGACCCTCATCCTCATTTTCCTTAACATCTAGCAATT
This sequence comes from Neoceratodus forsteri, assembly GCA_016271365.2. Taxonomy (NCBI): domain Eukaryota; kingdom Metazoa; phylum Chordata; order Ceratodontiformes; family Ceratodontidae; genus Neoceratodus; species Neoceratodus forsteri. The sequence continues at coordinate 799,551,421 of CM028131.1, forward strand.
CCCACTTATTTGGAAAGTTATGAGTCTGAGGATTCCATGACTGGAGGGTTTTTAGAGATGTTTTTGGGAGACAGATTTGAATTTAACTGTGGTTTACCTATGACACTGTCTACAAGCCAACACCATCAGCACTTTCACCAACACCTTCAAAATGATTGCTGCTAACTCTCTAGCAGTATACTGCATCTCTTCTTACTACCACCAAAACAGCTGCTACAACTCCCATCCTTGGATATGGTGCTGCTACATCTGTGGCTCCTACAAGTGATGACCCACCAGTACTTCCCCACTCCCCACTGCTGCCCACATCCTAATGGACCAATGAGGCCACTATTAATATCAGTTGCCACCCTTTCCTTCTCTGATACTCAACCAGAAAAGGTGTCCTGAGAAGTGTCTGAATATGAATGCTATTATTCAGCCCTCACCCTTGGACTCTTCTTGCCCACCACCATGGGTTTTATGCTTAATACCAGCACCAGCCCCTGCTTTTTTTTTTTTTGTTTGTTTATGATATACTTTTTTCCATATGTGGAGAATTATATGGAAAAAGAAGAGGCACACAGGACACAGCTAAAAGAATAAAATTATACTAAATTACAGACAGCAGAGCACTACCAAAAATCAGTTCTTTTCCAAGTAGAAATAAATTACTAACAAACAATCAGACCAGTCTGAGAAGGTAAAAATACTGCCTTTTCTTCTTATGAGCAACAGTGACAAACTAAGCAACCACCCCTTCCCAACTGGCTGAAAGCACCATGTACAGAAAGTAATTACAGCACAGGCACAGAGCTGAGCTACTGTGCGGTGCTTATAACAAGATAAAACAAGGTCCGAAAATGATTTTCTGGACAAAAGGCAATCTGCAGATATACAGATGTTAAGCAATAAATTAATGTTCGCTGAGGGGTGCAGAAAAACACTGAGCTAAACACTTGAAAACAAGTTTTCTCTCAGGTGCTAATTCTTCCTCCAAGACACTCCAGAAAGGACTGCCATGAGGCATGGAGTCACATGATACAAGAAGACTGCAATCTGAACTATGACCCTTGCTGTAATATGATCCTCTGTGGAATCCACCATGGTAACTTCACCTGGGAAGTTACCAGTTTCACAGGTTTGCTGAACTTATACTGAACTGCAAAGTTGGAAAGTTAACCAATAACTTCACTAAATTATCCACCCTCCATGCAGTGCTCTGCGAACAAAAGTTAGCCAACTTCACACATCTCTAACTTTATTGGACAAGTCTGTGAAAGATGCCAGAGCCAAAATACTGCCTATAGTATGGATCCTTTGAAGTTGGAAGGACTCTAGTCTGGATTCATCACATCCCCCACTGCTTCAGAAACAGATTGCATAAGTGTGCTAAACAAACATATACCTGTTTATAGGGATTTTCTGCACACTGCACTACTCCAGGTAGCCAATAATACCCTTTGATAGACAGATATTTGTACAGGCTTACATTGAAGGTCTGTACTTTCTTAATATCTACTGTCTCCACTGGTATACTGTCCAGTAGGTTCACCACCCTCTGACAGAAAAAAGTATCTCTAATGTTACCACTTAATTTGCCACTATGAGCATGTCCCTTCATCCTGTTGGAGGACACTAGATCAAATATCTCAGCATATTGGATCTTGTGGATATCCTTGCGTTAGTAAGGGAAAAGTAAAGTAGTGTTAATACTGAAATTCATCTTCTGGCATATTTGTCAAGAGATGGAAATAAGGCCTTTTAATAATCATTATACTTGATCTAAGCCTTATTGAAATGTGTTCTAGGGGTAGGTGCCTACAGCTAGCCTTCCTCATTCTCTGGGATGCATCTGAAATTAACTGTTATAAGCTCAGTATGTCTTTCATGTTGAAAATTTTGAAACAAACAAAAAATAAATAAATAAACAAACCCTTAGTTTATAACATTCTAGTGACTATTGCTAAAGTATTGTAGCCATCCAGATTTTTTCCATGACTAACTGGCTAAACACCCTTAACAACAGCAGATACACAAACAACAAAATCTGGTTCCACCATGGTTGCATAATGAAGTTAATGAAGCTATGTGGAATTGTTAAGGTAAGGAGAAACAACACAATGATTTGTAAGTAGTAAGATTTGTTTTAGTTTCTGTTCTAAGGAAGGCATACACATTAGGAAAATGTATGGAGGTGTACATTTTAATGGAAGGAATAGGAAGCTTACAAAAGAACCACAGAGCAAATGTCACTGATGTATGTGTTATCCCAGATGATATTGGACAGACAGCCAAATTTTAAAGAAAACACAATTGCACATAACCTAATAATGCAAAGCATCAAGGGAAACAAATGCAAATCCCCATGATGGTACAGAAAGTAGCAGTAGAGGAAAAAGTAATGGCTGGCATTTGTTCAGCCTTGGCATTATTTACACAGTTTTTATTTTTTTATTTTTTTAAGAGAAACAGGGTTTTTGTCCATGAGGTGATGTGAGTTATATTTAAGCAATGTGTTGATGTCAGAAGTTAGGTGTAATGATGATGGACTGTTAGAGAAAATGTGATATTAACTTTCAGAGGGGGTCACTTTTGATAAGGGCAAGGTAGTTATGATTGTGATAATGGAATATTAGCAAAGTATGAGGTCTATGCAGAAGTGGAGTACAAATATGCACAGTTTCATAAGTATGTGCTCAGAGTGCAGGCAAATGTGATATACAGGTTTGTTTTATAAATAGGTAAAATAGCAATACATGCAATTAATATAAACATAGATAATTACATAGACATATAGATAGAGAAAGAGAGACACAAACAGACAGGCAGAATAGGAATGGCAGTGAAATATTGAAGTGATGCAAACCCAAACTCCACCCGTAGACATGGACAGGCATTGGGGTGTGCCTTTGGTCATTGCCCATAACGTTCACACCATTTCACCTCACCCTACCCTGCAGACACAGACAAGAGTTGAGGTATGCCTTGGTTTTCAGACTTTACACTCACCCCATTCCATAAGGAAATACACTGAAATGGGGAAAGTATAAGAGAATGGAGTGAACTTTGGGGCTGAAGAGTCAAAGGCACACCTCGATACCTGTCACTGGCTGCAGGGTGGGGATGGGGTGGAATGGCAAGAACATTACTGTTGACAATCCCAAGTCACACCCTGATGCCTGTCAGTCCCTACAGTGCAGGGTGTTACAGTCAGAAACCCTAATGCCCTTGGCATTTCTTGGTATTTTCACTCCAAGTTTTTCAGCATGGGGATTTTGTGACCCCACCATGAACAGTGACACTATCAGTTCATTAGCCAAAGGAGATTTTGCACAGTAACTGTGCCATTTGTCACCATAGGTGCTAAAACACATTTTGAACAGGATGCAAAATGACTGCTATACATTTCTTGCTTCAGTAACTACTCAGCACATCTGTTGCATGGCCTGCTTGTTGACATTTTATATCTGCTATGCAGTGTACTGCTGCTATATCTGAGGAAGTACCTTTCCTAGGTTGCAAGAACAGCCTCAGAGGAACACACACACACACACACACACACAAGTAGAACACAGCTGCAAAATAATTAGATTGTCTACAAGCACAGTTTTCCATGCAGGACACAAACAATTGAATCAAAAGCACAAACACACACACACACACCAGAACACAGCTGCAAAATGATTAGATTTGTCTAGAAGCACTATCTTCTATGCAAGTTGGAGCACGGGGGTAAGGCTGAGATCAGTTATGGTCCATGGCATAATCACATGGTCAGAATATTAAATATTTTAAAATAAAACAAAATGCAAAAGTTACCATTTCAAGAAGAAAATGCAAACTGTGACTCTTAACAGCTGTAGGGTAAGTTGACACATCTAGACTTATTTTTCTGCATATGCATCTCAACTGCCAAGTGGTCCTGACCATGAACTCAGGACTGGTCACCACTCAAATAATATTCTAGTTTGTGCGACCTCTTATTTTTACCATCCATTCACTCACTTTACATTGTTTACACAATGCCAAATCTAATTGGATAAAGTAATCTCTAACCCTATCTTTAATTCTTAATTTCATTGTGTCTACTGGTAAATCATACTTTCTGAAATTATTTGTAACAGCCCTGTTGGTTTTATTACTTTCTCCACTATTACCAAACTCTGAAATGACCTATAATGTTTACAATACTCCATTGCCTCCTCCATACATAATCTAGGAAACTTTTGGTTATTCATATTATACACCTTTAACCAATAATTAATTTGTCTTATTTTTATTTCACATTCCAATTGATGTTGTCCCAATTCTGCCCTAACCATTGCTGATGGCGTCCCTGATAGGAAGTCCCAAGATTTTTTTAGAATTTATTCAGGATTCTTTCTAATTTAGAAAAATCACAAAATCCCCAAATTTCTGCCCATAAAGTATTTCAGCTTTAACTTTTGCATTTAAAACCTCAAGTTTCCTTTTATTGACTGCTCTCCATGTTTGTATGCAAATCTATTCATTATTAACATAAATCTGTTGACTTTGCTACATGTTTCTTTTATATGTTTGTTCCATGTTCCATCTTGAGTGAAAACTATTCCTAGATAGCAAAATTCTTTAACCACTTCCAATTTATATCCATCTATTTTATATGTATATTCTTTTATTCCTCCAAAAATCAATACTTTAGTTTTTCATAATTTAATAATAAATCTGCCTTCTTACATTCTCCAACAAATTTAACATCCTGTTTATACCAATGAAGCTTGTTAATAATAAAGCTACATCGTCCTGAAATGCCAAATAAGCACAATACCTCTCACCTACTCTAGGCAAATGAAATCTAAGTCATATAATTTACTTAATATTGTTTGAAAATATAAATTGAACAACAATGGTGACAGAGTACATCCCTGCTTTACCCCAATGTTGGTTTGAAACCATTGTATCAATTGTCCCTTTGTTGAATATCTTACACTTGTATGATTATCTTGATATAAATGCTCAATCATTGTCACCATGTCCCTGTCCATTCCTAATACTTTTAATCTTTCCCACAACATACTGCGATTCACTCGATCAAATGCTGTTTTAGGTCAACAAATATACAATATAACTTTTGTTTTTAATCTTAGTATACTGTAGATTAAATGCACCAATGTCCAACATTGATCTAGTGTGGATTAACCATTTCTAAATCCTGCTTGTGCTGTATCAATGAAATTATTTCTTTCAACCGATGTTGTCAATCTGTTATTTAGTATACTAGCAAATATCTTCTCCGTACTATCTATTAAACTAATTGGTCGATAACATTCTGTTTTTCTCCCTTTTTAAATATTGGAACAATTATATTTAATTTCCAACTAGCTGGTATTATTCCTTTATCCCAAAATCTTATTAAGCAATGTCATCAGATAAGGAACCCAAGATTGAGCTGTATAAAAATAACATCAATAGGTATCCCATCTGGACCTGGGGCTTTATGTTTTTAAAAGTATTCAAAACTTTCCATACATCCTCTTCCTTGATTAATTTATTAATAACCAGTTCTCGATTTTTGATGTCAAATCCATTCTCATCATATTGTTCATCAATATTTTAATTCCTTTTATTTATTGTATAAAATAGACCTTTATAATATTGTACCCACACACCAGCTCAATTAATGTAGTTATTCTATTGTCGTGATTTAATGTACCATTATTAACTATACTCCAAAACTTCTTAGAGTCATTTGATGTTACAGCTTCTCTAGTTCTGTCCATAATTTAAGTTGGTATTTTTTTTATTTATTTTCAATATCTCTTTATACTTTTCTTTTAATTTATTCATTTCATTACTCTTATTTCCTGCCAAACTTCCTTGTAGGGCTCTCTTAACACATTAAGTTTCCTTTTTGCATCCCTACATTATTTATTATACTATGCCTGTCCTTTTCTTGCTATTATAATTTGTTGTCTAGAAATAATTCACTAACATTCGCCATAATAATATTATATTCCAATAATATTTATATATCATTATTATCGTCAGTACAGTTATTTATTTTTTCCAATATACCTCCATCATGCATTAACTGGATCATGCTTTCCACTTTCTATAATATTCCACCCAATAACATTCTTTCTTATCAATTTCAATGCATCAGGTACCACTTGATCAACAACAATATTTGCCTGGTCCATTTCCAACACTAATTCTATAGAAGCATGCTGGCTCTCTAAAGTTGTCTTTATCCTGATCTCAACACATTTTGATAGCAAATTTATATTAACCCAAACATAATCTATTGTAGATTACCCTCGACTCCCTTGATATGTATAATTACCGGGATGTCACCTTTAATTCTCCCATTTAATAAAAGGAAATTTTGCCAGATAATATCCTGTGAACAAGAATTCCTTATTATTTACTGTATAATCCATCACTTTCCTATTAGACATCAAGTTATTCTTCTCCAAAAGACAGCAACAAGATATGATTTCTTCTGATGTTCCTTGTAAAGTATCCAATCTTGCATTAAAATGTCCTACTAATATTATTTTACTATTAGGATATTCAAATATCAATCTCTCTAGTTCTCTTGACAATTTTTCCAACCAATCCTTGTCACCATAAGAACTATTAAATGGAGGTGCATAAATATTTATTTATAATATTATAATATATTACATATAATATAATAATATTAAATCATCTTTTCTTCCTCCTGTATATTAATAATATGTACTATTAATATACTCTTACTATCAATCAGTATATCTTTTGTTTTCACTTTATTTTTTAATTTACAAAAATTTGAAGACCCTTCAAACCTTTTCAGCTTCTTGGCTTTTTCCAATATGTCATATATCCATCTAAATAAACGTCATTCATCATCCATGTTTCCTGAATACATATATACTCAAACATTTTTAGATGTTTTACTAAATATGGGTATCCTAATCTTTCCTGTAATCCTGAGGGTTCCAGTGAGAGTTTGTATCTTGTTCTTTAATTCTACTGTATTCTCACTTTGTTCTCTCTCATATATTGTCTCATTAGCTCTTATATTAATCTCTGATATCTGTTGCCTCCTTTCATCTTTTTACAGGCAATCACTGATCAAAATCTGTTAATAGTGTATATCTATTTGATGTCTCTATCACTACTTCACATGTCCTTGGTTCCTTGTACTTTTGAACTCCTTGATCTATCTCTCTAGTTCCATACAAACATGTACAACAAGATCATCCAACAGTGTCTGTCTCTGTTTAACAATTCAAAATAGTCCCCTTTTTCATCATTACTAGTATTTGGCCATCCTTTTCACAATGAATAGCCTATGTTACTTCATGGATGCAGCCTCAGTGTCCAATAGTATATTTAGTAAGTTGGCCATTCTGCTTGAGATTCTTCATGTTTTCTATTTAAAACTGTTTTAAACCATATATAATGACGTCTCTTATTTCCCTTTTTATAAAACCTCATAATATTCCAGAAACAATTCCTCCCAAAGTTACCAATTCTCAACTTGGATTCCCATTTTCCCTAACTCTTTTGCTTGATTATCAATAGCTTTCAAAACATAATACTGATCTGTAACCACCATACCAATTCTAATTCCATAATTGGCCTAACAATACTAATACTATTCAGCATTTGTCTGCATCCAATCAGTACACTGACTAGTAAGTTCTTAATAATTTTGACAGACTTTCTTCTGTTTCATTTGTTTGGTGAAAAATGTGGTTCTGTTCCAGAGTTATTGCCATTTGAAGTTGCCCACTTTGCAGTTACTGATTTTTTGGCCACCAGGTCCACCATTTTAGCACATTTCAACCACAATTTCTACCATTTTGTGGTGGAAGACTCTTAAAGGTGCAGAAACATGAAAATTGAATATCTCTGGAATGGTTTGGTCTTTCACATGACATTTGGAGGGTGTTGAGTGGGCGTCCTGGGGATGTGAGTGATGATGTTTACATGTTTGAAAAATTATTCACTGCAGAGATACTGTGTGACAGTTAACATTTTGTGCATAGCTTTCTGCATGGTGCTACTGGTTTGAAGTTTGTGTGTAGATAGCCCTAGTGGTACTAGGTGCCTTGCAGTGGTTTCTGTGTAAAACATTAACAGGTGCAGAATTATGCCACTCCAATGAATGATAATGTGGTTCATTATGCTTCAATAACTTCTGAATCATGTGTCCAATTTGCCTGGCATTTGGAAAGTACAAAGATTTATAATACATCTTTGACTGTGACAATTTGTGGGTCTCTGGCTCTTATGGTTGCTGAATTGTGCGTATTACATTGTTTGCTCATGGCGCTTTGTGACTGTTGAATGGATGTACACACAATTCTTTACACACTGTGTGCTATGGTACAAGTCTTCTTTTAACAATTTTTGGTTCTGACAGATATATGTTTCTTGTGTAGTGAGAAGGCAAAATGTTATTTGCAGTACTCCTGAGCAGTTTCTTAGCACAATATGTATGGTTGATTAATCTGAAGCTTGCCACATAGAAAGACCTGTGTTCATGGAATGTGCCACTTTTGTTTGGTGAAAAATGTTGTTCCATTCCAGAGTTATTGCCATTTGAAGTTGGCCCCCCTCACAGTTACAGATTTTTCAATACCAGGTCTGCCATTTCAATGCATTTGTGGCTGCGAATTCCACCATTTTGTAGTGTGAGACTTCTTAAAGGTGCAGAAATGTAAAATGTAACATCTCTAGAATGGTTTGGTCTTTTAGCATGAAATTTGAGGGCGTTAATGGATGTCCTGGGAATTTGAATAATGCTGTTAACATGTTGGACAAATTATTTGCTGTGGAGATACTGTGTGATGTATTTAACATTTTGCACACAGCATTCTGCAGGTGCTACTGGCTTGAAATGTATAGCATAGGTAGCTCTAGTGGTATGGAGGTGCTTTGCAGTGATTTAGGTGTAAAATATTAACAGGTGCAGAATTATACCACTCTGATGAATGAAAATTTGTGTCTATTACACTTCAATAACTTCTGAAGCATGTGTCCGATTTGCCTGGCATTTGGAATGTACAAAGATTTATAATACATCTTTGACGGTTATGATTTTGGGTTGCTGGCACTTATGTTTGCAGAATTGTGCATGTTACATTGTTTGTTTGTGGTGCTGTGTGACCGTTGAACAGATGCACACACAATTCTGGACACACGGTGTGCTATGGTACATGTCTTCTTTTAACAATTTGGGGTTCTATCAGATATATGGTTCTTATGTAGCTAAGTGGCAAAATTTTATACTTGGCACTTCTGCACAGTTTTCCTGGTGTGACACTGCACAACTGTTGAATAGATTCAGACAACATTTGTTATACATGTTGTGGTATGGTGCATGTCTTCATTTACCAGTTTTCATTGCAGTCGGTCATACAATTTTTGTACAGCAAAGTGACAAAATTCACATGTGGGGCCTGCACCCCCACCACCACATTCCATTCACTATTTATAGTGCACAGTCTCAAAAGAAGGGAAATTCATGGCAAAACAACTCTGTTTAATGTATCCATTGGGGTTGTGCCACAGCAACAAAAGTGAGGAAATACAGTGTTTGGGTTGCCTCCTTTGCACACCACTCCTACCCTACCCCACCAACAGGCATCAGGGGTGTGTTGGGGTCATCCAGTCCTAACTCTCACCCCATTCTCCTATACTGCACCACCTCAGCTTATTTATACAAGGAATGGGGTGATAGGGCCGATGACCTTCAACATACGCCTCTGATGCCTGTTGGAGTCGGGGCAGGGGGTGCAGGGTGGCAACCCTAACACCGAATTTCCTTGCTTTTGTCTCTGTGGAACAACTGTAACTGATGCATTAAATGGAGTTTTTGCCATATGTGTGTATATATATATATATATATATATATATATATATATAGATAGATAGATATAGATATAGATACATATATTGAATATGGTAAACAAATATTGTTAATCCCAAAAGCTGAACTTAATGTTTTTAGTATACAAATGTTTAAGAAAAACCTGCAGCTCTTTCAACTTGAATCAGAACACTGTGTCTATTGTTTTCCTTGGGAGCTGTAGTTTCACTCTTAATTACTCTTTCCTTCTGAGGCCCCGGTGGCTCTGATAATCATTTGTACCAAGGGTTTTTAAGTCAATTTGAAGGCATTAAGTAACTTCTGTCTTCCTAGTCCTTAATAGAATGCAGGGCACAATTTGATCACTCCACAGACTTGTTCTGTTGCTTGCTCCAGCTTCCAAACTAGTGTGTCTTGTTCCAACATGACAGATCCACATCATGCCCCTCCCACATGGATAAAAAATTGGGGTGGAACTTTAGGTGTTTGTTTGGTGGAGGTGGGGTTGGATCTTACTCCCCAAAAACTAATGCTGCCTCCCACTACTCAGGTTCTAGTTCTTGTACCACCCATTTAAGAAAAGAGTACCTGCAACCATTGACTAACATGAAAGAGTATTTATTTGAGGGCAGAAAACATTTCTTAGAGGAGGGTAAGGTAGAAGACACTATTTACACCTTCAGTCAGTTCCACAGACAGAAAATATGACATCACTCCTTTTCTACATGCAAAACATCTGCAGGCTTTGCCTACTGCAGCCATAAAGAGTACATTGTAACCCTGTTTATCAATACCTCATTAATCCAGAAACTTCAGTTATCTGAAACTGAGGGATGTCCCCATGGAAAGCTATTAAATACAGCCATTAACACGTTCATTGCTTCAGTTTATGACTGTCAGTCTGATTATCAGTTCTCAGCAGTTGCTGTAATTAGCTGAATAGGAGGTGGATAAGGTGTTAAGTGAAATTATGCAAGCATTTCTGAGAACTCCCCAATCGTGATCAGCCATGAGGTCAGACATTTGTGTAGCAGCCACTGACACCACTAACAAATCCAGTACAAAGACATACCACAGTGCAGCAGTACAGAGTTTGCATGCTGCAGCACAGCCACAGCATGGGTACAAAAATAATAAAATAAACTAAAGGAAGAGGAATTGGGTCAGAGGGAGAGGTCAGGTAAGAATGTTAATGTAAAACAACACCACAGCACAGAAACCACCTTAGCACAGAAACAGCTGCAAGTGATCAGTCAGTAATGAGACACATAGTTGTACAGTACAGTAAATTAAAACTCATCTGTTAAGCTTCTTGATTGTCAAGACAAGAGGTGTGTATAAAAACATTCCGTTGTCGGAATCTGCATGAAAGTAGGACTTTCGCTCAAGAAAAGTTCGAAATCCATTTTTTCAACTTTCATATAAATTCCACCTTGAAATGGCTAAAGAAGTGTACAGAGGCACTGTGGTTTAAAATTAAACTTTGGGAAAAATCTTCAGAACTGATCACAGTTAGTAGGGGTCAGTTCTGTGGAATTTCTTTTTTTTTCTGTATGCAGTTCATGATTTTTCCTATTTTCTCCCTGTAATTCCCAGGACCTCACAAATACAGCAGTGCATGCACATGGAGGCATGTATGCACTCTGGGCATTGGCTCAGCCCCTTCTACCCCACCCCTGGCAATCGCTGGTTTCCCCATGGCCCGAACTGCCATCTGTCCTCCACCGGCTGGCAGTCAAGGGGCCTGGGAAATCCCTCATCACTCCACAGGAGAAGAAAGCTGCTTCATGGCAGCTGAATCCTGTTCACTCCCTCCCTCACCACTGACCTTGACAAACTGGGCTCGTTCCCAAACCAGGATCACCAGATGGCCTGAGGTGAGGCATCCAGCTCCTAAGCCCTCAGTGCCACCAGGCCAGTTCTGTGGAATTTCTTACTCACAGTTTAACTTTTCCATCTCCCTGGAGCCTACTGGCACCTCACCACCCTTTAATTGTTGGCCCAGTTGCTCTATAAAGATAACATTTTCTCTGGTTTCTAGTTTTTTCCCCATGCCAATTGCTGGCCTGATGTAAAATTCCCTGGTGTCTAGTGGTCACCCCCATATCATGGCAGGCCCAACTGTAAAATAAAAGTAACTTTCTCTGGTGTCTAGTACCCCTCCATCGATCACTGGCTCAATGATAACAAATAATCTTTCCTGGCATCTAATTGACCCCTCCTATCCCCACTCTTAGTTAATTAGTTAATTAACTGTGTTGACTGGGTGAGTGCACTTGCAATGCATGTCTTTTTCAGGCACTACTCGTGCAGCAGCACAAGCATAGAGGATTATGTGAAGTAGTATATGGAAATCAATTTATGCACAGATTAGTTTACAGAAATTGGATGGAAATTAGAAGCTAGTGAAAAGGTTGCAAAAGACAGTGACAAAAAAAAAGGAAGGCGGGTATAATTGCTGTTTCATTTGAAGTTACAGCTGCTATGGCAAGTGAGAGGGAGGTGGAAGAGATGGAAGAGGTGAAAGAGGAGGGGAAAGGCAAGTGTCTCAGGTAACAGAAAAAGTGGGAAGAGGATAAACGGGGGTAAGTGCTTATCTTGTTACCATGTGGTAGGAGGGATTCGTGAAAGCAGTTGCAGGCTTGAGATGAGATTTAATGAGATTTAATGAGATTTTAAGAATGTAGTAAAGACTGAGAATGGTGGATTTTTGACAGGCAGGGCAAGGAGTTCCAGGTAGAAGCAGCATGGGAGTTAAAAGAGCGCTGTCTAATACTGGTGTGGAAAATGGGGACTATGAGATTGTTATTAGAGGCAGAGCAGTATGAGAGAGGGTAACTACTGTACATGTGAGATTAGATTTTTAGGTAAGCTGGGGCCTCTGGATTGCAAGGTTTTCTTATCCAGTGTGACCAGTGTCAACTTTGCTTTGAGGTCAGGAGGAAGCCAATTTAGGGAATTTATGGCCAGACAGTGATGGACTTATAAAAAATGGTGGTCTATCCATTAGTCCATCCCAATAAGTCAATCTATTACCTGGTGTCTAGTTGACCCCTCTCCCTTTGTCCAATCCCTTATAATATTAAAAAGGTAGTCCATCCATTTAGTCTATCCCAATATGTCCATTCATTCCCTGGCATCTAGTGGACACCCCACCCTATCACTGATACCCCAAACAAATGTAGAACTCAATCCCTGGTGTCTAGCAGACCCCCACTCCCCTACCCAGGTAGGAAGAGCACCCCAGCTCCCTCCTCAACTGAGCCAGTGACCAGCACAGCCCTCTCTCTCCACCACAGCCAGCCACTGAATGAGCTATCAATGAATGAGTGTGTACATGTACAAGCACATGCTCATTCATTTTTATTTTATTTTTACTTTTAATGCACAACTCCTTTTCTAAGTGCAATACCTCACTCCTGGGCCTGGGGTTATGGTGAATGACTGCACCTCCTGGATGCTAGATGACACTCAGCCATTGGCCTTGTCCATACAATGCACAACATAGGATCTGCTCTGTTGTCATCTAATCATTTTGTTTATCCTCTGATGCACCATCACCAGACTGTATCTGTCTTTCCTTAGCTGGATACTCCAGAATTGGGCACAGTATTCCAGATGGGATCTCACCTGTGGTCTATAGAGAGGTAGTATTACCGTAGCATGTGAGGTGGGCACCAGAATTAAGGCGCCTCTGAAATGGCAACACAATGTGTCGAAAGCCCAGATGGTGAGGGAGGAGGCGACCGGATGTGTTGCGAAGTGGGGCGACCGTGAGGGCAGGATGTCACTATATGTACACATGCATGGGGTGGGAGTGAGCATGGCAAGCATGGCCTGGGAGGTGGTGGAGGGGATGTAGGGGTGGCCTGCGGTTGGCTGCCGAGCTGCACCATGGCATCGGGGTTGGCCTCTGCTTGTGGTGCTGGGGTTCCAGGTTCAGGTCTGGGCACCACTGTGGTTTTGTTGTGCCCAGTCCAGAATGTGCATTTTTCTTGCTTTCACCCCCGACATGCACCCCCTGGAGCTGAGAACCCTTAAGTGGGGGTTGGGGGCAGAGCCCTCCAGAAAGCAAATGATTTAATTCTCCGGCGCTGTTCTTCCATGCGCTGAGGATGTCAAGGTGGCAAAATTGTTTTCACCGCCCTGACTTCACGATAATGTGGGTTGCTGTTTGGCACTCGTCATTATCACATAGAATCATATTACCTCTTTCCTCCTTCTTTGAAACTCCATCCCAATACACCCCAACATTCTGGTTGCCTTTCTGTAGATCTTGCATTGATTGGTTTATTTTAGGAGTCACTCATGATGACTCCTAGGTTCCTTTCCCAAGGTAGAGCCCAACTTATCCCCTGCCATCCAATATTCTATCCTAGGATTGCTGTTCTCTATGTGAGTCACCCTGTACTGCTTGGTGTTGAATTTCAACTCAGTTTTCAGAGTTCTCACAGGCAATCCCTCAAAAAAAAAAAAAAAAGAAATACTGCAGTTGTTCTCTGGGATTCATTCAAAGTGTTCAAAGTGAACACATTTCAAAACCTCAGATCAAGATGAAAAAATCCACACACAAACTTGGATTCTTCAGATATCTTCATATGTTTGCTACATATCTTAAATAGTCACAACTTAAATGCTCAATGATTCACTGGCCTATCTGCCAGCTTTTCAAGGACTGTAGTCCAAAGGTATAAAACATAAGCTTTCATGGATCACTGGGAGACAAACTGATAATACTTCCTTCATCATAGTTTAAAAACCTCACATGCACAAAGAATTGGTATACTGTATATAGATTAATGTATTAACATTCACCACAATTTAAGGGGAACCAACAGAAGGCAGTGGTTTAACCAGAGGGAGGTTGCAGAGTGTAATGGTCTGCCAGTTGATGTGTTACAGAGTAAAACATGGATCAGTTCAAAAGATCACTAGATGTACATATGAGAGAAGTGAATAGATTGGGCTTTGTGGTATCCTAGGAAAAAAAGTCAAGTCTCTATGGTGAACAGCTTATGACTTGTATTTTCCTATGATTCCACTATCCATTTAATGAAATGTCATTCCTCAAAGGAACTCACAACATTACATATCCCATGGCATGTCCAGAGTTAGCAGACACACTGCCGAACAAAAACAGAAAAGCTGATTTGTTGGCCTTCTTTCTTCAGGTGCTTTTAATATGTCATAGTCCCTGAGGGGTTTAGTGGCACCCCTCACCCACTGATCCCCATAGCTATAGTGTTTGTAAATATACAGATATACTATATATATATATATATATATGTATATATTATAGGCACAGTCGTACCACTATATGTAAGGGTTGAGTAGGCACTTTAATGTTACACCTCAAATTTTGCACGTTAATAACTTTGCAACTGTTCAACGGATTTGCAGAAATTTGGAATACACAGGCTGGTACGGTATATCTCTTGATTTACTAAGTTGCGTTTTAGGCAGACATATGAAGTTTGCACAGAGAAGCACAAAAATGCACTTTTGTTACTTTTGCCCATTTTTATCCGTGGCGCTGCATGGACGCTGTGGTCTATTGGTCAAAAACTTAGGGCGTGGAAAGAGCTTGCATCAAGGAACTTGCCATCATTTGTTTGGTGAAAAAATGTTAATCCATTCAAAAGTTATTACAATTTGAAATTCCCATTATATCCTATGGAAAATGTGTATCAGTGGCTCAGTAGGTAGCACACTGCCTCTGAGACGGAGATCAGAGGCTGTGGGTTCAGTTCCCACATCTGGCACTTGGTTAATATCCCAGTACTGACACTGTAGTGCAGCATGAGAGGGTGCTGCACTTCGGAGGTGCTGTCTTTCAGATGAGATAAGAACTGAGGTCCAATCCTCTGGATTGGTGGTAGTACAGGTATTAAAGATCCCATGGCACTCATCGAAAAGAGTAGGGGAATTTTTTATTAAAGTTGGAAAGTAAAAATACAGTCAAATAATACACAAAAGCAAAAGCAAATTATTCAAAACAAAATACATATGCCATCATACATAAAATACAAAACTAACATTGCAATAGACTCAAAACTTACTAGACATACTGAAAAAATAACCCCCACCCCACTAAAAGAGTAGGGAATTTTATTATTTCAGTAAACCAAAATTGAAAACATACAGTTTTAAATCACACAAAATAATATATAAATCATATAGAAGATAATCTATTACAAAGATATATCATCAAACAGTGTAAAAGGAAAACTGCAAAACAGTCCCCCGCCTCCCACTTACAAAATGAGTAGGGGAACTTTTGTTATCATAGACAGCAAACCAAACAATAAATTCAATCAATGTTAAGTCACATTAAAGAAAATGATACAGCATATTGTTATCATAATAGAAAACAAAGATTATACATAAAATGAAAGGGAAAAAAAGAAGAGAAAAAGCAAATAGAAAACACTAATTCAATACATCCAAAATAATTATTCTAAATTAACCCAATGAAGTTATAGCCAATCTACAGAATCCCATCTAGAGTGACATATAAATGAAGAAAATTTCCCATAATCCTGCCTTTTCAATCTCAATATTGCATTAGCAACCATACTAAATAATGCTTCTTGTGAAAAATATTGTTGTTGAATGGTGAAACGCATCTC
The DNA here is from genome assembly GCA_016271365.2 of Neoceratodus forsteri. Classification (NCBI taxonomy): domain Eukaryota; kingdom Metazoa; phylum Chordata; order Ceratodontiformes; family Ceratodontidae; genus Neoceratodus; species Neoceratodus forsteri. Next base: position 799,567,876 of record CM028131.1, read on the forward strand.
ACATGCCATATATAGTATTTAAACAAAGCAAAATCAAACAAAAGTCACTTTATCATATTGCACAGTGGTTACTGGCAGACTCCTATACACAGCATATCTAACGCAGAGGGTATAAAGGAAAGTTAGGCCATTTTTTAAAACAAGACTCAAAATCCTTTTATAAAAGGACATTCCAAAATAAGTGTTCCATTGTCTCCACTAATTCAAAACATGTACCCTTAGAGCAATACCGATCAATAATTTGCTTATGTTTTAGATTTGCTTGGACATTTAATTTGCCATATAGGGATAACCATAACACATCCCACATATGAGGTGGAATCCGGGGAGGTTAACATATTGCCAATTGCAAGTTTTATAGGAGATGGAAAATAATCAAATGGAGCCAAATCTTGAAAATACTTTTGTAAAATATATGCGATAATTCCTTTCTAGTAAAATGCAAAAAGGTATGCCTTGAAATACCCCATAATTTAATGTTCCCAAAACATATTTTAAGGGATTGTGGGAGATGGTTTATGGAACGTTGTCTCAGGAATACCTCATATTCAGGCCAGAAAAGACATAAATCTCCCAGAGTATCCTGAAGCCATGGTTTCCATTGTGTGTCTCTATCTATAAACAGAGGTTTTAAATTTGTATAGAGAAACATAGTAAAGAAAAAAAACTACAGCATGTAACATTTTTAGGCCCCATGTTTTTTCTCCTAAACAACAAGGCTTTCTTTATGGGTTCAGTCTACTCCCATATACAAGCAAAAACATCCATATAACTGTGTTCCAAAGCTAAAGGAAGACTAAAACTGCACTAAATATAAAAATATGGGTAATAAGAATGTTTTAACCAGTTGAACTGTTTCAATTTAGGCAGTCTCCATGTATTCCAGACATCTACCTTAGTTTAAGCGCTTCCTTTAGTTTAAATTTACAATTTAGATATGCTAAATCTCCTGCTCCAATAAAAGACCCAAAATTTTACAAGTATCTTTAATTACGGAATACCTATAACCTGTGTAAGATGAAAATACTCTATCCCCAGTGTTATACAATTACATTTCTCATAGTTAATTTGTGCACTGTATATAACAAAAACCCTGTAAAACTTTTTGAAAACCCTTGCAGAGGAAGATCCCCAATCGAAAAACATAAATCATCCGCATAGGCAATACATTTAACTTCAGGATCAGTACTTGAAAAGGAGAGTCCTCGTGATACTGTCATGACCATACACCCGCCTAATTAAGGGATCTATAGTAAATAAATACAAAAGGGCACTAAGAGGACATCCTTGATGCACACCCCGTAATATGGGATATATAGTCCCTACCACCCATTACAAAAGCTTGAGCAGTAGCATTGGCATAACAGGTTTTTATCCATTCTATAAAGGTATCGGGTACACCACCCAACTAAACAGTCCAATAAATAAGCATGTCTTATATTATCAAAGGCTTTTGCCTGGTCTAAACTCAAAATCAAACCTGTAAGTTCCCTGTAGATCCCTTTTGAAAAGTTTCCACAAAAGTATTAGACTATCGGTTACTGTTCCTTTTGGAATGGAACATGTTTGTGCCAGATGTAAAGGGAATGTGCATTAAGTAACAGTCTATTGTTTAATATTTTGGTAAATGGTTTAAAATCTGTATTTAATAGGGTTATAGGTCTCCAGTTTAACAAATCCTCTCTATCTCCTTTTTATACATAAACCACAAGCCCTAGTTCATACTTTTTGGTAATATCCCGAGGATAGTATTTCATTCAAAACACCTGTAAATTCTTCCAATAATTGTTGAAAAATTATTTTATAAATTTTATAAAATACCATCATTCCCAGGCTGTACCAGCTTTTACTTGTGCCTACACTGCATCAACCTCTTGTGTTGTAATATGTGCTACTAAGTTAACTGACCCTGAATCTGAAATTTGGGGTAAATTACATCCTCCCAACCAGTTCTCATGTGTGTGACTCAATGTTTCAGTAATACCAAAAAGTTTCTGTACATGTAAATACAACCGCATAACCTCTCTGGTATCTGTGCACCAAATCCCTGCCTGATCATTAAGACCTGTCATATGTTTCTGATGTCTTTGGAAGCACTAAATTGAAATGAATTCAGAAAGCCTTTGTGCCTTGGGTACTAAAACAGCGTTTATTTTCTAAAGATTTTGCCCGATCATATTGAAAATTATTCATCTTTTTCTTATTTTGTATAACTGGGGAGGACTGAAACCTCACCATTGGCCACACAGTGTAAATCAAAAATTCCTTTCTATAATTTAAGTAAGTATCAGTTTTTTATTTACCATATAATCTCCTATTGATTGAAAAAACATTTAATTTCAGTTTTGTATCCATCCACCATTCCTGATAAGTATCATAGAGACATAACACAGATTTCCTGGCCTTTAAAATAGCTAGCACGCCATCTTCACTTGTAGGAAGAAGTAATGAGAGCCAAGTTCATTCTCCAGTACCCTGGACCCTGATGCATAGGCATATGGACTTTGCCACCGTAGCTACTATAATTACATGGTCAGATGAAGTAACAGCCAATGTTCTAGTATCAATCACCTGTAGGGAATTGGAAAGAAACCAAAAATCTATCCTTGTGGCCTTATTGCCTTGAAAAATGTTTTGCTGGATTCCCTGAAAGAGCCATAACATCACTAAGGCCTGTTTGAACTAGTAAATTATTAAGACAAGTAGCATCAAAAACATTTTGGTGGTTCGCATCCCCTATCTGTATTGTATCTACTACAATTGAAGTCACCCCAAAAACATACTTTGAAGTAAATAGATAAGTTTGAAATAAGTAACTATTTCAATACGTAAAATTTTGTTTGAGGTGCATAAACATTGATCAACTGACACTGTAAACTGTTAATCACTACATCCAACAGCAATACACTACCAGGGACAAGATCAACTAGTTGTATCACCTTTGCAGTGGGACTATTTAGGGCTATACCTACACCACTACAGGGTCTTCACCCATAGACCAGTAGGTAACCCCCATCTCCAGCCAGCGGTTGCTAATTCAATATCGAGTTTGGTATGTAACCTAGTATCCTGCAAAAACACATCATAATCTTTTTCTCAAAAGGGATAAAATCAACACCGCTTCCTCTCGGATAACATACTATTCACATTTAAAGAAGCTACCGAAAGATTATAAACTGCTACCATCAAGAGAGGGAAACGACCAGTCATATTTTTGAACACATTTTAGCATATTATTTTTTCTTGTTCCTTTCCTCATTCCCAATCTATTTTTTTCTTTTGCCTAAATCAGTTTTTGCCAAATTGTGGTCTATATCAGACGTACCATCATGTTGTGAGGAATTTACAGAAACTGGTCAGACTCCGTCCTGTGTCATCTTGTAATACAATAAAAGGATTATGTGTAGCCATCAGTAGGTGGTTCAGGAATCACCATGCTAATATTGCCAGATCGAAGACTATGTCTTCTGGAAGATACCAGAGTAAAGGCCTCTTGGTGGGAGTGGTGGAGCATTGAAATCAAACTGCGCTAGAAACCTCCACTTGAGAGACAGGATTTTGCGTCACTGACAGAGGCTCAGAAACATCAGGGTGTATTTGCGACTGAGGTTCTTTTTGAATCAATGCACAACCATGATTACCAGAAATATGTGGTTGAGGATTCCCCAGAGGGTGTGGGGGTTTTATTCCTTAGGGCAGCTTTAACCGTCAGATGATGTAAAATCTTGAATACTATAGTCTCCAGATTTATTTTCGCGCAGCAAAAGGGCAATCAACAAAGAATGTGCATCTTCACACAGTGAACACTTACTGGGGTGATGACAGTCAGTAAGGACATGTCCTTGTTCTCCACTTGAGCACATTTTACTACTTCACACATCTAGTCAGGTGCCTAGGAGAGCCACACTTATAACAATGTCTTGGTTGGCCTGGATAAAAAAAACCCTTATCCCGACCCAAATAGAAACAACTAGGTAAATGCTGTAGACCTTCATCATTTTGAAATAGATTAACCTTATATCTCCACCCTCCATTCCAGAAACCTTCATCATCCAATATAGGTTCAGGATTCCCTGAACAGTAATTTTTTTCCACCCAGTACGTTATATCTTCTACATTTACTCCTCATTCCGAAAAAGTACATTTATTACTTTAAAGGATTTTTGGTGAGAGGTATAGCCTGAAAATGTAACCACGCTGGGTTAGTTTTTAAAAGAGCATATCTCATCCAAAATTTATTTAGCAAATCTGGTGTACGAAAACTAATGTCATAATTGTTATCCTCTGGGGTATGTAAAAGGCATACACCTCCCTGGAGAAAACCCAGCATTTGCTTAATCAAAACCTTCGCTACATAAAAACGATCTGGCATACCATCCATAGGACCTAGGAACCTTAAATGCACTGCATTCCTATGTTTTGCCAAAGTAACTGTTTTTTTTTAAATAAACTAGCAAATGTAAGAGGGGTTGTGAGATAACAGGCTGATCCTGTACTGGATTTAACTCAGAACCCAAAACATTCGTATAACTTAAAGCTTCAGGAGTGACAGTTTGTCCTAACGTGGCTCTGATAGCAAAGAACCATTTGATAGTAAATTAGAAATACTGGTTTGAGGAGACACACATAAAGAAGAGTGTACAGTTATTACAGGGAAGTTTCAAAACAGTCTGGCTCATAGCTAGATACAGCATCCCTTGATGCAGATTTGGCCTTTTCCCCATCTGCTACGCTTGTTCCCGGCAGAGGATTATTGGGTCGGCTATCCAGCCTCCCTCATCTGATTGTATCCAACCTGCCTCCCGGAAAGCTTGTTGAGGGGACCAGGATTCATTAACCACCAGATTAGCATCCTGAGGTGGGGTTTCATCCGTCGATCGATCTAAAACTGGGGCCTTTAGAACCTTAGGCACAGTACCTGGTAGGCCCAAGGAGAGTCCAAATGGGCCTTTTTTCTTTTCGATCCTCCTCAGCTTGTTGTTTTAATTCGTTGAACTCAGCCAAAGCTCCTTTTATCAGCTGCCGTTTTTTTCCAACAATACGTTAAGCTCCTCAGACCCTTGAAAGAGCTGAGCTCCACACAAACTGCAGAATTTTTGCCCATCATTTCTCCTGAGATCCCAGGCTCCATCAGAAACTCACAGTTTTGCTCCAACTCCACACTCTCAATGACTTCCGCATCGTGCACTAATACTTCAGGCCGCTGGGATTCTGGTACGCTTATGCTGGCCACCATCAAGTGCATCCCAGCCATACCACTGTCCCCGCACGGATGATTTAAGAGTTGAGCAACTTCCGTCTCTACTTCCACTGCTCTCTGCAGCCATCCAGAAAGCATCATGTTCCCCGCTGAGCCTTGCTAACTCAGCCGCAGCATGTCCTCCTCCACTGTCCTCCCATTCGCCATCTTGGACCCACTAGAAATGGGTCCCCCTGCTCACAGGAAGTAGGGAATTTCCTGCAATGGCAAAATTTCTCCATTCATGAAAAATACCACCAACAGCTTAATCTGGTTGAAGGTCACTTGGCATTCATCTGTATCCCCTCTCCAGGTTGTGCCTGAAAATAGGCAGGATTTGTCTAGTGCACTTACCCAGTCAACAAAAACTAAATAAATAAATACATAAATAAATAAATAAATAAATAAATAAATAAATAAATATGTATTTTTGCAATGTCAATGAGAAAGACTAGATGGCCCTAGGAAAGACCAGATGGCCCAAATTGGAACAACCATATCTCAAACACAATTTGGTCATTTTACTTGAAATTTGCAGGGTGTTGAGGGGATGTCCTGGATGTGAATTATACTGTTTTGTGTTGGAAAATGAATTGGGTTGCAGAGATATGCAATGATGTAATTAACATTTTTCCCTTAGGATTACATTGCAGTCTGTGTCATGAATTTAGGCTGTTATCTTGGAAACAAAGTGAGATACAGACTTTTCACTACAGACAGCTTAGAGCAAATTCAGGTGAACTATGCCACTGAAAAAGATCTGAAATCCTAGAGTAAGCCTGCAGTGGAATTTTTTCTTATGTTGCATGGTTCATGAGATATTGTGAAATTACTGTCACAAAGGTTCAAAGAGTGCCTGTCCAGTGCTTTTTGGTGCCCATATCCTGGAAATAATGTGAGATGCAGGTTTTGGTGTGCCTTTTGCATGAACTACTCACTGTCACAGTTATAGTGACACTTGAATTTTTTCTAGCTGTTACAGTTCCCAAGATATGGACAAATTACTGTTACAAGTGTTGGTGGCCAGTAGGAATGCTGCATAGCTCTGTAGCTATGCAAGCGGCAACACATGAAAGACCTGCACTCCCACATGCATATTGTTATACAGAAATGGGCAAGCTGGTGGGAGCATGGGGTCCTCCCACCAGTACATAGTGGGTATGTAGTGGGTCATGAGGGCTAAATCTCACCCCATTCTTCTTTACTGTGGCATGTCAACATGCTCACACATATAATGGGGTGATTTGGGCTTCTCTTGACAATAATGACACCACCGGCATCTGTCAGTCTGTGGAGTATTGGGGTCGGGCATGTGTGGGGGGTTAGGTTTCAACCCTATGTCTCATTTCCTGCCTTTTTTTGCTTTAACCCTAAATGATGCATCAATGTAGTTGTTTGTTTAGAATATATATATATATATATATATATATATATATATGTATATAAAAATAATAGTGGTACAGTAGTGCCACTATAGTTAGGTTGAGTACTCCATTTAAGGTTAAAGTATGAAATTTTCATTTAAATAAGTTTGCCACTGTAAGGCAGATTTGTCTGAAATTTGGCAGGCATGGAGCAGTGTCATAGATCTCCCAAGTTTTGTAATGGTTGGATATATGGTTGTGGAGTTATAACGCAACATTCTTAGCACATTTATGCTTTTGTGCATTCTTTGCTAATGCATACAGGTCACATGGTTCGCGCAACCTGTCTGAAACCTTCAGGAACATATGGCCATGGTCCCCAATGTGCCCTTCAAGATTTTGTGAACAAATACTGAATGGTTCAAAAGTTATTCAAAGCAAATTTCCATCATAGTCAATGGGAAAAGTTAACAAAAGTTTGACAATTTCGCAATGCAATTTTTAGTGTTGCAAATGACCCCTGTAGTGTCGTGAGTCAGCCATTTTATTTTAAATTACTGATCACAGAAATGCTTGTCATTTAAAATTGGGACCCTCTAAGAACACAATACGTTTTGTGTTTTACCTAGTTGAGCCCTGAGTATGTTAGCCATGTCTTTTTGGGGGTTAAACACCCAAGAAATATGTTTTGAAATTTTTTGGGAAAGTAGTGTTGCAAGTACTGTCTGAACTTACGACACCTAGTGATTTGTTTTGTAAAGTGTCATGATTTGTGACATTACTTTGCAACACTATGTCCAACATAACAGGAATTCTTTGCCACCCTGCTGCAAAATACCGGTATGGTCTTTTGGGCTGAAATTTGGAGGAAAAAGCCAACATCCCACATATGTGCCTTTTGGTGGTTTGGTGACAAAATATTGCAGGGATGTAAAGTTACAGTATTCGAAGTTGACACTTTTTCCCATAGACTAACAATGCAGCGTCCACTGTGCCTTTCGGGCCCATATCTTAGAAACACTTTGAGACGGCCTTTCGTCAGAAAATGCTTAGCCCCACTAGGGCTAAGTATGAAACTAGCCAGAAAAGTCATAAATAATATGAAATTTTATTTTTCTTTCCTACATCGTACGGTTCCTGAGATATAAGCAATTTTGTATTCCAAGTGCTCATTTTCTGCTCCGAGGCCCATTATTATGCATACATTCTTTGTACTCACTGTGTTTCTATGCAGCTGTTTGGGAAAAACAGGAGTGTGCTTCTGTTACTGTTACAGTTAGCGTTTCCACTTGTGTTTCCATACCCATTTGCATTAGCATTCCAGTGTATACCACAGTGTGCATTACCCTTTACATTTTCCTTTGCGCTTGTGTTTGCATTACTGTTATCATTTGTGTTTCCACTACTGTTTCTGTTTGCATTTTGATTTGCGTCACTATGTGCATTTCCATTTGCATTTGCGGCCACCCTTCTGTTTGCATTTCTCTTTCCTTTGGCGTCATCGTTGCTATTACGTTACCATTTGTGTTTCCAATTGCATTACTGTCGCTGTCGTTCGGTTGCATTTCCACATGTTTGTGTTTGCATTTCCTTTTCTGTTTCCTTTGAGTTATTCTTGCTGTTACCCTTAGTATTTGTGTTTCAATTGTGGTACTGTGACCATGTGCATTACCATTTGTGTTTCCATATGTGTTTGTGTTTCTGTTTAAGTCTGTGTTACTGTTCGATTTGATGTCATCATTGTTGTTGCTGTAACTGTTTGCATTTCCAATTGCATTACTGTTAATATTTGCATCTTTGTCACCATTTGCATTTCTGTTGCCCTTAGTGTTTGGCGTTTTTGGTTGCGTTTCCGTTGTCGATTGTGTTAATGTTTCCTTCTCTGGTGCCGTTGCCTTAACTGCTTGCATTTCTGTTTGCCTTTCTGTTACCATTTGCATTTCTTTTACCATTTGTATTTCCATTGGCATTACTGTTTTCGTTAACATTTGCATTTCTGTCACGTTACCGTTTGTGTTACCATTTCTATTTTCATTACTGTTTGTGCTTGCGTTTCTCTTACCGTTAGCGTTACCATTTACATTTGTGTCATCATGTGTGTTACCATTTGTGTTTTGTTTGCATTACAGTTACCTTTACTATGTGACAAAATCACATGGTGGGAGCATGGGACCCAAAAGGGCTTGTACTCCCACCACACATTACATTCACTATTTATAGTCCTCATTCTCAAAAGAAGGAAATTCATGGCAAAAACTCCATTTAATGCATCAGTTAGGGTTGTTCCACAGTGACAAAAGTGAGAAATCTGATGTTAGGGTTGCCATCCCCTTGCACCCACCCCCACCAACAGGCATTGTGTGTTGCATTGGGTCGTTGGTCCTAAGTCTCACCCCATTCTCCTATACTGCACCACCTCAGCTTGTTTACACATGGGATGAGGTGAGAGTTAAGACCAATGACTCCAACTCACACCCCAATGTGCAAGGGGTGGAACAATCCTAACTGATGCATTAAACAGAGTTTTTGCCATGAAAATATATATATATATATATATATATATGTATTATAAATAGATAGATATACCTATATTTCCCTAGTGTCTAGTGGGCCCCTGCATTAAGGCATCGGCCAACCCACCCAGCCAACACACCCTTACCTGAAATGCTGGTGCTGCAGGAGACCATACAGTGACCAGTACAGCCCTCCTCTCACCTCCTCAGTCAGCTGCCATATGGACAGACAGTGAGTGTGCATTCAATATACAGTACAGGGCACATGTCCTCTGTATTTTATAGGAGCACGGATGGCCTGGTGGGGTACTGTACAGGGAGTTTACAGCCTGTGTGTACTCGTACACTGAGTGCACATCATGTACAGTACACAGGCCACATGATCCCTGTACAAAACAAAGGATGTGTGCCTTTACTGTACATTGTTCATGTGCTCCCCATCTGTAAATATGGCAGCTGGCTGAGGAAGTAGAGGAAGGCTGTACCCATCACTGTATGGACTCCCCACAGAACCGGTGCTTCATGTAACAGGGTTTGGCAGGGTGGGTCAATGCTCATGGAGCAGGTGGGCTGCTACAGTGCCAGGGGAAATGGTACATTGCTAGGAAGGGGGGATCAGTGGTTGAAGTGCCACTAGACATCTGGGATTATGACATATTTATTTCAGTTTTATTAGTTATTGACAACTTAGAGATTACCTGCAGATATCTGCAGAGATATCACACAGAACCAGTGATAGGAGGATGGGAGGATTGCTGGCCACCAGGGTCATATAATCACATTTATGTGAGGTGACCAAGGCCAGAAGTAACCACTGTATACCAGGGAATGACCAATATCACACAGAGTTGGTGACTGGAGGGTGGGGGTTCCAGACCACCAGGAATTTATTTATTCAAACTAGGATGGGGATCAGAGGATGGGGGCACAGACCTCCATGGAAGTACTTATTTTAATGCAACGGGATTGGAGGATAGGGGCCATGGGCCACAAGGAATTTATTTATTCAAATGGGGATAAGGTTCAGAGGGTGGTGACACCACTGGACACCAGGGATACGTTACATATTGACCAAAATGGCAATTGGATGGTGAGGACCACTAGACAGCAGGAAATTCTTGATTTTTATGGGACCAGGCAGTCAAGGTGGTGGCAGAGCTAGTCACAGGGCACAAACTTGCCACTGTTTCCCATGAAAATGTGCTCATAATAGGAATGCAAATGGCCCTTAGCACCTGCATGTCCAATGGGCTCCTTTGCATGGTGTTGTCTGAATATCACACCAGGAGCTACCCGTGTTATCAGGTCTTCGGAAGTATTCCTGCACTGTCAGAATCCATGCTGGGGCAGCGCTATTTGACTTAGCACTATAACCAAGGCCCCGATTTTCCGCAAGTTCGCGGCCATGAAGATTTCCACAGAATTCGGTGTAAACTACAGAAAAACATAGAATATTATTCCACAATTTAAATAAACTGGAATATTATTTTGTGATTTGCATGAACTGCGAATATTCTTCCACGGTTTGCATGAAGTGCTGAATATTATTCCACAGGTTATACTGAAGATCAGTATTTGCTGGCATACTGGTGCAGCGGTACCACTAGAGCTCCCAGTGCTGATGGCCCAGGTTTGGGAACAAGCCTGAGAGTTGGAGGGCTGGCCAGAGGGAGGAGGATCGAACATCCTATCGACTGCTTTTCTCTGAGGAGGGAGGTGGGGAAGTCCCCAGTGTTCGATTAACCCTTGTGGTTGCCTGTGGTAAGACAGCTGGGGCTTACTACATTTAGCAGCTGTCAGATCTATGGTGTGCCACCCCAACATCAGTGAACAACATGCCTCCCAGTGAGAAAATGGGAAAATGGAGGTTTTGCCACCACACATGACATCCACCCCCATGATGTAGACCTTGTGCCACTGACTGGGCTTTCAGTCCCATTCTACCATTCAGTCTCTGTCAGGGATGGGGTCCCCAACAGCACCCTACCGGTCATAATGTTGTATGTTTAATAGCGTATGACATTATAGCTAACCCAAAACAGTGCTATCCATGACAGGCGAATGGTGCAATACCACGTATACTGCTGTACATATTGCACCATTCACACACCCCAGGCAGAGGATAAGACCTCTTCTGGGAGTGGGTTCTTCAAACAGCTGCTGTGGCTCACTAGACTGAGCTACAGCAGCAGGAACAAGCGTTGTGTCTGGGACCGGTTTGATTCGGTCCCAGACATTTTATTTTTCCATGGATTGTGCTCTTCCTGAGTTGGACCCCTGGGTTGAGAATCTTTAGTGAGGGATCTAGGGGTGCAGCACCCTAAACAGGGGGTGTGGGGGACAATGTTGAGCTGCATTGGCAGTGCGATTTTGCCATGCAGCATAACGTCTTGCGACATTATGACCCCGTGCCCAATGGCACCACTCTTGGGGTGTAATCCGGGTGTTTGGGAGTAAGATAGTCCTGGGATGTGTGGCGGGCTGAATGTGTAGATCAGACTGATGGGAGCTGGTAGATGAGAAGATAAAGCACAATCAATAAATAACTAAAAAGAAGAGTCAGTATATTCTATAGGTTTAACAGATCTGTAGTTTACATTGACTCTGACCAAAGAAAATGATTCTATGGATCACATAAACTGTGGTTATTACATGGATCATATAAATTCCAGGAGACCATTTTGAGGTTTATATTAAATTCTGCAGAATACTTTTTGAAATTCTATGGAATTGAAAACGAAAATCTGAAAAGCATTTTGGAACAGATCCTGCTCATTAGTTGGTCTGCTAGGGCTTCTGCTCATCAATTTGTCTGCTAGGGCGTTACCTTAAAACCAAAACAGGTAAATCCTCCCTCCTCTATCCAGCTTAGCCCCACCACTATCCCTACCCACCTGGGAACCTCCTGAGTCCCTTTATTTGAAGTAGAAATATTTCATCAAGTCACCTACTGTGCAGCAGTCCTCATCCTTTTAATGTCACTGCTGGGCACAAGTTCTGGTTTCTTGTCCTGGAAGTGCTTTGAGCACAGCTGCACATAGCACTACTAGAATGAGAAAGTGGCATTCAAGCTTAGTGGTAAAATTGAAGGATGAATATTGCTGTGCAGTATGGTAGCCACTAAAATATTATTCAAATGTGGTGGCCTGGGGAGTCTCAGGTTGGGGTGGGGAGAGGATGCGGCTGAGATGAATGGGCTGGAATTTTCATTTTCTAATAATAAGAACTTAGGAGTTAATTGACAGCATTCTCTGGTTTGAAGGCCAGCTCAAAACTAATATTTTCCCTAGCTAGGTGCTTGAGGGTGGGGGTTGTTGACTGCTGTCAAAGCCCCAATTGCCACCTAGAATTTCCACAGAAATAGGAAACTAATGCTGCAGAAGTTCTGTGGCAACAGGTAGGAGCTTGTTGCAGAATTTAGACCCAAACTGCCACAGGCAAATCGGGGCCCTGACTATAACAACATGCAGCCATATTCAGTCAGATAGATTGGTGTGTTATCTGACTGAATATAGCATCGTTAGGTCATGGGCAATGGAAAAGCACAGAGAAAACTTTGTGCTTTGATCTGCTCATTTTGATTTACAGGCAGTACTGTTCTCCATTCTCTAGGCACACTTCAACCTGAAGAGAGTCATTCTATAGGTCAGCTAGTATGCCACCATTACACAAGCCATCTCCCCAGTACCCTCTGTTGTACCCTGTCTTCTCCTTCAAAATTTATCTGCATTCTGTCTAAAAGCCCATTATATATCCTTCCATGACAATGGGTTTTGTACACATCTTTGCCCTACCCTTGTCTACTTGCCTTTATGGTAGTGGCCCCTTCTTCTCCTTTGTACAGTAGTAGTTCTGCAAACATTGACCAGTAGGATGGTGTTCACAGTTTTGCAGTAGTGCAATACATGTTATTCAGTTGCTACCGTATAATATACCACATGCTATACAGCAGTACCAATCGAGCAGAAATATTATGTCAATTTCTGAATTTCCTTTACTATCCTCCACCCATTCTTCCCTTTATTTTAGATTGACAATGCCCTCTTTCATTTACCTTTTATTTCTCTAATGTTATGGAAGGAGACCTTGGCCCCTCATTGACACCTTCCACAATTCTTAAATCCATGCTTGCCTTGGCTTTCTCTCCCTACCTACTGGCTGCTTTCCATTTTCAAGGTAGTTATCCCTATTCCCATCCTTCTGACTTTCTTTGTATTTCCTAACATCAGCCCTTCTCTGCCTCACTGCTCTTTTGCCTTCCTTGTGAACCATGTTGTTTTCTGTGCCTTTTCACTTCCCTGTCTTTCTCACAAAGGAGCAGGTGATTTCTTGCAAGCTATTCCAATTAATGGACCACTCATCCTAGCACTGAGGTATACCTCCTGAAGTCAAGAAGATACATTTTGGTGTTTAGGTGCTCCTTCCCTGGGTGTGTGTATGTTCTGGGGCAACTCTGTAGATTACATCAATATAAACAAATGACAGAAAAATTATTTAAAGGATGATCTCTCCTAGTGGGTCGTAAAGGAAGGCAAGATTTGTTTCAGTACAGCACATGAATTTAAGGACAAAGTTTCTTATGCATGGCATCCATGTGGGTGGAAAAGCCCCACTGTAGTGTAGCCACACATCTAAGTACTGAACTTGAGGTGAAGTACCTCTTCAAGCAGATTACCATGTAGAGTTTTGAAGGCGCAGTATGCTGGAGCCTTGGTCATCTCTGTTGAGTCCCTTAAGTCACAGTAAAAGGTTTTGTGACATATAATAAGAGCTAAATTGAGCAGAACTAGTGTTGGACATTATCAGCATGATTCTGGAGTGAATATTACAGTTCAGGGACCAAAATGCCAGAAGCAAATAGAACTTTTCAGAATGTGTGTATGTGTGAGGAGACACAGGTGGAGGAGAGGTCATTTTGAAAAATATAGAAAAGGACTGCATGAGAATGAAGCCCTCATGAACACCAGACTTGGTGATGGATAGGGAATGAATAGGGCATCACCAACGTGAACTGACTGGAGGTGATCTGAGAGGTAGGAGCAAGAACCACTCAACCAAGACACATAAGCCTGCAGCACCTAACATATCCAAGAGAAGGTTGTGAGCCACAATATTAAAGGTCTTTGCTAGGGCTCTGCAAATGGCTGCAGTGAACATGCTCTGGTCCATGCCTTTCAGCATGAACTTAGTGATGCTAAGCATGAAGGAGACAGTGAAATGTTTTTCAAGCCAAACTGCTAAGGGGCTAGAAAATGAGTCAAGGCTGTGGAAAGCTGAGACAGAACAAGATTTTCCTTCACCTCAACCAGGGCAGGAGCAGCAATATTGGCCAGTTTTAACTAGGAACTAGGAGAGTAAGAGTTTCTTTTTACTTTTTATGTTGACTGCCTGTAATAAAGAAATACATCCCTCAATGTCTGTTGCAGGTGCCCAGTCCTCCCACCCGACCCTCCCACTCAACACCCACTACTTCACCCCCAATTCCTTACTTACCTAGCGGGGTCTGACATCGTGTTCCTCTCTTGGCCACAGAAACTTCTTCACTCTTCAAAGTCAGGCCACAAACTATGGAAATCAGGTATGTGGTTTAATCTGCTGTTGAGACTTTGTTAAAGGAATTCACATCCTAAGTAAGATTGTGGTAAAAGCTTTTGGATAGCCATCATCAGGTGCAGAAGATGAATAAGGCAAAGGCAATTCCACAAGTATCTCACTCATGGGTCCTGCAGTCATTGCTGTTTTAATCTCTGTTGCCAACAAAGATAGCCTCCTGAACTTAGCCAAGAAAAAAAGATCATTTCTGTACATAGGCTACAAAATTTCATGCTTCCCTGGCTTTTCACAAGATACTCAAATGAGATGATGATGTCTATTGAACTTTCATCCTGCATTGCTTGATACAGGCATACAAGTTGCTCTGTTGAAACCAACAAAATTATGTATATTCTTTGAAGGCAGTATTTATTCCTTCACACCTGAAGATGCTATTCGAGAGTTCATTAAAAACAGGACTGCTTCAGTGATAGATTCAGAAGGTGAAGGCCTAGATGGCAATGATGCCAGGATTTCTGAAAACAATGAATTGGATACTGATGACCCAGCTAGAGTTCTACCTAAGGAATAAATAATAACTTTGGAACCTTAAAATTATTAGTTTTACAGTAGCTCTAGCTATAAATGACTTTGCCAAAGGATTGATTTAAGCAATAATGCATGACAGGGTGTGAGTTGTGCTGGGATAACTTCATGCCTCGGTGGTTGGGCATGAGGCTGCAGGCTGAGTGCAACCGACAACTTATGCACCTGGAGTGCATTATTGCTATTATACAATGGCTAGTTTGCTAAAAGATAAATACAATTAGAAAAATATGTTTAAAGGGCTATTTTGGCAATTTTTCTTAGGGTAGGTATACATTTTGAAGAACTAGTCCATAGTTTCTTTTTGTGCAGCAGGTGGCACTGTTACATGTGTCCCTTTGTGTATTTTTAGGGGCCACACTTTGGCAGTTTCCTATTGGCTCATTCTTGCTACCTGCTTTTTGGCCACCAGTTTAGTGACTGAAATCTGATCTGTGATATTTTAAGTTATGGTTTTGTGCCCAGTAAATATGAGAAGCTGTTCAAATGCCGCTTGTTGCACTACAGAATGAGTGGCGTGACTCAGCAGGAAGGGTAATAGGGCCATTTTACTTCTGAAGGAAAAATAGGTACAGAAACTCCAGTTGTTATAAAATGATGTGGCAGGAGTAAAGAAGCAGATACCAACTGCATCTAAGTGTGTAGTTTGCTGTTGACAAGTTGTTGTTTTTTTTGCTCGAGATCTCTGGTTACAGCATGGGGAGTTTTGGTTTCTGCCCTACTTTTAGACATTCTGTGAAGCTGGTCCATTCCATGTGGGGAAAAAACTGTGGCAGTGCTTTGTACAAAACTAGAGTTCTTTGGAAGAAGGATGAGGACGGTGTGCCTGTTGCTGTGTGTGTGTGTGTGTGGGAGGGGCTGTAGCTGAAGTGGTTTACAATGCTGCCTACTTCTCTTTGAAGCTGTATATTGATTCCTATGTCTCTCATATGGTCATGTGTGTGCCTGGGTTCATACAGTGAGGTTGTGTTGGATAACCTCACTGTGCCAGCTACATTGACAAATCAGCATCCAGGAAATTGTCTTGCCATTGTATAAGATACAATTTAATAGTCATTAAATCAGCTTATGTTCTTTCAAGGATCATTGGATAGTAGTACTTTGTTTGTCTGGTATAGTTTAAATATTGCATGCTTGTTTTACTATTTAGGTTGTTAGAGCTAGCACTAACTTTAGAATTGCTCCCCATAACTGTTTGCCCCCATCTGACCCTCCCTCTCAGCACTCTACCCCATAAAGGTAACACTGACACTGGGTGCCCAATTACCAGTGTCATCACCTGAAATATAAAAAACAGCCCTTGTCATTTTGTTATGTCTTTCTTTTTCTTTTTTTTGAACCCTGTAAAACAGGAAACTATCCATCATTGTTTGTTGCAACATTAGTCCTCCACCCAACCCTCTCACTCAGCACCCATCACCCAACATCCCCCAAGCCCTTACTTTTCACCAGGGGTCTGACACCACGATCTTCTCTGGACCACAGAGACCCCTTCAGCTCTGCAAAGCCAGACTGCAAACTGAGGAAATCAGGTATACAGTTCAATGTATTTCAGTGGGGTTTTGAACTTAGTGGCATAACTTGACCATTTTGAATATTCATGCCCCAAATCTTTAACATACCTTTTTTGGGACCCCACCTCATGAACATTTACAGTGATATTAGGCAAATCTACCCTGAAACGTGATTTTGTAGCGCTGTGCGAAATCACCTTTCAGGTATGAGTTTAACATTTCTCTGCACTTGTTCGTGAGGTGGGGTCATAAGAAGCTATTTTATAAATCTGGGGCAGAAAAATATTACAGAACAACAAAGTTATTAGCCTACATTGAAATTTTCCAATGCAGCCTTGTAACTTTGGTAATTTTCAGTATTTTGACCCAAACATTTCAACATAGCTGTTTCTTCACAGAACCTCATGAATGTGACAGCTGTCTTTATTCAAATCCTGGCCAAAATGTGTTTTCATACCTGTGGCAGAAATTATGTTTGTCGGAGATTTGAACATTTTCACCTACCGTGTTCATTAGGTGGACTAATAGGAATGCTATGTTGAACATTTGGTGTACAAATATGGTAAAATGCCTAGGTTTTGACTGAACGTTACACCATTTTAACATCCACTCATAACTTAAATAATTTTCAAGATTTTGGCTCCAGCTTTTCAACATAGCCATTTTTCCACACAACCTCACATGTGAAGTGTCATTTTCAATCCAGCACAAGATCTGTTTTCGCACCACTAGCACAAAATGACAGTTTGGCCAGTATACTATGAATGGCATATGACTAAAACAATTATCTTCAAAATCTGAGGTCAGAATTGCAAAAACAAATTGTTTAACAGGCAGCCAATGTTCAGCAACTACAAATGCTTGCTTAGTGCACAAAAAGTGGTACCAGTGTACTGTCATTTTGCCAAACTGGGACTGATCCCAAAACATGAATAGTTTACTCATGAATAACATACTGTTGCAGTTTGTTTCAGAAAACTTCATTCTTAATAACAGCTAAATAAGACATGAGTGTAACAGATGTGCCATCCACAAGTGGACAACAATGATCACAGTGTTTGGCATTAGGAACAGTGAAAGAGGTGGCAGTAAGATGTCTACAGTTTAAAAACAGCTAGAAACTGCAAGTAATTCTGCATCAGCAGACTTGAGTGATTTAAAGGACCAGCTCATCCTGCTAGTGAAGTTGTTAATACAATAGATCAGCCTATGGTACAATATTGCAAGTCTATAGCAATATTTAAAATTGCTTAGAGTACCTCGAGGCCTCAGGCTAGACAAGCAGCCATCATCTGGAAATGATGCTATTTCATCATAAGGAGGAGGGAATAGGGAAGAGGCTCTGGAAGAATGTTCCAGTAAATTAATTAAAATCCTTATTAAAGAAGATAAAAAATTATGTTAAAGCCCATGAGCAGACAAAAGAACTTCAGAATCAGTTGCAATTAAATAAACTTCAGAATTTAAGAAACAGACCAATTTAAATATAGTATTAAGAACATTTTAAAATAATTTGGTAAAATTGAAGCAATCCAAATTTGAGAGAGATGAATACGATTATCAGTTGGTCAATCAACGTCAAGAAGTAGAGGAAGAAGTTATTCTAGAAATAGATGAAGATCTCAGATAAACAGAAATATGAGTCAAAATAACAAAAGGTGACCAGTGGTATTGATTGACAGTGATTCTGATTCAAAACCCAAATTAAACACACGTTTGTTTTTTTTTAAATGTACCAGAAACAAGCAGGAACAAAAACAAAATGGCAAAAGAGATGTTGAGGGAAGACTGGATGATGCAGTAGGAAACATAAATACCAGAAAACCATCCCAGACTCACAAGTACAGGAAATAATCAATTTAACATCCATCACATTTTCAGAACTGCAATTCAGTGTACTCATAGGGGTTTAATATCATACCCACTGCACTGTGTAATAAATTCAGTTTATAAATGAAACTTTTCAAAGCATTCAGAAAATTAAACCTGAGACTTTTTATTCAGAATCAGACATGGGTCAGTTAAGGTGAAATGGGAATGCATCAGGACAGAATGATAATAATGGTAATTGGCCTCAACTAATTCAAACAGTGAAGGAGCAGATGGCAAGTGGAAATGTGGGTTGGTAGGACTCTAAGACAATAATGGACTCAAACACATGAAGAGAAGAGCTACCTTTTTACAGTTGCAGTGAGTGTAGCCCTGCAGACAAAGACAGTAGAGAAAAGGAAGCTTTCCAGATACTAAACAGACTTGTCAAGTAGTAGAGATGAATGGCAATCACTGTGCATTCACTGCACTATTTTGCCCATTGTTACTGCTGGAACATGGCATTTTCACCATATCCAAGATGGTGGTCGAGTTCTCTGAGCATGTGTGATGGCTCATACACGCACACTGAATTCTGGTGGCATGGCCAGATTCGGACATGGAAACAAAGTTTGAAGCTTGTACCTTTCCCGATAACCAATTCAAGTCTCTCTTTCCCATCACCTGTAACTCAAGCTACTGAGGCCCACACATTTTGCTCCATCCAAGCAACACTGTTCACATTTGACAGGCTAGTGTAAAGCAAATTTAATGAAAATAGATTATTTCATTGCTGCACACCTGTCTAGAAATACAGTAGTGCTGTCCAGCTGATCTCCAACTGTAATTTGTGGCATACCTCTAAATAATCTTCAGCCTCGCACATCTGGGAAAGGTTTAAAACCACAGGGACAAATTATCAAAATCTGGGCACATTTTGAAAATGGTCATCCAGTCTTTTTACAGTTTTGGTTCTCATCCTTGTCTTTTCATTCTAGTGCAGCGATTACAAAATGTGGTTCAATAGTTCAGCTGTGTGTCGGCATTACCAAAATAAGTGTGTGTTGATTAGACCAATCAACCTGATGCAGTGTCACAAAATTATCATGACAGGTAGCGTCATCGAGCTTGATTTGAAACAATTTGGCAGGTTTAGCTTGATGTGTTTCGATAAGAAGTTCATTTACAGTTTGTGAGTATATATTTTTTGTTTTGTTTATTTATGCAGCTGAAACACAATAAAAGTTTTTAAAAGAATGCATTTGGTTTTCCAGTAGACGTTGATGCGGAGCTGCACTCCAGTACATTCTCGTCCCAGGTTCTCGATCAGCACATACTGTCTTGGCTGCCACTCAGAAACAATGACATGCTGTGCCCATTTGAATATAGCATTGCAGGACAAATGTATTCCTAGCATAATAGAAACATACTGAAGTGAGTTATGCAGTGCAATAATGTCAACAGTTGCTTGGAGGATGAGGTACTACATGGCACAGTTAGGATGGTACAGTGTATAAAGATGACAGGAACAGATTGCAAAATGGCACATCAAAAGGTATGTGGTTACAGAAATACATAATAAGAAAGTTCTGTAGATGACAGTGGAACAGAGGGTCCAAAACAAGGACTGACTGTTAGTAAAGGGAGGGACAAGTTGGCACGACTTTATTGAGGGTCATGATGAAAACGAAACTCCAGAACTGGACCAGACCTTATCACTGAAAACCAGTTGGAATGGGCATTGTTTTGGGAACATTAGAAAATTGGATCAGACCCAAAACAATAAAAATCAAACTAGATGATGTGATAGGAGAAGGTCCAACAGTTTTCATTGTTTTGATCCAAACATTCCATCTGTCTAAATATATGTGCTCAAGGGCCATGTGGTGTTTTGCTTCAGTCAGGAAACTGATGTAAAACAAAATGAAGTTACCACTTGCCTCTTTTCTGTACAAAATTATGGACCAATCCATAACACTTGCAGTACCTCTTATATTACAGAATGTGGTGTAGAAAGCTCTTGCAAAATAGGAATGTTTGGTCCAAGATGCCCAAGTATGATTCTTGGGCATCTTGGACTAAAACTGCTATTTTGCTCTGTATTTGCATCAAATTTTGAAATAAGAGGCTCTGATAGATAAATAGGGAGAGGTGGGTGCTGACATTTTGTTTGCTTATATTATTAAACTTTTGTACTAGTTGTAGCACATGGAGCCATTCGCTATCTAGGAAGAGCAGAATAAACCTTTTCTATAAACAAAATATTTAAGGTATCAGGCAGCATAATGCAGCAACGCAGTGTCAACAACAGTTAAATGAATACATAGATACATAGATACATAGACAGTGTCAGCAGATAAGGCCTATGGCCCACCCAGTCTGCCCATTTGAGCTTGTAAGTTCAGTTTATGTTTTCCTAGAAGTCTGTTGCCCCTTACCCTGACCTCCAGAATTCCTTTATGTCTATCCCATGCATTCTTAAATCCGTGATTGCTTCAGCCCCACCAGTTCCTCTGGCAGGGTGTTCCACTTGTCCACCACCGGTTCTGTGAAGAAATTCTTCCTCACATTTCCTCTGAATCATCCTCCTCCAACTTCATCCCATGCTCTCTAGTCCTGGAACATCTTTTCACTTAAAAATAGTGTATTCCTGCACCTGTTCCTCCCTGTAAGATACTTGCATGTCTCTATCATATCACCTCTCTCCTCCTCTCCTCCAGGAAGTACATGTTCAGTTCCTTTAACCGATCCTCCATATAACTTCTGATGCAATCCACGCATCATCTTTGTTGCCCTCCTCTGAACCTTCTCTACCCTGCCTACGTCCTTCATAGGTAAGGTCTCAGAACTGTGAAATTCTGCCTTCTAGGGTCCTAAAAATGTCACTGATGAAGATGTTGAATAGGACCAGTCCCAGCACTGATCCCTGTGGTACCCCACTGGTCACTCTTCCCTTTGTGGAGTGACAGCCATTTACCACCACCCTCTGTGTCCTGCAGCCCAGCCAGTTACCTACCCACCACACTACTGTCCTGCCCACACCCATGTTCCCAGTTTGTGTAATAGTCTTCTATGTGGCACAGTGTCAAAGG
This sequence comes from Neoceratodus forsteri, assembly GCA_016271365.2. NCBI lineage: Eukaryota > Metazoa > Chordata > Ceratodontiformes > Ceratodontidae > Neoceratodus > Neoceratodus forsteri. The sequence goes on from CM028131.1 coordinate 799,589,545, forward strand.
CCTTGCTGAAGTCCAGATAGACTATGTCCAATGCCCTCCTGATCCACCTCCTAGTCATCCAGTCAAAAATTCAACAAGGTTGGTCTGACGTGGCCTCCCCTGGTGAAACCATGCTGCCTTGGGTCCTGTAGTCCATTGACAACCAGATGTTCCACCAATCTCTCCTTCAGTAGTGCTTCCATGATCTTCTCCCACTACCGAGGTGAGGCTGACTGGTCTATAGTTCCCGCTTCCTCTTTGTTCCCCTTTTGCATAAGGGGACTACATCTGCTATCCTCCAGTCTTTGGGTGCATCCCTCTTTCCAGTGATCGGCTAAACAGGATAGCCAGAGGTTCAGCCACCACCTCTCTTAGTTCTTAAGGACCCTGGGTGCACCCCATCTGGCCCCATTGCTTTATCAACTCTTATTACTTCCAGTTCCTTCAAGACCTTTCTCATTTAAAGGGACTTGTGTCCATTTCTGCACCATTCTCACCCCTTGTACTCCCTTCAGACCCATTACCTCCTCTTCCTCAGTAAAGACTGAGCAGAAATACCTGTTCAATATGTCAGCTTTACTGTTGTCATCCTCCACGTGGCCCCATACTCCCCTTCAGTCTCACTATCCCTCCCTTTGCCTTTTTTTTTCACTTATGTACCTGTAAAGGTTTTGTCCCTCTACCCACTGATTTTGCAATGTGTTTTCTGTCTGAGCTTTGGCTTCCTTACTGACTCCTGCCTCCCTTTGCTTCTCCTGGTACTTCTCCCTATCCCTTCTGCCTGTGTCTTTTTGTATTGCCTGAATACAATCTTTTTGGCTTTCACTTTCTTTGCTACCTCTTTGGAAAACCATAATGGTCTCCTCTTCCTTTTCCTCTTGCTAACCTGCTTAATGCATAATTCTGTTGCTCTTGTAATCCCCATTTTAAATACTGCCCATTGTTCCTCAACCCTGATTCCTGCCCATTCCCTTGATGCCTCTTTCAAGTATCTCCCCATTTTCCCAACGTCTGCCCCCTAAAATCCAGGATCGTGTTTTGTGTGGTTTGGTTCTGCTCGTTCTGTGATTTTAAACCACAGTGACTGGTGGTCACTGTTCTCCAGGTGCCTCTCCACTGTTACCCCCATCACACTGTCCCTGTTTGAGAGCACAAGGTCCAGTATTGCCTTCTGCCGAGTTGGTTCCATGACCAGTTGCTTGAGGAAGGCACCCTGAAGGAGTCCAGGATAAATCTGCTCCTAGTTGATGCTGCTGCTGGGTTGCTCCAGTCCACATCTGGAATATTGAAGTCTCCAACCAGTACTACCTCACCCTTGTCTGCCATCCTTTGGATGGCTAGCATCAACTCCCTATCTGTTTCTTCCTCCTGGGCTGGTGGTCTATAGACCACACCTGTGTGGATGGCTGGCCCCATTTTCCTTTCCAGCTTAACCCACAGTATCTCTCCCTCATTTTGTTCCTCCTGGATCTCTGTGGCCCTTATGTAATTTTTCACACACAGTGCCACTCCTCCTCCCTTCCTGCCTGCCCTGTCTCTTCTGAATATGTTGTAGCCAGGTATGGCCATCTCCCAGTCATGGGTATCATTACACCAGGTTTCAGTGATGGCTACAATGTCTAGTCTGACTGCACCATGACAGCCTCAGATCTTCCATCTTGTTGCTAAGGCTCTGGCATTTGCACACATGGCTTTCCATGATTTGACCTCCCTAGACTGTTTCACTGTTCTAATCAGCCCCTTTCCTTGGTTGTTCTTTATCCCTGGTTCTCCTTGTTGTCTGTCCTTCTGCTGAATTTTGCCTTTTTCTGCCTATTCACCTCTTGGGTGCTAATCTCCATCTTTTGCACACTGCTTTGTAGAGATAGCTACTCCTCTGGTTCACTGGTTTCACTGCTAGCTGTGGGGGTGTGAGCAAGCAGGTACCCTTGCTGGCCTACTACTCCCCTTTGCTAGTTTAAATGTTTGTCAATGTAGCATTTAAACTTATCATTGAGTGCTTGATTCCCTCCAGGATGGACCGAGGCCATCAGGCTTGAACAAACCTCCATCCCTCCAGGTGGGTCCCAGTCACCAATGAATCCAAGCCCTTCCTCACAGCACCAGTTCTTCAACCATGAGTTAAAGTTCCTGGTGCATGCACTATGCTCTCCTTGCCTCTCGTAGGTAGTACTTCTGAGAAAGTGACAGAAGTAGCTACTTACTTGAGACCCCTCCCAATTTCCTAAACTCTTCCTGAACTTCCTTTGGCTCCCATTTGCCAGGTCATTAGTACCTAGGTGGATAATGACATCCAGCTCATCCTCCGCCTTGCCTTCCCAGTGATCACCAAGATCTCCTTCCATCCCTCCATGCCGTGGCACCTGGTAGGCACCTCACCTCCCTGTCCTCCCCTCCTGTGTTCCTAGCTGGATCCCTCTTATGATGGAGTCCCCACCAGGTTCGCTTCCTCCTCCACTGGGATCCACTGCTTTCCCTGTGAGGTCACCTCCTTGGCTAACTCTCACATCCTTTCCTTCCACTTCTCTGGTACCTCTATTTGGTTGTCCCCATTTGCCAGTGTGGCATATGAGTTCTTAGTGGAATAGGATCTGGGATGTGCCTCTGCCTGACTGCTCTAACCTCCCTGAGCCCACTGTCATCCAAGTGCTCCTCATTCTCGGCATCCTTTGAGGTAGTTGCATTGGACTGGGTGGTCTCTGGATAGGGGTGATGGTACTCCTGACCCAGTTTACTTCCACTCTGAGTCTGGCTACCTCATCCTGCAGTCCAGAGAGATGCATGCAGATAGGGCAGCACCTCAGTGTCCAGAAGGTCTGCCTGAATATGGCTGCCCCACAGCCACTGCATTTCACCACTCCACATTATACTGCAATTATACTGCTATTCCACTACTTGTCTGCTATTGAAGCTCTCCTAGTTCACTTTTTATTAATTTACTGTCCTAAAATCCTGCCACTGATCCTCAGATACCATTGTTAACTGGATACTTAGTCCCATGGAATGCATTAACTATAGTCCCATGGAATGCATTAACTATATAGCACAATAATTACAGGCTTGCTGTCCTGCTAGTTCAGTCATCAAGGTCTCCATCTGATTCAGGGAGTGTCTTGTGAGTGCTGTGTATCCCTGAACAAGAGACACTCTGGAGCAGTAAAGAGGTGAAGACAACTGTGATGTCACACTTGTAGGTGTGCTGGAAAGGAAGCTGTGCTGAAATTCTGTTCTCCCAATGTGCTTGATGCCTGCAGCTGACTCTTTCCAGCCTTTGTCTGTGACAATATATTGGGTTGGGGAGGAGAGAGTGGCTGTCCTTCCAGATTAGTTTGACCTATGCTCTGGTGGCTTGTAGAATGGGACTACAACATCTGTTGTGGAGACTGAGGCAATAGCAGTCAATGTTAGCTGTCTCTTCTACTCTCAGGTGACCATGAACTGAGATCACAAATACCTTGCCAATTTTTGATGCCCGAGCTGGGGTAGGAGTGATAGATCTGCAAAAATAAGGTGTACCATGCAAGGATTAGCTTAGAGTGGTTGGAACAATGAGGTTAAGGCCACAGTGCATATATTATTCTGTCTTGGTCCATTTTCCTGTGTCTTCACCTTGACCCTCAGAAGCTGTATATCAAAATAGTGATTGCTCCACCTGCTGCTTCATCCATGGATCCCACAAACCAGGCATCCATACAGATGGTTGCTGAGCAGTGTATCTCCTCCAGCTGGTTGCTTTTAGATCTTGGACCCTTCTTCCGGTCTGTTTTCTGGGTGGTCACAGCAGTACCATTAGTAGGGAATAGTGCCTCTCCCTTGACAAGGCATGTTTCTTTCTTTCCAGTGGTTAGCTTGCAGCATGTTTGGGCATCCAGCTGTTTGGTCGAACATGAGATTGTGGCCTTGGCCAGTTAAGTCCACTACTTGTGGCTGAGAATAGTAAGAAAGGCACTTTCTATTTTTCACTGAACTCATTTCATCATATGGTATGTTCATAATTTCTCACTAGAACCTTCAGATAGCATTCTACCCATGTTTAGTTGGGTGTAGTTTTGTCATAATACAGTTTAAAGGGATAGTGACATCTTCATTGCTGCAATTTGAAATAAAGAAACAATAACTGTTTGTCTTTGTCAGTGAATTAGAGTGTTGCATTCCACTGCTGATTATGGACTCCAGTTGGAGACAGCAAAGTAGTAGTTTGTATGACTAAATTTGGAGGTATCTGAGTGCTGATGAAAGCATGGGACAATAAGACTGCAACAGGTTATTAAAGTTCAGTATGTATTTTATAAGAAATAATGTGCATTCAACTCTGGAATGGTGTTGAAGAATTTAGTTGTGTGCTCCAGATTGTACCATAAAATGTGTGCTTCTTTAGGCCATGTACTTCCCACTCAGAATTTACCCCATCCAGTGTGCCCACTGCCTGAAGACACACACTTTTGTATTGTCCTCCTCCACATCATCCCCCATCATCCAAAAAGAAAAGACACACATTCCTGTCTACAGGTTCCAAAGCCTTACCTTAGTGATCATGGATTGGTGCTTTGACCAAGTGACAACAAGTAGCCAAGCACTAGCCAGATAGTCACAGACCCTCTAAGCTTCTTCAATTCCACCCCACCCTCAAGCTGTATATCTCAACTGTTCCACATTATAGTGACATGCCCTTTTCTGCCTCATAGACTTGTGCTGTCCTTCATACTATAACAATCCTCTCCTGCACTAAAGGATTGGGGTTAGTTACCAGAATGCCAGGCCCAGAGCCTACTGGTTGGTAGTGCCTCTGACCAAAGTTTAGTGGGTGGAGCATAGAGTGCCAGAGAAGACTGGTTGGCTGCCCCTGGTCACTTGCCTTTAGACACTTTCCAGACTGCCTGAGGTGGAAGGTGCTTCACACATTGTAGCTGCTGATGAACCTAGCTCTTGAAACCAACTTATCTCAATGCTCAGCCACCTGGCAGCCTCCAGGGACAGGCCAACAACCATAGTGGAGATCTCAGGAAGGCATCTGGGGACATTTAGCGTGGATCGCTGTTGAATCCTGAGAGTATGTAGGTACACACACAGGAGGGTGTGAGAACCCTGAGGGCTTCCACTCAGAGGAGTCCCTGTCAGCCTTTGGTGCAAGGAGGGTCCCAGAGAAGATGGGGGTGTTCACCTTATGGGGAAATGTGTTTTGTGGTCCTGTACCTGAGACATGCTGCATGCCAAGCTGCTGGTGGAGAGAGGTCTGGTAAGAAAGACTAAAGTGTGAACTAAGGTAGGAGATCTGCCTACACTGTGTATAGTTGATCCTGAGCTAGGATGGCTTCTAGAGCTACTGTGTCTGGAAAAGGGTCTGGGGCAATTGTCAGCTGCTGCTAGAGGGCAAGCTGGAGTTCATGCTGCAGCGTTGTGCCCAGAACATCTGTTGATGAGAATGGAGAAGGTGGTGTGAGATGTCCAGTGCAGGTGTGACCTCAGGGCTGCAACAGGAAGACTTGCCTGGGATGGAGTGGTGACCCTAAGTACCAGAGTACCCCTGGATGACATCAGTGAGCAGGAGTCTCAAAGTAAAGTCCCTACAGCAGTGATGCCTCCCTACTGCACCTCTAACCAGGCACTGTGGTGTCACTGTGTGTGCACTATGGTTAAATCACAAACATTTTAGCGTAGTGTGAGAAAAGGTTCTGCCTTGAGGTGTAACCTCACTTACTAGTGTATGAGAATCTGAATAAGAAGGGTGTGTGACTCCAGGTGTAAGTGTGTGGTACCTTTTCAAAGGGCCCTAAAGTTCTAACTCATGTTCAGGGTTGGGATCACACTTGTTTAATTACTAACCAGGAGAGCTCTGGAGGATTGAGTTCTTGTGTGATAGCTTCTGCTTATATTCAGTACAGTGACATTACTGCTTACACCACCCTTGCAGTGTGATGTTTTCTGGCAGAACAGAGGTTGGAGCTGGGCTCACCTCACAGCTGAGGCAGATTTGTACAGTGTGTGTATATCTGATGTGCAGGTATCGCAGCAGAGCTGTTGCATGCAACGTAAGCCAAGGAAGGGTCACAACTAAGGGAAGAGATAAGGGAATAAAGAGTATTTTACTACCATTTTAGCATGATTTACTCCTCTTTCTGTTATTAGGAATTTGTTTCACACATTTACCAGGTATGGAACTGGCAAATTCACTCTGTGAGGTAATTTGCAGATTTTGCAGTGATTTCTTGAAATTCGTAGCCGTGAATTTACACAGATTTCTATCACAAAATGAGAAATTGTGCCCATGAATTTCATGCTCGTAGTAAAAAAAATTTGAATTTCACTGAAAATTTCACACAAATTGTGAGAATTTAAGTTTTAGCGCCAGCCAGAACTTCATAAATTCCGTGAAATGTGCGACTTTCTGGCACTTTGTGAGAAACTTCACAACATCTCTACATGATTTAGAGGTGTGGAGGAGGGGGTACAGATGGCTCCATGAACAATATTGCTACCATCTGGATACATATACCATGTGGTGTAAGAAGCTAGCAGTAAGTAACTTCCCAGTTCTAAAATTATCTGGACCCCGTTAAAACAGAAAATGTTTCCATTCATTGTAAAGTCAGTCTACTTCAACATTAAAGCAGATTATAAAACAGTGGTTAGAAATATAGCATTGCAACTGTCTGACAACATTCTAACAAAGTCACGTTAATGACCAGAACTCCGTGGATCAATACAGATGCTGTCTGGGCTGGGTGGCCCATGCTGGGACAACATGACTCAGGGTCATTGGCCTGCCGAGAGAGACTCATACATCAATATCTAGGAAATAAGGAGGTGACTGAACTTTAGGCACATAATCTGCAAGAGACTGATCCTGATAGTCAGTGACAATCAGTTAACCAGTAGTGGCCTACCTGAACAAACATTAGAACATAAGAATTTGATGGCAGATGGGACTGAGTGGCCCATCTAGTCTGCCCATGAACCTAACCCACTCCCCTATATTTTTCTTTATTTGTTTATACCGTAGTGCCAGTTTCATGCATGTTTAAATGCATTCACTGTCTTTCTGCAACCATCTCAAGGTGCAGGCTGTTCCATGTGTTTATTATCCTCTCCATAAAAAGTATTTCCTGTTATTGCCTCTGAGGGGACCCCAGAGCAGAATATTACTGAAAGTCCCTGCACCTACTATGCTGTGCAGAACAAAACCTCCTATTTGTATCAGGGTGTATCTGCAGGAGTCCATGAATACCATCTTAGACTGACTCAACAGGCATCATCCTCCCAGGGAAGGGACATTACATGAAGATTTTTTCATGTGTGAAATTTCTTTAGTACTTGTGAAAGGTGCTGAATGGACAAAACTGGAATCTAAAGTCCTTTGCTGATCAACATGAAAGGTACAGCATGGGTGATAGTAATGCAAGTTTCCTACAATGCCCTGCCATGGAGGGTCCGCCACATAGATAATTGGGTAGTTCAGATGTCATGTCCGCTTAATTCTTGGCCTCTTATGTGAGATTGCCAACCAAGGGTGCCAATTAATACCAGTTGTATTGGTGATTTTGTGGACACCTGTCCACTGGAAATTGGATAAAGGCCACCACAACTCATTTCACATAGGCCATCAAACTTCCCTCAAGTGATGATTGCTTCGTCCACTACAGACCTGTGCTGGATTTGAACCAATGACCTAGAAGTGAAGGGCTCCTTAATCTGCTACCAATCCATTGAGCAATCCAGTTCCCCAAGGGCTGTTTTTCTATACCTGGCAAAGCACTTCTACCTGCTAGAAATAGACTTTGTTTTTATTTCTATTTTTATACCACAGCTTCGCCCCTGGATCAGTCCCGACACCACAGCACAACCCAGCCGAGGGGTATCAGCGAGAACTCCCCTTTGCTATGGGGCTGTGCTAAAGGACAGTTCCTACCACAGCATCTCCATGACTGCCATGTCAAGACTGGGTGACCACCTATCCAGGAGGTCCTAAAGCATGGGTTTTTTACTTCCTTATGATGCCACTCCCAGAGGGCAACAGCGGCAAGGGAGCCAAAGAATGCATGTGAATACAAAGACATGCTGCCACTTCAGGCTCCTGCTGACATTCTTTATCCTCATGGTGACATAATTGTACTGCCACTTGTGGTCACAAGGTGGCAGTAGTGCAGAGGTTGCTACAACCTCTTCCCCCAGCTGGCAATATAGCCAGGCTCATTCCTGTACCCAGGTTGTCAACATCGTGATCAGTAGCCCTACCACTGTGCGGTGGGCTGGCTTGAAATAGACCTTTAAGGAATGGCCAAATAGTGTAGTTGTGTTCCCCACCTCCTGGAGCAGGGAACCCATGCTGTGGATGCTTTCAGCATTCAGTGGCTGGAGACTATAACATGCTTTTCACATGCTTTTTCAAATGTAGAGCAAGCTTCCTTACCTTTGTGGGAGTTAAGTCACTATAGTTTTATCATTTTGATTAATTACCCTTCACGAGCAAGGTATCGTAATTTGCCAGCAAAGAGGTGGTAGGTGATCCCTTCCCTATTTCCTGGCCTTGTACCTGCACTCAGATGAATTGTGACATTAAGCAGGGATGGCACTGGGGCTTTCTTCATTACAGTGAATGGTTCCATTTTATATATTTTTATGTGTGTGTGTATATATATATATTCCTGGCAAAAACTGTGTTTAATGCATCAGTTAGGGTTGTTCCACAGTGACAAAAGTGAGGAAATTCCGCATTCCCACCCCCACTCCAGCACCACACACACACACACACACACACACATATGCAAGTAGGAGGAAGACCAAGGCAACACAACCAATCACAGACAACCAGCTGCAGGTGACAGAAATAACACACAACTGTCTAAACGTGACTACAAGACACATCCATCATCATGATCCACCAACTGTAGCATTTATGCAAACATGTGTGTACACAGCATTCTCAGCATCTGCACAGGGTAACATGCCAGAACAGGAGTACTTCCACACAATAACTAAGATATACATTGTTTGGTTAGGCTGGGATAATGTCACAAGGCATTAAGATAGAAGAAAGCATGGATAAAAGGTGTCTAATATAATGTCGTCATAAGCACAGTAATGACAACATGGTACCCTTTGAGTAACATGCAGTGACCAATGTACCCATGCTCAAACCAAGATGGGCATGGTTACATAAAGACACAGATGTAGTATTAATAACAAGTTCTGGTCACAAATCAATGCACACATGCAGTGGTCAAGAGTTTTATGACGTCTCTGTAGTTTTCTAATCATAATAGTATGCAGAAGCAATATTTGGTTATTATTATGCCACATGTAGAAGCAGTACCACAGAACTAACAGTGGTATAAATGCAGCATGATGTTTTCAGCCTAGAATAACAGTCATTTGTCTTGTTAATATCTGAAATGATTTATATGATAATGTCAACCATAGTCCATGATGATATTAAACACTTTATGTCCTATGGTACCACTTAGCTGCCCAAGTGTACATGATAAGATGACAGTACAGCAGCACAATGTTTATGATAGTGTTCTGATACATTATTTGCTACTGTTAGGATAACATTAGGAACCATTAACACACATAAAAGGTCAGTGCTGTTTGATATTATCCATTCATAGGTACAAAAGTGATAGCATGGTGTCTTTAGCTGCCCTGCTACCACAAATGTAGGGATTTGTATAGAAACAGAAACATGCGTTTGCACTGACGAACTGTCAGCAAGGCAAAGAGGTGAAGTGGTACCATGGAATCATTTGGGTGACACAGTCTCGTATATAGCTGTGCAGCTTCAGAGAATAGTGAGAAGGGCTCTGCAGATTTTATTTTTATTTTATTTAAACAGCAGTTTGGAAAACCTTTGAGCCATAGGCTCATTTACAAAGGTACCTTGTCACAGATAATACTGTACTGATAATATTTTTCTTATGCCACAATACGATCAGGAGGTATTTAGACACATGAAACTGTGTTACAATGCTCTGTAATACTACACAGTCATAAACACAAATGTGTGAGCATGGGGCCCTTTGAACAGCATGTTAGCAATAACATATCAATTAGTAGAGAAACACACTTACCTGTTTTAAATGAGAAACTTTCCAGAATTCAGGTATCGTGTAGTGTGAGCATGTGACCTTTTGGGTCTGACACTCCCACACAGATCTGCAACTGTACAATGTAAGATAATGGTGCAGCTAGTACTGTACACATAATAGTGTACTGATACTACTGATACATCATTGTCTTATACTGGAGTAACATCAGGAGACATTAATAGTCAACGAAGGTCTCTAAAACCATTGCCTGACACTGGCATGTTGTTAGAGTGATGCATTACTGACACACTGTCATTTAGAAGAGATAAGAAATATATTAGATATAAAAATGTTTAATGTGGTCCACCAACAACTGATGGCCAGCATGCATGTATACACCAAGTCACTTGGATGGCAGCAGAACTCCTACATTTGGTGGACCATGATGATGGATATGTCTTGTAGTACATTTAGACAGTTGTATGTTATTTCTGTCACCTGCTGCTGGTTATCTGTGATTGGCTGTGTTGCCTTGGTCCCCCACTTTCATGTGCATATGTGTGTGTGTGTGTGTGTGTGTGTGGTGCTGGGGTGGGGAATGCAGAGTTGGGTTTTCAACCTTAACACCAAATTCCCTCACTTTTGTCACTATGGAACAACTCTAACTGATGCATTAAATGGATTTCTTTGCCATGAATGTCCCTTCTTTGTGAGAATGTGCACTATAAATAGTGAATGGAATGTGGTGGAAGGTGTGGTGCCATTCAGGCCCCACGCTCCACCATGTGATTTTGTCACTTCACTGCACAAAACTGTATGACCGACTGAAATGAAAATTGGTAAATGAAGACATGTACCATGGCACACGAGTGTCCAGAATTATGTCTACATCCAATCAACAGTCGCACAGCGCTGTGAGCAAACAATGTAACATGCACAATTCAGCAACTGTAAGAGACAGTGACCGGAAAAGTGGTACAGTGAAAGATGAATTATAAATCTTTGCATGTATCAAATGCCAGGCAACTTGGATACACAGTTCAGAAGTTATTGAAGCATAATGAACCAAATTTTCATTTGTTGGAGTGCCATAATTCAGCACCTGTTAATGTTTTACACACAAAACCACTGCAAGGCACCTCCGTTCCACTAGCACTACCTCGCTATAAATTTAAAGCAGTAGCACCATGCAGAATGCTGTGTGCAAAATGATAAAGGCATCATGCAGTATCTCTGCAGCAAATTACTTTTCAAACATGTAAACAGCATAATTCACATCTCCAGGACCACCACTCAACACTCTCCAAATTTCATGTGAAAAGACCAAACCATTCCAGAGATATTCAATTTTTATGTTTTGTACATTTAAGAAGTCTTCCACCACAAAATGGCAGAAATTGCAGCCGAAAATGCACTAAAATGGCAGACCTGGCAGCTGAAAAATCAGTAACTGTGAAGTGGGCCAACTTCAAGTGGCCATAACTCTGGAACAGAACAAAATGTTTTCACCAAACAAAACTAGCACATTCCTTGAACAAAGGTCTTTCTACCTGCCAGGTTTCAGACCAATCAACCACATGCTGGCTATGCTATGCATCACACATACAATGCAGAAAAATAGCAAAAACATAATGTTTTGCACTGCACTATGCAAACGCAAAAACACAAACGGTAATGTTAACACAAATGGTGATGGAAACAGTGTAGTAAAATAGCAATGCCAACAGTAACACAAACACAAAAGTAACGTACATGGTGCTAAGCGTAAATGATAATGCAAACGGCAAGAGAAAGCAAGCACAAATGTTAATGAAAACAGAAATGGTAAAGCAATGGTAACACAAACGCTAACACCAAAAGAAACGAAATGCAAACAGTAACGAAAATGCAAACAGCAACACAAACACAAACAGAAATACAACGGTAATGGCAATGGCAACGCAGAAGGAAACAGTAATGCAATAGACAATGGAAATGCTACTAAAATTCAAACACGAAGGCCAACAGAAACTCAAATGCAAATAGTGATGATCACGCAGACAGTAACGGTAACGCAATTGGAAATGCAAACGGTTATGGTAACACCAACGATGATGCCAAGGAACACTAACACAAATGGAAATGCAAAGGCAAGCATGTATGCAAATGCAAATGGTAATGTGAACAGTCACGGTAGCATGAATTGGAAATGCAAACACTTATGGTAGCACCAACGATGATGCCAAAGGAAACACAAACGCAAACATAAATGCAAACGAAGTGTATACGAAGCACAAATGGTAATGCACACAGTGACACAAAGGAAACACAAACAAAAACAGTAATGAAATGCAAATGGTAACAGTAACACAAGTGCAAGCGCAAATGCAAAGGGTAACACATATGGTGACGTAAATGGAAACGCTAATGCAAATGGTTATGGAAATGCAAGTGGAATGCTAACTGTAGCAGTAACGCAAATGCACACACTTTTTTCCCCAAAAGTTGCATTCAGAAGCACAGTGATTACACAGAATATATGCATAATAATGGACCTCAGAGCAGAAAATGAACACTTGGGCTGGGATATTCAAAGGGTTGCACCTGGAGCAACTGAGTTGAGCTGGGGCAACCCCACATTGTGCCTGGTGGGATATTCAAAAGGCTGCCAGGTGCAGCACATTTCCCGATATGCTGGGGTGCAATGTAATCCTATGTGGTGCAGATGCAGGGCATGCCCATGCATATGCAGCACATCCCTATATTCAGCCCGAGATGTGCAGCACATATGCTGGTGCCACCCTGCATTGCACCACACAAGGGGCACAAAGTTGAGCCCCATAAAGCAGGAGCAAGTCCCGGCCACCACAGGTGGGCTGCAGTATTGCAAGGCACAACACAGCTGCTGCCAGCCATGGATGGCCACTCACCCAAAACACCATTGCCAAGCACACACACCCCCTCATGGTCCTGTGGATCCCCAACCACCCCATAAGCCTGATCACGGGCATCTGATTAAATAAAAGTAATCCTGGTGGTCTAGCGGTCCCTCTACACCCGATCATGGCCATCTGATTAAATAACAGTAACCCTGGTGGTCTAGTGTCCCCCTGCAGCCCAATCACAGGCAGTTATTGCCTTCATAGTCGTACATAGTGGTCCAGTGGTACCTCCCAACCCTCCACAGAGGACCCCCGGCCACCTGGCACACCCCATCATCGATGGGTGGCAGCACCCTGCCCACATACAGCCCATCCACCTGCTGAATGACAGGGACAGTATCTCTGTAGCGCATTGGTCCACAGGTTGGATCAATGGGCTTGCAGACCAATCTGTACTACACAGGGTGAGATATGTGAATGAACTCATTCAATCAAATATCTGTCCCTGTGTAGTACAGTTTGACTCTGAAGTCCATTGGTCCAACCTGTGGACCAATAGGCTTACAGAACATACCTGTACCTGTCATGCTGTGGGCAGGGTGCTGCCACCCACTGATGATGGGGTGGGGTGCCGGTGGACCGGGGTCCCTTGTGGAGAGTGGGGAGGGGTACCACTGGACCACCAGGTACACTATGAAGGCAACAACTGGTCTGCGATCAGGCTGCAGGGGAAACCACTAGACCACCAGAGTTACTGTTATTTAATCAGATGCCGTGATCGGCTTCAGCGGATCACTAGACCACAAGGGTTACATTTATTTAATTAGATGCCCACAATCATGCTGCAGGGGGACTGCTAGACCACCAGGGTTATTTATTTATTCAGATGCCCATGATCGGGCATACAGGAGTGAGTGGGTGCTGCAATGGCCACCAGGGTTCTGACCCTGGCGGCAGCAGCTTGGCAGGCGCCAGGTGCAATTCACCAGGATACGCGCATTCCATGCAAATGGGGTCGTAATGACATGCAAATTGCCCAATGTGCACCTTGCATATATTATGGCCTCATTTGCATGCCCCAACCTGAATATCACAGGTGATGCGTCAAGTGCAACTGCACTTACGCTGGCACATCCCGTGCTTCCTCTCTGTGTGCCACTGCACCATGCACAGTATGTGCACCCTCCGTGCCATATTCAACAGTGCTGAGCCACGGTGCATCACCGTTGAATATCATTTGGTCTTGGCCCCAGCGTAGCCCAGTTGTACTGCGCCCAGGTTGCACCACTGCCGGTGCAGTCTGAATATCCGCATTGGAATACTAAATTGATTATATCTCAGGAACCATACTGACGTAGAAAAAATTTTTAATCTCATATTATAATTTCAATATTATATATAATTTAATTTCAAATAATTTCAGAGGGCCTGTTTGAATTAGCACTCATAATATACACAGTCAGTGGCTGGCCATGGAGGTGAGAGGTGGGCTGTGCAAGTCGCCAGCTGGGGAACGGTGGGGGTGCTGGGTGGGCTGGCATGGCAGGGTGTGGGGTGAGGGGCCAGTAGACTACCAGGAAGTAGCAAGTGCTTTTTTTTTTTAAATGATTGGAGGGCTTCAGGATATTAATAATAATAAAATACAGATGGGGAGCCACTAGGCTACCAGAAATATAAACAACAAATATGAATAAATAGACATGGGGGCACTAGACTTCAGAGATAAAATAATGACATATTTATCAAATACAAATGGGGGCCACTAGACTACCAGGAAAGACAGTAGCACCATGCATGTATATTTTCATGATCGGGGAGGGGGCCTCTAGACTACCAGGTATAAAGAAAAATGATGTGTTTGTATTGAAATGTGGAACAACAAAGCCCCTGAGTTAAACCCACCCTAATATAACAGTCTGGGCCACCCCTGGGCTACAGAAATGGATCTAAAAATCTGGCCATCTCGTCACTCGCTCTTAATTCTCAAGCGAGCAATTTCTTTGACCACGAGATTCTTTGATTGCGATCGTGCATCGTGAGAGAGGGACGAGATGGCCAGATGAAAAATAAATTTACTCAGTCTAGTGGTGTGCTAGGAAGACAAATGAGGGTGGGTTTTACTCAGAGGCTTTTGTTCTGATGAACCGTGGTGGTGTTTGCCGCAATTCTGTAAATTTTTAAATTTGAAGACTTTTATTCTTTGATCGTGACCCTGCAAATTCTTTGATCGCGAGGCTGCAAATTCTTTGATCGCGAGATTCTTTAATAGTAATCATGTATCGAAGCTAGGGACAAGATGGTCCAATTAAAATTGATTTCCTAAGTCCAGGGGTGGCCTAGGAAGAAAATTGAGGTGGGTTTTACTCAGGGGATTCATTTTGTCGAACCATGGCAGTGGTATACAGCAGTTCTATCAGTTTCTGGATTTATAACATTTTAATTCTTTGTTCGTGAGCCTGCAAATTCTTTGATCATGAGATTCTTTGATCGCCATCTTTGATCGCGAGATAGGGACAAGATGGCCAGATTTTTTATAATGAAATAGATAGGAAATTTTACCAATATTTAACATTGAATATCTTGGAAATGGTTTGGTCTTTTACTTGAAATTTGGAGGGTGTTCACGGCATGTCCTGTAAATGTGAATTATGGTAATTATGTGCCAGAGAATTTTTTTTGGGGGATATTGTGTGACGCACTTTATGTGTTGGACCGTGTTCTGCTTATGGTGGTGTGTTGAAATTGATAGGATATGTAGCCTTACTGTCATGGATGTAGTTTTCAGTCGTCGTTTCTGTTAAATGTTAAGAGGTGCAGAAATGTGCCAGTCTGATGAATGAAAATCTCATATGTTAAAATGCTATATTTCAGGCATGGTTTGGTCTTGTCACTTGAAATTTGGAGGGTTTTGACGGCATGTCCTGTGGATGTAAATTTAAGTGTTTCCTTGTCGGAAAATATTTTGGGGCAGATATATGGCACTGTGCAGTTTACATTCTGTGGATAGCATTTTGCTTGTGGTGGTGACTTGAAATTCATAGGATACCTAGCCTTAGTGTCATGGATGTCATTTTCATTCGTTCTGTTTGTTAGATGTCAACAGGTGTGGAATTGTGGCACTCTGACGAATGAAAATGTCAATTTTGACATTTCATATCTTGGACAGTTTGGTCTTTTATTTGAAATTTGGAGTGTGTTGATGGCATGTTCTGTATATTTTAATAGACATGTTTACGTGTTGGACAATATATTTTTTGCGGACATATTTTGTGGCACATTTTACGTTTGTGGACAGTCTTTTCTATTGTTCTACTACATTAACATTTGTTTAGTGGTTGGTTGTGCTGTTGTCAATGTACTTTTTAGTCATTAGCTCTGTAAGGTATTTAACACTTACAAGTTGGTGGGGAGGCGTGGAGGCGAAGGACTACGCTCCACCAACTTTCTATTTCTACTTTTCTATTCTTTCTTAAAAGTAAAGGAAATTAAATGCAAAACACTTCATTTATGCATCAGGTTGGGTTATTCTACAGTTGCAAAAGTGAGGAAATTTGACATTAGGTTCCCAACCCTTGCACCCCACACTGTCAGCCTCTGGTGATTGTATCATCATCCCAACTCTCACCCCATTCACCTGCACTGCACCACCTCAGCTTGTTTTGCACATGGAATGGGGTGAGATTTAGGTCCGATGAACCCAAAGCACCCACATGCCTGTTGGTGTAACCTAACTGATGCATTAATGAAGTTTTTGCATTTATATATATATATATATTTTAAATATTTTAGGCCATCTCTTGGTATTGATATTAGCCATTATTCAACTAAAAGGTGCTACCTGTAGCTCTGCTTCTCCATAAATCCATGGATCCCCTGAGTGTCATGTGTCAAAAGGTTGCAACAGGGGCTGTGCAAAGCTTGATTGTGCCACAGGGCCTTTATCCTGCTGCTGTAGTGGGGTTTCTCACCATGCTTCACCCAGGTACAGGATGTCAAGGAATGGTGCCATATGCACGCAATGCATGCCATCTCACTGACATCAGGGACATCCTACCTCCTATCGGATGCTTCTGTCAGCTCTACCACCTTATTGTAGTGGACCATTTCAATCCCCCACCTCCCAAAGGAGGAACACTGCTGCTGGGACCCTTAATCTTTCTCTCCAGGCTGGCCTCTGATGTCCAGAATCTGTTCACAAACATGGGTTGCTGCGTAACAAGTGGCAGACCACCATCTTGGGCACAGTGGACAGTGCTGTGTTCCACCAGCAATCCAAGCTGCAGCCATACTGGCTCTGGATAGAGTTTGTTTTGCATTGTCACTGCAGTGAGGCAGAGTATGTAAGATTCAGTGACAATGTCGTAATAGAAAGGGGATGGAATGTTTATACCTCTTCAGGAGATGGGTCACAGTTGGAACCCCACAGTCATTCTATGCTAGTTAGCAGAACACGTTTGCCCACCCTCAACAGACACATTTCTATTGTTAAATAAATTATGATCCACTTTGTTTGTTTTAATCCCTATATGCAACAATAGCAGTAGTGGTAACATTGATCCCCACCTCCTTTGCAGGGTTTGTCCTACCAGATACCACTCAGCAGCAGTCTCTGCATTTCTACAGAAGCAATCACAGCATGACTCGCTGCATGTCTCCCAAATCCCTACAGTTGGCAACATTCTGCACTGTCCCTTAAAAATGCATCAGACCAGTGATCGCTTCCTCCTGTGTTACTGTGCCATCTTGCTCACTGTTTCTCAAAGTAAGATGCCCCCAAATAAATAATGAATATAAATCAATTTGTATAAAACTGAAAGTGAAGGAGTATGGCAGTCCAACACAGGATTGTAAAAGGATAAAAATGTCATATACTATATGGTGGCCTTATTAGGACAAACCAGGAAAAGCAAAGCAACAAATAGCAGCAAGATCCAGGGGGAACAACTATTTTATTAATTACTCAGTTATTTAGATTTTTTAAGACAGAAACCTTTTAATATATATTTTTTATCACACCTGAAACAAATAAATTAATTTTTTATTCTATTTTCCCCTTCTCTCTGGCCAGCCCACTTCCTCTTGGCTTCCCCAGCCCCATCTCCCAGTGTCCCCTGGACTTCTTTACCTCCATGTTCCCCAGAGCTTCTCCCTCTGGAAGTAGTGGCAGGGCTTCTCAGCTCCTATCACAGACAACAAATGGTTTGCCATATGCAGTGCCTGCAAGTTGCCTGCATCATTTAGCCAGTCAGGGTATTTCCCCTTTGCTCCTGGTACCCCCAGGACGTTGGTGACTTAGGTGCACACATGCAAGCATGCACAGTGCAGCACCAGTCAATGTCCTCCCAGCCACTAGCTGCTCTGCACTGCATCCTGTGGTCACTCAGGTGGCAGTATAGCAGAGGAACTGGCTGCCTCCCTTTCTCTCCATGGGAGGACGTTATCCTATGGGATGTTCAATTCTCTTCCTCTAGTCAGCCCCAGATGTCACGAGTTCACTTCAAAACCCAGGCTGCTGGCTTTAAAATTGCAGCACTGCATCTGTGCCAATGGACTGGCTAAGAAAGCCTTTGTAAGCACAATGACACACTCCAAGGTGTGCATCTAGCTTAACCAGTGCACTTCTACAAGTGATTGAAGGCACACTGCCTGTGTCCCCATGCCTCACAATGCACTGGGGTAGCATTGATTTAGCTCAATGCACTCCCTGTTGTGTTGTTAGCTTACTTATTATTTTGAGCACTAGCGGATCCAGTTATGTACTGTAGTATAGTAGCACATGTTAACCTTGTAGGCCAACAAACAGTACCTCTTTTAGTCTAATCTAAGCTTTAAAGGAACATTTTATAGTACTTTGAAAAGAACTATTCCTTGACAAAATTCTAGATCCAACTCTGCTCCTGATTTTTTATGTCCTGTTTATAGTCTATATATTAGTTACCTCTGTTCGACTATGGGCTGGCCAGTGCTGTGTATATGTGTGTGTGTGTGGAGGGGTTGCTGTTATGTGGGATAGGGAATGATTGTGTGAGAGAACTGTGCTGTTGTTGGGTGGAGACTGTACTGTGCTGGTGGCAGCAAACTGTTCTGGAGTCAACAATACTGTTACGATTAGGGGCAGCACAGTACAGTCTACCAGCTTCCAGGCTCAGGACCATACAGCAAACTACTGTAACCCCACTAATCCATTTAATAAGTTAGATATATAGATGAGACATACAATTGTTATACTTTGGCACCTTCCACTGCCTCTGGTACAACTTTGCTCAAATACTGGTTTACATTAGATTACATTAGATCTACATTGGAGATCTAGGTGTTTCTTTAACAGAGGAAATGTGCAATTTTCAGTCTTCACTTATAGCTGTAAATTACTCTTAAACAAATCTAAGACAAAGGTGATGGTTTTTGGTACCCCACCTAGACTGAGATCTGAGGTTGGTACTTTGGAAGTTAAATCTCTTGATGGATTACTGTTTGACTATGTTGATGCATTTCAATATCTTGGGGTATTACTAGATTCTCATCTAAGTTATGAATCTCATTTTTGAGGGTTACCTCAAGAATACATTATGAATTAGGTTCTTTGTACAGAATCTGTTCATTTCTTATTCCTGAGTCTAGGCTGGTTATTTCTAATTGCTGCTTACTTCCTATTGTGAACTATGCAGCTATGATTACTGACACTGCTTCTGCGACATTGATTTCAAAGAAATCCACTTTACTTCACTTGATAGCTAAGTTTGCTTTAAATTGTTCTAAGTCATCTCATCATTGTGTGATTTTGAAAGAAATGGGCTGGTTACGGTTTCATTAAATTTCCAATACTGTGTGGCCAAGTTCATAATAAAGTTATGGACTCTGGAATTCCACATAGTATTTCAAAGTTTTGAGACCATATATTGATGGTCATTATTCTAGACATAGGTCAGACAGTAGGTTTCTCGAGATTCCTTTTATGAAATCTAAAAGTGGACAAAGATCCTTTGCTATATTGCTCCATTCATTTGGAATGAAATTCCTCAAGATATTAGGTGGTTGTGTTCTGTCAAAAGTTTGCCGATGCATTAAGGATGTATTTGAATCTCAATTTAATTGTAACTGTTTTTATGAATTTTTTTATGAATTCTATCGTAACAAAGACATTTTTGTCTGCAATTTGCTGCATTGTATATGTATGTTTGATTATGTATTGTCTGTATGCAATATATGTGGTCGCACCTGTAAAAGGAACTTGTTTCCAGTGTGCTTACCTGCTGAATAAACAAACAAACATTAAGTTATGATTTTATTCTTACAGGCCTTGGAGTACATTTAATCAGCATTTTGATTTACACACTAGCAGTAAGGACCATTTGAAACTGCATGATGACATTTATGCTCTTTATAACCTCTAATATTGTTGTAACAATTCTTCTGTATTCTACTATAGAACTCAATGGTTAAAATGAACATAAAATATGTTATACATTTGTAAGATGGCCCTTATAAAATAGGTAGAAAATCCTTTATTTTGATTGATTGGTAGCTGTGCATTAGACGTGTCTAATACATGGCTATCAACAAGTTTAGGTAACCATAGATGCATTTAAAATAAGGTATTAAGAAGTCAAATAGAATGTCCATTGTTTTGAATCGCTGCCATATTTCTTTTGCCGCTAGGTATGAAGTTGCCCAAATGCTGTACTCCTCACAGTCATTTGTAATAGCAGTGTATACCTTACATGTTGATATCAGCTTGAAGCTGGTTGAGGAACCTGGATCACCCATTCCTGATGTTATGGAGGCGCCAACAGTCAGTGAAACCATGCCAGTCACTGAGAATCTCGGATACTGTAGATCATTCATTTCTGCACTTCCTTTGAACTGTTTCTGGTGTTCCCACTGACATGCATGTTGCTGTCCCAGTCTGTGGTCTGTGTTAATATGCATAGTATGGTCTTCCTCCAATACAAAAAAAAACTGCAAAACCTAAAAATGAAAACAGACCTTTCTCCATGTGCATGTCTATGTTACTCTGCTCTCCTCTCAGTCTCAGTACTGCCAGTATGCATACAATCATGATAAAATTTTAAAATAAATAAAAACCGTCCCTTTTGTACTAGTGTACCATGTTAGTAGTACAACTAACTCTTGACAGCAGCCACTCACTACTTTCATTAGATTTTGCTAAAAATGCAATGCAGAGGAATGCCATGGCAACCTTAGTTTGACCCATTAAAAAAATAAAGCTACAGAGACCACAGTAGGACAAAATAGCCAAAGTTCACATGAGCAGGGGAACTATTTTATATAAAATCCCAACACAAATTGTACTTTTCTATTATTTTAACAAATAAATGTTAAATTTATACATGCCTATAAAAAAGAGTGCTCCATTTTATAAGCACAATAAGACACTCAGTGGTGTGCATTAGACATTTCTAACCTATGGTCAGGGACTGAAGGCACTCAGCCTGCTGCCTCATGCCACTTACACCTCTGGCCGTGCATTAGAAATAACTAATGCATTTCCCTCAAGCCTTATTGCTTATTAATATCCATGTATAAACACCTGTGAGAGTCAAGTAAATGACCACTAAAGAAGAACAATAGAATGAAACAGTATTTAAATATGATGAAGCCCGCGGATGAGCGCAGTGTCACAGGTTTACTGCATGACAAAGGGATGAACTCCCATTGAAATTGTATTGTTTGCTGCAGTAGCTACTGCAGAATTCTGCAGTGCTGCGCTTCATCCTGGTGGGCTTCACTGTAACTGGTTTTACTGCAACAAAGAAAACAAAACTTACTGGTTCAAAATTTTCTTTATAACCCTAGCAGTCACAGTTGAAGACTCTAGGGACATTGAATGGGGCTATGCAAAAGCATATTCTTTGTCCAGTTTGATGAAGTAAGGTTTCCTGGGCTTTTCATTTCATTTACTCTACCAAATGATTTTTAACAGTTTTACTTTATTCCCTTCTTCAGTATAATTTTGCTAATATAATCATCTTCCTGAAATGCTGTTTGTCTGCTACGTTAGCAGAGCTACTGTAGTTGGATTAATTTTGTTGACACAGCAGATGGAAACATCAGGCAAAATTTGTTTTGTCCACAGAAGGGTTTTATTCAGTTGCCAATCATTAGATCCCTTTGGAACTTACTATTTGTAATGCAGTTCAGAGCTTCAAGGCTAAAGAGCCTTACCTGAGTTAATCTCAAAGCTTTCCAATACTAATGACCAGGATGCGAGTACAGTTATGTACAGTAAGACGACTGTCTGTTACTATTTTTAGGTTTGATGATAGGCTCTTTATGGGCATCAGTGCTGCTTTTTCCCCATAAAACAAATCAAATTCACTTATTAAAATAAAAAATCACACTAGTCAGCAGTAAGACAGCATTCCTCCCAGTAATCCAAGGCCATCTCTTTGTGGTAAACATGATTTTACTTTTATAGCATGCTACCATGCATCCCATACAGGATTAAAGATGACACACTTAAAATTATATGTGACCTCTAGTTCAGACATGAGATAGTATCCTGTTGCTGCTATCAATGTAGCACTTACAGGGTTAATAAAGTGTTAACTGAGTTTCTCTGCAATTTAATCTGTGAGAATCCACAGTAGTATAAAAGAGGTAGCCATTATAACACAAAGTCTAGTGTGTCCGTAGAGTGATAGTGAATAATCTTCAGTGTGTGCACTGCAGGTCAGGGTTTGATAGCTTTAGGCCCAGTAGCTGATTTCCTGAGCTAGAATATGAGTACATACAGCTCCTGTTTTGAAGGGGCAGAGGCCAGAAACAGGTAACCTCTCCGGGGTACAGAGTGGGCATCCCAGTCAAGTGCACACTTGTGCAGGGTCTGTGATAAGGGAAAGATGGGACAAGAGGAATGATGTGCAGGGTGGTGGACTACCAAGTGATTAAGGTACATGGAGAAGATGTGTTCTCCCCTTTGTGGTCCTGAAAGAAAGAAATACAAAAGAAAGGCAGCCTAATTGGTAGATTGTTTGAAGCACCCAGGAGATCCTTTTAATTAAGGGTCAGTTGCACGCTGTGATTCCTCCCAAGTATAAGTCATTGGGTTTCTGTCAAGTTTATTTATAAAGCCTTAGCCAGCAAACTGTGTGGTTAGATCTGAGACAATGCCAAGGAAAAGTTTCTTAAATATAATTAAAGCAAGTAAAAAGCTGGGTGGATTGATGTATGTATGTATGAATGGATGGACCATGCTGGAGAGCCCCATGATTAAGTGTTGATCCCTCCAAGTGGAGAACAATGATCTGCGTCAAGGGTCTATCCTGTCATGTGCTATCAATGATTCTAATGTAAGCAACTAGACAAGATACTGTACAATATGTTTTAAGTCCAGACGTTTGAGTGCTACTGAAGAAGTGTAATTTCAACATTAAATTGCCAATCATTGTCCTTCTTAGGGGTCCTGTAGTATGTATGAATGTGATGTCTCATGCTGTGACTCTTCCAGGAACAGGATAGTAATATGTGGGTCCTGCTGCAGAAAATAAACCCATTATTGCTTCAATAAATCTCACCATGAAAGAACTCTGGCCAGATCCTCCCATGGGCCCCATAGTACCCAACAGCAAGAGGCCAGCTACAAACAACACCCAAAAGGGACTCTGTTATAAACCAGATCCTGGAAGTTACAGGGATGAAACTTGAAGGACTGTGCTTGGAAATTGCCTGGAGTGTTAAAGGCATAGGCCGGCCATGTTGCACAGCTAAAAATTCATTGATACTATGTAGTTTGGCCTGGGGCACGTCAGGACTATTAGATGGCAATGCCCCCAAACATGTTGCATCCACATCTCTTGTTGTTGCCACAAATGAGAAGACTAATGAGGCACAGGAGCCCTGGCTGAGTGTGGAGAACACGCATTGTATGACAAAGGCCCTAGTGGTGAGCAAGTAGTGATAGAAACACACCCACATTCTAGTTACAAGCAGGTGACCCCTAGGCTACATCCTCAAACAAAGAATATTTTGAAGTTTAATATCCAGAACCACATGATCTCCTGAGGTAACTCCAACCTTCAGTTTTCATTGGCAGCACATAAGAAGCAATCCCAATGATGATGCAGAGTCAAGCATAAGGTTTGCAGACTTCCAGTCACCAGTTGCCCTGAGGGTGAACAACAAAGCTGACATGAAAAGTACCTGCCTGCTGAAGATTAACCTGAAACATTCCAGCATCAGCCTGCACCAGTTTGCATCACTTCGGTGTGTTTCTTGTTCCCATTTACTTGCTGATTGTTCCTGATGCCCACACCTTGGGAGACTTTGATTGAATAGTGAATTATTGTGCAATAGTGAAGATACAAGAATTTTACAAGCAGAATGAGACCAGTGGTCCATCAACTTTGGCTGGATCTACCTGTGCCAAACCAGTGTATCATTAGTCGAGGTTGAGATGAGCACCATGTTATCAGCTTTCTTATTTTGCATATGACCCCACAAGTATATTCCTTACCAGCCCCTCTTGTCTGTCGAACCCTTTCTGAATCCAGTTTAATGATAAGTCAATGCCAAACTTGTATTTAATGAGTGTGCCACAATTCAGCATGATGAGTTTTGACTGAGCAAGCTCTATCTTTTGGGCCACTGTTGTATGGTATTTATTTATTTAGTTTTTGTTGGCCAGGAAAGGAGGGTTAGACAATATTGGGGGGAGGATACAAATGTAAATAAAATAAAACTAAACCAGATCAAATGATTGGCAATAATTTTTGTGAATGAGGAAATTTTGCCATATGACTAGGTAATTCCCCTACACTTTTCAAGAAGTGTCATTAGATCTGTAGCATCCCCATGAACAACGACCACAACATGCACATTTCAAGTTTAAGTTGAAATTTGAGAACATGCAGACAGGACCTTAATTTAATTTCTCATCTGAAGAGAGGGCAAACCCAACAGTTCAGCATCCGTGTAGTACTACACTCGGGTGCTAGGGTTTATAGTATGAGCCCAACCTCTGTGTCGGACAAGAATCCATGACCTTCTGGCCCAGAGATGTATGTGCTACTAACTGAGCCATGTTGACACACGAGGGATCACTTTGCAGCCAGGGCTACATCCATAACCACCCTTTATCCATCCTTGTAATATCTCACCTTCGTTCCACCATGGACACTTTTTTAATAAAAATTTAAAAATAAATCTGACTCCTGGTATTGTGCCAGGTTCTGAGTTTTTTTATCTGAATGGGGTATCATGGGAATGTGGGAGACGATTGAATTGACTGGGTTAGGTGATGGTTGGTTGAGTGGTGTTGTTTACTCCTATGTGTAGCCTGCTAGTGCCAATACCAAAGATCTAAAGTGTCTTTGGCCAAAGAGTCAAAACTGAACAGAAGACGGGGTCAGAATAGAAACCAAACCAAACTTGTCAGTTTCCACATTTGTTCACCCTTAATCCAGTTAATTTCCACATTCACTCACTCTTAATCCAGTTATAATCTTTGTGTTATCCCTCACCAGGCAGGTCGTTCCACTTGTATGCCATACGGTCAATGAAGAAGTACTTGAATCCCTCCTGACACCACACACACACTAGCTTGTAATTGTGCCCTCTTGTCACTGATGCTTCACAGAGCCTGAACAGTTGCTGTCAATCAACCATGTGGATTCCTCTTAGAAATTTAAGTCTCAGTCCTGACTCTCTCCCCTTCTGGCCTCCAAAGTGCAAATTTTATGGCCTTCATCCTTTCCTCATATGATTTCCTCTGCTGCCTGTGTATCATTTTGTTACCTCCTCTGGACAGATTATGATGTCCCTATCTTTTGTAGGTGAGTACACCACAATTATACACTGTGACCAGAAGTAGCCTCACTAGGGAGGTATAGAGGGAAAGATAACCTCTTTTATTCTGCTGGAAAAGCCCAACAATGCAACATAGCATCCTGTTGGCCTTCCACATGCCTTAGTGTCTTGTGCCATAGTTTATAGGCTATTACTTTTGATAACCCCAGGTTTCTTTCTTCTGATGTCTAGCTCATCC
Source organism: Neoceratodus forsteri (assembly GCA_016271365.2). Lineage (NCBI taxonomy): Eukaryota > Metazoa > Chordata > Ceratodontiformes > Ceratodontidae > Neoceratodus > Neoceratodus forsteri. Next base: position 799,615,416 of record CM028131.1, read on the forward strand.
TAGCACCTCTAGTCAGTAATCTTTAAGTTTTCATTTGCATATGTGCATAAATTCACACTTCTTGACATTGGATACGAGAAGCCTGATATTTAACAATCTTGGCAGTATTTTCATATCACTCATTTCTCAAATCTCCATTCACTGTCCAATGTTAATGCCATCTATGAAAGTACATACCTTTCCCTGGATCTTGGCCCCAATCGCACAGGTGAACAAGTTGAAGAGTAGCAGTCACAGGACCAACGTCCTACAACACCATACTGGTCATTTCCTTTACCCCTAAAAATATGTCATTCAAAATCATTCTTTGGGTCGTGCTCACTAGCCAACTGCATACCTGACTGGTTGATATTTTATATATTATTGCTTTTAATGTATATTTATTTATTTTTCAATAAGGCACCCTGACCCTTTAGGATAGGGTACCATATAAATAAAATTGTCTTGCTATGATTAAACTACTGCCACTCCTAAGACTCCACGATTTTCATCAGTCGTTTGTGAGGCACTGTATAAAAGTACTTGCTAAAATTCAAATACAGGATATCCACCACCTGACCCATATCCACTGCCTGCAACTCCAAGCTGAAAAAGTCTACAAGATTTGTCTGGCACAACCTCCTTTCACAAAATCATGCAATCTACCATAGGAGTCTGTTTATTTCCAAGAACTCTACAATCTACATCAATGAGGATTTCCAGCATATCCCCACAATTGCAGTCAGGTTGACCAGTCTGTAGTTTCCAGGGTCGTCTCTGTTCCCACTTTGATGAAGATGCAGCTCATCAACCACTCTGCAGTCTGATGGGACTATTTGCATCAATTGTTCAGCAGTTAAATTGCTCTGCTAGGAGGGTTCCAAGTCGCATCAACAACAAAGTTGCCGACAGACTTCAAAGTGACAACATTTTGCCAACAGTGATCACATCACCCAGCAATGTGTCGTTGACCCTGTGGTGACGGGATACAAATGACTGCTTGCAGGGCTCTGCCCCGACATCCCAAACTTAAATATAATCAACTCCGGGGTAGGGGGTGATTACTGGTGAGAATGGCTATCAGCAAGTCACAGTACTGTTACATCACTGTAACAACCTGTTCTACACTGTGGATGTTGAACGGATTGTTGTCGATGTAATGGTTTCACTGTGGGGGTGCTGTACTAAGGGTATATCTGCTAGGAGTGCCACCAGTGCCTGCCCCACCACTTTCTACACCCTGAGGAGCAATATATCTCTGCCCAGATTGATCACCCCATCTTCTTAGACAACTCCCATTTCCAGTTTCTGCTTAAACTCTCTTCCATGTTAACCCAAGATTCTGGAAGCAGCCTCTTTCCTCAATAATGAATACTGATCTAAGATATAAATTTAATATATCTGACATAAAACTGAAAAATCATGGCAGAAAAATAGACTATTGTTCCATTCAGTCTGCCCTGTTATACCCTATCCTACCCTGAACTTATTGTCTAGTCAGGGTTTCGCCCTGCTTCCCCCCTTGCACCCTACCCTACTGCTGTCCCCATGAGAAACTATTAATCCTCTTCCTTTGTTCCAGTCATGTTTGAAACCATTAATGGCTCTTACCCACCGCCTCTTCTGGTAGCTGTTCCATGGGCATCCACCTTCTTTGTAAAATAAAACTTTCTCATATTCCTCCTGAATCTCCCCCACCAACACTAGCTTCCACAGGAACTTGAAAGTCTCTGTCATATTGCACCTCTCCATTCTGGTCTCCAGCAAGTACATGCTCAGAGCATCAGACCTCTTTAGGAAATACTCTGTTGGCCCTGAAAATACTGGTTGCCTACATTATATCAACTAGAGATGCAGCGAAATATTAATCATACGAAGTGAGGCATAGAGTAGGCACCTATCCATGAGCACAACCGCAAGTGGGCCCTGTAAGTGCTCACTTTGCTTATTAATTCAATTCACGTTCTCGCTATGCCTTAGCAAGTAAGGTGAAGTGAGAAGAAAACAGGCACATCACATGGCGCAGTACTGTAAGTCACATGCTTTAGCCAGGCAGGAAGGAAGTGAGTCAGAGAAGCAGTTTCACTTTCTCCTTTGCATTTGTAGAGGAGAAAGCAAAATTGTGAGAGGAGAAGAGTTTGCTTGGCTTTCGTTTCCTTTACTGCCAGAACCAGAACAAACAAACAGCTTTTTAAAAGCTATTTTATTTAGTTTTAGTATTGTCTTAGTGTTTTTGTTAGTGAATGTTTTTATAAATTTTGTTTTGTTTTGTTCTGTGTGTGTGACTGACTGTGTGTGTGTGTGTGTGTGGGTCCACTGTCTGTGTGTGTGTGTGTCATCCCATGGACTCAGGAGGATAGAGGGTCATGTTGGAGAAGGCGAGTTGCTGGCCTGTGGGAGCATTAGGAGGGAGGAGTGACGACCTGTGGGGGCAAGGCAGTCGTGTGATGTTGGACTGCCCCAGACCCTGGCCAGTGTTGCTTCCCCGTGGAAGCAACAGGAGCAGCAGCAGCAGCAGCACCAGTGACACTGGCGCTGTTGCACATCCACCTCTCTGCCACTACCACCACTACCACTACCACCACCACCATTAGCAGCAGCTGTTGGGCTCCAGCAGCACCACCTCCACCACCTGCACAGCCACAGAAGGTGGCCCGGCAGTGTAGGTGGTGGTGGGTCCTCATGCCTGACGTGTGTGGACTGTGTCTTGTCCCCGCAGCTCCCCGTGTGGGAGTTTTTTAATTGTGTTGGGGCGAGGCGTCACAGTGGTGGAATGCCATGTGTGTGGTGTGCTGGTGCGCCGTGGCCTCCTGGGACACATTTGGGGACTGGTGGCCAGCGACCACATGCTGAACCACCACAGGGCAGAGTGGCAGGCTGCCATGGAAGGGGCCAGGCGCCCACTTGCTGGCCCTTTCGTGGCAGTGGCCAAGGGTGCTGCTGGGGTGAGAGATGTGCCTCACAGCAGTCACCGACATAGCCGGAGGAGGAGGGCTACTACATCAGCTGCTCCACCACCACCACCACTACAGCCACCAGCACCACCCTGTCCACCACCAGTCCCACTACCTGGATTGCCCACTGCAGTGGACCCTGCCACAGTCCCTGCAAGCCAGTCTGACCTCGGCCTGGTGTGGGCAGCGCCGAGAAAACAGTGCATGTTTCAGTGCTTTGGAGCAGCAGGTTAACAGAGTGGAGACAGCAGCAGCAAATGCTTTCAATGCTGCACCTGCTGCTGGACCACCACGGCATCCAGCCATAATAAGTCAGCGGATTGTTTTCTGCCACCTCCACACCCACTCCACCCTGACCCCACCCCACTACTGTGTTGTACTTTTTGTGTGTGTTTTTGTTTGTTATTGTTTAATCATACACATTTTCCTTCCAGGGAATCTTTCTTGCCTATATATTGCAATACATTTTTGTGAAAACCAGGCGTAATTTCATTACAGTGTGTCACGTGCGGAGGAATTCTCATTCTGAAAATCTGCCCACATGCCTCCTTCTCAGCAATATTAGGGACGTGATGGCAGGGAGCACGTGTGCATGCTCCTTACAGTGAATATCCGATTGTCCGGCAGGTTTCTGAATGTTTCGTTATGTTATAATGGTCAGTCTGTGGTGAAATGTGTGGCCACATTTCCAGTAAGAAGAGCCTTGTTAGTGGAAACATCCCACATTTCACCACAAAGTGAACCATATAACATAAGGAAACATTGTTTGGGATAGCTGCTCGGACATTCACTATAGTGGACCATGCACCTGTGCTCCTGGCATCACATCCTAATGTTGCTGAGAAAGGGTGGCAGAATGTGGGTGGCTTTTCTGATTGGTATTCCTCCATCACATGACTCACTGTAATGAAATTATGGGTGGTTTTCACAGAAATATATTGTACTCTGTGGAACAGGAAATATTCCACTGGTAGTAATGACCCCACATATTAGTTTATGTGCATCACCATAACAATGTAATGTGGTGAATGTCTGTAAAGCAGTAGCGCAACAATCTGTTCCTAACTCTGACCTATATTTTTAATGCTATGTTACAACTTCCTTTACTTACATCCTGACTGACTGGAATGATCGATAATTTGCAGTAGCTGAGTCTGCTGCACTACCTTTTCATGTGTGAAATAATGAAAGAGCATTCCTTTTAAATTGAGTGCTGACCAGGTCTTTGTCATTGTTTTCTCTGCTTTTCTCCATCACATCAAGTAGTTGTCATATATCACTTCTGTTGTTAATTAACAGTTATGCATCAGGCAGTGTTTTATGACACTGCGGAACAATAGTTATTGAAAAGCAGCTGCAAATAAATACAAAGCTGGTCCGAATAACATTGGAAGACGAGCTCATTTTTTTTTCATATATGAAAAAGTAGTCAAATTAGTAAAGCAGACATACATTGTGAGAAGAATTGTATCATTCAAGTCACTCACGACTCGGAGGTAAGTAGTGGTGGCTGTGGCAATATAAAATAGCATAAAAAGTACAGTTCAGAACTGTGAGGACATTCTTGCAATGCTGCTTTAATTGTAAAATGTCAGTATGACATCATGAGCTCACAGCAACAATCACGGAACACACAAAAGTGGCACAGAGTCCCCAGATGTTTTTCTGTAGGCCCAGAATGCATCCTCCTTGTGTGAAGAAAATTGACAAGTGGTAATGAAGTGAAATAAGACTGTTTCAGCACATACAAAATCCCCAAATTAATGGCGCACTCAGCCATCGCATAACAGTGGCACACAGTCCCAGATTTTTCTGCAGGCTCAGAATGCATCCTTTTGTGTGCAGACAATTGACAAGTGGTAATGAAGTGAAATGAGACTGTTTCAGCACATACAAAGTCCCTAGAATTAATGGCACTCAGTCATGTGCATAACAGTGGCACACAGTCCCCAGATTTTTTCTGCAGGCCCAGAATGCATCCTTTTGTGTGCAGACAATTGACAAATAGTAACGAAGTGAAATGAGACTGTTTCAGCACATACAAAGTCCCTAGAATTAATGGCACCTCAGTCATGCATAACAGTGGCACACAGTCCCCAGATTTTCTCTGCAGGCCCAGAATGCATCCTCCTTATGTGCAGAACATTGACAAGTGGTAACAAGTGAAATAAGACTGTTTCAGCACATACAATGTCCCCAGAATTAATGGCACACTCAGTCATGCACATAACAGTGGCACAGAGTCCCCAGATTTTCTCTGCAGACCCAGAATGCATCCTCCTTATGTGCAGAACATTGACAAGTGGTAACAAAGTGAAATAAGACTGTTTCAGCACATACAATGTCCCCAGAATTAATGGCACACTCAGTCATGCGCATAACAGTGGCACAGAGTCCCCAGATTTTTCTGCAGGCCCAGAATGCATCCTCCTTGTGTGCAGAAAATTGACAAGTGGTAACGAAGTGAAATGAGACTGTTTCAGCACATACACAGTCCCCAGAATTTATTCCTCAGTCACTCATGCACGCAGTGCCCCTAAAATGATGACCGTGAGAGAACTGTTGCTGGTCCAATGTGTGCTGCGATGTGAGCAAATGCAATGTGATCATCTCAACTGGATGGAAGGGTGCCCTTTGTCTGCACACTAATAGTAGCCTTGGTGAGTTGATATATAGAGATATATATTTCTGTAGTTTGTAATTGAGGGGTGTTGACATGGACATGTACTCATGGTATTGTTCTGTATCACAGTTCACAGATACTGTTGGTGCACATTCCAGTGCTCGATTAGAACTTTATGTAGAAATTTGCAATGGATAACTGTCAAGCACATGAAGGTAAGTATTGTTTTTTTTGGTTGGGGAAGCATATTTGCAGGTTTGTCTGTAATGGTTACTTATTTTCTTACTTCTTCACAGATTTCATCTCCATCCTTTTCGAGTCTGGTGTGATGGTCATGGTCATCTAATGAAATGACTTCTGCATGTTGCATGTGCGCGCAGCCAGGGGGCTGATATGGAAGAACTTGTTTGGATATAGCCACTTTGTCAGAACAACAAAGCATCTGGAAGTTTCCTTAAAAGAAATGAATGACTTCTACAACTTAATTGTTATGTGTCCTCCTGGTTCTCAAATCTCAATCCCTAAAGTCAAGTTACATTTCAAAGACACATCTTGTCAACTAACACAACCTGTTGTGTGCAATTTTGCTGCAGTCTTTACAAAACAATGAAACGGATGAAATAAAATCTTCATTCTTACCAGAATGGATTTCACATGGATATTCCATCGGTTCCTCTCTGTGCGTACAGCTACTGCATCATTCCCAACAAGTTTTAGTGATGGATCCTTTTTGTTACCCTGTAAAATAAACAAAGAAGTTACTGTATGTGTTTTACCATTGCAGCTCTGAAAAGCTACAGAAGACAAAACATACAACTAAAGGAAGTGAGGCAGCATAACAAACATGAGTGCACATACTCACTTTATGGTTTAAATATTAAGCTGGTGGTGGTGGTCCATGGCAGCCAGACAGACTCATGGTGGAAGACTTGGATAACATCAGTCCCAGTGGTGGTGTTGGTCCGTGGGAGGCAGACAGACTCATGGTGGCAGACTTGGATAACTTCAGTCCCGTGGTGGTGGTGGTCCATGGGGGCAGACAGAATCATGGTGGCAGACTTGGATAACTTCAGTCCCGTGGTGGTGGTGGTCCATGGGGGCAGACAGACTCATGGTGGCAGACTTGGATAACATCAGTCCCGGCGGTGGTGGTGCTCCGTGGGGGCAGACAGATTCATGGTGGCAGACTTGGATAGCATCAGTCCTGGTGGTGGTGCTCCAAGGCCAGACAGACTCATGGTGGCAGTAGTGGCAGTGGATAACATCAGTCCTGGTGGTGGTGGTCCGGGGCACACCGCCTTTTAAATACTGCAGTTAAAACCTGCCAGCATTAACCACATCATCATCCTCATAAAGAAAACTGCCCTCACAGTCATCGATGTCTGAAGTCTGACCACTGGAAATTCTTCCTCCATTGTGTCGTCATCTACATCAGTGGTGGGCCATTTCAGGCAGCCACTGTCAGTGCCACCAGAATGCTCCATTTCAACATCAGGAAGACCACCATGACTAGACAGGATGCGAATACCGAGGCTGCAGTCTGTGCGGTATGTGCCTTTCATTCATTTTCATGAATGTTAGCAAACTAACATTTGCAGGAGACAGGTTTGTCCGACGATCCCTGACTATTGCACCTGCTGATCTGAATACCCTCTCAAAACTTACACTGGAGGGTGGGCATGTGAGGTACTTCAGTGCCACTGCAGTCAGCTCTGGCCATTCACTGACCTTTCCACTCCAGTACAAAGAGGATCTTCACTTATTGTCAGATGCCTGTTTTCAGACAAATACTGTAAGACTCAACCATTCTCTGTGCTGCACCAAGTCCAATTGTTGCTGCATCATCCTGTTCTCCGAATCATTTATTTCACAAATACCCACTTGGGACAAAGCCTCCCAAAGTGGGTTGATGACACCACTTTGGATGACAGACCACCTGGAATTACAGTCCCCTTCCCTTGCAGGATATGCTGATGGTCCTCCAGGTACACCTTCAGCCAGATTATGCTGCTGAGGTTTGCTGACCTTGGCACGTGACTTCTGTGCCCCATGAACCAAGCGCACCAGTTGACCACTGATACTTTTTACCTGTTCAGGCCCTCCTCCAGTACTGATGCAATTCCACGCTTGTATTGGGGATCCAGCATTGTTGCTACGGCAAAGTTGTCACTACGCTGAATGCTCACAATGTGACAATTATGGTCGAATACTGCCAGCATGTGTTGCAGCAACATATTGCTACCACCATCTCCAGCAACATCAAGGCTATACTGTACATTCACCAATGTCTGACTCAGCACCCACAGCAGTGGAATTGAATGGCTAATGGAGGCAGATTCACCACTCACTGCCTGTGGGCATGTTCAAAAGGCAGCAAAATTATTACAGAGTCCATGAGGTGCCACTGTTCAGTCATCGAGACATGGAGGCCCGGAACTGTCACGGCTAGTGTGCACAACAAGATATTCTGAGATGGCTTTGTATTGTTCATACAACCGCCTGCCATGTATACGATGGAGTTCCATTGGGTGACAACTTCCAGCTTCAGCGGTGCTGAGGCAGGCTGTTTTTATCTGCAACTGCCGCGAGCTGGTCACGGCCTTTCAGATCTTGAAAAGTAAGAGCAGATATGTTGTGCAACGGTCAGCATTTCCTTTATATCAGGGTGCTGCATATACTCCTGAACCACAACATTTAAACAGTGGGCCATGCATGGAACATGAAAAAAACACCATTAGTGATGCATTTCACCACAGTTGACCCATTGTCACTTGCTATGAACCCAGCTCTCAGCGTCAGAGGGTTTAGCCATCTGTCAATTCAGTCAGTACCATGTCCAACATGTTCTCACCAGTGTGAACAGGTCACACTGTGCATATCAATGCTTGCATGCTGCGTAATTCAGGAAGATTGCTACCATGACAATCCACCTTACTGCACTGATTATTCACACTACCAACATCACAAACAACCCCGCACTCTGCGCTCCAGTGTGCAGTTATACACAGATATGAACTCCCGCTGTTTTGCCACTTGTCCACATATCCATACTTAAATGGATGAATGGAGAGAGGAATGTTGAAGGGCATGTCTTCTATGAGTCGGACACAGTCTTGGAACAACTCGGGGACAGCACGGTGAAAAGCACGTCCTGGATGGGACTTTCCATTTGGACAGGCACATGCAGCAAACCACCAGAACCCAGGAATTCACCACAAAGGAGAAGGGTAAAGATCAATTGCCAGCATTTCCGCTCACAGCAGCATTAAGTTCATGTGACACTGTATGATTGGGGGTACTTCAGCTTCTGTGCAAAACACTTGTAACGGGCTGACTTAAACGCTTTACACGTTGTGTGTTGTTGGTCACAAATGGTAGTGCTCTGTGATGAATGGCACTGGCAGGGGTGGAGTGTGGACATTTGATGAAGACGTTGCACAGGTGATGATGACAAACCCAGAAATTATGTTATTTTGCCAGATTTGCCAACTGGGGTTGATGTACCGCTTGTACTAGACATACTGCATTCACCACCACCACCACCAGAAAAAACTGCTACTCTCACCAGCACTGGACAACATTTAAAAGTCATTTAGTCCTCCACCTCATCATGCGTATAGTAATCCTCTGCTCTGATTACCGCACTACTGCACCGTTTAATTTCCTACTGGGCTTAACAGTCATGGAAGGGGATAACATGCTGGCTATGGTTGCTGGTGACACAGGTGAATGCCCCACTGTGATATTAGCTGCCAGCTTGTGCTAGGTCCACAGAGCCAAGTGTCTATTCTTTTTGTTAAAGAAAACTTTATATTTCTTTCAAAGAATAATGAGACATACAAACACATAGACCGGAATCCGGCGCACATTCAAAACTGAATGTGCAAACTATATACAACCCCTGTATACAAACCCCTGGATACCCACTCAAAACTTCCCCACCAATTAAATGATAACTCATAAAAGCTAACTTAATAGAGATTGCTACTAGTTAATACACTTCTAACCCTCAAAATCTCGCCCTAATAACCCACCCTCATCTTGAAAAGAAACAAAACATCTCAATTCAAAATCAATCCTAACCAGCCGGTAGGGTATCCAAAGCAACCCCTGTGGAGAGAGTCCCAAGCCAAGGATTCACCATCCCCAAACTGTCATTCCTCGTTAGATCTGCGTCCCATTCAGGTTAAATGAAAGCTCCTACTCCATCCATCCTAGTAATTCCTCCAAACTATAGGGTACCTTCTAAAGAAAACAATGTCCCAATATGCAATATACTAACCCCTTGGTACACCATCCCACTCCACCAAATATAGCAAGCAGCCTCCTAGCACAGACAGACGACCTCTATCCTGAGGCTCATATCCAGCTATAAATAGGCTGCCTCTAAGCTAGCCACCTTTTAGCATAAACCTCCTGTCTACTTTCAGACATAAGATGGTTTTGATCCTAACCAGCGACCTCAATAAATCCTTCACCCATTGCTCTTATGAATATATCTGGCCATCCTTCCAATGGTTTAAAATAAATGCTTTAACTAATGATCCCATTAAAGCCAGGTGATACCTTGAGCAGCACCCTCAACGAGGGAATAGTCACCCTAATACACAAATCTCTGGCGTAACATAGTCATAATATCCCAAACTGGGGTCGAGCCCCTGTCTAATCTCGTTCCATAACAGGTGAATTTTTTCACAACTCCATAAGATATGTAGCAAGTCCCCGTTACTTTCCCACATCTAAAACAAAGATCAGTCGGCCTCAGGCCCTCGACCCAGTTTAGCAGTGTATAGAAAATATTATGGGCTACAAAAATCTGTGTAATTCTATACTTGGGGATAACCACATATTTAATAGCTTTCAAATAGAATTCCAATTAAACCCAGGAGTCAATACTTTATCCCAATAAGAGATAGATATAAATCACTAACTCTGCGAATTCAAGAGTAGTTTATATACCCGAGAGTAAGCCAGTTCTGTTGACAGCCCCTGTAGGTACTCCCACGAAGGAAGCTATCTGTAAAATCCCCTTCCCCTCAAACTCCCGCAATCATTTGCTTGAGCTAAAACCTTTGAAAAAGGGCAATGCCTCACATTGATAGGCAACCAAATTTTCCATTCCGCTGCATATCCCTCAGAGCAAGACCTTCCAAATAAATAACCCACCTCTGGCCAAGCACCTGGCCTCCGATAGTCAAGCTGGGATTCCTCAAGATAGGCTGGTCCTGAGATTTGACCTGAGAGTCTCTTTGCACTGGGGTAAGAAACGACCACCAGGCTTCCAGAGACTTCCTAATAGGTTCTCCTCAGCCTTACCTTGCACCGCTTTAGGCCCGGCATATAGTAATGATTCAGGTGAATAATTTATGTCCTTCAACCACTTCCTTTCTATCTGTAGCCAAGCAGGATAATATTCTCCCTCCTCCAAATCCCTTGCCCATTGAGCCATCAGGCCCAGCTGGCCTGCTACATAGTAAGCCTGAAGGTCAGGCATTTGATTCCGCCTCTTCAAGGGCCGACACAGCACTCATATTTAATCCTAGTGGCTTATTACTCCACAGAAAATCCAACACCATTTTCTTAATAATCTAAACCACTTTGCCGGGATGACATAAGGAGCCAAGTGGATCGGGTACAACAACCTCGGCAGAACATTCATCTTAATAATACCTAATTGCGCCTCAAAGTTCAGAGGCAGCTCACCCACCCACGATATCCCCTGAGATCTCCGAATAATTTCTCATATTGGCAGCCGACTCGCTTGTCTGATCCGCAGTGATCCAGATACCCAAATATTTTAACTTATCCTTATTCCATTGGACCCCAGGGGCAAAATCTGCCCTAAAACATGCGGGTCAGGGTAAAATTGGGTTTTGGTAAGATTCAGCTTATAATTAGATACCCTTGAGTACTGATCTATAAGCTCCCTAACAAAACCAAAGGAAGATACTGGATCTCGAAGGTGGAGCAAGATGTCGTCTGCAAAACAGAGATCTTTAGATCCATATTACCAATCCCAATTCCCTGGACCTGACCTCCCTGTTGATCGACCTTAGTAAAGGCTCTAAATAAAAATTGAATAAAATCGAGTATAAAGGCACCCTTTGCGAGTACCATTTTGTCGAAATTCTCTTGAAAGATAACCATTACATAATATTCTAGCCGTGGGCACGATACAAGTTCTTGATGCCCCTAATCAAACCCTCCGGGAACCCCATTTTCCATAGTACTAAACAAAAAGAATGGAGACTCGATCAAATGCTTTTTCCAGCATCTAGGAGATCAGGGCCAAGGAATCCCAGAGCCGAGGCAGAATTTATAATATGATGTATTTTCCTGAGTGCATCTAATGCCCCTCGCCGGCATAAAACCTACCTGTTCCTGACTGATTAAACTCGAGCTACATTTAATATCCTGTTAGCCAGTATCTTTGTAAGTATCTTGATATCTTGATTTATCAAAGATATAGGCCTATAGCTTCCCATGGCATCCCTTGGCTTATTGGGTTTGGGTATTAATGTGACATAGGCTTGTATATGGGAAGATGGTCAATACCCTCCAGCGTAATAGTATGAAAAAATTCCTTTAAAATTGGGACAATAGTCTGGATATGGGTTTGATAGAATTTGCCATTAGGCTATCGGGCCCCGGTGATTTCCCTGATGGGAGGGACCGAACCACCTCTATAATCTCAGAGGAACTTATTGGGGCCTCCAGCTTTTTAGCAAGGGTGGGATCAAAGTCGGAAGTTGAATACGATCTAAATACTCTCTAATCTCCTGTTCCCCCTTGAAGGATTTCCTGATAGATTTCCTCAAAATAGAGGCAAAGGCCTCAGCTATATCCTGGGATCTGTTCTTAACCTCCCCTCATGTGAAATCGAGATAATAGTCCTGGTGGCTACCCACTCCTTAATCCTTGCCGCTAAAGGCGCCCGCACATCTCCCTGAAGGAGATATTTAGCCTTGATCTTATTTAACCAAAATCAGTCTTACCATAAAGAATTTCTGAGAGATCCTTCTTAAGCTTTTAAGCTCCTATCTATTTCCTCTGAAGTCCCTTCTTGTTGTGATAGAGAACTAATAGCAGCCTCTAAAAATTCCTCTTCGCCTTCCTAATCACTCTCACTTTGTTGGCTCTAGCGTTTAGCAGCCATGGAGTAAAGGAATTTTATATGGGCCAAGCTAGCTTTTTATTAATCAACGTGGTATTTGTACCTAATAATTTCCTGTAAAGCCCCTCCAGCTCTTTCCTTCTCTCCTCGATGTTAATAGCCAGTCCTGAAGCCTCCACCTGGAAGGCCTTGTAGGCAGAGATTTTGGTTCCCATTGGATCCGAATCGAGAGTGATCTGAGAGAGTTCTACCCTCAGTCAGAAGGCTCTGATTCCCCAGCGCCTCTTTATTAACCAAAAACAATCTATCCTGGTATGAACCCTATGAGGCGCTGAGTAGAATGTCATCCTGGAACCCCCATCCAGAAACAAAATAGCTGGATCACTCAAGCCTGCTTCCAGAAACCTAGCAGCGCTACTTGGGCTCTAGAACTAGGGCCTTACCAGGAGGCATCCTATCTTTTCTGTTGTCAAAACAAATATTCCAATCACCTGCTAATATCAATGAAGTGCTGGAACACTGCAATATTTTCTTCTAAAGAGGCAAAGAATTCAGGCTCTGGTGGAGTTGGCCCATAAATAGACGCTACCACAACCGCCTGCCCATGGAAGTTGCCCCTCACAAAACTCCTCTACCATCCGCTGGGTTACCACCTGGTTAACCTCAAGGACACGACTTATTTATTAAGATTGTGACCCCGATGCTCTCTCTCGACCCCCATATACCTGGCCCACCCAGCGCATCTTTAAACACTCCACCTCATCCGACATTAGGTGTGTTTCCTGTAGAGCTGCAATGTGAGCTCCTTGCTGCTCCATGTACCTCAGGATTGTCAGTCTTTTATGTCGGACCTTAAACCTTTGACATTCAAGAAATAATATTATACAGTGCCATCTAACTAGTGATCGACTAAATAAATAAACCTGAGCATGATCTAACGAAATCCACTCCCCAGTCTCCGGATTGGGACTCTCTCTCTCCCCCACTTTCCCCGGTCCCAAGACCGACCGACCATATCTCAATGAGTCGTGGATGAACCACTTTCCTTGTCCCCCAGAATCCCCTTAATTTAAAAGCCCAAAATATGGCCCCGAGCTCCTAACAAACCCTAAAAGCTAAACAGTTTCGTTGATACATAGGTGCTCGGAGATATTCCATTAATCATAAGAGAACTAACACTTTGAAAATTATCCAACCAAATAAACAGCGAGTCCAGTTTCCATCCAGCACATATAGGCGAGCTCACAGGCAACGCCCAACAAAAGTCCATCGCTCTCCCTCGGAGCTCCCCTTAATAGTTACCGGCCCACCACTTTCCTTGTTGCATCCTTATCCCCAATAAATCCAGCTAATCCAACCATTGAAATAACCCGGCCCTTGGCATTCCAAGACAGCCCCTTCTAACTAGCATAGTTCCCTAAGGCATCCCTACATCCTCTTATTCTCCCCAACCTCTCCACCCCAACCAAAACCAAACCCGCCCCGCCAGAGGCCCTCCCAGAATCAAACTCCAGTCTTTATATGATTGCCTCCTGTTCTGACAGAGGCCAACTTGGTCTAGTCAAACACTATAATAACCCAAAGCTTCCGCCGGTTAACTCCATACAAGTCCAGCCTCAGACAGAGACACCTTCAGGTTGACACTTTGAAGAGGTCCGAAGATCAACACAAAGTCCATCCCATGCATCCTTTGCGTTAGAAATTTCTTTTCCCGAAGACAGTCTCACCATAAGTGTAGCCGGATAGAGAAGCCGAAATTTTATACCAGCCAGATAGAGCTTCTTCTTAATATCGCTATATTCTTTTGTTCCTCTCTGACCCCAGGAATAAGATCCTGAAAGAACCAAATTGAGGCTCCATTCCACTGCAGAGCTTCTTTGCTTAGACATCTGGAGAACATGAGACTTCTCCTTATAATTTAGGAACCTCATAATTATCACTCTGGTCTGGCCCCTGGTGGCGGGCCTCCCTCAATGCACGATGAGCCCGCTCCAAATTATACCTTCCCCGAATGGCGAAGGGCAACATTTTCAAAAGCAGCTCCTGTACAAAAGAGACACAGTCTGAACCTTCCGATCTCTCGGTAACTCCGCTAATATTAGATTATTTCTATGATTTCTTGCTTCTTGATCCTCCAACCTCTCCTCCAATTTTTAACTTTTTCCGAGCACTACCATCTCCTGGTCCAGAGTGGTCACTTTCCTTTTGTGAAGCAATCCTGGCCTCTGCATCATTCATCCTCTGGGCCAGTAAAAATTAACGCGGTTTCACTTCTGCAAAATCAACTACCAGTCCCTACAACAGGGACTTAATCTCCTTGATGTCCTCAGTAGTGACTCTCAACCCTCCTTCTGAGGGGAGCACTTCACCCTGCTCCAAATCAGCGGGGAATGGGGCTTCAGCCTCTTAGACACGTGAGGCGCGTCCGTCAGCAGAACTGCAGCATCGGTCTCCATCGTTAACTCGAGGTCGGGCTCTGCCTACACAAATTTACTCTCTCACGGTTTCAAATACTTTCCTCGCGCATCTACAAATCGGCATCTACTCCACCCACACACCCGTGCTCCAGACTAGGCAATCAAACAAAGAGAGCTCAAAACGCCACCAAATTCGGTACTTTAAACTGAAAACAAATGCTTAGGACTCGGAGGAGCGAAAAAGCCGCCTTACCCGAGCCGGCTCATCACGTGACTCCCGTCAAGTGTCTATTCTTAAGATGCGTATGCTGTCCTCCTGTCCCCAGATGGCTCCCTTTTACCTCAACTCACACACATGGCAACCTGGCAGATTGCAACTGAATCATCATTTGCATCTTGAACAAAAATCCTAAACAAGGGAGTGTGATGCTCTGCTTTTAACATGTCCATGATGATGTGGCTTATTTAAGTCTGTTATTTTAAGCACTGAAGTGGGGAGGGCACGTGATGTTTCTGGCACTGCACACCTGGACTGCAACTGACCACACGACTACCTATCATATTGATTATGGGTCATCATCATCGTCATCATCAACTAAAAGTGGTAGATTACAAGTTTATACAGGGGGATTCCTGCAAACAGACTCAGACACAGCCACTTTTAATTTCTTTTCTCTCGTTCCCAACTGGGGTCAATTACATCATCATCATATTCATCAACATCACCCACATCCCCATCTTCTGCTTGGATGCTAGTATGCGGACTGCATGTTGCAACAACAGCAACATCATCATCATCATCATCATCATCGCATTCATCATCAGCATCTATACCACTATCACCTGATATTTTCACCACACTCTGAATCACTGCATTGAAAATGCGTGACGTTAAGTGCCATGGTGGACGGAATATCACATTGTATGCTATCGTTGACATGATCATCAGAATCCTCAGGTTCAGTTACTGGGATGTTACTGGGAAGTATGACATCATCTACACTGCCACTCACTTGCACTGCTTCCCACTCAATATGTTTGGATATGGTACACTGGTCGAATTAGAACTTGACACAACAATACTAATACTACCTCCACCACCACTAACACCAGTAACACTAACACCACCGGCTGGGAAAACATCATCTCCTCCAACCACGAGTGAAGCTACTGATTGGGCTGTAAAAACATTGCAGGAGAAATATCTTTCCTCACATCAGCAATGTACTTCTGCATCTGCATGACTACTATCATGCCCACAGACCATCTTACTGCCAACATTGCCATGGCAAAACAGCTTTGCTTGCACGATTCTTTGCAGGCGTCTTGGGGATCAACCACAAATATTATTACCAAATTCAGATTTTGATCGCTCACTTTCTGACTGGAGGGACACTGGCTGGATGTGAAGCAAAATAAACAACTGTGGCTTCAGCAATAGATAAGAGACTACTCTGAGACTGTCACGGAATTAAAACAACTTCAGTAACCAGTGATGCTGATGGGGTCACAAAACAATCCAGTCTGGTAAAAAATACCTTTTGAACGTGGGGGCACTGAATACAGACAGTGCTGATTTTTACAGCACTACAAGCAGCAAAACTAAGAACAGAGAACACGATCGCAGTACAAAATCAGGCAGCTGCAGTGGATAGCAGGTTCACACTGCTGTGCTTAGTTGCACTTACACTAGTCTGTGTCACAATAAAGGTTTATTATTCGATGCACGAACACTGCACACACACTCACACAACACAGAACAGTTTGTGTACAATGCTGAACGAGGAATGCGACGCAAATGCAAAAGTTCAGTGTACTATGCTATGTTAATGTAAATTTCTAATTTAAACAACCTGACCTTATGAAATGCTGCACCACATCCACACAACAAACAGCAAGAACATTTGTACTATTACTGACAATATTACTATGTGTACATTAACACAGTCAGTCATTTAACAAAATATAACCCAAAAACAAAGAAATCACTAGTTCTTCAACCTAAATCTACCTACACCACAGATACGCCTCCCCACAGCACACTTTCACTGTCTTTCACCACACACTCTCAATGTTATAAATTAACATTCAAAATCCACACACAAACAAAACGCTAATGATATGAGCACAGGAGGGTTTTCACAATCGATGGACTAAAGTTGGATCCCAAAAGCAAAAATGCTTTTGAACAGCTTTACAAGATTCCTATTACAGACAGCTATCAGAGCACACTGTCTCCTACTCCTTCCTACTCATACTACCCCGAACTGAGGCTGTGCAGATCAATATAGAGCCCATGTGACCTGAAATCCCATGAATCACTGCAAAATTCGCCTTTGGAGCTCAAAAACAAAGGGAAGTGGTAAGTGAACTGCCACTGATGCTCTCGCTTAAAATCGGAAGAGTAGTGACCCGGGCAGGCGGAGTAACGCAAAGTCAGTGTTTCTAATGGACTTTGTGGTTCCTCATTATAATCACAGTACTCTGCTTCAGGTTGTGGAGCACTCCGCTAATCCTTTGCTCCTCGAAATGCTTCACGGAGCGGATTGAGCCCATTCGCCGCCACTAATGGTAACTGTAGCCTGTCCTTGTGTTTCCTTAGGTGGGAATCCAGAACTGGGAACAGTATTCAGATGTGGCCTCACTAGTGATCATTAGTGAGATAATATTACCTTTCTCCTCCTGCCAACCCTCCTCACAATGTTCACCAGCACACTGATTGCATGGCTGAAGAGCTTATTGCACTGGCTAGATTGTTTTGGGGAATCTAGTTATGACTCCCAAGTCCCTGTCCTCAGTGTTGTGTCCAAGTTTACCCATCCCATCCAATATTCTCTCCTGGGGTTCTTGTTTCTTATGTGCATTACCTTGCTCTTCTTGGCATTGAATTTCAGCTGCCAACTTGGACCACCTCTCTAACCCTTGCAAGTCTCTCTGCAACCCTTTACCCCTTCCTTATTGTCTGTGCTGCCCTTACCTATCCTGCCTTCCTCTCAACCTCAATCACTATTTCTGTCTCTCTTATTAGCTTTTCTATTCCATTTGTGTTTCCTCTTCTCCTAATACAATATATCTATAGAAGCCTTGTCAGTTTCATTTACCCTTTATAAAAAAAAGCTCCACCTTGGCCTTGGCCATCTTCATGGCTTTGTATTGATTCTACAGTTTACTTAGTAAACTCTTTCCTTTCCCTTATCTAACCCCATTTGTAACTCCTAATGGTTGTTTCTTTTGTCCCTGACTTCCATCTTCACTTCACAGGAGAACCATATCAGTTTCCTTTGCTTGTTGTTCTTCCCATCTGCCTCACATAGGATTTACATAACTCCAAGACCTCCCTCATGAAAGTAGCCCATTTATTTTCTGTTCCTATAGCAGCCATATCCCCTTTTTCTGTCTCTTAGAATTACCTCATCTTCCCAAATCTCCTCTTAAAGTCAAGGGCCAGCATCTTTGATTTGGAATAAAGCACCTTAATAGCTATGTTGAACCACAATGCAATGCAGTTTCTTGTGCCTAAGAAATCCTCTATTCTGATGTTATCTATTATATCCTGGTTATAGAGTATCAGTTCCAGGATGATCACTTGGAACTTGGATTCTTGGGATCAGGTTATTTGGACAGGTCATCATACTGTACAGTTTCTCTGCAGGTACTCCATTTTATCTCCATACATCCAACCCATGGAGACAGTCTAAGTCTACCCTAAGTATAATCTTGATCCTTGCAATCTCCTGTCAGTATTGGGCATCTTGGGGCTGTCAACAGCTTGTGCTGGGTGGGAGGCTGTGAGACCTATAACATGGTTCTTACATCTGTCTTGGACTCACTAGTACCCGATTGTGTCCGTCACTTGACTTCCCACCACAGCTCACCAAGGTGTTTTGATGAACTGATTTTTAAGAAGACTTAGAAATGGAGGTTGAAGCATTGTTGGCAGAGGCTTCATTTGAGATAAGATAAGTTGGTAATGAGTACTCATTATGCTGAGTACCAGCAGGCAATCATACTAAAGAGGCTAAGTTTTTGTCAGATGATTACTGCAGGGACAGACTAACCATCTTGACTCTTTCATACAGTAGAAAGGTTGCTTAATCCAGCCTGTCTTTGGTCTGGAACAGTATTTTCCAATGAGAATGAAAGAGTTTAACAGGTTCTTCCTTGACAAGGTGTCTTCTTTTGTGCCTGTATCTCCTCAACTGTCTGTCACTGGCCAGTAGTACCTGGCTATGGATAGGTTTAGGTGATCTAACAACATGCAGGAGCTTTGCCAAGTTTGGAAGGATGAGGTGCTCCAGGTGTGCTCAAAGTTGCACCCACCTACTTTATGTTGAACTTAGGGCTTGCTTGACTTCTTTGACCATTGCTGAGAGACCCTGAGTATGTATATCACAGATATTGTCAGATGTTAACTGAAGGAAACTATATTCCTCACTGCACTAAAAGGCCATGATGAGAGCCATCTTAAAGAAACCCTCCTGACCTTCTGATAGCCTTGTGAATTATCAATGATATTAGTGCTTTCCTTTCTAAGGAAAGCTTTTGAGTAGGTGGTGGTGGAACATTCAGAGTTTCAACTGGTAAAATATAACATATATGAACCTGTCTAGTCAGAATTTAGATCTCCTACAGCATGAAGACTGCCCTTGTCAAAGTGTTTGATGATCTTCTCACTGTGAGGATAGAGGAATTGGCTTGTCTTGGTCCTTCATAATTTCTTGTCAGAATTTGACATGGTAGACTACTGTATGAGGTTGCTGGATTGCCTATGGCACTATGTAGGACTCACCTGTACTATTTTGTGATGGTTTGAGTCGTACCTTATGGGTAGGACATAACAAGTACTTCTAGGTAATTCCACATCTGGAACAGCTGTGCTCAACTGTATAGTGCCTCAGACCTTGATCGTCCCACCCTGCATGTTTTCATTGGTACATACTGCTTCTGGGTGAGATCATAAGACAGTACGGTCTGAAATTTCACTGCTATGATTATGATACCCAGATATACTTGTCTTGTGCAACTGATGGTGATAATGTGGTCTGTTGCAGAGTTCTTGTCTTTATGAAACCAGTGACTATATGGCCTCGTAACAGACTGAACCTTAATTCAGAGGAGTGAGAGGAGATGCTTGCTAAACAGGGTTCTCTTGGGTCAGCAATGAGTGGTGCTGGTAATATCTTCCCTTCTCTTAATGGTATCAAACTTTGAGCTGTGAATAGAGTTAGAAATCTGGGGTCATTATGGACTTAGGTTGGCCCTAGAACATCAGGTGTTGACTGTAGTCCATAGTGGCTCTTTCCATCTATGTAGTATTGCCTGCAATCAGCCAAATCTTATGCCAGAACTTGTTACTATAGTGCATGCCTTCGTCACATCTTGACTGGATTACTGCAATGCCCTATACCTAGGTTTATCTGACTGTCTGCTGCACTGCCTGCAGCTGGTGCAGAATGCTGCTATCTTGTTGATTGCTAGAATACCGCATAATGAGCGTATCATGTGGCTGCTTCATGATCTACACTGGCTGCCTGTTCACTGGTGCATCAGCTTCAAAACTACCTAGTTAATATATAAGGCAGTGCACAGTTTGGGTCCTGGCTACCTGAAAGATCTTCTGTCTCCATGCTCCCAGTCAACTATCTTCTCTCCACTGAGACTGGTTTGGTAGCTGTCTCCCTCAGTGCAAGGCAAACTTTCCATACAATTGCACTATTTTTGTGTAATTTCATGCAATTTCATGAACTGTACTATTGGCTTTTGTGCAAAATAAGCAAAATTGCTCAATTTTGCAGGTTAAGGTTCATAAAAATACATACTTTGAAAGTGTATGCTCAGTCTATGGCATTATTTGCTGAAACTGCACATTTTAAGAAGTTTCATTTCTAAAATGTGCAATTGGAGGAGGAGAGGATGCTATTTGACAAGGTACAGTTGCATAATTTAAAAAGGAAGTAAATTACTCTGGATGTTGATGCAATTTCAGAGAAAATTGTGCAAATGTGAAACTGGTGATTTTGCACAATTTTGCAAAAGTACTAGAAATTTCACTCACCACTACCCC
Source organism: Neoceratodus forsteri (assembly GCA_016271365.2). Classification (NCBI taxonomy): domain Eukaryota; kingdom Metazoa; phylum Chordata; order Ceratodontiformes; family Ceratodontidae; genus Neoceratodus; species Neoceratodus forsteri. The sequence continues at coordinate 799,636,567 of CM028131.1, forward strand.
CTCAAGTTTTAAATTGTCTTGGGACAGAGCCTTTGGGGTGGCAGTGCTTTGATTCCAGAATTCTTTAGAAAAGTAATATGAAAGAAGGTTTTACTCTTATGTAATCCACAAAATGTTTTATTTTGTCCTCCACCCTGAAGATCAACATTTTATGGCATAGCCACTTCTTCAGGACAGGTGGTTTCTTAATTTTGTAACTCGCTATACTCAGGAAGAAAATCTTACTTATTGACTATTACTTAGTTTCTAACCCAGTTAACAAGACCTCCTGGTAAGCTGTGCACTTTTGGTTAACTGCCACAACATTTGCTCATGTGCAATAGATTAACGCTACCAGGACTGGTCAATTTTCCAGCTTTTTTTTGTTGTTCTCCCAGATGGCCTCCATCTGCCTGAGTGTCCCAGCCCCATCACCCTAATATCCACAGGAACATACTGCTGCAGTATTTGCCCAGGGCATGCCTCTCCAGTGGGGTCAGCAGGTTCCCCATCCTCACCCTGGAATGGATCCAGTTCTATTGTGTACCCAGCTAGTTGTGTGTGGGGCCTGTGGGTGCTAGGCACCATTCTGCCACTGACATTTTCCTATTGCAGTCCCCTGTTAGGCATAGCATGCAATGGCATCACAATGCACACCACACTCCTCCTGACATATGTCAGCACTGCCATGCCACTCCTTCTGTGTTGGGCCAGGATGCCTTTCCCCCAGCTTCCACTAGGGCTAGGCAAGCACTGGGCTTTGCCCCACCCCGCCCCAGAGAAGGAGAGCAGTCTCATGGATTTTCAACTTCTCCTCTTCCCAGCTACCTCTGATGTACCGGCTCGCTCAACCCCGGACATTGTTGGCATCATAAGGGTCACTTACTGTTGCACTGGCAGACTGGCCTAATTTCCCACTTTTTATTCCAAAATTCTTACCACCCCATGTTCATGCTGCCGCTCAGTGGAGGCCTTCAAGGATGCATTAAAATTCTTGTTTGAGTCTTCATACAATACCTTTTAGCAAATTCAAGCCATATTTATTAAAATATTTATGTATACTTAACCAACTCCTTATAAGGGGCCCTTAGTCTGTAGAATAGAGTGCTATATCAATAAAATTGCCTAACTTGTCTTTTTCCTGGTTGGTTGTTTCACACATTGTACTAGTAAACAGACCTGAAATATATCCACCAGAGCCTGACTCCTGGCCCTTTTTTTGCAGAATTGACTCTCTCCACATCAGGCAGGTTAATTTCAAAATCAGGACCACATTGCCCAATGCAGCTGCTTTTGTAGTTTCCCTCTACATTGCCCAATCCCATACTTCCACCTGATTTGGTGGCTTGTAGGCAGTGGTTAAATTGGAAATGTTTAGCAGGAGGAACTCAGTTTCATCTCTACATCAGCTAGAGACATAGAATTTGTCAGCAGAGAAGAACCACTTTACCCATCCAGTCTATCCAGATGTTCCTTCCATCTTTGTCTCTGCAGACCCCAGTGGGTCTTTGGTGATCCTCTCTCCTTTCTGCCTGTTTTCAAATACATCCTATATCTACCCCATGCATGCTTGAATCCCCCACTGTTTTTGCACTACTCTACCACTTCTGCTGAAGTCTGTTCCAGTGTCTTTAAGTGAAGAAATATTTCTTCACATTTCTTAAACTCCCCTCCCCAGCTTAATTGCATGCCTTCTGGTCCTGGTGCTCCTTTTTATATGAAAGAGATTCCCCTCTAGCACCCTGTTCACCTCTGTGAATTACTTGTAGGCCTCTATTCGTCACCTTTCTCTTTCTTCTCTTCCAGGGTCTATATAGTTGAGATCCTCAGTCTCTCCTCAATGGCCTTCATGCTATCTCAGTACCATTTTAGTTGCCCTTCTTGGATTGCCTCCACCCTGTCTATTTTTCTTTCTGAGGTGCAGCCTCCAAAACCGGACACAGTACTCCAGGTGGGTTCTCGCTAATAAGCCGTGCAATGGCAACACCACTTCCTCCTCCTGCTGGATATACCCTCCCTATGCACCCAAACATCCTGCTAGCCCTACACACTGCTTTATTACACTGCCCCACCACCTTGCCATCATCGGACATGATAACTCCAAGGTCCCCTTCCTGTTTGGTGACTGTCATTACCTCTCTGCCCATTCTATAATCATTGCCTGGGTTTCTATACCCTAAGTGCATGATTTTGCACTTGTTGACATTAAACCACAACTGCCTTGCTTTAGACCACCTCAAGTTTCCCAGATCCATCCTTATTTTTCCCACCCCTCCTGAGTGTTGACCCTACTGCAGATTTGGTGTAATATGCAAAAGGCATATCTTTTTTCCAGTTTCTCACCAATGTCACTTATGAAGACACTGAAAAGATTAGTCCCAGTACTGAACCCTGTAGCATCCCACTGATTACTCCTACATCATTCAACTGAGTGCCATTTATGACCAGCCTCTGTCTCATATCCATTGAATAGGATCTAACCCAGTCCTTCCTTTGGATACCACACCCAGGCTTCTCCATGTCTTTATTAAACTTCTGTGCAGCACAGTGTCAATGGCCTTGCTGAAGTTCAGATAGGCTACATCCACTGCCTTCTACTGATCTAATTCCTTGTCATCCAGTCAAAGAATCCATCATATTCACTTGGGATGAGCTCCCTACTCCCCCAAGAATCCATGCTACCTGTGGCCTTACAGCCCATTGGATTCAAGATACTCTTCTACTCTTTCTTTTAACAAGGCTTCCATTAATTTCCTACTATTGCACTAAGACTGACTGGTTTATAATTGCTTGCCTCTTCTCTTCTGCTGCTCTTACATGGAAGGACCACATCAGCTCTTCTCTTGTCTTTGGGAAACACACCTGTTTCCAATGAGCTGTTAAACAAGACTGTCAATGGGGCAGCTAGCATCTTCCTGAGTTTATTTAGAACCATTGGATGTATCCTGTCCGGTCACATAACTTTGTCACCTTCAGAGCTACAAGTCCCTTCAGACTCTTTCTTCTGTAAATGGACTTCTGTCCACTTCCACCCTCATTCCTGCTATTCCCTGTTGGTCTGTTCCCTCCCTCCACTGTGAAGACTGAGCAGAAATACATTTTCAGGGTGTCTGCATTTTCTTGGCCTGTTCTTCACAGTCTCCTTCCTCCACTCTTCCAACCCTCACTATCCTACCCCTTGTTTCTTCTCCTCACTTAACTGTTTACCACCTGGAGAGATTTTTGAAGTCAAGTTTTCCATTGCTTAACCTTGATACAAAATGGCTGTCGAGGTATAATTGATTTAAGTATCTGAAGAAAGTCTTATCCTCTTACACACCCTTTGGCAATTCTTTCCTCTGTCTAAGCCTTTGTTTCCTTACCACCTTGCCTGCTTCCTTCTGTTTTACTAGGTATACCTAATGTTCCTCTTCACTCTGTGTTTCATTATTCCTACTGAATACCTTTTTTTCCTTCACTGCTCCATCCACTCCCTTAGACTACCATAATGATCTCTTTTACATCTGCTTTTACTCACTTCCTTCTTGCAGAGGTTTATTCTTTTAGTTATACTTTCCATAGTTTTCTCATCTTAGTCATCTCAGCACTGGTACTCTGGAAGAGCATGCCTCCCTGACGTGACCAATTGCTGATCCCTGAGAACATTCAAAACTGTCCTGAAATCCTACATGTATGTAGCTTGGAACTGCAGTTGCAATTGATGCCATTGGTGTGTACCTGAGCACTGTTGCCTGATTACTAGAGCATACTCCAATCTCCCTGTCTCTTCCTTCCATGGCACTTAATCCCCAACTTCAATACCCCTGTCCTCCTGCCTTCCTTACCCTCCCTGTCTTGGGTCTCCCTCTAGTTTATCAGCTGAAAACCCATCCAACCTATTATTGATGTCGTACACATCCAGATGAGATGATAACAGATGATGCTTGTGTAACTTAGTTTGCTTTATGGCTTTCCACCTCTCTATCCATGGATATACCACCTGTAGGGGTATGGCCTTAAGTACCCTGAAGGTTCCCCCTTACAAATTACAGGAATGATTTCATCAATAAAGGTAGGTTAGGAAGAAGCCCACAGGTAAGAGAGATGAGCTGCTGGAGGAGGGGTGGATGGCAGGCAATGAAAACAAATCCTGGAGGGGCCAAGGATTAGTGACCTTTTAAGCCTGATGGGAGGACATTGTTGCTCCACCCATTGAACCTCGGCTTAAAGCCCTCCCATTCGATGTGCTTATGCAACCGGATGAGATGATGCTTGTGTAACTTGATTTGCTTTGTGGATTTCCACCTCTTTATCCATGGGATATACCACCCTTTAGGGTATGATGCAAGGAACCCTAGAGGAGGGTCCCCACAGGTGCTGGGGAATAATTGCATCAGCTAAAGGTAGGTTAGGATGAAGCCCAAAAGAATACCTAAAGGTGTCGAGCATCGAAGATGCGAGATGATAAATGAATGAATTCTGAGAAGATGATACAGGCTGACTTCCTAATGAGAGAGGGAAAGACGGAGCCACCATCTGCCTCCATCCAACAGCTGAACCTAACTAATTAACTTAAGATAGCACTAACTCTAACTAATATTATGACCATTGGCACAGAGGAAAAACCCCTTTGAGGAGAAAACCTCTGGGATCCAAGGCCCTAGGTCGCCTTCCCTCCAGGCTGATGACATTTGATTTGAGGATGTATGTCGTTAAAGAAAAGTGTTCGTAACAAGAAGGATATGAGTAGGAGGATGATGATGGAATAGGAAAATCCCCAAAAGAAAACACAGATCGAAGAGGGAACAGGAGGTTGTGCACAGATCAAGAAGGAACATGAGGCAATGATGAATACTGATTGTGATGATTACCACAGGAGGGCGGCAGGTCAATGATGTAGCATGAGATCCAAGGAGAGGTATGCTTGATTGAGTGAGGCAAGTAAGGAGACACGGAGGCTGATAAGGCATGATTATATGATGTGAACGATAAGACCCTGATGTTGTGGTCAATGAGGTAGCATAGGATTCAATGATGGAATGCTCGAGTAAGCAATGTAAATAGATAAACCTTGAGGCAAGGATGAGTGAATGATGACTGAGTAATGAACTGGATACATGTGTAGGATGTTTACGAGTTGATGATGATAGAGTGAAGCCATGACTGGAGTGAATCCTTGACAGTTGGTACGAGATAAGAAGTGGTGAATGATGACCAGAGTCATGAACCTGATACATGCGTAGGAGGGCCATGGGCTGATGAGGTGGCATATGATTAATGATAGGTATGACCAAAAGAAACAATGATTGCAGACCAGATGGAGTCATCTGAGGCATACTGATTGAGCCATTGAAGTAGATGAGCAGGTCGAGGCGAGGTATCGTGGATCTGAGATGGTCATGGATTCGAAGAATCTCTGATGGAGGGATCGATGACGGATGACATCGAGTAAGTAGGCTCCTCAAGGAGGTAGACTCCAAAGGGGAGGAGAATAAGATTAGGAAGGTGATGGCAGGATAGGGCCAGATACAGGAAAGGGAAACCCCAAAGAAAGTACCGGACAAGGAAGGAGGAGGCACCCACAAGAGGGAGGAACGAAGAAAGGGAATTGGTGGCAGATTGAACATGCCAAGAGTTCGCAATGCAGCAAAACAGCAATGAGGGAGGGAAGTCCAGAAGGCCAAGTAAGCTGAGGCAGACCGATAGGCCTAGATGGGAGGGAAGCCATGAAGGCCAGCAAGGTCAGAGTAGGTTGCTAGGAGGAGACCAAATAACAAAGAGGAAGCAAGTGGAGCAAAATGAAGGCCATGTAAGAAAATGCAGAGAGTGCCCCTAAGGAATGTAAAAGCAATGGCAAAGATACAGATACAGCCCGAGTGACAGAAGGTCCAAGCCATGAAAGACAATGCCAATCCATAACATGGTGAAATTAGGCAAAGGAGAGGTGGTCCTCATGGGTGCCTGGTGAAATGCAAGGTAACAGCTGCAGGGACCACATGCAGAAACTGACAGAGGCAATAATGATCACCCAGCATGAATTCAGGCAGGAAAGCAGATGTGCAGAAATATGAGCACAACAGGGCAACCACAGGACAGGCAAAGGCAGACGAATTGAAGAGCTAGTAGCCAAAGCTGAACGACAGATAATGGGTCCAAAACAAAGGAGCAGTTTCCTTTCGTATTTTTTTCTGGTGTATTATAGCCAGAAAGGAAAAGGACATGCAGAAAAGTAACCCGGTGTTCACAGTAGGAGGTAGTCGGAATGAAATCCTGTCGGATTCTTTGCATGATAACGAACAAGGAAAAGCTGGTAGTTTGGTTGGCGATGAAGTCGGCAGGTCTGTCAATTGTGGCAATGATGCACTAGCATCAAAAGCAAAGGCCACGCAGCCAGATGACAGCCATCCCAAAGTTTCTGAATGTCCATTACCTGAGGAATTAACTGTATTTCATTTTTGTGTGGCTGGCAGTGCAAACACAGAGATTTGCGTGTGCCCAAAGCCGGAGGAAGGAGAAATGAGCAGGAGCCAAAGAATCGGGGAATGATGGCTACTACCTGGGCTGACATGTAGTCAGAGAAAGAGCCCGTTTTCCCTGAAGTTACTCAGCCCCACATAGCACAACAAACTACCACTCCCAGTGCCAGAAAGTCTGGTACAGCAGAAATGGCAAGTAACATTGCAGAGACTTTCAAGAACACTGGCTTGAAAGAAACAGCAGAGTTGAGCTCTATGTTGGTGAAAAGAAAGCTAGTAACATGACAGAGTGAAAAGGACAAAGCGAAGTGAAGTGAACAGGCAGCGGAGGCAGCTGCAGAGTCTGGGAAAACAGTAGAAATCCAGATAAGCGATGGGGAGCAGAGCCTCTGTCTGCAAACAAAAACAAATCCTGAGGCCAAGGATGAGGACTTTAAGCCCGATGGGGAGTGACGTTGTTGCCCCACCCATCGACCTCGGGCTTAAAGCCCTCCCACGTCTGTGGATCAGTCTTTGATATCAATTCACTGTATATTGTTTTGTTCTAGTTTTAAACATCATTAACTAACATTTATATTACGCTACCTTGTCTCAGCCATGTTGCTTGTTTGTAATGTCCTTTGGATTGTAAACTGATGCCACTGATTTGAATGTAAACTGTTGTCAACTAGATGAAAGTAATTAACCCCAGGTCACCCCTGAAAAGGGACATTGTTGTCTCAGTGAGTTTACCAGTTAACAAATTTCAATAAATAAATAAATTACTTTGCCCACTGTGCCTCCACCACTCCCTGGCAATCCCCTTTCAAGGCAGTTTCAAGGTAGCCCGTTTTTCTTTATAATCCATCCTCCGAAAATCCAGGAACCTTGTGCTTGTGGATAGCCTCTGTTTCTCCTTTAATGTTAAAACCACACTGTATGGTGATCACTAGTGACCAGGGAACTGCCCACTGTGACATCTGCAATGATGTCTCTTTTGCAAGAACCAGGTCCAACACTGCCCCATCTCTATTGGTTTCTTAGACTAGCTACCTAAAAAGCCACTTGTTAGGAGTCAAGGATGGCCTTAGGCCTTGCTGAAGCTGTGGTTGGAATGCTCCACTTCACAGCTTGCAAAGTGAAGTCAGCAACCAACAGCACCTTCCCTTCCTTGTCATTCTGATAATGGCATCCCTCAGTGCCATATTCAACTCATCTTCTTGTACAAGTGGCCTGTATACCATCCCAGTATGGATAATGGCCTTGAAGCATGTCTCCAGTGTGACTCAAAGCACCTGTAGTCCTTCATTTTCCTCCCAGTGCCCCTGTACATTCATGGCCTTGATTCCTTCCTCACATATAAAACAGCAACCCTCCTCTCCTTTCTGCCCTCTCTTCTGAATATAGGGTCACCCAATATGGCGATGCCCCAGTCATGGTGTTCAGTGCATCACGACTCTGTAATGGCTACTAATTCCTGGTCAGCCTCTGCCATGATGACTTCCAGGTCTGGAATTGTTTTCCAAGTCACCTTGCATGGGCTGAAAAATGGCTCTCCACACCCAACTTATACCATGCCTGTTCCTTCTTCCTTTCCCATTCCTTACTGTGTTTTTCCTGAAGCTCCACCTGACTTCCTCCTACATTTTAATTTCTTCACCCTTGTCTCTTGAATCCTTTACCTGTGCTTACCCTAATATTGCCACCCTGTCCTTCTGTCTTGTCCTTACTGCTTCCTTTCTGTGCCCTTGCCCTAAGGGAGATTTCTACCTCCGTCCTCCATCCATGCTGCTCCTTCATCCAGGGGAGCATTAGTTGCTTCTCTTTGTTTTACCTCCCCACCTAGTTTAAATGCTCATCCAAGTAACATTTAAACCTCCCACAAAGGGCTGTGGTTTCCTTCCCAGAATGATGCAGGCCATCTTTTTATAGAGATCCATATTCTTCCAGGCTGGTCCCCAGTCTCTGATGAAGATGAAGCCCTCTTCCATGCACCATGCCCATAACTAGTCTGTAGTACTCTTTAATCATCCTAGCCATACACAGGTAACACCTCAAAAGCCACTGTGCATGCTATCTGCTTAAAGTACCTCCTGACCCCTAAAGTAACCCTACAATTCCCCTACCTGTCCCTTGCCAGACATTTGTCCCCATGTGGACAATGTTATCTAGTTCCCTCCATCTCTTCCTACTCTAGTAATAATCTGCATATGCTTTCAATTGTCCAAGCTGATGTACCTCTTAGGCACTTCCTCTCTCTGCTTTCCTCCTCCCACTCCCAAGTCTACCCCACCAACAACAGAGTCCCCAACCAGCAGCTGCTTCCTCATCAGCTTGGGGCCTCTTCCTCCCTCTTCTGGGCTGCCACTTTTGAGGACCTCCACTTCCTCCCTTCTCACTGAAATGGGTGCCTCCTCTTGACTGCCCCATTCCACTAGCACATCAAGAAATCTGCAGTACTGTAGTCTGAAGAGCATTCACCTTCCCACCACCCAACCATCCCAGAGCCTAACAAGGCCCATCCACTCTGCTCTTCATAGGCATACTCTAGGGAGCAGTGACAGACTGATGTTACCTGAGTTAGGTCCTCTGTACTCTCTAGATTTATAGTAGCAGAAATTGTCACCTCCCAGAGGTGAAACGCTCTAATATTATTGAATGGAGAAAGATGTCCAAGGAGCAGGTGCTCTCATACATTTTTAAGAGGTGATAAATGTGAATTTCTTAGAGATCCTGACCACTTTATCACCTTCCTGTTGGACACATCGTCTCTGAAATTTCTACCCTTCCACTGATAGCTGGACATATAGAACTTCCCTTAACTCCCTAGTATCCTCAACTTCACAAACCTTATGCTCTCACCAGTGTACAACCCAACCACTACCCTCCCCATCTCTGAATCTTTACTAAATAAGGAGTACCACAGAACAGTGACATTCCAGTCATGGTATAGTGTTGCCATATTGCCATAATGACAATACTTTCTAGTAGACCATCTGCTGCCATTGACTGCAGGTCCCCATTTGTTTCCAAGGTTTGTGATGTTCATAAAACCACTTTCCAGTATTCACTTCTTCTGCACTTACCATAGCAGTTACTGAAACCTCTCCCCTTCCATTTCTCCCTTTTCTCATACCTCTTCTTACTGCATCATCTATGCTGCTATATTACTGTAGTTAAGTGAAAGTCAAGTGTTGCCCCATCTCTCAGAATGTCTCATGGTCCCGCCAGAGACTTGAAACAACCCTGGCAGGCCTACACCTATGGTGGAGTGCTCCATAGTCCAGGACAACCAGGGTCAACAAGAACTATACATACATATAGATATATATATATATATATATATATATATATATATATATAGAGACATATATTTCTTTCTGTCTCCAACTCCCATGCCACTTTGGAGCTTTTGAAGCACACCTAGACCCTGCACTCCTCCTGCCTGTCACTGCTTTCCTCTGTTTTATCCTGGAATTGCTGCCCCAGGCAGGACTGGGTATGGATATTTACCCTTAATCTTTCTGCTTCATCAGGAGGTGCCATGATGTGGGTGCAGGGACTGAATAAACCGAGGTTGATCACTGTGGGTGCTGGGTCTGTTTTTCTATTTTCCTTGTCTCCCTGGATGATTCTATGCAAGCCCTTCATGGGTACATGCACATAAAGCTTTCCTCTGTTCCAAAGAATATGTCCCATCACTCCCTCAGCCCTCCAACTGCACTGTGATCACCCAGGTGGCAGTATAGCTGCAGAGATTGGAACCCTCCCTCCATTGAGGAAAGCATCCTCTGAGACACTTAATTTGCCCCGTCCCCAAATTTCTTTAAATTATGTAATCCATCAATTGACACTTGCAACATAATGTTATAGTAACCTACTGTATAGCTATTTATATCATTTAAATGGAAACAGCCAGCATTATGAGCCCCACATCCAACTGTGGGACTGTTCCCAATTGCACTTTGTGATCTAAAAAAATCTTACTTACTATTTACTGCAGTAGTGTGTATCAGGCTGATTCTGCTGACTACCAATATCACATTTGCTGTAACAAAATCCAGAATCCCCTACAGCTGATGTCAGAGCTGAGCTGAGCTGCACTGGGAGATTCAATAGCTTGCAGGGCATCTGAAAGCTTTTATAAGCTCAGATCAGATATCTGTTTGTTTCACTCTTCTTCTGGGCCTAGTACAGTCCTCTGTGACCATACATAGCCCCAGGAGAAGAGCAGGATCAGAAAACAAAAGGTAAGAGTTTATAAAAACTGTAACATGCATTGCAGACTACAGAATCTCCTACTACTGCAGCCAAGCTTTTGCATCTGCTGCAGGAGTTTCTGGGATTTCTGAGTGACAGCAAGTGTTAACTTGAAAGGCAGCAGAATAGAAACATAGAAATTGCTCACAGATAAGGACCGCTAGGCCCATCCAGTCTGCCTGTAGGCCCTATACAGTGTATGTGAGCACTGACCCTATGTGATCAATGGCTTTTCATCACTTCCTCCCTCTCAAGGTTCCCTGTGCCAGTCCGGGCATGCTTAAACCCCTCCACTGTGCTTGCCCCCACTACCTCTTGTGGCAGGCTATTTCAAGCATTGGCTACCCTCTCTGTGTAGAAAAACTTCCTTACATTACCCTTAATCTACCCCCAATTTCATATTGTGCCCGTTGTTCTAGTACTTTTCTCCCTTGGAAAGGTCCCCACCTACACCTTGTTCATCCTGATATAATCTACTACACAACAGAAAATAGTAAGTGAAAAATGATTTTGAACACAAACTGCAAATTGGGACAAGCTCCACACTTGGGTGTGAGGTTCTTAGTCCTGACTATCCCCTTTAAAATGAGTGCCAACTCAACTTAATTGCAGCACTTTTCAAATATTGACTTCCTGATAGCCAGTGAAATTGGTGCTCCAGAGCATTCTATGAGAAATGCTGTCTGAGGACTTCCTGATATGATCTATAATTTTATGATTCCCTTGAGAATGATGGCTATTCTTTTCAAAGATGCCAACAGTAGCTTCCTATAGGGTAAGACTAGTCACATTTGGTTTAAATTATTTTCTGAGTGAGCATGCTTAATGCTTCTTCAGATTTGAAGATGTGCATGCTTCTATTAGCTAATGAAAATTGATGATGCCTGCAGCTGAATCTTAACCATGCAGTGGATAAAATGCAATTTCTGAAAGTACTGTAGGAAAAGACTGTGAATAAGCATTCTTTCATTAGAGTGAAAGAATTATCCTGTGACTGAAATGCAATTCGGATGACACACAAAATCCATTAATTAGATAATTATTTTCATTAACATACTCTAATGCTCGAAGGAAGCAGTTATCTGATGTTGAAACATCAATGTGGACAGTACATCAGCCACGCACCTGCTCTGACCCTTCCTATTACCCTGTAAATCTGTGGGATTACAAATGCAGCAACTTTATATTTTTGGACTCCAGTCTTACATGTATCCTGAAACAAAAGACTGGAGCAACCAATATCTCTGAATAAAAATACTCTCTGGCCAGATATTCAAAAGGGTTGCATGGCACAACAGTGTTGCACCATCGCAACCACTGATGCGCCCTGTGCGATATTCAAAAGGAAAATGCAGCGGCACAAATCCGATGCGCTGGAGTGCATCAATGTGATATGCAGGCACAGGTGGGGGTGCCATGCATAACCTGCACAGCCCGATATTCAGCCCGGGATGTGCAGAGCCATCATGCGCAACCCCTACCTGCGCCAAGCAAAAGTTAAGCCAAAATAAAAAGGAACAACTGATGGCCACCCACAGGTGAGCTGCCGCATTGTAGGGTGCAACATGGCAGCTGCCACCTGGGTGCCACCAATTCCAGCCACACCTGGCAGCGCCCCCATACCGATTACGGGCATCTGTGTAAAAATAGAAATACTTCCTAGATCCCTGGTGGTCCAGTGGACCGCTAGCTGCCTGATCGTGGGCATATGTATAAAAGGATAGAAGTTCCTAAATCCCTGGTGGTCCAGTGGACGCTAAGCTGCTTTCGATCGCGGGCATTATTAAAAAACAAACATATACGATATCCCTGGTGGTCTAGGGTACCCCACCCACCTGCCCACTGAATCCCACTGCCCCTCCCCACCGTCAGCCAGCGGGTGGCAGCACACCCACCCTGCCGCCCGCCACCCACCGACTGACACCGTAGGTAGGGTTGTCGCCCATTGGTTCACAGCAGAGCCAATGGGCGTGCATATATGTACTACACATTCAGATATGTGATGAATCATTCACATATCTGGAATGTAATCCAATACAAACTGCATGCCCATTGGCTCCGCTGTGAACCAATGGGTACAGCCACGGCCAGTGTCAATCGGCAGGCGGTGGGGCTACAGGTAGGTGGTGCTGCCGCCACCGGCTGACCGGGGAGCGGGCGGTGGTATTCAGTGGGCGGGTGGGGTGGGGGTACCTAGACCACCAGGGATATTGGACATGTTTGTTTTTCAACAATGCTCAGATCGGGCAGCTAGCGTCCACTGGACCACTAGGGATATAGGAGCTTCTATCTTTACATACATATGCCCGTGATCTGGCAGCTAGCGGTCCACTGGACCACCAGGGATATAGGAGCTTCTATCTTTATATACATATGCTCATGATCAAGGCAGCTAGCGTCCACTGGACCACTAGGGATATAGGAGCTTCTATCTTTTATATACATATGACTGCGATCAGGCAGCTAGCAGTCCACTGGACCACCAGGGATATAGGAAGGTTTCCTATTTTTGGACAGATGCCCGCGATCTGGCTGCAGGGGTGTCGGTCCCGATGGCAGCTCCCTGGCATGGTGCCAGGTGCAAGTCGTCAGAGATCGGCGCACCTGCATGCAAATGGGGCCTGTGAGACATGCAAATTGCCACATGTGCACCTTGCACAAATTATGGCACCATTTGCATGTCAACTTTGAATATCGCAGGTGCTGTGTATGGCACAATGGAACTTGTGCTAGCGATTCCACGCTCCACTCTGGCCACTTGTGCTGGCACAGTGCCACTGCGCCATGCACACTGGGGGTGGCCAGGTGCGATATTCAAAGCTGCTGAGCCATGGCACAGCTCAATTGAATATCGCCCAGGCCACCCTGCGCAGCCAAGTTGCGCTGCGCCCAAGCTTGCGCCACAGCCTGGCGCGGTTTAAATATCCGACCCTCTGAGTCTGACCTTGTGGCACCAGCATGGCTCATTATGCTACCATGCAGGAAACTCAGGTTTGCGGTTAGAGACCAACCCCTTCCACTGAGCCCTTGAAATCACAGATGTGGTTTGGAGGCAGTATGCCCACATTCCAGTGGAAAGGATCCTCCTGCTCCAATTGCATTAGTATGTCCTCTGATGGACATTGTAGGAATGTTACAAATTTAAAATTTGTGTGTGAATTTGACCACTATGCACTACTCAAAGAATCTGTGTGGTGTGCACTACACGTTTGTCACAATTGCACAAATTTATACCAAATACCAATGCCAATACCAATACCAATATTTACATATTTATAGTTTTATACTAAGCAAATTAACACAGTTCACACTTTGGGGCAAATGTTTGTTGCAAAGTACGTCAATTCACATAGAAAAATCACTGCATGGTATGTAGTGCAGTGAAGTGCAACAGTTCACATAGTAAAAGCTGTGCATTTGCTCAACTTGTACAATGTAAATTTCCACACTACACTATGTGCTATGTGAATTCCTGAGTTTTTCACTTCACCTGCTGCTACTGGGCAGATGGCTTTGACATTGTGGGTGACCTTTCAGTGTTGGCCTGTCCCTAGATGCCAGATGTTGCATGGGAAAGTCAAAGAAGGAGGTGGGACAAATTACGATGGCAAAGCCCCAGTGCTGTGTGCATGTCATCCCACCCAGTACCATCACTGTGCCTCTGCCTTTTCTCTCTCTCACACCTCTGCATAACAAATGCAGATTCTACCAAGTCCCTTGGAGACCCTGAGGTGGTTTCCTTATGGGTTGGCCAGTTTAGAGACAGACTCTGGGCAAGAAGCTGGACATTGTGGTGAGATGTGCCGATGGTAGTGGCCAATGGAAGCAGTGCAGGAAGAAAGTGCCAAATAACAGTAAGTCGTAATAATACAATATCTAAAAAAAATATCAGAATATAATAAAATATTCTCTAAGCACAGTATATGGTAAGCTAGTGTTTGTATTTATTTACACAGGATATTTGGTGTGCCATACTCCTCCGTTGCTGTCAGGCACCACATACACCATTGTTTGACTGTTGCTTTCCTAGGAAATTTCAATGCATCACCTACCCTTGCAGACCTGGTTCTTGATATATTTATTTTTTCTTGTCATTTTTTTTCCTTGGACTGACCATCCACTCCTTCAGGCCTGCCAAGGCTCCCTACCACTGCTGCTGAGTCCCGAATGCCATCCACCACCCCTTATTGCCATGTCCCCTGGGTAACCTGACATAACCCTTCATTGGATGGGCCCCTACTGCAGCGGGAGGCAACCAGGGAGAAGAATCACCTCTGAGGCTTCCTAAGTATCCCAGGCAAGGCAGGAGTTGGCACAGACACACTTGTCTGGGGCTTCAAGCATCTGAGGGACCAGCAGCCATCATCTAGTTGGCCAGGCAGCTGATGTGTTCCCATTTTCTTGGGGAGTGTGATGTGCCACATGACATCAAGGTGCAAGCCGATGTCTGCCATGCTACTCGCACAGTGAGTCCGACATGTTGCCGTGCCTCTGGCCTCCACCAGGGCCAGCAAATGGTGAGCCTCAAACCACCCCTCCTCCCAGGAGAAATCAAGTGGTTGATGGACGCTCAAGCCTTCTTCCCCCGGCCAGCCTTCCGACACACGAGTGTATTCCCGAACCAGGGTCATTGACGCCATAGGTGGAAATTAACCACTGTGCCAGTGGGCTGGCTATTTGTCATATTTTAAACTGCAATGAAACTAGTCAAGTAAGGACTCTGCATAATAAGGTCATTACAATATTAAGGACATTTCTTGCTGTCCCATATGCAGTTTTTAAGTACCATGCATTGTGCATAGTTAATATAAAAACAGTCATTGCTCCTAAATTCATCTTTATCAGACACATCACCCTTTATTCATTTCCTCTTTGCAGAAAATCTAGCAAAAGGGCCTGCATAAGCTCTGGCAAATTTGCTTGCTAAGTGAAAGGAAATGCATAGCCTAATTATGGCATCTCCAATATCTCTGTCAAGTTGTGTTTGTCTGAATTTGATTTTAAACTGCATGTCCACAGAAAAGATGCACTATCTATCTAAGGGCCAGCTTGCAAAACATAATAGTCTATGGAACAACTCTAAGATTGATTTGTGTAAAGATTTGCTGATAGACTGCAGACTTCGTTAAGTCTTTTAAAGGACATAAACATACAAGCATAGAATTTGTTGCAAAAAGGACCATTAGGCCAACCAAGACTGCTCAGATGTTCCCTGTCTAATCTGTCTCTTCAGATCCCAAATTGTCTCCAGTAACCCTCCTTCTCCCTGCCTGTTTACTAATAGAGCCCTCTGTCTATTCCACATGCTTGAAGACCCTACTGTTTCCTGCTCCACCACTTCCACTGGTATCTGATCCAGTCGTCTACCACTCTTTTAGTGAAGTAGTACTTCCCCACAACCTCTTAAACTTCCTCCTCCACTGTATGAGAAATACTACTTCTCTTCTCTTTGCTGGCGGTGGGGTGGGGGATAACTGGGCTATTCTTGTAACACATATTCATTTGTTAATAAATGGAATAATGTGTAATTCATTATTGGATCCAAATGAAGAATATCTGGTCCTTTTCAGGGTACTCATAGTGCAAAAGTTAGAAATCAAGAAACAAAGCCTTTCATTCTTCCATCCAGTGGTCAAGACTAGTCCAGTTGTTACTGTTCGACCTCCCTAGTCATCTCTTGTCCAGCAACTACTGTACCACCCTAATCCTCTGTTATAATTAAGTACCAGTATCATGTGTACTTTGCATCTTTCTCTAAAATTCATTGTTCATTCATTCATGGTGTTATTTTATCACTAATCTCAGTAATTTCCTGCCCACCATACCCTCCTTCATTCTCCAGCACACAATTAATTAAGAAGAAAATTCCTGCTGTTGATATTGTGTCAGGATCTGACCACATCTTCTAGGTAGTGCCACACATATCTGGCATTTTGACAGATGGCAAAAATAATGTTATTTGTCTCATGTCCATGCACCTATTGGTGTCACTTGTTATTGCTTTACACTCCTGTTGTAACCCTCCATCCCCTGGGTCACACCTGGAAACAAGCCCTGGCTCAATGTGTGTCTATCCCAGTCACCAAATTTTAAATAACTAAATAAAAACAAATAATGTACAGTGTATCGTGTCCTGCTCACCCCCCATACAACATTTTTTTAAACTTTACCTTATGGGCAAAAGCAAATAACACTTCATTACCTAATCCCACAATCCATGCTGGGGTGGGGATAACAGTTAACAATTTGGCATCACAGTCACCCCACCCCAAAACAGCATCATCATCATCAATGAGCTCATATGTTGTTCTTACAATGCTCAAATGCTTCCCCTGTCTGCATCTCAGCACTGTAGAGCAGTGACATGACATCTGTCAGGGTTTTAGCTATAAACTATTGTCTCACCCATGATGGACTGGGGATTGGGATTATGACCTTTTGCATTCAAAAGTACATGCTCACAAAAAAATCTGTATTCTTGAGGTAGAAAATTTGTTTTAAAACATAAATGTTTTTGGACCCAATTGTTGATCAACCTGCCAGCGTGTGCATTCCCCAAAAGGATTGTTGGGGTGTGGGTGAGTCAAGGGAAACATATGATGCCACGCTTGGGAGGAGCAGGCAAAATGTCAGATATGTATGGTTCTACCTAGAAGGCGTGGGCAACTTCTGACACAATGTCAACAGCAGGAATTTTCTTCTTAACCAGTTGTGTGCTAGAGAATGGAGGAAAGTATGGTGGGCAGGAAATGACTGAGATCAGTGAATGGTTTGGCAAAGAGACTAGTTCTTACCATCTGATGAGGTCTAGAGACATTTCATTGATTTAACAATTTTATTTTCCAAAATAGAGTACCATAAATGATTAATTAAAGTACCAGTGGTACTATGTGGCACCAGTGTAGGGATGTCTCATTTTGTGTAGTAAAGATACATATACATAATAAACAATGTACACAGAGATGATGCACAATACTGACACATAGATGACTGAAAGCACATAATACCCTCAGAGAATAAAAAGCATACCGCTTTAGAATACACAAACTCTAAACATTTCACTTATCATTTCTTGCACTAGGCCCTCATTAATCAGCATAATCTATTGTTAAAAGAAAAATCCAAAGCCGTGATTGGCAAGTTGAGATTTTGAATGGGTGGGACCTTACATTTTCCATGTTCTTGGTTCCTGGGTCACTACCGTGCCATTGTCTGAAAGCTATTCCAAGCACTGAAAGCCCAATCACTGACATCAACAATGACATCTAACATTTTTTCTCATACAACATGACCTGTAGTGAGAAAAAATGCACTTACAGGTGATCAAACACCTCCCCCACCACCAATTCTGACTTTGCCACTGTGCTATCATTTTAAATGGTTTACATAGGGTTTCCAGACAGGGATGAATGATATAGGAATGCATATCCTGTACTGAGTGAGACCGCCCTCCAATACACAGCTGCAGCAGAGTTTAGCAACAGACTGCCTGCAAATTAGAAGTAATACTTGCATAGTTTGAAACCTTGCTTCAATCCCTGCTGAAACCCTGTAACAGACATCCACAATGACATCTAAGACAACAGACATTTACGCTAAGAGGGACCAAAGTCATGCTTACTAAATAGTGTTCTGGTGCTGTGCTACTGTGCTAATATTCCAAATGGTTGGGCATGCGTTTTTAGACAGAGATTCATGTTATGGGAATGCATACCTACACAGAGTGCAGATCACCATATCATACAGCTGCAGCGAATTTAGTAACAAACTCTCTGCCAGCTGAATGGACTGCTTCCAACAAGTTGCATTCAAATCTGCACAAGCCACAAAGCCTCAGCCAAAACAAATAAAGTTTACTGCAACATAGAACAAACAGTTCCATAGTCTGGAAACCTTCTTCAAGACCTGCTGAGAATTAATCACTTACACTGTCAATTGCATTTAACAATTTCTCTAATACATAGATACATAGATGGTGTCGGCAGATAAGGACCTACGGCCACCCAGTCTGCCCATTTGAGCTTGTAAGTTCAGATAATGTTTTCCTAGAAGTCTGTTTCCCTAACCCTGACCTCCAGAATTCCTTTACGTCTATCTCATGCATTCTTAAATCATATGATTGTTTCAGCCCCACCACTTCCTCTGGCAGGGTGTTCCACTTGTCCATCACCCATTCTGTGAAGAAATTCTTCCTCACGTTTCCTCTTAATCGTCCTCCTCCAACTTCATCCCATGCCCTCTAGTCCTGGAACATCTTTTTCGCTTAAAAATAGTGTATTCCAGCATCCTGTTCCTCCCTGTAAGATCTTGTATGTCTCTATCATATCCTCTCTCCCTCCCTCCCTCCTCTCCTCCATGGAGTACATATTCAATTCCTTCAACCTGTCCTCATTGGACTTGTGATTAAATCCATGTACCATCTTTGTTGTCCTCCTCTGAACCTTCTCTACCCTGTCTATGTCCTTACATAAGTAAGGTCTCCAGAACTGTACACTGTACTCCAGGTGGGGTCTCACTAGTGTCTTGTATAGTGGAATTATGATCTCCTTTTTCTGCTGGTGATGCCCCTGCCTATGCATCCCAGCATCCTATTTGCTTTACCTGGTGCCTTGTCACACTGTTTCCCCTTGAGGTCATCAGAGATGATAACCCCAAGATCCCTTTCTTGCTTGGTGTATGCTACATCCTCACCCCCAACTGATATATTGTGCCAGGGTTTTTGTGCCCCATGCATTATCTTGCACTTCTTTGCATTGAATTTCAACTGCCAAACCCCTGACAATTCTTCAAGTTTCTGCAGGTTCCTTCTCATTCTGTCTACATCCTCTGGTGTGTCCACTCTGTTACAGAGCTTTGTGTCATCAGAAAACAGGGAAATTCTGCCTTCTAGGTCCTGTGCAATGTCACTGATGAAGATATTGAATAGGACCAGTCCCAGCACTGATCCCTGTGGTACCCCACTGGTCACTCTTCCCTCTGTGGAGTGACAGCCATCTATCACCACCCTCTGTGTCCTGCTGCCCAGCCAGTTACCTACCTACCACACTGTCCTGCCCACACCCATATTCCCCAGTTTGTGTAATAGTCTTCTATGTGGCACTGTGTCAAAGGCCTTGCTGAAGTCCAGATAGGCCATGTCCACTGCCCTCCCCTGATCCACCTCCCTAGTCACCCAGTCAAAAAATTATATGAGGTTGGTCTGACATGACCTCCTCCTGGTGAAACCATGCTGCCTTGGGTCCTGTAGTCCATTGACAACAGATGTTCCACCAATCTCTCCTTCAGTAGTGCTTCCATGATCTTCCCACTACCGAGGTGAGGCTGATTGGTCTCTAGTTCCCTGCTTCCTCTTTGCTTCCACTTTTGCATAAGAGGACTACATCTGCTGTTCTCCAGTCTTTGGGTACCTCCCTGTTTCCAGTGATCAGCTAAACAGGATTGCCAGAGGTTCATCCACCACCTCTCTTAGTTCTTTAAGGACCCTGGGTGCACCCATCTGGCCCCATTGCTTTATCAACTCTTCTTACTTCCTGTTCCTTCAGGACCCTTTCTCGTGTAAAGGGACTATGTCCATTTCTGAACCATTCCCACCCTTTGTACTCCCTTCAGACCCATTACCCTCCTCTTCCTCAGTAAAGACTGAGCAGAAATACCTGTTCAATATGTCAGCTTTACTGTTGTCATCCTCCATGCGGCCCCCATCCTTCCACTTCAGTCTCACTATCCTCCCTGTACCTTTCTTTTTCACTTATGTACCTGTAAAGGTTCTGTCCCTGTACCCACTGATTTTGAAGTGTGCTCTTCTGTCTAAGCTTTGGCTTCCCTTACTGACCTCCCTTTGCTTTTCCTGGTACTACTCCCTATCCCTTCTGCCTGTGTCTTTTGTATTGCCTGAATGCAATCTTTTGGCTTTAACTTTCTGCTACCTCCTTGAAAACCATAATGGCCTCCTCTTCCTTTTCCCTTGCTAACCTGCTTAATGCATAATTCTGTTGTCTTGTAATCCTATTTTAAATACTGCCACTGTTCCTCAACCCCTGATTCCTGCCCCATTCCCTTAATGCACCTTTCAAGCATCTCCCCATTTTCCCAAAGTCTGCCCCTAAAATCCAGGATACGTGTTTTGTGTGGTTTGGTTCTGCTCTTCTGTGATTTCAAACCACAGTGACTGGTGGTCACTGTTCTCAGGTGCTCCCCACTGTTACCCCCATCACAGTGTCCCTGTTTGTGAGCACAAGGTCCAGTATTGCCTTATAATACAAGATAAATAATAGTGAGAAAGAAATAATGTGCCCCACTGAGATTGAAGTCAGGCTTCTGAAAGACTACCCTGGTGCTCTTCCACTGTCCTATTTTTCCACATGGTTGGACATAGGATTTAGACAGGTATGAGAAATGACATCCAGCAATTTTTCTCATGCAACAAAACTTGTAGTGAGAATGAAAAATGTGCCCTGCTTTGGAATTGAACCTAGGCTTATGCTGGTCTAAAACTGTATGCCAAGACATAAAAGCCTTATCACTAACATCAGCAATGACATCATGCAGCTGAATCACTCAGAGTAAATGTGCCGTTAAACTTATGAAATATAGAAAAAACATACGACCACAAAAGATGCTTTTCAAGATATACTTGCTGACACCTAGAATTTTCAGTATTTATTTCTGAATACTGAGTAGCCCATTATTCATGCTGTTTGGGATTTAATATTCATCACTCTCACAGGCTGTGCAGCTTGAAGTCCCTCCTCGTGTCCAAATTGGCTCTAGCTGGAGGCAGAGGTAATGGTCATTTTCAGTCTGGATTTTTCCATCTCAGAAATATCACCAGACTGCATGCTATTTCCCCACAGAACACTTATCAACCATAAGCACAGATGTTTGACATCATGCTTAGATTATTGTTTTGTGCCCTATTCTGGCTTGTCCTAGAAGTATATTGTTGTAGCTAGGATATAATGCAGCTTCCTGATGCTGCTATATACCTGCTGCATTGAGAATATTACTCTGCTCCAATGATCATAGAAAACCATGGTTGTTCTTGGTTTAACCATGGTTATACATGGTCAACAATCATGGAGATTCATTATATGTTCATGATTTTACCATGGTTATCCAGGAATAACCACTGATGGTAAAGAGACAGATCATGGATGACCATGGTCAATATACAGTAGTTTGAGAATTATTTAAGTTGACCATGGTCAGCCATTGTTTTCCATGGTTGTTAATTTTAGATGTTTCATATATTGCATAGTGATTAAGGGCACTCTGCTGCAAACCTGGAGACATGGGTCTGAACCCTCTGCTCCCACTTGTATACTGTGTGACACTGAGCAAGTCACTTAACTTCCTTGTATGCCCAGATTGCACCTGGATATAAGCTCCATCTTAGTGTGCTTTCCTGGTTAAACAATTTACACTTTCCTTCCCTTCTTCCTTATAAAATAATTCTATACAATTTTGGTTAATTTTTTTTTTTCAACAACCTTAACATTTGGTAATGAATACATATTATTCAAACATACTTTTGAAATTGCTTTTATTTGACCACCCAGTGCTGCTGGTATTCTTCTTTCTAACAGAATGCTTTCTCATTTATAACTGATGAAATTACCTAACTGCCATTTATTCTACCATAAAATGAAACTCTTTTAAGATGTGGTGAGTGCTCATATGATTTTTACACTCAAGTAATTCATGTCTTTTGTAAACCTATTTTTGTTTATTAATTGCAAAAGGTTATCATGATTGTTTATATAAGTTTAAGGTGTTATTTCTGCATTTGGATATGCAAATACATGATGTAAATTTGTTGGTATCTTTATTTTCGTATGATGATAGACAAACCATAGTCAAACATGTATACACTTTGGTTAACCATTGTTGACCATGGTATGTGCAGGATGTTCAGGAAATATATTGAGTAAGCTATAATACATAGAGAATATGCTTGAAGAATTCTATAGCAAGTTTGGAAAGAGTAATGGTCAATTAAACCAAAATAATTTAATATTTGAAATGGTCAATTGATAAACTATTTATTTTAGGAATGATAAACTATATATTTTAGGAATACAGCAAAACTTAAATATATGTGAAACATTTTTTACTTTAAAAAGCAATAAAAATACACTAGGTAGCTGTTATTCACAGCTATGAGGACATATGGCATAATTTAGATTTAGAATTAAACATATCCTGGACAGAGATAGTGCCTGGATTATAGTGAGCTGAAATAAGAGACGGAATAAACTTAAAAAAGGCTAACTAAAATACAATAAAGAGTCATTTCTTTCAGTGTAATCTCCATACTTGGTGTATATATCTGTAATACCACTTAAAATGATCTAGACCCATGTACAGGGATTTTGGACCCATATCAAAATTAAGCTAATCTGACAGCGGAAAATGTTTGATTCATTATTACTGTAGAATCTATAAGAAATGTAAATGATGGAATGACTAATGCAATAAAACAGAGTTTTATTTTAACCAACATACCATCCATGATATGCTCATAAACAAGACACAAAGAGATTACATTTGACTAATATAAGTAAAACACAAACCATGAAATTCACTATCAAGTATGGACACACAAAAACCTATTTATATCATCACCCATGCTGCTACCTGAAAAAATAAAATGTGAAAGAATTTAATTTTCCTGATTAATCTCTCCTGATTGTATAGGTATTCCAGGCATTTGAGTAACAACCATAGACAAACTTGTCCAAAAATTATGGAAAACCATGAATGAAGTTTTCATAGATAAAGATCAGGACAGAGCAGTGATAACCATGAATGTCTATGGGCAACCTTGTTTGACTGTGAAAGAATGGTCAGCCAGAGAATAGGGTCCCCTAAACTGACTGCACTGCACTAGCCAACTTTTAGGTTCAAGAGAAACTTCGAGGCATGTCTGATGATGTATAAAGCAAATAACAAGTGGGCCCAACCTATCTGATTTCTACCATCTCAGCACCTCTTCTATTCATAGAAATTATCTTCAGGGACTTCTAACCTAAGGGTGAGCCGATACCAATTTGCACTCATTAAACTAGACACAATTCTATACTTTTTCCATGGCTAAAGCTGGTCTGAAGGTGCTTGGTTTCCTTCAGCATTTAAAATACTGATGTTATGATGTACAATGTTTTACAAGGAACACTAAAGTGCATGATTTGCCAAAACAAATGGTCTGCAGTAGCCAATGCAAAAACTGCTGTGTCAGTAGTGAAACTGTATATACTGCCTGTTCAAGTTTGTCTTTACTGTATTTGTCTACCCTCCACCCCTGTACCTGATGTGGAGCCTTTGCAAAAGTCTGTGACTCAAAGGATTGTAATTCGATTGTACTCAATAAATAAATAAATAAAAATAAAACTAGCAATGCTGGAGTTCAGAAAGTCTGAGTGCTGTGCTTGTCTCAGTGTCATTTCCAGTTGTATATTACCTGAAAAGCACCTGACTCCTGAGAGTAATTAATTTATTCTCAAAATGAGTGATTGTGATTTTACAATAGGCCAAGAATGAAAATCTCATTATTGACTGGCACCTTTCTGACATGGTCAATCCTACAATAACCCATGCAAAAGTTGCCACTCAGCTGCATAAAAAAATCATTCAAGCCCTTAAAAAAAAAAAGTAATGTTGCCATATTGACTCCCTGGTAAAGTGAAACACAAAAGTGGGAGTTTTGAACAAAGAGTGCAGTTCATAAGGAATTTTGTGACAACCCCTCCCCCATAAATTCATGACTTACCCTACATGATTCCTTGTCCCTGTCCCCAAAATATTCACCCTCCCATCCAGGACTGCTGAACACAGGGGCCAGTACATCAGAAACAGCAGGGTTTCACAGTTTAAATCTCCTGCCGTTGACATTCGGCACCCTCTGTCCTCAGACCCTCTCAGTGTTACGGGTCCAAGGAAGAGGGCAGAAAAACAAATACATCAATTACTTTCTTTCCCTGGCCCAGGAGCTGAACACAGCCAGGAAAATAGTGTTACAAGCACGGCAGTAATACATTATGCTATGCATGTGCACAATGCACAAAAAACAGATCTTATGCTCCGTGAGTTAAATCACACTGTTCACACAAGCTAAAAGGCTGTCCCAGCTCCCTTTAAGAAAAATAGAACCAGGACATAGTGAACTACCCACAAGTAGCACAGTGATAAAGGTTCCCTGCCCCAGAGAAAGCATGGGGCCAGAAATCCTAAAACAATACTGTGCATGCACAGCAACAGCAAACCATAGAAACCAAGGACTGTTTTTTCTAGAGCACCATTAAATCCATAAAATTATTTAAAATGGCTCAAAAAAATTTCTTTCTTATCCTGTGGCAGAAAAAAAGAGGGCCATTGTATAATCACAATAAACCACTCCAGGGTGTGGGTTATGCTGGGATTTATTGACTTCTGGTGTGGATTTGGTCACTCGGCCTGCGCTCTCATGACCAAAGCACACCAGGCCTGGGTAAATCCCAGCATAACCCACACTCTGTCATGGCTTATTGCTTAATTAGAAAAACATCAAACTCTTCACAATACTCTGCATCATCATTTTACAGTAGTTAGCTAGTTAACAGCATTGACATTTAGTTTCAGACAGGCAGGCTAATAAGACTCATGCTGCTGCAGGTGAGAGGGGGACAGTGTGCAGAGTGTCATTTTTCCAGCTGCAGGCTGCCTGCATCAGGTCATAAGGTCTTAGGTCAGTGAATTCCCTGAACAGACTGAACAGACAACTGAAATGGGAAAACTGAGAAGTTTTCAGAAAAAAAAAAATATATATATATATATATATATATATATATATATATATATTTATATTTTCTGCCTGTTAGTGCAGGGTACTATCCATCTTTATCATTTTTTTTCACCTTTCGGCCACCTGAGTGAAAAATGAGAAAAGGACAGCTAGAGATAGGGAAGGACACAGGGGAGTAAAGAGAACCATATATATATACCACTGGTACAAAATGGTCTTGCAGCTCCTCCAGGGACCATTTGATATATGCAAAAATAAGAATTCAGTGAACTCATGAGAGTAACCAGTATCCGTTAGTATATATAGTCTCACACTAGGTAAAGTGTGAATTATAACAAAACTTATTAACAGCTGCTCAGCAGAAAGTGTTTAGAACACACTGTGCAATGGTCTTGTGCTTTTTGCCTATTCAAGCTGAGCAGCAGTAATACATTTTGTACCAAATCCTCATTTTGTCTCTAACCTGGGGCTAGTAAACCCTTGGTAACACATGTACCCTACACCTACTAGAGCACAAATCCAATTTCTGTGTTTACCATTTGACCTAGGAACAAGGAAAGGTTCCACCATGTCAGTGCCAGCAAATTAAGTTTTCAATTATTTATGGTGGTGACAGAGTCAGACATGGTGATGGCAGCAGTCAGCGGTGGTGTAGCCAAGAGCAAGAATAAAACTGGGTGTGTAACAGTCAATCCAAAATACCATGGTTCATTAATCCTCAGAAATCCACCAGTTCAATGTACACTGCAGAAGCGTGCATCTGGTAATGAAAACACCCAGAGCAAACCAGAATAATACAGGTTTCCCCAACTTCTCCTTTATTTGCTTCCAGTTCTCCTACCCAGACTATATGAGATTCATCCTAGTTTGAAAACAAATCCCTGTTCATGTTGCATGAACAACATAAAAGCCACCACAGTCACCTGAGTGCCCACTGTGCCATAGGAATGGACAATTGCCAGTCTGCCTTCAGGCACTAAATGATGTCTACATCCCATCAGGCATCAGCAGTTACAGCAGCATCAAACCTAGTGGTGCTGCTGCTAAGAGTGTTACTATGTCTTCAAGGTCTGGCATGGATGCCACTTTTATCATGTCACTTGAGAAAAAGTGAGAATTGTTTAATTTAGACAGTGAGAGATTTACCAATCCAGCAATTTTATGAAAGCAAACAGTAGCACCAATACCAAAGCTACTAATAGTGGAGGTGAGGGTGAGTCAGAAGAATATGCAAATGAAGCTCTCAGAGCATGGACAGGAGAGTGAGATGGTAGAGTAAGGGACATGCACAAATAGGAGGAGGCAAAGGGCAGGGAAAGCAACTGATTCAGATGAAGAAAAGGAAGGGCAGGGAAGAAGAAACACAAGGAAAAACAGGAGTGAGGGTAATAACAGAAAGATATAAATGAACTTTTGAAGTTAATGTTAACTACTGACTGCAAATGTACAAAAGTCAGTAAGATTCTTTATAATATCTGATATACATGACATCATAAATGTCTGTATTTGTGCATTACAGATGTAATATTGCTCCAACAAAGTTTAATAAAGTTTAAATAAAAAGAAAAATAATGGAAGAAGAGAAAGGAGATGAGGAAGCATATGTGGGAGGATGATGAAAATGAGGGACCTTAAAAGTGGGATGTCAGTTACACTAACAAATTCTAGCAGTGGAAATGAGTATAATGATACATTTTATAGAATTTATGTGATATGGGAGACTCTTGTTGCATGAGTCCCCAGTGGTGAGGTACAGGAGGCAGACCACAGGAAGAGTGAGGTATCAGGAATGGCGACATACGGTGACAGCATGGCCAGGAGCGAGACTGAATGGGCATGTGAAGAAGCACTAGCAGGCCAAGGGACAAGGGGTGACCATGGGCGGCAACAGGCACAGGCTGTGCCGATCGTGGCACAGTGCCAAGGGTCCAGGAACTGGGGCAACAAGAGTCAGGCAGCCAGGCCAAGGGGTCAGAGTATGGGGTGGGGCTGGGGCACAGGACAGACTGCATGCACACCAGTGGTGTAGCAGTCAGCAGTCCAGCAGCAGGCAGGGCAGCTGACAGGGCACATACACGGCCACCCATTGGGGTGGCATGTGGCTTCAATGGTAAGGGACAGGCATGCGGGTCACAAGAGAGACTCCTCAGGATGGGTAATGGCGGGCACACATAATGGGTGGCACCGCTATATTGCTGGGTCCAGTAGCTGCCTGCAGTGCACATGCCACATGGCAACAGGTGGCAGGCAGCAGGGGACTGAGCACAGGACGATGGTCTGTGCACAGTAGGTGACCATGAGGTAAGTGCTGTTTTGGGGGTTGCTCTGTTGCTGCTGTTGGGAGGGTGTCCTTCTGTGGACTCTGGTGGGTCTCTGTCTTCCGGTGGCTGCCTTCCATGTGGTCCACTCCTGGCGCTCACTTCCTGGTTGCCTGGGCATTTCAGGGTCGCCTGTTGTTGTTGTGCTGCTTGGGGAGTCACCATAGCAGTGTGGCTGCCTTCACTCTTTGTACTGTCGGTCTGCCTCACAGTATTGTCACCCTTCGGCAGCTGCTCTTCTTGCCTCGCCCCACCAGCACACGCCTTTGTTTCTACGCCTTCTTGTGTGCTACCATTTTATATAAGAGTGTATACATTAGAGTGCAAAGCTCTATTTAAAACAGCCTGTTTGCATACAAATGTAAAATATGAAGAGGATTAAAATACAGTGTAAAAATAATATACTACAGAAGAATGGAAACCATCAAGGTAGGAGATGGCAAAATTAAGAAAAAAGAAATACTCTAATAAAAAGGGAATGGCAAGAAAGAAAATTTGTCAGGTGCTGACATACAGTACAAAGAATAGCCCACTAAGCCCCAGAGTATGATCATCAGCCCCATAGTAATTCACTACCTGCTTTGCCTTGGCATGGGAATTCCTAGCAATGGTATCCGACTGTGGAAGAAAAATAAATCATCCCGCAGTTGCTGCCCAATTGCTCCCAAAAGCAATGCTGTCCACAAAGTCCAGACATTAAGATAAAAAACAGAGATCTTCTGCAATGTGGAAGTACTTTACAGTAGACCCAACAAATCTACTGAAAGCATGTTGTAATATATGTTATAGAATGATAGGTCAGGGCCAGTCTACTCAAATATTGGAAATGCTGTTTTGGATGATCATCTAAAACATGAACATGTAATCTTGTAGAAACGTAAACAATGGAGTTTGCCCTTTAAGGGGCAGACCATGTTGTCCTGGTGCATCCCTTCCTCCTTTTAGTGATGGTTGTGCTCAGAGGGAGGGAGAGGGAAGGGAGGGGCCAGGAGCAGGACAATGGAACAGGTAGCAGGAAGGGAGGGAGGGAAGGTACTTGAAGGACAGCACAGGGTGCCTCAGCCACTTTTGCTGGAATTTTGATTTAACATCATCTGCAGCACGTCGGATTGGCAATACAATTCTTAGAGTTTTCACAAAGGGAAGAGGTAAGGTTACGATAATGTTTTAGGGCAAAGCCGAAGTGTTTGTTTAGGAATAATAACCATCACAGCATTTAATTGGGGTTGAATATGCTAGAGGGCAGGTGAGACAGCAATTGTTAAGAGCCAGTCATTTGAAACAGCCATGGAAACGTAGTTTAGCAGTTTTATGAAGTAAGAATTGTGGGAAATGCTTTAAAAATAGGAAATAGCTGGAGTGGCTCAGGCGGTAATCATGTGGAAGGGGCGGTCAGAAGGAGGCGAGTGGAAATGACTGTCTACCCCAGTAGGTTAATGAACAAGGCACGGGCTCCCTACAGCAAGGATGCTGAGTCTGAGTTCCATCTGGGGTAGCTTCTGGCGGAGTTTTGAAACGAGCATGGGCGTGCTTGAGGCCACGTGGCGTGATGTCACTCACCGCGCGGTCCTCGTGATAAAGTTGGCCCCAACTTTGGGGTTTTCGGGCTGAAGAAGCCAGCGCTGAGTATGGGAATAAAGTGGCAGGCCTGGAAGAGGCTTTGGAGGTGAAAGGCGGAAGTGCGGTGGGAGGCCACGCGGCGTGGCGTCACACACGCCGGAGCTTGCGTCACGGTGGCTCCGGTTAAGGCGCTTGGAATGTGCAGCAGGGCGGTATGCAAGACCCAGATTTGGGGATGACTCCTAGCTTCCACTGGCATACTGTGTGACTCGGGAAGAAGCGTTGGGAGTGAAGGTCCTTGGTTAGACTGCATGGAAGCCGTGGTGCCATAAGAGGAAGTTTGTGGAGGTTGGCTCCCCAACCTGATTGGCCTGGAGGAGGAAAGCAGGGGAGGAGGTTGGGCAATCTCAGACATTGTCTTCCGTGGCACTCAATATTAAGTCATTCTGGGGCAGTATACTGTATGAGGTACAGGTATTGGAAGGCTATTGGAGTAAAACCACGGATCGCGTTTCGAGCCACGTGGTGTGACATCACACACCTGCAGTGCTCGTGCTGGAAGTGAGAGGGGCAAGACCCTCGCTTGGGCGTATAGAGGGACTTTGAGGAGAGGGAGAGATGGGGCCCGAGGCAAGGCGTTGCACTGTTGGGGGCCTAATTACCGGGAGGTTTTTCTGGTGGGACCATGGCTTGCTGGCACAGGGGATGTTGCCGGGGGCATGGTGATGCTTTTTTAAGCGGGATGCTGGAGGGGAGTTACTGTCACATGCAGGGTACGGCCTGTTGGGCGGCGAGGCCAGGGTCAGAGTAGGCATGCAGATGGTGGTCTGCTACCGGGTTTGGTTGGTTGCAAATGACAGGTGGGGACCTGTGTTTCCCTGGGGTAGCCAATATGAGGGCTATTAAAAAAAAAAGAAAAATGGCACGATGTAGTGCGCCGGGTGGAGGAGCGCTAGGGGTTTGCCCCTCTGGGCATCAGGGGGTTGTTACTGGTCGCGGCTCCAGTAAACGGCAGGAGGAGAAGGGACACCGTAGGTGGCATCTCAGGACACTAATCCCACGTATAAGAGGAGGTCACAGGGAGGGGGACCCGGGGAAGGGGAGAAAATGAGCATCCTGACAGGCGGGAAAAGGGATTTATGGCATGGTGGTTGGCGTAACGGACAAGAGGAGGTGTGCTGGAGGTACAGACATACACAAATAACGCTGTTTTATTTTCTATAGTTGTCTTCAAAGAGCAGATAGGACAGACATGGCGCCCAGGAAGAGCAAGCCATCGAAGGAGGATGCCTACAAGGCATTATTGACCTGGCAGAAAAGCAAACAGAATGTTGGAGCTGGTGGAGGGGAGGAACCGGGAGGCCTAGGGAGAAGAGAAAAGTGGCACCGGTAAGGGTGGCAAGGGAAGAGGCCAGCCAAAGGCCACACAGCCCCACTAAGGTAGCGCCACCAGGGCGAGCCTGCCAAGGCAGTCGCCCAGTACCTACATGGCGGTGGAACTGGTGATGCCAGTGCCCAACCCCGATCAGAGGGAGCCTCCCTGGTGGAACCTGGACATGAAGTTCAGAACAAGGGGTCCGCCCGCAGATCCGAGTAGCTCACCCTCCACCCCCACTTCAGTCACTAGAAGAAGCAAGGGACCTTTCGAGGACTCAGGCAGCATGGCCAGGAGATGGTTACAGGTAACACACCCAACAGTGTGGGGATAGTATAAAAGAGTATATAGGACAAATCGTAGCAGCACTGGGGACAGGAGGGCTAGGGCAGATGGAGTCCGTTATGGAGAGATTAGGACAGGAAGGAAGGGCTAGGAGATACTATAAAAGGATTGGAAAGAGAGGCAAGGTACAAGAGAGGTAGGTAGCCCTGGGATGAGATTAGGTGAGCATGTGCCATTGGCCATGAAAGAGAAAATTTGGAAAGGAGATTATGTAGATATATTTGCTTTGGTGAGTCAGGAGGCGCGGCCAGATATGAAGAGGCGGAGAGCATAGGTAAGAATGAGATGGCAGCGCCATAATGTTATTAGGTAAAAAGAGGAAGACAAGTTCACAAAGAAAAGATTTGGGATGGGTGGTTTCTAGGTTTTGCCATTTTTCAGCCATTGTCCTGAAAAGAGACCAGAGCTAGGCATCCTGCTCATTACCTATTCATTAATAATATGGAAAGCAAAAGGAAGGGGGGTGGGATGATATACTATGATGAATGTTTTCAACAAAGAATGGCAACATTCAGGGATGTAAGATGGGACACCAAGCAGATAGATTTATGGATGGATTATGTAACAGATCAGTCCACACCTGAGGGTGGGTGGAGCAAAAGGTTTTTACGCCACAGAGATACTGATGGGCCTATAACAGGCTTCATGCTCGTGGCCTCAGTGTCGCTTCCGACATGCCTGCTCAAAATGCGGGGGTTACACCTGCAAGTAAGTGCAGAACAGCAGGGGCCCAGGGAACACAAGGTCTGGGGGCAAGGGTCAGGCCAGCAGTTTTCGAGATGGCCAAGGGTTTAAGGGCAAACATGGAACAAGGGAGGGAGGGCAGGGGCCATGGGGCAGAGGGTCAGATCCAGTGAGTAGGAAGGTTAGACAGGGAGGAAGGAGGGCCAGGAAAGGGGCAAAGGCGCAACAGGAGCAATCGACTTGGCCAGATCCCCATCAACCTGTCAGCATGGACAATTCACCTGGCCAGATATCCTGACAAAGCATGCGGGACATGATTTTAGAGGCTTTAGTACAGGGTTTTCATTGCAGTCGGAGAGGCCCAGGCAAGCAAGGAGGCAAGCAACCTGGGGTCTGTGAAAGGGAGTGAGGAAATACTGAGACTAAAGATTGAGAAAGAAAAAGCAGCAGGCAGGGTAGAAGGCCCATTTAGCACCCCATTGGAAAACATGCAAATATCGCCTTTGGGTTTGGTACCAAAAACAAGAAAGGAATTCAGGGTGATCCATCACCTGTCCCTACCCAGAAGGGAGTCAGTGAATGACTTCATCAGGGAGGAGCATACGAGGGTGACATACGCGACTCTAGAGGACACAGTCTGATAATCCGTGCCACAGGCGATGCGTGGATGGCAAAGACGGACATAGAGTCCGCCTTCAGACTGCTTCCAGTCAGGAGAGAAGACTGGGACCTGTTGGGTTTTAAGAGTGAAGGTCAGTATTATTTTGACAAAGCAATGCCAATGGGTAGTTCCACAGCATGTGCCACGTTTGAGGCGTTCAGCACATGTTTACAGTGGATATTTCAGGAAAAGACAGGTTATAGGTCAGTCATCCATTACCTGGATGATTTTCTCCTCATTGGGAAAGGAGAAAGAGAAGACACGGAGAATGCTCGGTAAGTTCCAGGATTTGTGTAAAGAGCTGAGAGTCCCATTGGCACCAGAGAAAACAGAGGGGCCCAGCAAGGTTATGGAATTCTCAGAATAGAGATAGATGTCATGAAAGTAGGTGTTTAGGCTACGGACAAAAAAGTGAGGAGGTTGAAGGAACTAATATGAGGCATGCCAGCAGGAGACGGTACAACTGAAACTGGTGCAGCAGGTGCTGGGGCACCTGAACTTGGCATGCAGGGCCATAGGACCATGGAGGGCATTCACGAGGAAGTTAGCCAGAGCTACAGCAGGGGTTACCAGACCACATCACTGGGTGGACCTGACACGAGGTGTCAGGGAGGATTTTAAGATATGGGAACAATTCCTAGAGGAGTATAATGGTTGTGCGTTCTGGCAGGAGGTGGTTGTACAACACAGACCTTGACCTCTACACAGATGCAACAGGAAGAATTGGCATGGGGGCTACCTAAGGGGCAGGTGGTTTGCAGAACCATGGCCAGTCAGTTGGGTAAAGGACGAGAGTGAGAGATATAACATTACTGGAGATCATGCCCATATGAGGCATGTACCTGGTCTGGGGAGGAGTTGAGGGATCGGAAGGTGACATTTTGTGCGACAATAGGGTGGTGGTTCATGCGCTAAACAATAAGGAGCAAAATTGGAACAGTCAACAGGTAGTAAGACAGTTAGTTTTAAGGGCTTTGCAGCTGAACATGTCTTTCAGAGCAAAACACATAGAAGGGGTCACAATACCCTGGCTGACAGCCTTTCCAGTCTGCAGCTGGACCGTTTCCGGAGCTGGCACCAGCAGCGAAGAACAAAGATGCCCATACCAACGAACATATGGGACGTTGGCAAGAAGGAGCAGAACTGCTGTTTCGCAGCTCATGGGTGCCTCGGACTCTGAGGGCCTCGACGGGGCCTGGAGGGTTTTCAAACATTCAGGGCAGAACACCAGATGGAGGTAAGTGGGTCACTCTTGGAGGAACAGTTAGGTATGTTCACGGTGGAACAATGGCAGAAAGGGACTGCACAAGCCACAATGGGGGTTTATTTGGCAGGGATCAGTGTGATCTGCAGCCTGAAAGGATGGAGTGACCAAACAAAATCAATGCTCATCAGAAGGATGATGCAGGGCTGGGGCAGGTTGAGAAAAGGGCCAGGTGATAATAGGAGGCCAATAGGGGAGCAGTGGCTCATAAAGCTAAAGAGGCACTCCCGCGATATACAAATCAAAGGAGGAAGCCCAGCTATTTCACACGATTTATGATAATGTTCGCGGGGCTATGAGAGTGAGGAGGTGGTAGGCCATGGGAAAGATGACAAGGAAGAAGGGTGGGATGGGAAGATGTGAGTTGGGGACAAGAGAGATATGGATCAAGATAAAAGATCAAAGACTGACCAAAAAGGCAAGGGTGCATGATAAAACAGAAGACGGTCAGAGATTGGGATATGCCTAGTACAGGCCCTGTGGGTTTTAGCCACAGGGCAGGTGACCAGGATGGGAAGCTATTTGTGCATAGTGATGGAAAAAGGTCACGGCTATCAAATTACAGCAGTACTGAAAAAGGGCATGGGTTTTCTGGGGAAGACCCAGCTAATTACTCATCCATTCCTTCGGGTTGGGCAGCCTCACAGTGGGCAGCTGAGGGTGAACCCGTGATGGGTATTTTGGAGAAAGGCGCTGGCGGTCAGCCAGTTACAAAAGTGCATCAGAGCCCTGATATAAAAAAAAAAGAGACTAATATGGGGGTGGGGAATAATACAATGACAGCACTGAGAGTGGATGAAAATTAATGAATTTTCTTTGCACCCCATAGGTAGAGGGAGAGCACAGAAGTCTGGATCTGGCCATTCCTATATTTACTGGGCTGGTAAGAGAGAGCAGAGAAGAAAGCTGTGGGAAAACAGTTGTACCAAGATGCAAGACAGTGTAGGTTGGTGTGGCACGCCTCGAGGGATGAGATGGGCACAGCTTCTGCCTGCTTTGAAAGAACTCAGTGGACAGCGGCCCAGTCCAGACCTAATCATTATACACCTAGGGGGCAACGACCGGCAAGCAGACCATGGGTGCACACATATTTGCAGATAAAGAGGGACCTAGTGGCAATAAGACAGTGGTGGCCTCGGGTATGCCTGGCCTGGTCGGATATGATTCCATGAAGGGTATGGAGACAGGAACATAGCCATAGAGCAGTGGAGAGGCTAGGAGGAAGATGAATAGGCAGGTAGGAACATTGATAAGGCAGATGGGAGGACAGGTGATACTAAGGGGAGTAGAGGAATAGGTGGATGATTTCTACAGGGCAGATGGGTGCATTTGTCAGACATAGCAATAGGCATGTTTAACGTGGAAACAATGGGTTTCATAGAGGAATGGAGGAAACAGACAAAAGCAGGGGAATAAAAAAAGGAGGAGGAGGAAGGAGAGTAGTTCCATCCCTGAGGTAAGGGAGGGT
Organism: Neoceratodus forsteri; assembly: GCA_016271365.2. Taxonomy (NCBI): domain Eukaryota; kingdom Metazoa; phylum Chordata; order Ceratodontiformes; family Ceratodontidae; genus Neoceratodus; species Neoceratodus forsteri. Next base: position 799,671,694 of record CM028131.1, read on the forward strand.
GATACCTAGTTAGAAGCCAGTCATCCAACGAGCTGGAGACTGGCTAGTGGGGAAAAAGGAGGGGGAGGACGGGAGGGGAAGAAAAGGAATAACACAAGTGGAGGAAGAAGACGAAGGAGAGAGCAGTCTCGGTTTTCATCGTTACCTAACAGAAAAGGAGAAGAAGAAGGCACCCAGGTTTTGCCTGGGGACGGATAATCAGAGAGTGATATATGGATGGAAATAAATGAAAATTATGGAAATATGATATAAAAGAAATGAAAATGGAATATGGATTATGAATATAAATAAATTAATTGCCAATCTGAGCACAACAACAAACAATGGTCTCTGTGTTTTTGTGAGGAGAAAGGAGATCCGGGACAATGGAGTTTGCCCTTTAAGGGCAGACCATGTTGTCCTGGTGCACCCTCCTCCTTTAGTAATGGTTGTACTCAGAGGGAGGGGAGAGGAAGGGAGGGCCAGGAGCAGGACAATGGAACAGGTAGTAGGAAGGGAGGGGAGAAGGAGGTACTTAAGGACAGCACAAGGGTGCCTCAGCCACTTTTGCTAGAATTTTGATTCTTCCCACCCACCCTACTAGATGGGGGATGAGGGAAAGACAGTCAATTTGGGGCTGTATGGTGGGTCCGTCAAGGTGGAGGACGGATCGTCCGGTAGGACGGTGGACTGCCAAAGGTGGATGGCAGGAGATAATATGGTTATGGACTGCCAAAGGTGGATGGCAGGAGATAATATGGATTACGGACTGCAAAGGTGGATGGCAGGGGATGATATGGTTACGGACTGCAAAGGTGGATGGCGGGGATGATATGGTTACAGACTGCCAAAGGTGGATGGTAGATATTAACATGGTCATGGACTGCCAAGGTGTATGGCAGGGGAAAGGGGGGGATGGGAGGGAAGAAAAAGGAATAACACAAGTGGAGGAAGAGGACGAAGGAGAGGCGGTCTCAGTTTTCACGTTAACTAACAGAAAAGGAGAAGAAGAAGGCACAGGTTTTGCCTGGGGACGGATAATCAGAGAGTGATATATGGATGGAAATAAATGGAAATTATGGAAATATGATATAAAAGAAATGAAAAATGGAATATGGATTATGAATATAAATAAATTAATTGCCAATCTGAGCACAACAACAAACAATGGTCTCTGTGTTTTTTTTGTGAGAAAGTGGGGAATCCGGGACAATGACAGCCGTTCCTTTCAAGCCCTGGGACCTATTGTTCATACAGGGTACTAGCCTTCACTATCTCTCTTCCTTTTCCCTACTGTTACCACCCTGAGCAACTGTTATATCCTTCACTATGCCCCAGACATGTCTGAATCAATTTATACATTTGGCACACACCACCTCAGCAGTCAGACATCCATGGCTCCACCACCCTTTTGTAAAAAATAACTTCACACATTCTTCTTGAATCTCCCTCCCATCAGTTTCCACTAGTGCCTCCTCATCCTTAAATTGTTACTCAAGCTAAATAGTTCCTCGTAGTTCACTTTGTTTATTCCTCTTAGGAACCTGAGGGTCTCTATCATATCTCTCGTCTCGTCTGGTCTCCAGTGGTATGTTTAATGCCTTGAGTTGATTCTCATAAGATCTGCTCTACTGGCCCTGAATCTTCTTGGTTATCCTTTGTTGTACCTTGTTTAGGCTGTTCTTGTCCTTCCTGAGGTGAGGACTCCAGAACCGGGTACATTACTCCAGGTGCAGTCACACCAACAATCTATAAAAGGTAGTAGTGCTTCTTTTCTCCTACTGCCAATACCCCTTCAATACACCCCAACATCCTATTTGTCTTACTGCAGGCCTTGTTATACTGGCTTGCTTCTTTAAGGGAATCACTAATGATGCCTTCTAGGTCCCTTTTCTTAGCCATAGTGCTCAACTTTCCTCTGCCATACAGTACATTGTCCTGGGTTTTGTTTCCTAGGTGTATCATCTTCTCTTTTGGTACTGAATTTCAACTGCCAAACCTTAGACCACTTCTTAAAAGTCTTTACAGGTCACTCTGCAGCTCCCCAATTCCCTTGTCACTATCTGCACTACCACAGAGCTTAGTGTCATCTGCAAAGAGCAACTGCCCCAGATTGCTTCTCCAATGTCACTCATGAACATGCTGAAGAGGACAGGATCCAGGACAGATCCGGTGGCACCCACTTGTGACTTCCCTCCTCGGATTTAGATAATCACAACCCTCTGCTTCCTCCAGCCATTGTCCAACCCATCTATGTCCCTTGCCACACCCAGACCTTCCATCTTCTCCAACAATCTTCTGTGAGGCACGAAGTCAAAAGCCTGGCTGAAGTCAATGTATAGTAAATTCACGGTATTGCTCTTATCTAATATCTTCACCATCAAATCAAAGAAAACTATCAAGTTGGTCTGTCAAAGACCTCCTGACACCAACCTATGTTGTTTACTATCCTGGAGTCCGCTGGACTCCAGGTTGTCCTAAGGTTCTCCTTGACGGTGACTTCATCAGTTTACCACAGCTTAGGCAAGTGAGACAGGTCTGTAGTTCACTGCATGCTCCCCCTCCCCATGGAGCAGGGCAACATCCACTATCCTACAGTCTTTTGGAACTACGCCAGTTTGTACTGAGCTACTGAATATCCCTACTGGTTGTTCAGCAAGTTCCATTTTCAATCTTTGAGTACCCTCAGATGCACCCTATCAGGCCTAGGGCCTTATCTATTTCAAGGACTTCTAGTCTTTTCAGACACTGGTAAATACTGGCTGCCTCATGTTTGGAATTCCTTTTGGCTTCCTTGATGCCACTCTCTGGCAGGGGCTCTCCCCTCTCTCATCCCACTACCTGCTTTCCTGCACAGTTTTGGGACCTCTACTGCTCTCCATCAGGTGCAGTATACCTGTTTACTGCCTGGTGTGCCACATCATCTCAACTGTGCCCTTGAATACTGTGCCACACCATGTGGTCTGGAGGGTCGGTGTACCTGTACTGATAGTTTTCTTATAGTGTGTTCTGCTGTTTTTAACCATTGTTTTCTCATTGAGTGCCCATGACCTGTATGAATTTGTACTTGTCTTAAAGGAGCATGTTTTAGTGATTTCATTTTTAGCCAATTCCTCCATTGCTAGCTGTTTGAGTAGCTCTGCCATGTATTTCCAATTTGTCTTTTAAAGGCGCATTAAGACAAGATCAGTTCCTGCCAAATATACTACTCAGGGAATAGCAAATATTTTAAAGTGTTTTAGTCTTAGAACACGTTTTAGCTACAACTCAGGAATTAGCATGTATGTTAAAGTGATTTTACTCACAGAACCTGTTTAGCATCCTACTGTACTGCATGTATTCTTTATATGCTCTCATATTAATTGTGTGCTGTATCTCAGAATGTTCCCAATTTCACATGACTTTCCTATCACACTAACTGTCTATAGCACTGAGGGTGCTGTATTATTGCATTTTATTCTGTGCTGTGATTAGGATTGCTGCCCCAGCCCCAAACTCTGCCCTGCTGTTTCATTTTGACTGTGAACTGCAGTGTGAGTTTAGTGCCTGTTTCTTCTCCACCCCCAATCTCTAATCTTCCTCTTCCTCCCTCCTCCTGGCTAACTCTCCTATTTCTGCTTTCTCCAGAGCTTCAGCACTGAAATCAAGTGCTGCTTTCACCTCTGGAGGGTCATGAGGGTATGGTTGAATTACCCAGAGCTCCCCTCCCACTACCTGCTTTCCGTGGGCTGCAGCTCTCCCCAGGTATACCTGTTTGCTGCCTTGGAGCAAGATTCTTCCCACCACTGCCCATACCACCTCCCACCCAAAGGTGGGTGTCCTTTATAGTCACCTGCCAAAAACAATCAGTGAACCTCTCCTTTACTTGGGCTATTCCTCACCTCCCCCACATCTCTTGGACCTTTCCTCACCCCCTCCTCTCCCTCTACATTGGTCTTGCCCATTCTATGACTCCTAGGACCCTGGAGCTTGATCTCAGCCAACAACTCCTGCCTTCATGTCAGTTAAGGAGGCACGTCAAAGTAACCTTATTTACAGCAGATATCTCTCGCTCCACTGGTCCGGCACTAGTAAACCCAACCCCTGCATCACTTGCTCTCAACCCAGACCCCTTTCTGTTGTACCTCATCCACCCACCTCAGCACCTCTCTCTCAGTCAGGCAGGTCTGGGACTCTGCCAACATTCCCGTTCCACACCCTTACCATTAGCATACATCATGCACAGAGCGACAGTACCCTTACTCTGCTCATTCCTCTCCTACCAGCTTTCATCATCCCCCAATCCTCCACTCTAGCTGCATAAACCCTGCCCCCTCTCTGCTTCTACGCCCTCCTTGCCCATATGCACCATCTGACACCTGACTCACCATCACCTAATCCTTGCCTCGACCTCCTTTCACGTGATCTCCCCAGTGTCTTACCCCACAGATGACTTCCAGAATTACCTTCTAAAATGCTCCCCTACTGTGTCTAATGCCCCATCATCACAAGGGACACAAGCTCCAGCCACATTATCTACTGTATGTTCCTTTTCATCCTGCTGCTTTGAGGTGATGTTGAGAGAAACCCAGGCCACCCTGTAGATTATCAGAACTCGACCTCCAGCAAAGGCTTAAGAATCATGCATATAAACATTTATTTATTTATTTATTGATAATTTGAATTTCACGTTTGAGCTAGAGCTCATCCATAAACCATCCTCATCAGACAAATCGATATGGAGACAACAAGAAATATATATGGGGTAAAGAGGAAGACAGTAGCAGCAACAAGCACTGTCTGATAAACTTTAGGTAGTAAGAATATATAATAGAACACATTGCATAGTACAGAATGAAGATACATTCAATATTTCAAAACATTCAATATCCAAAAGCATAAAGAGATTATTATAGTGCATCCACATACATACAGTATCTGTTTGTGTCTCATCAGTTGCAGCTATTAAGCATTGTCAGCTAACTTTAGTAGGTACAATGTATGAATACGTTCCTTTTGAGTAGCACAAACACTGGCACATTCACAGCTGATAGAAGGCACCAGGTTAATATAGTACAGAATACAATAATTCACAGGTTAATACAGATCAAAAATAGACGATATTGCTGGTGTAGTCACATCTGGGGAGAAGGCAGAGGAGTGGAGAGGAAACTGGGGAATTAACTGAGGGAACACAAATGCAGTCAGCTCCACCAAGTGGGAGCATCATTGTACCTAAGTGACTAGGAGATGCTCTTGTCATGATTTATAGAACACTAGTACTAGGCAGTGGGGCTGGGGTTAGTCATCAATCTACTTGGTGGGGTTAAGTTTAGCAGTTGCAGTGTTGTGGAGGTGTGATGGATTTCTGCAGTTTGGATTGAAAGTGGCCAAGATGTGGAGGCTTGTGGTGGAATAGGGAAGCTAACTCAGCCAGGTAGGGGTCCTAACTGCGAAGTCTTGCCTGCCCAGAGTTGTTTTTCTGAAAGGCACTGCCAGGGCATGTTTTGTAACACTTCTTGTGGCATGCATGGAGTAGTCAGGCCTGAATATTGCCTGTAAGGAGGAGGTGCAAGCCCTAGTGCAGTCTTCTTCCCTAGCAGGCAGGTCTGGAGCTTGATTCGGTCCTGGAAAGAAGCCATTTTGTCCTAGTGTATAGATTTCAAGTATGCTTGAGACAATCAGCATTTAACTCAAATCTGCATGCTTTGTTGAAGACCGTCTGACTCAGTGAAGGCTGGCTTCCGAGGATGCTCCGTGTACCACATCAGGAGTCTCCTGCCTAAAGCTGACCTACTAAATTGTTGGTTTACTCAACACTCCTCTGGTATCCTTTGCCTCACAGAAACATGGTTATCTGCCAAGACTTGTGACTCATCCCGGTGTTCTCTGACTATTCAATTGTTCGGCAAGATCATGGGAAAAGAGGGGAGGAGCTGGGATTCTTACTAGGCAATTCTTCTCAGCTCAGTCATCAAAAAGAATCCTACCTGGCTGGCACAAACTGATTCTCACCCAAATCCTCTACCATCTATGCTCTCATCACATGCTTATCAACCCTACTGCCCCTCTTCACACATGTCTGGGACTCTCTCACCCAACTGGTAAAAGACAGAGTCAAAAAACATCACCACCCTGGGACTCTGCCCCATTAGTTGTACTCTGCAAAACCTGGGACAAGGCCTGGTCCCTCTTCAAATCCTCAGACCCTTCACCCCAGACAAACCTACAACACCATCAGGAATGCATGCACAAAGGCCATAAGGTGAGCCAAAGTTGACTACCTCTGGTCCCATCTCTGCTCTGCACACCCCTCCTCCTTCTGAAGTTGGTCCACTCCCTCACCGACCCCACCTCAAACCAACATGCCCATAGTCAAGCAAAATGACCATACAGTTTCTATCCTGTCATAATAGCTGAAACCCTAAATAAGTTATTCACCACCTGCATACTTCCTGACCATCCCTCACCCCCTCAAGGTTTCAAAGCTGCCTACAAAGCCCACCTCTAATACATTCCTGCTTGCTCCACTACTACTGAAGAAGTACTAAAAGCCCTCCTATCCCTTAACCCCTCGAAATCAAGCCCAGACAACATTCACACAAGTCTCCTGTTCATATCTTCCTCCACCATTGCCCTTCCACTCATTTTCCTATTCAATATATTCTTCACCAGCACAGTCCTACAAAGCCTGGAAATTGACCTGCATCATCCTCTCCACAAGTGTAGATTCCACAGTGCCTGGCAACTATTGGTCTATCTTCCTCCTTCCAGCCATATCCAAACTGCAAGAAGCAGTAGTACAATCCAGGCTGACTGATTCTTCACAGCCTCCAACTTTCTCTCCCATACCAATCTGATTCCAGAAGCACCATTCCACTATATCCTCCCTCTATGTGTCACAGGCCACATCTACTTAGCAGCAGATCCAGGCCATCTCACTGTTGCAGTCTTGTACACCTGGCTAAGGCCTTCAATTCAGTCTCTCACCCCTGCTTCTAAATAAACTCGAGGCTGTAGGGCTGCCCCCACCACCCTGTGGTTTATCTATTTTTTGCTATTCAGTATACGTTATTGAACTTTTCAAGTAGCAAAAAGCACAACAATCAGTGCATCCAATACAGTAATAATAACATCAAGAGAAGGAATCTTATACCCTCCACTAAATAACAACCCTACCTCGCCCCCCCCTTCCCACCCTATCCTGCACCCCATGTGCCATTCACCATCCCAGAAAAGAATACTAAATTAACTTCCTGAATGTGTATGTAATGTAATGTCATCAAAAAAGTTACTGTAGGAGGGACCTTATTAAAGGTGAAGCTACCACTTAGTAACCAAAGTGGTTGCAGAGGTCATAATAGAGGGAGGACCAACAGTCCTGAAATTTCTTCCAGGAATGATTGGCATAAACAACCATACGTTCTGCATTTAAAGCAGTGAGAGATTAATTCCACCATTCCCCAAAGAAGGTGACTAGTCCCTCCTCCAATGTCTTAAAATGAGAACATGAAGATTCAAATAACTACAAAGTTGACAATGGGCCTTAATATCCCAACGATTGGAGAGTCTCATGAGGCCAGTGGAACCCTGGACTCAAGATCCATACAGGAAGGCTACTAAGGAAAATTTGTGCTCCTGGCCAGGCTTTCAGCCAACGTTTTGGATGGGAAACATTCTTCTTCCCCAAAGAGTTCCATTGTAAAAATGTGGATGCATGAATAGCTAAATAATAAAGATAAATATCAGGCAGTTGTAGGCCCCCAAGGGTTTGGGATGGCAAAGCTTCCAATATGCCCTATGAGGAACATTTCCATTCCTCAAAAATCAGAGCACAACCTTTGAAGTACAGAAAACAAGATCTGGTAAATCGGTATTAATATTATTTAAAGGATAGAAGAGTTTAGGCAAAACTGACATTTTGATCACATTAGCCCTCCCCAGGAGGACAGTGGCAGCTTTCACCATTGCTTTAGTTCATCACCAATTTGTTTTTAAAAGGAGGTCGATGTTTAAAACTTTTATTTTCCTCAAGTCTCTGAAAAGTTTAATACCCAAATATGTAAGGGTGTGGATTCCACTGTAGATCAAGCCCCAGTACATGGTCCTTGATCCCAACATTAGAGAATAAACTATGGTTTTATCATTGTTCAGTTTTACCCTGAAAACTCACTGAACTGAGTTAATATTTGCAGGGCTACGGGCAGGAAGTAGCCCCATTTGAAAGGTGCAAAGCAGGTCATCTGCGAATAAGGACAATTTAAGCTCAGTTTCTCCAATTGTTAGGCCATGTATCGCCTGAGTCCACTTAAGAACTCTGGCCAGAGGTTAGATGTAGAGATTAAACAAATAGGGTGATAATGGACATCCCTGGCGGGTACCACTGGTTAACCAGAAGACCTCTGAGAGTTCATTATTTAAAAAACCACAGGCTGATGGACACTGGTATAGAACTCAGACCTGCTGAATAAAGATAGCAGGAATGCCATACCTGTCAAGGGTTGTAAACAAATAAGGTGAGTCACCCTATCAAAGCTTTCGCATCCAGGAAAACCAGCACTGCTCCCAGTGCTGGATCTCTGAATGCAGAAATAAGGTGGAATAACTTATGGAAATGATCACTAGCTGAGCAGCCCACCTGTTTGGGGCCCAATAGGAAGACCAGACTCTGGCTAAATGAAAGGACAAAACTTTAGCATATAACTTTATATCTATATTAAGGAGTGAGATAGGTGGTAGTTTTTTTGCATATAACTTTATATCCACATTAAGGAGTGAGATAGGGTGGTAGTTCTCGACCTTAAGAGGATCCTTCCCAGGCTTTGGGAGAAAACCACTCTCTCCTCAAAGAGGGCTTTTGCCTTCACTGGTGATGTCTCCCAAAAATTGTATAGAGAAGTCGACAATGGGAGCAGTTCCTCCTTATAAGTTTAAAAAAAAGACCTGTAAAGCCATCAGGTCCAGGGACTTATCAAGCTGAAGGGTGTCTATTGATTGAGAAACTTCAGATGGTGTAATGGGGTCTGATAAGATGGGGTCTGATAGGAGGACTTGTTGGTCTTCTGTAAGACAGAGCAGATCTGTTCGATCAAAAAAAGATGTATGGATATATCTCAAGATGTAGATTGAGGTGGTGCAGAATACAGAGTCTGAAAAAATCCTTGAAAATAGAGGCCATGTCTTTAGCATCTGTAATCAAGGTGTTGGAAATGGGATGGTGAATGGCTGAAATCCACCTGGCAGTGGCTTGTTGCCACAGTCATAAGGCTAGTAACTTATTGGCCTTGCTGCCCTGCCCAATGTAAGAAGCTTTGAGGTGGTAGCCGCTTTATCAACTGTCTCTAACAGATGGTTGGTGTATTCCGCTCTGAGATGAGACAGTTCCAGATGGTCATCATCAGTGACAGCATCTGTCCTTTTATTTTCCAGAGCCAGATCTTATCCAGCCATTGGTTGACCAAGGTCAGATGCTTCCTTTTCCTCACAGATGCAAAGTGAATGAACTTCGCTGCGCTAGGTGGTTTTAAGTGCAACCCACAAAATATTGTAGGATGCAACTGAGTCTTGGTTAAGGCAGATGGATTCCTGCAAAAAGATTTGTAATGAAACACTAAATGAGTATCTTTCAAGAATAGATTATTTAAGGCTCAGGTGTGAGGTCTAGGAGTAAAGGACAGAAAGTCCATGGCAAGGGACACCGGTGAGTGGTCCGAAATACCCTGGTCTGAATGCCCTGTGGTTTAAATCCTACCTCAAAAAGGACTCAAGTCTGTCAGAATTGTTAACTCCACATCGCTCCCTTCCCATACTCACTCTCATCCCCAAGGCTCGATCCTTGGTCCCATTCTGTCTTCTTTATTTATAAACAACCTCCCATCTGTTTGCTCAATGTCCCTCAGTCACATGTGCATGGATGATACCATACTTTTGCATCCAGCCCAGTGCTAAGTGAGGTTCAAACCCTTCTTTAATAGGACTTCCTCTCCATGCAATCCTGATTCCAAGCAAACCTGCTCAAAATCAACACATCCAAGACAGTTTCCATGACATTTGGGACCGCTCAAAAGCTTGCCAGAGTACCCCTCCCTGGCAATCACTTCTGTGGATGGAACCCCTCTAAGCACTATCACATCCTACAAACACTTAGTAGTGTGGCTAGACCCCTAGTGAAATTTTTCATGCGCATTGATGCCATCTCCTCAAAACTTCACCCCAAGCTAGGTATATTATACCATAACAGGGAATCACTCCCACTTCCTGTGAGGTGCTAATTGCTTGACAAAGGATTACCCCATTTTTGATTATGCAGACCTAGTATACAGCATTGCTCCCTTCTCTTCACTAGCCAGGCTAGACTTCCTCTTTATGCTTTCTGCCACTTTGCCTCAAACTCTCCCTTAGAACCCACCATTGCTCTCTCCTCTCATCTCTCATTCTGTCACCTCTGTCCCATTGTCGCTTCATCCACTCCATCACTCTAATATCCAAATAATGGTTTAACCTGCTCCCACCTACCTCCCTGAGAAACTTACTCGCAGGAACATCACCTTACACCCTACCTCTAGGGATTTCTGCTCCTTCTCACTCCCTAAACCCTCCTTGACAGCTATCAAATCTTCCTTCACCTGTAGGCTCCCTTCTGTATGGAACAAATGCCTCTCCTAAGAAATTCACTTTCACACAACTCTATCAAAAACCAGCTATGCCACCTGCCTACCCCTGCATGCCCCTGCCCCTATACCAACAAGTAAGTAGCTCACTCTCACCTCTCCCACATCATTGAGTATCTACCTACTATTCTTTGCTATAAACTGTCCTGTTTCATCCTGCACTTTACTACTGTGTATGCATCATTCTTTCTACTTACTTCAAACATTGTATTTACCTACTGTATATACAGTACCTCTACGTATATATCCTGTAATCATCATATGCCTACTGTGTATTCCTGTATATATTTGTACATTATGTATCATTACTGTATACCCTGCCTCGGATCACACCTGGAAATGAGCCTCAGCTCAGTGTGCCTTCCCAGTTACCAAATGTTTAAATAAAAATAGAAAACTATACTTGAAGAACTCTTTTTTCCCTCCCTTGACCCCATCTAGAATAGGCAGCTCAGTGTTTGCTTTTGTCTCCTGACCTCCATCTTTGCTTCCTTTGTTCTCAGTTGGTATTCTCATCATTCTTCCTCCTCCTGCATTTCGTTATACCTGGTGAAGGCAATTTGTTCAGCCCTCACTGCTTTCTTGATGATTTCTAATAACCAGAATGGTCTGTTGTGCATGTTTCTTTTGGTTACAATTTTCATGCATGACTGTGATTCATTAAGAATGGCCCTCAATTGCCCGATCTTTCCTCCAAAACTCCAGTACTGTTAACCCCAACTAACTTGTCCCAGACCAGCTCTGAGCCTGTTGAAATCTGCACTACCGAAATCAAGGACGTCAGCCTTTGATTAAGGCTTTCTGTTCTTAAGGTCCATCTAAAACCAAATGGAAGTATGGTTTGCAAATTAGTGACTCTAACTGTAAACTTCTCACCACCTCCAAGTTGGGGAGCACCACATTGGAATGGCAGCCTGCCTCATAAGTTCCTTAGCCATCTGTATCAGCAGACAATGCTGGATGTACCCAACAGGGCCAGACTTCAGGTGCTCCTGGCACTGGAATGTCTCAGTCAGTATCTGTCAGGTTCAGATCACCCACAACCGCCTAGTGGACATATGGAGAATGAATAACATGGGGGTTAGGCAATACACTTTCTTTTCGGCACCACATAGGACATGCTCAAGGATCGAGTATTTCCTTGTCAGCATGAAATCACTTACCCTCTTTATAGATGCAAAATACATCCCAGAGTTATTTGGATCATTCCCCGCATCTGTTCTATTTGAACCCAATGTAGGCACCAAGAGAGATTTTATGTGGAGATTTAATAACCAGCTCTTACATGATTCCTTTATTAAGGAACAGTTGAAAGATTTCATATCCCTTTTCTTTGATAAAACATAAATTCTGTTTCTAAGATTGATATAGTTTGGGCAGCCTTGAAGTGTCGTTGAGGGGAGTGCATTAGGATAGCGTCCAATAAGGCCAAGAAGAGAAATGTCGGCTAAGGAAATTTCCAAGGCTATTAGAGATAGTGAAAATAACATAACCCACTCCTCATCCGAAGCTGATTGGATTAAGCTACATCAGTTGCAAACTCAATATTCCTCAATAATGATGCAAAGGCAGAGCTTGCTCTATGGAGAACCAAGATTAAATATCTTGAATCCGGTGAGAAAGCTGGAAAACTTCTAGCGTTAAGACTCAAACAGCTTGATTCCAATAGATTTGTAGCTGCCCTGCAAAATAATAGACAAGGTACAATAACCACAGACCCTAGAGAAATTGTTGCAATTTTTAGTGAATACTTTCACAAAGTATCGCCATCCCCAATATGGATAGAGCCGAACCTGAAGAAATTCAGAACTTTTTAAGCACAGTTGCTCTACCCAAAATCAATAAGGAAGGGGTCTAAGCTTGAATCACCAATACATGAATTAGAGGTGAAGAAAGCGATTGCCCAACTTACCTCAGATAAATCTCCGGGACCTGATGGTCTGTCTACCAATATTTATAAAGCCTATGCTGAGATACTCTGTCCAGTTCTGACCAGCGTATATAATTACTGGTTTCATGAGGGTCTTTCAGAGGGAGCTTCCTGGAGGCCCTCATAACCCTTATTCCCAAACCAAGCGAGATCCCTCTCACGGCAGTTACCGACCGATATCGCTCCTGAATGTTGATATTAAGATACTAGCCAAAGTGCTAGCTAACCGGCTTAGCCCTTTAATGGGCAAAATGGTAAGCGATGTACAGGTTGGCTTCATGAATGGCAGGGCATCTAATGACCACATTCGCAAACTCCATTATCTAATAATTCATGCTACTAATATACAGATCCAGCTGCCCTGCTTGCACTGGATGCAGAAAAGCATTTGACCGGGTCTCATGGGACTTTTATTTGCAATGTTAGCTGGGTTAGGTCTTCCAGAAGGTTTCATAAATTGGGTTTGGATACTCTACAGGTCACCTAAGGCACGGGTATGGTGTAATGGCATCCTTCGGATCCTTTCCCCTAGCCTGTGGCACAAGACAGGGCTGCCCACTTTCCCACTCCTGTTCAATTTATACTTGGAACCTTTGATCTGCAGACTACTCACAGCATGAGAAATCAGAGGAATGCTGGTAGGCAGCAAAAGGTATTTAATTTCAGCTTATGCTGATGACCTGCTCCTGCACCTAGAAGACCCAGAAACCTGCATTCCTGCAGTTATGTCTGAGATTGCATGGTTTTAAAAGTCTCAAATTACAAGCTTAATATCTCCAAGACAAAGCTCTTTCCACTCAACAACAGATGCTACTCGAAAGTGGCTAAGGACCTGGGGCTCAGCTGGGAACCAAAGGTACTAACATACCTTGGGATCAAACTTGCTAAGGAGATAACTACGATGATTAGAGAAAATATCCATAATTTAATTAAAACAATTAAACAAGATCTGACCAGATGGAACTCACTTCCTCTTTCACTTTGGGCTAGAATAGAGATAGTGAGAATGAACATCTTGCCAAGGTATTGTATCCTTTAAACATGCTGGGGCCCTACCTACCTAAAACCTGGTTTGGAACTCTATACAAGCTACTTAATGTTTTTCTATAGAAAGGAAAGAATGTCAGAAGAGCCTATCGAGCTTACGGACAAAAAGAAACAGGGGCCTTACAGCTACCTTCAATCTTTATATACTATATAGCATCGCATCTCAGTAAAATAGTCCTATGGAACGGACCGACTTCCCAACTGGACACCTCGCCATATGTGCCCCTTAGGTCCACACATTGAGAGCGACTTTAGTTGTGGAATATTCACTATCCCTTAAGTCTATTGCTTATGCTTCCTTAAAGTCACTCCCTAAGTCACTAAGAATACACCCATCGGTTGGTCATTGAAAGCCCTCTATCAAGTCCAAAGGTTTTTAAAAGTTAACTGGCAGAATTCACCAGAGCAGCCAGTAGCGCTCAATATCCATTTTCAGATACAACAAACCCCAATCCCCTTACATTCTGGGATCTGATAGCTGATTTGCAGCTAGGGGATCTGGTAACACAGGGCAAGCTTTTGCCCTATGAACAGATTTGTTCCCAAATCCTGGGTGTGAGAAACCATCCCTTCAAGTTTCGTCAAATCTATGACTCTGTAAAGCCTACTTGCGTAACACGAAAGCAGGGGCAGATAACAGGATTGAACTGTTGGGCTGCTAAAGTTGCAGACCAACCCACTCCATTTCTAGACTATATCGCGAACTACAGAGGATAGGTGATGAAATGCTCTCTAATGTTAGCCATTATTGGAGCGGAGATTAGAGATAAATGCTGATAGTAGGGCATGGGAGAAAATATGGGAAAATAACCATAAATATACTTTATAAGGCAAGACAGATATAAACTACAACAATACAACATCATGCACAATCTGTATTATACCCCTGCTAAACTACATAAGATTGGCAAATTAACATCATCTAATTGCAATAGATGTAAGGTTGGAGAAGGTGACTTATATCATGTGCTGTGGCCTGTCCCAAGATCCAGCCTTACTGGAAGACAATCCAAACCTCTTTGCCACCCATAACAGGCCTAGGATCTCACTTCACACCGAAACTTGTCTGCTGATGTCTTCCCTATAGATATGGGTAAACAATGTAAGTATTATATGGCAATGGTATCAGCCACAGCTAAAGCGGTCATTTTAAGACATTGGAAAGATGACACAACACCTTCAGTGCTTGAGTGGTACAAGGAGATTATGCTGGCTTTACATGTGGAACTGCATATAGCTAGAATGAACAATAGAATGCAATCTTATAATGCCAGATGGGGTCTGCTAGGCGCAGCCCTAACTACCTGGAATACGTAAGCCTCTAATTTTACAAAACTGCTTGCTCACCTGAAGCACCTCTGGAGCCCTAGTTCCTTTCTCTCTCCTCGTGGAGGAGTCTGAGTAGTTCCTGCAATCTAGTAAATGCTGCTTGGGGAAAGTGATTTATGCGGGGTGGGTTTAAGAATAAAAGGTTCTATTAAGTGTATATAGTTACTTGCTTATGCTAATAACTATCTCTTCATTGTTCACAAATTCTTTTTACTTGTAGTCTAATGTTGGACTCCTAGTGTATATGTACCAGGGTCTGATAAAGACTGCAAATACTCATATAACATTGATGTTTCAATAAAGCGAAGTTAATTAAAAAAAAAAAATCACCCACAACCACCACTTCCACCTTTGTCACCCCCGTCCTAGTTGTTCATCAAGCTCCATATCCCTTTCTTTCCCTTGCTCTGGCAATCTACAGATCACTTTCATCAATAGTTTCTTGCCTGAGACCACCGTGAATTGAATCCACAGTGACTGTTTTTCCCTATTACTTCTCCTGAAGCCTCCATCTTCCACAGCCTCAATGCCTTTCCTGAAATATAGGACTACACTCTTTAAATTTTCTCTGTCCCACTCGAACATTTTGTAATCAGGAACTGTCAGGTCCCAGTCGTTATTATCTGAGGCCCAAGTTCAAGTGATGGCTATGAGGACCATCTCAGTGCCTGACATGCCTGCCTGGAGCTCACTGATTTATTACCCAGACTCCTGACATTGAGGGCAGACCTCCTTCCACCTAGATCCTGATTCCATTTTGATTTTTGCTTGTCTTTCTTTTGAGTGCTTTCCTATTCTCCATAACATCTTGTTTTTCATGTTGTATGCAGGCTTTTGAGTCCTCCTCCTTGGTTCCTTCCCCAGTCCAGTATGAACCTCAACTAGCTAGGTTCCTTTCCTTTCCTATCATCATAGTTCCCATAGCCACAGTCTCCCCTGCAGTCAGTTTAACCATCCAAGAGACTTCAAACTTCCGCCTCAGTGCACTGCCACACTCTCTTGTCAGGTGAAGACCATCACCCTGAAGAACCTCCTGTCCCTGAAGGCCCCAGTCCCCCACAATGTGGTATCCCATCTCCTGACACCATCCCTTCAACTACCCATTAAACTACTCAATCTCATCCCTCCTTGTTCTATCTTTCCCCTACTCCACACAGGGAGGACTTCAGAAAAGGTCATGGAGGCTGAGTGTGCATTCAGTTGTCCCCAGCCTGTGAAACTTCCGTCACTGCTTCCAAAGGCTAGTTTCCAGATAATTGATATCCAAGTGTACCATCAGACTCAGTTCCCTCCTCCTCTCTCCTTATCCTGTCTTTACTGTATACCCAAAGGCTGATGCCCCAGGAAGGCACCTGACAACCTCCCACTGATCCATCCTCTTTTACCTACTGATCCTTGAGTCCTGACCACTAAGACTGTCCTGGCTTTCTTCTGTTTCTCCCCAGGTCCCACCAACTTGTCCTGTTCATTTTTCACTGAATTACTCAGAGTCCCTCCAGCAACATCCAGAACCTGAGTCTCTTCCAGGGTGTAAAGTGATTTGCTATTGGGATAGTGTGGGGATGGTCATCCTTCTTATGGGTGCCCCTGCTTCCCTTCCCACAACCTGCATCCCCATGACCAGTAGGCCTCTGGGGCATGAGGCTTGGGATCCAACTGAGCTAGTGACAGAGCTTAGATATCTCTTCTCACTGCACTCAGCATTGGGCTCTACAAAGTTCCTGCAGATGAGGCAGTGCCTCTCCTCCAGAGAGTAACCCTGGAGAAGAGCACCCCACAGTCACCACTGCTGACTTGCTCTCTGCTGTATTTCATTTCCATACTGAACCTGTAATAATGCTAGAATGCTGATAACAACCTGTATTCCCTTGACTCACCAGTGTCTTTAGACTAGAACCAGACTGTTTATTCTTGTCCTTTGTCCTGCCTGGTTGTCCTTCTTAGATTACTCCTTGTACACATATCCTATGAAGGTAGTGTGGGTAAGGAAGTTCACTTACCACAAACTTACTGTTGCTCAAAATGATGTCCCAAGCACAGCCCTGTATTCCTACCCTATATTGGTATTTGGCCGGTTTCTAATTTGGTTCAGCAAATATAGCACCACAGTCTCTCAGCATTCATTACACTAAGGTGTCATATTGGAGATATCTTACCCAGTTACTGCTGTGCTTGATAGATATGGCATGAAGTCTACCTGATACATTCAATGGCAGAGTCACCTGTGGCCCAGCAGTTCCTGTTGATGCCCTACAGACTACTAAAGTCAGACATTACACTTCTTCTCTGTGCTACTCACTTAATGGGATGGGAACATGATAGATGTTTCAGTAGGTTTGACTATAAGGCCTTAGTCCTTACTTCCTGCCACCCTCCTCTAATCATCAGCCCCAGGCCATACAATTTCACTCAGCTAGGGAGTAACCAGGATTTCAAAACTGAAGGCCCAAGGATAGTCACATGCTGTTTAAGTCACACTGGTATCCATGGCCAGCTGAGTTAAGGCATATTTGATCAAAATGCTTGAATCCAAATTGTAGCCCTGGGGTTTCAGGCAATTGCCTAGTTACTCCTACCAGCCCCCAAACTACATGGCATGGCCATTCTCTTTAATATGGCCCTGCAATGTGGGGCCACTCGTGACTGTTTTCAATTTATCATATAGACAATAATTAAGACACCACTTCAACAAGTTTCTCCACAACTTGCCCTCCTATGTAGTCTCAAAAACAAAGCCTCTTCAGCTGTTGTCTGTGACCAAAACAGGCAGACTCTGTTTAAAGCAGCAGGCTGGGGTTTGCTTAATTTGGAGCATTGTCCTAAAGCCACTTGATTCCCAACCTCTGCTCTGTTAAAACAGGCCAGCATTAGAAACAATCAGATATGTGAAGTGATTGGGTCAGTTTGCACAAATTATGCAGCCACCACAGCCAACTGATGATGAATTCATAGTAATGTTGCTGTTTCAAATGCACCACTCAACCACCACCAGCCAGAGCTGCATTGTCCAGTAGTGTACTAACCACTAACATTACTCCTACATTTTCTGCAACAAAACAAAACACATTTCCCAAGTAACTACATGCCTGCTCAAAACTGTCACCTACTCACCCAAGTGTCTGAAACAAGCAACTAATTGGCAAGATGATGGCTGTTAATCTTCAACAATTATCCATTGTAGAAGACACTGACTTTGAAAACATTTGTATAAACTGATGCCCAGATACAACATTCCATCATGTTTCACATTTCTCAGTCATGTTCTTTCTAGTATGTGATGTGGTAGTATGCATGCAGATGGTGACACTTCTAAAAGAGGCAGTGGGTGTTATGTGCATTTCACTATTGATATCTGGAGAAGTAAAGCAAGGCAATACTTTCTATGTATCACTGTCAATAGTGTTGTGTCCAAATTTAACAGCCCTCCATTCCTGTTACACTTCCACCATCACCAGCCCCTGCAGGAATGATACCGAGTTGACAGCCTCACAGAGGCACAGTAAAATTGTGGATACTGCCTCAAATCATCATTCAAGGCTACAGTCTAAGAATACTGAATTCTGAGCCTTTCTCAAGCACAGCTTACCATTGATCAGCTTTAACTATCAGTTCAATTATAAACTTATAATGTATGGTAGAACGTTGTTATAGGTAGAAATCTACCTTTTATAACAACGTTCTACCATCGATAATAACGTCATGATATTTGTTAACCTATCGATAGTACGTCACATCGATGATTAACTAACCAGGAACAGTCTGGGCATACGCAATGGATTGGACGGCCTAGAAAACGGCCGCGGCAGTGAGGGCAGAGCAGTGGCAACATAAAAGAAACTGCAGTAAAAACTGCTTTCTTTGTATAAAACCTAAATTGTACCATACACTATAAAATATAATGTATGATACATCGATGGGTAACCATTTTGTTAACTCATCTCGAGGTTGCCATGGTGACCTAAACTTCTCGAGCTTCTCTCTTGAGGTTTACGTGGTCACCTGGTAACCTCTCATAATTAACAAACCGTTAACCATCGGTGACCATATTCCTCTATGTGAAACACGTTGCATCTACTGTTATTCCCTCTGCATCATGTGAGTAGAAGTAAGAGGAAAAAGAGACTGCTATGGTTATGGAAACAGGTGGCTGAAAAGGTAAAGGCTAAACAGGTAGCATTCAGAAGGTATAATGAGATGCAGAGGAGGAGGATAGGAAGGTATCAGAACAAGCATGGAGAAGCACAGAAGGTAGTAAGGAGCACTAAGGCACAAACTTAAGAGAGAATAGCTCAAATGGTATTAAAAGGGACACAACATTTTTTAAGTATGTAAGGAAAAGAGGAAGACTGGAGGAGGGATTGCAAGGGTAAAAGGATGGGAGGTGGGATGGGAGGGCCCAGAAAAAAGTAACAGGAACTCTGGAGGGAAGGAGATGGATACTAGTCCTTTTCAGAGGAGAGATTCCTAAAGGAACTTGCTAATAAGGAAAGTACACAAAAGCAATGGGACCAGATGGGTACATCCTAGGGTATTGAGGGGCTCAGGGGAGGTACTGACTGCACCTCTGACAGTCCTTTTAATAGCTCACTGCAAACAGGAGTAGTTGCAGAGGACAGGAGGAAGGCAGATGTGGTCCCATTTCACAAAAGTGATAGCAGGAGGAGACTGGTAATTATAAGCCAGTCAGCCTCACATAAGTGGTGGGAAAGTTAATGGAATCACTACTGAAGGAGAGGATAGTGGAATATCTTGAATGCCATGGGTTACAACACCAGAGACAGCATGGGTTCATGGGTAGGAGGTCATGTCAAATAAACCTGATAGATATTTTGATTGGGTAACTGAGGAATTAGATTAGGGTGAAGCATTGGACATGGCCTACCTAAATTTCAGTAAGGCTTTCAACACCATTCCACATTGGTGGCTAGTAAGCAAGCTGGATAGCTTAGGAGTGGGTCGAAGGTGGTAAACTGGATAAGAAATTGCTTATGGAATAGGCAGAAGAGGTGGTGATAAACAGAGTTCATGCAGAGGAAAGGAGGGTGACCAGCGTGGTGCTTCAAGGTTCAGTGCTGGGACTGGTTCTCTTTATTGTCTTTATAAGTGATATTGCAGAGGAGCTGATGAGAAGGTCTGCAGATTAGCAACTTTTGCACACCCTAGAGCTGGGTAGCTTAGCAGTGGGTCCAAAAGTGGTAAACTGGAAGAAACTGTTTAGGGAAAGGTGACAGGGTGGTGGTAAATGGAGTTCACTCGAAGGAGGGGAGATGACAAGTGGGATGCCACAGGGTTCAATGCTCAGACTGGTTCTCTGTAATGCATATATAAGTAACACTGCAGAGGAGATGGAGGGAAGGTCTGCATCTTTGCAGATGACACCAAAATCTGCAATATGGTGGATGCTTGGGGTGGAAAGGATGAGCAGAGACCTGAGAAAACTCAAGGAGTGGTCAAGGGTATGGCAGCTGGGTTTCAATGCAAAATTGCCAAATAATGCAATTGGGGCACAGAAACCCAGGATCAGAGTACAAAACTGGGGTAATAAAGATGCCCTCAAGCAGAAGAGACACCTGCATGTAATCATTTCTGGTGACCCAAAGGTGGGCAGGCAGTGCAGCAAGGCAGCTGGGAGGACTGGTAGGATGCTGGGGTGCATAGGGAGAGGTATCACCTGCAGAAAGAGGAAAGTGGTGTTGCCTATGTATAGATTACTGGTAAGACCACACCTAGAATACTGTATACAGTTCTGGAGGCCGCATGTCTGGGAGGACATAGACTGAGGAGATGGTCCAGAGAAGGAAACTAAAATGGTGCAGAATTTGCATCAAAAGCCATATGAAGAGAGATGTAAGGAATTCAATAGGTACACCTGTGAAGGGAGGAGGAGGGAGGAATATGATAGAGACTTTTGAATACTTCACAGGGAAAATAAGGTATAGAAGAAAAGTATTTTTCAGACAATAAGGTACTCAGAAACAAGGGGACATACTATGAAGGCAGAGGGGTAGATTCAGAAGAGATATAAGAATGCGTCTTCACAGAAGAGTGGTGGATCTGTGGAAAAGCCTAGCAACAGAGGTGGTGGAGGTGAAACCAGTGGTGGGGTTCAAGAATGCATAAGAGACTGGCAAAAGTAATCTTAGTGGAAAAGGATGGGGATGGAGAAACAGAGATCAAGCAGGATATGCGGTAATACTGTACAGAGGAAAAATGATCAGATTGGATGGGTCAAGCGGTCCTTATCTATCAGCAAATTTTGTTTCCCTCCTATACACCCTCCTGGCAAGTGTTTCCAGAATTCCACTGGCACTGGTACCATAGTCTGACTCATCATTTCCAACAGCAGCAGCAGCAGCAGCACCAGAGCACCTTGAACCCACTACCAGTTCAGCCTCTCCACCTTAAGACCCAACTTTTACAATATTATCACTAACAAGCTCAGTTTGATCAGCCGTGCTGCTCACACAGAGACATTGGCAGGTGAATTAGACCAATCACCATCACCAATCTTCTGTGAATTTGAATGGCAATGGTGATGGTCATGGGATGAGTGATTGGCTTTGCAACTACATGCACAGTACTCCAGTCTGATCTTCAGCATTTGAGTATGACAAGTGTGGCTGCCAGTAGGCAGGAGCTGAGTTTAAACTATATAAAACATGAAGAGAAAGTACAAAAAAAGAAAAAGCAAAGAAAAATCTACATCCATGGAAGGTACAACATTGTGAAGCAATGTAATACCATAAATTATTTGTCTTTTAATTTTACTTTATCTTTTGATGCATAATGGGGGTAATATTTAAAAAAAGAAAAATATTGAGGGCGAGGCAGAATATAGTAATTTGCATGGAGGTAAAACAGAGGTTACATGAGACATATGCCTGGATGGCAGCAATGAATAATAATTGTTACTGGGGATCAGTACTAGGTTGCGGCAATCTAACTGTATTGAGAACCTTGTCGCACAACTACAAAGTAGTATTCCAACACCACCTGCCACAAGTAAGCTACAAGTAACAGTTATTCATTGCTGTTAAGGCCCCCACCACCAATATGTTCTCTGCTTTTCACTATGCTAAGTACTGCACTGGGTACTGAAATTTAGCTATATTATTGAAGACAAACCAAATTCACAAGGCCAACTTGAGGACAAACTGAAATTACCTATCACTCACTTCTCTCACCCTTATTTTTTTGAATAACTCCCATTTTACCCTTAGCATCAACTCAATGTCCCAAATATGTTACATGCTGGATCTTGCTTTCACTTAGGAACCCAATTTTAACCTATAGTGGGTCCACTCCCTTTCATGACTAGCAACTCTAAATTTATCATCTTATCATAACATATTACAAAATAAAATTATTATATTAAATGCACAATGAAAATAGAAAACATAGTTAAATAACAGCGTTTTGACTTTAGGCCTTCTTCAAGAAATATCAAAAGAGAAAAAAAGCAAAGTTAGTGTTGAAGGGAGGTAAAATAAAGGATATTTAGAAAACAAAGGGGTGACTGAAAAGCGTTAGTAGAAAATAAGTCTATCATTTCACTTACTTTCTACTAACATCTTTCAACTACCCTTGCTTTCCCTAAAGTCTATTGTATCTGTACACATCTATTTTCATGTTTACCAGTTGTCTCCATCTCTGTCTCCTTCCCCTACATTTGTCACCTTTCAACCTTCTTACTAGTCCCTGTTAATTAGTCCCACCTGGGAACTTCTCTAGCTCATTTATTGCTATTTTGCCTTGTCATTCCCATCATCACCTTTTGTTTCCCAAATTCTCTCTTTATCTTGCCATTTATCACTTCTTCTCCCAGAACCTTCCCTTTTTCTTTCCCACATATTTATCCCTTATTTATCTCCTTTGTAACTAACTTGGCTTTTTTTCTCTTAGATGTTCCTGAAGAAGATCTAAGGTCAAAACATACATTTTAACTCTATTTTCAGCATGCATTTAATATCACCATTTTGTTTTGTTTTCAGACCACATGCTGACACAGCACCTTATTTTTGTTATTACATATTACAGTAACACAATTTTATACAAAAGTAAACTTTACGAACTAATTTATTGAGAATAGTTTTACATTTTAAAACTAGTTCTGTACAGGTTTTTAGAAATAATTGATGTACTGTAACTGTGAATGTGTCAGTTACTATTCTCATTTTTTACATTTATTTATGTCACCTTGCATACTCCCTATTCCCTGTGTCACTTTAGTATAGTCCTATTTTTCCACTTACTAATCCTCTTTAGTTTGTTCAGTGCTTCACAATGGTAAAACCTTGGGCCAGATAGTCAAAACATAGCCCTGGGGTAAACTTAGCACTGCTCAGTGTGCAAAAATTATCCTGAACCATATGTACTCTATATTCTAGGGAACAGCTCAGGGCTAAGTCAGTTGAATATAGATTGCAAATGAAACCATGCAAACAGGGCTGAGAGTGCAGTGCAAAATAGCCCTGCAAATAATATAGCTCTGAATATAGCAACTGGGAAGGCCAAACTGCAACAGTAGCCCAGTACACACAGAGGTGGAGTAAAGGCAGAGTTGCAGTAGATGGCCAATTTGGGTGACAACAATGAAGTGGTGCACAACAACTTCAAACAACAATGCAGGCCACACACTGCAGAACTGTGCCATGTGTATGAGGATTTGCCCAGGGCTAATTCACTTGCCTGGTGCTAACTCATTAGCCTGGTGCAAACACATTAGCCGGGGCAAAAGTTTGCAATATTCAAAGCCTCTATCCAAATGAGCCTCACGAGGCAATCTGAGGGTAAACAGCCACATTAGCATCTCATTATGGCCTGCTTTGCATGCATTCCATGTCGTTTGCCCAGCGCTATTGCATGGAGCACACAGCTCCACCAGTAGGTCAGACTAGAACTACAGGCCAGCTGCCGGAGGCTGGGTGGCGCACACAACTCCATCTATATGTTAGACTAGCAACAGTTCTGCAGCAGCAGGCCATGGTGTTGGCAGGCTAACTCAGTGCAGACCTCTCACCCTTGCAACACTGAACCGAGACATTTATACTCAAAATGAGGGACCAAGAGGGACACTGGCCCCATAATGAGGACACATATTCAAACATGGAATATGTTTGTTAGTTATACTGTATATTTGTTCTCAGATTACATTACCTTTGAGCAAGAGGCTCTGTGACACAGGTTCCATGTCAGTAGAATATACAATATAAATAATACAACATCAGAACTAGGAAGTTACAATAATAAATGGTCACAATAATCTGACAGGCACAATAGCACAGGCAATAAAAACACATGAAAATGAAGCATATAACAAGTTTAACCAGGAGCGCCAACAATGGCCTTGTTTATTAAGAATGAGAGAAAGAAAGAGGAGGGGAGGGTGGGGTACAAATGAGGACAGATAGTAGGGGGATGTAGGAGAGGACAGGTTAGGCCAGGTAGTGGGGGTGTGTGATGGGGAGAGGAACAGGACTAGGGTGGCAGGAAAAGGACCAACAGGGAGGTGGAGGTTCTGCTGCTGTAGATAAAGGAGAGCATGGGTGCATATAAATATATATATATATATATATAGATATATATATATATATAGATATATATACTGTATATAGATATATACATGTATGTGTGTATATAACAGCAGTTTCTCTGGTAGTCCAGTGTCCCCCACCCACTAAATGCTCTTTTCTTGTCATGTAATGTAGCTGGGAAATGCCAGGTCTGCTGCACAAAGTGATGCTCAGCATCTGTTTTGTTTTGTATTATGTTATGTGTGTTGTTTCAATTAGCAGCCCCACCCAACTCCCTCCCAAGTCTCAATCTGCAACTGCGGCAACCGCAAAAGGCACACCTCACAGCTCTGTGTCCCATCCCAAGTATGTCCCAGCATGGTCAGTGCCAGGGTAGTATGCAGTGCAGCGTTAACAAATGGAACACATGGGTTTTACAGCCACTCTCAACTTACTGCTGGCATGTTAATACCATCTGCCTGCAGAGAGGACTAACTTCGGGAGAGAGGACGACTGTCCCGTTACATGTTGCCTGCCCCTTGTACTCCTCAAAGAGCAATGACAGTGAGACAGTCCCACACCAGCTCCACAGTCCTACCATAGCCGATCGCCCTGATGATGTTGCCTGCCAAGCAAGTCTTCCTCCAGTGTCCAGCTCGCAGCAGCTGAACCTGCAGCACACACACTATATGTGTTCCTCTGTCGTTGACTCCTCCATCATGACCTCTGCTCAGTAAGTTAATTCCCAACCATGGCCCTCAGTGGTGGTGGAGGTGGTGTTGAGGAGTGGGCAGGGGCAAACTACCTGTGACACTAAACCATTTGTGTAGTCAACACTACAGGTCGGTACTCACCGACATGTACTGAATGGCTGTACAGCAATACTGTCTTCCCATGGAGCAGCCACATGCTTATTACCCTAAGTCGGCAGGTATTCAGGAAGATGCGGGGTCTGACAATGGCACACAGGAGTGGGCTTTCCAGGATGCAGGAGTGCTGGTGTGGTATTACTGCATCAGTACAGATGATGGTTGTCTGTTTCTCCACTTGCCCACACAGCGGATCCCATCACAGCGGGGATGCTTCAATTCCTGTAGCATGTTCAGTCCTGGGGAGAGGTAATGGGGCTGCAACAGTGCCAGACAAACATGAAACCATGACAGTGGGTCAGAAATGTAGAGTCAGAGAGCACCAACCTGTTGTCAATATTGTCTGCAGTCTCAGAGTACCAAGCACATAGCAAAGCTCTAGGCAGTTAACACTGTGGTCACCTCCTCATGTAGAGCCCAAACCTGCCAATGTTCCTCTTGTACCCTATCATGCGTTCATGCTACGTATTATGATTGGGGCTGCAACTGTGCAGGGGACCTCAGGGGAAATATATCCAATCTATTCCTGGGGATTGGGGATGGGGTGGTGGACTTGCTTCAGACACCCTTGGCTGCTGTTCCGTGCCCCCCTACTTATTTTGTCCCAAGTTAAGACATCCTTTTTGTGGTGGTATATCATGCCAATCTACAGGTCGCACTAACCACTGCAGTGTGGCACCACTGTTTTGAATATCCCAGTGCACAGGTATTCATATCCCCATCCTCACTCCCTCCCTGAATACATTATTGTACAGTGCTGACGCTATCATGTTGCACTGGCTCTAATGCATTTTTGAAAATTGCAGTCAGGTGCAATTGTGGCGCTAATGCAGCACAAATGGTTTGCACCAATAACCTTTTAATATAGGGGACCCTGATGTGCAAATGCATCAGACCTCAGAGTCGTCATAGTGACTTCAGAAAGAAGCTGCTGGCGTGCATTAATCTGTGGCATTTGGTGTGATCCATCTGTCCACAGGACCAGGGCTGGTGCCCAGTATGTTTTCAGAGCCTGTATTATATAACTGTAACTGGTAACCAGTGAAAATAGTCATATTTTGCTTACTGGTTATTCAGTATAAAAATAAACAAACAAACAAACAAAAATTGCTTGAACCAGTAAAATTGTGACTGGTGTCCTGTTGCACCAAAGAAGGTGACATTGAGCATGCTAACTTTATAATAGAGAATACTGTTCCTGGCAGGAACCTACTGCAAACTGTAACTAGTTACTTTTAAAGACGTTTGCTATTCGGTATACCAAAACATCAATAAATGACTACAAAGCCCTGGCTAATAATGAAACATACAAACTGGTCTCAAATGTTTTTTTCTTTATGCAAGCTTGTTTCAGTTCAGAGGAAGAAACTATTTTCTTTATGTATCCAACATACTCTACAATAATTTCATGCTGTTTTACTTTAGCTAAAAACATAAGTCTTTCAGCTGTCAGATTCATCTTTGGGCAATAACAGGCCTTAAGGGTTGTGAAGCTCTGGAAATGCAGTCTCACTAAGTGTTTTTTTAAGAGATAGAAGGTTTCTTAGGAGGCAAATGTGTTTGCTACTGCCACTGATGGGAAATGGCTCATTTACTGTATGATCATCCTCAATTTAGTTTGCTTCGGAACTCACAATTTAGGATGGTAAAGTAAATTTTATTTAGGAAGGACTTCTTATAGCTGTTAAGGACATAGATTCACTGTTCACTGTCTTCTGTATTTACTTATGGTGCTATAGCTCCTTTCATACAAACTCTGTTGTCAAGTGAGAGACACAGTTTGTATGAAAGCAGCTGAGAAGGAAGGAAGAATATGGATGCCATTGTAGGTACACAGATATATTCAAACAATACAGAGATGAGAGAAAGTAATGAGAGAATAAGCACTGGGAGGTCAAGTGACTTGTTCAGGGTCATGCAGTGAGCTAGTAGCAATTGTAGGAATCACACCTGGATCTTCAGATTCACAGCTATACGAACCACTAGGCAAAACTGCTATGTAACCCCTTCCCAACTTATAGGAACATTTGTGGCTCTCTTTTCATTGACTTCTATTTAATTCAGGTGTATCTCATTTTATTTCATGATTTAATGTTACTGTCTTCTCACTATACTAGCCACACCACACAGTGCTTAACAGCATTGGTCAATGATTTACTAGTCAGATCATGGAGGCCTTTACAATTTTAAATGTGCCAAACTCAGTGATAAAATGTAAAACTCCTAAGTCACTGTAGCTAAGCGTTTTCTTTGTGCCACTTTGAATAGATATATAGTAGAATAGATATATAAAATACAGTAGTGGACTATTTGAACTTCTGTGAGATAAATCAGTTTTATTTGCAGAGAGGTAGTGTTGACATTATCATACACAAGATCCACATACTCATTGCAGATCAATTTTTGTTTCATAAATATTCCATAAATTCCACTGATGTGTGCCATTGGGCCATCTATCTTTATGTGCACATTTGTGTCTTCTGAAATGAAATTCCTTAGAGCAAGGTTGATGTAGTGTTGAAAATCGCCTGGCTGTCACATTGAAAAAGTGCAGTGGGATACAATCGGTTGCTAACAAATTGAACCTGTTATAAACTCTTGACAGAGAGTTTATGGCAGGATTGTAGCTAATTATGTTTTGATTTCAACTGTAGCTCAAGAAGAAAACCCTGGAAGTGACTGTCTGGGACTATGACAGATTCTCCTCAAATGATTTCCTTGGTGAGGTTAGTGTTTTATTTCATTTCCCTCACTTCATGAAGTCCACTATTTATTAAATAAATCCACAACCTTCAAGTTTCTTAAGGTTTGCAAAGGGCTTTGGTATAAGGTAAACCATTAATTTGCATGTTTCTCTAGATAAACTCCTGTAATGTGTTCAGTTCATTAATGTATTTAAACAAATATACAGACAGACAGACAGATAGATAGATAGATAGATAGATAGATAGATAGATAGATAGATAGATAGATAGATAGATAGACAGACAGACAGATTAAAAATAGATAGCGTATGGGCCAGCGGATATGGCTGAAGTGGCAGATCATGGCACAGTGAGGCAAGGTTTAAATGAAAAAAAGAACCTTTGGTTTCCTTTTGTTCTAATTATCTGTTCCATACGCCCATAACACAATCTGCTGGTCGAACCCCACTTGCAAAAACATACTATGGACCTTAACTGTAAATAGACAGAGAGACAGGCAGACAGACAGAAGACAGACACAATGGAATTCTCTTATAATAAACTTTGATGTGGCAAAACTGTATCTGTAATGAGATTCTTCTTATAGTAAATAGTGCCATTTGAGAACACATGCTAATATAAATGGAACCATTTTAAGCATAAGCTAATATGTTGGACTAAACAGAATTGGGTAGAATTTTCAAAAAGCATCTGCCTGTCCATATCGCCAATACTAAATACCTATCTAAACTGCTATAATGGTCTGATTTTTACTGCAAATTGCCTCAAGAGGAAGGTCAGTTTGAAAAGGTGGCCAATTTAGAAAACAAGTGACTGGATGCAGGCACATCATGCAGCTCTGTCTATGTCTGGCCCTTTTGAAAGTTTTAGCCCTACTGTCTGTGTGTGCTGCATCATGTATCCTTTTGTATGCATGACTTCAGGAGACCTCATTGTAATAGTGGAATGTGTAGGTTAAAAATGTTATTCTGCCAGCAAAATATAGACAAATTTTGGATTTCACATTCATGCAATTTTCCTGAAATATTGCAGGCACCTAACAGAAAATTCCATCCACTTTTTGAAGAATGCCCTTTTCCCAATGTGTGCATTTTCAAAATGTAACTTTATTAAAATCTACAACTTCAACACTAGCATTGATTCTGCATGTCAGTTCTGTGAATCAAGCTAGTTTTACCAAGTTCAAATAGAGCCCCCAAAAAAAATTGCAATTTCAATGCTTTTGAAATTGCACATTGTTTCTGAAAAGTATGACATCTTTCAGGGAGTACAGTGACTTTTCATGCTAACTGCAGTACTGGCCACTGCTGTTGTTTTGAATTATTAAACAGCATGTATTTTATGTAGCCACACAACACATGACACACAGTTTTCTGGAGTGCCTGCACTGGTACTGGCTAAGCATATATATATATTTTTAATGAACTACTGTTGTACTACTTGAAACAACTGTAAATTTCCTCACTGCCATGTGTACCACACAAGATTCAGAATGCATTTATGGACTATACACCTTTTATGGGATTGGCCGATTGAAACTTTACTGCTGATTTAAAGAATATGTTTTTCTTTAAAATTCTTGTGCAAAATGTCTAACTGCAGTGCTGATAACTGTGAATTATAGCAACACATATCATGATGCAAGACAGCCATGGATTGGACAGCTTGTTTGGTGCAGACTCATCCCCCAACATTTTTACACTTTAACTATTACAGTATTGCTCATTGAAAATGCAATTTCCTGTATTGTCCTGCCACTAAATGGTTTCTTGCAGTTTTGACAATTGTGAATTACAGCACACTGAATGCATAACTTGCTGCAACACACGATGCAGAATGTCCCTATAGAAGGGTCATCTTCTGTGGTTTGGCTTATCGGCACCAGAACATTTCACTTTGAAATTACTATTACTAATTGAAATCACAATTTTGTCTTTTAAATTTCTGCTGTTAAATGGCTTATTGCAATTTCTGTGATTGTGAATTACAGCACTGCACATGAACCTAACTGCCACATGCAAAACAGTACATCAGTAGAGATGGGTGTTTTTTCTTGTACTGTCTGATCTCAAAAATATTTTGAATTTAATCGACCACTGTTAATTGAAACCAAAAACATCCCTTTTAAATTCTTGCTTTTTCTGTCTTTTTTGCCATTGGAAATATGTAATTTTGTAGGTACTGATTGATTTGTCTAATACCTCTAACACTGACAATACCATGAAGTGGTATCCTCTGAGGGAGCAGACTGACAACATTGACCATGGAAGGTCACATTCTGGACAGAGCAACCAGCAGTCACCAAAACATCGGTCATCAAGAGCAGAAGTCATGGAATTTTCCCAGACCCATCAAGGGTAGGCAGAGCATGTCATTTTGGTATTCTATCCATGGCTGCTGCTGTGGACAAAGCTGGGAATATGTTGTAAAGATGATAGACATATGCCCACCTTGGGATGGCAGTTTGCACTCCTTTCAGTATTAAACACATACAAGGCTACAACTTGTTCATTCAATTGTGGAGAAACAACTTACTCACAGACCACATACCAGCACACACAGTACAGTTATACAGTATATCTTAAAGGAGTCAACAACAATCAGGACATTTGTTCCAACATGATATCCCTTTCAAAACTGCACAGTTGCTGTTATATTTCCTCAGAGCCTACACACTATATGTGATTGCACAGTATACTTAAAGTATCCATGCCTGCTTATGAAGCAGAAGGACAGGCATGATAGACTTTAGAATCCTTTACAACTCAAATTACTATATTACTACCATGTTACTGGTTTGCAAACCCAGTCTGCCCAGATGTTCCTGCCTTTTCTTCCTCTGTAGACCCTGTCTGGTCTCCAGAGACCCTCCTGGCTCCCTGTCATCCTATCCCATGCATTCTTGATGCTTCACACTGTTCCAGATGCCACCACTTCCACTGGCATTCTATTCCAGGCATCTACCACCCTTTTAATGAAGAAATATTGCCTCATAATTCTTGAACTCCCACCCAGCTTCATCATATGCCCCTGGTTCTGATGCTCATTCTCATTTGAAAGAGGCTCCTTATCTGCACTCTGTTCACCCTTTAAGGTTATTTATATGTTTTATCATGTCATCTCTCTCTCTCTCTCTCTCTCTCTACTCTCTTGCAGGGTGTACATGTTGAGATCCCTCAGTCTTGCCTCATAGGACTTCTTGTGAAAACCATGCACCATTTAGCTGCTCTCCTCTTGACCACCTCCACTCTATCTGTATCCTTTTTGTGGTGTGGTCTCCAAAACTGGACACAATACTGCAGGTGGGGTTGCACAAGCAAGTGATACAGTGGCAACACCAACCTCCTCCTCCTCCTGCTGGATATACACCTCCCATGCCCCAGCACCCACTTGCCCTATCCACATGTTACACTTCCTTGTCACCTTGAGGTGCTTGGATATAATTACCTCAAAGTCCCCTTCCTGTCTAGTGACTGTCAATACATCCTTACATCCTGTACTCAGTTCCAGGGTTTTTATGCCATAGGGGCATAATTTTGCACTTATGGAACTGAACCCCAACTACCATATTTTGACAACTTCTCAAGTTTCTCAAAATTCAGGTGCATTTATCCACCTTCTCCTGCAGGTCTTCCCTAGTGCAGATTTTGGTGTCATCTACAAAATGCATACCTTCCATTGCAGTTCTTCTGCAACGTCCCTGTGAAGACATTGAAAAGTAGTGGTCCCAGTACCGAGCAATGTGGTACACCCTGGTGACCCTTCCATCCTTGGAATGAATGCTGTTAACAGTGCCCTCTGCCTCCTATCTTTTTACCAGTTTCTAACTCAATTTACCACTTATTATCCCACTCCTAGTCTGGTCAACTTCCTAACCAGCCTTCCGTGCAGCACAATATCAAGGGCCTTGCTAAGGTCCAGAAAGGTCAAATCCACAGTTCTTCCCTGATCTATTCCCTAGACACCAGGTCAAAGAAATGTATCAGATCTATCCTTGCAAGACCTTCCCCTGTGAATCTGTGTTGTCTGTGATCTTGCAACTCATTGAATTCAAGATACTATACTAGTCTTTCTTTCAGTAGTGTTTCCAATAATTTCCCCTGACTGAAGTAAGACTGACCAATCTGTAGTTGCTAGCCTCCTCCCTGCTGTCACTCTACATAGACGGACAATGTTAGCACTTCTCCAGTCTACTGGATCATGTCTGTTCCACTGAGCTCTTGAACAAGGCTGTCATTAGGGCAGCTAGCACCTCCCAGAGTTCTTTCAGCACCATATGGTGAGTCACATCCGGTCCCATAACCTTGTCCACCTTCAGGGCTGCAAGTCCTTTCAGGACTCTTGAAAGTGAAAATGGACTTGTGTCCAACTCCTCCCCACCTCCATTTTGTTTATTCATGGTGATCCACCTCCGACTCCATCCACAATGAAGATTAATCAAGTATCTGTTTAAGATGTCAGCTTTTTAAATGAATTGCGAGGCAATAGTAAGAAGGGAACTTGATGTCATTGTCCACCTGAGGATGAATGGTCTAGCTATGGATGGGACAGGAGCAATGCAGCAGCAGTTTAGAGAACTGAGGAAGGGTCTTAGGCAGGTACTACACACTGAAGCCTTTATGGAAATGCTACCCGTCTACTACAGGGGAAAGGAGAGGAGCTCTGCACTAAGGCCTTCAACTCATATTTTAAAGAATGGTACAGAGAGGAGAATGCGGCTACACTGGAGTCTGGGGTTCCACCTGGAGGATCAGAGCTTATATTGAGAGGATAGCATGCATTCATCCAGGAGGGAACAGCTGTCCTCAGTGGATGGTTTAAATGTTACTCTGATAGACATTTAAACTAGCCGAGTGAGGGCAGAATACAAAACTGAGATAGAGAGTGAGAGTTCCTAAAATTAGAGCATCCCAATGGAATGCAATACAATCAAGGTTGCAGAGGTTCAGCAAAGGAGTAGGGGAGGAAGAGGAGCAGTCAACATAAAAAGATGAGCATGGGAAGTACCTGGAAAAAGGGGACATGGCAAGAACAGGGCTAACAAAATCTATAAAGCCATGTTTGCCAATGCTAGAAGAATGGGAAATAAGTTCAAAGTCCTGGAGGCCATCATGGCAGAGGCAGACCTGAATATTGTGGCAATTACTGAATCATGGTGCGCTGACAACGATATCTGGGAAATGGTCATACCAGGCTACACAATGTTTAGAAGGGATAGGTTAGGAAGGAAAGGAGGTGGAGTGTTGATTTATGTTAAGGAAAACATAAAAGCGATGGAGGTACAGGAAATTCAAGGGGACTGAGGTGTTGTGGGTGGTCCTCAAGTCAGGAAACAGAGCCACTATTTGGATAGGAGTGGTCTACTGGCCTCAGATACAGGGAAATGACTTAGAAAAGAAATGTTAGATGCAATTGGCAAAATGGCTGAAAAGGGAGGTGGTGCTGGAGGGAATTTTAATCTGCCAGATGTAGATTGGAGCCTTCCTGCCAAGGCATCAGCTAGAAGTAGATATCCTGGACTCCTCCATGGGGAATTCCTCAGGCAACTAGTCAGTGAACCCACTTGGGGTTGGGCAATAATGGAACTGGTGCTTACTAACAGGGATAGTGTTGCAGACATCAGAGTGCGATGTCATCTAGGGATCAGTGATCATCACAGTGTGGTACAATATAAGATCAGCAGTGTAATCCAACCACACGTTGAGGGTCCTGTATTTCAGTAGGGCTGACTTTACAAAGATAGAAGAATCCTCTGAAAGGATCTGGCATGGGGATATGTCCTGGGTGGGCTGGAGGGCAAATGGGCCAGACCAAAAGAGGGCATAGTAAAGGCAACAAACTTGTACATCAAGAAAGTAATCAGAAGCAGAAGAAGAGGAGATTGTTATGGTTCTTGAAGCAGGTGGCAGAAAAGGTAAAGGTAGTAAGGGACATTCAGAAGGTAGAAAGAGACTCAGAAAGAGGAGGATAAGGAAGTGTATGTGGGAATGGAGGAGACAGGCAAAGCAGTAAGGAGTGCAAAGGTGCAAACTGAGGAAAGAATAGCCCAGAGCAGTATCAAAAGGAGAAAAGTATTTTTCCAGATATGTTAGCAAGAAAAGTAAGACAAAGGGAGGGACTCTGTGGTTAAAGAGGAGGGGGACTGTGTGGAGGAGGACCAAGAAAAGAAAACATCTTAAACAAATACAGTATTTCTGCTCAGTGTTCACAGTAGAAGGAGGACCATGAAAAGGCACCAAAAGCTTTGAGGGAGGGAAGTGGACACAGTCTACTTTCTGAGAAGAGAGTCAGAAAGCACTCACTAATCTGATGGTGGTCAAAGCCATGGGGTCATATGGGGTGCATCCAACGGTGCTGAAGGAACTCAGGGAGGTACTGGCTGCACCCCTGGCAGACTCGTTTAACAGTTTACTGGGACTAGTGTGGTTCAGGAGAACTGGAGAAGAGCAGATATAGTCCCAGTTCACAAAAGTGGCAGCAATGAAGAGGCTGGCAATGATAGCCTCTCAGCCTGACTTTGGTGGTAGGAAATCAATGGAAACACTTTTCAAGGAATAAATTGTGGAATACCTAGATTTCAACGGACTGCAGGACCCAATGCAGCATGGTTTCACAGAAGAAAGGCCGTGCCAAGCAAATTTGATATATTTTTTGACTGGATAATCAAGGTGTTGGATCAAGGATGGGCAGTGGGCGTGGCCTATCAAAACTTCAGAAAGGCCTTCAACACCATTCCACATAGGAGACTTGTAAATTAGCTGGGTAGCATGGGGATGTGCAATAAGGTAGCAAAAGGGTAAGAAACTGGTTAGGGGACAGGAGGCAGAGGGTGGTGGTAAATGGAATTATGTCCAAGGAGCGAAGGCTGACCAGCAAGGAACCTCAGGGGTCAGTACTGGGCTGGTCCTCCTAATGTCTTCATTAGTGACATAGCGGAAGAGCTGGAAGAAAGGTCTTCCTCTTTGCAGATGACATCAAGATCTGCAAAGAGTGGACATTCTGGGGGGTAAAGGAGGGTAAGCAATTTAAAATGGCTGGAAGAGAGGTCAAACATTTGGCAGCTAAGGTTTAATGTAAAAAGTGCAAAATAATGTATTTGGGACACAGAAATCTGGGGGTGGATTACAAAATGGGGAGACAGATACTAACAATGACCAAGCAGGAAAGACACCTGGGGATAATCATATTGGATTACCTAAAAGTGTCCAGACAAAGTGACAAGGAAATCAGGTGAGCTAGTGCAGTGCTAGGGGTAAAGGTAGGGACGGGTCGCCCCTGAAAAAGGGACCTTCGGGCTCAGTGGGCCTACCTGGTCACCAAAATTTAATAAATAAATAAAATAAATAAGTATATCACCAGTAGAAAGAAGGAAGTGGTGTTGCCCAATATAGGTCATTGGTAAGACCCAACCTGGAATACTGTGACCAGTTTTGGAGACTACATCTCAGGACAGACATATACAGAGTAGAGAAGGTCTGCCAAGATGGTGTAGGGTCTGTATTAAAGACCTACAAGGAAGGCTAAAGGAGCTCAATATGTACTCCATGGATGGGAGGAGGAGGGAATATGATTGAGACCTTTAAATACCTCATAGGGGTGAATAAGGTATAGGTGGGAGGTGTTTTTCAGAGAAAGGATTCTCTAGAACAAGGGGCCATGATATGGTGCTGAAGGGGGTAGGTTCAGGAGATGTGAGGAAATACTTCTTCACAGAAAGGATGGTGCATGCCTGGAACAACCTTCCACTGGAAGCAGTGGGGCAAAAAACAGTGGTGGGATTCAAAAGCAAGTGGGATAGGCACAAGAGAATCATAGCGGAAAGGAAAGGGATGGAATAGATAGTCTCAGAGACCAGGAAGGTCTTCAGCAGAAGCAATCACAATGAAAATGGGCAGACTGGATAGGCCAAGTGGCCTTATCTGCCATTAATTTCTATGTTTCTGTGTTTCCATACTTTTCCTTTTTCACATATGTACCTGGAGAAAGTCTTATTCCTTTAGTGACCACTTAGACTATTCTTTCCTCTGTCTTTGCCTTTCCTCCCCTCACCACCTTGCCTGCCTTCTTCTGTTTTGCTTGATATACCACCCTGTCCTCATCCCTATGTGTTTTCTTGTACCTTTGAATGCCACCCTTTTCATTTATCACCCTTGCCACTTCCTTGGAGAATAAAAACAGTCTCTTTCCCTTCTGTTTTGCTCACTTCCTTCATGCAGAGGTTGGTTGCTTTAATTATGCCCTCCATTTTTACCCGACTGTGCCTCTAGCCCTCCCTGGCAATCCTCACCTTTGAGGCAATTTCTGAGGCAGTCTTCCAATTATTTATTATTCGCCCTTATAAAGTCCATGGCCTTTGTCCTCATGTGGCTTGCCTCTGCACCTGGCCTTATGCTGAACTACACTGTATGGTGATCACTGGTACCTACAGGACAGCCCGCTGTAACGTCTGCAGTGCTGTCAGTGTTTGTAAGCACAGGCCTAGCACTGTCCCATACCTTTCTTTTACTAACTGACTTAGATAAGCCCTTTGTAGGGAGTCAAAGATGGTCCCGCTTCTTGCAAAGCCACATCTAGCAGACTGAAGTCACCAAAAGCAGCTGCTCCCTTACTTGCCATTTTGATGATGGCTTCACCAAGTCAATTATCCATTTCCTCGCTCCTTTCTGGAGGTCTGTACACTACCCCAATATGAATAGTGGTCCCAGAGCCTCTCTCTGGGACATTCTACAGCACTTCCATCCCTTTCTTTTCCTCTTAGTGTTCCTGTACCTCTATGGCCTTGATTCTCTCCTTCACATTTAATGCAACCTCTCCCAGCCTCTTCTCTGCCCTGTCTCAAAAGAACAGAGCAGTCCAGTATGAGCCATGTCCCAAATGTGGTGCTCAGTACACCATGACTCTGTTATGGCCACCAAATCCAGGTAAGCCTCAGTCATTATTGCTTCCAGATCTGGAATTTTGTTTCCAAGGCTCCTTGGCTTAGCATACATGGCTCTCCACCTTTTTCTCCCTTGTCTGTTACCCTGCTTCTCCAACTCTTTTGCCTGTGTTGTTTCCTTAAACTCTTCACGACTCTCTACATCCCTTTTACTTTTACCATTCCTGATCTCCTCCATTCCTCTTTCCTCCCTTACCTGGGTTACAGTCCCTTTTCTCTATGTTGTCGCATTCTCTGTCTTTCTGCACCTCTGCCCTAGAAACTTGCCCCCTCAGCCCTCATTCTGTCACTCTTTAACATCAGGTAGTAGACAGTTGTTGCCTCCTTTGGTTTACTGTCTCCCACTCTGGCTAATTTAAATGCTCATTCAAGTAACCATTAAACCTCCTCCAAGGACTGTGGCCTTCTTTCTAGAAGATGCAGGCCAACTGCCTTACAGAGGGTTATATCCTCACAGGTTGGACACCAGACCCCAGTGTATCCAGATCCTCCTCGGTGCACTGTGCTTTCAACCAGTCATTCAATGCATTGGTGTGGAGTGTCCTTGTCTCTCTCAACCATATACAGGTACCACCTCAGAAAAACCCACTGTTCATTTTACCTGCTAGAGTCTCATCCCCAGCTCCCTAACATTTCCTGAACAACTATTATCTTCTTACATGCCAGGTCATTTGTCCTAAGATGTACAGTGATATTTGGCACCCTCAAACTCTTGCTTCCTTAATAATCCTCTATATAATTTCCATCCCTCCAACCTAAACCACCACTCAGACATGCCACCTCCCTATTGCCACCAGCTCAAAAGTCTATTCACATCACAGTAGAGTCCCCACCAGCAGCTGCTTCACCTTGGGCTGGAGTCATCTCCCTTCCACTGTTCCTTTAAGGGACTCCACTTCTGAGTTCCCCATCCTCCCTTCCTACTTTGATCGTACCTCCTCTTGGTTGCCCTATTCTGTCAGTAAAGTGAAAGTGTTCTGAAATGGTATAGGTGGAGGTGCAATGTTTCCCACACATTCACCCTACTGTAGCCCAACAAGTTCCATCCACTCTGCCTGTGTCTAGGCATCCTCTGGGTGAACAGCAGCAGATTTGATGTCCCCTTGATGGGGCAGAAGTTGTGTGTACTCTTACCAGTTTGGCCTGGAGTCTAACAGTCTGTACCCACAACCAGAGAGGTGAGTACATATGGGAGCATCTCAAACTCAGAAGGTCTCCAAAAGACTGTTGCACCACAGTCATTGATTGCACTGTACCACACCCTTGATCATTACTGTTTTCTGCTTTAGTTTTTTTACTTACCTTATATAGGAATTACCTTGTTTTTCCCTGTACTACCCTTTTACCTGGGAAGCTTTGGTCCCTATCCAAACAGGTTGTTAACCACATTCTTTATTCATTTATTTATTTATTTAGTTAGTTATTTCTTTATTAAAATTTTGGAGAATACCTTTGAGCAGAAGTGCTCTTTTACAAAGGTTCCACATCAACAACAGAGATTACAAAGCAACATAACAAATAAGTGAGTTCCAATGGAATTAAGTCAAATAAACACAAACACAGTCAAATGAGTACAAATAAACAGGCTGAAATCAAATGCATACAATTTTACAATAAAGCAGGGTGACTGAATCAGTATAAAACAAACATAGCAATGGTACATGGCCTCAGAGCCAGAGTCTGACACAGTTGAAAGAGTATACGGGAGGGATTCCATTAGGATGAGTAGCAGTTACTGTACATTTGCATTGAACCGTTAGGGTTGCCAGTAGTGCTCTTTTAAACTGGTCAAGCTTAGGTAGATTGAGCAAGATGTCAGGCAGCTCTTTTAAAAGCCAGTGGCCTAACTGTGAATGAATGCTTACCCAGTTGGGTACAGTGGAAAGGCAGTTCAGGGGCATTCTGAGCCATGCACCTGGTGTTATAGAGATTGGTGACAGGGCAGAAGCAATGAGTTATGGCTAGGGAGGGTTAGTGCAGTAGCACCTTCCTGGCTAAGAGACATGTCTGGAACTTAATGGAACTTAATGCTTCTAGGTAGGGGTAACAAACCTGTTTGGGTGTAGAAGGTGCAGCTCTGATGCACTTGTCACCCAAGCTCAAAGCAACAAGCCTTATTACAGATCATATTTATTCTGATGAGAACTGAGTCACAGCCAGTTGCATAGACAGGTAGTCCATAGTCAAATAGTGGCAGTACAGAGCTTGCCACTATGGGGCATCTAGCATCAGCAGCAAGGTTGACCGGTAACAGCACAAGGCTCCCAATCTTCTGTTTACCATTGACACAAGGTGGTCAACATGGGAGCAAAATGTAAGGTATCATCAGGATTACCCCAAGGTATTTAAAGGTTTCCACCTGTTCAAGTATATGTCCCTGGTCACTGTGGATGAAAGCGTTGGAGGTACTTTCTTCTTCATTTGTAGGCTTGTGAAGAACACTGTCTTAGTGGTTTTGGTAATTTAGAAGTCGCTTGTTTTGGGAGAACCATTTTCAAGGGCCTCAAAATTACCCAGGATGATGGAGGAAAGGCTGCCAAAGTTAGGGTTCTTAGAATGAGTAACAGTATCATCTGCATAGAAGTACATTGCAGACTGACTGGCATCAAGCAGGTGGTTTATGAATAAGCCACATAGTAGGGGCCTAAATGGAGCCCTGAAGAACACCAATTGATGCATTCCTAACATTTGAAAAAAGCCATCTATCTTAACATACTGAGGCCCAGATATTCAAAGCTTTGCATGGTCCACAAACCATTTGCGCTGATTGAGCGCCGGATTAGCGGGTCTGCTATATTCAAAAGGCCAAATAGCACGTGCAAATCACATTAGCGCTGGGCAAACCATAATTATATACAAGAGGCACACTGAACATGAATACAGGTGCTATGGAATATTCAACGGCTAGCGCTGCGCCTAAGGTGTTTAGCGTGACTTAGCATGACCGTAGTGCGGTGCAAAATTACGGCCCAGGAAAAGCTGATCTTAACCTGGGCAAACAGCTTTGCATGACACTGGTGCTTTGGCGGTGTTTGCATGGGATTTGTGCGGCTTGCATGACTCTAACATATAAGTATGACACTTAGAAAATGCCGGACATGGAGGACACATGCTGCTCACTGATGGTACCACCATGATGCCAACAGCTACCACCAGTCCCAGCCATGCCAGGCAGTAAGGGGTGATCTGGCTCACAAGGGACATTATGGTAGTGTGGCCATGCAGCACACACCTGCAGAGCATATATCTGTGGTGACCAACAGATGCCAGAACACACATGCAGCACCATGGGGCATGGTGGCCATTGAAGGGAGGGTGTCACGGGTGGCCAGCCCTCACCACAGTCCAGGTGTGACCACAAGGCTGGGACACATCATGCAGTGCACATGGGCCAGTAGTGGAATACCCACCACCTGTGTGCTTGTTGGATCTTACATGCACCACCCAGCCACATACCATACAACTGTACAGATTCCACAGCACACACAGCCAGCCATGTATATGTCATTGTGAGATCCCATGCCACAGGTGCAGCATCTGTGGATCACACAACAGCGTAACAGTACTGTCCACTGTCAGTAATCACCTGCAAGTTGGGCCTGTCACTGTGTACAGTGCAGTGGTAATCACTGCCCTACATACCATAGGCATTGCCATGTCCCTCACACTACCGGCCCCTTGCTCAGTAGTGTCTGCTGTGCACTGTAGCATGACCTACAGTGTGACGGTTGCATGCAGCACCACCACCACCTGTGCCTATGCTGTGTTGTCCCCTGGGGTATGATATGCTATGCTATACTGTACTGTTTACATGTAGCCTGCAGCTATCATGATGCACTGCCTGACTGACCTACAGGTGGAGCTGTGTGACCCTGCAATAACGCTGGGCAAACGATGCAAATCAGGGCATGATGAGATGCTAATGTGGCTGTTTGCCCAGAGACTATCTAAGTAGGCTCATTTGCATGTTAGTTTTGAATATGGCAAAGTTTAGCGCTGGGCAAATGTGTTTGCACCGGGCAAACAACTTAGCTCCATGCTAATCCCACACAAACACGTTAGCTCCACGCAAATGTTTCAGGAAATATTATACTTTTTGCACAGTGAACTGTCCCATAGGCTGCTCCCTGCAGCTGTACTGGAGTCCCGTATTTGCTGGAACACACGTTGGCTATATAGGTCACCTCTACCTACCTTCAAATCGCTGTGCACTGTGTTGCTGTTGTGGTCTGCACTTCCTGGTTGCTATATTCAGAGCTGTCATATCACAGGGCTACATTTGCCGTGCACTCTCAGCCCAGTTTGCCCAGCCTCATTCCCATGCTGTATTCAGAGGCAGTTTTCCTGGGCTATTCCTTTTGAATATGGCTTGCTTGTGGTCTGGGCTAACTTTGCCTGCCAGGCAGTTCTAATTTAGCCCTGTAGCAAAGTTTTGAATATCTGACCCTGAGCGTGATTAGAGGAGAACTCAGGAACTAGGTGACTGTGTCCTGTGACTAAGTACTGTAGAAACTCCTTTCAAACATTGGTACTTTAAATTAAGTAACTTAGGCACACTTTTAATCAATTTTCACTATGCAAAACAACAACATAAACAAAATAATCCTTCTTAACAATTAAACCTAAATTACTCCCTAAAACTAATATTAGTTTTAAACAGCTAATGATGCCAAAGAAAACTTTAAAAACAAAATAATTAGGTATAATTCTGCCTGCATTCCATAAATATTCTATATATTTCTCCTCCTATCATTTCTTACTGGGAAATTTGCATAATACATGCTCTTTAGGCCTTAGGGTTCCTTTTAGAGTACATCTGCCTCCATAGCTTACTTTTACTTCAGGTCATAATCCTGTATTGTGACATCACAATCTGTTGTCACAGG
This sequence comes from Neoceratodus forsteri, assembly GCA_016271365.2. Lineage (NCBI taxonomy): Eukaryota > Metazoa > Chordata > Ceratodontiformes > Ceratodontidae > Neoceratodus > Neoceratodus forsteri. The sequence goes on from CM028131.1 coordinate 799,713,538, forward strand.
AGTACCTGTGATGTCACAAGGATGCATTATTATTTCAGATAGGAGAAAGCAGCAGGAAAAGATGAACTCTTCAGGACCAAAGATCCTGTTTTCATGCAAATGATCTCACTTATAAATAATGGAAAGGAGACATGCAGAATTAATGTGAAATACAAGCTTGACTGTGTCTAAAGATTATTTATTTATTTACGCTTTGATTACCATGTAGGTGCACTGGCCCAGAAGACCATTTTGAGGCACGATCCGGGTCAAGAGGCACAAGTTACAAGACTACATAATATACAATTTGTTGAATATGCAGTAAATAACAATAATATAATAACATAGTAGGGTAACATAGGTACACCAGTAAATGCAGTGATGATATCAACAGAAAGCAGAAAATAGGCGATGTACCTAAACAACAATATCAGAAAACAGCAAACCCACCTGGCCAATGTCCCTAGGTAGTTTGACTAGCTACCAGGAGCTGTAATGGGAGAGATAGAAAAGCAAGGCAGTGAAAGGATAGAGTAGCCAGGCACAAGGAGATAGCTATTAGTGTGGACAGTTGCAGCTGTGATTGGTTAACAGCAAGGATTTAAGATTTTGTCAAAAGGTAAGATGGGTGTTAGCAGATCTGAGGGCTGCATAAAGTCCATTCCAAAAGGTGAGGGCCATAAATGACAGGGCATTCCCACCCATATTGGTTGAGGTTTGTACACCTCAAGAAGAGGGACAGTGGTGGAGTGGAGGCACCTAGGTGAGGTACAGTATATATAGAGGTTAGAGAAGGAAAACAGTGCTGTTTCTTAAGATGGTGTCCACAAAGCAGCCCAGAGTGAATTCAAAGTGGCCTTGTAGGAAAAGTCAGCCAGAGAGATATAAAGGTTGCAGTGGTGCGTGGAGAAGGAGCAGACAGCGCAAAGCATCAGTGATATTATAGGTAGACCTGTGTCTGGCTGGAGGGTGTCAGAAAGTCAAAAGTAAATGGGGAACAGTAGTCCGGTATTGGTAATAGTTTACCTCAGACTATAGTCAGGTGAGCCTCAGTGGACAGGTAGTGTTTCAGGAGGTAGGCAGCATCGAGTTTCTGGTTGATCCTATGGATAACAAAATTGACATGGTCAGTGAAGGAAGAGTGGGGTCAAGTGTAACTCCCAGGTATTTAAAAAGAAACAATTTCAGAGAACTACCATCAGGGTACAGGATAAGGAGGGGTTGTCAGCCATGGCTTTGGTTAGGACTGGTTTGAGATGCAAATAACATGGCTTTCGTTTTTAGCATTAACCAGCAGGAGGTTGGAAGTGTACCAGCTATGGGTGGCACTGTAGTTCTGGGTTAGGATAGCAGATATACAAGGAAGGATTTGTCACTATGGATGATGACAAGGTTGTCTGCATATAGGAGAGTGTTGTAATTAAGGCAGTCAGATGGAAGTGAATTGATGAAGACAGAGAGAGAGCAGGGGCCAAGTAAGGACCCTTGGGGTATTCACAGTGGTAACTGACTGGGCAGGAGATGAGGCAACACCAATGCAAACTGATTGGGAATGGTAAGAGAGAAGCTCTCAAACCATTTAGTGGTCTCAACAGAACAACCAGTTGTTTGCAGTTTAGTGAGAAGGCGGTCATGGTTGGACCAGATCGAATGCTTTTGATAGGTCTACAAATACAGAGCCAGTGGACCACCATGGTCCATCTTGGTGAGGATGTGATTGGTGAACAGAGCTAAAGTCATAGCAGTACTGTGGTGCTTGCAGAATCCATATTGCTGGGTGCATAGGAGGTTACATTTATGTATTGCTAAAATTTACCTGAAGGTGTCAGTTGCTCTTTAAAGCAGTCAGCCATTACCTTTTACATCTGAAGTACTTTTCTTTTCTCCTTGTTTAATTAGAATATTCTTTACCTGATGTTAGTAGGTGTATTGTGTGCAGCAGCACTCTGCTTGGCAGATGACATATCTAGCTGAAGTCCTCCCCATTACATCATCAGCATTATGACCTCACTGATTGTAACATCACTGCTGCTTGGAAAAGCCACTAAACAGCTGCCAGGTCAGTCACCTGTGATGTTACTGTCAGTAATGTCAAAATGCCAATGATGTAGTGGGGTAGACATAGATATGTTATCTGTCAGGCTAAGAGCTGAGCCACACTTCTAGCACAAATATTAGCACATAGAAGACTTTCTAAAAAGCAAAGGAAAAGAAAAATACCTCAGAAATAAAAACTACAACTTATTACTTCTTAAAATTTGTATTATTTTACTGTATGCCTGCTTTGGATCCACTAGCTCTCTAATTAATTTAACAATTCATCACATCACTGGAGAAACAAGTCACCCTCTGTCTGGTTGATCATACTTCCCCTCAGGCTGCTACCCAGAAGGGAAGCACGTCAGATAATCTGAACTAGGCTTAGGTTTCAGCTGTCCATCCCTTTAACAAATGCCAGTGGACCTGTCTGAACTTAGTGCAGGTCTACCTCCCTTCATAACTTCTAGTATTTGAAAGATTTAAATGCTGCCAGAAGCCAAGGTCCTGCCCCTGACTTTGTTGTCTCTTTTCATTAATGGCCAAAGTGCCAAAGTGTCCTGAAGTGGCCTAGCTGTTCAGCAAGCCCACATCAAAGGAAAAACTCTTTGTTTGTTCATTTTGTCTCCTGATCACATAGGATGGCAGCTAGTCCCTTACCCTAGAATCTTACTTTCTTACCTGTAATGTTTCCTAAATGGACAATCTACCTTTACCTCAGCAAGGGCAGCAATATCCAATTCTGATAAGAAGGGAAATGAAAGGGGAATAGCCATCTATTCTAGTTTTTAAGCACCCTTTTCTCTGCTGATTTCTCAAATCCTTACCAGGTTCCTCGAGTCAGTCCCCTTCCCATCCCCATTTCTCTCTCCAGAAGAGCTCTGGACTCCTTCTTGGGAGGTGAGATGTCCTGTTGCCTAAGTCCAAGCCAAGTTGAGGGAGAGTCAAGTGGAGAAGAAAGGGATGGAAAGGCTGGCCTCCAAATCCTCTTCTTGCTGCAGTCCATTGCTGAATTGACATTCCCATCATGAGCTGGTGCTTGCTCTGGTTTCAAAGCAGTGGACTATGAGCTGTGAAGACCCCTCATGGAGCACCTACTGTGTGAAACAATTTTTCTTGGGCATGCCTAAAATAGGCATTTTTGGCTTGTGCACCTACCTGGTTAACAAACACTAAATAAATAATTTTTGGAAATTTCACATTGCATACAAAAGTATATACAGTATGTAATCGGTTATTAAGGAGCCAAGCATCATATTACAATTCAGATTTCAAAACAACTGCTCTGCTGCTAAACAAAAGGAGAAATATACAATTTAGGATATGTTATGCATCTGTATTGAATTGTTCCTTCCATAAATCTTATGAAAGCTGTTTAAGGATAATGGATATGTGTAACTAGAAACAACAGGTCACATTCACATATACAATGATCTTATATACTGTAGTGTGCATTGAATCATATTTTGTTTTCAGATATGCAGGTGCCTACCATAGAGAAATCTCACAGCAGTCCTGGGAGCTCAAGTCATCTTCTGAGGGACATTTGCGTTCTCATGGACCATCACGCAGTCAAAAGCAAAACCAGTGTTACTCAGACTCACCTTGAAGATGCAGGTGGCAATTGCTAGGCAACCCGTCCAACAACTTCGCCTTCAACCAAGTAAACGACGCAAATAAATTCCTCAGCATGGCAGCTTAATTTTCATCTGTTGCTGTTTTCTGTTTTAATCTGTGTTTCATGTCATCTATCTTTATTTGTTTGTTTCTGTTATTGAATGCACAGCCTGCTCACCATTTGGAGTGTTTTCTTGTATGTCACTAAACTCACCTTTTAGACATTTTGCTTTTTCCTTTAGCTAAATGTAAAGAAACTGGCTGTTTCCACATAACTAAAATGTTCTTATCATACTCTCATTCATGCAGTTCTCACACTAACTGTCAATTCCATCTAACCTGGCTTTTGACATTGTCCAGTAGTATACAAGATATACAGCATATGTGGAATATGGTCTTGTGGGATTTTGTTCAGTGTTTTATGACAGTAACATCCATTCTGAGCGAGATCACATTATAGGTTACTATTAATCTTCTTGAACCTAATTGCTCAACTCCAGTACTCATGTCTCACCTGAAAAAGATCAGCTTTGTTAACCCGTATTTAAAAGGAGCAGCCAGAATGCAGACAACAGACTACAAATGCTGCAATAGTAACATATCTGTTAATAGAGTGGAATTAATATACTGTAACTAGTAACAGATTCTAGACTTTTGAGCTATAAGAAAAAATCTTAACATGTTGATGTTCATATGCAGTGACACCATTAATATAGATTTTCTTGTTCTTAAAGGTGGCTAAGGGTGAAGAAACTGGTGCCAATATAAAAATGAAACTTGATATTCACTAAAAATATTGGCTCTCAGTCCAGACTTGACATCATACTGCAGTTGCGCTCAGGATGGTTTTAGTATACTGTATTTCAAATATTAGACACGGCCTCTCATGTCTTTCCCTCCACAAATAGGCCAAACATTTTCACACCATAACAGCAGGTTATTTCTCAAGACCTGTCATTAATAGTAATGACCCTGATTTTCTTTGCTACCTGGGTGTTGTTATGATAACTGGAGTCTCTTTATAAGTGTCACTATATGGCATGATGTGAAATAAGCAGACTAAAAGAAAAGAGCTTACATGATTAATTAGCATTTAAATGAGTAGCTTTTACATGTAAACAGTAAGCATTGAGTTTTCAAGCACCTTGCTATTGAGAAAGCAGTTTCTTATCAATTTACCTGTTAAAATGAATTTGCCAAGTGTTTTTTTTACAGAGGCCCAGATATTCAAAGAGTTGCTCATGGGCGCAGCAGTGTTGTGCCATGCGCAACCCACTGATGCGCCCCCAGTGTGATATTCAAATGGGAATTGCACCTGGCACAAACTCGATGCACGGAGTCCATCAGTAATGTATGCAGGTGCGGGTGGAGGCATGCCCATGCACACTCTGCACATCGATATTCAGCCTGGGATATTGCTAAGCCATGCATGCACAACCCCTACTTTCGCGCACCAAGTTAATCCCAAAAAAGGGGCAATAGCCGGCCACCCACAGGTGAGCTGCCGTATTGCAGGGGCGCAGCTGCGGCTGCCACCAGTGGATAGCCACCCGAGCTCTGGCTGCACCTCTGTGGTGGTGCCCCCATGCCCAATAGCAGGCATTGCGATGAAAAATAGAATCCATTTTCCTGATGGTCCAGTGGACTGCTGTCAGCCTGATCGCGGGCTTAAGTAAAATAATAATGATTCCTTTTCCCTGCTGTCAGCCCAATTGCGGGCTTAAGTAAAATAATAATGATTCCTTTTTCCTGCTGTCAGCCCGATCGCGGGCTTAAGTAAAATAATAATGATTCCTTTTCCCTGGTGGTCCAGAGGACCGCTGTCAACTCTATCGCGGGGCTTAGAAATATATAAAGATTCCTATATCCCTGGTGGTACAGCGGACCCCTCCCAGCCGCCCTGATCCCCACCACCCCACCCCTGTCAATGGCAGGCGGCATCACCCACCCGCCTGCGCCCAGCCGCCGCCGACTGACACCGTCAGTTGGGCTGCCGCCCATTGACTCAGCGTGAGCCAACGGACATGCAGCCAATAGGCGTGCAGCCCACTGACAGTGTCAGTCGGTGGGTGGCGGGTGACTGGCTGGTGGGTGCTGCCGCCTGCTGCTGACGGGGGACAGTGGGTGGTGGGGATCAGTGGGCAGGTGGGCAGGGGGTCCACTGGACCACCAGGGTTGTAGAATCATTATTATTTTACTTAAGCCTCGCGATCAGGTTGACAGCAGTCCACTGACCACCAGGATATTGATACTTTATTATTTTTCAAATGACCGCGATAGGGCTGTGGGGCACATTGCCGCGCTGCATGGGGCATCAGTCCCTGATGGCTGCTGCCTGGCAGGCGCTAGGTGCTAGTCATCGGGGATCGGCGCACCTGCATGCAAATGGGCCATAATGACATGCAAATGGCCCCATTTGCACCTTGCATACATTATGGCTCCATTTGCATGTGCACTTTGAATATCGGCGGTTGTTGCACCTAAGCGCAATAGGACTTATTAGCGCATCCCCTGCTCCACTTTGGCCACTTCTTTGGGTGCAGTGCTACTGTGCCATGTGCACTGTGGGTCACCAGGTGCGATATTCAGCGATGCTGATCCATGGTGCAGCTCCGTTGAATAGTCGCCCAGTCAACTGCTTCAGCAGCCAAGTTGCACTGCACCCAGGCTTGTGCCACAGCCTGGCCGAGTTTGAATATCTGGCCCAGTGTGTTTTGTCATATTACTCACCCACACAAACCTCCCTCCCTTCGTGGGCTTGTCTTGGTAGGTACATTTTATATAATATCCAGTGTATTATTCTATTTATTAGAGAATATCTATTGAAACTGTATTTACCTTGGTGTTTTGCCTTTGTTCCTCCCGCCCCACCCTTGTCCTTTTGTCGCCTGTATGTCTGGTATTGTTTTACTGACTTTTATAGTTTTGGTTATTCCAGATACGACGCCTTGGCACTTTGGCACTTGCAATTTTTGCACTGTATGATAAGCACTTTTCATAATGTTAGTACGTTAATGATGAGATTTTTAATCAAGATCATTGCAAGCAATGTCAGCTCTCGAGAAGCGCTTCTGTTTTGGAATGAAAATGTCTGTACTGTTTGTGGAGGAGAAGACATTGATTCATGTCTGCTGTCTGGAAAATAATAAAATTGTTCTAACAACTGCAGTGTGATGCCAAGTCTGCACTGAGAGACATTTCATTTTAGTGAATACTAGATTTTTATACACCAATTAAGATTTCTCCTTCAGTAATTTTTAAACTTTAATTAGGCAATGTAAGTCTGAGTTTTGGTATGCCTCTAGTGGCCCACCAAAACAGTTTTCACTGTGTCAAAACACAAATAAACATATGCTCTATCCTTACAGTAGCAGTGACATTAAACTAATTTTAAGAAGAACTATAACTATCTGCTGGCTGCGTTGATGTTTTCATAACATTATGTTTGGGCATGTTAGTTTGTGGCTTTCAATTAGAATAGAGGATTTTAATGATTAAATGTTAACGGCAGCTCCATGATAGCCACATAAAAATTAACCTATATGCTTTAAATTAAATCAGACATGTAATTTGGATTTGTTACCAGTTCCTAAACATTTTGGTGCCATCATTCTCATCACATGGTACGTAATAAAAGAAACCATCAACTGCTCCTCCCTCATTTAATAGATTTTGACATTGGATGTCAGTGTTTTTATAAACTGCATTATGTGTGTGTGTGTGTGTATTATATATATATATATATATATATATATATATATATATATATATATAGTATATCTAGTCATTGTCTGTTACATGACACTTGTCATGATGTCCACAGTGAGCACTAGTTATACTGTTTGGAAACACTTGTTATTTCTAGGCAATTAAGCAATTAGTAAGTGATTTCTCATCTAGTCTCACCAGTTATTCACTGAAGATTCTGACTGACTTGATTAGACAAGAAGATACTTGACACGGGGCACCACTTTTGTTCCCATACTTGTTGCATACAGGATAAGCAGATTGCAAGCAGTGTAGTATATATGATCCATAAATAATGCACAGAGACAAAATAGGGCCTGACCCTCACAAACATGTGCATACAGCTACTTATGTTGCTTTGCACTGAATTGACAGCTTAAAATAAAGGATAACACTTTGTGTTAACTAAACAATCAGCAGAGAAGTAATGACTGTAACACTTGAGACAACAAGGTGGTAGGATGATAATGAAATTATCCCCAAGAATCTTGTCACTAGCCAATAGATGAATGCAATGTCTTATTATTGGGGAGTTCAATATCCTTGTTAGTAGGAAACATGTCACTAAAGTCTATTACAGTGCTGTTTCTGATTCAAAGACATTATATCAGTCTGGATCCCACTGGTTCAGTGACCATTTCCTGTTTTAATTTACTGGTTTACATTTTAGTTATGGACTACAGAAAAGTAAACCAGGCTAAACTATTAGTTAACAGTTTTTTGGACTACAGAACAATAAAGTAGCCCAAACTATTAGTTACTTGTTTTTTTTTGGGGTGGTGTTATGCCATGCATCGCTATGTCCCTGCATCTTATTGGCTGAAAAGAAAAAGGGTAGTAGAACCTGTTGAGGAAAAGCCTATTTCTTACTCTTTAAGTGTCTTGAAAAGGAAACAGCCAGTTTTAAACCCCTTTAACGCTGTGCATGTGGTGTCTGTTTGGTGTTTCAAACACTGCATATTTAAATACAGAAAAACACCTCTGTTTGCATGAATAACACTTAAGCTGGTTCCATCTGAGGATACATACTCTGGGTTTCCATTTCACCCACACTGCCCACAGCAGCACATAAAAGCGGTCAGGCTAATCTTGCCAGGAAGCAGCACAGACACTAGCATAGCAGGCATCTTCCCAATTCAAAGAGCTCAGTCTGACAATCTGCCTTCACCAGCCAATGAGAACAAAGACCAAAGCCAGCCTCGCCCTCAGGAAGGTGATGTCGGAAGGACCAGTCAAGCCAGAAGGAGGTGAGGAGACAGACTTTGACAGAGAACTCCTGGCATGCCTTTTAAAAATAATGAAGGTTTAAAAGAGCTGTGTGTTCCAAGACATGCTGTTACTTTGAATATGGATGTATATTTTTGTTCCTTAAAAGTAATGGATATTTTTAAAGCACACTAATGCTTGTTAAGTTCAGTAGTCACCAAGTCTTGCAAAGACAAAATTGCACTATAACAGTAAGTGCTCCTGAATTCCATTAGAATGTAATGGAGTTTGATTTATACATAGAAAATGTTCCTGCATTTGGAAGCAGTTGGCATAGCATGTCTCAGAATTAAATATATGCATGTAACATGGAACATGTAAGTGCTGTACAACTCACTGTTGCAGAGTTGATCCATATATGATTTCATTCCATTGTATTCCGACTTGTCTTAGCTCATGCCTTATATTGCTCCATCACATGTTTTACTGAGATTGGAAAGGTGATGTCAAATTTTACAATGTTAACAAAGGACTAAAACTGAATGCAGTTCAAAACAAAAGCTGTGGCAGGGACATTCTATGCCATTATTTTCAAATTCAATGGGCTTGAGTGGCTGCTTAGAGCATTGTTTAATTGAAATGATATATTCAGTAGGGGTGCTAATAGTAGAAAGCAAAACCTGAGCATCACACTATCCCTGTTCTAAAACTGACATAGATCTGTTGGCAAGGTTTCTTTAAGAAAAGTGATTGTTTTGCTTGTGTTATGTAAGGGGTCAACAATAAGGAAAAGGGATGTCCTGCAACCATATGCCTTGTATATTGTTGATTGACAATACTACACACCATAACACTAATGGTCAAACTGTACCACAGGTCTTTAGATGTAAATATCTACAGTACATAGTGATGAATGAAACTGTGAAAATGAATTTCATGTACGTTTTGTGAAAATGTGCTATTTTTGCAATCTTTGGCACAATTTTGTGAATTTTGTGAATTGTGTAGTATTTTAAAAGCACAATTTTCACATAGCATTCTGTTTCTGACATGAAATGATGTGCATTGTTGTTCAGTTAGCTTAAACTGAATGGTGCTATGGTATCATGACTCCATAGATGTTTACTTGTTAAACAGTGTAGGTGCCATTTGTGATCACCATACATATTTTTGAACAAATTGCATGTAATTGCATACTTTTCAGGGAACATTTCTAGAAATGCCCACTTTTAAAATGTGCAGTGGTCCTATACAAAACTAGCACATCCTCACTGAATAGTGCATTTTGAGGGAGGCAGGTGTTCCTCATGAATCCCTGGTATTTCATTGATCATGCTCCAGTGTTGGTCATCCATCCCTAAGCATGAGAGAGGGAGGGAGGGGGGGAGAGAGAGAGAGAGAGAGAGAGAGAGGGAGAGAGAGGGAGGGAGGAGGAGAGAGAGAGAGAGAGAGAGGCTGTCTAAGTAGCCAGACCCATAGAGTTGCAATCTTGTGTAATACTCTATCAGAGAAAGCCAAAGATATATGTTTTCCTTTTGGAATCTACATGGAAAGAGTTAGAAGTTATTTATTTATTTTGTTTTGTCAGTGACTGTAGTTTATAGTGTTTACTTGGGTAGGCAGAATTTTCATATTTCAAAGTACTCGAAGAAGGAATCGTTTTCTCAGTTGTGACTTTGTACGAATATTTTATTGATAAGGGATTCCTTCATCTTGAGCAGCAGTGCTGTATGCTTGCAGAGCTGTAATTACAATACTGCAGCACTGAAATGTGTCATGCATTGGTAGCGCCAGCCTTAGCAGTCCTGTAAAATTGTGTTACCTTTTGTGTCTTAATAGAAAATGTCATATGTTTTTGGTGATGTGATTAGCCAGTAGAAATATAAACACAGCACTTAGGTAACTTCTGTAAAATTGTTTCAGTGCTTTGATTTTAAAGGAAAATGGTGACCTTATTTTTGTACTTGATCAGGCAGTAGAAATACAATACTCATACAGCTAAATGGAGGCCCTACATCCTGTGCGGTCATGTGGTACACCTGCAGTGCTGTGAATGCAGTCTGTTAGCACTGAAATTCATTATATATTGGTTGTGTTGTCCTTAAGAGGCCTGTACAATTGTGTCATGGGTTTGATTTTAATGGACAATGGGGGCATTTTCTTTTTACTTGATTAGCCAATGGAAAAAGAATGCTCATACTACTAAAGGAAATGCAGCTTCCGTGTGGCTGTACAGTATGCCTGAAGTGCTGTGAATACAAACATGACCCAGAGAAAGCTGATATCCTCAACAAATACTTCTGCTCTGTGTTTACCAAAGAGGACCCAGGATGGCCCAGCCTTGAAAAAAAAACAACACCCCAGAACCAGGGGTAGACATGAGTCCCTTTCAGAAGCCAGAGTATGGGAGGTACTAAATAAACAAAAAGCAGACAAAGCCATGGGACCAGACAAAATGCACTCCAGAATCCTTCAGGATCTGAAAGTAGAATTAGCAGCCCCTCTGGCACTTCTATTCACAAAATCCTCAAAGAGTGTTGTGGTACCTGAAGACTGGAAAAAGGCAATAGTGGTTTCACATCACAAATCAGGCAGTTGCAAAGAGGCTAGTAATTACAGACTGATGAGCCTCACATCTATATTAAGGAACTAATGGAGACACTACTCAAACAGAGGATCATAGCATTCCTCAAAACTAGCAGCCAACAAGACCCTAAACAGCAAGGTTTCACAGCAGCTAGCTCATGCCAGACAAATCTGCTTGAGTTTTTGACTACTCTACAAAAATAGTGGACAATGGTGGGGCAGTAGATGTGGTCTACCTAGACTTTAGTAAGGCCTTTGACTTGGTTCCACACAGAAGGCTGGTAAAGAAGCTTGACCATGCAGAGGTTGGTTCAAAAGTAGTCAGGTGGGTACAAAACTGGTTACAAGGCAGAACCCAGAGGGTACAGGTTAATTGAATTAACAAAGTACAAGAGGGTAGTATCTTTCAGAAGAAGAGATGTGCAAGGAAAAGGGGCACAATTGAAGATAGAGGGGATGGCTCAGAGGTAATGTTAGAAAGTATTTTTCATAGAGAGAGTTGTGATGCATGGAACAGCCTTCCTGAGGAGGTTGTGCAGTCAGGAACAGAGGGAGAATTCAAGCGACGTGGGACAGGCATAAGGCAATTCTAGTGGGGGTAGGAGGAAGTAAGCTGTTGATTAACTAGAATCTGCAGCTTATCCTTCAGGTAGGGAAATGGGCAGACTAGGTGGGCCAAGTGGTCCTTATGTGCCATCAAATTTTATGGTTCTATATTTCTATGTTTCTAATGGAGCACAACCTATGGAAGGCAGGGTGACTCAGTGGGGTACCCCAGGGCTCAGTGCTGGGGCCTCTGTTCTTCAATGTTTTATAGCAGACATTGCTGATGGACTGGAAGGGAAGGGAAGGTGTGTGTGTTCATAGATGATATCAATATATGTAACAGGGTGGACAGCTCAGAAGGAGTGAGCAAGATGGAAGCTGACCTCAAGAATCTAGAAGAATGGTCTGGAGTGTGGCAGCTGAGATTTAATGCCAAAAATGCAAGGTCATGCACATAGGAAAGAAAAATCCAAGAAAGGAGTATTACATATGAACATTGAAGAAGCTAGTAGAAGAAGACCATTTGGTCTATCAAGTCTGCTCTTATTGTAGGGTCCACAGTTTGAGCTAAATTCCCTGCCTTCCTTCCCATTCCTCTCATCCTCTCTACCCATGATTCTTACCTTCCCCATGCCTATCACAGCCTCTCTTAAAGCTGCCCACTGTCTTCAATGAGATGACCTCTTCTGGCAGCACATTCCAAGTGTCCACCACCCTCTCTGTAAAGAAGTGCTTACTGACCTCCCTCCTAAACCTCCCACCTTCCAGCTTAAGACTGTGCCCCTTGTGATATGGTTGCCACCAGCTTAAAAAGACTCCCTTTATCAACCTTATGTATCCCTTCATGTACTTGAATGTCCCAGTCATGTCCCCTTTCTCTCCTAGGAGGTAAAAGACTGGCAGCCTCAAACAAAGGAACGAGATCTGGGAATCATAATCTCAGGCAACTTGAAGGTTAGTAAGCAGTGTGAGAAGGCAACATTGAAGGCCAACAGAATGCAGGCTGCATTGGGAGGGAATCACGAGCAGGAGGAGAGAGGTGGGACTACCACTGTATAGATAGCTGGTCAGGCCTCACCTGGAAAACAGAGTCAAATTCTTGAGGAGTCACTTCAGAAAGGACATTGACTGGGTGGAAACAGTACAGAGAAAGGTGACAAAATGATTCTGGGTCAGCAGTACATATCCTATGAGAAAAGACTTGGGAACTGAATATGTACTCCTGGAGTAGGGAAGAGAGACATAGGGGACATGACTGAAACATTCAAGCACATAAAAGATATTAACAAGGTACAGGCACAGGAACATTTTCACTTCAAGAAGGGCTCCAAGACCAGGGGACATGACCATGGGCTGCAAGGACAGAAGATCTCTGCCAACACCAGGAAGTTTTCTTCACAGAAAGAGTGGTGGACACCTGCAACAGCTTGCCCTAAGAGGTTGTGGGGGTCAACACTGTGGGGGATCAGAAATGCATGGGATAGACACAAGGGAGCCCTGACCACAAAGGACAACTAGCGTGTCAAAATAGGTCTAAAACAAATGGGTACACTAGATGGACCTAGCGGTCTCCTTCTGCTGTCAACTTCTATGTTTCTATGTTTCTAATGCAGTTTGTCAGCATGGACATTAACAGTGAATCGGATGTGCTGTCCTTAACAGTCTTGCAAAATTATGTCACTGTTTTGCTTTTAAAAGAAAATTATGACTTTTGTACTTTATCAGCCAGTAGAAATGAAATCTCATACTCATACTGTAAAGCGCTATGCAAGATAACATTATGTCCACCAGAAGCATTGCTAGAATGCATGGAAAACAAAGTGCTCATGGTCTTGGCCATGGCTGGAGTAAATCCAACAATGCAGACAATGTATGTCAGCTGTCATTTCTGGTTATTACCAAGAAGAGTACTTTCTTAGAAAATGAAACTACAGCAGTTATAACTACGCCATCTAGTCATGCTAATTTAGCAGATGATAAATTACTTGTTGGTAAGAAAGGGTCTCAAGCTAAACATATATATGCTGAAAGCATTGCTACATTACTCATAGACCCTGGAGTCAGTTGAAAACCAATAAAGACTGACTTATACTTGGAACTATACTTGAATTTAAGTCAGGCAGAAGACGTCTTTGCCTATTTTGTCTGACTCCTAATCGAGGGTTTATATCCCTGTTCTTAATAGATATTGATCAAGTTTTCTTTTAAAAGTACCTATAGCATCAGAATCAATGACTTCAGAAGGAAGTTTTTTCTGAATGCCACAATTCTATGACTGAAGAAATGTCCACTCCTTTTACAGCTGAATCTGGTTTCAAGATCAGTTGGCATTCATCTGTATCCCTTCCCCGGGTCGTGCCTGAAAATAGGCAGGATTTGTCTAGTGCACTTACCCAGTCAACAAAAACTAAATAATTATTGTATGAATAAGTCACCTTAATTTGTTTACTGTAACTCCTAAGATTGAAGATTGAAGATTGACTTACCACACATTATGACTGATTTTTTCAACTTGTTTGAAATTTCTGACTTCAACTAACTGAACAAAATCCAACCAATATTTTCAACTTTCACCATCGCTGAATTTTATTATGTAGTACTTTGTCATACTTTTTAACTTAGAATCTTTTTTATTAAAATTTCAACTATAAAAGTTAATAAAATGTATGAAAAGTTCCACCCCATTTGAAATCAATGGGGTGCGTGCACACACAGCCTTCTCCTTCTGACATCACAAAACAGGGCTGCATGTGCCTACTTGAGGCGTGTTGTTGGGCTAAGATCAGGAAGCAGCTCCATTTTTAGCATTTGGGATTTAGCAGCATGATAACTTCATAACTGGGCAGAAACAAAAGGAATTATTTATGCCCCTCAACTCTGAGGCAGGTCAGGTATTGCATATGTTGGAGGGAGCAGCAACTAGTCAGCAGCAGGAAGCTGGCTGCTCTTTAAATGCAAATTCAAAGTGCAGTGAAACAAATCTACACACAGTAAGGACCCACTAAAGCACAATAACCAGTCAAGCAACAACAAAATATACTAAGTCCCTGAAAGTAACAAGTTGAAGCAGGACAGTAGAACAGCATACGGTATAGAAAAATAAGCAGCAGTAATACTAGTTACTTAGATAAAGAACTGTGAGTCTGAAATATAGTATAGGTAGGGCCTCTTAAACACCCCACAGAAGCTAGAAGGTTCTCTTTGCAAACAGAGCTAACCATCCATATATGCAAGTTTACTAGTAGTCGTAGAATCTGTGATACTAAAACAGTTTAAGGGAGGACCCCTAGAAATGCCTCCTGTATGGCGTACCAGCACTGGCATGTATCCATAGTTTAAATTTAAAGCTAAAAGTCATGCATATTAAAAAAAAACATTTTCCTACACAGTTTCTGAACTTGTTTTGGCTTTCAGCATATACAGTATACTAATGTTTTTTATTAATTTTATTCATCGTGCCATGAGGACTTTAATATTTAGTCTCTCCAGTTCCTACAGTGACAAACATGAAACATTTTGTCCATTGGACCTGACTGACCATGCTCCATTCTCTGGCCTCCTATGGGTCTGGGAACTCACCAATTGACCACCTGTGCCTGGCCTGCTCTGTGACCTCATGGGGAGTCTGACTTACTCACAATGCCACCACAGTCAGAGAGAGCTCAGCTGGGCCACCAGCAATAGATCGATGATGATCGATCGCCTTGGCTTTTCAAGCTCAGTCCCCGGGCCCCACAGCCCCAAGCCTCAACCAGCCAGACAAGCCATCCCAGCATGCAACAGACACACAGGCAGACAGAGTAATCTGTGAGAGACCATCTTCCTCTTTCCTACTGCCCAGCCCTGGCAGGTCTTACATGCACATCCCATACAATATCTTGCTCACTGTAGCAGCCTGTTGCCAGTTCAGTCAAGTGTTGGGTGATGATTCAGTTGGCATCGTCAGGTGGCTCCATGTCTCAGGCTGCCACTGCTGCTCTACTCAGTGGTGGCGCTAGTGTTTTTGAGCTGTGTGCCGCCTCCTCCAAACCACACAGGTGGTCCCAACCAAGACCCATGTCCCAACTCCAGTACTCCACGAGTGGAACTAGTGCAACTACCACTCCTCCTCCTCACCGACTCAAGACCTGACCAGGACTGAGCAAGAGTCACCAATGGGCCTGACCAATGGGGTCACAGGCTAATCACGACCATGACCAGACCACTGACTTGCTGCCTTCACATGATTGCTGCCTGACTTTGCTGGAGGACTGACTGGGACCTGCACAGCCATACACTAGTCTCTCTCTGGGCACCAGGCACATCAGGACAGTGGACACAGTTAACTTAGTTTTAAATTAAAGGCCAAACCACCAAACATTACCCCTGCAGGGAAATGCTGCTTGCTCCATTGCCCACACACAAACACAGATGCCTCCTCTCCTGATAGTCTCCTCTCCTACCTAGGCACACTCTCCCTGCCACCTCGTACAGCCAGTCACAGACACTCTCAAGTTCGTGGCTCCTCCTCCTTCTATCTCTTCTAATTGGTGCATGCTTCATGTCCAGGAGCTGGGAGTGCATTTTATTGGCTGTAAGACTCGGTGCCGGCGGTTGAGGACCATTAGATATTCAAGCCCCTGCGACCCTCCTTTCCCCTCAGGAAAGAAAAAGAGAAAACACACTGCAGTGCACCACAAAGACAAACCTGGATGGGTCATGAATCGTCAACTGCAGTGGATTTCAGCTCCACTATTTTATGACTGCAGTCCAATGCAATTGTAACTGATTGCAGCTGCATTGAATTGCAACTGACTATTTCAACTGCTGACGACTGCTCCGGGTATAATTACTCACAAGCAGTGCAGTATTAGATGAAGATGAAGAGGGGGATGGGGACAGCCAGGTTCTGAATGAAATCAATGAACTTGGTGAAAACAAGAAACTTATGGCTTTACTATTGAACAGTACACATTCGGTGGTACTTGAAATGGACACAATGTTCCTAAATCATTACCAATGCCAATAGATTCCATAGCTGGGCAGTCACATATTTATATATGCTAATAATGAGGTTGCCAATTTGAATTTCATTGTTTCTGTTACTAATATTTATAAAGGTTATAATAGTGATAGCTACTCAGCTGAAGTTAATATGAAGCAGGTACAGTAGGATGAGTTTCAACAGGAGGGCATATTACATGACGCTGTTGTTGAAGCATCCTCACCAATAGATGATGAATATAGGGATGTAATGTAGATCCACAACCTCATAATTTCCAGTCATAGAAGACAGTTTACTCTGAGGCTGCTAATTATGATGTTGAAATCAGTGAAATGGAATATTCAGCATTGACACCTGTAAAAAGAAATCTGGTTTAAGTAATGGCCAGTGAAATATTAGTGCTAGTGATAATGTTGAATCCTCTTACTCATCCTTCTGTACTTGTGCAATCATCAGGGAGCAACAAACAGCCGATCACATTGCAAAAAAAAAAAGACAAGTAATCAGCAGTTGATTGTGTATAGACCGTCCAAACTCATGATGGTTTCTGTGGATATTGTTTCCAGTAATGAAGATACCAATGTTTCTAGTGTTACAGATTTCCCTAGGTGATTTGTGTCTCCCTTAAGTAAATAGATGAGAAAAATGTATACTTTGCAGGATTATTTTATTCTCAGTAATACTGATCACTCATTTGCAGTGTGCCAGATGTAAAAAAAGAAAAGGGTAAGCTGAGGTAAAGAAGTTAAATACCTGGAAACAGGTGGTAGGCTTAAATAAAGAATCATCACAGTGTACAGTATAACTACCAAGTGGTTGCTAAATCTACTAGCACTGCTCATAGCTCTGGTGGTAATCTGTGCAGAAAAAACATTGGCATCATTTTTTCTTGTAAAAAGGACCATAATGATGCATATGAAGTCAAGTGTGAAAGTGAAACAGTTTCAAGTTCAAGTTTATTTGCAGGAAAACTACATTGAGCAAGCTCATTCACAAGGAGGTCCTGAGGCAACTACACAGATAAAGGACATTACATAGCAATACAACCCTTGATAGGGAACACTGATTACGAATATTCAAAGTGCACACATAGTTCAAGTAAGATTTTACATAATAGGATATAACATCAGGAAACAACGTACAATTAAGGAACATTTGGTTCATGGTGTGCAATCAGTACATAGTAGTATGAAAGCAATACAAAGTGGGGTATATAGACTTCACTCTGGTATTTGCAGTAAGTACTCTTAGTGTATTGAGTAATGACAGGAAAGATAGGATAAATAAGGTTGGCAGGGTTGAGGCAGAGGGAATGGTAGACAAAAGTGCAGGGACTAATATATAAGTAGAAAGCCAAAAGTAGGAAAGGGTAGAGGAGCAGTTGTGGAATTCTTGTAATTTTAAGCGTGTGGTGCAAATTGAAAGCTACGAGATTACAGTTAAGACTAGGTCTAGTGCTAATGTGGACAATAGTATGAGACACCCATAAGGGTGGGGAGTAGCTTAATCATAAGTGTATAAGGCACACATAAGGGTGGGAGGGGTTTAATGCCAGTTGCAAATATCTTTTATTTTAGATGCACTTAGCACTTTATAGAAGTTAACTGAGACAATGCTAGTTAATTTCAGCATGGATTGGAGTTGGTTCCATATAGTAGGAAGCACATGGTGATAGCTTATTTGTGAAAGGAAGTACATGTCATAGGTATGTCCAGCAGAATGAAGTCAGATTTCTGAGAAAGTAAGCACTGTGTGAAATGCAGATAAGAGAAGATAGGTAACTCAGTAGTTTATGCAGAAGCAACTTAAGGGTCCAGAGACCGGCATGGAGTAGGCTCTGGTGGTGAGAGATGCCCAGCCAACAGCTGCGTACAGATCACAATAGTGTGAATGGTAAGGGGAGTTGGTAATGAACCGTAACGAGCAGTGGTAGAGGATGTCCAATTTGCTTAGGTTTGCGAGAGTGGTGTAAGAGTAAATTACATCACTGTAGTCAAGTAAGGAAAGGAATGTAGCCTGAATGAGCCAGTTTCAAGTCTTGAGGGAAAAGAGACCTATTTCTGAAAAGAATCCAAGTTTACCTACAGTAAGTGAAAGAAAGAGTACATTTGAAAGTGATAAAATCCCAGCTCTGAATGCAACATCAAAATCGTCACAAGATTCACAAACTGCTATGCCTACTAAACCATTTCTTCTTGTCCTCCTCTTTCTCAATCTATCTATGTCCAAGGGTCAAAAACACAGCAGTCCACCATCCCATAGATGTTTGGCAAACACTCAAGTATGCCAGTAATCATCATGCATCATGCAGATCAATGCCGCTGGCACAGATTATCGCACTTGACTTACTTCCTTTTTCATTTGTGGAGAGGAGAGTTTCCACAGTTTGCTAATATAGCAATACCAAAGTGAAATGGTCGCAGTTCATGTTTCATGTTTCATGTTTCATGTGTCACTGTACCAGAGCTTTTGACCACATGAAATCTGCTATGTTAAAGTCATTGAAAAACTCAGTATTTGGCTACGGTCATTTGGCCACTAGTATGTGGACCAGTGGTACAACAACAGACTATATGTGCATTACAGCACATTGAGATTCAAAGTCATATAGCTATTGTACAATTAATCACACTGCCACTTTTTAATGTCAACTTTGGAGAAAGCACACAGGTCCCAAAATCCTTGAGAAATGCAAACAAATTGAGCACTGGCTGACACCATTAAATCTCACACCAGGATTTATGTCTTCTGACAATAGATCAAATGTGCTAGAGGCTCTTGAGGCTGGAAACTTTTACCGTGTTGCATGTTTTGCACATTGTCTAAACCTCAGAGTTAATGGCTTCCTCCAGAAACACTGAAAGACTGGGAGATGTTGAACAAGGCATATAAGATTTGTCGCATTTCAGTTGCTTATTTAATTCACAGCACACTCTGAGTGATCTACAAAAGAAATATGACTTCCCTCTTCAGAGTTTGAAACAGAAAGTGTTGACTCAATGGAACTTACATTAAACATGCTTAAGTGTTTGTATGAATAATACAAAGCCATAAATGACTGAGCTATGCAGCAGAATGGCAGTATGCTAATCTGGCTATATCACCATTGGGGATGGATGAGGAAATGATCATAAAGATCTTACTCCCCTTGAGCAGACCACAGAGGAGGTGAACAGTTAGAGGTATCATGAAGCCAAGCCATCCCACTCATTTGTTTGCTAAGGGGGAACACATGAAGCTGGACCTTGACATTGAAGACAAAGATGACTCAGTGGGAGCAGCTATGACATAGGATCTCATTATGTGCATTTTGAATGATTTCAGACTGAAAGAAAAGGTTATGGCAAGCATTATGTGTTTGCATGCATGCTGGATCTTCTGCACAAAGCTGAAATTTCTTCCTTCATTTTGGTGCAGAAGAGGTTGACCAATATATACTACTATTGATTAAAGCAGTCAGATTGTGGTACGACCTTACTCAGCTGAAGACAGCCTTGGGCAACAGCACTACATCTGATCAACACAAGTCAAAGGAGCAGAGTCGACAAAGTTAAAATCAATTTGCAAAGTCCCAGACCAGCAGGTCATCAACTTTTTCCTTATTATCATCTTGCAACCCCTCTCTACAAATATTTCAAAATTTAGAATTTTTATAAGCATAAAACACAGTATAATAGAGGCCTGTTACCTGAAAATATGTTGGAGTCCCATCTGTCTGATAATATTACAGTTTCAGAGACAAAGGAGCCCATCCATTACTGGAAGGCACATGACAAGGATGGGCAAGCACTTAGTCAGCTGTCATTTTAATACATCACATCCTACCACCAGCGTTTCTTACAAACATGTATTTAGTGCAGGAGGTACAGTCTTGACTGACAGATGGAATAGTCCTTCTACAAGAAATGTCAAAATGCTTAACAGCATCAGATAAACCAGAAATTTTACCTGACCATCATGCTCTAACAGAGCAAAGACACTGAACTAGACAATGGTGTCAAATCTGGATTTTCAGTGATAAATACTGATACAGACTATCACGGTTCAGAGGATACAATAGTACATTAAAAAGAACAAAGTTAAAGGAAAGATTTCCCCTATTGACCAATCATATACCAGAGTGTAACCCCTAGTGGTCCAGTGGCACCCAGCCTCTACCCACTCTATAGTCCGCCTGTTTACCACAGTGTATTCCCTTGTGGTTCACTGATCCCTGGTCCCTGCCCCCCTATTGCCTGCCCATATACTAGAGTGTGACCCCTGGTATTGCATTGTTTCCTAACCCTAACCCCCATTGGCCCACCCATATACCAGAGTGTAACCCTACTGGTCCAGTGGTTCCCAGCCCCTGCCCTCCATATTGCTCACCTGTATACAAGGCTGTAAACCCTTGTGATCCAATGATCTTTCTGCTTCTGCCCACAAATTTCCCACCACCATACCAGAGCATAACTCCTGGTGCTCCAGTGGTCCACATGTTCCCCTGATCAACTGATCATATACAAGAGGTAAATCCTTGCAAGAACAAAGTAGAATGTCCTCAGTCAGTTTTGGTAACAACATGTGGTAAGCCATGTGTACAAATAAAATTCCTGACCCAGAAGCCATCATGGCAGGTGCTGACCTGGATGTCATGGCTTTAATGAGTTGTGGTGTACTGTAAACCACAACTGGGACATGACCATACCAGGATATTTTCTGTTGAGGAAAGATATGGAAGCAAGGAAAGGAAGAGGGGTGGTGCTATATGTAAGGGAGGCACTTTGGTACTGTGGGTCACCCTGGAAATAGGAAACTGAGCCACTATTCACACTGGCATGATCTACAGACCTTCAATACAAGGAAATACTTTAGACAAGGCACTGGTGGAAGCCATTGGCAGGAGGAAAATGGGAGGTGCAGCTGGTAGGTGACTTCAGTCTGCTGGATGTAGATTGGAGCCTCCCAGCAACAGCTTCAGCTGAAAGCAGAGACATCCTGAACTCCCTACATGGGGTGTTTCTCAGATGACTAGTCAGGTAGCTCACTCAGATCGGGCAATACTGGGCTGGGTGCTCATTAACAGGGACACTATTGTAGACTGTTGCAGACGTCAAGGTGAGAAGTCACCTGGGGACTGGTGACCACTGTACAGTGTGGTTCAGCATAAGAATGGTGGTGGAAATTAAGCACACAAAGATGAGGGTCCTGGACATCTGGAGTATTCCACTTTATCTCCAGGGACCACAATGTCAATGACCTTTCTGTTTGTGTCCTTCAGCAGGGCTTCTGGGATTCTGACCATAGAAAACATGGGAACCAAGCTGATCATCCGCCTTGGCTCCCAGCAGCCTTCTGGTTTAAATGATAGGCTTTTTTTTCTACTAACATCCTTCAGCCACCCTGTTTTCCCTAAAGTCTGTTTGTATCTGTACACATTTTATTTATTTTTCATTTTCACCATAAGTCTCCATCTATGTTTCATTTCTCCACATTTGTCACCATTCAGCCTTCTTACTAGGCCCTATTAATTAGGTCCCACCTGGGACTTTCTAGCTCTTTAACTCCAATTATGCTTTGTCTTTCCCATCAACACCTTTTGTTTCACTATTCTCTCTAATCTTGCCATTTATCACTTCTCCCTAAGCCTCCCTTTTTTTCTTTCCCATATATATATATATATATATATATATATATATATATATATATATATATATATATATATATATATATCTCCATTATTTTACCTCCCTCTACACTAACTTTTTCTTCTCTTTTAGATATTTCCTGAAGAAGACCCATGGTCAAACATAGATTTTTAACTCTGTTTTCTATTTTCAGCGTATTTAATATTAGCATTTTGTTTTGCTTTCAGACCACATGCTGATGCAGCACCTTTCTTTTTACATTTTACGTACATAAGTGAAAAGAGGAAGTCTAGGAGGAGTTGTGAAGTTATGGAGGACAGTTGAGACTTTGCATAGGAGGATCAGGAAAATGCTGATATACTGAGCAAACTCTTTGTTCAGTCTTCACAAAGGAATGAAAGGGATGGGCCACATAAATGAAATAAGGACACTCTCGAGAGGTGAGGTAGACACAATTTCCTTCATAGAGGAAAGAATCCTTAATGCACTTGCAAATCTGAAAGTGAACAAAGCTATGAGGCTAGATGGGTTACATCCCAAGTTACTGAGGGAGCACAGAGAGGTATTGGTTGCACTTCTAACAGTCTTTTTAATAACACACTAAAAATAATTGTGGCACCAGAGAACTGGGGAAGGATAGAAGTAGTCCTTCTTCATGAAAGTGGTAAAGGAGGAGGCTTGCAGACATGCTGGTGGGCCAGTCAGCCTGGCATCAGTAGTGGAGAAACTAATGGAATCACTACTTAAATGAAGGATTGTGGAATATCTTGATTCCAGTGGTTTATAAAACTTGAGGCGACATGAATTCACTGGGAGGAGGTCATGTCAGAAAAATCTAATACATTTCTTTGACTGGGTGACCATGGAACTAGATTAAGGTGGGGTGCTGGACATGGTCTATGTAGATTTAATTAAGGCTTCAGTACCATTCCACATAGGAGGATTATAAAGAAACTGGGAAGCTAAGATGGGTCAAACGGTGAAAAGTAGGTAACAAATTGGTTAAGGGATAGATGATACAGGGTGGTGGTAAACGCAGTTCACCCCTCAAAGGGTGGGTGACCAGTGGGGTGCCAAATGGCTCTATACTTTGACCAGTTCTCTTTAATGTCTTTATAAGTGACATTGCAGATGAGCTAGAAGGGAAGATTTGCATCTTTTGGATAACACCAACATTTTCAATAGGGTGGACACTTCAGAGGGATAAAAGAAATGTGCAGAGACCAGAAAAACTTAAGTAGTGGTCGAGGGCATTGCAGCTGAGTTTCAATGCAAAGATGTGCAAAATCATTCACTTGGGGCAAAAGAAACCCAGAGGTGGAATACAGAATGGTAGAAGAGGTATTGACAGTTCTAAACAGGAAAGGGACCTGGGAGTAATCATATCTAATGACCTCCAAGTGGTGAAGCAGTGTGACAAGGCAGTGAGTAAGCCCAGTGGGATGTTGGAGTACATAGGGAAGGGTATCACCAGCAGAAAGAGGGTGGTGGTGTTGCATTTTCAACAACACCATTAGAACCAGCAATTGTACTGCCAGACTGTGTCACAGCAGGCTTAGTCCCTATATTGGTCTCAGGGGTAACTGTTTTTCAGAGCTATTCTGTGTTTTTTCATGTAAATTAAATCTCATTCTTGAGCACCTCTGCTTCTCAAACCAGACTGTGTGCATCTTTTGGGGCCCATAGGGACACACTGTCATTATCATAATCCTCCTGGTACCTTAACAACTTTGCTTTTTCCTGCAAATCAGTTCATTCTCATATTTGTTTATTTTGCGCTGTAATACCTTGTCATAATTGTTAAAAAGGAAGTCAGAAAATGTGTTAGTTTGGCTGAATTTAGCACAACAGTGTGATCTGTAGTCTTCTGCTCACCTTAAATAGCTATAAAGGGCTGGGGTATACAGAGGTTTATCTACCACAGAGGTGTGTTGTATATATGTTCATCAAGATGCTGGAGGGGTACACTTCCCTAACAGGGGCATTTGGTAGTCTTTAGCCCCTTTGAAGCAGTGACTGAGGGTGTTGGATCAACTCTCACTGGGACTGACAGCCTCTCCTTTCAGTCCACTGCCTGGTACTTGGCTGTCTGAAGGCAGGTGTCCACCACCATGGCTTGGTCATCTAGCAGTGCACAACCTCTAAATATACCACTCCTAAGACATCAATCTGCCAAGTCATCTTGGACTGCCACTGGCACTAAGAGAACCACAACGTGGTTCAACAAGTGAAAGACAAATGAAGGTTGACTCTGGCTGACTGTGCTCATCCTCAAAGAAAAGCAATGTTAAAACTTTGTTAGAAATACCACAAAATTAAACTTACCACTTCCATTATTCTCATGGCTGCAACCGGCACCTTGTTGTAAATGGCCTGGTCCATTCTTCCCAGGAGCAGCCATAGTGTCTTCTGAATCTGATAAAGAAAACACATAAAATGTGATTGTGTTTCTACTGGCTGATCCTTTCACAAAAATGATAAAACTTTCATTTAAGATAGAAAAAGTAACACAATTTCTTACAGAACTGTTGCAAAATGGGCATACTTGATTAGCATGGCATATATACTAAAAGCTTAAAGACCCTGTAGTGTAAAATGTTTGTGTGCTGACAATGAGATATGTAGGACAGTATTTTAACTGCAGTAAGCATAATTAGTCTAGAAGGAGGAAACAATAAGAGAAATGAAGGACAGAAGTTATTGGAACTGGCAAATGACTGTTTTATGATACTATATGTCAATGATGGCACATAGAGATGGGGCTATAGGAGAGCTAGTGCTAGAACAATTTTATAGGACTGTTAAGAAAAAGTTGAATATGATACAGAAATACTGTAAACAATTTTAACATTTATCAAGTAAGAAAACTTATCAAGAGGTTGGAGGACAGCTTCCAATGCTTTTCTGCACTGATCACATCTCTTCCTTGACCTAGCCACTCAGCAAATGCCAGTATGATTCTGGATCCCTGCACATTATGACTGCACATCTTTTTACTTGCTTGCTCTCACACCACCTGTTGCCTTGGTTGTTAACCTCTTAATTTTTTACCACAGGTCTTTCCACTTGTGCAGCTGCTGAGCAGATGCACCAAACAGACTGCCACAATACTTGGACAAAGGTCCAGAAAAATGAAACGTCTTTGGCACTGAATGTTGTGTATCTATGGCACCAGACTGTTTTCATACAAAATGAAAACAAAAAGTATATTTCTGAAGTAAAAGTACATATTTTATATATTGCACTATATAAAATAACTAAAACAAGCATTTGCCAATGTCAAATGTTTGCTTGCTAGTATTAGCATTAGAAGTGTATGAGTTAGACAGATGCAGAATAGGAATGGCAGTGAAGTACTGAAGTGATGCCGTCCCCACACCACCCTGCAGAGATGGACAGGCATGTCAGTCTGTACAGGGTGGAATGCATCAATTAAAACCGCTATACCCCGGCGTTTGTTGGTATTTGCACTACAAATTTTCAATATGGCCTTTTGTGACCCCCAACTCATGAAAACATTTAGGACCTCTGCTCATGAACAGTGGCACTGTGATTTTTTTTGTAATTAAACCAGTTTTATTAGTTTAACAATAAGTAACAAAATACCAAACAATCACACAGATGTCAAGTACAAGGTACATTAAGTCAAGTAATCAAAACAACAAGCTCAATCCCACCCTCCCCGACTACACACTTTGTTTACCATTAGTTCACCACTCCTAGGGTAGATTCAGTTGTCAAGGCTTCCAGGCTATCAGGAGCATCTCAAGGGTACTCCAGAGAGATGAGTAGGCCTTAACTCTGCCTTGCATGGAAGCTATGTGCCTTTCCAGTTGAAAGCCAAGATGCTCTCTCTGTACCACTCCATCCTAGTGGGTAGCTCATCTCCGCCCAATGCCTCATGATTATCAATTTAGCTGTTGCAGAGATAAGTGTCATATGTGCTCTCTTAACTTTGGTAATGCCACCTGGGAAATAGTTTATTAGACAAGTTTTAGGGTAAACAGAGCTTCTAAGCCAAGGATAGGGTCTAAAATATTATTAATAGACTGCCAAAAGGTCTGTACATGGGGACATAAACATAACATGTGAAATAGTGTACCATTATCCTTCTTACATTTACCACACAGTGGTGCAGCCAATGTCCCACACTTAAACAGTTGAACTGGCGTGAGATAAATGTTATGCATAATATTGAAATGGACTAATCTGAGTCTATCTTGTTTTATAAATTTGTACATTGATACCCAGAGTTTCCTCCATAGATCAGGGTCCTCAGGGATACCTAGCTCCCTTGTCCAGTAATAACAGATCCCTGATGGCAATCTAAAGTCCCAAGCCTGAAGAGTTTTATACAAGTTTGAAACTAAACGTGGCTGGGAGGTTACCTGTAAGGAATTAGCTAAATCTCTTTCTCCGGGGTCTGCCAGTGGGACCTGGGGAGAAAAGGAAGTTAAGGCCTTACTAACTTGAAAGTATTTAAATACTTCTTTACATGAAACTCAATGGATTATTGCATTTGATCAAAAGGAGCCGGCTTCCCATTCAACCAAATATCTGAGACTTTGTAGCATTTAGCTGAGGCCAGTATATAAGGATATAGGTGCACCACCGATCTTAAAATGTGGGTTACTAGTGATAGGCTGATCGACGATTGACACCACCTCACTGCAAGATATTTTTGGATCTGGTGAGAGGCCTTTAGTGACCACCCATGGGGTTGCTTCTAAGGGACTTAGGGATATGGCAGTGTGATTTTGTTAATCTGTCCCGAACGTTGAATTCCCACAGCAACCGTGCTATTCTGTGCCAGATGTGTGAAAACACAGTTCAGGCATGATGTGAAAATGACAGCTGTACCATTCATAGGAGGTGTGAAGAGATGGCAATGCTGAAAATGTGGGTAAAAATAATAAAAATTCTCAAACTTACGAGTGTGCTTGGAAACTGCACAATGCATGCTCTTAACATAGTCATTTTGTGGATTTTTGTCACCAGATTTTCAATATAGGCATTTTGGACCTCCGCTCATGACAGTGTCACTGTGATTTTTCTTAATCTGCCCCAAACAGTGATTTACCACAGCGACAGTGCTATTGTGTGCTGGATGTGCAAAACACATTTTGGCCAGGATGTGAAAAATGACAGCTGTAATGTTCATAAGGAGGTGTGAAAAATGCCAATGTTGAAAATCTGGAATCACAATGTTACAAATTCTTGAAGTTATGAGTGTGCATGGAAACTGCACAATGCACACACATATAAAAGTCTTTTTGGGAATTTTTTCACCAAATGTGCAACATAGGCTTTTGGGAGGCCACCTCATGAACAGTGGCACTGTCGTTTTGTTCATTGGTCCCAAAAGGTGATTCTGTGCAGTGACTGTGATATCACCTTTCAGGAACATATAACCACATGACAGTGACTGAATTCATGATGTGGGTTCCAAGAACCCCATGTTGAAAATTTTGCTAAAATTCCAAAAATGGGCAAGATATCCACCTAAGTTGAAAAAACCCATTTATGCCATTATACAGCTTACCAGCACTTCTTCCGTTCATGGTCAGCTTAGAAGAGTCCAGAAGTGTTCCCACTCCACTGAAGATCATCGTGCCAGGCTCCGAAGTAAGTATGGGGTGGGAATATGGGGAGGTGGGGTGGGCAGAGGGTAGGTGCGGGTTTGGGGAGGTGGCACTGGAGTCAACGAGAGATCGTTTTCTGTTTTACAGGGAAAAACAAAAGAAACATTGTGAGACCAGCTCAGTGGTGCTGAGGGTTGAGGCACTGGACGCCACACCTTGCTCTATGCCAATGACCGGGTTTGGTAATGAGCCCAAGCCATTGGGGTTGGCAGGGGATTGAGAGAATTAAGCATCCGATGGACAGCACTCCTCTCTCTCGGGGTAGGGTCAGTGCTCAGCACTTGGCTAGCCCCTGGGAGGCCTGGGGCTCTGCAAGCATGGAGCTAATTTCAGAGGCAGGGGGGCAACATTGGTGGTGATGCCATGATGTCTGGTGTTAGCCACTCCTACACAGAACAGAGAAAAGAACATATGGTCTCCTAGATGGTGGAGCACCACAGTGAAGACCCTGGTTGCTCATGAGCCTGCCTGACTGCTTGGGGTCCGATGAAACTGAGATGTAGTCAGGGTGACCTGCCCCTGCCCGTGCCTGACTGGGGGTGCAGCCAAGGCTCCATGGGGATCAATCGAGAGATCGGGCAGGCCCGTGTTTGCAGGGATACCACATTGTATCTCCGAAGGAGTAGAGACCATATGTAGCGGGAAGCTGTAAAGAGAAATTTCAAAAAAAGAAAATAATACATTGCAGGATTTTTTTTCTTTATAGTGCAACTGGCACACTGGGTGTGCTACCAGTGTGCCACCTGGGTGTTTGTTGGGGGCCTGTAGCTGACAAGGATTGGGCACCCTGTTGGCACATAAAATGTGTTTGTCTTTGGGGGCGATGAGCCAAGGGGATTAGACACCCCTCAACACACTACTAATGGGGTGACATTATGTTGATGGGGATTGGGCTCCCCATCGAAAATAAACTGGGAGGTCATGCCAACAGGGGATTGGCACCCCAACGCCGGCTTTCATGTGGACTGTGGAAAAAAAAGGTTATGTTTTGTCTGATTACAAGAGGCAAAGGGGATGTAAATATGTTAACTACAGATATGGAGGAGGCTGGAGAAAAGGGTAAATAAATATGTTAAACAGCAACACGCTACAATCGCTGATTGCAGCAAAGCTTTTCTTTCAAGTGAAGACCACTGCTGCTAAGCTGCTGTCATAGACAGCTCGCTCATCCATTGGTGCATAAGGGATGCACCTGCTACACTGAGAACTGCTTTGGGCAGGACAGTCACACACCTCCAAAAAGTTGTATTGTCCCAAGATGTTTCATGCACATGCGTGAAAGCAAACATAAAATCTGTCTATCTGTCTCTGTCTGTGTGTCTGTCTATCTATCTGTCTATCTATGATCGATCTATCTATCTATCTATCTATCTATCTATCTATCTATCTATCTATCTATTTGTTCATCCATCTTTCTTCAATGAAGAGCTCACTCTCTATAGTATGCATCCTGCCAGGAAGTGTATCATGCATTCTGACAAAAATGAACAATGCCAAAACTACATTTAAATTGTGCATTTGTTAACCAGCACTAATTGACAAAAGCAGATTTTTGTTTATTGTGTAGTTTTACTTCATGTAATACACAGTTTAAAAGGTTGTTTCACTTCCAGAAAAATTGAAGTTTAGTAAATTGCATTTAGTAAAGTTCAAATGTAAATTCAGTGTGAGTGATCTGGCTGCATGATGTCATTGAAGATGCCAGTGATAGAGCTTTTAAGTCTTGGCATAGGGTGTCAGACCTACACAGGCATGGTTTGATCTCCAGTGTGGAACATTGTTTTCTTTCTCACTACAATTTATGCAGTATGAGAGAAATTGCTAGATACTGTTACTGAAGTTAGCAATATAATTTCTGCAATGTTTGACGTTCTATCTGCAATGTTTGAAGTTCTATATTGATGATCACATGAAAATCCTATCTCAGACTTTGAGGTTTAAATGCAGTTTGTGAAACATTACTTCAAACAGACAGACTCTTAATTATGAACATTCACTACAGCTGGGCAGCAGAGGTCTACACTCAGTGCTGGATGTCCTTTGCCACAGCATGCATTTCCTGTATAGAAAGCTTAGAACAGCAGTAGATCTACAAGATACCAAGCAGAAGACGGTAGGGTGCTTCTGCCTGATCCCCGAGTGAAGCATTTTCTTTTCTCACTACAATTTATGTAGTATGGGATAAATTATTAGATGCCTTTGCTAATGATAGCAATAGTCGTTCACAAAGTTTGAAGTTCTTTATTACTAATAACTTGGAATGTTCCAACTCAGACTTTGAGGGGTAAATGCAACTTTGCAAACAGTACTTCAGACTGACAGACTGTTAATTACATGCAGCTGTGTGTGTGCTTGTGTGTGTGTGTATGTGTGGGGGTCTGCACTCACTGCTGGATGTTCTTACTACAGCATGCATCTTCTGTATAGAAAGCCTAGTACTGCAGTAGAGCTATAAAGTACCACACAGTAGAGGGTAAAGGCCTGGGGTTTAACTGTAGAGTGGAACATTGCTTTCTTTCTGACTACAATTTATAGTATAAGAGATGTGTTAGATGCCATTGCTGATAATAGTTTCAATCGATATTTATTGGAAGGCAAATTGAGAGTGATGCTCTCTTTACAATTGTGTCCAGTACACAAAAACAATTGTGACGTAACATACAATACAAAATGGGCAGACTGGATGAGCCTTGCAGTCCTTATCTGTCATCAACTTCTATGTTTCTATGTTTCTAAAATGCTGTGTATATGTTATATCAAGTATCCTAGAAAGATAGAAAATTAAACTATAACAATCACACTTACTGAACAATAGTTTGTTAAGTCTTAAAGTGAGAAACTGGTAAAAGACATTCAAGTTTAACCTTTTCTGAATTTCATCTAATGTCGTAGCACAGTTACTGCAAAGATGCACTCCCCATATTTTGCTTGAATTCTTGGTATTGCATAATTTGATAATTTTGCTGATCTAAGCATATAATTTTTGCTTGATCTAAGATATAACTGGGTCAGAACATAAGATGGAATTACATTTATTACAAATCTGTACACAAAGATATACCAATAAATTTGTCTCTGTACAGTTAAGAAAGACCAACCAACTGCAGCGCACAAATTGCAGTGATGTGTTTTCCAAGGTATCTTCTATAAACCTTTGAGCACTATGATATAGAGGATCAAGTACTTCTAACAATGGTGATGACCGAGACCTTTCTATATATATGCAGTCCCTGTAATTGAACTAAGACAAAACCAGGTGTTTTCTGATTGCAAAATTAAAATAGACCTTATTTCTATATAAGAAGGCTAGTAGTGTCTATAGTTTATTTGACAAATTTTGAATATGGGAGCTAAATCTTAACTGATAATCTAAAAAATACCTAGGTATTTATATTTAGTATCCCTAGTTATTTCTCTACCATTAATAGATCCTAAAGTAAGTTGGGATGTATTATTTTCTTCTCTAAACAGCATCCATTGAGTGTTCTTTACATTAATTAATATTGTCAATTCCATAAAGTGCCTTCTGTATTTTGATAAAATCATTTTGAATTGTTTCAATTGCTAAACTTGTGTCTTTATGGTACATGTATAACATTTTATTATCTGCATACAAAAATAAATGTTCAGCACATGATAGCCTTTGCAAGGTTTGAGGTTCTGTATTGCTGATAACTTCAAAAGTTCAGCTCACAATTAGAGGTTTAAATGCAACTTGGGAACATAACTTTAAATACAGTAAACCGACTGTTAATTACTGTATGGGCATCCATCACAGGCTACCAAACAGTAGAAGTCAGGGGCCTGGGTCTGATATACAGATGGAATATGTTTTCTTTCTCAGTAGAATTTATGTAGTATGAAATTATTAGATGTTATAGCTGATGTTAGCGATAGACTTTCAGTGAGGTTGACATTCTATTTTGCTGATAACTTGAAACGTTCCATCTCAGACTTTGATGTTTAAATGCAAATCAGAAACATTATTTCAGTTAGACAAACTGTTCATTATGAAAATTCACAGTAACTCTGTGTGTGTGTATGTATGTATGTGTGTGCATATGTGTGTGTGTGTGTATGTGTGTGTTGGCAATCAATGCTGGATGTCCTTTACCACAGTATGTATCTTCTGTCTACGAAGCTTAGTACAGTGGTGGCACTATAGTTTACCAAGCAGTAGGGAGTAGAGGGCCTGGATTCAACCCCAGAGTGGATCTGTGTTTTGTTTCTCGCTACAATATTTGTAATATGACAGAAACTGTTAGACATAATTTCTAAATTTTAATGGCATACTTCAGAGGTTTGACATTCTATATTACTAAAACTTGAAAAGATCCACCTCCAGTTTTGAGGTTTAGTGCAACTTGGAAACATTAATACAGATAGGCAGACTGTCCATTATGATAATTCACTTCAAATGTATGTGTTTGGGAGTCTGTACTCAGTGCTGGATGTCCTTTGCCACACCATACATTTCCTGTCTAGAAAGCATAGTACAGTGTTAAAGCTACAGGCTACCAAGAAGTAGAGGGTAAGTGGTCTGGGTTTGAGCCCCAGTCTAAATACAATAGATTAATGCTTTATTACAGACCCCATTCCCCAAGCCATTTTCCTTTTCATTAAAGGGGAATCCTGTCAGCCTGCTTTCTTGCTACATAATTGTTTCATTTGGTGTGTTTAGTACCAGTGGTACTTGAAATCCTTCTACCTTTACTCACATCCTTCACACAGGAGGTTGGTTACCTAATTATGTCTTCCCTATCCGCTGGGCCTCTACCCCCCCTGGCTACCCCATGAGGCAGTTTCCATGGCAGTCACCTATTTCCTAAAATTGACCCTCCTGAAGTCCAGAACCCATGTCCTCATGTGGTTTGCATGTATTTTTAACCACACTGTACAGTGATCACTGGTACCTAGTGGACCACCCACTGTGATGTTGGTAATAACATCCCTGTTGTAAACATCAGGTCCAGCACTATCCCACCCTAGTGGATTCCTTGGGTAGCTGCCTGAGAAAAAACAAATCCCTTGTAGGAAGTTAAGGATGGACCTGTTTCTTACTGAAGCTGCAGTTGGAAGGCTCCAATCCATCTGGCAGATTGAAGTCCCAGATAGCAGCACCTCCCCTTACCTACCATCCTGATGATGGTTTCCCCATGTGCTTTATCTAACTCCTCTTCCTGTGATGGATGTCTGTATACCACCCTGTAAGGATACCTGCCCACAGTAACTATCTAGGATGTCTCACAATACTACTAGTTCTAGAAGTTCTGATTATTAATGAACCCCATGAGGCAATCGTTAGTGTCATCAATATATGTGAATGTGCTGAAACAAAACCAGGAACAACAATACATGTTACAGTAAAACTAAATATACTGTATTGTGGCATCCTTCATACAGGAAATTCTGGATTGGAGTATGTAATATTTCTAATATTCAAACAGTAACATGATAATTTAAGGTTAACACTAGGTCAGTCATATCCACCCACCTCTGCTTCATAACCAGGGATTAAAAAGTATTCTGAGCAAATGTACTAATTCATAAGGATTCCCAAGCCACTCTACCAAGCAAGGTACCAATTGATTCCTTTTGTAACCAGGAATTTGTCCAGGCTAATCTTGAAGGACTTATTGTCTTCATATCCCCTATCTCTGACGATAGGCTATTCCATGGGTAAGCCACCCTCAGGAAGTAAAGGTGCTTCCTAATTTCCCCAACATTTGCCACCTCTGAAATTAAGGCTATGCCGCTGAATCCTACAGGACACTAGGTAAACATCTCTATATGTTTAATGTTATTAATACCCTTGAGTAAGTAGAATACTGACGTCATCTCCCTTTTCAGCCTTTGGTTCTCCTGGGCAGATGTGTTAAAGACTTTTAGCTTGTCTGCATAGCTTTTCTCCATACCCTAGTCATTTTGGTGACACTGCATTGCACTATCTCAAAAGTTGTAAGAATCAGAGGGAGGAGGGAGGGATTGTGTGGTGGGGACCAAGAAAAAGCAGACATCTTGAACAAATACTTTTGTTCACTGTTCCTGAAGAAGGGAAGGAGACAGGCTACAGAAAAGTGACAGGAGTATTGAAGGAAGGGATGTGGACACTACTCCATTTACAGAGGAGAGATTCTGAAGGAACTCACAAATTTGAAAGTGTATGAGGCAATGGGGTCAAACCAGGTCCATCCTAGGATTTTGCAGGAACTCAGAGCAGTGCTAGCTACACCTCTGACAATCCTGTTCACCCTCTCATTGGAGATGGGAGAGGTTCCTTGAGATTGAAGGAGGGCAGGTGTAGTCCCACTTTAGAAAAGTGGTACTAGGGAGGATGCCAGCAATTACAGGCCAATCAGCATGATTTCGGTATTGGGAAATCATTGGAATCACTACTGATGGAAAGAATAGTGGAATATCTTTAATTCAGTGACTTACAAGACCCAAGACATCATGGATTCACTGGGGAGGTGTTGTCAAATGAGACAAATTGATTTCTTTGACTGGGTAACCAGGAAATTGGATCAGAGAGGAGTGGATGTGGAGTACCTGGAATTCAGCAAGGCCTTTGACACCGTCCACATAGGAGATTAGGTAAACATGCTACTGTAAGTAGCCTAAGAGTGGGATCAAGGTGGTAAACTGGGTAAGAAATTGGCTAAGGGATTGGAGACAGAGGGTGTCGATAAATGGAGTTCCTCCGAGGAGACATAGTGACCAGTGGGGTAACTCAGGGATCAGTACTGCGACGGTCCTCTTTAATGTCTTTATTAGTGACATTGAAGAGGGTCTGGAGGAAAGGTCTGCCTGTTTGTGGATGACACTAAAATCTGCAACAGAGTAGACACTCTGAAGGTAGAAAAATAAGAGGGATCTGAAAGGGTTATAAGAGTGGTCAAGGGTAAAGCAGCTGGTCTTCAATGCAAATAGTGCAAAATCATGTACTTCAGACACAGAAATCCAGGAGGAGTACAAATTGGGAGAAGAGGTATTTGATGACCACCAAACAGGAAAGAGACCTGAGAGTTATCATATCTGATGACCTAAAGGTGGCTAGGCAGTGTGACAAGGCAGTCAGGAGAGCTAGCGGGATGGTGGGGTGCATAGGGAGGAGCATCACCAGCAGAAAGAGTGAGGTGGTGTTACCCCTGTATAGATCACTGAGTGAGACCTCACCTGAAGCACTGTGTCCAGTTCTGGAGACCTCATCTTCAGAAGGACATAGAAAGAGTGGAGGCAGTCAGAGGAGGGCAAACAAAAAGCTGCAGGGTCTGCATCAATAGCCCTATGATGAAAGACTGAAAGACCTTAATATGTATACACTGGAGGAACGGAGGAGGGGGATATGACAGAAACTTTCAAATACTTTCATGTATAAATAAGGTTCAAGAGGAAGCAACTTTGAGAAAATGGACAAGAGTTATTCTATGAAGCTGAAGGGGGATAGACTCAGGAGATGTGAGTAAGTACTTCTTCACAGAGCAGGTGGTAGTGCCTGGAACATCCTCCCAGAGGGACGTGGTGGGGAAAACACTGTAATGGGGTTCAAAAAGCATGAACTAGGCATAAGGGAACCTTAGTGATAAGACAAGGGAGATAAGCCAGAGATCAGTTAGGGTTTGAGGTGATACAGTAGGTAGGGAAAAACAGGCAGACAAGGTGGGCCAAGTGGCCCTTATCTGCCATCAAATTATATGTTTCTATGCTTCTATATCATTTTTGTTCTGAGGAGCCAAGAACCACATGTAGTAATCCAGCGGGCCTGATTAGGGCCTTGTAAGGTGCAGGATTTCTTTCCCTGCTCTGCCAGTCAACCAGTTTTAATACACATCAGCATTCTTCATGCCTGATTGTTAGCAACCATAAGCTTACTGTCATAATTTAGCCCTTTTCTATCATGACCCAAGGTCCTTTTCCTCCATCACCACATCAAGAGGAGGGCCACACTGTGTATGTCTAGCTCTATTTTTCCTTCCCAAGTGTAGTACTATGCATTTGGCTACATTCAATTGAAGAATCAGGAATCTGAATAATCACTCATTATTCTCAGGTTAACCTGACATTTGTCCCCATCTGCAATGAAGTCCCCACCCTAGCCATCATATATCATCAGCAAACATAAGCAGGCTGCTAGAGACTGAAGATACCAGGTCATTGATGAAAATGTTAAAGGCAGTGACCCCAGCACTGATCCCTAAGGAGACAACTGAGTCCCCTCTCCCACTCGGAGTGGTGCCCTTCCATCACTGTCCTCTGCTTTCAGTCCCAAACCTGTTAGCAATCTCGGCCAGCTACCCAATCTTTTGAGTATATTTCTTTGTAAACCACACCGGTGTTCTTGCCTGGAAACTTACCATATTTCACAGTATCAAAGTCTGAAGGTGATTAGACTGCTTTGGCATGATCTGCCCCTCATAAAACGAAGTAGAAGGGGGACAAGAGTCTTGTGCACAACCAAGCACTCTAGTATGCTGTCTCGATAATGGCTTCCACAACCTTGCCCGATACTGACATTAGGCTGACTGACCTTAGTTGTCCAGGTTTGATCTTGCCCCCTTGAAAATTGGAGTGATTTGGGCTACTGTCCAGGCCAGTCCTACAGCACCACACACATGTCCAGACAGACCCCTAACTAATTACAGCAAGCTTATAAAATTCTAACTGAATAAATAAAAAAAGTTTTCATACATGTGATGTA
This sequence comes from Neoceratodus forsteri, assembly GCA_016271365.2. Taxonomy (NCBI): domain Eukaryota; kingdom Metazoa; phylum Chordata; order Ceratodontiformes; family Ceratodontidae; genus Neoceratodus; species Neoceratodus forsteri. Next base: position 799,750,207 of record CM028131.1, read on the forward strand.
ATCAACAATTTTGTTACTTAGTAGAGTTCTTTGATTAGCAGCAGTGTAACATAAAGCAGCAAGGGCCTGATGGCAGAACCACAGTGATACTGGCATACTTGTGATTTGTGAGTCATCATTTAGTCCACTGTTTTCCATGATAAATGTGTTCAAACCATTTTAAGAGACTGCAACATTCAGAGCAGAGCTAGTTTTCTTACTTGTTACTTTTCTGCTGGACTGAAGTAATCAAAGAGCATATGTTTTCATCCCACCGTATCAAGATTTTCTATTTGGCCTTGTTTTAGAGAATATGGGATGCAATCTTCAAGTCCTAAAGATGAGAAAGATAAATATAGCTGGAAAACAGTATTCAGCAAAGTAACAAATTAAGGTGATTAGATAAGTACAGGCTCATAATAAGGAAACCTGGCAGATATCCCAGAATATTTGAAATGGGCACTATGGCTGATGTTTTGGCTGCTTTTCTTTGTGGATGGGTTTCATAAGTTCCTGCTCAAAAATTATCTGAGTTTATGTTGGCTAGTCTCAATTACTGTACTGTGTCTGCAGTGTAAGATCTAAGTAGACACACTGTAAGTAGCTCAGAGGTCAATGCAACAGATAGTGTATACAGTAATTACATTTGGCCAATGCCAATATAAGACGATTTCTACAAAAGTGTCCTTACAAATAACACATGTTGGAATGCTAAAGTTGCTTTTAAATAATGCTCAGTTTGGGGGTGGGGTGGTGGTGATAACTTGTCCATAAATCAGCTGTCCTGTTTATAACAACTGTACAGCACACAGCTTATACACTATTTTCCACATTTCCACCTTAATTTCTGCTTCCCCTTTCCATCAAACTCTGCCTGCTTTCCTTGGACTTTGTAAGACCTCGACTGTGCTGTGTGTGTGTAGGACACCTGTGTCCTGAAAGACTGCTGCCAATTACAACCATAAATCAGTCAAAGAAGGTGCTGAGTAGTCCTAAAGTCCAAGCCCTTCCTTTCAACAAGGAACACAAAAGATAGAATTTCACTGCAGATAAGGACTTCTTGGGCCACTTAGTCTGCCCATTTTCCCTTTCTACAGCATCACTGCAGACCCTACCTGGCAGATAAGGATTACTTGGGCCACTCCAGTCTTCTTTTTTCCCTATCTACAGCATCACTGCAGACCCTACCTGGCAACAGCCCTTCTCCCTCACCCCTTTCTTTCAATTAAGATTCCCTAACACACCCATGCAGTTTGAACCCATCACTGCTTTTCCCCACCACTTCCATTGGAAAGGCTGTTCCAGGACTCCACCACCCTTTCTGTAAAGAAGTACTCTCACAGCTCTTCTGAATCTACCCCTCCAGCTTCACATCATGTCCTGTTGTTCTTGAGCTACTTTTTTCTTAAAAATTCTTCCCTCATGTACCTTATTTACCCCCATGAGGGATTTAAAGGCCTCTGTCATATCACCCCTCTCCTTCCTCTCTTCCACAATGTACATAGTGAGGTCCTTTAATCTCTCTTCATAGGGCTTTTGGTGCAGACCCTGCACCATTTTAGTTCTCTCCTCTGGACCACCTCCACTCAGTCTATGTCCTTCCAGAGATGTGGTCTCCAGAACTGGACACAGTACTCAAGGTGGGGTCTTACCAGTGATCTACACAGGGCAGCAGCACCTCCCACTTTTTAATGGTGATATCTCTTCCAATGCACCCACTAGCCCCACAACTGCCTTGTCACCCTGCTTGGCCACTTTTAGCCATCCAATATGATTACTGCTTGGTCTCTTTTCTGCTTTGTCATCAATACCACTCTACCCATTTTGTACTCCACCCTCAGGTTGACAGAATACAACAGGAGTGGCAAATGCAGTCTTGTCTCTGGATTCTTCAGCAAGGAAATTTGACAGTAACCCTTGGTAAGATCAGAGGTACTGGTGTATTGACAGTTCCTATTCTGTCCACCAGATCATCTATCCTGGGCATAGGATAGCTGTCAAATTAGACACTTGATTAAGTTCCAAAATCAAGGCAGATTCTTATACCCCTTCTTTTTATTTACAATCACCACTGGTGATGACAAAGCACTTCTCGACCCTTCTATGATACCTAATTCTTTCATTTTTTTTGTATTTTCTTAACCACATCTGCTCTTAACCACACTGGCAATCTGTATGTCTGTTTTCTGATAGGACAAGCATTCCCTGTCACAATTATGTGCTCAACCACTTTTGCTCGGTCTGGAACTGTTGTAAAAACTATTGAATGTCTTTAGCAAGTTATGAATTGTTGCAGTTTGTTCAGAGGTTAAGGAAACATTCACCTTTACAGCATCAGCAGTTAAAGTTTGTTCCAGTCTTTCATAAGCTATATCAATGTCTTCTGTAGAAGTTTCTGGTAAAACTAACAAAGCATCCTGTAGTGATTGTTCATCCTATTTCTTCAGGAGGTTAGCATGGTATACTGTATCTTGGTAGGATTTTTCCTTTCAGGGGTCTTAGTCTTGTAGTTAACTGTGCCAGTACATCTAAACACCTTATAAGGCCCTTGCCACTTCATTAACAGTTTATTTTCTGTAGTAGGTAACAGTAGGAAGACCTTTTCACGTGACTCAAAAACCTTTTCTTTTACTTCATGGTCATAAAACACCTTCTGCTGGTTTCAGGCATCTTCCTGATTGCTACTGTATGTGCAATTCATATTTTGCCAGTTTCTGTCTCAAGGCACACATGTAGCTATAGTAGCTTTTTTCTGACTGAGGTGATATTCCCATATTACTTCATTACATCTAGTGTGCCTCTAGGTTGTCTACCATACAGCACTTCAAATGGTGAAAACTGTTGATGCTTGTGGCATTTCTCTGTAATCAAAAGCAGGTAAGAAAAGTATTGGTCCCAGTCTTTCCTGTCGCCTTTTACAAACCTTTTTAACATATGTTTTGGGTTTTATTTAAACACTCATCAAGACCATCTGTCTGAGGGTGATAAGGGAGGTTCTTATGGCACTGATATCTAGCGATCAATACAGCTTCTTCAGCAATGCAGCACTGAAATTACTACCTGGATCAGTAATAATCCTTTCAGTATGCCCACCCTGCTGAAACTTTTGGCAAGCTCTGCTGCCACTTTTAGGGTGTGACAGTATGCATTAGAACTGCCTCTAGATATTGAATAGCATTGCCACATAACACCAGAATGAATCGATTAGCTTTTTACTTTTGTCTAAGGGGCCAACCATATCTATTGCAAGTGGCTCAAAGGTGCATCTATCAAGTTTAAGGGCATCTTGTCCTTTTAGTCACTGGGCTACTTTCTGACATTCAGCACAAGAACTGCAATAGGTAACAATATCTTCATGAGTCCCAGGCCAGTAAAATCTGTACAGCACTCTGGCAAGGTGTAGTCCCTCCCAGTGATCAGCCATGGGAATATCATGTGCTATCTGTAAAAACTCATTTCTGTACTTTTGTGGTATAACCAACTAGTCTGTTTGTTCCTTTATCTGAGGTTTAACCCAAACTCTGTACAATAACCTGTTACATTTTTTAAACATTGGTTCACCATGTTTCTGTTTCACCCAGCTGCTTAAAATAACCTTGAGACAAACATTGTTAGTTTGCACTGAAACAAAATCACAATCAGTTATCAGTTTAGTTTAGCATTTTCATATATTATGTCCATCAATCTCTTGTTGCCATTATTTTTCAAGCGTCTTCTTTCTTTTCTGGACTTCTGGATCTTGTAGTTGGTCTCAAGCACGTCTGCATCAAAATCATCAAAAAAAACACTCTGTATCACCTGAGATTTTCTTTGCTTGCGCTTTTGTCATCACAGCTGCTGAAACATTAGGATTTACTCACTCTGTGATTAACTCAGCAAATCCTGGAAATTCATTTCCTATAATCACCAGCACAGGTAGTTTTGGTACTACCCCACTTCCCCACTTTCATTTGGTGTGACACCCAATATGTTCAGAGTCACTTTGATGGTGGGATTGTGGCGAGAACTTCAACATGCACCAGGGTTTGTCTGCTTCCTGAATCTGTATGTCCCTTTATAGACTTCTCCCACCTTGACACCTGTTAAATACTTGCCCCAGTTTGTTAAGGACAAATCTGCTGCAATGTCACCCTCCTTACTATGGCAGTTTTTGCAATATGGCCTGACTCATTACAGTTATGGCAAAGAAAGTCTTTGGTGCAGATTTATTACCCGACTAGAGTTCTTATTAGACTTAGAGTTAAATTTGGAAAAAGATGGTTTATCGGTCTTTGGCTATCACCTCGCTGCTGTGGCATTTGTCTAGCCATCTGATAGTCTTCAGCCAATGAAACGTCCTTTTCCCCATTTTCTGGTTGGCGTTCTTTTTACCCAAAGCTGTACGTCTAGAGGCAGGATGTTGATGAACTGCTCCATTGCAGGTATGTAGATGATCTGTGGGACTGTTTTGCCCTCTGGTTGGAGCAATTTAATAAGGTTTATCTGAATCTGGCAAAGACTTCTTGAGAATTGTCGACTGAGTGGTACTTCAGGGACTGGAATCTTTGCCTGTAGGTCTCTCCTGAGATGTCATATTTTTCAGGATTTCTCTTTTCAAAGGTCAGAGTTTTCTGACTGTGTAGTGTCCATATTGCTGTAGGCAAGTTGGGCTTTACTTGTCAGGTAAGTTACCAGCTTGATTACTCATTGCTGCTTTGGCCACTGGCAGGCTGCAGCAACCCTTTCAAAGTTGTCAGGTATGCTGTGATATCACCCGAGGGACACAACTTTGTAAGTTTAATGCCTTTTAAGTTGTTTGACATTTGTTGCTCTGCTGGACACGTGCCAGATTCCCTCCTGTGATAGCTTACAAGGCATCCAGCCATCACTGCATCTCTTCTCTGCTGCTTCTGTCACTGCATCTCTTGTCTTCTCTGCTGCTCCTGTTGCTGCATATCTTCTTTCTGTGCTGCTCTGTCTCTCTTTGTTGACTAGCCCACCATTTGAAGAAAGCAGACAGGCTTTTGATTCAATCCTTGCCTGTTCTTCATTCATCACTGGTTCTGGCTCTACAGTCACAGTTTTGACTTTTATTTCTACTTCTAGTTTGGCTGTCATTCTTCTGGTAATCACTCCTGGGATTGCTGGTGCAGAATCCATACATTTCTGCTATGCATTCTTTTCAATAATCTTCTGTATTATTTATGGATATAATAAAAGCAATAATTACATATGCTTATAAATATACTTAACATTTACCTTTCTGCTATGCATTCTTAGTACCAGATGTAGTACCTATGCACAAAACTCTTCTGCTACAGTATGCGCGGTATAATTCCATTTAGTCTGACACCATTTGTCATCGAGGCTTAGGTCAGGAAACATGCAGACCAAGAAGTTGTAAAATTCACAAGTAGCATTTCATTCTTATCAATGACAATGAAGAAAAATGAAAAAAAGTACAGAATTCATCATTAGTCTCCTTCCTGCAAAAAGCACATTGTGAATCAAGCTGGCCCTTGCTGACAATTTGCAAAAGCCAGAGGTCAAAAGGGCAAACTCTCAGCTACAGATTGCTATGGACTATATACATTTGAAACTAGGAACACATTTTCACAGAAAGATTCACACATATTTTAGAATCATATATAAGCAAGGTAGAGTCAGCAAGAAATAAAGGCAGGGAGACAGTGGGATGGCAACGATGCAAATATCAGAGTGATCAAGTCCTATATTTCACATGAAAATTTGAATTCAGAATCAGACAGACAAAAGACAGAAAAAGATCCTTGCTTTCTGCATAACCACTAGAACGGGTCTTATTCAGCCCTTTCACATTGGTCACCAGGTGGCATCTCAATCTGATGTCTGCAACATTGTCCCTGTTAGTGAATACCAGGTCCAGTATTGCTCCATGAAGTATGGGTTCATGACTAGTTGCCTGAGGAACACCTCAGCAGGGACTCAGGATGTCCCTGCTTCTAACTAAGCTGCAGCTTAAAGGCTTCAATCAACATCATACAGTCCCCTACTAGCGCTCTCCTCCTTTTCTGTCATTTGCCATTGTTCTCCACCAGTACCTTATCTGACTACTCCCTGTTTGCCAGAGGTCTGTAGATCACATTGGTTCTATCAGTGACTCGTTCCCAATTCCAGGGTGACCTCAGTACCTCTGCCCCCCTGTATTTCCTGTATCTCTATTGCTTTTTATTCTTTCTCTCTGTAAAGCACCACATACACTCCTTTCCACCCTGTCTTTTCTGAACAGAGTATAGCCTGGTATGGCTATCTCCCAGTCATTTTTCAGTGCACCATGTCTCTATAATGCCCTCTATAGTCAGGTCGGTCTCCGCCATGATGGCCTCTAGGTCTTAAATCTTATTTCAAAGTCATCTAGTATTCATACATGGCCTTCCAGATTTTGTTAGCATTCTGCTCGTTACTCTACTTCTTTCTTTATGCTCCCTCCTTCTCAATCTCTTTTAATGTTCCTGTTCCCTTCCCTCTTCTTTTCTGTCACCTTGCTTCATTTATTAATTTAAATGATGGAGGTCCTCTCCCTCGGGTTCTCCCTACTCTCTACTTCAGACTCTGGGTGGCAGTTTCTGCCTCTTCTATTCTTTCCACTTCCCTCAGCTTGTTAAAATGTTCATTGAAGTAAAATTTAAACTATCCACTGAGGACAGTGGTTCACTTCCTGGATAGATGCAAGGCATCACTTCTGTATAGGCCCTCTTCCTCCCAAGTGGGTCTCCAGTCACCAGTGGAGCCAAACCCCTTCCTGACTGCATTATTACTGCAGCTACAGTATGAGCAGATGCTTCTGGTGCAGAAGCCTCTCCTCTCCCTGCCATAAAACAGCAGCATGTCACAGAAAGCATCAGGGTGTTCTACCTGTCTCAGTCCACTCTCCAGTTCCTAAACACCCCTGCACTATCCCAGTCCCATCCCTAGCCAGGTCACCCCAGGAGGACAATGACATCCAGCTCCCCTTTCCTTCCTGCTCCCCTAGTGGTCCCTTGTTTCACATCCTCCAGCCTATGGCACCATGTAGGCACCTGACCTCCTGCTCTCCCCCATCATCTTTTCAGATCTATACCCTGACAATTGATACCCCAATGAAAAGCTATTTCTTCCTCCTCTAGGTTCTCTCCCATCCTCCTTGGGATCTCCACCATGGAGAAACCCCATATCCTCCTGACCACTACCACAATCGCCTCCTCTTTGTAGTCCTGCCCTGCCAGAGCAGTGTAGGACTTGGTTGTGGTAACTGGTCAAGGAATGCCTCAACCTACTCCATCCCCCTTCCAGATCCCACCACCTACACCCATCCTAAGCCCCACTATAGTCCTGCTGCTCATCCTCTGAGGTAATGGTGTCAGACCTCATGGCCCCTGAGTGGGAGAAGTTTCCTAAACCAGACAACACAGCCAGGAGTCTAGCAACCTCTTTCCTCAAACAAACACTGCTGCCCCACAGCCACTGGTCTGCAACACTCTCAGCATTCCTAATTTGTACTCTCTTTGTGTTACTTTGAGATAGTTATATACCATTAAACTCTGATTGGGTGTTACTAGCTCTTCCCTTATATTGTTGGTTAACCCTTTGTAAACCTACCCTAAATAAGGTGCTACTCCTATTCCTCGCTTAGCTTGATCCTTTTTCTTCAACTATCCCTTTGCACCCTTTACCCTGATAGGTTGTTATTGGTTTTACCCCTTTTGTTGATTGGTATGGGTGTGGTGTTTTATGAGGAAAGCATAAAGTGATGAAGATACAAGGAACATTAGGGAGGCAGTGGTACTGTGGGACACACTGGAGATGGGGAAAGGAGCCACTATTCATACTGGAGTGATCTACAGATCTCCAGCACAGGGAAGAAATTAGATAAGGTACTGGTGGAAGCCACTGGCAAGATGGCAGAAAAGTGGGAGGTGCTGATGATTGGGAATTTCAGCCTGCCACATGTACATTGGAGCCTCCCAATAGCGGCTTCAGCAAGAAGCAGGGACATCCAGGACACTCTGCTGGGGGCATTCCTCAGGTGACTAGTCAGTGAACAAACTCATGATGGGGCAATACAGGGCCTGGTACTCACTATCAGGGACACTATGTCAGACATCAAGGTAGGAGGCCACCTTGGGACCAGTGATCACTGTAAGGTGTGGTTCAATATAAGGATAGCTGTGGAATTGAACAAAAAAAGGGTCAAGGTTCTGGAATTCAGAAGGGCAAATTTTATAAAGATGGGTGAATGCCTCAGGGATGAACTGGTGAAGGGAGGGCAAGGCCTATGAGGTGCAGAATCAGTGGGCAAAGCTAAAAGGCAGCATTGTAAAGTTAACAAACATATGCATCAAATAAGTGAGCAAAAGCAAGAGGAAAAGGGACTGCTATGGTTCTCAAAAAGGTGACTGAGAAGGAAAACTAGAAGGGTAACATTTATAATGTATAAGGAGATGCAGAGGGAGGAGGATATGAAAGTATATCAGCAGAAACAGAAGGAACCAGGAAAGCAATAAGGAGTGAAAAGGCACAGACTTAAGAGAGAATATCCCAGGAGGTAAGGAAAGGGGACAAGGCATTTTTAGGCATGTAAGTGAAAGAAGAAGACCAGGTGTGGGGTTGTAAGGTTATCAAGAGAAGAGAGATTTTGCAAAGGGGACCAGGAAAAGGCAGACATCCTAAACAAAACTTTTGTTCTGTGTTCACAGAAGAAGGAGAAGGAGGGTCACAAAAATTAACAGAAGCTTTGGAGGGAGGTGAACATTAGTCTTTCTTGGAGGTGAGAGTCCAGAAGGGACTTGCTAATTTGAAGGCAGACAAAGCAATTGGGCCAGATGGGGTGCATCCAAGGGTACTGAAGGAGCTCAGAGAATACTGTCTGTACAAGTTGTTGTACAATTGAACCACACTCTGAAACAATTAGAAACCATGCATGCCTGAGACAATGATGAAAATACACTCAATATTGAAGTCCCAAGTGCTTCCTCAAAGGAGCAAAGCACAGGAATGTTTGCTAGTCGGTCAACCAGTCAGTTGTTTCTGTCTTTGAAGCAGTGTTTTAAACTTGGTTGTGTTTTTGCTAATTAAAGCACTTGGGATAGGTGACAGAGGGTGGTGGTAAATGGAGTTCACGCTAAGGCAAGGAGGATGATCAGCAGGGTGCCTCAGGGATCCGTGCTGACCAGTCCTCTTTAGTGTCTTTATACGTGACATTGCAGAGGAACTAGAAGGAAAGGTGTGCCTTTTGCAGATGACACCAAAATCTGCAAAGGATGGACACCCAGGGAGGGAGCATCATGGAAAGGATGAGCAGAGACCTAGAAAACTAGAGATAGTCAAGTAGTATGGCAGCTGGATTTCAATGCAAGAAAACTGCAAACTAATGCAAATAGGGCACAAAACCCAGGGTGGCTTACAAAATGGGTGGAGCGGTAATTACAACCACCAAGCAGAAAAGAGATCTGGGGTAATCATATCATGTGACCGAGAGGTGGCCTGGCAGTGTGACAAGGTAGTTGCGAAGGCCAGTGGGATGCTGGGGTGCATAGGAGGGGTATTACCAGCAGAAAGAGGGAGATGGTGTTGCCTCTGTTTAGATTGCTGGTAAGACCCAAACTAGAGTACTGTATCCAGTTCTGGAGACCACATCTCTGGAAGGAAATGGACAGTTGAAAATCTGCATCAAAACCCTATAAGGAGACTAAATGACCTCAATATGTACACCCTGGAGAAGAGGAGGAGGAGGGATATGATACAGACCTTTAAATACCTCACAGGGGTAAATAAAGGTTCAGGGTAAGTATTTTTCAGAAGAAAATGTGTTCAAGAACACGGGACATGTTATCAGGCTGGATTGGGGTAGATTTAGGAGAGATATGAGGGTTCACTTCTTCACAGAAACAGTGGTTGTTTCCTGGAACAGCCTTCCAGTGGAGGTGGTGGGGGCAAAGGCAGTGGTGAGGATCAAGAATGCATGGGATAAGCACAAAGGAATCGTAGTGAAAAGGAAGGGGGAAGGATAGAGAGCTGTAGATCTGGTACAGTCAGCAGTAATAGTGTAGATAATGAGGAATGGGCAGACAGGATGGGCTAAGTGGTCCTTATTTAATATCAGAATCTATGTTTCTATTCCTTGTACACTTTCCCTCAGCAGGTTGCTGCTTCTGTTCTCAGTTTAGGTCTACCTGCTACCCTTGACTTTCCCAGCAGTGAAAAGTAGCTGTCCAGGGTTACATTGTGAATAATTTTTTAGGGACTCCATGAAAAGAGTAGCTAGCCAAGAAACATCCATTTTCTTACAGTGGCCTCCTCATACCTACCTGTTTCATTTAGTAAAGAGTTTCAGTCTAGTTCTGGTACCACCTGAATTAGAATTTAATTGCTATGAAGGACAAAATACACATTAGCAATAAATTCTCTGAAACTGAATAGAGATGCAGAGCGCCAAGGAGAAGTGAGGATAAATATACATGTAAAGCTTTTGGTGGTCTCTCTTTTTGGGCAGGTACCATGCAGCAGCATGGTTCACAGTATGGTTAGGCCAGCTCTAAGGTTCAGTGTAGCACAAACTAGAGAGGGGTGTTAGAGTCACCCTGAACTTGTCTAGCAAAGGAGAAAAATAGATCAAAAACAAAACCGACACAGCACTCAGTATGGTGCAGCTAGGCTCATGATATTGCTCCACAGTACTGGCTCAGGAGGACTTCTAGAAGAAGAAGAATCAGCATGTATATATAGCTCTTTTCATATACATTGTATACCACAGCACTTTACTAGTAGTGACAGACTGGTAATGAAGCGAGTGAATGTGTAGTGGCTGTCTTTCCACATCAACACCCACACTCAGCCTTGGATAATTACATTTATCAGTTTTATAGGAAGGGGATGTTGGCCAGGACACGGGGACACTCTTTTACTCTTCTAGCAGAAGGGCTGTACTGATGGCGAGCAGTTACCAACATGACTGCTCCTGGAGGTGGAAGTGGAGGTGCAGGAGTGGACAGCCATTCCCTCATGAGACACCTGCAGTGTCCATTTTGTGAGTTGCGTGGAGGTACCAGAGAGCCAGGTATATGTAATTCTCATTGAGGTCATGCAAACTGATGTGAGTGCTTTCATCACTAATGAACTTGAACCAATGGATGTTAACATTCCTACTTTGTGGTTACCAGTTGTGGTGCAATTGGTTTCCAGTGGGTTTGATACCCAATCCCAGATGACGGAGTGACAAACTCGACAAGCTGTCCTCCTATAGTTGTTGGCTGCTGCTGATGCAGTGTTACAGCAAGCTCCTGTATCCCTGTGGTTATTACCCAGTTGGTGGGTGCCTCCCGACCCAAGATATTTGGATTTTTTTCCAGCAGCTCCTGCCTTGCCTCTGCTGTTCATTCCTCAGATGGAGGGCACCTTAGAACTCCTGACCACTGGATTCCAATGTCAATTGGTGCTAGGGAGCTCCTTGGTCACCAGAGGTTGCCCTGCTTGTGGCAAGCTGGAGTGGTTCACTGATGGAGCCCGATGGGAGGCTAGAACATCTCCGACTGCAAAGGACATTAAATCTTGCTGCAGGTACTTTTAAGGAACTGTCCATCTCAGTTTCTACTAAATCTAATGCTTTTCAGTCAAACAGGACTGCTGACCAACTGGATGAGTCGACCTCGGCTGTATGTACTGGTGCTATAGCGATGACGGAATGGTTAACATGGCAACATCCATAAATGTTCCTGGGGGCCAACAACTGATTCAGGTACAGTTGCCACCAGTACTGAATTATGTACTGCTACCACTAACATTTTGAAAACACCTTGTTCATCCTTGGGCACTGGGTCAGAATAGCACTAACCACAATGCCATTGGCAACAATAGTGCAACAATAATGCTATCAGTTTTATTTTTGTGGGGGCTCTGCCCCCTTTTAGACTGAGGGATTCTCACTCTGGAGGAGCAGATAATGAAAAAAGTTAAAATATGTGGGATGTGGAATACTGTTTCCATGGCCCCGTGTCAAAGAAGCGAAGTCCCAAGTGCACAAAAATGTTGGAGACCAGGATTAGAACCCTGGTCTCCACTGCCACTAGGCAAGCTACTCTATGCCCTAGCCTTTCACACCATGGAGCAGCTCACCCAGTGTCCTGGATACTGGTGCTCTTGTTTGTGGTGAGCACAATGGACAGTGACCTGGGAAGCACTTAATGAAGGTGCTGTAGATCCCTCTCACTGTCTGTGCTAGCGCTACATGAACTAGTGCTCTGTAGACTGATGCTATTCATGTAGCACTATTCTAACTGGATACCCCATCCTGCATACCCTGCAAGACTTTGTTCCTATTATTGACCCTGAGCCTGTTATTTCTATGTCACAGGCTAGTCTTTCTTTGTCTCAGGCCTCTGTTGCAGCTCCTTCTGTCATCTTGGTAAGTTCATCCCCAGCAGTTCAGGACACTACTGTTCATGGGGAGACTTTCAAGGGAATGCCTGTTACTAGGGACTTTGCCCAACCCTTTGAGGGCAAATTCTTCTGTTGTTTCTGCTCCTTCTGAGTCTGCATTTCACATGGACCATACAAACAATGTCACAGATGTTAGCACTATTGCTGACCAGTCTTGGGCATGGTCAGATATCATGGGGGACATGGACACAGATCCTTCTATGCATCTTACCCCTGCGGTAGTGGATGGAAATTCCTGTCATTCTGTGGGTACCTCCCCGACTCTACTCGGTATGGTCCTGCCCTAACTACTCCTAAAAACAGTCAGAAATAATTCTGGGGAGCTTTTAGGATGTCACACTTATTCACCAACTTGGGTGCTCTTGAAAAAGGAGAAATGCGGTCCACATTAAATACACGGGGCGGGAAGGAATGAACCAACAGACTAGGTGTATGTTCGAAACACTTACTGAAAGATTGTTTACAGTTATTAGAATTATTAGTCAAGGATATTTTTGCCCTGATTCACACCTCTGGAGACTCACAATTCTACATCAGTTTTAACACCCTCAGCTACTGCAGAGATTTGGAGGAAATTTCAACAAGTGAAGAATTACCCATTAAGGTCCCCATTTATGGCAATCCCACTGATGAAGTCTATGGTTGAGAATATCACCATTCTATTCCAAAATGATGGAGTGTATATCTCTGTTATTTTGTTCTGGGTGAAGCAAAGGGCCAATGTAATTGACAGGCCTGTGCCTGTCTTGGATATGGAAGATATTTAGACTGGGGTTGGAAGATCAGAGTTTGACTTCAGACTGTGCCAAAACTCATCTCCCAAGCAGTTTCTATATTGGTCAGGATTGTGTTTTTTTATTTATCCTGGAAAACTCAAACGTGTCACAGGTGTGGGTCTTCTCACACCTCAGTAACATCTGTGATGCACTGGCCTGTAATTTTGTCTCCAATCGGTCATTCGAGTATGCTTTGCTCAAATCTGGTGAAATGTAATTTGTGTGAGGATACTGAACATTTATATTTAAAGTATCTGTGGGCTGTCCACAATAAAGGATATTTTACAACCAGGAGAATATGGTCCATGATGCTCAGAACAAATGAAGTCAGGGACAGCACACTTGTGTCCCTACCTAGTCTGCTGCTCTAAGTGGTTCTACACAGCAGGCTGAGTTCCTGTTCAGATGCTTTGGCCTCAGGTCCTTCGGAGGAACAAGGAGGAAGTGCACCACCCAGGAAGATCGTTGTTGGTTAAGGATAACCCCTTATGGAACACTTCTGTCCCCAATCTATGCCTGACACTGATCTGCCTGTCTCAATGCTTCCTCCCACCCCTCTGGATTCCTTTCATGTGGTAGGGAAGATAATTTTCACCAGGACTCACCCTCAGCTGAAGATAGCAAAGAAAGACTCCGTGGAGACCAGGACTAGATTTTGGTTTTGCAGGGCCAGTCTGCAGAAGAAGATGGAGATTAGGAAGCCTCATCGGTGGTTTCCTCCTAACAAACACTGTGTTTTCTGAGGAGCAGAGACCATGAAGCCAAGTTACTTGAACTGTATAAGTACTCTTCCCAAAAGGATGTATCAGACAGAGCGGGAACCAATTGATTTTTTTGTTAAGAAGAAAAGAACTATAAAGAAAAAGACTGTTTGAATGCTCTATACAATTATTTTCTCTTGTGACATTAATAGGCACCTAATTCTTTTAATAATATCACTGTTTTCTCTTTAAGTGTTAGCATTAAGAATCAAAAGAAAGTAAACACTTTATCATATTTGGGTCACTTGCAGGCACAGATTTTCTTATGACAAAAAAAACAAATCGAACTACTGCTGACATTCATAATGCACAGAATCGTGTCCTAGGGACCTTCTCTGTGGTCTTTGGGTGATGAAGACTCTTGGAGGGTTGTGATCTTGTTCAAATCTCATGATTTTATGATCCAGAACATAGTGGACACTGAACCAAGGAGGGCAATGGTCCTTGATGTGGCCAGTCAATATCACCTTTTCATATGGGGTAGTGTATACCCTCAAATGAAAACTGCATGCATTGCTTTATTTTGCCTGCTTCAAGCATATCTACATGCTCCCAGATGGGTGATTTGGGTAGTGATTTTATCTGTCCCTTAGATTTGAAAGATAAATCAGGTAGGACAGAAAAATATATTGTGACACAGCCTTTTGAAACAAATGCTCCAAGTGGTGAATGTACAGGTTTCCTTTAGATCTGTTCATACTATGGGGATCATACCTGTCACAGGGACTCCTCTCATCCAGGATTGATTTTATCTTTGTTTCATCTCATTGGTTTATTTTGGAGGTCAATACAGTAGCTTTTGCTACCTCAGATCCTTTTGAGGTGAGGACCACAATCAGGACTCTGCAACAGGGTGGTTCTGGCAAAGGGTATTGAAGAATAAATAATTCAGTCCTTGATGATACTGTGGTCCATTCTCAGGGGAGGAACTACTTAGGGTGAGAGCATCTGTGGCTGGCAGTTATGACTCCCTGATTGGTGGGTGGACACAAAGTCAAACATCAGAAGACTCCTCCAGAAGTTAGGTAAGAGTAATGGGAAGAAGGATTACTTTTGTTTCCTCCACTTACAGGCACATTTGTTTTGTGTAATTTCCAGGCAAAATACTGAAGGAGTATCTTACCATGATCAGATTACTTGTGTTAAAAAGTAAGTGAAAGATTCTTTTTGTATGACAGGGCCATATCTTTACAAGCTGAACATACTTTGGGGACTCATGGTACAAAAGCATCTCTTGATGTATTTAAGGGTTGTCAGCATAGGATACATAATAGGGTCTTTACTGCTATTAAAACAAGGCTGGCCAGTCACTGGCTGGGCTGCAAGATATCCTGACTTCTATCTCTCAGGGCCTGCATTCTTGGTTTGGAACCCCCTACGGGCTGGTAAGGAGATTGAATCTTTCTTTCTCAAGACTGCATGAACTTGCTGACAGATGTGAAAAAGGCATGTTTGGTCATGCCCATGTCCACAAATAAGGTACTGACAACTATAAAGTCCTTATGGATAATGTTGCTCCCAGCCCAGATGGCCTGAGTGTGGAATTTTATAAATCCTTTTCTACCCTTTTATGCAAATTTTTGACTGAAGTCTTCAATGATATGGTGCAGACTTTATCACTTTCGGATGAAATGGCACAAGTCCTTTTGGTGTTTCTGTACAAAAGGAGACAGACTACACTTAGGGAACTGGAGATCTATTTCCATTATAAATGTTGATATGAAAATCATGGCAAAATCCTGAGTCGGAGACTGAGGGCAGAAGTGTGATACTCATAGCACCTAGTCAGACGTGTGCTAGTCCTTGACAATACATGATGGATAATCTTATAGAGATTAAAGAAATTATGGTTTGTAACTGGTTATGAACATTGCATGGTTTTTACTTATGCTTTGACCAGGAGAAAGCTTTCAATAGAGTGTCACATGACTTTTTATTTTGGACGTAGCTTTCCATGGTTTGCCCCACACTTTCATACAGTGGATTCAACTGTTGTACAGTCAAGCTCATTTTCCCCTTGATTGATGGGATGGTGGGCCCTAGAATAGTAATAGCATAGGGTGTTTGGCAGGGTGCCCGTTAAGTCCTTTATTATTTGTCTTTTATATAGACATTTTGGTTCATAAAATTATACAGTCTCCTGTCGTGCAGGGTCTTTCTCTTATTTAACAAACTTCACAGGTGAAAATCTCTGCCCATGCAGATGATGTTTGCCCATTTATTGATGGTTTGGTGTCTAGCCAGGCTGCTTTGTCCCTGGTACATAACTATACTTCAGTGTCAGGGGCTAGGATTAATGTGGATAAATGTAATGCATTCTGTTTGGATCCCTGCAGGGATTTGGATCTACAGTCTATAGATGGGGTTCCAGTTGTGGACTCTGAGATTAAGCTATTGGGTGAGAAGTCTGGTATGTTTGCAACGGATAAGGTAAATCAGGAAGATGCAATATAGGTGGGGAGATGAGGTCAGTAAGTAAATGTCTATGCAGATCTCTAAACTGAAATGGGTATTCTTGATAAAAACCTTGATACTGCTGATTTTCCTACATCTAATCCAAATTTTTCCTCCCCATGTGATCTTGAAACCGGCTTTACAGAATTTTATCCAGGTCCTATGGGTCAGCTGACTGAATCCTATTTGGAGAAATTTTATTTACCTTCCTGTTCATAATGGGGTTTAGCTATAATTAATCCGGTAGTCTTTTTACTCTTTATTTCTTTCTATAACATTAATAGCTGTATTTTCTGCACAGGATGTTTTTGGAAATTGTGG
Source organism: Neoceratodus forsteri (assembly GCA_016271365.2). Classification (NCBI taxonomy): domain Eukaryota; kingdom Metazoa; phylum Chordata; order Ceratodontiformes; family Ceratodontidae; genus Neoceratodus; species Neoceratodus forsteri. The sequence goes on from CM028131.1 coordinate 799,766,930, forward strand.
GAATAAAAATGGTTTGACCCAATTCTTGCTCTTTTGGAGGCTAATAAATGGTGAATTACTCAAACTGAAATGAGTGCAGACTCGAAATATGTTCAGTCTGCACTAAAAAGTGAAACTCTGAATGTTGCCACCAGAGTTTTTTCAGACCCTAAATCAGACTACTCTGTATGATTTTACTATTAATTCATTTCACTTTTGCTTGTGCGCACAGTGCACAAGAAACAAGTTGAGGTAGTACAGCATTGCAGAGGTGTGGCAGTGTTGAGGCCAATGTAGTGAACGCTTAATAGCCGCATCACTTGGCCACTAATTAATGCTGAAGCTGCCATTGATGGCAGTTTCAGAGTGGCGTTCCACATCAAAGAAACCTGCTGCTGCAATCAGGGACAGTTTGTCATTGCAGTGGCAGTCCCCCCCTCCCAACAAGGCACACAGCAGGACAACAAATTTAAATGTTAGCTTCCTCCCACTGATGCTGCCCATCCCGCACCCTCCATTCTCCATCCCCTGCTGACATTGGGATGCTCAATCCTCATGTCAGCATGTATCCTCTCCCCATTAATGTGTCATACTGAGAGCCCCACCCCAGTGTGCCAAAAGTACTTCTTTGATGTTTGTGACACGGATTCCCACTCCTGGTGTTGGATGCACTGCACGCCCATGCCTCCATGTTCTCAGGGTGCCCAATCCCCAGGTCAGCATTGATCCCCCTCCATTCTCTGACACACCGGGAGCCCATCCCAGTGTGTCAAAATCTGCTTGGTATTATTTCACCTGTAAAAAGAACAGTCCAACAACATATTTTTTTAAACCTGAAGAAAAAGAAAATGGTACATCGTCGTTCCCACAGATCCCTCCCAACCCACACCATTCCGCTGCACATCCCACCTCCCCACACCCCTCTCACCCATATTTACCTCTGGAGGTTGGGAGCAGCGATCTTCTGTGGACTGGGAACACGTCTGCACTCTTCAAAGACCAACCAGGAACTGAAGAAATGACAGTAAGCACTAAAATGGCACTTAATGGGGTATTTTCAACTTAGATTGATATCTCAGCCAATTGTTGGAGTTCTGGTTCGATATTTTCAAAATGGGGTTCTTGGGACCCCACCTAGTGAACTCTGGCATAGTCATTTTATTCTCAGTCGTGAAAGGTGATTTCACGGTTGCTGTATGGAATCACCTTTTGGGACCAATTAATGAAATGACAGTAGCATTGTTCATGAGGTGGGGTCCCAAAAAGCTCTAGTTGCAAATTTGGTGAAAAACTCAAAAAATGACTGCGTCATGAGTGTCTGTTGTGCAGTTTCTATGCAAGCTCGTAACTTCATCAATGTTTAGTATTTTCACTCCAAATTTCCAACATTGTGATTTTTTCACACACCCTTATGAAAAGTACAGCTGTCATTTTGTGCATCCTTCCCAAACGTGTTTTTGCACCTGTGGTGCAGAATAGCAATGTCGTTGTGTGAAATGAACTTTCAAGACAGATTAATAAAATCACAGTGCCACTGTTCATGAGGGGAGGTCCAAAATGCCAAGTTGAAAATTTGGTGAAAACATTCAAAAATGACTGCATTACGAGCGTGCATTGCACAGTTTCTACACACACTCATAACATTGCCACTTCTTCATATTTTAACTCCAGATTTTCAGCATTGCCATTTCTCACACCTCCTCATGAACAGTACAGCTGTCATTTTTCACATCCTGCCTGAATGTGTGTTTTCACCACCTGGGTGCCGAATGGCATACTCAGTGTGCTAAATCACCTTGGGATTGAGTAATGAAATGATACTGCCATTGTCCATGAGGTGGGGTCCCAAAAGCCCATGTTGAAAATTTCAATCAAAAATACCATCAAATGCCCAGGGCATTACGGTTTCCAACCATAACACCCACCCTGTATAGACTGACAGGTGTCAGGGTGTGACTTGGGGTCATCGGCTTTAATGCTCACCACATTCCACCCCAACCCCATCCCCACCCTGCAGCCACTGACAGGCATCGAGGTGTGCCTTAGAGTCTTCGACCTAACATTCACCCCATTCTCCTACTGCACCCATCTCAGCTTATTTCCTTATGGAATGGGGTGAGCATAAGGGCTGAAGACCTCAAGGCACATTAAGTACACTTGCCAGTGGCTGTAGGGTGGGGTGAGGTGGAATGGCATAAGTGTTATGGCCACGACCCAAAGGCACACCCCCAATGCCTGTGAGTCTCTGCAGAGTGGGGATGGGAGTTGCTGTTACTTCAATACTTCACTGCCATTCCTATTACATCTCTCTAACTCCTACACTACCAATGCCAATACCAGCAAGCAAACATTTGGCATTGACACATGCTGTTCACTGATGTTTTCCTCAAGGTTCACATCAGTCATCTTCTGCCACACTGAGGCAGTTGACTGATGCCAGACTCTCTCAACACATGTGGGGTACTGTGGGGTTCACTTGCCATGACAGGATAGGTTTCATAGATACTCATAACCATAAGCACTTCACTGAAGGTTACTGTCCTAGAGACACCTGTAATGGAGTCTTTAAAACACTGGAACACCTTTTTCTAACTTATCCTTTCATTACTACTTTTTGGACCATATAGCCATTCAAGAGTGGGGTCGGAATATCAAATATTAACGCATCCATTTTGATTCTAGGTATACATTCTGGGATTTGGACAAGTTGCACTCCAATATTCTCAGGGTTTTATTGGACATCTTCAAATATTATTTCTGGCAGGCTCGACTGGGTGGATATTGCAACAACAGTATTGGAGGAAAAGTGATGTACTAGGTTTTATTCATAAACAAATCCAATCCTTGTATTGTACTGAACATAATACTGTATAAACAACACAATGTTACAGTTTTGGAAACTTTTGATGGGTGGGTAACATAACTCCACCATTTTTGTTACTGATTTTTTTTAAATTTCTTTTCAATGTTTACCTTTGCATCTTTCCTCTTTTTACGTTCCTTGCACACATCGCAGAGAGCGTTTTGGAAATAGCACACTTGGAGGTGCCTGCTCCCATCAATGCACTGCTCCCTTGAGCAGGCGTGGTGGTCTTGCACCAATGAGTGCAGGAGCTCTGTATGACAGCGGTGTTCCTCTGCTTAAGGAAAGCACTGCTGCCATACTGAATGCCGCCATCACGCCGTCCCCACCGATCATCGCTACCCCCACACGTGCACGTCACGCCCGCCCCCAAAGCTTTGGTGCCACGCTGGGAGCCACTCAGCGTGGCAAACGCTATTTGCCGATGGGGTGCCCAATTCCCTCGGCTTCACGGCCCCCTGCCATCCTGCTGCCACGCTGGGAGCCCACCCCAGCATGGCAAGCGTTCAGTTTGTTTTGCGACGGGGTGCCCAATCCTTTGCCCTCGGCCCCCCGTAGTTTGCCGACAGGGTGCCCAATCCCCGTCAGCTCCTCGGTCCCCCAGCCATCTTCTGCCACACTGGAGCCCACCCCAGCGTGGCAAGCGTCCCACATCGTCATTTTTTTTTAAACCTGTAAAATAAACGGTCCCACGGCGCTGGCCTCCCAGCCCCTCCCACAACCCGCACCCACCCACTGTCCACCCAGCCTCCCCACACCCTCACCCCATACTTACTCTCCGGCTCCAGCGCGACGATCTTCGGTGGACCAGGAACACGTCTGCACTCTTCAAAGGTGACGCGAACTGAGGAAATGCCGGTAAGCTGAATAATGGGCTATATAAGGGGTTTCAACTTTATTGCATATCTCAGTCATTTTTGGAATTTTGCCAAATTTTCAACATGGGGTTTTGGGACCCTTCTCATGAATGATGTCACTGTCATGGTGTTATTTGGGCCCATAGGGTGATTTTGCAGGCACAGCACAGTCACTGCAAAATCACCCTTTGGGCTTGAATAATGCCATGACAGTGAATCATTCATGAGAAGGGGTCCCAAAACACCATGTTGAAAATGTAGTGCAAAAATTCCAAAATGACTGTTTCTAACGTGCATTGCGAAGTTCCTATGCAGACTGTGACGCTTACGAATTTTCAATATTTGCACTCCAGATTTTCAACATTGCCATTTTACCAAACCTCCTCATGAGCAGTACAGCTGTCATTTTCACATCCTGCCCAAAATGTGTTTCTGCCCATGTAGCACAATGGTGCGATTATTGTCTGAACTCAATGTATGGGACACATTAAGAAAATCACAGTGACACTGATCATGAGCAGAGGTCTTAAAATGGCTGTGCTGAAAATTTGGTGAAAAAATTCCTAAAAATGACTGTTTCTGAGTCTGCTTCGCGGCAGTTCCACGCTTTAAGTTTGTGAATTTCAATATTTTCTACCCACATTTTCAACATTGCCATTTTACCACACCTCCTATGAGCAGTACAGCTGTCATTTTCACATCCTGTCCAAAAACGCCTTTCTGCCCATGTAGTGCACAATGATGCAGTCGGTGAGCGTAAATCAATGTATGGGACACAGTAAGAAAATTACAGTGACACTGTTCATGAGCAGAGGTCTTAAAATGGCTGTGTTGAAAATTTGGTGAAAAATTCCTAGAAATGACTGTTTCACGAGGTGTTCATTGTGCAGTTCCTATGCTGCATTAAGTTTGCGAATTTTCAATATTTTCACTCCACATTTTCAACATTGCCATTTTACCACACCTCCTTATGAGCACTGCAGCTGTCATTTTCACATCTTGCCCAAAACGTATTTCTGCCATGGAGCCATAATGGCACAGTCAATGTGCGTAACTCAGTGTATGGGACACATTAAGAAAATCACGTGTCACTGTTCATGAGCAGAGATCTTAAATGGCTATGTTGAAAATTTGGTGAACAAATTCTAAAATAACTGTTTTATTTATGCCATGCTAGGCAGTTCCTATTTATTACTGTGTTTACAGTGAATTTTTCAATATTTTCTACCCAGATGTTCAACATTGTCATTTTACCACACCTCCTATGAGCAGTACAGCTGTCATTTTTCACATCCTGCCCAAAACGTGTTTCCTCCCATGTACTGCACAATGGCGCAGTCTGTGCAAAATCAATGTATGGCATACAGTAAGACAATCACAGTGACACTGTTCATTAGCAGAGGTTTTAAAATGCCAATGTTGACAATTTGGTGAAAAATTCCTAACAATCACTGTTTTACCAGCGTGCATTGCACAGTTCCACGCATGCTCCTAGGTTTGCGAATTTTCAATATTTCCACTCCAGATTTTCAACATTGCCATTTACCACACTTCCTTATGAGCAGTACAGCTGTCATTTTTCACATCCTGCCCAAAACGTGTTTCCGCCTATGTAGCGCACAATGGGGTAACAAAAGGTCATGCTGACAATTTTTGTGCAAATACCAGCACGCACAGGGCATTAGGGTAAAGCACCATACATGCCAAACACCACTGCCAATATCTGCAAGTTAACGTTCGCATTGACAAATGCTTGTTGTTTGCTAGTATGACCTTATGTTATTGACTGTTTATTTCTGAGTTTTCCTTATGTCTGTTGTCCCAATGTGACATATGATTTTTCTCTTTAATTAAAACATCCTTAACTCTTGCGAAAAGTGCCTCGGTTTTTTATGTCCACCTGGACACCCACCAAGAAAGCAACAGAGATGAGTAGAAGGGGCCTCGGTTTAACATCTCATCTGAAAAACAACACACTCCAACAGTTCAGCAGCCCCTAGTACTGCACTCGGGTGTCAGTGTCTATGGTATGAGCCCAATCCCAGAGTGGGATGAGAACCTACAACCTTCTATCCCATGGATGTGCTACCAACACAGCCATGCTTTCATCAACTTTGCTAGACTGTTTTTCAAGGTAACGGCAATGCAGAATTTATTATTTCAAGACTGGGACTGCTCCTCCCCTCCAAGGACACAGTAGGAGGAAAGAAAGGAATATGAATCTACATAGCACATCACAAACACATTGTATCCCAATGTGCTATAGAAACAATGAACAGTTGCAGCAGTCATCAAGAGTGCACATATAAATAAGTTACAGATACTATGCAAGACAGTGAAATAAACAGCAGGCAATTTAGTGACTTGCTCCTGGTCATGCAGTAAGTGACAATATTGAGATTAAAACATGAGTTTTCAGGTTCACATATCTGTGGTCTAGCGACTTGGTTATAGTAATTATAACAAGGGTGGACAATAAGAAAGTGCTCATGTTTGGCCCTTGGCAGATCTAAAACTGAAATACCATTTATGACAAAGAGATGCAGAGGCTGGTAACTCTGAATCTCTTGGTACTGGAGTGTTCAACACCCAGGGCAACAGTAAAGAGATAGTAAACTCACCAGTAAAATCACCATGAAGTGCAACACTTCCATTCTGGTTTGCAGTATGGTGACTGGGATTTTAAGTAGCCCAGTTCATGAACTGAGTTCAGTCAGGTATAGGGCAGAAACAGGAGGAGCATTCTTTTTTATTTTAAAATACCTGACTTATAAAATCCCAATTTAAGAACTTTAATGTACTTTTTCTGGCACCCATTCCTCAAGCATATGGCAGAAAGTCCTAGGAATGGCTTTATATAATAGGCGAGATTTATTGTCCATTTCAGATAAACAAGAGATAAAAATCAAGTCACGTAAGGAAGGCATCCTTGCTAATTTTGAAACACCACATTGTGATTGTGGACAGGTAGTGAGCACGGCTGAATTTGAAAAGTATAAGTTCTAGAATTGTTGTTAATTGAAGTGCATACAATATTTTCTTTTCACTGCTGAAGACATCCTGCCAATATTCTGAGTAATCTCACTTTCCTAGTGAGTTCAGCATGTCTCATCACTATTTAAAATATGTTTTGGCATTTAATCACAGCTGTACTGTTTGTCCCCTTTACTTGGCCAGATGTCCAACTGACACTTGCTGGGAATCAGTCCAGGGTCCTAAGTCCCAAAGACAACAACTCTAACCAATCAGCAAAGAGACAGTCCCCTAGCTGAGAGGTTAGAGTGCTCAATGACTTTCATACTTGTAATCCCATGGACCACCACTAGAGGTCTCTATATACTGTTACAGTTACTCCACACTGTTTTTGACTGTTACAGACAACATTTACTGCACTGCTAGGTGGCACTGCTTTGCATGAACTGCTTTTCTGAGATACTGTACAACAAGAAAAACAGAAAAACAATATACAGCAGTATGTCAAGTGCATGTTACACTACAGGAGTAGTACAAACAGTCTTGGGTATGCACAGATTCAGTATAATGTGGATCTGTGTTGCGAATCTGGAGAGATAAAGGTTATTTGAACATAACAAATTATAAGGCATAACAACTTACATAAACAATAAAAATACAAGGCTCAGAAATGAAGTAAATTCAAATAAGCCATCTGTATAATGCAGTATGGTCATTAAACACCTATTAAAATTGAAAATAATTATTCTATTAACACATGATTACAAAAATATCAGAATGTAATTTTTCTAGCTTTTTCTTGTGGGAAGGAGCATATCATTGCCATTTGTCCAAATTTGCAGGACATTTCATGTTTTAGGAAGTGAAAAATTGCCAGATCTTGTGTTTTAGAAGCTAAACAATATTTGTCTCAATTGCATGGGCAAAATTATGTGGCCATTTTATTTCAAATATGAGTTTTTCTTATTTTACCCAAGTGCAGTACAGTATGGCTGGATAGTCATACAAAAGAAACATTACAAATAGCATACATATATATCTTTTTTTACTTAGTACAGTACTCTGCCTCTCTATACAGAAAAGTCTACCAACCAGCGAACCACTGAGTCTTCTGTCTCCACTATCTCATCAGTGAGCAGCACTGGGAGTGGGTACAGTGTCGACAGTGAAGGCAGCACCACCTCTGGGGACAACACTCTTGTTCCTGTTCTTCGAATGTAAGTATTGTCCACTTAAGACAAGTATGTATCTTAACTGGCATGGAACCCTTTTGTTGAAAGTTAATTTTGAGTTTATATCTATAGCTACTGCTTATTGAAGTGAACTATGTGCTTTTCATGTTCTACAGCTATTTTTTAATCAGTAGTGACAGTAATATTTAGATCATACAGAATAACAGGTGGGCATCTGTCTAGTACAAGGAAATGATAGAGACTCTGATCACATCATAAGCAATGTGAGAAAGCTCCAGTGGTTTATGTAATATCAGCAGAAACCACAGATGGAGTTATTTCCTTGTCACTGATGACCCATTTTGTACAGTAATCCCTTCAAAACAAAAAGTAAGTGAGTTTATTTGACAGGCATGTCATACTGTTTTACTGATGTGATGCAATATAAGTAAAGTACTGTATGGCGAGTTTGATTGATTCGTAAGTTATAATTTAATTCACTGATATGATGTCACATCAGTCCAATATGTTTTTTCTGTATGAGCTCAAATACGGTTATGGAGGTTTTGCATGAGGCCGGCTAAGTCATTTTTTCATTACCACCTCAAGATAACAGACAGAATTTGACACAATTTGCTAGCATTTACACCAGATGTTTTGCCTTTAGTTGTACTACACTAGCAATTCATGACTCTGACAAGCGTTTCTTTGTGTTGCAGTGAAAGTTCAACCATTTTGTGAGCTGGAAATTTGGGATATTTTAGAAAAAGCAGAACTGTGTCATATAGTATGGTTATCAGTCAATAACAGGTATTTTTCTTTTTACAGAATGTTTTACCCCTACCTTGTCAGTCCAACTGTCCTCTGATTGGACTCTGGCAGCCTACCAGTCCTGATAACTTTACACTGCCCTGACCACATTTACACTGGGGTCAATGTGGTGGGATCTGAGAGTTCTGGCTGCCATCATTTAGTTTGCAAAAGATTTTACTTTTCTTTTCTTCCATGACCCTTGACCTACCTTCTCAGCAGTTTACACATTTGTTGCTGACTTGCATGCTTGAGACATGCCCCAGTGAAAGAACAAGCTTCCAACTCACAGGCAGGGCTCTCTTTGCAGCAGAATGTGCTGTCAATACCCTAGACTGAGATGCACACCTGGCAGTGCTACTCCCTGTCTTGGCTGACCATTGCCATCCTTACTTCTGCTCTCCAACATGGGTCTATGGCATGGCTCTGTAATGCACTGTCACTGGTACATCAGCTGATCCAAGTAAAGGTGAATTTAATGTTGCTTTGTGTTTATAATGCTACTGTAGTTTGAATTATAAAGAGCTTTGTCACAAGGGGGGTCTGGACAGTTTTCTGTAATGATCCAGTCTGTGAGGATTTAGGTAGTATGTCACTTTCCTCTTAGGTTGAGGAACTTGACAAGGTGGGAGTATCTGAGCTGGTAGGTCAAACATGGGGCATACCCAACCTGACAATATTCTTCAAACTGACACAATGGCGAATGAAAATGTGTGGCTGGCGGTAAAATAAGCAGGACTTGATGGAGGATAAATAGTGTACTGATGTTGAGTGGAGTGACACCTTCTTTCTAGGTCTCCTCATGATAAATGTCAATATAGTATATACTTGAGCATACGAAGGGTAGTACAGAGCATGTGCAGTAGCAAACATGGCACAGTGAGATAGGCAGTTAGTCTTACTGACAATATCATTGTCATATAATTGATATATAACATACCTATATATTGCTTTTCGTTTCCAAACTACAGTACTTCAAACATGCATGCACTTTATAACAGGGTAACAGTTAGACAATATAGTCAGAACCTGAGCCTCTTGATTAAACTAGTTAAACATATATCAATATGTTGGCATTGGTTGAGGACTACAGAACAACATAACTAATACTGCACAGTATGACATGCTGTTTGCACTGCTTGGGGTTAGATTGGCTTGCAATGTTTCTTTGATTAATTAGTTTGACTAAAAAACAAAAAAGATTAATTAGTTTGACTTGAGGAGTTCCACCATCAGCACTTCCCATTGTTATGGCTGTGGCAGAGCCTACTGCTGCTTTGGCATGTCTTGCCTTAAAACAGCCAGTCATGGCACCTTCTGTTGGACTTATGGAAGTATCCTTCTGAAAGTCCAGTGGAGCTTGAAACACTCCACCAAGATCAGCTGCTATGGAGCAAGAGCTGCACTATTTTGGCAGTTACTTCCACATTCCGGGGCAAGAACTGGCATTGCCATTTTGTGAATGGCAGAATGTCATTCACCACCACTCACACAAGTGCAAGTACTGTGCAAGTGCAGTTCGCCCCTCTGTCAGATGGCACTTCCCCACACCCTCCCACTGCTCCTGTCCTCCCTCTCCTCCCAGCACTGGCAGCAAAGAAAACCCTTCTACTTTCTCCCATTGCTACTGTCCTCCTTGCTCCCTCCTTTCCTGTCCTCACCCTGACATCTGGGTGCCCAATCCCATATCAGCATCATGCACCCCCCAACACATGTTGCACACTGGAGACCACCCCAGTCTGCCCAAATGTCTTTTTTTTTCGTTTTTTTTTCCCTTGCTGACATCTGAGGTGCCCAATCTCCATGTTGGCATCATGTACCCCCAACTGATGTGGCGGCTGGGAGACCATGCAAGTGTGCCCAAATTTATGCTTTTTCCTATAAGTAAAGAAAACTGTCCCAAACTTTTTGTTTATTCTACTTGTAAAAAAAAACAATCCTCATCATTGCCCCATTCTCCCTCCCCCATCCCCACCCTCCCACTGAGCACCCGCTTCCTCTTACCCCCTTACCCCATACTTAACTCCTGAGGTCAGTGCTGTTATCTTTTCTGGACGGTACATGTCATCACTCTTCAAAGCTGACCTCAAACTGAAGAGTCAAAGGTAAGCATGGTATAATGGCAATCAATGGGAGTTTCAACTTATGCTGATATATCAGCCATTTATAGGAATTTTGACCCCACATTTTCAACACAGGGGTTCTTGGGACCCCACCTCATGAACACTGTCACTTCATTTCATTACTCTGTCCTGAAAGGTGATTACTGATCACTTTGCATAATCACCTTTGGGACTGATAAATGAAACAACAGTGCAACTGTTCATGAGGTGGGTCCCAAAGCCATGTTGCAAATCTGGTGAGAAAATTCCAGAAAATGAATGCATTAAGCGTGTGTTGTGCAGTTTCTACTCACACTCCTATCTTCGTCAATTTATAATATTTTCGCTCCAGATTTTCAACATTGTTATTTTTGCACACCTCCTTATTAACAGATTAGCTGTCATTTTCACATCCTGCCCAAAACATGTTTTCACACCTGTGGCACAGAATTGCGCAGTTGCTCTGCAAAATCACCTTCGGGACAAGTGAACAAAATGGCAGTGGCACTCTTCATGAGTGGTGTTCAAAAGGCATGTTGAAATTGATGAAATAATTCAAAAATGGCCAGGTTACACACGGACATTCAACATTTTCTATGCACATGGAAACATAGAAACATAGACTTTGATGGCATATAAGGACCACTTGGCCCACCCAGTCTGCCCATTTCATACCTACGGATAAGCTGCAGATTCTAGTTAACCAACAGCCTACTTCCTGCCACCCCCACTACAATTGCCTTGAGTCTGTCCCATGCATGTTTAAATTCCCCACTGTTTTAGCCCCAACAACCTCCCCAGGAAGGCAGTTCCACGCATCCACCACTCTCTCCATGAAAAAGAGTTCTCACATTACCCCTGAGCCGTCCCCTCTATCTTTAAATTGTGTCCCTTGTTCTTACACATCTCTTTTCTGAAAGATGCTACCCTCTTGGACTTTGCTGATTCCTTGAGGTACTTGAACATTTCTATCATGTCCCCCTGTCCCTCCTTTCATCAAGGGTATACATATTAAGCTCTCTCAGTCTCTCTTCATATGATTTCTGATGCAGACCCTGCACCATTTAGTTGCCCTCCTCTGGACTTCTTCCATCCTGTCTATGTCCTCATGAGATGAGGTCTCCAAAACTGCACACAGTACTCCAGATGGGGTCTCACCAACTGTCTGTACAGAGGATAACCACTTCCTTTTTCTACTTGTGATGCCCCTTCCTATGCATCCCAGCATCCCCTGGCTCTCCTCACTTACTTCTCACACTGCTTACCAACCTTTAGTTCATCTGATATGACTACCTCAAAGTCCCATTCCATTTTTGTTGTTGTTAGTACCTCCCTGCTATTGTGTACTCTTCTCCTGGGTTTTGTTTCCCAGGTGCATTACTTGCACTTCTTTGCATTGAATCTAAGTTGCCATATGTCTGACCATTTCTCCAACCTTGCCAAGTCCCTTCTCATCCTTTCTACCCCCCATGTATCAACTGTATTACAGCAACTTTGGTCATTTGGCAGCTTGCCACAGTCATATCAGCTCTGGCTATAGCTTGTTTATGTTTGCTTGTGCTTGTGCAAGAAATGAATTGTTAAAATCAATGGCATTTCAGAGGAATCTGTGTTGTGTCCAATGCAGGTCAAACTGCATTCAGCTTGTGACAGACAGACAATGACCAGGCAAGCTGACTGTGGCAGTATTCGCAGTTTGGTGAGTAGAAATTTTGTGTGGTTGAAAGAACTGAAGTGCTCCAATGTTAGAATGCCTCATTCTTTCATTTGCATAAAGCCAGCAGGCAAGTAGCTGGGTGGCTTAAGACTTTATGGTCCCATGCTGTGTGTAAAACCTGTAATATTCTCATTCTACAACACATTTGTTATGTACCAGTGCCCAAAACAGCGCTCTGTCCCATATCAGTGTGTCAGTATCTTCTTCAGCAAGTGTGACCCATGCTGCAGGGGGCAGAGATGGTGGTCTTTTCTTCTTGGTAATGTCCCTCCTTTCCAGTTTGTTACTGCTGACAGAGACAGAGTGCCTCTCACCCAATCTCACTCACTAGTTCCTCCATTATGCTTGCCAATAGCTTCTCACTCGATGCTGCAGTGTGGCTGTGCTAAATCCACCATAGTTGAGCAGTAAGTAAGGCAAGCCCAGTCACAGCACCAAGGTGATATTTATGAAACAGCATAATCCCAAGTCACATTCAAGATGGCAATAAGAGAATGTGGCGCACTGACACTGAGCCACACAAAGGTGCAGTCTGTTAAGAAAATCACCTGGCACCATCCAAACAGAGAAAGAACATGGACAAACATACTCACCGCTGAGTTGGCTAGCAAAATGTTTTGAAGTGATACAAATGTTTTGGTGAGACACAAACAAGGTGAACTAATACACCATGTGCAGTCATCTCTAGGAAAGCTTTATCAGTGGGCCATCTTATTCAAGATGAAATAGAAGGCCACGCAGACCAAAGACCAATTTTCTCATATGTCCTCCTCCTATAATTAAACAAGCAGTATATCGGACATAGTCACAGTTTAGTATCAGTTTAACCATTGTTCTACTCAGTATCTTTCTATCAACTTTTACATTGGAAAACCTCTCATAAAGCAGGCCTGTCTCCACAGTGGTAGGTCAATCACTCACACTGTCAGCAATATGGGTTCTGGAATTAACTTGGGGTAGGGGGGGCAGCCATGGGAAGGAGGACTGAACATCCCATTGAAAACTCTTCTATGGGGTGGGAGGGTTGCAGACTCTGCTGCAATATCACCACCTGGAGGACCACAGGTGGTGATTTAGTTTGGAGTTAAGATGAGAGGAGGATGCCTGCTGCATGAGGTGCAGCATGCATGTGTGCTGGCTGAAACCTCGCATGCTGGCATCCCACGGGAGTAACACAGGATGGAAAAAGACCCAGAGTGTGCAGCATGGCAGTGGCACCTGTCTGGCCCTGCTGTTGATTGGGCTCTTGCACTCCACATAATAAATAGGCTATAGTACATGGGAAAGCACTGCCATCCTCCAGAAGTTACACACAATAGATGTAGGAGCTGCACTATGAAGACCCTGGAGTGCCAAGGTCAGTGCTGGAAAAGGGAATAACAGTGGAGAGGTTAATTTGGCAGAAGGGCAGCACCATAGAAAAGAAGAAAAACAGTGTATGAAAAAAGAAAAAAAACTCTTACAACCCATTCTATATCACTTGTTCATATATTTGCACTACCATAAACCTCACACTATAGGGCACTGATGGTACTGTTAATTAATGCTAGAGGACAGTTATCACAATATAATCACTGATAAGTGTTAGTTATAACCAGAACCAAAGAATAACATTTCCATTACACACCTGCATTACACATGACATTGTGTAAAGAAGAATTGCCTCAGTCTCAGGTATAGCACTGAGCTCAATATACAATGGCAGTAGACAAATATATTTTCCGTTTTGACTGATTTTGCTACAACTGCAGAACCAGTATTTATGAAAAATAAGAATGGATAACAGTGTAAACTTGTTATATTTTTTGTAAACTTTATTTATAACAAGGAGGTAATACCAGCAAACATTAACAAATGCACAAAAAAAGGAAAACATTAACATATATCACCAAGCTCTGCATCGTCGGAAAGAATATCAGTTATATGAATGAACATGTAGTAAATTATTGGTATGTGAGAAAACTATGTAACCAGGATAAAGTAAATGGAAATGACACCCAAACTATGCACACCTTTCTGTGGGTTAATGATGTTCTCACCTTTGCAAGGGGCCACTAGAAAGGTGCATGCACACCAGTGTAGAGTACAGGGCCAGCAACCCAATGTATCTCAAACCTCGAAAAGTGAGGTTTCACCAGGTCACATCGAAAATATTTCCTCTTCCAAAGACCTTTCAAGGGGACCCCAGATTGCTTGAAAAGAAGTGTAGGTGCCATTAGCTCAATGTTGAGCCCTCTTGATTTTAGACAATAGCACAGGTTATGGCTCCATTGTGCAACAGAAGGGGCATTTTGACTTTGCCAGTTCTGGGAATTGTCTTTTGGCATTTAACAATGCCAGATCCCATAGTCTCCTGTGATGCAAAGTAAGGGTGACTGCAGTGTCTGCCCAGCAGTAGCTCCTCAGGTGAGTTAGACAGAGTGCACTTTAGAACTTTCTGCATAATGGGTGCACCTCTGTCCAGAATCTACCCACCTGGGGACATGCTAATGCCATATAGATAAATCTCCTCTTCCATTTCACGCTTTGGGTGCATATTGGTTCTGAGGGTCATACCTCTATAGTTTAACTGGGGTGATTTAGGCCCAGTGCATAAGAACAACTCTATTTGGCAGACATGGTTAGTGTGACCGCATCCCTGTAATAGATGGCTGCCCTCATCCACATCTCATCAGTAAGGACATACCCCAGATCCCATCCCATTTTCCCTAACGTCTGTCATCAATGAGCACCTTGGTCAAGGAATAGCTTATAGATGGAGTAAATTGATTTGCAGTTATGAGTTGGACTATAAATTAGCACCTCCACCTCAGAACCAACCCCGTGGGTTATCCACCCTGGTGCTAACACCGAAAGCCACTGCTTAATCCTTAAATACATGAAAGTCTCCCCAGGGATGCAAAACTTTGCCCTTAGTTGTAAAAAGCTACAAAGGTGCGAGTTCTCATATAAGGAGTTGACAGAGTGCACCCCAGATGTGTCCATCTCAACAAAGCCTGATGGAGGAAGTCTTGTAATGAATGCTGCAGGTGTTGATTTACTTTTGCCAAATCCACAAGAGATTACTGGTATAAGGTTTGAGAACTTGCAGGAGGAGCACACATGACAGGGGACAGTAGACTCTTGTGTAGGGAGACAACCAGTTCATCCTCCTCCAGTGCAAGCCAAGAAAGTGATAGAGAATTGGACATTGGCAGAAGGTAGGCCAACTGAGCTGCCCAATAGTAGCAACTGAAATTTGGCAGGTCACACCAACCCTCACCCATGGCTTTTGCAAGATAGCTCTTTTAATTTGGGCTGGCCTATTACTCCAAACAAATCTGTGAACTAAAGCATCCACTGCTTTAGAAAATACTGTGGGAACTCGTATGGGAGGGCCTGAAACAAATAAAGGCATTTAGGCATCATACACATCTTTTTTTTCAACTCTGTTTTCTCCTTGCAACCTGGAACTCTCTTTAGCTACCTCTGCTCACCGCCGCCCACCGCTGACCTGATCCCCTGCCTCCTCAGAGGATATGCTGCCTCCTCCAACCTCTGCCAAGGAACCCCACAGCTCTGAGCCCCTTGGGCAGGGCCACCACTCCATCCAGTGCTCTATCTACAATCTAGTGCCATCCAGGGAGGAGAAGGGAGAGGCGGAGGCAAGGTCCAGTGTTGGCATGTGGCTTTGGCTAGAGAGAGGCCGTCACCTATCCAGGTGTAAGGGTTTTTTTCTCTTTTGTGTCGTGCCCCTGAAACCAGCCATGCAACGCATCAGCAAGTGGCTGCCCCATACACACCCACGTGCTCATCCCGATTTTTATTCCCACGATAGTAGTACCCCCGGTCTCCACTGTGGGTCTCTACTGTGCAGGAAGACCCCGGATCCCTCCTCAGGAGGGGAAAGGAGAGCTGTCCTACAGATGCTCATTTCATCTCCCTCCACTGATGACCCCAGTGCACGGCCTCGCTCCCAAACCCGGGTCACTGGGCGGGCGTGGTGTGGCGTCCAGCACCTCAACCCTCACTGCCACTGAGCCGGCATCATACACATCTTAACTACATTTTTCCTGCCTAGTACTGACAAGGGCAAGTTACACCATCTGGCTGAGTCTGCTTTCAGTGCAGTCAAGAAGGGCTTATAGTTGTGCTTATATAAATCAGCTGGTGTACATGAGAGGTTGATATCCAAATATTTAATAGTGTTGACTACTGGTATTCTCAGTGAGTTACTTGCCAGGTTGTCATGGCCCACCTTGACAACTGGTAGCAGTTTGCCCTTTGTCCAATTCACCTTGTGAGTGCTCAGTATTTGGTCAACAGGTTGTACAATGAGGTATACCCGTGGCGGCTCCTGTAAGAATAACAGGATGTCCTCAGCGAAAAACTCCAACTTATACCCCATCACCCCCCGACAGAGACCCTGAATTCCCCAGTGTTCCTGATAGCAGCCATTAAAGGTTCAAGAGAGACAATAATGTAATATAATGGGGTGAAAGTGAACATCCCTGCCTAGTGCCATGGATCAGTGAGAAAGGAGCGGACAACTCACCACTGATTAAAATGTGTGCCTGGGGTGCTCCATACAATGTCTCAGACCATCTTACACAGCTGTCCCACAGCTGGTAGCGATGAAAGCATTTCAAACATATACTTCCACCCACATGGTCAAATTCCTTTTCCATGTCCAGGGAAAGGATGGCCACCCATGGGACTTGGTAGAGTTATACGAGGAGTACAAGATGTCTAGGGCCTTCTGAATGTTATTCTTCCTTTGATGGCCTTTGACAAACCCTGCCTGATCCTTATGTACAACTTTTGCAATACTGGGTCAAGCCTGGTAGCAAGGAATTTGGCTATCATCTTGAAATCAGTACTTAAAAGGGAGATTGGCCTATAAAAGGCACATTTCAATGGATTTCCACCCTGTTTAGGTAGGACGGTGATGGTACCGGACCGCATGGAGTGGGGAAAACTGAACACTATCCAGACTTTTGTGTATCATCAGAACAATAGCGCACAACAGTTCAGTTAGAAAGGTTTTATAAAAGTCAGTAGGCAGCCCGTCGGGACCAAGGGCCCCAAGAGCTTGGTCAACATCTACTATTTCTTCACTAGTTATCACCCTGTTTAGATTAGAAGCTACTTCACCTTCCAGTTGGCTGATTGGGACTTTGGAGAAGAAGCTGTTCAATTACAAGAAAGTAGGGTGGGCCTACTGGGTATACAGGGTTTTATAAAAAGACCAAAAACTTCCAATTACTGCAGGGTTACACCTAAGCTCCCAGAGTCCGTTGCCATCTGTGGGATAGTTCTGACCCCTCCCGGCTTTTAATTGCCAAGCCAGCAACTTTCCCCTTGTCCCCATCATAATATTGTCCTGCCTTGGAAAGAATGATTGTCCTCTCCATCTACTCCATTTCCATAACATTGTAATGCCACTTTAACTTTTGCAGCCTGTAAGACAAGGGCTTTCCACAGAATATTTTTCTGTGGATCACAGTAAGTGGAATTCCACTGAAGAACCAGTGAAATCCCAGCAGAAATTCTGCTGGCAGAATAACCATTCTGCACTAATTCCACCAGTAGAATTCCACATTCTGCA
This sequence comes from Neoceratodus forsteri, assembly GCA_016271365.2. NCBI lineage: Eukaryota > Metazoa > Chordata > Ceratodontiformes > Ceratodontidae > Neoceratodus > Neoceratodus forsteri. The sequence continues at coordinate 799,784,990 of CM028131.1, forward strand.
TGGCACTACACTGAGCACATGTGGGTGAGTGGGAGTAAAAGGGCTACACAGGCACCCAGCATAAAAATATATTAGTAGAGAATATTTACAGTTTTCCATAGGCTAGGCGCCTTCCCTCAACCTCACATGCTGCTTCCATGCCATTGAAATGGGTAAAGAAATTTCTCACCTCATTGCTCAGGATGAGGGCCCCATCTACCACATACATCCTACCTCCACAGCCACCTACTCCTCATTGACAAAACCCTCAGCCTCCTTAGGGTCATTAAAGTATTTCAAGGGTGTACCTGGCACAGAGATCCTTAACCTTGATGGGTACAGGTAGGTAACTCCCACTCTTTGGCATGCAGCAATGATTTAACGTCATTGAACTGCATTAGTCGGCTTTGCAGATCCCTGCCATAATCTTGAAATATGCTGACATGGGACCCCTGGATGCTTAAAGGACTTTTCTTCTTGTTGTCTCGAAGCACAGTCTGTATATTGGAGAATCAAAATACTTAATCAAGAAGTGCCTAGGACATTCACCACTCTTGGGCCAAGGACCAACTCTGTGGCGCACTCAATTTCAAAGACAACTCATGGTCCCCTAGCCACAGATGCTCTGCAAAAGACACTGCACCACTGTGCTGGGGTCCTTACCCATAATTCCCTCTGGGACTGGGAGACCCACTATTCAGATGTTTGACCTCCATCCCCAGTTCTCCAAATCATCCAGCTTTAGTTTCAAGTCTGCTAGCCCCACTCGTAGCTGATCTCCTTCTCTCCCAACAGTAGAAGTTGTATCCTCTAGCTCACTGACATGATACTCTGCCTCAGTCATCCACATGGCATGTGTGCTCACCATCTCTGACAGCATTTGAATGTGTTCTGAACATGAAGACTCTGAGCAGAAATATTTTATAATCCAGCTCTTATCTCATTTTGTAGGATGTTGAGTATAACCATGACAGATCTAGCAGACTGCTGATCTGAAGTGTGTACCACCAGATGCCATACTTCTAGTATGAGCATGGCCCTCAGAGGATTGTCTGTTGAGTTTTGCTGGAATGTAACAGCTTGAAATTCAGTAGAGCTTTATTTTATTTGCGATTTGTGTGAAGTCATGAGTTTTGCCCATAAGCTGTGATAAAGTAGAATTTCCAATGGTGAGTAGATGCAGTTCCAGCTGAAATTTCTCAGTGACCAAGGAGCAGCTCTAAAGGCAACCACCATCTTGTCTAGCCAAGCCATGCCCCTCAAACTTGTTATTTTTACATACCCTTTGGTGTAAAATACCATTACAGACCACTGAACCTTTGGCATCATGGTTTATGTGGTATCACACACTTTGGGTGTGTAAAAACTCTTTATCTAACTCTCATGCTGTTGTCCTGAAATAATTCTCTTATCTCACATCATGGCTGCATGATGCTGCTATTCAGGGTACACCATTAGGACAGTGACTTAATATTGCCACAGGTATTAGAGTGACAACTGGTTGCTGAATGGCAGTGTTGTGACCTGATGCTTTAATGTGTTGATTCTTTTGGCACTTGGCAGAGTTGGGCTATTGTGGCACACTGTTAGTAGGGCGATCTTGAGTGCTAAAGGTGTGTGTCTGCCTGTGGATATTAGGTGCTGCTTGAGTTGCCATAGTCATGGTGCCAACATGAATGTACTTTGTACTACCTGTTTCTTTCTGTGAGTAAACAGCGCATTTCCAGCAGCTGAGCCTCCTTTGTTCTTTTTCTGACTGTCACTGCATGCCTGTTCCCATTACTACTCCCTGTCAACCTTGCTATGAGGTGGAGTTGGTTATATTAATTTGGAAGGGGGTGCGAGGGCACAAGATTCTGTTTACCTTGCTGTTGTGGCATGTGCTGGAGTGTCTGCAGTATCTGTGCTGTGACGTTTCATTGTTTTTCTTCTGGCTGCACTGTGTCCATATTGTTGGTGCACAGGTTACCTGTCATGCTTTTTGCTGATTGCAGAATGCTGGCACTGTAATTGCTGTCTGCAGCATTAATGTTGCACCAATGTGGGTGAACCGCTATTCATAGACTGCTTTCACACATATCAGTCAGAAACCAACAAAAGATCACAAAGATGTTGAATATAAGGACAGCTTTAACGTCTACAGAATTAAAAAAGAAAAAACACAGCAAAACTAGGACATCAGCATAGAAATTCCATCTTTTGAGTTCTGCAGCATATGGGGAGGCATGGCAGAAGAGGAGACTGTGCAAGGAGGCACAAAGAAGTATGTCAGTTCAGTTAAACAGGCGGGCCACTTCTTCAAGTACCCCTCACAGGCCGGGGAACCTGAGAAACAATCACCAGGTATACATGAGCTGTTAGAAATGAGCAGCGCATCCAACACTTGCTTACAGGCAAATTTATAGGTGCATAATGAAACACAGGGTTTGTGTGTTTTCTGAACTAGCACTCTTCACAGCACTGTTAATTACACAATGAAATATTTAAAGATTTGTGTTGTGAAGCAGCCACACACCTGAAGAACCCACTTTCCCACTTTAAGTGGTGATACATAGGGGCTATTTCCTGTGTTTCTTTATGCACCTATAATAAATTATTAATTGGTGCTGAACAAGCGAAGTGTGTGCTGGTTTTTGCTAGCCCTTTAGTCCTATTGTACAGCAGCACCTTAAGGAGACTCTATGTACTCTCCCTCTTTTTATTTTCCATATACATACATATACAAGAGCATTGTAGTTACTGGGTAAGTGGTTGAGCAGATAACAATAGACTACTCCTAACTTCCAGTGGTGCCTATACATGCTGCAGGTCCTTATCTGATTCATGTAGACCTATGCGCATCCACATCATATTGAGCTGGTGCACTGAGCATGTGCATGTACGTGACTCAGCAGCAACACCTAGAAGAGCTGTAGGGTCATTTAAGTACATGAACAGTAAATAGTATGTGGGTCAACAGATGCAGTTCATTCATAGTGTGGGGTCAAGGGAGGAACAAAGACTGAGGCCCAATTTTCAAAATAAAGACAAATTTGAAAACTATGGTGGGAGAACATGTTTTCTATGAATATGGGACTACATGGACAGCCAATAAAAAAGAGGCAAGAGAATGGGCTGAAGTGCCTGCTACCAGGGCTGAAGGAGGGCATGAAGCCTGCTTCTAGGTTGTGGGTGGGGCCATAGCTGTTGCAAGGTCTTGGGGAGGCTCAGGAGGCTGATGACATGACAGCTGGGGCCCAGATGTCTGCATCCAGGGTGTAACCTGCCATCAGGGCTGGAGTAGTTGAGGGGCAGGTGGGATCCCTGTAGCTAGAGGCCAGGAATGGCATATGGTCTTGGGAGCATACCGCCATGGCTGGAGAATGGTGCTTTGGAGCCTGAAGCCAGAGATGTAGGTGCTCAGGATTAGTAGGCCAGAATTTGGGGATTTTGAAACTATAGCCCAGAGTTGGGTGTGGTGGCATGAACACAGGGCTGTGGGTGTTGGGAAGGCAATAGCATGCCACTAGGAATGGAAGGATCTGAAGCCTGCTACCAAAGCTAGAGTATGGGGTTCAACAGGCTGCTGCCAGGGCTGGTGAGTGGATGGGCTAGTTAGTATTTAGCTCTGGTGTGTCTGTGTATTATACAGGCATGGTACCTATATATTAGGGTTGAGTAAGCACTTTAATGTTGAACCTTAATTTTGCACCTTAATAACTTCACCCTCATTTAACCAATTTACGTACATGAAATTTTGAAAGCACAGCCTTTTGTGCCAGGATCTCTTGATCTGGGACATTTTCATGTAGATTGGTTTAGTGGGGCACAGTTACAGAGGTGCAAAATATGTAAAAGTCCCAGTTTTAAGACTTTTTGCTCTCAAATAACTAAAAATGTAAGGGTTTAAAACTTGAAAGTTTTAGGTTTGATAGAGTCTGCCCAAGCCACGTGCTTTTTGTGCTTTTACCTCTCACAGTTAGGTAGTTTTTAAATTATTTAAGTAAAATGTTCCATTTGTGAGCATGTGCAGTTTAAAAATCAACATGCTAAAGATAGCAGAATTTTTGCAAAAGTGTGATGTCCTGTTGAGGTATTTGCTATGTGTGTCATACCATATACTGTGGTGTGCCATATAGCACAACACTAAAGTATATGACATGACACACATAATGGGAAAAAGTAACCCTGAGATGTAAGAACCTTTCCCTAGTGGCTAGTGGTCCATCCTACCACCCAATCACTCCCCTATATATTTGTGCTTCACTGGCATCACGTGGTCCCTCCCTCTACCCCATCACCTGCTCAATATGCCATTAAGTTTTTCCAGGTGGCTAGCAGCTCCTTCTTCCACCTGATCACCCTCCGTTAAGTCCTGTTATTGTATTTTGTTATGTGTGTCATATCATGTACTGTGGTGTGTTGTATAGCAGAACACCACAGCATATGATATGACACACACAACTGGAAAAAGCAACCTTGAGATGTAAGAACCTTTCTCTGGTGTCTAGTGGCACCCCCACCCGCTGATTGCTGTCCGCCTTCTTACCTCATTTGCTTGGTGTCTAGTGGCAGCCCTACCTCTGATTGCCATGCCCTTGTTTTATTAATTTTCCTGGTGTCTAGTGGCATCCCCAACCTTCAATTGCTGTTTCCATTTTTTCCCTGTTTTCCTGGTATCCAGTGGCACCCCCACACACCCGATTGCTGACCCTGTTTTGTTTGCCTATTCTCTTGTGTCTAGTGCCACCCACATCCTCCAATTGCTGTCCCCATTTGTTTTCCCCATTTCCCTGGTGTCCAGTGGTGCCTCCAACCCTCTGATCACTGTCCCCATTGTTTTACTCTTTGCCCTGATGTCTAGTGGACCCCCTCCTCCGTTGTCAAGTACTGTTGCTGAAATAAAGAAAAAGTCCCACACTGCCTATTTTATTTAACCTAAAATAAAGAAAACAGTCCCTTGTTGTCACCACCTTCTTCTCCCCAATCCTGACACTCCCGCTAAGCACCCACCACCCCATACCCCCATACCCTATACTTACCAGCTGAGGTTGAACGCTGTCATCCTCTGTGGACCAAGACATGTCTGCACCTCAAAACTGAACCATGAACTAGGGAATACAGGTGAGTGCTGTATAATGTATTTGAGTGGTGTTTTAATCTTGGTTCATAACTTGGTCATGTTTTGAATTTAAAAAAAATTTCAACATGGTGTTTTGGGACTCCAACTCATGAACACTGTCAGTGAAATTTAGTTAACTGGGCTGAAGTGATTTGCATTTGCTGCACAAAATCACCTTTGGGAGCAAATAATGAAAGTTAACTGTCAGTGCTCATTATGGGGTTCCAAAAGGCCATGTTGAAAATTTGGTGAAAAATTCCTAAAAATGGCTAGGTTATGAGTATTTAGGTTGAAATTTGTCTACGATAAGTGGTATTTTCATTATTTTGACTCTAAATTTTCAGCCTAGCCATTTTTTCCACCCCATGAACAGTACAGCGCTGTCATTTTCACAGCCTGGCTGAAATGTATTTTCTCACATGTGGCTCAAATGGCATTTTGGAAGGGATTTGAACATTCTAACTTACTTACTGGCTTCATTAGGTGAGGTCATAAGAAAACTATGTTGAAAGTTTGAGTCAAAATATTAAAAACAATAAATTTATTAGGTAACATTGTTTATAGAGATGTCCATTGCATCACTTGCTGACCATGTTGTCTTACCATGCTATTGATATGAGTTCAGAAGTGAACTCAATGAACCAGTTTAATGGGACAAGGCAGATGGGGAAGGTGCTGTAGAATGCAACAGCAGCCCTGGCCTGGGTAGGGATGAAGCAGTATTTTGGTGCACATGCAACAACCTGTGTTGGGTCAGGAAGCCTTCCACATATAGTATTGGCATGTGTCCAGAGGCCTGATGAGCCCTTGCACCGAGTCAGGACTGTCTGCAGTATTGTATTTATCTCATACAATTCCACTATCAGAAAAAGAAGGAAATTCATTGCAAAATGTATATGTTAATGCAGACATTAGGTTCAAGAATGCAAAACACACAAAGAAGGGAAATGAAAGAAAACATTAGGGAGTTGGGTGTCCAGAGTATTGGTGAATCAGTGGTGGGATCTTCCTTGTGGTTGTCAGCCATAATGCCCACCCCTCCACTGAGCAGTTGAACTAATATGTGATGTCTTCATGCAGGCCTTATTTGAAGAAAGCTACAACAGATTATGTTGGCCATGCCCTGTCACTATGAGGCACTATCTTAGAGCTGTACCTTGTGCTTCAGACAGGAGGTAAAGGCTGGCATTAGGTTGACAAACCAAGGAAGATTCCACCACTGATTCGCCAATACTCTGGAGACCCAACCCCATTGTTATCTTTGTGCACTTTGCATTTTGAATCCTAATATCTGCATTAACGTAGTTTTTGCAATGACTCTGGCTTGGGGTGGCAGTCTTCTGGGAGACATTCTGGAGGTTGCAATACTGCTCCTATTTGCAGGCAACTCTCTGCTCTGAGGGAGGAGGTTGCCCATCACCAGGCTGACCTTGCAAGAAGTAGGGAAACCTCCCACCCAAAGAAAACCAGGGCCACTGCCGCGCCTCAGAGGTTGCCAAGAAAGATTAGTGGTGGCCATCAGTGTCCAGGAAGGTGAGGGTGGTGGAACAGTGGCACATTCCTCCAGTTGTACCTCTCCACCCATCTTACACCATTCTGGTGGAGAGTGGTTCCTCTATGGAATCACCCATAGTGGAGACCAAGGAGGATGCTGGGAACCTCCACAAGGAGACCTACAGGTGGGTAGCATGGGATACCACAGGGAAGGAAGCAGCCCCTAGTGGGGGACTTAATTGTTAGTGGGTAGAACTGGGGAGGGAGAGGGAGATAAGGTGCCTCACCCGACACCATGGCTTGGAGGACAGGAAGCTAATTCTCAGGATCACGGTAGCAGCTGAATGGGAAAGGGAGCTGGACATCATTGTCCACCTAAAGACAAATGATCCAGCTGGGCATGGGATCAGATCAGTGGAGGAGGAGTTTGTGGAGTTGGAGAGGGCCTTAGACGAAGTAGTATGCACCTAACCTTCTTGGAGGTGCTGCCTGTCTATGGAATGGGTGAGATAGGGTACTCCACATCATGAGATTCAATGAGTGGTTGAAAACTGTGCAGAGCACAGGGTTTTGGCTTCATTGGGTACTGGTGGTCCACCTGAGGGATACAGGCCTTTACTGGCACAATGGTCTGCACGTGTCCGGGAGGGAGGTAGGCTCCTAGGAGATAGGTTTAGATGCTTCATTGGCAAGCTTTCAAACTAGCCAAGGGGAAGGCACTGATAAGAGCAAGGAATCAAAGCCTTCCCCACAAAAAGGGTAGTTAGTGAGGTAAACACCGTTAGAGAGGTCGATAGGAGCAGAACAGGGGTAAATGAAGAACAAGACAAAGGCAGTAAAGGCGGGATGAGGCTAAAAGGGTAAGGCCATCATAAAATGGAGGGCGATGAGTACCAATGCCTGTACTCTGCAACAATCTTCCTGAACTAATGGCCTTGATAGAAGAGGGACACCTGGATATCATGGCAGTCACAGAATCATAGTACATGGAGAACCATGACTGAGATGTCAACATAGCAGGGTACACAATCTACAGGAAGGACAGGGAGGGTAAAAAGACGAGGAGGAGTAGCTACCACGTAACGGAAGGGATCTAAAGCAACAGTATTAAAGGGTAAACCGTGAGGAGTGGAGGTACTGTGGGTCACCTTGGAGACAGGAAATAGCACCACAATCCACACAAGGGTTGTATATAGACCCCCATCTCAGGGGAGGAAATGGTTAAGGAAATGATAGAAGGCATGCTTGAAGGGCAGAAAAGGGAGATACTGTTGATGGGAGACCTGAATATGCCAGATATTAACTGGAGCACATTTGCTGCAGCCACATCCAAGATCAGGGTCATTTGTGATGCCTTACACTGGACATGCTAGTGTTGGAATCCACTGAAAGGAGCAGCCTTAGACCTGGTACTTCAAATGGGGATGATGAGAGGATCACAGATTTAGAAGTGGAGTAGCTATCAAGTGACCACCAAACAGTGTGGTTCACGATAAACAGAGACATATAGTCAAGCCATACAAAAGTGAGGGTACTGGACTTTAGGAGGCTGACTTTGCAAATGGGTGAGTGCCTAAGGAATGCACTAGCAAATGGGTAGGAAGGAATGAGGGAAGAACAATGGGGAAAAATCAGAACTGCCATCACAGAGGCAACAAGCCTTAGTGTGAAGCAAATAAACAAAACAAAACAAAGTAAAAAAAACACTATGGTTCTCAAAAGAGGTGGCGGGAAGGTTAGGGAGAAAAGATGGCATTCAGGAAGTATAAGAAATCATAGAAGGAGCAAGACAGAGAACTGTATCAGATAAAGCAGAAGGAAGCGGAGAAGGCAGTCAGAATAGTGAAGGCCCAAACTGAGGAAAAGATAGACAACTCTGTTAAGAAGGGGATAAAACCTTTTATCAGTACATTAGGGAGTAAAGAAAGACCAAGGGAAGGATAGTGAGGCTTTTTTTGTAGGATCTGTTTATGCCTCTTCCATCCAACCCAGCCACCCACTCCTTTGGGCAGCTAAGTCCCCACCTCCACCGCCTCCTGATCTGCCATCCCTCTGCCCTGCCACCTGTGTGTCCCAACATATCCCTTCATTGAGGGGCCCTGCTCATGGGAGATATCTGGAAAGGGAGCTTGAGGTACCTTTGCACCCTCATGGCATCTTCCATGGGTGGTACAGGTCAAGCTCGGGGATTCCTGGCTTTGTGGCCAGGGCAGATGGGATGTTATCATCCAGCCTGCACAGGTGGCCATTTTCCTTTTTCTGATTTCCCACCCCTTGGGAGGTAAACCACGGCGTCCTCATATCCTGCACATGCAACGCGGGGTCACCCACACTGCAAAGTGCAAGGCCGAACTGGCCCACAAGGAGCCATCAAATGGCAATGCCTCCATGACCTCCCCTGGGAGGGGAGCATCCAAAGGTCACTCTTGAGCCCTCCCTGCTGGCCTCCGCTCCTGACTTTCCAGGCTTGGGCATGAACCCAGGTTACCAGTGTGCCAGGCGATCCCTTGTCACTTGGCACCACAGAGCCAATAGTGAGGCTTAATAAAGGAGGAGATGTGGGCAGAGGGTGACACTGAAAAGGCAGAGATACTGAATGAATACTTTTGCTCAGTAGTCACAAAAGAAGAAGAGGGAGCGGTACCTAAATCAAACAATAGAAGCACTCTGGATATGGGGTTGATACCAGTGCATTCACAGAAGAAAGGGACCTGAAAGAACTCCTAAAACTCAAGGTGACAAAGCAATGGGGCCTGATGGGATTCACCCCAGAATTCTAGAAGAACTAAGGGATATCAAGGACATCACTGATTACACTTTTAACAAATCATGGAGGATGATATGGTACCTGAGGACTGGAGGAGGGCAAAGTGATTCCCTTCACAAAAGTGGGAGCAAGGCAAAGGCAGGAAACTACAGACCTATTAGTTTGACCTCAGTGGTAGGGAAATGATGGAATCACTTATGAAAGAAAATTGTTGAGTACCTAGAGGTCACGGGGCACATGACCCAAGGCAGCAAGGATTCACAGTGGAAGAATGTCAAACAAATCAAATAGATTTGTTTGACTGGGTGACCAAAGTAGTAGACCAGGGAGGGGTGGATATATCCTATCTAGACTTTAGCAAGGCATTTCACACAGTCCCACACAAAAGATTAATAAACAAGTCACCAGTCTGGGAGTGGGTCCTGAGTGATAACCTGGGTAACAAATTGGCAGGACAACAGGATGCAGAGGGTAAGAAAGGGAGGTTACTAGTGTGGTACCTCAGGGTTCAGTATTGGGACTGGTCCTCTTTAATGTCTTTATAGGTGACATTGCAGAGGGCTGGAAGAAAAGTATGCCTCTTGCAGATTACACAAGTGTGGGTGGAAAGAAAAGGACTTGGCAAGGTTGGAGGGATGGTCAAAAATATGGGAGCTTAGATTCAATGCAAAGAAGTGCAAGTAATGCACCTGGGAAACGAAACCCAGGGAAGAGTACACAATGGGGGAGAACCAACAACAACAAAATGGAAAGGGACCTGGGGCTTGTCATATCAGATGATCTTAAGGTAGGCAAGCAATATGAGAAGGCAGTAAGGAAGGCTGGAGGGATACTGGATGTATAGGGATGGAAAACATCACCAGTAAAAACAGGTAGCTGTTATCCCTCTGTACAAACAGTTGGTGAGACCACATCTAGAGTACTGCATGCAGTTCTGGAAACCCCATCTCCATAAGGATATAGACAGGATGGAGGCAGTCTAGAGCAGGGCAACTTAAATGGTGCAGGAGTTGGCACCAAAAGCCATACAAACGGAGACTAAAAGAGCTTAATATGTATACCCTTGAGGAAAGGAGGGAGGGGGTACGATACAAACTTTCAAATACCTCAAGGGAATCAACAAAGTCCAAAAGTATAGCATCTTTCAGAAAAAGAGATGTGCAAGGACAAGGGGCATAATTTGAAGATAGAGGTGGACTGCTCAGGGCAATGTGAGAAGTATTTTTCACAGAGAGGTGGTGGGTGCATGGAACAGCCTTTCTTTGGAGGTCATGTGGTCAAAAACAGTGGGGAATTCAAGAATGTATGAGACAGACATAAGGCAATTATAATGTGGGTAGGAGGAAGTAGGCTGTTGGTTAACTAGGATTTGCAGCTTATCCAATAGGTAGGAAATGGGCAGACTAGGTGGGTCAAGTGGTCCGTATCTGCCATCAAAGTCTATGTTTCTATGTTTCTAATATACATTTATTATAGGGGCATGGTAGCATTTGAGCAGACAACCCCAAGACACATGTCTGATGCCTGTTGCTTTGTGCAGCGGGGGAGGGGTGTTAGGTTTGAAATCCTTACACCACATTTCCCTACTTTTGTGGCTGTAACCCTAACTAGAGCATTAACTCAGTTTTTGCATATATATATATATATATATATATATGTGTTAGAGGCAAAAAATTCATTCATGAGTCGTTATTAATGACAGCGAGCAAATTGTGGTATTAGGATTGAGAGCCTTTTTGACACCTCTAGCCTCACTTTCATCTGGCATCAGGGTGCGTGATTAAGTACATCAGCCCAACTCTCACCCCATCACATGTGAAGAAGCAGAGGTATAGGAGAATGGGGTGAGACTTAGGACCGACGACCCCAACGCTGCACTTCGATGCCAGTTGGGGGTGGGCTGGGGTGTCCAAAGGGGCTTCAACCCTAACACTGAATTTCCACTTTTGTCGCTGTGGAACAACCCTAACTGAAGCATTAAATGGAGATTTTTGCCTGTAATTTCCTTCGCTTTGAGAATGAGGACGATAAATAGTGAATGGAATGCGGTGGAGGGCCCAAAGGGCCCCGAGCTCCCACCATGTGATATCTTGTTACATAGTAACAGAAACTTCAAAGCAAACACAACTGGCAATGGTTACACACATGGTAAAGCAAATGTAAATTAGCATAGCGTTAATAGAAACATGAGCGTAAGTGAGCCGCCGAGCGAACAGTGATGCAAACGGACACGCAAGCATGTAAAAATGCAACTGGTAAAACACACAGTGATGGCACTGGTATTGTACATGCAAATGTTAAGTGTTACAGCAACAATAACACCAAAGGTAACAGAAACGAAAACTCGAACGGAAGCGCACGTGAATACGAACTGTAACGCGATGGCACGGTACCGCAATTGAAATGCAAATGGTAATGGTAACAGCAAGAATAATGCCAAAGGAAACAGAAACCTAAACACAAGCGATATGGAAATGCAAACCGTAACACACACAGTCATGGAACCGCAATTGTAAACACAAATGGTAATGGTAACAGCAACAATAACGCCAAAGGAAAGAGAAATGCAAACACAAATGCAAGCACGCACGGAAACGCATGCCGTAATGCACGGACACGGTACCACAATTGCAAATGCAACTGGTAACAGTAACAGCAACAATAATGCCAAACAACACAGAAATGCAAACGCAAGCACAAACGAAAACATTAAACCGTAACGCACACGGTGGCGTGACAGCCACAGTGCCGCTAATGGTAATGGAAACGCAACTGGAACGCTATGGCACAGTAACGAAAGGGCACACCTTCTTTTCCCCAAAACTGCATTGAAAATCACAGTGAAAACAAATAATGTATGCATAACAATGGGCCTCGGAGCAGAAAAATGAGGACTTGGAATACTAAATTGCTTATATCTCAGGAACCATACGACGAGAAAAAAAAATCATATGAATTATGACTTTCCCGGTTAGTTTTGTGTTTAGCCCCCATCATGGAGGCTAAGCACTTTTGTGACAAAAGTCCTATCTCGCACCGCTTCGCAGATACGGCCCCAAAATGCGCGACGGACGCGTAATGTTATCCTATAGGAAAAAGCGCCAAATTTGGAGTGACGTCACTTTGCTGCCCTGTAATATTTTTTCACCAAACCACCAAAAGGCACATCTGTGGGATGTTGGCTTTCTTCCTCAAATTTCAGCCCAAAAGACCAAACCGTTCTTTTGCAGCAGGGTGGCAAAGAATTCCTGTCATTTTGCCATAGCCTGGAAAAGTAGTAATGGATTTCAGAAAGCTTTGCAAGAGTTTTGCAAAAGTGTCTCAAGTGCGACACTACTTTGTGACACTACTTTTTCCAGAAAATTGAAAACATAATTCTGGGGTATTTAACCCCAAAAAAGACATGGCTAGCATCCTCAGGGTCCGACTAGGTGAACACAAAAGAATTGTGTCCCTCAAGGGTCCCACATCTAAATGCCAAGCATTTCTGTGACCAGTAACTGAAAAATGGCTGACTCACAACACTACAGGAGTCATTTGCACACTAAAAGTGCATTTGTGACACTTTCACAGTTTTATTAACGTTCCCATTGACTTATAATGGGAACTTGTTTTTGAATAACTTTTGAACCGTTCAATATTTTTTCACGAAATCTTCAAAGGCACATTGGGCACCCCAGTCACACGTTCTCTGAAGTTTTTGGACCAGTCGCACAAACTGTGCGACCTGTAGGTGTGAGCAAAGAATGCATAAAAAAGGTAAATGTGCACAAACGGCGCTAAGCTTAATAACTCCGCAACCGTATATCCACCAGCACGAAGTTGGTAGATCCCAGATCTATGGTTATTCCCATGCCTGCCATATTGTAGGCAAATCTGTTGAACGATGGAAAAGTTATTAAGGTACAAAATTTCACCATTTAACATTAAAAGGCTACTCAATCTTAACTATGGTAGCACTACCGTTACTATATATATATATATATATATATATATATATATATATATATATATATATATATATATATATATATTTTAGCAATAATGCATGGCAGGAATGTGTGTTCTGTTGGGATAACGTTACGCCTTGGTGCTTAAGCACGAGGCAACAGGCCTTGTACAAGCATGCGCTCATTCAGTGACATCTCAGTGGGCTTCTGACCGTGGAGGAGAAAGAAGGGCTTTGCCAGTTGCCCGATCATGTTTGGGATAGGGGGCAGGGGTGGGACATTGGCTGCAGGGGTGGGAGGCGGTGGGTACACTAAACCACCAGCGAATAAACTTTTCATTCATTGATTGAGGATGGGGGAGAGTCACTAGACCATCATGGAGATTTTTTCATTATAATGCGGGGATCTGGGTGGGGTGTTTACTGGAGTTGGGCATGGGACATGATGTCCTGAGCTGGTTGGTGGTTTATCGGGTGGGGAAGGGGCCAAATCCCACCAGGAATTACAGGATTTTTTTAAATATGGGTGGTGATCAAGTGGAGGGACCACTAGCCACCATTGAGTTAATTTACTTGTATATTGGGCAGTGAATGTACTGCTCCCTAGAAGCGAAAGAAGGAAAAAAAGTAACCTGTGGTGTCCAGTGCCCCTCCCCCAATCCCTGCCTGTGAAATAAAAATAATAAATCCCTGGAGGCTAGTGGTCCCTCCCTCCCCCACCCGATTACCCGCCCATATTTTTAAAAATCCATGTAATCTCTGGTGGCTAGCAGTGTCTCTCCCTCCACCCAGTCACCCACCTGACCATGTCCTGATTTCTGACTACAGTTAACCCCCACCCTGATCCCGCACCGTATAGTAAAAACAACAAAACAAACAACAAAACATTTTTCCCTGGTGGTCTAGTGTACCCCCGTCCCTCACTCCTGCAGACAATGTCCCACTATCCCACTCCAGCCCATCCCAAACTCAAGAGGATGATTGGCACAGCCCTCTCTCTCCATGACTGGCAGCTCATTTAACTATCAATGAATGAGGGTATGTTTGTTCAAGCATGCCCTCATTCATTGATGGCTCAATGGGCTGCTGGCCGTGGAGAAAAGAGGAGGGCTGTGCTGGTCAGTGGTGTCATGCCCATAGGGGCCCGAGGGGCATGTGCCCCCAATATTGTGGTGCAATGTAGAAAACAAAATCATTGATTTTGTATTTTATTAATATCAATCAATCAATCAATCAATAAATCTTTATTTATTCAGGTGAACATCATTGAGCAAGGCTCATTTACAAGATGGACCTGATAAGGTCAAGGTTCAACAGTTGATACACAACAGATACATCAATACACTTATATAAACAGTTATACATACAGGAAAAAAACATTTATAAACACAGTGATGTACAGTAAAATTCACATGATAAAATGGGTTATAGGAAGGTTAAGCTAATATTTACAGTATATACAGTATACATATCCCAGTGGAGGGCCATGGCAAACACACAGCATAATGTAATACTAGGATGGTGGAAGGTATTACTGGGTGCCATAAGATGGGGTGTCTGCCTGGGAGGAGAACTGAAGAACAAAGATTATGCCATATATGGTGAATTTTTGGGATGGAGATTGTGAGATGACAAAGCTAGCTCTAGCAGTAGCAACTGCATTTCTCTGTGAAGAAAACTGTACAACGCTGTTTAAAGGATGCAAATGGTATAAGATTGGACAGTTTTAGCGATTTTTGTAGGGTGTTCCATGCTATAGCTAGAGAATAGCTGATTGCTGCCCTCCCTAGCCGGGTGTTGAATTTGGGCAATTTGAACAGGATGATGTTGTTGCTTCTTAGGGCATAGGAACTAGGAATTGTCTGGGTGAAGCAGTCCAGAATATAGTTTGAAGTTTTTTGATAACGCTCTGTAAGTCCATAGAGCTGCATTTCTGTTCCTTCTGAGGTGTAGGGAAACCCATCCAACTGCAGCATAAAGAGAGCAATGATGGGTATGAGATGGCAGATCTGTTATTAATCTTATTGCTCTATGGTATAAGGTATCCAACTTGTGTAGGTAGGAGATGGGGCAGTGACTATAAAGGAAGTCTGCATAGTCAACAACTGAGAGAAAATGGCCGGACTAACCTCATCTTTGAATCTCTGTTTAGGAAGGGTTTTAATCTAGCAGTTCTTCTAAATGATGAGTGAAGTTGAGTCTGCTGTCAATCCACACACCTAGGTATTTGAATTTTCTACATACTCCAGATTTTCTCCAAGTATAGTGCATAGCTGGGGAGAATGATTGAAGAGGAGGTGCTGGTGGAGCTTTGATTTGTGAACATCATTGCTTTAGTTTTCTTTTGCATTTAACAGAAGCTTTTTCTCAAGTAGCTGATATTGTAACAAGGAGAATTCTGTTTGTAGGATTTCAGGCAGCTGTGAAGAAGGGCTGCTGACATACAAAACAGTGTCATCAGCAAAGAGGTGTACAGAGGATTTGGTGAGGGTTGAATCAATATTATTTACACTACCGGTCAAAAGTTTTAGAACACCCCATTTTTCCAGTTTTTATTGAAATTTAAGCAATTCAAGTCCAGTGAATAACCTGAAATGGTACAAAGGTAAGCGTAAACTGCTAGAGGTTAAAAAAAGTTTAGGTTAGCAAAACTGCTGTAGAGAAATTGCAAAGAAAGCCAAGGTGTCAGTGAGCAGTTTCCTACACCATCAAAAGGCACTTGGAAACTGGAGGAAACTCTGACAGGAAGAGGTCTGGCAGACCCAAAGCCACAACAGAATCAGAAGACAAGTTTCTGAGAGTCAACAGCTTGTGGATAGGCGGCTCACAGGACAACAGCACAGAGTGACTGGCACCCTGAACCAAAAAGGGCTACCACAGCATTTGCTGCGCCATGCAATACCCTCTGGTCTATGCCTAGTTGGTCAGGGGTTCATCCTACAGCAAGATAATGACCCAAAACATACCTCCAGGCTATGTCAGAACTACCTTCAAGGAAAAGAACAAGACTATAGGCTTCAAATCATGGAATGGCCAGCACAGTCTCCAGACTTAAACCCCATCGAGCTGGTTTGGGATGAACTGGACAGAAGGGTGAAAGCAAAGCAACCTACAAGTGCAATACATTTGTGGGAACTTCTGCAACAGTGTTAAAGAACTTCCGAACAATATTTGATGTCCATTGTAGGAAGAATGCTACTAGTGTGTTCGTGGTTACAATATATCTGCAAAAGGTGACTACTTTGATGAGTCAATAATTTAGATTAAATTTTGTTAAACAAAATGATTCTATGATTTATTTTTATCTCCAATTGTTTATTTGTTCTATGCTTTAATTTCAGAGTACATTGAGACATTAACCTGCATAAATTTCAATAAAAACTGGAAAATGGGGGTGTTCTAAAACTTTTGACCGGTAGTGTATATAGATGGCAAAAGGATAGGACCCAGGATAGAACCTTGGGGACTCCTCTTAGCAGTGGTTTTAATGGGGATAGGTCACCTTCAGCTTTTACCTGCTGTGACCTACCGGTAAGATAACACCTGAACCACTTAAGGGAGGGTGGATCTAGGCCAATGGAGTGCATGGATGATAGTAGAAGCTCATGGTCCACAGTGTCGCATGCTTTGCTCAGGTCAAGAAATACTGCACAGACATTATTCTTTTATCTAATTCGTTTGCCAGTCATTTGTGACCTTGGCTAGTGCAGTGATAGTGCTATGTTGTCTCTGAATCCAGATTGAGCTGGATTCGGGAGGTTAGCATTGTCAAGATATTCCCTTAACTGGGTACTCACTAATTTCTCCAGCATCTTGGATAGCACTGGTAGAATGGAAATGGGCCTGTGATTATTAAGGTCCATAGGGTCCCCTGGTTTTAGAAGGGGAACCACTTGGGCTGTCTTCCACAGTGTGGGAATAGAACCAGAGTTTAGAGATAGGTTATAGAGATGTGTTAGGGGATTGCAAGTACATGGGATGGGATGCAATATTTAGAAAGTAGGGGTCCAGAGAGTCTGCCCCTGTGCTTTTTTGATATTCAGCTGCCATATTAGGTCCTCTACTTGCTTCAACAGTACAGATTTGAAGCTGAAGGAAGAGTCAGCTCTCTGAGCACCAGTGTACCGGGAGCTTAATTGTGCACACAGCAGGTTAGCTGGAGAGGTGTCAAAGGCAAGGCCAGCCGTTGTGAAGTGGTTATTGAAGGCCCAGAATTTCTATTTTGCTGGACATAGGGCCATTACTGTGGTGTAATTGAGTTGGTAGGAGGTGCTAGAATCCTGCCCAACCATACCCCTTGATTGTACCCCAAAACCTAGCAGGACTATGATAGAGGAGTCAAGCTCAGCCAAGTAGAAGGCAGCCTTGCATCCCTAACCTTCTTGGTGCATCTATTCCTGGCTTTCCTAAAGATCATCCAGTCATTTGCATTCTTGGTTTTTCTTGCCATTTTCCAGAGTTTGTCTCTCTCCAGTGCAGCTTTGAGGTCAGCTGAAACCAACGATCAGGATTTGTTTTTTATTTGGATACTAGAGATTGGGGCATGGATGTTAAGGGCACTTATTATAATGCTATTTAGCACCTGCTGTGCTTTTTCCACAGAATGAGCAAGATAAAACTCTTGCCAGCTTGGAGAGTGAGCTAGATCATGCAAATATCCTTCAATATTGATGTTTTTCTTGGATCTCCTCATTAGAATTTTGCAGGGTTGTTGTTTTGCTGGAAGATCTTACCCCTGCGTATGGGGCAGTGATCACTTATATTGCTGAAAAGTACTCCAGCATGTGTGAATAGATGGGGTTTATTCACTAGCATGATATCAAGTAGTGTGCTGTTATTACTATTCCTTGCATTAATTCTTGTTGGCTCATTAATTAGTTGTGTGAACCCATGTGTATCACAGAATGATACCAGAGATGCAGCTGGCTGGGTAAGCCAGTTGAAATTCAGGTCACCTAAAATAATGACTTCTTCAGTGCTGAGCTTGAGCAGATTCCTAGGTGGGATAAGAGCTTGAGGTCAGCAGAGGGGGTCTGTAGCATCCAACTAGCTGAAAAGCTGCTGTATTGGGGAGGGAGACTTTTAGGATAGGCATTCAAATTCCTTGGGCATAGAGGTTGCAGCAATACAGGAAACAGGTATACCGGATTTTGCATATATAGCTTCTCCACCGCCTTTTGTTGGTGATCCGCTCTGAATAACTGATAGTTGGGTAGGTTAACATCCCTGTCTGCTGTGGTGGGTTTGAGCCATGTCTCAGATACCACGAGAAAGTCTGGCAAGGTATGGGCAACCCAGGCTTGTATCAATGTAAGTTTTTTCAACAGACTGCATGATACATTAATATGCAAAAACTGAGGCCTTTAATTGAGGTTAGGTCTGCTGGAGAGGTAATACATTCAGGGGTCCTGGGTTGATTTCCATGTTACCAATACAGAGCAATAGAAAGAGCAGGAGTTTCATGAGGGCTGCCAGAGATAGGGAGAGGGAGCTGTCTTTGGTCCTCCTTCTTATTCTGTTGCCACTCTTTGAGGTGCTCCATGTGGGGTTATAGGATTGTGTCGAGACACCAAGTAGCAGTATGGTGGTCAGGCATAGGGGGATCTGTATATCCAGTAGTGGAGCCTTGATTGAAATACATGTATGGTGGTTTGTGTCTCTTTTGGGGGTCACCCCACTGTAATCGATGCAGCAATGGTAGGGCATATGTGAAGGTTTAAGCGTCAAACAATGGGGATGAGACAGAGGGCTGGGTGGATGGATCACCATAGTTTGTGTGATAGGGACATCTTCTTTGGGAACCCCATGGCTGACAGTGAAAGAAGTATCAGAAGTAAACTCCCATTGTGAGAGAGATATTGTTAGTTGGCTACCAGGACAGTAGTGAAGTTGCTGATTAGTTGGATCAGCAAGACGGTGGAACAGTTTATTGGCTTAGGGTAATGCTGAGAGCGGGAAGAGATTTTGGTGGGAAGATGCCTATAAAAGTAACACACAAGAGGGAGGAAGGCGGTGGGCAAAAATTTTGCGGCTTTCCTAGAGTTTCCTGGCTGTCCCTCCTGGCCTTGGGGTTCCCTGGGTCGGCTAAGCTCACGACCACCCGCTGGCAGAGTGAAGCCCCGGCGCCTAGGCTGGGTGTTGTGTGCAGGATGGCAGTCTGGGAGAGACAGAGGAAGGTGCAGTAAATTAAATAGAGGCAGAACAAGTGTTCCTGCTCGTCACAGTGCCTAAATCTGCACAACAAAAAGGCTGTGGGGGGCTGTGACGCCCAGTGTCTGCCCACCTTACAAATGCAAAGGATTTGTAATCACAGCAAAACAGTAAATCAACAGTTTCCTTGCAATTACCTTAGCAGAAAACAGCACTTATAGGAATTTTACACAATTTAAGGAAGGAAAGTGGCACCTCAGCGTCTGCCCACTTTGGTTATCAAGGATTTGGATTTACAGCAAAAACACAACAAATCAACAGATTCCCTTTACAGTTGCAGCAATAAGAAGACAGCTCTTTTGGGAGATTTTTACAAGAATGCAGAGAAGAAATTCCCAAGTCCCAGACAGATTTCGGTAATGCAGGGTCAGTCAGTATAAGTCAATGGAGCAGGAGAGCCAATCGGCTAGCTGTGCCTAGAGGAGCGCTCATTACCGATTGGCTGCGGCTTTCCGAGAGTTTCCTGGCTGTCCCTCCTGCCTTGTGGTTCCCTGGGCCGCTTGTTTTCTGCTGACCGCCACTGGCGGAGGAAGCCCTGGCGCTTCAGGCTGGGTGTTGTGGGGCAGGGATGGCAGTCGATTGGCTCGGCGGCTTTCCGAGTTTCCTGGCTGTCCCTCCCAGCCTCGGTGGTTCCCTTTGGTCGGCTAGTTTCCACCGACTGCTCATTATGAACGAAGCCCTGGTGCTTCAGGCTGGGTGTGTGGGGCAGGGATGGCAGTCGATTGGCTGCGGCTTTCCCAAGAGTTTCCTGGCTGTCCCTCCTGGCCTCGTGGTTCCCTGGGTTGGCTAGTTTCTGCCGACTGCCCGCTGGCTGAGCGAGCCCCGCGCTTCAGGCTTGGTGTTGTGGGGCAGGGATGGCAGTCTGGAGGACAATAATATGTGTAGCAGGGCTGAAAACAACAATTCTTTTTTAAAGTGTTCGCTGTGGGGTTTGGATCGATTGGCCTGGGTCTGGGTCTGGGGGGGGGCTGCCAGTGACTTTCAAAAAATGCACTGTCTCTTGCCATTTTGCATTGCTTGCTGGTGCCTGGGGCTGTGAATAGACACACAGACACCATGAGACAGACAGTGAATGGTAGTCCATGCTGACAATCAGCATAAACTACCAATCACTTCCCCCACACCCAGCAAGTTTCTGTCGTGTTTTTTTTTTTTGTGTGTGTGCAGCCAGCCAGCCAATCACCATGAAGAAATATTGATCGACGATTGTGCAACCTCCAGTTGGAAAGTGATGAGGATGTGACAAGCATACTAGACAACATACTGGTGTGTTTTCCAGAGCCACCTTGGATCAGACACACTCAGTGACTCACAGCATCTGAGAGACTCAGCAGAGAATGGTCTATGAGGTTGATGACCTGGCCAGGAATGGCCAGGAAAGGAAAGAAAATATTGAGTCGAGTCCCCAAACCATGTGATCCTGACCTGTGATGTGACTGCCAGCTCGGCTCATCGGCAGGCTAGCTACCCCTTCTGGACTGCCTCACTCATGGTTTTACTTGGGCTGGGGTGTGCTTGCTGTCAGGCTTGCTCTGGGCTGTTTGCCTCAAATTGTCTGGGTGGAGGTCGGTTGCTAGTGGGATGGGAGTCATTACAAACCACTGCAGCAGCCCAGCGGCATCCGGTATGGACAGACTCGGTCGAACATCTCTGATTATGGGAGCCAAGTCACTCTGAGCCACAGCAGCACAGAATAAGATTGGCATCACATCGGGCCAGACAGTGAGGACCAGGCCACACATCTTCATTGAAGCCTGGTAAGAATCTCTGGAGGACTGTCTGGGGAGGACAGTTAGAACTGGTAGGGACAGGGTCTTAGAATAAAGGAAGGAAAAAAAGTGATAAAGAGAACTTAACAGTAGACTAGTAATAAACTGCATGGAGGACAGGATATCTGTTGTGTGTGTTATACAATCTGAGTTTTCATTTCACCTCAGATAAGTGAATGAAGTCAATTTTAAACATCTCCTTTAGAATGCATTCTGTTTTGCAAACAATGAAACGTTTATATCATGAGCAGCAACATACATAAAAAGACATGCTCCTGAAAAATCAGTCAATGTGCAGCAAAAGACTATTGCTGCACATTGATTGACTATAGAGATTTTGAAATGTTCGCTTTGATTTGCATATTGTATACAGAGATAACTATGGATTTCTAGTTTGAAAGGTAATTATTAATTCCATGAAGAAGGCTTACTTTTTCATTTTTTTTTGAGTTCACACCCAAGTGTGAATGTGCTCATGAAAGATACTAGACTGATAGCACGGAAAACTGATGCTCTCTGTTTATCCACATGACAGCTACATCTTGGGCAATCACAGTGAAAGCTTCCATATACTGCCTGTCCATGGAGTGACCCTTCTTTGTCTGCTCTTAGTTTTTTTTGTTGTTGTTGTTTTTAACCAGGAGAGACTCACTAATCTGAAAGCTTGTTCACAGATGTGACCTGGGAGCACAAGGAAGATAAGAAACTTGCTCAGGGTCACACAGTTTGCAAGTGGGGACTGTGGGATTCAAACTCAGGTCTCAAGGCTTGCAGCTCAGAGCCATAAACCACTGTGCTGTACTGCTGAGATGAAGACCTCATCAGTACTTCAGTACCCCTTAAAGTGAACTGAACAACAAACAAAGTGAAAACACATGGATGGCATGCCTGCCTGTCGATGACAGTGCCATGGGGGCAAGGCAAGTGTTCACCACAAAATATCTAATGCATTGATTGTGTAACTATCAGCCTGTTGCCTCTAGATGCAGTGGAAATATTACTGTCCCTCACTCCCTCACAACAAAAGGCTTTGCATTTTACTATATGTAATCCATGTATTAGATATTCTGTGGTAAACACTTACCCTTGCCAGTGCAGCACTGTTATTGGCAGGCAGGCATGCCATCCATGTGGTTTTAACTTTGTTTATTGTTCAGTTCCCTTGGGGCTACCTAGTGTGGATGAGACATCTGCCTCTTCCATTAGCTTAAGATCCCTGCCGCAGGGATCTGAAACTAATGGCTGAGGCAGAGGTCTCATTGGCTCTTCGTTAGTCCCCTGTGCCTCTGGTCTGCAGATCTGGGGTGTGTGGGGATGGGCCTGCCAAAGTGACCTTAGCTCAGCCACTAGTTTTCAGATCCCTGCCTCCGCTCTGCCGATCAGGTATTGCACCAGCGTTCTCCACAATCAGCCCCTGATGGTCTCAGGATCTCTCCCACTCTTAATGTGCCACTTTACCTAAATTGATCAATTAAATTTTGACACCATCATTGCTCTAATCTATATCAGTATTATGGCATTTACCTTGTTGGAGAACAGCTTTCTGATTGCTAAAAATCACCAAAATGCGCTATTTGACTTCCATTTTTAAAATGTTCCCAGTGGGGTTGGGATTTTGTGCCCATCCAGAATTTCTGACTGCATGACGCCCTGGTGCTGGTCACCAGCTCGGGTTTGGAATGGGGTGATAGTGTGCTGGGACATTGCCTGCAGGTGTGGGGCTGGGGTGGGGGTACACTACACCACCAGGAATTAAACTTTAATTCATGGATTGGGGATGAAAGGGCACTAGACCACCAGGGAGAATGTTTTTGTTCACTATACGGTGGATTATCGGGATGAGGGAGGTGTTAACTCAAGTTGGACACTAGGGCCTGATGTCCTGGACTGGTGGGATGGGTGAACAGGTGGGATGGGACCACTAGCCACCAGGGTTTGCAGGATTTAAAAAAAATATAGGATGGATGATCAGGTGGGGTGAGGGACTCTGCCAGCCAGTGTCTACAGGGTAGTTTTTAAATATGGGGCAGGTGGGGGAGGGCCTCTAGCAACCAGAATTCATTTAATTCTATATATTGTGCAGCGATACGGGGAGGTGGAATTTCCATAAATGTTCAGAAATGGATTTCTGAACTTTTGTGTAGTTGACTTTGCTTTAATTCCACCAGCGAAGATTTTCGCACACCTCTAGACTAATCAGACAGTGCACTTTTAAGTAATCCCCACCCACATCAATCCCTTTTCTCCCATTCATTTATAACTGAGGGCACCAATGGATTGTCTTCATAACTGGCACCTGTGCTTTTCCTAGGTTGACAAGCAGGATGGTTTGCAAATGCTGGGTAGTTTGCATCCTCCTCCCTGTAGCCATTTGTCTAACTTTTGATGATATGCCTATCCCACAAGCAGCTTCAATATGGGATTCCAGGGATTGTGCATAAATGCCAGTCCTGTAAGTACTGTAATACAGTAACAAGGGTCACCAATAGGCATACCTATAACTGTCATTTTAGAACAGTAACTACTGTAGGTTATTGTACTTCAGTTCAAAGTTATTACTTTAAAGGAGAACTAAAGGTTGGTTAAATTATAAACACCCCTGCATTTTGACTGAAAAGTTTATGATGAAATTATACTTTAACACCTGACATATTTCCTTAGTTCCATACTACAGCTGCGAAATAATGAAATAATTAAAGTTTGCTTGTTGCTGATCTAGTAGTCAGCTGTGTATGTAAAAAGTATAAGACACCACCATTTATTTATTTATTCAATTTTGGTAACTGGTAGGCCCACTGAGCCTCTGAAGGCCCCTTTTCAGGGGAAGCACCCGGGTTTAGTTACAGATACAGGTACAGTATTTGATTACAGAGGTGTTTTGCACAGCATTTAGTTACAGAGGAGTACAGGTACAAGAAAGAAACAAGTTCAGAGCAAATTTAAGAGGTGTAATTGGTACAACATTTAGTTACAGAGGAGTACAGGTACAGCAAAGGAACAAGTTCAGAGCAATTCAAGGAGAGTAATTGCCTGGATAAGACAGAGCTGACAGTGGGCCTAAGTTAGTTTACAGGGATGGCAACTACAGGGATATAGAGCAGTGCATGTCTAGGCTAGTGTGGGACTGGCATAAGGCTGGGCCCCTCATTGACAGGAGCAGATGCTAGCTTCAAGTAGGTGAGCCGAAGTCCCTTGTGGAATTTTCAGGGAGGGACATCCTGAAGGAGGAGAAAGCTTATTCCATAGGGCAGGGCCGTGGAGGCAAAGGATTTGCTTCCGGCCGTGGTTCAACTCTGGGTTTAGCTAGGAGGTTACGCCCAGTGGTTCATAGTGTACGTGCTGAGCGCTTGGGAACCAGGAGACTGGCCAGGCTGACAGGGGGATTGAAGTGTGAGAGCTTGTATGTGTAGCACAGCAGATGGTATTGGAGTCGACCCTCAAGAGAGGCCATTGAAGGTAAAGGGCATCGTAGTGGTGCCATCTTTTGTGGGACTGTGATGCAAACCGAGCAACTTTGTTGTAGAGAACTTTCAGCCTGTTCATCTATTGTTTAGCCAATCTCTGGAGAATTGGGGTAGCATAGGTTAGTGTTGGCAGGAGTAGGCTATTGGCAATGGGTTTCTAGACTCAGGGATGAGCTGGTCATTCAGGCAGTACAGCAGGCCCAGTTTGCAGTGAATAGCTTAGGTTACTTGGTCTAGGTGAGATCTGAGGGTAAACCCTTGATCCAGGGTTAGCCCAAGGTGCTTGAGGAACCACAACTTCAACGCGGCAGCCTGAGGATGAGGTCAAAGGAGCAAGGTACTCGGACTATGCCTAGGTTTTGCTGACCGAATACCATTGCTTTAGTTTTTGTGGTGTTTAGAACTAGTTTGTTCCTGGTGAGCCAGGACTCTAGCGTGGTAAAATCAGCTTGGAGGTGGGATCCCAGGTCAGATGGGTTGCTCGAGGACCAATAGATGACAGCATTGTCTGCATATTGAACGACCAAGCTGCCACCACAGTGGGATTTAAGATCGTTGACAAATAGCGAGAAGAGGAGGGACCAAGGATGGAACCTGAGGCACCCCTCACTTAGGGGAGCGGATCAGAGGTCGCAGACTTCCACCTGACCTGCTGTGAGCGACCAGATAGGTAGCAGGTGAACCAGGTGAGGAATGTTGATCCAGGCCGAAGGAGGCCTGTTTGGCTAACAGGGTTTGTGGACCATGCCTCTACAATATCGGTCAAGTTTAACTCTATATCTTGAGTAAGCCACTATGGTTGTACATCCTGAAGTGCTAGGCTTGACTAGTATATTGTAGGGAACATGGTGATGTATTATTGTATTTTCCAAACATAGCAGCATGAAATGAGAACAGCAGTGTAATGTCATGATTGTCAACAAAACCTCATAACTCTAGCAAAGGGTAATGGGAACCTGGTAGGCATTATGGATAAAAGCGTTAAAGTGCATTTTAAATTGGATGACAGTGGTAAGTGTATGTTTAATTGCACCTAGAAAAAAAATGCTTTAGAGGCACATTTTTGTAAAACTGCACACAAAAACAATTCTTAGGCTTCCCTAATGTCTCAAGGAACACACTGAAAAACAATGTTTTTACTTTAGTCAGCTTACCCACTGAAGGAGCAGGGTTTGGTTACAGAATTCCAGACCCAGAGCATATTGTCTGATAATGGCACTACGTTAGTCCTGTGAGCAGAGCTTAGTGAGAAAGAGAAGAGAAGAGTGACAGGGTGCCCTTGATGTCAGAAGTTTTAGACTTCCCTGTGGTAACAAGGAAATCACATCTTGCAGCTATCGATTTAGTCAGCTTTTGAGGACAGAACACCTGATACGCAGTCTCCTAGTAGCCTCCAGAAACAGGCCCCAAGACACCAGAGTACATCCCAGGAATGGGATCGGGGCCTTTTAATATATCTTTTTTATTCTGGAGTATGTGAGAGGACACACCTGCATTGTGTGTATACTCTGATGGACTTCTCCTTAGTGAAGTCCTAGGTGGCCTGAGCTGTCCCAAAGTGTGGGTGTCATCACTGGGGATATTTGTGGTCCAGTGCTTGAGTGAAGCTGCCAACAGAGCTGCTGATGGACAGAGGCCTGGTCAGAGACACAAAGCTGCTGAGTAGGAGGTATGCTTACATTGTTTGAAAGGAGATCCCAAGCTGAGAAACATACAGAACTGCTGCCTTTGGCAGAAGGGCTGAGGTCATTGCCAGCCACTGTCAGGAGGCAGGCTGGAGTACGTGCTGTGCCAAGCACACCATTCATTGAATAGTGAAAGCTGTGATGTGAGTCACCCAGCACAGGAGTGGCCTCTGGGCTCCAGTGGGGAGACTGGCCTGGCAGGAGCCACTGCCCATGGGGCTGGGAGACCTATGTTTAACCTGTGCATTCTTAACTTAAACCATTCCAGGAAGTCATGGTTACAAAAGAACATATGAGTATGGTGAAGCTCACCAGGATGAAACCCAATCCAATTCTGCAGCAATTTGCAGCATCCTGTGTCATGCTGCAGCAGAGTCACTGTGGAAAACAATGTAATTTCAATGGCAAATAGTCCCTTTTGTCATGCAGGAAACTGTGACATTCACTTCATCCTGGCAGTGTTACATTTTCCTGCATGACAAAGGACTAATTCCCATTGAAATGACATTGTTTACTGCAAGTAACTCAGCTGCAGCATACTGCAGAGTGCTGTAAAAGTGGGTTTTATCCTGGTGAGCTTCACGTATTCCAGCAGCATGTTTCAGAGTGTATATCTATTAAGCATACAACTTAAGGGAGTTTTGATAATGTCCATCCCACAAAGCTATGGTTGGGGCATCCTCACTAGGACCTTTAATCCATAGACATACACTTTTCATACAGCAGGCTAAGGCAGTACTTGAAAAAGATCAGTAATGTTGAAACATACCTCCCTGTGGTGCAAGCACCAATTAAAAATGGCTTTGAGTTCTCATCATGCACAGAAACATAGTCCCTTGGGTTTTGTTGTTTTTGCACTGACAATACAGCAGTATATTTGACAGGATGCATCCCATCTGTTATGTCCTGTGCCCCAGCATCAGTGAAATACTCTGCACAATGGTATATGCAGTATCATGAACCACAGTCTCCGGAGATAAAACCACATACCAGTCTGCTACTAGTGAAGAGTCATTCTCTGCCAGTCTACTTGGGTCTATGGTACTACTATTAAGGAGGTCAGAGACATAATGCTCTTCAATGAAACCCTACAGAACCTGTAAACCAGAGGGCTTTTCTGCTTATGTGGTCTTGCAGTCATCCATGATCACCATCATTATCAGACATCTAGCTCCCATACAATTTAGCCTCACTCTCCATATGTACTGTACTCAGACTGCTACATTTTGTCAGCCTCCTGCTAGTACACCCAAATGAGATCTGGGGTTCCAGTTCTCAGCTTGGGTCTGGAATCTGTTATTAGCTACTGAATATAGCTTTTTTTGTTATAATAATGTATTTTCATAAAAACTCATTATACCTATTTATTTTCATTTTTTATTGTTGAACGGCAACATGTGTTTTGAGGTTTGTAAAATTAAAGCCCTTATGCCACGCTCTCAATAAAAATAAAATATGTTTGTGAGTGCTATGCTACTTGCTGTCATCAACATGTGCTGGCATTATGTTAAAGAGCAGCTCTCTATTATCATAAAAAGCTTAAAAACACTAGATTTATATCAGTTGCATTTTAATATTATTGTTTGCTAGTTTTCTGTTATTGTTCTCACTTTTTCCTGCTGTTGCTCTTTTAAATAGTGTAGATAATTAAGCAATTATTTCTCTGAGTCTTTCAAAATGTTAAGACTCTCCCTACTTACCACACAATTGTTGTTTGCAATATCACAGTTGGTTGTCATGGTGAGCACTATGATATCATAAACAAAGGAACTGTGAGGTTAACAAGCTAGAGGCACATGGGACCTGATTCTGAGATGTATAGTGCAACTAGCAGGTGGATGCAAGTTGCAACATATGCCACTACTCCGGGGACCATGTGCTAGATTCTAGAACAGGCAGGATCCCCAGCATCAATGCTCTATGACTTGTGGCATCTCCAGTGTTGTGCCATCGGAGGGCACACATGATCTGGGTGCAGTAAAGCCTCCAGCAAGCCTGATAACAGGGTGTGGCCCTAGCCACAAGACATGCCCACAAGCACCAGTGGGCCATGGAGGTGTTGGCAGATTGGCACTGTCACCGGGGAGTGGGTGGCATCATCACATCATGGTCCCAGGAGCCAGCAGGTGGAATCCTGGCACTGCCGAGGGTGGGGGTTGCCATGCGGTGCAGGGGGGTCTGTATGGCATGGCAGTGTGGGTCAGGGCCAGCGAGGGGACATCAGGCATTTGGGCAGAGCTGAAGCCCCTTAGGCCAGCTAATAACTGGTCTAACCCGTAGTGCCACAGGGCCTCTTAGAATTTGTTGAGGGGTTATGGCGGCTGCCCTTTTCAGAATTGGTGCAGCTGCTGCCATATCCCTTTCTGCTGCGCTGAGGGTCCTTGGGTGGTGTAAGTCCCCTGGGTGCCAGCTGCCCATGCCATGGTGCAGACCACCTCTCAGAATCCTGGTTGGCAGAACCCATGAACAAGTGCAACACACCATATGTGTTGGCGCCAAGTCACACTGTGCCTTAGCAGACCCATCTTGGTGTGCCCATGGTTTCTATGGACTTTTAGATGGGCTACCAAGATGTGCTGTAAATCTAAGAAAGGAACACTGACAATGAAAAAGCATGTTCTCTATTAAATTGTAACACCTGAAACATCTTATTTATGAAAGCACATGCTGAAGTTCAAACTTTTCTTTAATACATCCACAGTATAAATTTAGTTTGTAAAGTCAAAAAAGAAATCTAAACAATGGAGACTTTTAAATATTGTTCATAGTGGTCATATTTAGTGACTGAAACATTGTTCTAAAACTAGTACTACAAGCTGTTTTAAAAATATCTCAGAAAATCAAAAATAATGTGATGGTGAATCTAAGGACATAACCAATACATTATGGTTGAAACAAAATCATAGCACATAATGACAGTTTCTGCACCTAACAATGTTACTTGAAAGCAACAGTTCAAAAAGACCTCACTAGATTCATTAACCTAAATGATGCAAGCTAATTATAGATATGAGATGCAACAGTTTAAAAATATGTTGCAGAACCTTTTTTTTTTTAGTACAACATCAATAACTGCACATCCATAGAAATGCAAAAATATTCCTGGTCTCTAGACTTGTCCTGCTGCTGTAGCACCTGTTGTGATAGACAACCAAGATATTCAGTATCATGACTGGTGTAGTAACAGCATGGTGGATGCAAGGGTCAGAAAGCTTTTGAATATCTTTATATCCATAATTACTCATACTTTATTTAAAGAATGGTTCTGCAGTCACCCAATAGCCAAGTTGCAGCTCTTCTCTGCCAGTGAGTGGACCCAGCATGTTAAGGTTAAGTGTTCACTACTAAAAAGGCTTGGCTGATGGCAATGCATCCCATTATATGGTGGGTAAAGCGAGGATCTGCAAAATATCTCCCCTATGGTGGACCAGAAAGCTTGTTCCTCCACAGGGACATACTGCAAATGAATATGCCCAACAGTGGGTTTGTGTATTACCATCAGGGTGGTGAAATGGAAGGAAAGTAGGCACAGGCGGGGGCATAGTCAACAGCATAAAGGGCCAATACTCTCATGCATTGCACACCATCAGATCAGGCCCTTATCTGCAAAGGGTAATAGTAAATACTGTTGTCAGATCTAGGAGGTAGTCAGATTTGATGGAGAACAAAGAACATAAGAACATAAGAAGTAGCCAGCAGAAGGATACCACCTGGTCTAGATTGTCTTACCGATTTGTGTTGGGATTTTGTATTTTACCCCTACACCAATGTCTGTGCCCCTCTCTCCTCCTCTCTCCTCCTTTTCCTTGGTCCACGTTTCCCTCTGTGTTTATCTCAGGCTCCAAAGCCAACTCCTGGGGAAAACTTAATGGAAAAATAACGATTCTTCAAAAAGTTTTTTCTTTGATATACTATTGTGCCACAATTTCCTCCATATGCAGACAGCATCACTTTTATTTTTCAGCTAACATGAACTGGTTCTACAGTTAAGGCTAATGGTGGTGTAATTTTGCTTTTCCTACATGAGTGGATTTTCAGCTCCTCATTAAAGCATAGATTTTATTCTATAGTCTGTTTTACCCTGTCTTCTTTAATTTTGCCAAGTGACCAGTATATCCATCAGTGGGTTCACTGACCATGCTGTCTGTTAAGGTAACCACCCTGTCCCAGTGCCTATAGCAGTCGTCTCCAATGCCAGCCAGGCTTATTCCACATCTGTCTCTGAAACCGTCTGCAGCTGCTCATTTAATCCTTTCTCAGCTATTTTCCTTGTGAGTGAATGGAGAAACATCAACAGCAGGAACACATCCTGAAGGATATCCTCCTCTCAGACAAATCACATGGAGTCAGTTTAGTTCATCCTCATTGACTCTAGGCCAATGATGGTGAGCTCCATTGAAATGAGGTTGCAGCCAGAGGCAGTGACAGCCCCGTGGAATGGTAGTTTGGCAACCACATAATTGCCTGGCCTGCCTTGTGAGTCTTTCTGTGCCTCCTCCCAGGGATTTGTCGGCAAGCATGGAGGCTCCACATTATCTTTACATGTCACTCCAGCCATGAGTAGCAGCACTCTCCTTCCTGAAGCACCAGAGAAAAAGTATTTCACCCAGTCCAGTCCAGAAACAAGGACTGCCTCAGAAATGCTCAATTTACCTCTCTTATACCTTTTCAAACATTAGTATTATTTTTAAATTTTGAATTCAACTTGTGATGTCATTAAAGGTGATAGGAAACAGTAGGCTGGATTTTTTATGGGTAGTGCAGGGCTTGCATCAAGCCCTGTGCCACGACTACATTGAAGTAGGCGGTGCACCAAACATTTTTGCCATTTAATGCATCTGATTTTTACTATGTTGGGCACAATTGTGACAGTCTACCCATTTACAGCAGCTTGTACTAAATATTTGGCACAAGCACCATATAAAGGGTGGCTTGTATTGATGCAAGCTAGACCAGAAAAAGGTGGTCCGACGTGCAACAATTTCCACACAGGGTACAAAAATCCTGTTAGATCACTGCAAGTCTGGTACACCATTTTTTATTACACCTACAGCTTGTGGCAATACAGGGCTTCTAATTTGATCTAATGTGATTTTATATTTATTTGAATTTTATTAATTATAAAAATTCTGTTTTGTACTGTCATTACTTGCCTTTGACTGGAATGGTGCCCAAAGCCTCCAGGATTAGGCGGCAACATAAAATAAAGTAATGCCTTTACTTACTAAATTCTGCCCAGTATGTGTATCTTTACATACCCTCCATTTTCCTATTGTCTGTCATATATTCTGAAATGTTTAGATTTGTTTTTGGTAAATTGATAATCATTTAATAACCTTAAGTTTCTGTTTCGTCAGCAACTATTTCTTTCCCTTTTAATACTACCAAAATATTCTAAGACAGAAGTTACACCATTCTGGGCCATTCTCAAGAATAGCACAGAACGGCATGACTGATTTCATAGAATACCTTGAAAATATGAAAAGATAGAGCACTATGAAAGAAAGAGCAGTAGCTGCTGAGGCAAGGGGATCACAGCATAAAATAGTTCTGAGGGCACTACAAAGTTAGAGCATTATATAGTCAGAAAAAGGCAAAGCATATCACATGTCTGCCTTGGAATGGAAAATAGGAAGGCAGAATTTGAAAGAATTTGAATGTATATGATATTTTGAGGCAGAGCAATAGTACAAAAATAATTTTACTCTGCATTACCTGTTAAGCTGGCTGCTAGAAATTAAGATCATATAGGTTTTCAACAAATCACAAAATGTTAAAAATATGTTTTAACTGCTTTACAATAGATAAGCTAGTGCATTAATTTCTCTGACATAAAACAATGGCGTGACTTGCCTTCTCAATGACACTGGGAACATGTTTAGAAGCAGAGTAAAGGATGTTTTATAACCCCACAGTTTCAGAAGAATAGATACCCATAAACTGACTCAGTTTTTTCCTAGCTGTATTTTGTACTTAGGTGTATTGCAGTTCCTTTTCCTAAATGTTTAGAATAACATATTTTCTTTTGAACGTTTCTTTAGGGAAAGACTGTCCAAAATGGGCAAGAGCTAATGAA
Organism: Neoceratodus forsteri; assembly: GCA_016271365.2. Taxonomy (NCBI): domain Eukaryota; kingdom Metazoa; phylum Chordata; order Ceratodontiformes; family Ceratodontidae; genus Neoceratodus; species Neoceratodus forsteri. Next base: position 799,817,484 of record CM028131.1, read on the forward strand.
GCAACCAGGACTTGGCCTAGCAGAAACTGAAGGTAAGGTAAAAAGAAACAAACAAACAAGAAAACATTTTGTATACATGTTACTTAGAAGTAAATTGCATTACTTCTCATTTTCCTAAATTAGGTCTTGCATTCTATACAGCTGTCCCAGCAGTAACCCGTTAGTTATTTAACTGTGAAATCTGTATTCTGTCTTTTGTTGTATCTAAACTGTTTTAGTTATGTGTATTTCATTATTTGACTTGAAATAGACATTTTAACAAAATAAAAGAACACATTAAAGTTTGGGAGGGGTTCACTTTTAATAGAAATTAATGCTAGATACAAAGATCTAATACCAGTTTGAACTTAAAGATTAACACTTGAAAAAAATGCAAAATGCCATTACAAATGAACTCCTAATGCAGCATGCTATCTGGCATCATCTTACCTGAGCTCTAGACCAGAAATATCTTATGAATTACAACTCCTAGTATATAATGCATAAGAAACACAAACGTGTATTATACAGTTGTTTGTGCTGCACCTAACATTCTTTCCTTCTCTTTGTTCAGTATCTGTGTCAGTGGCTCAGGTAGCACATTCACCTCTGAGGCCAGGAGATCAGAAGGGTTCTAGCTCACACCAGGCACTTGGGTTAATATCCCAATACTGACACTGCAGTGCAGCAAGAGGGGTGCTGTTTATTTATTTATTTGAAGTATTGATTTACAACCTTTGAGCCATTGACTCATTTACAAAGGTACCACATCACATGGAGGACAGAAAAAACAGAGAGGGTACAGTTACAATGGACTAGCCATTGTGTATAGGTTACAGACATTGTTTACAAACATTATATACAGTTTTGGATACAGATATTTACATAAGCACAGCAAAACATTGTTACCATGAGAGAGCATCCATTACAGTATAATCCATCTTATTCATGAGGCAGAGGAAGATTAGACATTGTTGTAAGTGGTGGCAGTCCATAATGGACTTTGTCAGAGGTTTGAGCCCTATAGAGCATGAAAGCAGGCTAGTTGCAGTTACAGGAGCGGACATTGAGGATGTGTTGCAGAGAGCAACTTTGACAGGGGCAATCTTGGGGTGCTGTGATGGTGGCTGGGAGTGCATTAAACCATACAGGGACCCTGTAGTGGAAGGATCTCTGGGCAATGGAGGTTTTACCCTGGGTACCACCAGAATAGCTTTATCCAAGTTGCGGGTGGAGATAGAGGTGGTGGCAAGTTGGAAAGAGGCGGTGACCCCAGGAGGGAATGACTGAGCAGAATTTTCTTGGTCAGTAGGCAGTGGAGTCTGGTAGTGGAGTCTTTCATCAAGTTGAGGAGATTGGCAGTGGAATAGAGGAGTCAGTGTGGGTGAGCCTAAGGGCACCAGTTAGAAGCTGCAGACCTTGTTGGGAGATTTGAATTTTCTGGAGTGCGGAATTATCTTCTGCCCCATGCAGGAGCCCATAGTCCACTAGAGACAGTATAGAGGATGTAATGGCAAGCCTAAGGGCATCAGGATGGAGGCAGTCCTTGTGCCAGTAAAGGAGTCCAATCCGAGTGTTTGTGGTGGCTGCTAGGGTGTTTATGTGGTCATGGAAGGTAACAGCAGAGTCGAGGAAAGCCCAAGATATTTGTAGATGGATACCTGTTCAAGGAGGTGCTGGGTGCTAGGGTGGATGAGGAGAGGTGCACTTTTTGCTTTGTTTTGGTGGTGGGAGAAAATCATCGATTTCATCTTTTTAGGTTTATGACCAGTCTCGGTCCTTGAACCATGTTTCAGCCTGGAAGAAGGCATGTTGGAGGGAGTCCTGGAGGAGTAGATTTGTGATGTGAGGCATAGAGCACTGTATCATCCGCATACAGTAGGATTTTTTGGAGCAGGCCTTTGGCAAGGTGTTTAGGTAGAGGATGAAGAGTAGTGGACTCAGGATGGAGCCCTGGGGCACCCCAGAGTGGACAGGTAGTGTGTTGGATAGGGTCCCATTTATTTTGATGCATTGGGACTGGGTGGAGTGTAACTGGTACACCATATCAGGGGTCCATGGAGAAGCCAAGTTGGTAGAGGAAGTCAAGAAGGAGTGGATGCCAGACCTTGTCAAAAGCCTTGAAAGGTCTATGAACACATCTCCGCAATGTTACCAGAGTCTAGGGAGGAGTGTAGGAAGTTGGCGAATTCTAGGAGGGCTGTGTAGTGCTATGGCCTGAACAGAAGCCATGCTGCTCTGGGCATAATATGTTATGCTTGGCTAGGTATTCAGTGTGCTGTACTCCTGAGGTGCCGCTTTCAGATGAGATGTTAAACTGAGGTCCCATCTACCTGTCCTGGAAGTAGTTCAGGTGGATGTTAAAGATCCCATGGCACTTCTCTAAAAAGTAAGGGAGTTTTATTGTCATAAACTTCAATACAAAACAAAAGACAAAACAGTGTTAAATCACACACATAAAAAGAAATAACAAGCAAAGTAAATGATAATGGAAAGCAAAAACTCAAATAAGTATTAAAGGCATACAAACGTAAACAGAATCAAGAACTCAATAACCTTAGGAGATATAGTAAGCAAATATAAATCAAGAAACTAAGTAATAGGTGTATCTCATCTGGAACCCATGGAAGTTCCTCAATTTCAACAATAAAAGATTATGAGCATACTGTTTTGTTTCAAACTGATAAATATGATGAAGCTCTACTGTAATCTTTTGAAGAAGTTCAGTATGAAAAAACTTTTGTTGCAATGTAAAAGACACTGACTGTTCCAAATAAACCATTTAAAGACAGCAAAAATAATATTTAAGTACCACTATCCTATTTACAGTAGACCAAATTGAAGGATAGGAGCCACATATCAAAATCAAATAAGAAACAGTTAAAAGGGCAGGCTCTGCCAGGCATAGGCAACATATGACCAAAATATGGAAATATAAGAACAAGAAAAATATAAATGGTGCATAGATTCAAGCTGCTGGGAACATCCAGGGCTTAAACAATTATGTTCATCCAACTGTTTATAATGCTGATAGCCCTTAACATTGAGTTTCTTATGACAACATAGCCAAGTGACATGGTGAAGTTTAGGGAAATTCTTTCTCAACCAAAAGACCCTACAATGCCAAAAGGTGCGGGCAGGACATTTTGGGAAAGTGACAGGTTCTGTAAGATGAGAAACAATCACAGCTTGATAAACTAATTTCTTGGTCTTGGAAATAATCCAGTCACTAGTAACATGCCACTGTCTTAATTTTACAAAACCTCATGGAAATAAGAAGCCACCAAGGGTTAGATTTAAGACACACATTTAGGCCAGCAGTCCACTCCTAAACCATTGCACAGCAGGCTGATGAAAAAGACCTGTACATAATTTAGAAATAGCTTCAATAAAGGTGGAAAATTGGTAAAAAAAATGGACAATAAAAAATAAGAGGATTCACCATTAAGGCCACCTCCAGAAACCAGTAAATACAGAATGTTATGCTTAATCGGTTAAGGTGGCTACCCCACACAGCCTGAAAAAAATACTGAAAAGAAGAGCTCTCACTGCTTAGGAGGGGAAAACATTACTTAAAAATACAAAAGGGCAATAAATAAGTCTGAATCATGTAAATAAGTTTGGGTTTGCTAAGCTGCCATTTATTCCAATTCTGAACCATGAGTCTGCCCTTTTCAAGCTGAATGTCCCAATTATATAATTCAGAGGTCAAAGTGCCAAAAGACCCTCAAGATCTGGATAGGGTCTACTGAGAACCCTATACCAGAAATAGAGGCATATGTAGGAGGGCAACCCCAATTCTTGTCCAACACATTTCAGTTTATTTAGTGATGTGCCAGAAAGTGACCAATAAGATTAAAACAGAGCAATTGCAGTCTGAACAGAAGAAACTGTAGAGGTACATATGCAAATATCAACCGCATATGCCAAGGCAGAAAAGGGAGTAAAACTCCATGGACAGTAATGGAAGGGATCGTCAGATTCAGGGAACATAATAGAGAATCTATACTGAACACAAACAACAATGGGCTGATTGGACAACCCTGTTTCACTCTAATTTTAATGGGGAGGAGTGGTTCAAGATGTCCATTAACCAGAGGATACAGTAGCATGTCTATAGATTTTTGTAGCCATGTAATAAATATGGGGTATACCATAGTGCTGAAGGGTGAGCCATAAAAAGTCATGTCTCGCTGAATCAAAAGCTCCTTCTGATCTTAGGATAAAATAAACTCAGAGTGACCCACAGCATGTGTCCTGTCAAAATTCTCGTAAAAATAAGAGCTGGTCAGTGATAGCTCATCTCGGTATAGCGCAAGACTGCGCTGGTGAAATGAGAAACTGAGCTGCTGTTAAAAGACGAGCATTAAGAATCTTCATTAAAATTTTCAAATCAACATTCAGGAGACTGATCAGCCTCCAATAGAAAGCTCCTTCTTATCCCTTTTATGCAAAAAATGAGAATACCTCCTACCATAACTAAAGGAAAACCAGAAAATGACAATAAATCATTAAAGACATTAGCAAGTTCTTGGGAAAATCAATACCCAACAATTTATAAAGTTCCAGGTCAAACCATCCTTTCCAGGAGCTTTACATGATTGTAGAGAGGTGATTGCACTAGTCACTTCCTGTGGGCCAGTTGGATCTATTAAATGCAAAAGAGTTGATAGAGGACAACTGGGAACATCGATACATTGCAGAAAAGCCTGAGCTGAAACTAAATCGACAGAGTGTGCCTGAAAAGGGACTGTGTAAAATGTTACTTCAGACATCATGTCATACTGGGAAACTTTCAGCTGACCGCCACGTCCCATATCACCTTCAGAAACCTTTTTCTGTACCTTGTCCCTACAACTAAGAAAAGGACAGATCATGGCAAATGCCCTGTGTGCTATACATTTTGTTATGACTTCAAGGTATTGACTGATTCATGTGGAAGGGCACCATATTATCTTTAATGATCTAATTTGGGCAGAAAATCATGTTTAGTGGTTTGGGCCAAGGACATCACCCATTGCAGCTGCTGCCTATTCTGTAAATAAGAGAAATAATCATTCTCTCGCCATGTTCTCCCATGGATTTTAAGAGACTGATAAGGTCCTTCTTAGTGTCAACCCACCAATGCAAGGGTCATCAAACATGTCATAAAGAGATTTACGGGCTGAAAAGAATAGCGCAATGCTGCAGAATTTCCTGGTGAGCCAGGAGAGCAGAATTAGTCTCCAAATGCCCTCCCAAGGGTCAATGCAGCATTCAGGCCAACTGCAATACATAAAGCACAATGATCTGAAAATTCCACCGAGTCACAGAAGCCAGATTAATGAGCAATGATATACTGATGAAATAAAATCAATCCGAGTGGCCAAGGTACCTTTATGGAAAGTGGGGACTGTATTCGCATGGAGCCAAGCATATGCATCAATTAGGCCAGCAGTTTGTACAGCAGTGGCTAAACAGGACATATCACAGAACAACTTCTTAGCTGTAGTGCTGTTACTCCTATCTTTACAGGATAACCCACAATTAAAAGCACCACCCCAAATAACATGATGCGAGGTGTGCAGATAAGGTTATATAATATGGAACAAATCTACTCTGGCAGCTTTTGTCTGAGGAACATAAACATTTAGTAGTCGAAAGTAAACACCCTGCAATAACACATCTATGATCAAAACATGACCAGGAACTAGGTCAAACAACTTTAAAACTTTAACATCAGTGTCATGAAAAGAATGGCTATGCTAGAACAGGGTTCCAGACCTAGAGACCAATATGAGACTCCAGTGTGTCACCACTTCATAGCACAGGAAAGTTCAGTCACAGTATATAACCGAGTATCCTGTAAAAAGAAAACATTGCAAATAGTGGATCTCAAAAATGAAAAAATAGCTACCTGTCGCATCCTATTCTTGATGTTGTTCACATTAGGTGAACAAAAGGCTAAAGGTGGAGACATGTAGGAAATACCAAAAGACCTTCAAGGAGGCTTTTACTTTCTTTTCTTTCCTTTCCTTGCTCCAGGGTGGTGGGTTTAGTCAGAAGGAGCTGCCCTCCTTCAGAGTCCACATCTGATAGCCCACCAGGGACCTCTACCCCATTTGGGAAGGTTCTGACTCAGTATCAGAAACATCTTGGGTGAGCAGAAGAGCATGAAATTGATTAGTGGTAGGTGTACTGGACAATTTAGGAACGTTAGAAGCAGGCTTGGCATTATACAACTTCTGTCTAGTCATTCTAGACTGAAAGGGCAACTCCTGAGGGCTGGGGAGGGGCATGGATAAGGTATCAGGAAGGGTCAGGAAGGGGAGGTAAGGGATGGAAGGAGGTAAGTCATGGAATCCTGGATACCACTAAAACATCTTCCAAACAGTCACAGACTCAGAAGGGGTAAAAGACAGAGGAGGTGCAGGATCAATGGGGGGTTAAGAACAGGAGGGGTTGAACAGAGGAGGTTGAGTCAGATCAAGTAGAAAGGGACCTCTGAGCAATGGTCACCATTAATTGTTGCTCCTCAGAATCATGAGGGTCTGGTTGTCTATGTGCGGCTTCTGGACAGGTGGCATAGGAATAGCCAATAACCCCACACAAAGCACAAACCACAATATTCTTGCATTGCCTACTAGTACAATACAGGACACATTAAATTGTTCCTCAACTCACTGGTGTAGCATTGTTCAATGAGTTTCCTAATCTTTGCAGGGTTTAATTCAATGAATTAGTAAAAGTTTAGTATTGGTTTGCATCTAGCTGTCATGTGCTATAAGCTTTATTTTCAGCTGAGTGCTTATGGGTTTCATTTGAGAAAGCAGACTAAACAACTCTTAAGGAATGCTGTGATACTTATAAACAATGCTCTTAAGGAATGCTGTGATATTTATAAACAATGCCATGAAATGCAGCTACTGCCATTTCACTAAATGGTTACACATGAGCTGAATAGGCAGTGAAGGATGGTTGGAAAATAGTTGAAAGCTTCAATTAGTTTGAGTTGCCAGTCCAGTAGCATCACAAAATAATTTCTACACCAGTGAGTTTATGGAACAGTTTAATGTGACTTGTACTGTATGTCCAAAGGAGTTACAAAGTATGCAGTGAAGATGGTCACAAACACTGGTAATGTGACCAGATTTACCACACCTATAGCATGTCTTAGGCTGACTGGCATAAAAGAACACCCCTATATCTACCCAAAATACACAATTGGGGAGATGCTGCAACCCATCTTCAGAGGAGCATAGAATTACCCTGATTCTCCAACCCCAGTCCAAATATCCTTGCTATCAAAGATTGCCTCTGGATGCCCCAATACAGTACACCGTTGTTTCAACCAGCAAATGAGGTCAGTGACACTCACTCCCTCATTTCTAATGAGGACTGTGACTGTTTTATGGGCTGGCTTAGTTAAGGGAAACACTTCAAAGGGGGTCACAACGATGTTTGCCTGACTTTGTGATATATGCCCAAAAATTTATCCAAACCATTACTTAATTTAAAACTAACGCCAAACTTCTTTTCCCCAGAAACATGAACTAACTCACACATTTCAGCTGATGAAAATGCAAACTCTCCTTCAATAAAGTCTTCTAACAAACTTTCTATCAGAGAAGATCGTCATACCCTTTATAGATAAACCAGACAGCATTATGCCTCTTAGCTGAAAAAGTAAGGGTTTGAAAAAAAGCATAAGAACAAGAGTTATCATGGAACGGTCAAAGAAGAGCATGGTGTTGGGCCCTCAGGTTCATCTGTAGGTGAGTGAGCATCCAAATGTTCCGTGATGAAAATGGCGGCATCCTAGAAGAGGAATTGTCATTGGCTGGACCAGAAGAACCTGAGGTGTCAGCATCCAACCTAAATACAGGATTCTGAGTTAAAATTAGATCAGAGGGAGTGCAAGAGGTAAGTCCTGTAGCACAACATCTGAGGGTGAAGTCAAATCAAAACAAGTCCTACTAGAGGGAGCAAGAGGTAAAGTCCCAGTCAAAGCAGTAGTAATAGGGTGGGGAGGAACAGGCATCCCACCAGTCATATGAACCCCGGTATAGAGATGGGGAAAACCCAGAAATCCAACGACCAGAATCAGGGGCTGCACCTATTCAGCCTGACTTTAAAGCGCTGTCAACAGAAAAGGAGACATCTGCCTCTTCAACCTGATCAGCCCAGGAAGGGGTCTGTTTTAAAGAGGCTTTGAAGCGCACTTAGTGGAGCGCTGTTCTTTGCATGCAGCAAAGGAAAATACAGAGGCCTGGTCATGTGTCAGAAAAGTGGTAGCAAAAACAGTACCTGTAGCTCGAAATGTCCAAGTCAGTACATTGTGGAGCAAGATCTGGGACAGTGGTGACTGGAGAAGGTAAATGAGCAGATGCAGATGTGGCAGCCTCGGTTTCAGAGGACAGCACTGCAGCTGCTAGAACCGCAGAGAGTTCCTCCTTTTTCTTAAAGAACCTTGCCTCCTCAGAAGCCAGTAGAAGTTGCAAAGCCTTAGAATCAGTAGAAGTAACATCGATAGGAAAATCTTTATCATTTGGTGCAGAAGTCGCACCCTGTAGATTCCATGTATCTTTCCCTGAAGAAACAAGCAAGGTAACATCCTTATCAGACTGTTTTTCGATTAGGAGCTCATCAGATTCTATTAAAGCATCCATTTCAACAGGAGCTTCAAAGAATATCTCTGGTTTCATAAGCTCTGAAGCAAGAGGAGAAAGCAGTTCCTTGGCCTGTAGCACAACCTGCTGCATCACAGCCTGCTCACCAACTGAGTTAGCCATCCTGATGATCAGATGTCCCCTACTGTTGAGTAGAGGAATTTCCTGTGCCCTACAAATCGCCCCCAGTCACTAAAAAAAATACCACCAACAGCTTAATCTGGTTCAAAGTCAGTTTGCATCCGCCTGTATCCCCCTCCCTGGGGTCGTGCCTGAAAATAGGCAGAATTTGCCTAGTGCACTTACCCGTCAACAAAACTAAATAATTAAATAAATTCTAAATGTCTCAGAAGGAAGAAGATTATAGCTGGGTACAATGACATAAGCAGCAGAAATCTATGCCAACAAAATTTGGCACTTACACACAGATTTAAAAAGATGCAGACTATTTTTCATGAATGAGACGATTTTATTTTGAGCCTCCATGCCCACCATTACCACTGTCCTTTGGGCCACCAATGCCACCCCCAATGGAGTATTATCTGATTGGGCCTCAGTCACTAGTGGGTTCCTCAGGGTCCGTTCTGGGCCCCTGTCTCTTCAATATTTATATTTCTTCACTTAAAATTGATATACCCAATATATGGATGTTGAAGTTTGTGGATGATTGTCAGGTAGCTACTGTGGTTAATGGCCCTGAAAATTATACCACCCTCCAACTAGCCCTCGATAGACATTTCAGTTGGGCAGGCTATAGTAAATGACTCTTAAATATTACGAAATACAAAGTTATGCACCTGGGAACACATAGTAATCATTATGTATATAAGCTAGGAATAATTATCTTACAGTAACTCACCAAGAAAAGATTTGGGAATAACTGTCACTCCTGACTTGAAATGTAGATCCCACTGCAGCAGCCAAATCAAAAATCCAATCAAATATTGAACTGTATCTTCAGACATATTTCTAGCAGAAAAAGGAAGTAATTCTCCCACTGTACACTGCCTTAGTCAGACCCCACCTGGAGTATTGTGTCCAGGTATGGACACCTTATATAAAAGAAGATATCATAAGGCTTGAGGGATCCAACATAGGCCACTAAAAGCATAGTTGGATGAATAATAAGGCCTATAAAGATAGATTTACATCACTAAATATCTACACACTTTGCTACAGGAGACTTAGAGGATATGTGCTTCCTTTTAAAGCTATGACTGATCCAGCTCTCCAAGATGATCTGGGGATTATACCAAGGGATACAGAACTAGTAGTAGAAAACATAACAGACAACTAGTCTTGGCTAAATGGAATACGCTGTGAAGAAAAAAATGGCTTAGTAACAAAGTTGTTCAAATATGGAATAATCTCCACTTGCTGTCGTAAATTGCCCTAATATGGATTCTTTCAAATCAAGTTTAGACCTAGCTATCGCAGATGATGAGACATTTTGTTTTGTTAATACACTGCCAAGCTCCACTGACTTGTTGTCCATTTTGCTTGAATACACCTATGAAACCCATGAAACCTTCAAGACTCACCCTCCTTTCTCCAGCGGCACCAAAGTTCTCCTTCAGCCTTCCATCCCCTGGGCTAGCCTGTCCCTGCCATGGACCTTCTCTGTTGTTGTGGAGGGAAAGACACCTGAGCCTCCCTCCTTCCCTCTGAGTGGCTAGCTTGTCCCTGCTGGGGCCTCCCACTGACTATGGGAAGAATGTACAGTACAAGCCTGGGTGGAGCTCAATGGGTAATGTTTTGCTGGTGTACTGTGGGTCGTTTGGCATGGAAGAGACCACACAGCCGTCATCCAACGTACCAGGTGCAGCAGTTTTCCCTCTGTTTTTGCCCCACCCATCACTTGCAAGGGTATAAATGCTGTGGCTAATTGGGGAGGGCTGCCTGAGGTGCAAATGTACCTGGGCTGTGAACAGCACCTACATGTCTCCCTGGGAGCCACTGCATTGTGATGAGACGTTAACCCTCCACACAGGAGAAGAGCAAGACCTCTCTTCTGGCATTCGCTCTTGACTTGGCTTGGAGCATGAATCCGGTCACCAGAACAATAGAGCTATCCCCATCACTTGGAATCAGATCTGTTTAAAGGACATAAACCTAATTAAGCTTATATTAAATTTCTAGCCCTTTCTGCTGCATTTATAACCTCCATCATTCAAGCCAGTTCAGTGTTTCTGTGTTCATTTAGCCTTAATACACAAAATGGTACTCCTTCACAAAGATGTCCTGGGATTACATGGTGTGACTTCTGTAGGTAACATAAGCATTCAGTTTTGTATACATTATGTATATATATGTATACTGTGGTTGTCCGAACTCAGGGACTGTTCATTATTATACAATCCTTCTTGAAAATCCTACAACCTGATTGGTTGAGTAGCACCTTTTCCTGTTGTAAATCCTGTGATATACCAACTGAAAAGGTGTGAGCCACCAGTCAGCCACATCTGTAACTCCTCCAAAATCACTCCGAGCATCTCAAACTCATAACTAGCAAACACAGCAATCCTAAACAGCCATCTCGCTGAACTACTGCTCCTCTCCCATTTTGATATTGAAACCACAAAAATACCTTGATCTTAATTACCACTCTCCATCATCTCAGTAAGGAACACCATTCCATTAGCTCACAAACCCACATGTGTTTGTGTAGGTGAAGGCTGCTGACTTTCGCGGAATGCTATTTACGATGCTATGAGTCACAGCAGTAATGTAAATGAACATAGACTCAGCCCACTTCAGAGCCTAGCCTGTTCCCACACAGCACCTCACAACTGCTCTACTTTGTAGCTCTGCCACCTGAACTGGACCAGATGCCTTCAGCTCCCCTGTGTCACATTCTCAATGAGCTCAGTGCCTGCTCACCTGCAGCAGCAGCCCTTGTGGTACAGAGAAAATTTGTCAGTGCTCATCCTCTGCTCTCTTCCATGGAACTGCAGGATAGGGACAGTACAGTAGTTGTCAGGAATGCAAGAGTTCTCTGTAGCCACTCCACTACTGATGCAACAAAATCAATGTTATTACCTCAGTGTATAAATAAGGCATGGGGAAAATCATGATTGTAATAACTGGGCAAAGCACATTGGATTCAAGGTTTAAAACCAAGGACTGTTTTGTCTGGTGCAGCAATGCATTCACTAAAAATGATTTAAAATGAAAAAATGTATTTTTATTTTTGGTCACAAAATAAAGGTGGGCATTGTATAATCACAACACCTTTCTCCAGGGTGTGGATTATGCCAGGAGTTACCATTTCTGTGTGGTTTGCTCACTCGCCCTGTGACCTTGTGACTAAACCACACCAGGTGTGGGTAAATCCTGGCATGACCCACACCCTGTCATTGTATATAAATTAAGTGACATGAGAAGTACTAGCAAAACATTTTCTAAGGTATCATTGTGTAGGCATTTCTCGCAGGGATTGTTGGGAAATGACTCAGGAAATGGTAGTAAACCTTACTTACAGTACCTTAGTCTATAATGAAGAAACAGAGAATTGTGGAACCAGAAGATGACCTTGTGGTCTATCAAGTCTGCCAAGTGTGTGTGTTCATGCCCTTTGAGATTAAGGTCTATACACCCATCTCCCCAGCACCCTATGATTGTCTCACCCCTCCTGAAGCTCTCAACAGATGTTGTATATTGACTTACACCTCTGGGAACTTACTCTACATTTTTCATTACTCTTTCCATGAAATAAATAGATAGATAGATAGATAGATAGATAGATAGATAGATAGATAGATAGATAGATAGATAGATAGATAGATTTTATTTATAAAGGGCCCATTTCTGGGACTCTGGGCCCTATACAATAAGATCACAATTCTGTGCTTTTAAAACACAGAAGATACATAATAAAATCACTATAAATACAGAATTTTTTCCGTCTATAAACAAACATACATAAAAGCCAGTTCAAATAAATATGTTTTAATCCCCTTTTAAAGGCTTCTGCCAAAGGGTCCCCTTAGATAGTCATGCAGGAGTTCCACAGGGTTGGTGTGGCCACTGCAAATGCTCTATCCTGAATGCACAACTCAATTCTGGGAACCCCCAGTAGGTCTCCCTCAGAGGAATGGAGCATCGAGGCCAGATGGTAGGGTTCCAGGAGATCTTGCAGATAGGTGGGATCCTCATGAAGGGTTTTATAGGTAAGAAGCCCTCTTGAAGACAATCCTCCACCTGACCGGGCAACCAGTGCAGTCAGAGGAGGACCAGGATAGTATGCTTACACCTTTACCCCTATCAATAATCTTGCCACCGCATTCTGCACCAGCTGCAGTCTGTGGAGGTTGCCTTCAGGTAACCCAGGTACAGGGCATTACAGTAATCCAGCCTGGAAGTTATGAAAGCATGCACCAGTGTGGGCAGATCCTCAGAAGGATCAGGCCTTGGTTTCATGCAATATTCCTGACATGATTAAAACCACCTTGACCATTGCCAAATAGCTTTTCCTTCCTGGTATGTCTCATAGAAACACAGAAACATAGAATCTGCCAGCAGATAAAGACCCCATGTCAACCTACTCTGCCCATTTCCACTACCTAGAGTATCAGCACAGATCTTGCTTGAATGGTTCCATGTCATAATAGCTATCGCAAAATAGCACTCGCTATTATGACAAGTGTATATCACCAAAAGCAATTGGCGATATAAACATGGCAGTGACCCAACATCTGGCAACCCTAAAAAGTGTGTTTTGCAGGGGCTGCGCCCCTCATCTCCCTCACAGGGGATTTGCCCCGCACCCACCTGAATATAGATTACTAACCCTGGGAGGTGCATGTTGGGGATGGGTGACACTGGTTGCCACAGTAAAATTGTTGGGAGCCCTAGGCAGCAGCAAAATTTAGTGCTGGTCCTCAGCTCCGAACCTAGTACCTGCTGTGCTAGAGCTACCCACCCTCACCACCACACCATAAGGCTAGCTAGGTGGCAGCAGGCATACCAGCCCCTACATACTCCTTCCCTGTCCCTCCCCTCCCCTCGTTATCACCCCTTCCAGTCACCATTTCCTACCTCACATTTCGTAGGCTCTCTACCCTTGCAGGAGTAGCCCTGAGTATATTGCCCAATATGAATCATCGTTTGACGTGGCACCCATATTGGTTCACTATACTCACTGGATACCTACTTGGCCTCTGGCTCATTCGTCCACTTCCACTTCCCATTCCATAAGACTCCATTATGCCTATCCCATACATTCTTGAACCCCATCACTGTTTTCACCCCACCACCTCTTCTGAAAACTGTCCAGGAATCCACCATGCTTTCTGTGAAGAAGTACTTTCACACTGCACCGGAATCTGCCCAACTCCAACTTATTATAGCGCCTCTATGTCCTTGAGCACCTTTTCATCTGTAAAATACTTCCTCCTATACCTTATTTACCCCACTTAGGTATTTAAAGTCTCCATCATATGCACCTCTCTTCTGTCTTGCAGGGTACATGTATTTAGGTCCTAAGTCTCTCCTAGGACTTCTGATGCAGACCATATACCATTTTAGTTGCACTCCTCTGGACCATGTCCACTCTGTCTATGTCCTTCCACAGATGTGGCCTCTAGAAATGGACACAGTACCTAGGTGGGGTCTTACTAGTGATCTATTCAGAGGCAATACTACCACCCTCTTTCTGCTGATGATACCCCTCCCTATGTGCTCCAGTATCCTACTACCCTCCCACCTGCATAGTTGCACTGTTTTGCCACCATAGGTTATCCAATATGATCATCCCAAGGTCTCTTTCTTGCTTGGTGGTTTTCAGTACCACCTCCTATTTTGTACTCTGCCCTTGGTTTCTGTGACCTCATGCATTATTCTGTACTTCTTCACATTGAAACCCAGCTGCCATACCCTCGACCACTTCTTTAGTTTTCTCAGATTTCTGCTCATCCTTTCCACACACACCCCAGAGTGTGAACACTGTTTCAGAATTTGGTATCATCCAAACAGAGACAGATATTCCCTTCCAGTTCTTCTTCAATGTCACTTATACAAACATTAAAGAGAAATAGTCCCAGCCCTGATCCCTGGGACCAGCATGCTGGTTACCCTCCCTTCCTCTAAGTGAACTCCATTTACCAACACCCTCTGTTGCCTATCTCCTAACCAATTTTTATCCAGTTTACCACCTTTGGACCCACTGCTAAGCTACTGAGCTTGCATGTTACCCTCTATGTAGAAGGGTATTGAAAGACTTACTGAAATCTAGGTAGGCCACATCCTCTACTTTACCCTGATCAAATTTCTTGGTCACTCAATCAAATAAATCTATCAGTTTGCTTGACATTACCTCTCCCTCCCCAATGAATCAATGATGCCTCAGGTCTTATAATCCACTGTATTCAAGGTATTACATAACTTTCTCAGCGGTGACTACATTAACATTCCCACCACTCAAGTGAGGCTGAATGGCCTATAATTGCCAATCTCTTCCATGCTACCACTTTTTTAAAGTGCAACTACATCTGCTCTCCCCGGTCCTCAAGAACCACTACTGTTTCCAATAAGCTGTTAACAGGACTATCAGGCATGCAGCCATTACCCCCCTGAGCTCCCCAATACCCTTGGAGGCACCCCATCTGGCCCACTGCTTTTCCACTTTTAGATTAGCACGCTCTTCAAGACACTCTCCTTAAAAACAGACTAGGGTCCATCTGCCTACCTCATATGCTCCAGTTAATTTTTGTGGCCCTCCTTATCCTTCCTCATGAATACTGAACAAAAGTATTTGTTCAGGATGCCTACCCTTTAACCAATCATGGGAGGATGGTGTGGTACATGAGGACTGGATGAAAGTAATGTGATTCCCTTCACAAAAGTGGGAGCAAGGCAAAAGCAGGAAACTTCAGACCTGTTAGTTTGACCTCAGGTGATAGGGAAAATGATGGAATCACTTCTGAAAGAAAGTTCCTAGAGGCCAGTGGGGCACAGGACCCAAGGCAGCATGGATACACAGCCAGAAGGTCATGTCAGATGAAGCTAATAGATTTCTTTGACTGGGTGACCAAGTAGTAGACCAAGGAGGGGCTGTGGACATGGCCTACCTAGACTTTAGCAAGGCATTTCACACAGTCCCACACAAAAGATTAATAAACAAGTTAGCTAGCCTGGGAGTGGGTCCCAGGGTGTTAGCCTGGGTACAACATTGACTGGACAACAGGACACAAGGGTGATAGTAACCCCTTTCTTTGGAGTGGACTCTGTTTACTATTGGGTACCACAGTGTTCAGTATTGGAGCTCGGCCCTCTTCAATGTCTTTATAAGTGACATTGCAGAGGGACTGGAAGGAAAAGTATGCCTCTCTGCACATGACACAAAGATCTGTACCATGTTTGTTATACAAGGGGATGGTGGAAAGGATGAGAAGAGACTTGGCAAGGCTGTAGGAATGGTCAAAAGTATGACAGCTTGGTTCAATGCAAAGAAGTGCAAAATAATGCACCTGGGAAACAAAATCCAGGGAAGAGCACACAATGATGGTGAGGTACTAACAGCAAAATGGAAAGGGATCTGGGGTTGTCATATCAGATGACCTTAAGCTAGGCAGAAAATGTGAGAAGGCAGTGAGGAAGGCTGGGGACTACTGGGATGCATAGGAGAGGCATCACCAGTAGAAAACAGGAAGCTGTCATCCTCTGTGCAGACAGTTGGTGAGACCCCATCTGAGTACTGTGTGCAGTTCTGGAGACCCCACCTCTGGAAGACATAGAGAGGATGGAGGCAGTCCAGAGGATGGCAACTAAAATGGTGCAGGGTCTGCACCAGAAGCCATACAAAGAAAGACTGAAGGAGCTTAATATGTATACCCTCAAGGAAAGGAGGGAGAGGGAGACATGATAGAAACTTTCCTCAAGGGAATCACAAAGTCCAAGAGGGTAGCATATTTCAAAAAGAGATGTGCAATAACAAGGGCACAGTTTGAAGATAGAAGATGGATTGCTCAGGGGCAAACTAAGGAGTATTTTTTCACAGAGAGGGTGGTGGATGCATGGAAAGGCCTTCCTGAGGAGGCTGTGGGTCAAAACAGTTGGGGAATTAAATAATCCATGGGCATAAGGCAATTATAATGGGGATAGGAGGAAGTAGACTGCTGGTTAACTAGGATCTGCAGCTTATCCAATAGGTAGGAAATGGGCAGACTGGGTGGGCCAACCATTCATTATCTGCCATCAAAGTCTATGTTTCTATGTTTACCTTTTCCTGGCCCTCTCTGCACACTCTCCCCTTCTATTTTTAATCTGGTCTTTCTCCTTTCGTTTACATACTTAAAAATTTCTTGACTCCCTGGTCACCACCTGGACTATTCTTTCTTTAGTTTGCACCTTTGTGGCTCCTAACTGCTCTCCTACTTCCCTTTGTTTCTTACACACATTGCTATCCTCCTCCCAAGCATCTCTTATACCTTCTGAATGTTATACTTTTAGCCTTTACCATTTCTGTCACCTCCTTCATTAACCATATCTATCTATTTTACTTTTGCTTTTGCTCACTTACTTGATGTAGGGATTTGTTGCTCTCCAATGGTCCTTTTTAGCTTTGCTCACTGTTCCTCCATCTTACCCAGGTCATCCCCTTGCCAGGTCATCCCTGAGGCATTTGCCCATCTTTTAAAATCTGCCTGCTGAAGTCCAGGACTCTTGCCATTGTGTGCTTTAATTCCAGAGCTGTCCTTATACTGATCAAAACTGTATAGTGATCAGTGCTGTCCAGGTTGACCCCCTACCTTGTCATCTGCAACACTGTCCCTGTTAGGGATTCTCCTAATCTAGCACTTTTTTTCCTTAGTGTTCTTATTCTTTCTGGTCTTGAAGAGTTCAGTAGAAACCACCTTCTTTATGCCCTCATGTATTGGAATCTTCTATCATGCTCCCCTTCTTCCACCTAATCTCTAGTGAGTACATGTTTAGACTCTCCTAGCTCTACTTATACGCACAGTATTCTCCTGCTGATCCTGAATTATGTCGGTTGACTGCACTTGAAGTGCCACCAACTTTTTCTTGTCCTTTCTTAGGTGAGGGTTCCAGAACTGGACACAGTATTCCAGGTGTCGCTACATCAGTGTTCTGTACAGGAAGGATAACATCCTTCCTTCTACTGCTGATCCCTACCTTCAGTTATGTAGCCCAGCATCCTGTTTGCTTTAACCACCACTTTATTGCATTGCACAGATGTACTAAGGTTGCTGGAAACTGTTACTCTGGGATTCCTTTCTTGGGCATTTTGATGCCACCTCTTCAACCTTACTCAACCCTCTGTTTTGTTTTCTACCTACATGCAATACCTTGCACTTCTTGGCATTAAAGCCCTGTTTTCAGATGATTCTGAGCCATCTTTCTAGCCTCTCTAGGTCATGTCATTGATTCCCACTTCACTGTCCACTCTGCCACAGAGCTTGGTGTTATCTGCAAAAGGCAGATATTCCCCTAATATTTGCTCCAATATTGCTTATAAAGATGATGTACAGCACAAAACAAAGCAATAATCACTGCAGGATCCCACTAATAACCTCTCTCATGCCTGAGTACTCACCACTGGCTACTAATAAACTTTGAAATCTCCTCCCCAGCCAGTTGCACATCTACATGGTCAGTCTGTCCCCTTCTCCAGGTCTACCAGTTTTTTATTAAACTCCTCTAGGGACAAACTGAAAGACTTTTTCAAAGTCCTGATATAGCATGCCCACTGCTGCACCATTATTCAAGGCCATCATGATGTAATTTTAAAGTCTGTCAAATTTTTGGTACAATCTCTCTGCCGAAAACTAAACTAAAAGCATCAAGGTAGTTATACAAGAGGGCAATTGCCTGATCTAGGGTGTCACAAATTAAAGGCATTACCAATAGACCCATAGTAACCATGTATAGCAAGCAGATTCAGGGACTTTAGGAAAGGGATATAGTTTATTTATTTTTATTTAGTTTTTGTTGAGTTTAGTTTAGTTAGCAACAGAACCTTTAGTGCCTCACTGAAGTGTATACTATGAAGGTTTGGAGGTTTCCTATTCTGCAGAGAGGTTGCAGTGCTCCATTCCAATCTAGCTGCAGCATGGGCCATAATTTGGGAGATGCAGATTAGATCAGAGTCGGGGTGGGTGGGGCAGGGGTGTCACAGCTGCTACTATTCCCAGCAACCTGCAAGGATTTGTAATGGGAGGTCAAGGAGGGGCTGATGTGTGGCAAAAAGTAAGAATTTGTGGGGCAATGAATCAAACAAGTAACTATTTCATCCCAATGAGCAAAGTAGTGCATGCTACTCCCCTTCCAGGAGAGAGCACCCTGTTGCAACAAAGGCTTGAAAATGTGTGAGTCTTGTTGGACAGCTCAACAAACAGAGACAGAGTTAGGAGGAAGGTGCTTATAGTTGGGTATTCTAGAGTTGGGGTACTGACACTGTGGTCATTTTTCTGACCTGGAGGGTGCGGGGTGCATTATCTCACTGGAACAACATCAGATAGGTACTCCCAGGAAGATGGATTGGATAGGAAATGGAAGGCATGTTAAACACAATTTTCCATCCCTGGATGAATAATCTGTAAAGTAAGCCTATTTGGTACAGTGAAGGATAACGGCAAGATATTAGGTTCTAGGCTTAATGATGTGGTTGGTACTGTGTTTTCTGATGTCCTCACAGAGGACAAGCAGTGGGGAGAGGAAAAGAAGCTGAAAATCTTATAATTTAATAATTGCTGTAAGTAATGATTCACCAAGGGAAGTTTCACTACCTGGAATACTGGGGTGCTTTCTGGGGAATGCCCTGTTTAAATTGGATAGCTTTTATCTTAATAGAGAAGGGGTAAAGGTATTGGGGCTGAGTTTTAAGGCATGCATTGCAGGACATTTAAACTACTGTAGCATTGGGAGGCTGGAGGTAGGAATATCTACCAGCAAAATTCAGATGAGGGTCACCTAGCAAGCAAATCAAATGGTCAGGAAAGCAGGAGAAAAGGCAACATAGGGATGTTGAAAGGGCACACATCAGGGCAGGGGTTAAATTGGGCAGGAACCTTAAGGAACTCAGTTCCACCACCTCTTAAAAAACTGTATGAGAGTTCCACCACCTCTGTTATTGTTCTCTATTGACTACTAAAGGAGAGTTCCACCACCTAGAAATGACAGTTTCACTATCTAGAAATCTAGAAGTGAGAGTTCGCCCACCTAAACATTTCACATTTAACCACTGCAGCAGAAAATGAGGACCACATCAAAGAAAGAGGAACACTACAAAGGTGAAATAATGCAGGAAATGAGTATAGTAGGTCTGGACAGTGGAGGGAGTAGTGTTGGAGACAGAGGTCTGGGACAGATGTCTATTTACATGCAATAAGCCTTGGGAACTAAATTAGTGAGCTCCAGGAAGTTTCAGCAGATGTCAAGATGGACCATTTAGCAATGACAGAAACAAGGGCAATAGGAAACAATGACTAGAACCTTGCAGTACCAAGCTACTCACTGTACAGTGGAGACAGACAAAACTTCAGGGAAGAGGGTTGACACTATAAATTAGAGAAAATATATTGGCCGAAAAAGATACTACTCTGGGAGAAAGCGAGGAATTAAAGCAATTTAGGGTCAACTATATATGGGAGACAGTAAAGAGAGAAGAGTTAGAGTGGCATACAGACTGCTTAATCATGAATGAGACAGGAAATTGGGGAGGAGTTCAGGAAGGCCTTATCCAAAGACCAGGTGCTGCTGGTGGGTAACCTAAATGTACAGTATGTGAACTGGGAAATCGTAGATGCCAGCAGTTCAAGAAGTCAAGTGTTGGTTCTGTAGGTGTGATGCAAGACTGTTTCTCATGCAGTAGGTCAGGGAAATTACTAGAGAGAGAGAGACTTTGATTTCATTTTGTCAAACACTGAGATAGTCAAAGAGGTAGAGGCAAAGGAACCACTGGGGTCCAGTGACCACAATACAGTGTGTTTCATCATAACAACAGGAACACATGACTCCACTCAAAAGCTGTGGTCCTGGATTTCAGAAGGGTGGACTTCAGCAAGATGAGAAAATGGTGAATGATAAGCTGGTAGGAGAAGGGCAGAAGGGCGGAAGCAAAATGGGATGACTAAAAAGGAGGTGTAAAGACATGATAGCATGATGCATGAGACAGGTCAGGAAGAACAAAAACAGAGAAAGCCAATTCAGTTTTCCAGATGGATGGGAAAGGCAGTAAGGGCAAAAGTGTAGCATTTCAAAAATACAGAGCAACAGAGCTAGACAAACCAGGAGGACTATCTGAAAAGGCTAAAAAGGCCAGAATAATGATAGTAAATATAAAGCAGAGATAGAGCTGAGAATAGTGGAGGGATCAAGGAAGAGATAAAACCTTCCTTATATATATTAGGGAAAAGGGAAAACAAGGGGATTATCAGATTAACAGAGGAATGTACATGGTTAAAGGAGGATATGATAAAGGCTCATAAATCATACTGAATGATTGCTTTCATTCAGTATTTATCATAAAGGAGGGAGCTACAAACATAGTGCAGATTGCTAGCTAAAAGGAGAGACTAAGAGAAAGAGAGACAATGAAAGAGAACTAGAGTGAAGAACAGTCTCAGACTTAAAAGAGTGATCAGATGCCTTAACACCCTAAAGGGGGACAAAGCACCTGGTCCCAACCAGTTGCATCCTACAGTGCTGAAGGAGGAGGACAGACACTGGCAGAACAATTGGCAAATCTGTTTAATGATTACCTGGAGACAGGGTGATTCCGATAGACTAGAGGGTAGCTGCTATAATGGGGTGCTATTTCACAGCAGTGGGGACCTGGATGACCCTAGAAATTACAGACTGATCAGTCTATCTTAAGTGCAAGCAAGCTGGTTAGAAACCATAACTAAGGAAAAGATTGTAGAATTTTAGGATGCAAATGGCTTATAGTACAATAGAGTGAATTGGTTTGCACTGTAGCAGTAAGATTTTGCCAAACGAACCTGATTGAGTACATTGATTGTGTCACAGATGGTGGACAATGATCAAGCTGTGGATATGTTGTACCTGAACTTTAGCAAGGCTTTTGATTCTGTTCCACACAGAAGACTAATACAAAAGTTGGGTAGCCTGAAGGTAGAGGTCAAACTGACCAAGGGGTGGGAACTGACGGACAGGACACAGAGGGTGTTTTTACTGGGGCTCAGTTAGAGATCAAGGGAGTCAAAATGGGGTACTGCAGGGATTGGTTCTGGAAACACTGTTTTACAACAGCTTCATCTGCAATATAAGAGAGGAATCGAGAATAAGGTATGCTTCTTTGCTAATGGCTCTAAGATCTATGGCAGGGTGGACATCATGGAGGAAGAAATGAAAATAGACCTGGAAAATTTGGAAACAGTGTCCAGATTATTACAAATAAAGTTCAACACAAAATGTGCAAAATGATGCACATTGATAGAAAGAACCTTGAAAGGCACCACTGGATGGGGAATAAGGGTACTGCAGATGGCAGAGGTGAGCTGAGACCTGGGGTTCATTGTTAGTGGCAGCCTCAAGTCGACAACTCAGTGAAGTAAAGCATATGAGATGACAAACTGAATGTTGGGATGTGTAGGGTGGGGATTTCATAGCAGGAAGAAGGGAAGTGACACTGCCCTGTATAGGTACAAGGTAAGGAAACACCTGAAGTAGTGCTTGCAAGTCTGGCTTCTACATCTTAAGAAAGATAAGGACCTCAGACACCATACAAAGGTAGCCCATGAAAAGACCTTGAGGCAGCAGAGAGACCATGTGTGAAAGGTTGGCAGACCTTAACATGTAGAGTATAAACTGGAAGCCAGGAGGGAAAGGTGGATAGAACTGAGATATACAAGTCCTTGTGAAGAATCAACAGTTTAGACTGTATAGGACTTGCTCACAAGGAATGAGGACACAATTACTAGAAACAATGAGTGGAAATTGGTGGGTGAGATTCGGGAGGGATGTGAGTAAGTTCTTCATGGAGTGGGTAGTAGACAAATGGAATAGACTACCAAAAGGTGGTTCAAACCAAGACTGTGACAGGGTTTAAACTGGTATGGAGAAAATAAAGGAATTGTGGAATCCACAAGCAGAAGGTGGAAAGGAATAACTGGGGAAGGGGTGACAATTAAGCCACTTAGGGTTGTAGATCTTAAATCCAGCCCAGTGTTAGACCAAGCATGGACCTAGACTGGAAACAGACAGACTGGATGGTCCTCTGGGTATTTTTCTGTCAACACAGTATATGTTTCTTCATAATGAAAACAACTGTCAATTGCAAAGGTGTCAGTTTCAACCTGTCACATTAACAGGGCACTAAGTTTAATGCTTTCTTCAGAATGGTAGGGCTTTTTATTTTCTTTAAAAGTGCCAGGAGCTGAGTGCATTAAAGAATCACTTATAAAATGGTGAAGTGCTTATTAACTGAGTGCTGTTTGATCTGAGGGACAAAGGTCTGATCTTCTGGTTGGGATTCTACTTTAAAGATGTGCTAGCATCATGTCAGGGTAAACACCAAAACATATTGAGCTTGATTTTCAAAGCATGGCACAGGGCTTGTGTCAAGCCCTGTGCTATGACATAGGTTCCAGTGGTGTACTGAGCCACACTGACACAACTGCACCCGTTTTCCCATCTCGTGGGCAGTTCCAACAGTTTCCACATTTTACAGCAGTCAGATCAAATATTTGCACAAGTACTATTAAAACTGCCTATGGTTTCTGCAGCAAGCTAGACCAAAACGTTGGTCTAACTTAGACACCTGGTGCACAGCACTGAAAATCCCAATAACTAGTTAGGTGATTGCCCCAGGCCCTGTGCGCCTTATCTTTGGCTCACCTGGGCTTGTGGCAATTGGGGATGTGGAAAGAAGCCTAATGTTTAGACATAATGCAACCTGTATTTCATATACTGTGTGTCTTGAACTTTAACCTGCATTGTTCAACACTATTTTAGCATTTTCTTCATAATAACTTACTAGAATCCTTTCCTTCACAGTGTATTACATGTGCTAATTATTTGTTAGCTGAAGTTGTAATCATCTACTTTTGACATTTTACTTGCATGGAAATGTTTATAATCCTTTACAAACTGTGTGAGAGGTCTTTCGGCAGCATGCATTTCTGCTTAAAAGTTGAAACAGCACAATATTCTAGTAATTTTCAATATGCAGCCCAAGATGCTTTGCATTGTGGGGACATATGTGATTTTGTATTTCTTTATAATCGAGATGTTGCAAATGTTTAATTTTTAGGTGAATGTTACACAAGTGGTGCACTACATGCAGGTTGTGCCAATGCATCTTGCAAAATGCCAAGATAACAAAGCTATCACATGATTTTCAAAACAATTACAATTTGCACTTCTTATCTTTTATCATTTGAAATTCTTCTCAATTTGCAGCCCACCTCCTGAAGTGCATGCTTCTGAAATCTAAAACTCTGAAAAAATTAGGAAATTCACAAAAACTATACTAAGCATGCAGGAGTCAGAACAATTGTGGTCATCCTTTGTTTATAGTACCACAAGAGGTAGAGCGGAAATGAACAAAATTTTAAATTCCTCTAACTTAGTAGTTCTCTGAAATGATGTCAACTCTGCCTATTATTACTACCATAGATTCCACCTCCCAGAATCCTTCATTGGAGATATTTGAATTTTGCAGTGCTCTACAAATCAGTTTAGTAGTATTGCACTGTTGTTTTCTATGATAGAATTGTGGCGCTTTAAACATTATAATTCTCACAAATGTTGAAAAAAAAATCACCCCAAATTTTACATAATTTCTGTGCAAATTATATATTTCACTATGCAGATTCATTGAAGCAAAGTCACACCATTTTGCCTAGTCCTTTGGTGAATATTATTTTAGTTAATGAAGAAGCAGTGGAAGCATTACACTCTTAGTGGAAATGATCCTGTTCTGCTTATGTAATGAGCAGGCAATGGCAGATCGATATAGTAAATAAGTGAAACAAAATAGTACGATTTAATATTGTTTGGTGATGGTTTACAAGATGTCATATCCCTGCATTCAGAATTAAGAAACAAAACCTTCAAGTGCCTCTATTTGCCTTGTTTTTCCTGTTGTTATTTACTCTTAGACTGTCATATCTGTGGGTTCAGGGTTTACATTATTGGGTAGTTCTAATAGAACAAAATTTACAGTAAATCAGTTATTATAGATGTCTCCACTGGCCCTGTGTTGTATTGCGATTACAGTAAATGAAGTACAGTATTAATTTGAATGGACATTGATAAGACAGGTGGAAAGCACATACTGTATATGTCTGTTAAAACATTCATGGTGAAAACTGTAGAGTTTCTTTAATGCTGGTAAAATGTTGATATTTGGCTACAAGTAGTGTTTTATTTTATTGTTTTTGCTTAATAATCATGACCAGAGGCCTAATACAGTCACAAGAAGTTGGTGCTAAGTGGTCATCATAACCACTTCTTGCTAAATATGCAGTGAATATAAACTATGCCTACAAAGTTTGAGAACTTTGCATAATGCATAGCAGAATGAAGTTCCCTGACTTCACTCCAGTTCCATGCAGGGGCCAGGGACATTCAATTGTTAATAAAAATTATTTAAACAAAATAAACCCACCCCACCCATGTAGAAAATGTGTACCACCACATCTTAGTATAGAGTACCCCGATCCTCCCACCCCAGTCCTAATGAGGCTATACTATGATACAAAGAAACAGAAAGGCAGCACTCTGAGGTCCACAAGAAAATTTATAAACAGAGTCAAAGCTGCAGTGAAAGATTTGTTGTTTATGTTGGGATTACATTGACTTGGTGCCCTGGTGCTCGACCAAACAGGTCTTCATCAGGGACTGTGTCAGAAGACAAATAAAAACGAAGTCTGTTGTACAGTGTAATATTTAAAGGTATAAAACTCCTAGTATGAGTGACAATCAAGTTCAAACAAACTCTGGTCAGAGTTGATATGGCTGTGGAAAGCTTTTGGGATGCTTATACCCATTATTTCTAATGAATTTGCACAATGCAGATCTGCTGAGAGGCAGTGTTAATGTGGTCTTCCTTTACACATTTTACAATGTGTTTTGCTAGAATATGCCTGCTGCTTGCTATATATTTAGCATGGATAGTTTACAGAACACATGTCATCTTATTTTCAGTGGGGCTCTACATCTACACACTATTATACTGCATTGCATAAAATCAGAATGCTGAAAACAGTATTTACATCTGGACTAGGCTACCCAAATAAATACATTATACAAATTGTAAAATCATGATCCCACTGAAAACAAGATATTGCATCTAATCTGGGACATCCTGAGTAAATACAGTGCAACAATGTGAAAATGAAGATCCATATGACAATGAGATGTAGCATCTCCCTTCACTATCAAGGATGCAAAATACAGGATAAGAAATATTTAAAGGAAATCTACTGTAAACTGAACTTCACTGTGTTCACTGACATAAACAAACAGTTTTTCAAATTGTTTTATAACATATTAGATTGCAGTATTTATTTCAAATGTTGTGGCCATGAGGATGGTGTTTGTGTGTGTGTGTGTGTGTGTGTGTGTGTGTGTGTGTGTGTGTATGTTTGTTTGCTGCAGCTCAATATATTTTTCCCAAAAGGCATAGTAAAATATGCCTGCTGATTGCTATATATTTAGCCTGTATAGTTCACAGAAGATCTGGCATATGCCTGAGACAGTGTTTATCAGATAGTGTCTTAAGAATTTAATAAAAGAGTGTATATCTTTTTAGATTCATTGCTGGGAAAGGATGACATTTATAAGGTATGAATCTTTCTTGAAAGACAATACCTGCCCAACTGAAGCTAGTAGCAAGAAAATGTTTAAATGCTAAGTATTTAAATGTGCAAGTTGTTGCATTTTGAATAGGGTAAACAAATCTCCTGTTTAATAGGCAACCAATATTTAACACACTGTTTCAGTTTCCTAATGGCCATCTGATAAGCAGCTAGGAGTTCTGTCTCCATTATTCTAAACAGAAAGAAGGGAGTATTTTATTTCAAGTGGCTTAGTGATTTGTAGGTGTGGAAGGATACATTGAAAACCCCAAAAATGTGTTCCACGGTATTCCATTTTCCAACTACAGAAAGCAAGATGGCTGTAGGCTCCACCCACAGCCATAAAAAGGCATGAGAGTAGCAATGTAGGTATTAAATGACATCACAATGATTATTAAATATACTGTATATATCAATCCAAATGGAAGAAACATTCTAAAGAAACATTTTAACTCTGGGATCATGCATTCTGAAATAATCTTAAAAGTGTTAAGATCTTCAAAATGGATATAGTTTGCAGTCATATAATTAATAAGTGGATCATTGGCGATGATCCAGTATCCAAGAAAATGAAGTTCCTAATGTTGCAAAAAAATCAAATTGGCAACAAACTCTAAGAGAGTTATTTCTTCCTTTTTCATTTGTGTAGATTTGCAAGATCTTTCGATCCCATAGTTATGATTTTTCTTTATAGTTGGTTCTAAATTTGATTGATACAGGCCAGACACAAAATGTGGTGACCCTGACAAAAGCAGTTGCAGTGCTTTGCCTCCTCCTTACATCTTTAGAACTATTAATGTCAAGCAATAAATGTTTCACAACTTTAGGACAGCCTAGCAGTAAACCACTGAGGAATGGAGATTAGTGGAAGGCCCAATAGTCAGAACAGTGATGCTGGTGGGTTGGGCTCTTGAAGGTGCTAAACTGGTAGCCGGGGATTGCATCTAGGAAATGGAGTGGTTCAGGCCAATGAGCAGAGATGGACCACAAATTAAGATATACATTCATAGAGAGTATCTTGCCTATGCCATGGATATAACTCCATAGGGTGTCACTAATGAGATATTCACTGACATCTGGCTACCCTCATTCTCATTCTGACTTAATTTCAAGGTGATCTTATCCCCACTCCATAACTAAAACAATTATTATATATAGCCCCAATGTATAGCATCACAACGGGAAGGCTGTTTGCTCTTATTTTACAGAACCTCACACTTTGCTACTGTGAACTGATTCCCTAGTGTTGTAGATGCACACTGAGAAAATAAATTTAATTGAGGTCCTCTAATCCAACCTAGAATATGAAGCAATAGTATCTATGAGCTTTAAAGTACCAAGTTGTGAAATTTACCATGTAGTTTTATTTAGCAACAATGGATTTTTAGCAAATTCAGCCACATACAGTACCCATTTTTCTTTTCATTTTCTTTCATTCCTGACCTGAAATGCATGACTTTAAAGTTTATTAATGTTACCACCTCCTGCCACACTTACCATGAAAACGATATATTTTGGTGAGGTCCTATTCCATTTACAGTCAGAAACGGTGATAATAGCACCCTAATACATCAACAGTGTGAATCTAGTATGTATAATCAAAAGGATAACTCATTGAAGAAGATTAATAAAACTGCAAGCTAGGGCCATCATTAACATGAGTAATTAATTACAAGAATTGCTATGAATGCTATTTTATACCTGGGAGAATAACACACATATTAATTATGAATCTAAAGATACTGAAACACATTTTTGCTAAAATACTATATGATAACTTTTTGTTAAGAAATTCTGCTACTTTAACTCCATATGTATTACATAAGGACTTAATGTGAGCAGAACAAGGAAATGTGCAGAAGTTTGGTATCTGACATCCTCTATCTGACTTCTAAAGCAGAAATATTTTATTAGCTACTTTTCACTGAATGTATTGCATTAGAATAACAATAGTATTACATTATTCAATCTGCTTGATGGATTAATCTTCTTTTCCTGATAGCTGTATTCTCCAGTATTGAGAAAGTAGAGTACAGCCAGGTGCACTAAGATATAAGAAACATAAAGCTATAGGCAAGATACACCAGCACATTTTCCATTGATTTGAACAGATGCCAACCATTTCTCATAAATCCAATGTATTTTAGTAACTTTAAACCTTCTTCAAAAAATATTAGGTTTTTATCTTTCCGTTGCAATGATAACCTCTGTCATCCAAGTCAATACCAAGTCAATATAATGCTTCTGTGTTTAATCGACCTTTATGAATATAACTGGTAAGAGCAAAATGCTGATGTTGTCCATTAATACAATGGATAAGAAAATGTTCAGTGATGATTTCTGCACATCATGCTTCAGTCATGATATTATCATAGATCACCATTGATCTATGAAATAGTGCCTGCCACCATTCTATTTACCAGTGTGGATCCTACTATAAAAGTACCCCATCTACTGTTTTAAAGAAATGTCAGATGCGGTTACAAGTATACAGAACACTGGATGGGCAACTGTGAACATCCAGCCTTTCCTGCCACAGAAGGGTTTTGATTCTCTGTGACCTTGAGAGTGCAGATCATGAGGTCCTAGGGAATCAGAATCCCAAGGTGTCAGCACAGTCTGTTTGTGCAAAGAGTTGACTAGTCAGCATTTTTATAGTGTATAATGCCCCAAAGAATCAATAATCCTTCTGGCACTCACCTGATATTTTCAAGAAAACCATTGTGACCATTTAGTTTCACTTTCTGTTTCTTGAAGTTTATATTGTGGTTTTCTGTTCAAATTAACAGGTGACTCATGAAATTTTGAAAATAGTCAGAACCTTGTTGTACCATACAAGGGTACAATTGCATTCCATGACCTTTGAACTGTGTTACAACAAGGTTTCAGCTGGCATGGATTTTCATGCATAAGAAAACATTACTATATTATTTTTCAAAAATTTATTAATGCACCGTTAGGCTCAGATTAAACCCACAAAAGTATGAAAATGTGGTTATGTTGGATTAATCTGAACACTAATTGGTACATTAACATAGTTTTTGCAAAGAATTTCCTTATTTTGGGACCTGTGTAAACACATCCATTTTGTATGTAAGTACACACATCCATCTGGCTGTAGAGGCCAGCATCCCTGAGCCCTGCACTTCCATGCCTCCAAAAAGCAATTTATGTACTTGGTTGCAATAATTTTCTTGCTGTCCTCACTAAAGAGAAACATATACAGTATGTCAAGTGGGATCTTACTGTACCTCTCAGTGCTTGACTGTATATGGGCAAAATGTGTTTCTTGGTTTTTTATCCATAAGTCAGTAAGTTTTTTCAGTTTGCTTGGAAATGTGGCATTGTTATAGTGGAAGACAACATATACAGTTGGTGCACTTTTGATGATGATTGGACTTTTATTGTGGATTTGGCACCATGGTGAAGATTGGAGGTAATTTGGTGGTACAGTGTGTACTCCATGAATGTTTGGGGAGTTAAGTGTTTTTTTTCAATTTACTATACCTTATTGAGTTTATAACAAGAAAATCAACAAACAAAAACAACCAGTAATAGCTGGCACAGCACATCAGGTAGAATACCAAATATAGATACACAAAGTAGCTGTCATGACCATTACAACATGCTCAGTGAAAGCAAACATCCCCACCCCAACCAAACCCCAAGCCCTCCCAAGTCCACCACTAACAAAACCCCACAAACTCCACACCCTCCACACCATAGACCAACTCAAGCCCCCGCAAACCAGAGCACCAATTCAAGCCCCATGCAATAGGGAAAATGAAAGGAGATAATAAACAGAATAGGACCCAGACCACCAAGGAGGAAAGGGGGAGCCAGTCACACATCACCCAAAAAGGGGTGAAATTTCCTCTCTTCTCCTCAACCTGTTTCTTCTCATGGAGCCTGTACTTTAGGTAAAAGAGCCAGCAGTGGACCCCTGCATGCATAAACCCTCCTGACAGGCCTGACACCAGGCAATGTGTTTCTTAATTCAATTGCTTGAAGTATTTTTGAGTGCCATTCCCAGAAAGAAGGGTCAGAGTCATCCAACCAGTGCCTGACAATGATTAATTTAGCAACAATCAAAATCAGGTAAATGAAAGCTTTATGGTGGCTGACCAACCCCTGTGGTAGAAGTCCCACTATGCAAACCTGCTGGGTGAAATATTGGTCTAGGCCCATAAATGGATTCAAAGCATTACAAATTGCCTATTAGAAAGGGGTCACCAGATGGCAATCCCAGAGGATATGCATTAGGTTCCCTCAGAGGCATGGCACCTAAGGCAGGTGAAAGATGTGGCCTTACCAATCTTATGGAAGTCTAGAGGGCATGAAGTATAGTTATGAAGGGTACAGAATTGAGAAACTGGAGACAATCCTGTTTAATATATCTACTTAGTTGTTGTCAAATCTGCTGCCAGCTATTTTCCTCCAAGTTACAGTAAGCCCTAATCTTGTTGCTAGTAGAAACAAAACCCCTTAAGACGTTTTGGGTTTCTCTGTTGAAATGGGGATTATGTGTTAGTGTAGTAGTACTCATTGACACCTTTTTGATAAATCCATTGCCCTTAACTCTAATTGTTCACAGAGTAATGGCTTGTTAAGGTTGCAATGTTATCCTATGAGAATTTTGATTTTTTAATTGTTATGATTTTACATGGCCCAAATTTTGTGGGTGGTGTTATGTGTTAGTTCTGCAGTACTCATTACAACGTTATTTTGATATATGAATTTTCCCTTAACTGCAGATATTGATGGAGTTATGGCTTGTTAAAGTTGAAATGTGGAAATAAAAGAAAACTAAGTCCAAATTCTTTTTCATAAGAAAACATCTTTTATTTCATGAGCATTACACATTTTAACAGAAAAAGATTCCAACATGCAAAAAAAGTATTTGAAAAACTCTGTTTTTATATGAAACCATCTTTTTCATGAGACTGTCATACTCACGAAAAAGATTCCTTCATATGAAAAAGAATGTGAAAAAAAAACTTTTGTCAAAATTATTCCTTCATATGAAGGTATCTTTTCATTAGGTTGTGTCCTGCTCATAAAAAGATGCATTCATATGAAAAAGAATTGAAATGAAAAACTAAGCCCAAAGTCTTTTTTGGTATGAAGGCAATTTTGTTTCATACTGTATGTCTGGTTCTTACTTTGTATGGCCATATGAGAAAAGAAAATCATCTCTAAAAATATTTTAAAATGTGTTGAAACACATTTCTGGGTCATTTTTCATAAAATTAACTGTAGAATCCTCCTAATTGGATCCCAATTAACAAGATACATGTGTTGGTATGTTTCCATGATACCAATTTTATGGGTTTTGAATTTTGTTTAATGGAAACAAGATGACTCTGGAATGGATTGGTATTTTTTCACCAGATTAGTGGAAGGCACCACTCTTGCCCAAGCACTTTCCACCTTGAAAATTCCAGAGCTAAATTCAAACCTTCTGAGCACAAGGCAATGACAAAAAAAAAAACTTGACTAAGGCTTTAGACTTGGTTGATCATAAGTTACTTCTCCTCAAACTTAAAACCACAGGTTTGATAACCTGTCCTGCTCTTGGTTCACTGGTTACCTAATCAGCCATAAGCAGTTGGTAAAATGGAGATGGTGCAACATCTCCCTATGAGATATCAGAGATGAGCTCCCCAAGGTCCACACTTCTTCCTCTACTGTTCTCTCTTTTGTAAATGACCTACCAGAGCTCTGTGGCAGTGCTAGTGTCATTCCTATTCTGATTATGTGGTGCTCTACAAAACAACTCTGGCATCCTCCCAATTAAGAGGAACCTCAATGCTCACTTCCACCTATTGGAATCATGGCTTAAGGCAAACAACTTGCCGGTAAACATTAACTAAACCAAGTCCATCATTGTTGTCCCTAGTTGTTTAGGTATAGATAGGAGAAAACTATTAAAAGTCACCTCCCTAAGAGGTGATCCCATTGAGACAGTAACCTCAGTATTGTATCTGGGTGTCTTCCTGGGCCAGGAGCTCTGACTCAGATCTAATGTTGATGGAACAGCCAAAGTGTTTAACTAAAATCTGGGGCTCCTTTGTCAGCTGAATCCTTACCTGTCTACAGAAGCAAAGGTATCCATAGCAAACAGTATCCTACTACCCACCATCCTGTATGGTGCTCCTGTCCTCTCTTCTCTCAAAGAGGGTGAACTCAATAAATTAAAATCCCTTTACCAATGAGCTTCTCACTTTGCAGTGGCTGCTGGAAAAAGGGACATCACTGCAATACCCTCTCCACACTAAACATGCCCCTCCCCGAAAGAGGATACATTTGGGTATCCAGTGATAATAACGATCATATGGGCGACCATCAAAACGGAGACACATATTATGGCACTGTTATCATGGGTGACCTGCCAGGTAGTGAGGAGAGGGAAGGGCAAGCAGAAAAGGAAAATAGCAAGGGAAGGGGGGTAGGGAAGAGGCTTATTATCCTCTAGTGTGCCTGCTCTGCCGAGTCAACCATGTGGTGGGTGTGGGGGTAGGGAGGCTGGCTTTGACAGAGCAAGTCCTGGATTCAGGGCTTGGGCCTGGGAAGAGTTTTGTGTTCCTGTGGCTGTGGGACTTACTTTTTTTTTGAAAACCAGGCTGTGCTCTACCTGACATGCATCCCCTGAGTTGACATTCATAATCAGAGGTGTGTGTGGGCAAAGCCTCCCATGAGGGTGAGGCACAGGCAAACACACTTAATCTATTGTGTATCCCCATCACCTGCCAGTTTATATTACCAAATTGTTTTCGGTGATATGCACTCACAATATTAGTGATCGCTGTAATCGTGTACTCCCCACCTTATATCTCTCCTGGCTTATAGACAGCCCAGCTGAGCTCATCAATCCTCCTCCCACTCATTCCTCTTGATCCTGAAATCCACAACATCTGCTGGCATGAGGTCCTTTGCCTCTGGTGCCCCTATGCTATGGAATGTCATATCGACCAGTACACAGGCCTGCTCTAACTTCAGGTTCTTTAAAATGTCCCTCAGTTGCCTACTGCAGAAGTATTGTCCATGTATTTGCCCAGGCTGAGAATCCTTAACAGCCTCTCCAGTGATGCTGCATAAATCTGTTACAAATAATCCTTTCTCCTTGTCAGTGTGTCTGCT
The DNA here is from genome assembly GCA_016271365.2 of Neoceratodus forsteri. Lineage (NCBI taxonomy): Eukaryota > Metazoa > Chordata > Ceratodontiformes > Ceratodontidae > Neoceratodus > Neoceratodus forsteri. The sequence goes on from CM028131.1 coordinate 799,851,034, forward strand.
TATTTTAACTGTTCTTGCCATCATAACCATTGTTTATTCTAAATTACTGTCACACATTTGTGTTTGATTTATTGTAAATTGTCCTGTTTCTTCACTGTTAATGCCGTAGAGAATCTTACCTTGAAATGCACCACTTATTTTTGTTGTTGACTCTTATATTGATTATTGGATGTAATTAATCCTGTGCCACCCCTGAAAAATGGACTTCTAGTCTCTGTGGGACCACCGGTCAAAAAGTTTAAATAAATAAATAATACTGGGAAAGGAACTGAAACCTTCTAGTTGTCTTTGACTTGTAATCTACACTATGCAAGAACAGTGCAAAATTTCTAATGAGTTCTGAGAATACATCAATATGGATGGGGGCTGTGGAGCCCAAACTGAGCAGCAGCAATTTTGGTAGTTTGTTAAGGTGGATATAAAATTATATAAAATCTACCTTTCGAGGGAGACCCAGACTTAATGTTAGTGTAGCTGAAAAAGAGGATCCCTTGAAGCCTAAAATAGGAAATCCTTGGTACTAGAGGAAAATCTCTGTCAATACCTTAGCCCATGTGGAGCGGCTATGAGGTGCAGGCTGCTTCAACGCAGGAATCCTAGGAAACAATGACTACCATCGGCATGAAACTGCAAAGAATAATTTCTCAATTTCGGATCTAAATGCTAAGATGGACTGTTTTGGAACAAGAATGACTGTGGTTGAGACAGAAATAATGGAGTTAAAGACTGAAATGAGTGATGTTAAAAAGCAATCAGATTCTTCTACCACCACAACCGCACTAATAGTAAAGGAGAATACTCATTTACAAGTGTGGCATTTAACCCTAGAAAACTAGGCCCACTCTTCACATTTGGGAATCCTTGGTCTCCCTGAAGGGATTGAGGGGATCATCTCCTCATATTTTGCAAGACTGGCTTGGGGAAAGATAGTACCTGAGGGTCAGTCCATTTGCTTCGAACTTCAGAAAGCTTACCATATCACCCCAAGGGGATATAAGGAGGACCCAGACAGTCCATGAACTCTGCTGCTTGTTTCTGATAGGATAAGCACCAGGGACAAGATTCTGAGTTTGGCCAGATGTGCAGGTCCTCTCACTCAAGACAATTGCTTAGTGTATCTATTACCAGATATAAGCTGTGCAACACGAGTACAGCATAACAATTTTTATGGAACCTAAAAGCTGTTGAGGGAGACTAATATTGTACACATTATGACCTATTCTGCAAGACTAAGAATAGTGCATGAGGGAAGGTCTGGGTTTTCCTGGTCCCTGGAGAAGTGGGTAAATGGTTTACCCATTTTGTAACTGGCTACAGAAATCAACTCCCTGATCAGGGACACAATGGCTTGGAACTCAAGGAGTCTGAAGAGGGCTGTATTATGTTAAATATTACTTCAGAGACTTATCAATGTTCTTTAACACATAAATGCCTTGGGCATTATCTAACATATATGGGTGCTTATTTTATAGCTCCTCTAGAAGTTGAAATGTTCTAGACTTTGGAGGAATTCCTTTTTCTTTTCCTTAATGTAATGTTGGGACCAGGATGTGCAGCTCGATAGAGTATAGTTGTTTGGGGTTATCCTCTTTAATTTTTATTACCATGTTTTTGACTGGAGTTCTCCTTATGTAGTATACTAATCTTTAAATGCCTTCAATTTACTATGAAAACCTGATTCCTTTAACTAATAGAAATTGAGGATTGTGTTCTTCTTTTCTTTAAGAAGATAGTGTGATGCAATAAGCCCCAGTGAGGAGCGTGGATTATGGAACATTCTCATGTGGGACTAGATTACTGAAATTAGTCACACTGCTCATGATCTTATACACACAGCTTTAATCTTGATGTGGCTAAGAATGCTGTGTTAGTTTTCACCCCAGATGAGGTATTAATATGTCTGGGATGCATGTATCCTTTGATTAAGAGGAGTTTTTTTCTTTTCTTTAGGATGTACTTTTGGATTGCCCTGGATAAGGAAATACAGTATGATATGTGTAATAACACGACACTTATGCAAATAAAGTTAAACAAAATATGGATGGAGGGACCTCCACTGATTAGTGGGTGGGTTAGTGAGTCAGCCTTCATGCCCATTTCATCTGTAGCCCCATTCTTGTAACCAATGACAGCTATAAGTTATATTTCTTTCTGATAGATCCATATTAAGAACACATAAACAATAACCCACACTTGATTTTCTGGCATACCTATTCCATCCTGAGTGGGTGATGATTTTACCAGTAAGCCACCCAGTTCCTTATGTGAAAAAGAGGTAACACTTAAGTAAGATGAGTCTTTGTTTTCATTATTATGTTTTGTTTATTATGGGAATGACATATGCAACAACTCTTAGCACTGGATTCCAAAATGAAAACTATTTCCTTAAGTATTGGTTTGGGTTTTCATTATTAATAGTTGTTATGACGTTTGGGGTTTATTTTAATCCGTATAGACCAATGACAGTATAGTACAGTCATATTAGCTCTTTATATGTTTTGAAAGTCACCCTGAACTGCTCCAATCCTGAAATGCAAGACATTTATTTTCTGAATATCTGAAAGCTGTGTAGTCTTTCAAACTGTTAATTGGAGCTCAGTAAAATGTTCCTCCACAGATTAACTTCCTTGGAGTCAAAGACAGCATGAAAAATGTTAGCAATGGAAAATGATTAAGTAATGCTAGAGAAAATAACATGGTGTGTGTGTGGGTGTGTGTGTGTATATATGTGTGTGTGTGTGTTTGTGTGACAGATTGAAAGCTTGAAAATAGGCACTAAGTACATTCATTAGTACAAGTAAAAGTATATGTTTGGAGGATTGCAGTCCATTAGTAAAACTCTGATTTCAATTTTGTTTTCAGGTTTCACTACTATAATATTTGACAAAGAGGGTTCTGTGGTTCTAAAAGCCAGTTAGTCTAGTAAAATGCCACTCTAGGTCAGATTTATTAGGATAGCATTGCATAAATCCACAGTTATTTTTAGAGTGACTGAAATGTCTTATTAAAAGCAGACAGTATGCTTCAAGCATTTGCAAGTTGACAGACCCACTCAGGTTTAACTGCCCCTTATACATCAAATTGAATTACCAAGCATTCAGTATTAACCACATATGAAAAGAAAGGGTTTAAGCAGTAGCTTGAGAAAAAACAAGAGTTCTTCTCATTCATTTTTCCCCTTTAAACAGCTTTGTGGCTTTGTTTTATGAGATACCCTTTCACTGTTTGTGGTATTAGTGATTTTCTAAGCTATAGTTGCAGTTCATATTTAATTTATGATTATCTTTAAGCAGTCCTTCAGATTACATCTAGGCTTTTGGAATGGGATACAGGTTTGATTCTTGTATCATCACATTAATGTGCAGCTGTGTTTTAAATATTTGAGTTATTCTCTGTTGTTCGCGAATGTGCTTTGTCTGGAAGACCAACTGATATGGCACTGAGAGCTCAGAGGAGTAGTGAATACTTGTGGGTGGAACGAGGGCTGGACTATTTTTTTTTTTGTCTGTGGGCATAACATTATCTGAAATCCTGTTTTGCATGATAGGTAGGGCAAACTTCAGTTCAGTTTGCTGGTCAAGTAGGGCTTATTGATTGCCTACTGGTAAAGATTCATAAATTAGCCTTTATTGTGGGTATTATTTATGCTCCACTGAAATCCTCTATTAGTGAATTTGAAAATTTAGCTTTGGTTATACAGACTTACACTATGGGACTTGATTTATTATTAATAGGAGATTTTAATGCAGCATGGAGAAGACCTTGTGGGATTGCATTACAAAAGGTTTTAAAGCTCTACATGTAGACCAAAAATAGTACTTCCAACTATGAAAACCTCTCAAACCAGCATTGGTAACATCTTGGACCTAATCTTTGTCACAACACAAATTTCAGTCCAAAACTAGAAGTAAAACAACCAATTTTAGGTGATCATAGTTCAATAAGCTGTAGTTCTAAACTGAGGGAGAAAAGAATTATAGGCCAGATTTCTTTAAAGGTTAAAAGAGATGTTTTAAAAATATAACAAAGATTTTTTTTTTGGCCAGACTAGCCTCTATAAAATGGAATAGACTATTTTAATTCCCTCTGTAGACCTGGCAATCCAGGAATTTTCTAAATGGTTCCATGAAGTCAGTAATGAATTGCCCCTTTAAAATAATTCAGCAAAGGAAAACTCTTGTCCCTGAGTAACAGAAAAATAAAAAAAAACAGATATGAGGGAAAGATAGGTTATGGAAAATTGCAGGAAGTCTTTAAGACCAGAAGATTGGGAAAAATACAAAACAGCTAGAAACTCATTAAGACTCCAAATAAAAGAAAAGCTAAACAAAAACGTTATGAAACCAAGACAAAGGAGACTACAGACGCTAAAACATTTGACTAGCCTGTAAATTTAAAACCTCCGTCCAAATGGTAAGTAGGGGCATTCTTCAGCCAGCTAGGCAATCTGCAAAATTTTAAATAATTATTTTGTAAATTTGCCAGATTTAAATATTCCACATTCTATATTAAAAATAATGCTTCCAAAAAGAAAGATTGATGTTCCCAAATTTAGATTTAAATATCTCTCATGTAAACAGATTAAGGATGAAGTAAGAAAGCTTAAAAAAAAAAAGCCTCTGGCTTGGATTATATAGAAACCGTTTCCTTAAAGATTCCTTACAGATTATTGCCCCAGTTCTAACCAAGCTTTTAACTGGAGCCTCAGAGAGGAATTTTTCCCTGTACTTGGAAAATGTGAAAACTGTTCCCATTTACAAAAAGAAGGGATATTTATGTGCCTACAAATTATAGGCGTATTGCCCTATTATCAGGCTTTCAAAAGTTATGGAGAAACTGGTACAGAAACAACTTGTTGATCATCTGAGCAGTATTCCTTATTGGACGAAAGTACCAATTGGGCTTTCATATAGGTTTTTCCTCGGCACCGCACTCACCGACATGGTAGATATTATAGCCTCAGAACTAGAGGATGCCCTCTCGGTGCGCAGTGTTGATTTATTTATGAAAGGCCTTTGATACTGTGGCTCATGACCTGTTGGGGAACGATTAAAGAGACAGGAATTATGGAAAGTTCACTGGATTGGTTTAGATCCTATTTGGGAAATAGAACTTAACAAGTGTACAGTATATTGATGGAATATTATCTGACAGAGCCTTGGTAAAGTGAGGGATGCCACAGGGCTCTATTTTTGGATAACTCTCTTTATAATATATACATATATATATATATATATACCAGTTAGTTGATGATGTAAAATACTCAAATACTCATTATTATGCAGACAATACTATCCTGATCTCTGGTGGAAAACCCCAGAGCTCATGGAAATGTGCCTGCAAGAAGATTTTACAAGGCTCTGACATGGCTATGGACTCAGGGGTTGATGGTAAACAGTAAGAAAGCAAAATTTATGGTATTTCAAAAAAGGGGAAAAGTTCAGGGTAAAGTAAGAAACAGCACAAATTATAACACCACAGAATGAAATATTAGCCCAGGTCTCTGATTATAAATATCTTGGGATATGGATTGATAACTCCCTAAAATTTGATTTCCATATAACTGATGCAATATCCAAGATTAATAAAAGTTGGGGGCATTTAGGCAGTCCAGCTTTTGTATAAATAGTCAATGAGGGAGACTATAATAAATCAACTTCTTCTCTTTGTGCTCGAGTATGGTAGCCATGTGTACGGCCTTGCTACAAAGGAATGTTGTCTAAAATTGATGTAATGTATAACCATTTGGCTCAATTTATATTGAGAAAGGATTATTGTGAACATCACTGTAAATTACAGGAGGAACTCGGTTGGTTGACCCAAGAAATAAGAGAAAATTAGTCTGGGCAAATCAGATACTAAAGTAGTAAATACAAAGCAGCCAACTTATCTTTATGAAAAAATTAGAAAAACATATGCCCAAAATATGAGAGGTATAGATACTAGAAGTTTGAGTTCCCAAAAATTAAGAATAAATATAGTAATATGCAATTCCAATAATCATGAATAGATTATGGAATTCCTAAAGTCAGTTACAACAAAGCAATATGAAAGTATTAAGGCTTTTTCAACCAGTCTGAAAATTGAATTGAAGACCAGATGTGTGCTATTGGTAGAATTCTGTTTATTAAAATGTGTTTTATTGTGTTGGATTGTAGGATCAAATTTAAGATTTGTTATTTGTCTGTTGGGTATAAAAATGTTGTATGACATATAAATGATTATATTTATATTGTATATTTGTTGTCTTTGTTGAATTTTGTTACTGTTTGTAAGCCTTGAGTTTTGAAACTTTTAAATAAGAAGACCATCTTGTAAATAGGACAGACAGTCCTAATGATGTGAAATTTACCATGTACTATCCTGTATAAAAATAAAGGTTTTACTACTACTACTACTTACTTGGTAATACTGTGAATATTGGAATGGATTTGGCCATTTTCACACCTCGATGAAAACTAATACAAAAACAACACAATAAAAAAAATGATTTATTTCACATGGAATCAGAATCTTTGTGTAAAAGAAGCTGTGTTTTTCAAGGGAAAGCTGTAATTACAGAGCAAAATCAGTTTCTTTTACATCATATTTTTCTACAAAACTGCCAATTATCGAGCCATTTTGGCATTCTAATGAAAATGCAAGAGACAATTTTCTCCAACCCTGGTGGCAGCTGTGCTTAAAATAATGACCATGCCTTTTGAATTTTCAACTGTTTGTGACAAGTGTCTTTTTTTAATTAAGGTTGTTGCCTTGGCAAAGCTGACTTGACTCCCATCATCCTGTCCCTACTGCCCCCACTAGCAACCACCACTTATGGGGACTTTGCTCTTCAATCACTTTTCTCCCACAGATTGTCTCCTGTGGTAGGGAAGGAGTGAAGAGCCATCCTCCCCAGAGACACTTATCCGGACATTGGGTTTGCACAGTACTAGTGGTGGAGTGGTTGAAGGGTCATTATGCAGGAGCAATGTATGCCTTCCTTGCCATCCTTTCCCTCCAGTCTTTCTGTCCCTTCCCAAAGCTGGGATGAGCGTGAGGCAAGTCATGCAGTCCTCTACCTTTGTGCTGTTCCTGTCCCATACTGTCACAGGCCTCCATCTGGTGGCAGTATTATGGCAGAGCCAAAAAATCTTCCCTCCCCAGAAGATGAAAGCATTCTGGTGGATGCTCAGTCTTCTCTCCAGAAGACTTACAACAACCTGAGATTGTTCCAATCCTAGGCCACACCACAGTGTGCAGCAGCTCTATTGCCTCACCACTGGGCAGGCCTTGATAAATTTATTTTTAAACTCCAAAAGATGACAAGGCTAGATTTAAATATAATAAAAATCAGTATATCTTTTTCTCTAAATGTAAAATAATATAGAACAGAACACAAAGAACAGAGAGCAAAGAATATTGTGTTCATCTTGCAGCTTTAAATATCTCACAGCATTTTATGAAGCAATGAGTTTGGTTCTTGTAGTGCAATAATTATAATAATGGTGCAATATCACCACTGCTCTTAAGGGTTCAATCGGGAGGTATATGTCTCAGCCTGTCAACTGTGACCTGTTACAAACAATATCCCTCATTTTACCCCTCAAAAGTGCTCAGTCCTACATAGAAATTGTGCTGTCCAGATAACAAAGGTGCTTTTCCACAAATGTACTGATTTTCACAGTTTTTGAGTGTGTCTCCATATTTGATGATGTGTCCCAAATTATGTGGGTGAGTGTCCCTCATTGTCCCATATTTTGAATGCTAGTGCCCCACAAGTAAGAAAAAAGTCTGAGAGGTATTTTAGCAGCTTACATGAAAAGTCTGTATTTGCCTTGCATATAACTAAAGGACCATTTAGATGAGGGATTTGTGAGTGTAAGGGTTTATTCACAGTGACAAAATCTACCAGCATGGCAAATTTTATATAAGTTGACCAAGAAGTTGCTGAGATATTTTTTTTAACATTTTTCATTCAGGGATTAATAATTCAACATGCAGCATACTTACATGTATGATAATATCCAGACCATAATATGAGGAGAGCAATATGGCTGTGATTCTTAAACAAACATCAGGAACAAAACAAATAAATTATTAGGCAGCAGTATTCTTAATTATTAATTCAGGCCCATGATAATTTTAGATCATTTAATATCTAATCTCTCCATGGCTGGAACATCAGAATCTAAACATTATATATCTAATCTGGTTATTTTCTTAACTTATACAGGTATTTAAGTAGCATTTTCTGTTTTAAAAGCAGCTGCTGAAAGTTCCTTATCTGACTCTATCAGTTAATTCTCCTGCTTTTAAAGAAACAGGATCATATTGTGTATGAGGAAATCTGCCAATTGATCAATTTCAAAAATATATATGTATTATTCTTATAAGAAATCTGAACTTTGCAAGTGCCAGCAACTGAAAGGCAGCCCCATTCCAAAACTTCCTCATGATATGCTAAAAACTTACATGATCGCTTATGTCTGGTACGAAAAGTGTGGTATATGAAAATGTATTTCCTTATACACCAAATATCCCTTACCTCTAGAACGTTTAATTAAAAGGTCTCTGTCAGATTCAAAGTGAAGCTCATTAGGATTAAAGTTTTAGTTACGGGATCTGGTCTTGACACAGCTGATGATTCATATAAACTCAGTTTTGCTGTTTTTAAACAACCTGAAAGCTTTCATAATAAACAACAAGTTTTCCAGTGGTAAATTAAACACCTCAACAAAAGGTCCTTTATCAGATCTCTCACATTTTCAAATTCTGCATCTAGATGATCATGCAGATCAACAATCCTCAAGTTCCTACATCAAATTTGATTTTCAAGGGTTTCAATCTTTCTTAGCGTATGGCAATTTTCTTTTACCACTGCTGCATTAGTAGCTTCATGTGCTATCACCTTATTTTACATTACAGTTATTTTTCAGTACTTTTCTCAATTAACTTAGAATTATTTTCAGCTTTTCTTTTGCCTTTTAATTCCATCTGTAAAAGTCTATGTTTGCATTCATTGCATCTTGTTTTCTTTCTTGTCATTTGAGTACCTGCAGCACTCTGTCAATTGCTAAACCAAGCATTTCTAAAGTGTATCAACGGTTTATTACATTTTAGTTTTGGCTTGAGAGCTGGTTTGTGAGCTGGTAAATAATAACATTTCATTAACATCTTTTTTATTATTTCTCACTCATTAGTTTTTGTTCTGTAGCTGGTAGCAGGTTTGGATTAACAATCTGCTGTTGCAGTTAATTTTTGTGTGTTGCGGCAGACTTCTGATTCTGTCCATGTGGAGCTGATTCACTTAGCATTCCTGGCTGGGAGAATGCTGCAGTAGCCACCTCGCTAGAAGGCAATATGCTACTGCAAGAATTCTGGTGGAAGAAACTTCTCAACAGCGTCAATATGAGGTGAGGTGAACTCCTCACTTGATGTATAGGAAGGTCTATTTTTCTGTTTATCTATTATGCTGAATGAAGAGATGAGCATCTTAAACATTCCCAAAATGCCAAAAGTGAGAGCTCCCTCAGAACACTGCTGCAAGCTTGCTGACCATATTTTCCTTGGAGATGTTATTGAGATTTTTGAGGATGAAAATAGCTATTTCTCCACCTTTGACACACAAAACAATAACCAAGATGGATAACAAAAAATTGCAAAGTGTTACAACCAGAAATTTAGAAGTGCGTTCAGCTCTGGTACCCTTTTAGAAGGCAGCTTGACCAAGTGATTACAGTGTAGGGCTGTGATCCTCAAGACATGAGCTTGAATCCACTGCTGCAAATCACTTGTCTGATCCTCAATTTCACCTTCCAAGTCAATCACTATAATCTTTGAATAGCAATGTGCACTGGAAAAGGCAGAAACTAGGCAGTGTGCACACCCAAGTATTACTTCCTGTTGACTCCTTCTTGGTTTCAATGTATGCAACAGAGGTATAGTACAGTAATTCTGCAAAAGTCACATTTGTTACATGTAACTGTATCACAATTACCTTACAGTTACAATGCACAGTATGTACACATAGCTACAGTGTAATTACAAAACCTAAAGAACAGTTTAACCTATTTCATAACAAATTAAATAAATAATACATTAAAAAATAATAAATAAACAATTCCCTAATACTACAGGTATGAGTATGATTTACTTTTCATTGGTGTTCAAGAAAATGCATTTGAGAACCCTAAGAAAATGAAAAGAAAAGAAAAAATCTTTACCTCTCCTCATTATGATGGACTCAGTGACACTCCTGTGAACTGGTCTGAGTCCTAAATTACCAAAAGAATGCAGCAGGTCATTCTAGCTAATTTAATATTAGGAGTGACTGTGCTCACCTGTAGTGTTACACAAAGTTTAATCCTTGCAGCTGTGCTGCTCAAAATATATCTTACCCCTTGGTAACTTCAATAGATGGCATGGTGTTGAGTTTGCTTCTATGCAGATGATACTCAGCTCTATCTGTCCTGTACTTCTGATGATGGAAATGTGGCCTTTGTCTTAGGGCTATACCTCCAGGAAAATAACCCTTGGATGGCCTCCAACTGGTTGTGTCTCAGCTAGGTATGACTGAGAGATACTGAGGGTTGAACCAGCTCCACGTGGTAAGCAATGAGTTGAGAGGCATTATTATCATTTTATAAGACGAACAACTTATGCAGTAGGTGACAATGGTGTAAAGGATATGGTGGTCATCATGGACTGCAAGCTGACTTTAAAACCGCAGGTCTGTAGTTTGCAAAGGCTTTTACCATCTTAGTAACATTACCCCAATCAAGCAACATCTAGCACCTGTCAATTTGATTATGATAGTCCACACCTTTGTTACCTCTAAATTGGATTATCACAGTGTTCTATAACTAGTGTTATCTGGAAGACTAATGCTTTGTCTGCAGCTAGTACAGAATGCAGCTGCTCTGCGATCTTCTTGAAATAAACACATCACGGCTGTCTACAAATTCTGCACTGGCAGCAAATTCAGTGGTGTATCATTTTTATGAGTTACTGTCTTGTTAACATCCAAATCACTACCTGATTTAGGTCCTGATTACATTAAAGATCTTCTATTGTTTCCGCACCTATCCCAGCCCATTGTTCTACTGAAGCATGCTTGCTTCTGTTTACCTGATACTGTCTCAAACAGTTGGGGATAGGGCATTTGACTTGCTACCCCAAACCTTGTAACACCTTTCCTATGACTGTCCACTTGTACACACAGTGGAGGCTTTTAAGGCCTTCTTGAAAACACTTATTTTTAATCAAGTCTACAAAGTTTAATTATTTATTTAGTTTAAATCTGTATTTTGTGTGTACATAATTTTAATATTGTTATTATTTATGTATTTATTTTCTTGATTGTTATACAATACTTAAAGCTTTTGGATAGAGTACCTGATAAATAAAATTGCTGTACCTTGTTTATCCTTGTCTCAGGTTGACAGGGCTAGTCCACATGCAATTAGAGATGCAGTGAAATAAAATTTTGCAGGTGAAATTGCCACAAAATCTACAATTTTGATGGGCGAAATGTTTCACGGAATTGTGTCAATGCAGTGAAATTTCACCAGCAATTTTGCCCCATCACTGCCAGCCACAATGTAAATTGAACCTCCACACACACACAAGTTTCCCTGCACCTCCATTTGTTTTATTTTAAAACAATTCACACACGTCCTCCTATCCCTGGTGTCTGGTGTCTAGTGGTCCCCCCAGGCTGTCACTGTCCGTAAACATTAATAAGCACTCCCCAAGTTATCCTGCCGCCTCAATTGTTTGTAAAAAAAAAAAAGTATACCCTTCACTCCCTGGTGTCTAGTGGACCCCCACCCCCACCCCATCAGTATATAGCAGCATCCACCCAGCTCCCCAGTACCCATCCCCAATCTGGCCACCGGCATAGCCCTCCACTCACCTCCATGGCCAGCAGCCCAACTGAGGGGCTACTGAGTGCTTGAATGAATGAGTGTACTGCACTCATTCATTCATTCATTCAGGCAGGTGCATGTGGCAGAATTCACAGCTGAAGGAGTAAGGAAAGAGTTGGGTAGACATAGGGTGGACAGGGCAATTGGGTCTGATGGAATACACTGAAGGGTTCTCAAGGAGGTGAAGGATGAACTGGCGCCACATCTGGCAAGGCTGTTTAACTTGTCCTTGGTCACAGGGGTGGTGCCAGTGGACTGGAAGAGGGCAGAGGTGGTTGCACTACATAAGGGGCAGAAGGACGAGGTCAAAACTGCCATCTCATTAGTCTTACCTCAGTGGTGGGGAAGATAATGGAAACAGTACTTAAGATCAGGTTGATAGAATATTTGGAGATGAATGGCATGCAGGATGACAGGCAGCATGCACTTCACCAAGGAAAGGTCCTTTCAGACTAACCTGATAGAATTTTACGATGGGGTGACACAGATAGTGGACCAGGGAGGAGTGGTGGGCGTGGCCTATCTGGATTTCAATAAGGCCTTGACACGTTCTGCATGGTGGAATGGTGCATAAGCTAGACAGACTAGGGGTGGACTTCAGGATCACCAGGTGGGTGGAAAACTGGTTGAAGTGAAGAAGTCAGGACGGTGGTGGTAAATGGATACATTCCAGGAAAGGAGGTGACCAGTGGGTGCCCAGGGTCAGTCCTAGGACCAATACTTTTAACATCTATGTTAGTGACCTAGCAGAGGGTCTGGAGGGATGGGTGTGCCTGTTCACAGATGATACAAAGGTCTGCAATAGGGTGGATTCACCAGTGGGTGCAAGTCATGAGGCGGGACCTGGAGAGGTGAGAGGTGGTCTGACACCTGAAATTGAAGTTTAATGCACAAAAGAGCTCACTGATGCACCTGGGGAGGAGGAATAGGAGGAAACTTACTCTTGGGGGTGGGTGATTAAGGAGAAGGAAACGGAAAGGGACCTGGGGATTATGGTATTGAGTGACCTCAAGGTGGGCAACCAGTGTAGCAGGGTGGTGGTAAAGGCAAATGGAATGTTGGCCTGCATTGCAAGGGCTTTAATAGCAGAAAGAGGAAGGTGCTAATGCCGTCTATGCAGAACCATGGTCAGGCGCAATCTGGAGTATGGGGTGCAGTTCTGGAGGCCTCAATTTATGAAGAGATGCTGAGTTGATGGAAAGGAACAGAGAACGCAACCAAATGGTACAAGGGATGCAGGATATACCTATGAGAGAAGATTCAGAGGGCTAATGTGTACCCTCTGGAGACTAGGAGGGAGAAGGGAGACATGATTGAGACCTTTAAGTATCTGAAGGGAATAAATAGGTGGAGGTGATATCTTGTTCAAATTGGAGAAGGACGTGAACACAAGGGGACATAGACTTAACCTGGAAGGTGGGCAATACAGAGAATGTCAGGGGAAGTTTTTCACAGAGAGGATGCTGGAGGCCTGGAACAAGCTGTTGGAGGAGGTAGTGGAAGCTGAAACAGTGGAGTGGTTCAAGAGGGCTTGGGATAGATTTAAGGGCTGGGTTCAAGAGGGCTTGGGATAGATTTAAGGGGTTGGGAAAGAGGGTGGAAGCATAACAGAAGGGGGTTAGGGTGTTGGGCAGACTAGATGGGCCATGGGGCCTTTCTCTGCCATCACATTTCTGTGTAAGTGAAGGGTTTTATGCTGTGTATGTGTAAGGTGAGTTGAAAACTGAAGTTAAGAAGGGGATAAATCTTTTATAGGTACATCAGGGAGCAAGGAATACTAAGGAAGGATAGTGAGGCTTAACAAAGGGAGGGTCGGCAGAGGGTGACTGTGATGAGGCAGAGATACTAAACAAATATTTTGCTCAGTATCTACAAATGAAGAGAGGGAGGTACCTAACCAAACAATAGAAACACTCTGGATAAGGGGTTGATACAGCCCATTCACAGAAGAAAGAGTTCTGAAAGAACTCTTAAAACTGAAGGTGGACAAAGCAATGGGGACTAATGGGATGCATTCTAGAATTCTAAGAGAACTAAGGGTAGAACTAGTGACACCACTGACTATCCTCTTTAACAAATCATGGGAGGATGGGGTGGTACCTGTGGACTGGAGGAGGGCAGATGTTATTCCAGTTCACAAAAGTGGAAGCAGGGCAGAGGCAGTAAACTACAGACCTATTAGTTTGACCTCAGTGATAGGGAAAATGATGGAATCACTCTGAAGGAAAGAATTGTTGAGTACATAGACGCCAGATGGGACACATGACCCAAGGCAGCATGGATTCACAGCAGGAACATCATGTCAGATTAATCTAATAGATCTCTTTGACTGGGTGACCAAATTAGTAGATCAGGGAGGGACTGCGGACATGGCCTACCTGGGCGTTAGCAAGGCATTTGACACAGTCCCACAAAGATTAATATACAAGCTAGCCAGCCTTGAGTGGCCATAAGATGGTAACCTGGGTAAAAATTGGCTGGAGAACAGGACACAGAGGGTAATAGTAAACGGAGTCCACTCTGAAAAATGGGGGTTACTAGTGAGGTACCACAGGGTTCAGTACTAGGACCGTCCTCTTCAATGTCTTTGTAAGTGACATTGCAGAGGGACTGGAAGGAAAATTATGTCTCTTTGCAGATGACACAAAGATCTGCAACAGGGTTAATACACAAGGTGGGATGGAAAGGATGTGAAGGGACTTGGCAAGGTTGGAGGAATGGTCAAATGCATGGCAGCTTAGATTCATGCTAAGAAGTAAAATAATGCACCTGGGAAACAAAACCCAGGGAAGAGTACACAATGGGGGTGAGATACTAACAACAACAAAAAGAAAGGGATCTGGGGTAGTCCTTTAAGATGACCTAAGTTGGGCAAGCAATGTAAGAGGGCAGTAAGGAGGGCTGGGGAATACTGGGATGGTGTAGGAGAGGCATCACCAGTAGAAAACAGGAGTTGTTATCCCTTTGTACAGACAGCTAGTGAGACCCTCATCTGGAGAACTGCATGCAGTTCTGGAGACCCAAATCTCCACAAGGACATAGACAGGATGGAGGCAGTCCAGAGGAGGGCACTAAATGGTGCAGGGTCTGCACCAGAAGACATATGAAGAGAGACTTAAGGAGCTTAATATGTATACCCCAGAGGAAGGGAGGAGAGGGAGACATGATAGAAATGTTCAAGTACCTCAAGGGAATCAACAAAGTCCAAAAGGATAGCATCTTTCAGAAAAAGAGGTGACAAGAACAAGGGGCCACAATTTGAAGATAATGGAGGACAGCTCAGAGGTAAGGTGAGGAAGTATTTTTTCATGGAGAGGGTGGTGGATGCATGGAACAGGCTTCCTGTGGAGGTTGTGGAGTCAAAAACAGTGGAGGAATTCAAGAATGCATGGGACAGACATAAGGCAATTCTAGGGGTAGGGGTAGGAAGAATTAGGTTGTTAGTTAACTAAGATCTGCAGCTTATCCATTAGGTAGGAAATGGGCAGACTGGGTGGGCCAAGTGATCACTATCTGCCATCAAATTCTATGTTTCCATGTTTCTATGTTATTTCATGTTAAGTTGGATAAAGGGCAAAGGCTTGGCAGGGTCAAGCAGATACAGATTTTTGTTTAGGGTTATGTGCATTGCATGATTAACCAGATATAAATATGTTATATGGGATGGGGGTTCATGCTACAGGAGTAGTTAAGGGGTTATTCATTGGATTACGGTGGCAGAATGAATGACTTATGAAGATGGTATCAACAACAATCATATATTTTTTAATATGGGTGGAAGATTGAGGTGGATGATAATGGGTAATATAGGGGTTGGAGGAGTAGAGATATTTGCATTTTTGGGTGGAGACAAGCAGGATAAACTAGATTTTTGTTTATGCTTATTATGGGAAGGTTTTGAGATAAAACTGACAGATTTTAAAGAATGCTGATTTCAGACAAATGTTTACTAAAACGTGCTGGTAGTAGAGGTGCTCATATAGTACCAAATTCAATTTGACCAAACTGTGGCAGAAT
The DNA here is from genome assembly GCA_016271365.2 of Neoceratodus forsteri. Classification (NCBI taxonomy): domain Eukaryota; kingdom Metazoa; phylum Chordata; order Ceratodontiformes; family Ceratodontidae; genus Neoceratodus; species Neoceratodus forsteri. The sequence goes on from CM028131.1 coordinate 799,866,960, forward strand.
CATAAAGATCTAAATGTGATTCATCTATCATGCACATTATGGTCACATGAAAGTAACAAAAATACAATCCCTGGTATCCAGCAGCAGCCTCTCCCTCTGTATCCTCTGTAAAAGTAACCACCCTCTTAAATGAGGACACAGCCCTTACCTTGCCTGTGTATCCTGTATTTCTTTTTGTGCTGTCACCCAATCACCCATTCCATCTATGCTTCCTCCTTGCTTACCCAACATCCATAGACTTTATAGGAGGCAGTATAGCACAATGGTTTAGGGCTTCTGAGCTGCAAACTGGGAGACCTGGGTTTAATCCCAGAGCCCCATTTGCATACTATGTGATCCTGAGCAAGTCACTTAACTCATTGTGCTCCCAGGTCGCCTGGAACAAGCTTTGACTTAGTGTGCCTATCCTGGTTAAATAATTTCCCTTTCCTTCCCCTTAAATTGTCCTGGAGCACAAACTAGCAGCAGATGGACATCTCTTTTTCTTCATGGCCAGCAATGCCACACAGCATCCCTGCCCATCCAGCCCAAGCATATGATACAGTTGGGGTGGGGAGTTAAAACTGCATTACCCTTTTCTCCAGGGTTGCATTAAGTTATAGATCATTCTCTAGGCCCAAGATACAAGATAAGTTGGGCAGGGATCACATGCACTCTGCCACAAATTAATTTTTGGCACTGTTTAGGCCCACTTCTATGTGGCTAGAGGACCACAGGAAACCCTACCTCCTGGCCCCACAGACACAGCAATGAAAGCCGAGAGGCATAACACAAAGAATGTCACTCACCCAACCACCAGAGACATGTGAGTGGGGTCTGAGGGCACAGGAGGAGCACCACAGCATGCTCTAGACAGACAAGCCTCATAGGTCTTTCCAATCAGATAGTGTATGGGAGGAGGTGCCACTAAATACCAGGGAGGGTTTTTTTTCTAATCCAGAACATGGTGAGGCTGAGAGTGTCAAAAACTTGGATCATATCATATTAGTCAGATTTTGCACAGTCCAATCAGAAATCCAATCTTGATCAAAAGTGCCAAATCTGACTGATCCAAAATACAAGAAAATAGTCAGATTCTGAGGCATCCAGTGTTTTCAGATGATATCTGAGCAACTCTAGCCAGTAGTATTGACAATATCTCATATACATATGTCTGAATAAGCAACCATTTAGTCTCTGCTCCCTTGGACTCTGCTTCATCCCCATTCTGATGTTGAGGTCAACCACAGCTGCAATGTTCCATGTGCCAGCAGGGATGGTAGCTGGGGAACGGCAAAGGTTTTGGCAAAACATCAAGGAACTTCTGGGAAAGGAGGATGGGGTACACCCTACTGTGCTAAATGTCAATGGCATACCATGTTGAATCCCTGTCTAATTGCTGAAAACTTCAATAACGTTCAGTACCTCAAGGAATCAACAAAGTCCAAGAGGGTAGCATCTTTCAAAAAAGAGGTGTGCAAGAACAAGAGGGCACAATTTGAAGATAGAGGGGGCGCTCAGAGGTAATTTAAGGAAGTATTTTTTACAGAGAGGGTTGTGGATGCATGGAACAGCCTTCCGGAGGAGGTTGTGAGTCAAAATCAGTGGTGGAATTCAAGCATGCATGGGATAGTCATAAAGGCAGTTCTGGGGGTGGGGGTAGGAAGAAGTAGGCTGCTGGTTAACTAGGATCTGCAGCTTATCCAGTAGGTAGGAAATGGGCAGACTGGGTGGGCCAAGCGGTCCTTATCTGCCATCAAATTCTATGTTTCTATGTTTCTATGTAACATTCGCTGATCTCAGTACTGCTCTCCTCCTGGTTACCTAACTCCCTCTGAACCAGTCACATTGGCCTCACAACAGGAAACTGACACTTCCACGTTTACTTTAGGAGTGTTTCAATTAAGGATACCAGAACCTATGTTAGGAAGGTGCTAGGAAAACTAGACTAGGAGTAATAATATTGACAGGAAGCTTGTGGCTGTTGCACTTGAAGAACTACTGGTTCCCATTACCAAAATTTTAACAAATCTCACTGCTTGGCACAATTCCGGCCACCTGGAAACTAGCGCTGATGACCCCTGTGCTGAAATGTGGTGATCACTCTAGTACAGCTAATTATCAGCCTTTTCAATTCTCTCCCCTTATTGAAAGTGCTTGAGAGAATCATGTCAGACCTGATCTCGGAGTATCTTCAGAAACATGATCTACAGTGCCCGCAGCAGCAGCATGATTTCCAAAGGGCCACAGCACTGCTACTGCTTTGGTTGAATTCACTGACTGTGCACAAGGCTCTGGACTCCAGCAAACTAGTGGGATCTATTTTTATAGATCTCACAAAAGCCTTTGAGACCATCAACCATCCTTTACTTCTCAACAACAACTCTATATGGGGTTCTCCTCTGAAGTTGCTCTCTGATTCAAGGATTATCTCTCTCACCATTACAAAGAGTGTCAATATCGGGCATTAACCTCCTCAGCCAGTATGATCAGACTCGGCGTCCCCCAAGGATCCATTCTGTGCCCCTCTTCTTCAGTCTATTCCTAAATAGACTCGGCCAGCCTGCAACAGTAAGATTATTCTGCACGCTGATGATGCGGCCATCCTGAGTACTAGCACTCATCTTGGCCATCTACAGAATGAACTGCAGTCCACTTTCCACCTTAGAGGGCTGGTTTAGCTGACAGATGTTGCTTTTAAACTATAAAAGACTCAAAACAATGCTGATCGCTAGCCACAGCATAGAAATCTTACCCCAACCTGACAGTTGTCAATAATAAGGATGTTGCCCTTGAGCAAGTACTTAGTTTCAAGTACCTTTGGTACACATCGACACACTTTTCATTTGCACAGCACATTGATCAGGTTGACAAAAGAGTCAATGCCAAACTGGGCATCCTGTACAGGCACAAACAATACCTAACGACTCTACCCTCCAATTATCTGTCTCCAGCTCCATTCCATCAATAATCAACTATGGCTTGGTGATCTACGTGGCTGCTTCAGACACAGTGCTTAGCTAGTCTCTACTGCCCTCAATAAGGCCTGCAGATTAACCCTGGGTGCTGACAACAGGTCACACAAAAGCTCACTCTATGAACTCACTAATTGGTTGAACCTCAACAACAGAATAAAGTAACGTGATGTGCATTCTGGGCAAGAAAATCCTACTGTGAAAATCTCCCCTTCTCAAAGCCTTGGTGCAGGCTTTTTACTCTCTACCACACAAGGGTATGACCCACTGTTTACTAGCCACCCTGCTTGAAAGACATCTCGGACAAAGGTCATTTGTTTTAGGGCACCCCAATGACTAAATGAATTCCCACCACACATCACTACTTCTCCCAGTCTTCCTGCCTTTAAGTTAGATCTGATGCAGTATCTCACTTCTGCTAGTACCTGTGTCTGCAGGTAATCCGAATAGTCCACTGAGACACGTACTTGAATGGGGGTGCCACCCCATTTCATCGATCAAAACCAGCTTCCTGTCCTACAAACTTTTCTTTCTCTTATCCTCCTGGGCCCTTTGTGTTATCTGTTATCTGTTTCTGTTCTCATCACCCATTGCCCCCCTCCTCCCTGCACTAACCCTACCTTGTTTCTTCCTCCTTATGCTAGACAATGCCTGTACTCAGCTGGCTATGCTCTGTACTAACCCTGCCTTGTTTCTTCCTCCTTATGCTAGACAATGCCTGTACTCAGGTGGCTATGCCCTGTACTAAGCCTGCCTTGTTTCTTCCTCCTTACTAGACAATGCCTGTACTCAGGTGGCTATGCCCTGTACTAACCCTACCTTGTTTCATCCTCCTTATACTAGACAATGCCTGTACTCAGGTGGCTATGCCCTGTACTAACCCTGCCTTGTTTCTTCCTCCTTATACTAGACAATGCCTGTACTCAGGTGGCTATGCCTGCACTAACTCTGCCTTGTTTCTTCCTCCTTATACTAGACAATGCCTGTACTCAGATGGCTCTGCCTGTTGAACTATACATTTTTACTTATGCTTTTGTGCCTAAATTAGACCTCAGCATTTCTCTGATTCAACTCTAACAGAATCTCCTCCTGCACTTGAATTGTGTATCATAACTGTAGCTGCATTTTTTGTGTTGTCCCTAATGTACATACTACTGTGTTTTTGAGAACCTTAGTCACTGCTTTTTACCTGTTGTATTCATCTTGTTTCAGGATCTTGATGTGAACCTTCAAAAGAGCATTGTGCTCAAAGGTTATTTCCGAACTATGAACTAAATAAAATAAAACAAATAAAAATAAGTAAATCTGGGATGCATGAGTGGTCAAGCAATCATTATCTGCTGACAAATTATGTATTTCTATGTAGCCATGGCAACCCTAATCAGCAGTGAGGGACAAGGAAAATAGAAGAAGGAAAACAAAACTCACCACAAAAACAAGAAAGTTGTATTACATAACTGCAAGCTTTGATGGAGAAAAGTTTCAGAAGGGGGTACTACTGTGAAATGTTTTCTCTAACTAGTTTGCCAAAAAGGTTATGGGTTGAATGTTTTAAAAGGGAGGATGCTAATGTACAGTATGGGATGATTTTCTGCTGTGTCAACATCTTACTAGTTGAATAAAACTCAAATACCTTATTTTCAAAGACACTCAGTTTTTTTTTTTTTACTTCTGGTAATGTCACCAATAGGTATGCACATCTGTGTTCCTTCTCTGCTACTAGATTCCTAAAAATGTTCCAAAAACACCCATGATCAATCCTTTGGTGCAGTGCTCAATATGGAGGGAGTAAGAAAAGCAAAGGCACAAAACTCAGCATCGCTGTGTTGGATGCCACCAATCTCTAAGACTCCTCACCATCCTATGTGGCCTTCTCTCCATGATAGGCCTTTACTGACCACAAGACGTAAGTTACCAGCACCCACCTGTTGAGAGTGAGTTTCAACCATTTAGAAATTACATCTATGATTCTCTGGTGGCAGTCAAAATTATCTTAGAGAAAGTTAAAAAGAATATAGATCTACAACAGGTCACAAGACCACTGAGCATCTTATCGGCAGACATGTGCCCCTTACTGTTGCACCTCCACCACAGTGAAACACTGCTTGAGAAAAAATGCCGAACCTGGAGTGCATGCTGCATAAAAAAAGTGGAGAATTTATGGGGTACCAGATGGGGAAGAAGGACAGAACAAAACCCACATTGTGGAGTAATTTGCAGAAAAGTCCTCTCCTCTCTGAGGACTTTAACTTGGACCAAGAGATCGTACATCAGTTCCAGGCACCATGATATTACACACTGACTATCTGAGGTCAATAATCATAAAATTCTTAAAATTTACCACCAAGGAACATGTATTGTCAATGGCCTGGAAACAAAAAGGAGGTTTTCTGGGGCACAAAAAATTTATATGGGCCATGATTATGCACCAGTTATTCAGGCCCATAGAAAGGCATTATCCCCTATAGTCAAGCTTTCAAGGAACTGGGTCTAGAAACATAGAAACACAGAAACATAGAAGTTGGGCAGATAGGGACCATAAGGGCCCATCCAGTCTGCTCATTGCTTTCTCTACCCTTATAAATGTGCCATCGGCCTTTGCTCTGTCAGTGGCCTATCTATTCATACTCATTTGTATTGCTCCCTTATGCCTATCCCATGCCTGTTTGAAGCCCTGCACTGTATTCATAGCCGCCACTTCTTGAGGTAGGCCATTCCATGCATCCACCACCTTTTCTGTGAAAAAGAATTTCCTCACATTCCCCTTAATCAGCCCCTCTAATCTCATGCTGTGTCCACTTGTCCTGCTATTTTCTTATATTTAAACATGTTAGACTCTTTCACCTTGTTAATGCCTCTTAAGGTGTTTGAATGCCTCGATCATATCACCTCTCTCCCTCCTTTGCTCAAGGGTATACATATTGAGCTCTGTTAATCTGTCCTCATATGTCTTCTGATGCAGTCCCTGCACCATTTTGGTTGCCCTTCTCTGGAATGCCTCAATTTGGTTAATGTCCTTGTGAAGGTGTGGCCTCCAATACTGCACGCAGTACTCCAGATGGGGCCTAACCAGTGTCTTGTAAGGAGGGATTATTACCTCCCTCTTACAACTTGTGATATCCCTACTAATACACCCTTACACCCCCTAGCCTTACCTACTGCTTTAGAGGTCTGTTTGTATGATTTCAGGTCATCAGTGATGATGATGCCCAAGTCTCTTTCTTTCTTTGTGACTGCTAACAACTCCACTCCCAGCCTATAGGCGGCTTCAGGGTTTCTCTTCCCTATGTGCATGATCTTGCACTTCTTTGCATTAAATCCCAGTTGCCACTCTTCTGACCATTTTGCTAGTTTATCCAGATCTCTTCTCATTCTGCCCACCCCATCTGGATCATCTACTCTGTTGCAGATCTTGGTGTCATCTGCAAACAGACAAGCCTTACCATCTAGTCCATCTGCAAGGTCACTAATGAAGATGTTGAAGAGGACTGGCCCCAGCCCTGGGTCTCCACTTCTACATGCCCTAGAAGATGAAGCTCCAGGTAATATACCCTGATGGTGTTATTCTCTACCACACTACGGATAAGGCTGGTACAGATTTGGAGTTCCATGGTATGAACATGCTCTGCCTCATCATGCAGCACAACGTTCACATGGTAGGCAAGAAGACAAAATATTGAACCCCACTGAACCACACTAGTAGACCAACCTGACCCGGACTCCTCTTCCACAGCAGCTCATTGACCTCGCAGTTGCAGGACACATTCCATACTATTAAAGCACTCCTTCAACAATTCCAGTGTCAATCCAGATAATGCCAAAGAGTGACATTTACGTTATATATGTGCACAGCTTGAACTGACTTTGTTAGGCATGTATTTTTTTACATATTTATCTCCTTGTAATTGCCAGGTATACAATCATCTGGTTAGCTTGAGACCTACTGGTTGTTAGATATGATCACTTATCTCCACTCTCTTTTACAGTGGTCTAGTGCTGGTCAAATGGGAAGGACATCAGGGGTGGTGGCCTTGTGGAATGCAAAGAGATGGACCTGCTATTGCTCAGCCATTAATCATAATCTCCTTAGCAGGCCGGCCCGCCCAGCGCGGCGATTGGATTTCCGCTGGCGCCAGCGACCGGGTTCGGAACGAGCCCGGAAGCTTGGAGGGCGGCCGGGGAGAGGGCTTGAGCATCCTGGGGACTGTCTCGCCCTCTCCGGGGGAGGGGAACCAGAGCCGCTTTTGACTGACCTCGGGTGGAGACCCGAGGTGTAGCAAGGCTGATGGCAGAGAAAGAAGAGGGGGCGACGTGCCAGACGTCGAGCGCCAGCGCCTTTGACGCTAGGGACATGGCACGTCACGAGAAAGAACACTGAAAAAGCACCTTGTGGTCTCCTGTAGATGGACACTCAGACCTCGACCTCAATGCCCCTGCCTGCCCAGAGACAGCATCCCGATGAAAATTTCGTAGTCTGGGTGTATAGGGCCCCACCCTGTACCCCACCTGGGGTAAACCAAGGCTCCATGGGGATGGACTGCTCTGGTCTACAGGCAGGTGAGCGAGGGCTGAAAAGGCCGTGAAAGTGACTCCCGAAGAGAGGGGACCCAGGGGAGAGGGGGAGTAAAAAAAAATATAAAAAATAACTCTCCTTAGCTGCTTAGATGGCCTCAGGCAGGGGTCAGGTTAGGAAATAACATTTTACATTTCACCTTTCTGTTCATATGGCACTTGACAGGCAGTAGAAATACAACATAAGTGACTCTTTTGTTTAGCAGACAAGTAGGGGTAGCATGGGTGAGACAGGGACCCTGGCGTGGTGCCTGCTGATAGCTGAGCTGGCATTTGGGGCCTGGATTAGAGGTCAGCTGATTTTCCTGATAGCATCTTCTGGGTGGCCTCAGTCAGAATTCCTGCCTTGCTTCACCCTAAGCCCCCAATTATTTACCAGCCATGCACTCTGCCTACTTTTACTGAAATAGGGTAAACTTTGAACTTTAGTTATGGAATTGGCAGCTTAATGGTGCCATCCCTGCCTACTAACATAGATAAGAGCCTCCACAATGATGTCTTAGTTTGGGCCTACCAGCCTCCCCTACCCTGTTTTTTTGTTTGTTTAGCAGGTGATTTGACTACTTCTCCTCTGACATCCCTGATCACTCACACTGGTTCTTATCAGAGTGGTCTGACCTGCTGTAAAATGAAGTTCTGTATTATTTTGATTCATGCATATGCAAACTGAGACTGCTTTCAGCTTATTGACAATTTAATTTGATAATGGGATTTACAGCCAAGATATACAAGATATGAGTCCCTTCTGTTTATACTGCATTGGCACAAACCATTTAATTGCTGCCTTGGTGATTAATTTTTCCCCATAGGAACAGCAACCTGGATGAACTGTGAATCTTTATGGATCACCTCTTTGGGAGTTATTACCATCAAACTCTCATAGGTGAGCTTTGTGCATTCTCCTTACCTTCAAAGGACATAGTGTTGCAGCCTGGTTGACTATAACTTTATTTGCTGAACCTCTGTGTTATCTGCTTGGCCCTTTTTTCTCCATATTGTTATTATTCATTGCTCTGTTTGTTGTTGTTATGTATGCCTGGTTTATCCATTGCATAAACTTGCAGTATGTTGATGGGAGAGTGAGGACAGCAGTGTGGGATGGGGGCAGAAGTGGAGGACAAATCTTTTACTTGGGAAAGCACTTTGACTGGTCAACTACAACATGTTCTGTTATGGCTTTTTTGACCCACTGCACAGATGGCTAATATTCTGGTTGGTAAAATTAATTTCTACAATGTCAATGGCCATAATAGTCCTGTCAAGAGAGCAAGAATAATGAGATATTTTCATTAAGAGAAACCCAATATTATGTTTATGCAAGAGACCCACTTTACAGTAGGAGAACACACAAAGTTAATTAAGTTCCATTACACCATGGTGGTGGCACTTCCTACTCTAAGTTGAAGCATAGGGGACAACTATTCCCCCACTACACCCTTGTAACCTCAAGACCTGTTTGTAGATCCAGAAGGATATACACCTGCCTTACAGGTCACGTGTTCAATTAGCAGGTTACCTAGGCCAGTACTGTATTTATACAGCCCCTGGAAGTGATAAAGGTCCACTTCATATCTTATTAAATAAATTGTTGGATATTCAATTTGTAAAATAAAACTCAAAGACCCCCAACACACTAACTAGTGTGCTGACCTCAATGCATATCAAGTACCTGATCCAGTGTTACAGAGATTATGCAAATAAAGGAAATGATTCAGGACCACCATATGCCTTTTGTTACAGTGAGTTTTTATCTTTCTTATGCCTTTGGGAAATAATTTTAATTATCACCAATGTTGAGAAGCCACCAATACCAATTACAGCTAACATATCCAAAAGTAATGCAAGGAGATATTATTATACACAACAGATCATCCCTACATGGAATAATTTACCAAAAGGGTAGTTGAAGTTAACAGTTTCCAGGTCTTTAAGGCAGAGCTGGACAAACACTTACTTCATAATAAGGGTAGTTATCTAATCCACTAGGGTGAGAGATGGACATAACGGTTAACACCTTCTGTCTATCTCACAAATCCAGTATTGAATCCAGTATTTTGAAACCTCCTTAACAGTCACTTTTTAAAGTGTTACGGCTATTAAAATAACATGTTCTAGTGCAAAACATTAAATAATTTCAAAAATTAAAATAATGCTTAAAAGTGTTAAAATGGAGTGAATCCCCATTTTATGTATACATCACACTGTTAGAATGCTCCTTTTCACTTCAAATGTCATCAATGGAATTATTCACCTGTATTCTTATTTAATAAACAGAATATTTATTTTTATATTTGTCATTGAAAACAATTATTAAACCTCTTAAACTCATATTAAATGTACATAGGTGTCAGCGTGGCTCAGTTGGTAGCACATCCACCTCTAGACCAGAAGGTCGTGGGTTCTCGTCCACACTGGGACTGGACTTGCACCCTAAAATCGTTGGCATCTGAGTGCAGTATTGGGGTGCTGCACTGCTGGGGTGTGCTGCCCCTTCAGATGAGACGTTAAACCGAGGTCCCTTCTGCCCATCCTGGTGGGTGTCCAGGTGGAAGTAAAAGAACCCAGGGCACTCTTAGCATAGAGCAGGGAACATTCCCGTGTCCTGGCCAACATTCCACTTCCCATAAACCAGTTCATGCAATTATCCAGGCTGTGTGTGGGTGATGATGTGCGATATGGCCACCACCACCACACATTCAGTCACTTCACTACCAGTTGAGTATTGCTTGTAAAGCACTTTGGGATACTGTGTATGAAAAGCTATATAAATGCTGATTCTTCTTCTTCTTCTACATACTTATTCATTAATTATAGGGATTAAATCCTGTTAATTAATATGCATAATATTAATTGAAATCTTTTGCAGTTTTATGCACCCCTCCACCACCAACACCCCCAGAAATGAAACATTTATCCTTGTAAATGGCATAAAACTATATTAAAATATTTGGGAGTCAAAATTCATCACTGTCTTAAGCATTTGCAACCCAATCATCTTTAACACTTCATGCAGCAACTCCAGGCAAATCTACATAATTGACTCAACTTCCTCTGAGTTTCTTTTCTAGAGTAGAAACCGTGTGAATGAACATACTACCAAAAATATTTTTTTGCAGACCCTCCCAAAGTCCCATACAAAATACATTTTCAGTATTAGAATCAAACGATTTCCTGCTTTATCTGGAGCAGGTAAAGACCCAGGATCAAATGTTCCCTGTTACAGCTTCCTGCAGACGGGGACTTAATCTCCTGATTTGCAGCAATACTCACTGGGAACACATCTAAATATAGTCTGTTTATGGTCTTGCCATTTCTGGACAGTCCTCCAGAAAATGTTTAGTTTTCTCGTTACATTTAAATGACTTCTTTTACATAGACAGATACTGTACTTCTATGCTAATCTTTGATGCAGTGAGAATACAGAAAGATTTACCAAATACATAGCTGTAACCTTTGACCAGTTGAACAGGTTTCCTGGAACTCAAAGGGATTTCCTAGTTATTGCTGTACTGCTAGGCAGTTGCCTTAGACAAAGATCTTAGTCCACCAGCATGGACTAACTGGTAAAAATTAAGGCTTATGCATATCTTTCATTTGTTTTCAGCACAGGGTTTGCACCTTTTCAGGACTTGCAGAAAACATGTCATGAATTTGGGTGGCAGCACAGCAAGACCACACAGGAGAGAGACACCCACACATACAATGCCATGGGCCTGTCCATGGAGGCAGAGTGCACACATCACATCCATGTCAAGTGTGGTAGACCCTGGAAAAAGGAGTGGAAAATCCCTGGCCCAAGGATGATGCACGCCCTCCCCACACACATACACACGACTTTGTATCAGTGCCCAGGCACCTCCAATGATGTCCTCAGGCAAATGGCAAACAGCAGCAGGAGCACTTTGGTGCACTGGGTGAAGAAACTTGTACCTTAACCAATGTATTATTTTTCAATAAACATTTATTACTGTTATATTCATACGGGTGGTGAGTACTACTCTGGGGAAACTATATGCTGGGAGTGATGCTGAGACCTGAAACTGAGCAGCTACGTAAGCCATGGAAAATCTTGGTGATGGGGCTGGGGTTTTCATTCAGCGGGGAGCTAGGCAGAACAAAGATGGAGAAACAAAATATAAATAAAAAGCAATGACAAAACAGGATAACACAATCATACTCCTAGTGTTGTCACAGACCCTCTTCCAGTTAGAACCCACATAAAGGGCTACAAAAAGTGGGATAATTGGGCAGGGACAGACATGTGTGTTTTCTTATATAGAGTCTGGAGCAAATTCAGCACTGTCCATGCTAAGTCTGCCAGTAGCATAAACTTCGGAGGCAGAACAAAATTTGCTAGACATATAGCAGAATGTCAAAACTGTAAGCAAAGCTGTTAAAGTGCTCTGTTACTTTGCCCATCCTGATGAGAAAAGGCCTAAATCCAGAAACTTTATGTAAGAGATACAATAAAGGCTTTGCCCATTGTGTTTCAAAAAATTCTGAAAATCATGGGTACATGAGTACTGTACTGAAATGGTGACCTACAGCTGCATATTGCTTATAACATTGTCTCAGACATACAGCTTCTCCAGACTCATATTGTCGTGTGTCTCTCTAACACCAAGTCTTCCATAGAAATTAAGTCTTAATATGTCCCATATATAAATGGTTCCAACACTTTGTCCATTAGTTGAGCAACTACTGTTTAACATGCCTCTGAAGTCAACATTTAAATTCCACCACAGGTAGAGAAACAACAGACAAAATCAGATAGTAAATCTACTTCCTAGATTCTGAACTTTACTTATCTGGAAAAGATGCAATGAATGCACTGTCACTAATGCTGGACATATGTAATGTGTTCTTGCCTAACAATTTCATGTAGCCATCCCTCCAGCAAGATAGAAACTGATTTTACTAGTGATATTGACCGTGTGGGTGCCAAAAGTTCAGTGGAAGTGCACAAAGCAGGGCTGAAATTACAAACTAATCAAATGCTATAAAGGAAAGAAACTGGGTTTATCATGCTCAGCTCTCCCTTGCCAGGAAAAGATATGTAGTAGACTTCTTACTGGGTTTAATCTACTAACCTAGATAAGCTGAAAAAATGGTCTTTAAAGTTTAATTTCTCCAGACACAGAGGAGATAATAACTAACATAAACAAACTCTGGTCAGAGCTAACACTGCTGCTGTGCATTAACATGAAGCAGCATTTTAGGTTTTTTTTGTTTTTTTCTGTTACAGAAGTCATTCAAAAATTGTAATGTTTTAATTGATGCAGTCTACTTTGAATGGTTTTGTTGTTGAAATGTGATGTTTTAGGGATTGATCAGGTGGGGAGAAAGGGCATGAACTACTTTCCAAAATCTGAAGGTTGTTAAGGTTCTCTAAAAGGAGGAGAACAAGTGTTCTTTTTGGCAAGTCTGATAGAACTAGTGCAGGCATTCCACAGAGAGTGATATTTCAGCAAATCAACAAGAATACCAAAGGCCTTGTAAGTCTGCCATGCTCGGTCATGAGCATGCTGACCGGTCAGAAGTTTGTCTGCCACCCATGGAGATGGAACCTCGGACTCTGGTTTTTCATATTGGATAAATGCAGCAAAAACAGCTCTTCCGCTGGACGAGAGTGCTCGAGTCAAAAATGTGAACAAATGGAACAAGACTCCTTTTTCAATAGGCATAATTCTGGCATATTTTATTTGAAGCAGATGCCACAGAAAGCTAAAGGCTCAAAGATTCAAGTCATGCAAGAAAGGCCCCGACCGGTTTCATGCTAACTGCATGTCACCCCTGATGACGTGCATTTAGCACAAAACCAGTCTGGAGTTTTCTTGCATTATTTTGAACCTTTGAGCCTTTGAGACTTCCTGTGGCATCTGCTTCAAATAAAATATACCAGTGAATTATGCCTAGTTGAGGTGTGCTGAGTCTTGTTCCATTTTTTCATATTGAGCATGCCGCTCCCAAACATTCAAGAACTGGGTTTTGAAGTAGGCCAAAGCTGAGTCAAAAGAGGAGTCATTTGCTTTTGGAAACCAGTCAATACCAACAAGTTCCTCATGGAGGGGTGTCAAGTGACCTAAAAGAGCAAAGATGGAGGATATTTGGTGGTGCTTTGGGAATGGATTTTATGCATTCAGTAGACCATGTGATGGTCACTAAGTGCACCAGGAAAGATTCTAATGTAACTACCCTGTGGAGGTGAGATGATAGCACCAGTGAATTAGAGAGTGCTTACCCAATTTGTGATTTAAATGGGTTCAGTCGGAGATCGACTGAGTGAGATTCTGGATGGAGATATGGTTACAAAGTTTGGATTGTGTGCTGGAAAGCCAATTTATATTGAGATCTCTGAGGATGAGGAGTTCACAAGAAGTAGAGTTGTAGTGAGATTAGTGATGATGTCTGAAATGGAGGAAGAGAGGAGGTTAAGGCAGCAGTAGATACCCCTACAAAGATAAGAAGGAGCAGGGAAAGGAAAGTTTTAGCAGCAGAAGCTCATAGGCAGATGGGGAGGTAATAGAGAGGCAAAGGGATATTGGATGAATGATGCAATGTATGACTACCCCCTCACTGGTTTACTGGTCCTGCTGAATGAGGGAGTAGCCAGGGATAGAGATGGAAGAATCAGGGATTTTAAAGGAGAGCCATGATTCAGTGATGATCATCACTCTGGGTTTTAGGCTAACCATTAGAGGCTGAAACAGATCAATCTTTGGATGAAGGCTCCTGATACTGAGATGGAGTACTCTTAATCCTTTAGGGAGATCACTAGGGAAGATGGCATGGCCCTGGGTTGGGTTCAATATCACAGCAGAAAGGTGTAGTAGAATGATGAGCAACTTGAGAGGATAGATGTACACCTCGAGAGAGAGGGAGGGAGGTTATATGAGATAAAAATGAGGGTAGGAGCAGAGGACTGTCAATGTGTGGACAGTATAGCGTGAGTGTAGGCTAAGTAGATACAAGGTGAGTGGAGGATAGAAGAGCCTGGGTGCCATGGAGAGGAAGAAGGGAGGAGACAAGAGGATGGAAGAAGAGGGGAGAAGGGATGAAAAAGGAGGGTGACATTGGCAAGGGAGGAAGGGAAGTTGGAGGGAAGGAAGTAAGGGTAAATAATAGGGGAAGATAGTGAGGATAAGAAGGAACATAGCGTGATGGGCAAGGAGACGGAGGAGCTAGACCGTAAGGAAGTAACAAGGTGGAGGTAGGGGTGGATAAAGGAAGTATGTGCATAGAAATAGCAAGGAAAGGAGACATGATGGGGAGAAGAGAGTAAATAGATTAAAAGGAGACAGAAGGAAACTAAAAGAGTTCAGCAACAGTTTAAATAAACAGTGGTGGAGTATTAACATAACTCTGCAAAATAAAATAATAAGCTGAACTAAAAGATGAGTAAGAAGTATTAAATACAAGTCACAGCTCAGTGCAGTAAAATAGGTAATACACAGAGACTCACCAGCAGATGGCCCTTCCTCAGTATGTACTCATTTAAATTGATCAGAGTGGCAAAACCATTTAGGATGCCCTACTAAACAACTAATAGACCCTCAATATACTTATGTAGACCCCAAATACATTTAAGTAGAACCCAACCCTAAATCAAGAATCTATAACAGCCCCCAACTTGTAACTCCAAATACTGCTGCAATTAGAAAACTTAATGCAGCAAGTTATGTCTACAGTTTTACAGATGAACATTTAAAGCCCCAATTATCCTTCACAGACTGCAATTGAAACCCAAACTGCTCCTTCACTGTCCCACCACAATGACCAACACAATGTTGTATTTCAAATACAGCACAGATAAACTACTTAAAGTCTAACATTTACATTATTAAGCATCTCATATTAATCCCTCTGACTGTAACCCAAAAGCAGAATTCCAAATACAGAGTATACAGTATAAAATAGTTACAACTTTAGGTTAACAGCATTGAGCATTTTAGATCAAGTCCCCAATGACATTAACCCAAAACAGAGGTATTTTGACTAATAGCCATGAGCATTGTCTCAATTCTAGTCATAGACTTTTCACACTCCTCGCACTGTGCTTCTCCTCCTCTCCTTTTCTGCCCAATCCTCATTACCTGCTCTGCACAGTCTCACTTGTGTGGACTTCCTCCCAATGTTTCTAGTAAATCTTCCTCCCAATGCTTCTAGTTGGTGCAGGTGAAGCCCAGAGAAAACATCCTCAGATGTGTCTATTAGGTGCAGGGGCAGAGGGGATCCCTCATTGGGACAATGCCAGCCTCCTTCGCCTGTGCTGCTCCCAAAGTGGTGTGTGGTACAGTTTAGCTGGACTCCTTGTAAAATCTTCCTCCCTAAGTCTCTAGTAGGTGTAGGGCTGGACACCATGGCCATTTTTGGCAGGGAGGCAGTTCTTAGCAGCTTAGCTGGACAACATTGCCATTCTTGGCAGGCAGGCCATTTATAGCAGCTTAGTTGGACTCCTTGTAAAACGTCCTTCCAATGTTTCTAGTAAATCTTCCTCCCAATGCTTTTAGTTGGTGCAGGGGAAGCCCACAGAATCATGCATGGACAAGGTGCAAGAGCCCCTCAGCCCCATCCCCGCCTCTGACATTTACTGGAAAGAGCCCTGGTGAGCAAGCAGAGCCCCTAACCCTGATCCCTGAAATATGTATCATATTACAGTTGTATTATAATGTGTCATGTCTGATTTGAAATGTAGCCCTGGTGGTCTAGTGGCCTCCCATCTGGCAGTGCCCTTCTACCCGCTGCCCCCAAACGTACTCCAGCCAGTGACTGGAACAATCCACTTCCCATCACTGCAGCCAGCTGCCAAATAAGCTCTGTATGAGCATCGAATGTAAATAGTACACACTCATTGAATGACAGCTTTTGTCTTCTATGCTGTGTACTGTACATTTTCATTTTTGTCTGGATTGTTACTGTTCTCAGGTCCTCAATATTATTTCTATGCAAAAATGAGGTGGCCATCTTTTTCTTGAGAAATAATTATTTCAAAACTTTCATAAAATTCTTAAATGATGACAGAAACTGAAAGTTTTACCACCAAACTGAACTGGAAGACCTCTGCCATTGATTAGGAAGAAAAGGGTAGGGTAAAATTTTAGCTCTTTTTGTTGCACTTCTGCTTTAATAAAAGGTGATCAGATGTCTTTACTGCTACTAATGCCACCTCCTGTAGGGCGAGAGACTGAGAAATAGAAAGAAAGTCCATGCAGGTGGAAGGTGACACCCTAAAGTATGCACAGCCTCCTTGCTGGTAGACAGACAAATCGAAACCTGTAGCCCAGCTGTGGAGATCTGTGACAGAAAATTTGTCTCACAATATAGCTTTCTTGTCTGCAAGTCACTGTCTACCATTGCAAGCCCAGAACTGAAATCGCCACCAACACCACCCATTTAAATGTAAGAAGGTAAAGTGAAGGAAACAAGAGGTCACTCCTCAGGGTGTCTGAGAGGCTGCATACAATGAAACTGCATTTCTAGACACAGTAGAATCTATCAGAAAAGCCCTGGAAGGATACCCAACAACCTTATAACTGTGATTATGTCATGCTGCTCTGCACTTTTACCTTTGCCTATATTTGTACATTTATCTCTGCACTTTTGGTATGGAACTGGGTATGTGGTACTTTCTTTAGCTATGCTTGTCTCTTTAAATGTCTATTTATTGTCTGCGTGTCTGGTAATGAGCCACTCTGATGAAGAGTTCATCAGTGATGTTAAAAATTAGGCATGGCCACAGCAGTTGGAACCTCAGCAGGACTCTGTTTCAAGGTGGTCTGGGCATGTAAGCGCATAGGAAGTGTGTGACCACAAACTATATTGACAGCTGGTTGCAAATCTGTACAAGAATAATGACACTATTTTCCTGACTCAAGAAAATAGCTACAACAATGTATCTGCTATAATGTACTTAGTGGCAGTCTGCCTTTTACACAAATGCTTTAGAATGAAGCAACGCTTGATATGCATGGCTTAAAAAAGAGTTTACTTTTGACTTCTGACCTTCTTTGACTGCCGCTGTGTAGTCAAGTGTTTTGGTACTTAAATCTAAGCCCTGAGTATGTGCACTTCATCTGTTTGGACTCCTCTTGGATATGTTGTTTTCTTAGAATAACTTTCCGATCACATTTGATTTCAATTCACCAGAATGAGAGGCTCATGCCCAAAGTTTTGGGATTTGGGCCACATCTGTAGCAGACTTGAGTCTATTATTCTGAAAAAGAACACATCCTAGAGTGGAAATTGTAAAACAGAAAAAGTGGCAAAACCTCCTTTGTGCTTTTAATTTAATGATACTGAGAGATGTCACAAGGATTCCCCAAATGCAGCAGATAGAAAAGAATGCAAATTGCATATCATTGAGATCATTATTCTTAACATCCCCACCACCATTCGGGTACTGGAACAACCTATCCATTGTTTTTATTTACTATGTTTTTGTCTCCTGGAGCCCTGGCAGGTGAATACAGCCCTCCTGATGGAGGGACTCTCTCTCCAGTCCCGCTGCTCCGCTCCTGCCAGTTCCCAGAAACTCCCTCATGGCTTACACCTGTGACTTGGCCAGGGAGGAGGTTGCTGGCTTCTCTCCCCGGAGACTCAATCCAGAAGCCGGGATGGCCCTCAGGACACAGTGGACCATCACAGAGCCTGCCAAGCCTCTTTCCACCATTTTCTCCCTTCTCCCATCCCCTCGCCTACTGATGTAGGATGTTGGTACGTGCCTCCTGACCCATAATGCTCTGCAGCCACTGCCAGAGAGCAGTCAACGAGTGGGATGATAAGTCTCCTCCTCCCCAAGAGAGGAGAGTAATCCTCTGGATGCTTGATCCTCTCTCCCTTGCTCAACCTCGGTGGCCTGGGCTCCTTCCTGAACCCAGGTTGCTGGTGTGAGAGGTGTAATGATCAGCGCCTCAACCTCCAGCACCACTGGGCTTACATTCCATTTTATTTTTAGATTACTGAGTCTCTGATAAATATTCTTCATTGTTTGATGAGGGATCATTTTGGAAGGAGGCAAAGAAGGACACCAGTTGCCCTTTTCCCTTTTTGTGGTACTCCAATGTTTTTCCCTTGGAGGTTGAACCTGAACATCAAAGGTAATCCGCCTTCTTGGGAACTTTGATCTTTTGCTGCTGTCGTCTTGGGTGATGCTTTCCCATAACCATCATTAATCCACATGCCAGGGCAGACAGTTAGGCATTTCTAAAATTTCTTCCTCTGATCCTTCTGGCAGAGTAACAACCCTCTGACCAAGTCACACTACAATGAAGTAGTAGTCAAATCACTCACAGAGGGTGTCTCTGTTTCCACAGCTCTGGTAGAAGCAAGAGGGTGGCACTGACAGTGACTAAGTGGGGCCATTTGTCAGGGATAATATTACCAACTACTTATGCCTCATCTCTGCCCCCTGAAGTGGGGCCAGAGCACTTTTGCAAAAGTCTCACAAAGTTGCTAATCCACATGGTGGTCCTCCTGAGGAAGGTGCTAGTGTTGGCATTTTTTCTTTCATCGCTGTCAGCTTTGCACCTGAACAAGAAAAAGCCTTGATATGTTCTTCCAAATAATTATAGGCAACCTATGGGCATGTTGATATTAGTGACCACATACAATGCAGAGGTTGTGCTGATAGGTGTTATTATGTGTAAAGTGGCATGTTCTTAAAACAGGCATAAACCCATCTGCAACTGGTTGCATGCCTTGCAAAGTCTGAGACCCACACTTATAGCATGGCATGGGCTGGCCTGGATAAAAACAATTACTCCTGTCTCTGCTTCCCAAAAACTACTGGGGAGATGTTGAATCCTTGAATCTGATTTTTTTTTTTTTTTTTGTTATTTAGTATGTTTATGGTGCCTGCCACCGAGAGCTCAGCCCCCACTCTCTCCCGGCAAATTTATAATCCTCTGTCTTGGTTTGGTCCAAATTAGTTCTGGCTGCAAAAGGCATCACATCTCAGCTGTGACCAGTAAATAATATCCAAAATGCTGACCCATTCACTATGAAAAAGAACCATGATAATTTTGAATGCCAGCTTGGTAATGGGGATACCAGCAGAGATGATGAAAGAGGGTATTTTCAGACTTTGATACTTCTGCTAAAATATGTTTAGAGAAGAGACAGTTTGAAACTTATATGAGTAGTCCCAAGTATGAATCAAGGAGTATAGCTCTCAGGCATAAAACTTCATAAAGTCTTTTATTAAAGTGCACTGATATACAGTATGTGCACTGTAGGATATAATCTAGACTCTCCTGTAATGTAGACAATATGTGTTACTATGTTTAGAAGGATTTACACAATTGTGAAACAGGTCAGTCATAAAAATATTTGCACATCAGAGAACCTCTCCTCTCCTCCCACACCATGAATTCATCCTGATGGCCTGATGACCTATTGATGAGGACCTGAGCTGCTCCCTGCTGCTGCCTGACTGCTTTGAGCCCACCCTGTTCAGATCTATGTCAAACTCATCTGAGGTGCCATCAGTGCCTACAGGACACTCTAGGAAGAGCTTGTTCTGCTGGGAACTAACTTTATGGGTTAGAGACAGAAGATGCCAGAAAAAGTGGTAGGATACAGAACACATGTGTCAGAAAACTGTTTTGGGCTATGATGTGGAAACTGCACAACTGAAGTGGAAAATACAGAAAAGGAATGGTTGTTTAGAGTGCTTATCCCTGCCTGTTGCAGACAACCTGTTCTCAGGCTATGAAATTCCAGCAGTGTTAGAAATTGGCAATTCATGCTGCCCTGCTGCTGGAGGAACCCACAGCAGTTCTTCTATATGGGGTGATTTTTCCAAACTGCCTTCAGCAGTGCAGATTCGAAGACCATTATAACATGCACCTCTGTGTTGGAACCAACATGTCACTCTTATCATCTGATTCTCTTTCATGCCACATATCATGTCAGAGTCCTGCCTCCTTCTTCAGCTGTGCAGAGCAACTAGATCACTTTGGGAGTGACACCATTGTGCTTGACACTGACAGAATGTAACCTGTTTACTAGGACTGTACTAAATGGATCTTTCATTGCTTTCTTTTATGATAAAATCAGTCTTCCACCTCGCAACCAATAAAAACAGACAGAGTTTTCTATTTTCCATATCTGCTGCCAGATGCAGTACCTCAGGGTCAGAAAACAGGTCCATGTAACATATACATCCCCAGGAAACACATGGAAAAGGGCTATCACCGATCAGTGTGTTTTCCTGGTTAAAACAACAAATAAATACATAAAATCGAAATACATATTGCAAAATTAGTCATAACTGTACCATCTTAAATAATTTTCACCCCAAATGTTCAACATAACCTTCTTATCACCTCACCTCACCTGTACCCAGTATAGAAAACATTCAAATCCCTGTTGAAATATAATTATGCGCTACTATAATGCCATTCTGCATCACAGATGTGGAAAACATTTTGGCTGGATTTGAAAATGACAGCTGTATTATTCATGAGGTGGTGTGAACAAATGGCAATGTTGAAATTCTGGAGGGAAATATGAAAACTGCCAAAGTCATGAGTGTGTATAGAAACTGTGCAATGCACACTCATAATCTGGTAATTTTTTGGATTTTTTTCACCAAATTTTCAATATGGGCTTTTGGGACCCTCCCTCATGAACACTGGCACTGTGATTTTGTTAACTCATCCTGAAAGATGATTTTGCACAGTGATCTTAACATTATGATCGCCACTTTCTGTGGTTTTAGCCGATTTTTCCCTCAGTCATCGGTAATGTATCCCTCCTCTTCTTTACCTCTCTAACCTGCCACCCCATACACGGCCTCTTTCCTCTATAATGTAGTTGCCGACTGACTCACTCAAAAGATCTCTACTATAACCCCATATGCCTGTGGTTGATTGTATATCTGCTGACTTCTTCAATTGTAAAATAATGCTTTTGTTATTTATTTCAACCATGTACTGTACTGTATACACTGTATATACTTTTCTTCCTTGTATATTATTGCTTTTTGTATACCTGCTTCTGTACTGTACTTTGATGTATTCATGACCACGTCCACCTTGCAAATGAGCCTTGCTCAATGATGCCCACCTGGATAAATAAAGATTTTAATTGATTGATTGATTGATTGATATGTGCCAGGTGTGAAAACACATTTTGGACAGGAAGTGAAAAAATGACAGCTGTACTGTTCGTGAGGAGGTGTTAAAATGGCAATATTGAAAATCTGGAGTAGAAAATATTAAACATTGGTGAAGTTATGGGCAAGCATAGAACCTATGCAATGCACGCTCATAATGCAGTCATTTTGGAATTTTTCACCAACTTTGCAACATGTGCTTTTTGGAACCTCACCTCATGATCACTGGCACTGTCATTTTGTTAATCGATCCTAAAAGGTGACCGTGAAATCACCTTTTGGGACAGAGTAATGAAATGACAGTGACAGTGTTAAGAGGTGGAGTCCCAAGAACCCCATGTTGAAAATTTGGTGAAAAATCTCAGAAAATGGCTGCGATATCAACATAAGCTCAAACACTATAGACTTCCATGATACGGAGCTTACCTTGATTCATCAGTTTGTGGTTCAGCTTTACAGAGTGCAGACGTGTCTTGGTCCAAGGAAGATCGTAGTCGCCAACCTCGGGAGGTAAGTATGGGGTAAGAGGAGGGTGGTACATGAGGGAGGGTTGGGATGGGGAAGAGCGGATGGGAGATGATGGACCATTTTCTTTTTATAGGTTTAAAAAAATGACATTAGGGGACTGTTTGTTTATTACAAGGATTTCAATAGAAGTGAGGGGAGCAAGATGGCTGAAAGTATGGTGAAGCTGTGAGGGTGCTCTGTGTTCTGTGGCCATTTGCCAGTGTTTATGAGTGTTGTACAAGTTTTGTTTAGTTTGCAATTGAAGTTAAACATGCCACCTAAATGAAAAGTTAGACAAAGTGGCTCGTTTGAAGAGTATAGTTCACCTCACATAAAGCCTCTGGAAAAACTTTCAAACCAGAAAATAGCACAGGAGGCCAGAAGATGCCTAGCAATGTCAGTGGCTCTGAGCCAGGCTCTCCTGCTCCACAGGGCCAAAGCTCTCATATGGTGGATCAATCATGCTTTGTGCAAGGAACGCAAGCTGGATTAACGATACTGCAACTGACATTTCAGCTGATGTTCAGTTTTCCTGTGGAGACCAAGACCAGATTCAGATGGATGGTATTACCATTGTAGACTCCCAACTTGGCATTTAGGTACACCGTGACATACCATGGAGTCAATGGGGAATCCATCAACAAGATCCTATATGGATAGAATGCCTAGAACGCAAGTTCAAGCCCTTAACCAGAAGGAAGATTTTATTCAATCTGAAGTCATGAAAAATCATGAAGGTATCATTGAACTAAATAAAAGACTAAAGAGAACTCATTAAATATTCAGAAGTTTGTTGATGTAGCTAAAGTGAATGAACTAGCCACAGCAGCTATTATTAAAGACAATTATAATATGAACAGGAAAACTGAAAACTTGAAAACCAATTGAGATATCATAATTTGCATATATTGAGCCTGACTTTGAAATTGGACAGTGATTTTACATGTACTTGCGACTTGGTAAAGACATTTTTGTTGAAGTCTTCAACTTACCCCAAGATAACCTCCCTTTTGTAACATATGGTTCAGAGTGATTAAAATCAAGAGCCTGTGGATACTTATAAGAAAGTTAAAATTTTCTTCTCATTAGCCTTTGAGTCAGACCGACTATGTAATCAAGTTATCAAGAATGAAGAAGACTCTTACATACAAGACCTTTAGAATCAATATTTTCCGGACTTTGCTTACCCCACTCAACAGAGATGTCGGAAGTTTCTGTGTGACAGACAAGAAATACTAGAATTAGGTGCACAATTTCAGCTTCTTGCACCTGCCAAGTGTGCATCAGGTTGAAAGGAAAGACATACATATTTTTGAAATAGACCACCTGACAGAATTTCTGAGGGTCAAACCAAGATTCTGGTGAATCAGGAGAGTCTGGAGAGGGAGCTGAGTCTCCCACTACTTGATCTGGAGATGTCAGCTGCTTTGGACACTGCAGAAGGGTTGAGAGATATAACATAAAGCAGATTGTCTTCTATTATGCAGCTTTGCCTACTTGTATTTGTCAGATTTAATATTCTGTCCATGGGGTTATAGTATAAATAATTAAGAGGGATACAATATGGTCATATGAGGTATTTACCTCTGGCTTGCTCACCATAGTAGATTGTTCTTTTTTCTAAAGTGATATTCCTTTTCTTCTCCCTCCTTCTTGAGTTGGACTAGATATATTTTTTCTTAAAGATTTTCTGTTATGTATTCCTTTGCTTTTTTTCTATATATGTAAAGAAAATCAAAAAATTATAAAATATTACATGTTAAAATAACAAGGACTAATGGACTATATATTGTTTTGGTACACTGGGAGGCTCCCCAGTGTTCCACAGTAGTGGGGACTGGTGACAAATAGCTGAGAGCACTGGGAGTGGGCTCCCAGTGTCCTAAATTGGTGGTGCTGGTTGGTGCTACTGCCGACACGGGAGTGGGCACCAATGTTGGCAAATTAAAACATATATATTAGGGGACACTGAAATTGGGCTCCCTAGTGTCCCACAATGGCAGGAGGGGTTCTATAGCTGACATGAGGATTGGGCAACAGCGATATTGGCATTTTTTGTGTGAAAATGAGGAAAGTGACCAGAAGGTGGTAAAGGATTCCTTTTAGCAACTCGCTATACTCTGGCTGGCAAAAGGGAAGTTAGCAAGTGGCAAAAAGGAATTTAAACTGTTAATTAAACACCTCAGATGTGGCATTGCAGGCAGCCACTTAGTAAACCATATAAAGGATGAACAAGACACATGCCTTGGTGTATCTTGATAGCTTAATTTATGTGGGTTTCAAATAAAAAACAGAAAACAAGATGGTGGCTCACAGCAAAGGATTTTTTTCTCACAAAGAGGGATTCCATCTTGAAAATAAGGATTGATCTCATGAGACTCAATCCTTAGTCATGAGTGTGAGAAACACCTCGAGAAATGGAATGTTCAGCAAAGTCCCATAGGATATAATGGAACTAAAAAATTAATAACTTTGCAACCGATTAATGGATTTGCACAAAGTTTGATTGTCTGTTCTTCTACCAAAGTTCTTTATAACATGCAAATTCAGGCAGAAATTCCACACTGTATGGCTGCAAGGTGATAAGGAAAACCATCAAAACCAGGTATTTTTTTACTCTTTTCACTATCTGGATCTCAGAATCTGCATTTCTGACCTGAACAAAACTTGCCACATCAGAAGATCTAGCCACCAGGACAGTGGATTCCTAATTTCATTCAAATCCATTGAGTTGTTGAGCAAAGGCACACATTAGAATTGTACCTCTAAGAAATGAGCACTCACATCTCCATGGATTAGAACTAATAAATAACAATAATAATATTTTTATTTATATAGCACCTTTCAGTTTCCAAATGCTGTACAACTTAAAAAATACAATCAAACATTAAAACAAATATCAGACACAGATAAAATTAGTAGTAAAATCATCAAATTCAGAACAATCAGTTTATAAAAGGTCATTTGCCAAAGATGGGTTTTCAAACCCTCTTGAATTCATCCACAGAAGTGCACTGTAACCAGTGAGGTACAGAATTCCAAAGAGTGGTGCAGCATAAAAATGCCCTACAACCAGATGATTTAAGATTCACTCTTGGAATCTCCAGCAACCCCTCGTGCCAAGTGGAGTGATCAGCCAGGGCAGTAGAGAACCAGAAGTTCTTTCAGATAGGCCAGACCCTGACCATGAAGGGCTTTGAAAGTCAGTAAACTGACTTTAAAGGTGATCTGCCACCGTACAGGCAGCCAGTGCAGTTCACGCAGCACCGTGGTAATATAACAGGACTTACTGGAAGCAGTCAAAACCCAGGCCACTGCATTCTGCAATAGCTGCAGGCAGTGGATTTCAACCCTGAAAGCACAAAGTAAAGGAGTTGCAATAGTCCAGATGCGAGGACACAAAGGTGTGGACCAACGCTGGTAGGTCGTCAGATGGAACTAGTTGCCTAACTCTGGCAATATTCCTGAGATGGTAAAGGAAGTCTGGACAACTGCTGACACTTGTGACTGCAGTGTCAGCCTGTCATCCAAGACAACCCCAGATTATGCACCCATTCAGAGATCGGCAGTGAGATGCCAACAAGAAAATTCCTGAGGGTGTACCAACAGACAACCACTCTATCTGGTGACCCGGTCCAGTACCAATACTTTATCTTTCTGAGTTCAACTTCAGCCAACTAGAATCCATCCACCCTGGATTTCTTTCAGACAGTTGTTAAACACTGAGAGAGTGCCATCCTGTTCAGGTGCAAAAGACAGGTATAGCTGGGTATCATCTGCATAGCAGTGAAACCTTAGCCCATACTATCTTACAGTGTCTCTGAGAGGCAGCATATACACCACAAATAGCATGGGAGGCAGCACTGAACCCTGAGGCACCCACACAACAGAAAGATGGGCCGGAGGAAAAAACCAGGACACAACTCTTTGTGATCTCCCAGTGAGGAATGAGTTGAACCATTGAAGGACGGTTCCCGATATTCCACAAATATGCCTCAGGGATGCTATCAACACCATGTGATCCACAGTGTCAAAGGCTGAAGAGAGATAGATCAAGGTGAACCAAGATGGAACGCCTCTTCTGATTCCTTGCCCTCAGAAGATCATTGAGCACCGAACCAGCGCTGTCTTGGTGCTATGTCTATTGCAAAAACTGGACTAGAGGGGTTCGTAGATGTCATGGATGGTTAAATGGTCCTCCAGTTGGGCTGCCACTGCCTTCTCAATCACCTTCCCAATAAAGGATAGGTTAGAGATGGGTCTGTAGTTTGTAAAACATTCTGGGTCCATAGAAGCTTTTCAAGAGTTGTGTCACCACTGCCTCTTTCAGGGAGCTAGGAACTGGTCAGTAAGTGGGCTTGAGGTCTATTTGCTATTGTCTGAATTTATACACTTTATCAGAATAAAACAAGATCTTTGATATATTTGTGGTCAGCAACTGAGACTGTGAGTGCTTAGATCTTAGAGGCACAATATTGACCATTTTACCTTGAAGCACCTGAAAGAGCTGGCAGCCACCACTAGAGCTGTGTGGAATATGCAATTATGTCTGTGGAATGCTTGCAGAATTAACATTTCTATTCTGTGGAAGTGTGTGGCATTTGCATGAACATTCCATGACATTTTGCCAGATTTTAAATTTTAGTTATTTTGCTCTACTTTTAAAAACTCTGCATCCAATTTACACCAAATCTGATACGTAGACAGTTAGTAATGGCTTGCATATGTGTATCAAATGTCAGTGTCATAGACTGAAAGTGGGTGGAGTTAAAGGAGGCCAAACATTTAATCAAAATTTAATTTTCAGTTATTTCAATCTAATATTAAAATTTCTGATCCAATTATCTCCACAATTGCAGAGAAACATATGACATGAGTACATGCACCATGTTCTAAAGAGCTGCTGATGCCTCAAAAAAAACTTTGAAATACATAATATTTAGGTACAGTTCAACTTTTATTCCATATATATTCTACAAATTTCTCCTCGACAATATTTATTACTGAGGGAATTTGCATGAATATATGATCTTTACACCTCAGAGATTATCGCTTTCATAGCTTACTTCCCTACTTCTAGTCATAATCCTCTATTGTGACATCACAATCTGTTGCCATGGTAGTAACTGTGATACCACAAGCAGTGCTCTATGACTTCAGGTAGGGAGAAACCAACAGGAATAGTTGAACTTTTCAGGAGCAAAGATCCTGTTTCCCGCAAATGACCTCGGTAATAAATAATGGGAGGAGCGATACATTACTACTGTGAAATAGAAGCTGAACTGTCTCTAAATAATATGTTTTGTTAAAGTTCTCTTGAAGGCATCAGCTGCTCTTTAAGTCTCAAACTTCAATGGGGCCTGAGTTATAGGTAGACAAAAGTCTGCCAAAATTTAGGTTTCTGTTATTTTAGTATCATTTGACAGTATTCATTGAAATGTTATATTTTACAGATATACAGGTTATTACTTTATATATATACAATTTAACATTTCTAGCATCAAATGGTACTGAGCTATAGCATGCCAGACATGTTGCCAACATTTAAATGTCAGTTATTTCCTCTAATTCTAAAATAACATATCCAAAATTTAACCAGATTTGAAACATTTAAACATTAAACATTACACGTTATTTCTGACAAAGTTCATATTTACAGCTTTAAATATGACTGAATTCCAAGTAGTCAAATTTTTACATTTTAAAATTAAATTTTGCAAGAATGTCAACTGCAGATTTTTAAACCCTGAAACTTAAAACTGGAGAACAGAATTCCATTGAATTCGCAGGTTCTTAGACCTTACAAGGAGTCTGTGTGTCAATTTTACTATTTGCTTGCTGCCTGAAATTGCAAAATAACATTTGTACTTGAAGTCAAATTCAATGAGTCTTTGTGAAAATTGAAGAAGTTCATGAAAATTCCATTAAATTTAAATTTGCTAATTTCACTTAACCTTATCAGGGATTCAGATAAAAGGATATGGGCATGAGAGGCAGGTAATGCAGGGGTCACCAGGTTCAGGAGTTAGATGCATAGTTTTGCCAATAAATAGACAGCTGTGCTAGGTAGCACACCAGTGGTAAACCCCAGTTGCAACAGGGAAGCACAGAGTGACAACAATTCCAGCCTGAATGCAGGATATATAAGGATCATACCCATTAAACTGATGATCCAGGGACCCTGATGTACATGCAAGTCTGGGACTTAGAGGTACTCAAAAGATATAGTGGAGGAAGACAATGTCTGGGGCACCAGGAAGGAAGAATTCTGCCTATCCCAACAGTAGAGGTTGATAGAAAAATCAGTAGGTGACTTTTGTTTTAAGGGATGTTGTTACTGTAAAGAACGAGTGGATCTGTAGTTCTACTGAGTGAATCTGGTTCTGCTAGGGGGGCAACATTTTCAGCCAGAAAGGAACAACAGGACTGAAAAAGCTCAGCCCAGCTTATCAAATGAAATAGTCATATGTGCATTGTGAATGTTAAATTTGACAAAAGAATTCTGGATGTCTCTCCTATGTGCGACATAAATATTTGAGAAAATGTTATCAATATTGTTTTGTTTTTCACAGTAAATTTTAAACTGCTACAACAATTTATCCAGTGTTATTAGACACCAGGATACACACTGGATATGCATGTCATATATTAAGTCTATGCCTGCAAGAGCAGAAAAGTTACAAACATCCACATCTTTGACAGCTTTCAAAATTGTGCAAATATTTACATAATAAATATTTCAACCCTTGTAACTTAAAAATTTCTAATTCAATTATCTCCATATTTAGATGATTCTATAACCATTACAAAAGGGTAATTTGTGCAAATTTACACATAAGTAGATAACTTCTTTCATTAAATTTCCCACAACAATTAAAATGACAGATTTTAAGCATTTATAATTTTGAGATAATGCATCTTAATGTCATGACATTTGGCACATTGTTAGAACACATATCATCAAGAAGTCATGTTAAATTTAAGATCTGAGGACTAATAGATGACTGAGGTATATGCAGACCCAAATTTAATGAAATTCCACACAAAAAATAAAATGACAGATTTTGAGCACCTATAATCTTGAGACAATCCATCCTAAAGTCATGCTATTTGGCACAGTATTAGAATACATATCCTCACATAATCCTGACAAATATAAGATCTATATCCCAATAGACAGGATATATGCAGATAAATATTTTCATGAATCTAAGGACAAAAAATTAAATGACAGACTGTGAGCACCTATAATTTTGAGACAATCCATTATAATTTCATGATATTTAGAACTTAATTAGAACTCCTGCAAGACTTTATGCATGCCATATTCCAGAGTTCTAGATCAATAGATGGCTGAGCCATGATCAGATTCATGACTTTTAAAATTCCAAGAAATTACAATGAAATTCTATGGAACTTCAAAGAATTTCACAAAATTTCATAAAAATTCAAAATTTAGAATTTTCTCATTCTGCACAGCTGTAGTCTCCACTCTAGTGACTGTACAGATAAATAATTAGTATACAGTAGCTATGACCATAGACAAGTGCAATGAACAACAGATTCAGAACTAACAATGTGTAAACCCAGGATTAAATTGTGGCCTAATGAGGGTGAAGTTTGGAGTACATGGAATGCAGGTCATAAAGCAGTAAAGGAAGCAATTACAAAAGTGAGTAGAGAAGTTACAAATGAGGGAACGGAGGTAGAAAAAGGATGATGCATAGCAGATTGTATGAGGTAAAGATCACCAGAGCTTAGGAAACCAGAAGGAGAAAGCAGCTTGACCTGCAGAAGACTTCATACGTGGAAGAGTAAGGGTGTGTCAATGATTTTTATGAATGAAGTAAATATGGTCAGATGGGAGCTAAAGAAGGAAGTTAAGGTAGGGATTGAGGACCCAAGCAAAACTTTGGAGATGAACAAAGCACAGTAAGATAGACACCAAGACTCATGGGGTGGGAGAGGACTAAAAGGATCAATGTTGGGTACAAGGGGCAGTTCAGGTCAAAGCAACATAAAGAATGAAAAGAGATGGTCCAATTGGGCTGCAGTTGACTTAACAGCAAAGCAATAGACAATGTAACCATAGTCAGAATTGAAAGGATCATTTTCAAAGGGTTTCTCTCCATGTAGGAAGAGGTACACACTTTAGTCCTGTAGAGGGCCCCAGGTTTGGAGTGGAGTTTCTGGTGGATGGCATCCATATGAGCAGAGAACTCAGGTTTACAGTCTAGACAATCCCCAAAATATTTGAAGAGGAGGCATCCTGTTCCACCATCGGAATGGGCTGAGCGAGTGCAACTGTCATTAGGGCACCAGGGATTTTACTTGCCTCCTGCTTTAATGAGAGGCTGTACTTCACAACCCCCAAACTATTTATTCTAAATCCAGGGGGAAGACACTCAGGAAGGGTGGCAATTTTGAAATTTGGCACCCTTTATTGATGGGCACACTCAGACCAGCACACAGATGGCAGGAAAGGAGGCATCCTAAATCAAACCACCATCAAGTTTATTGAAGGAGTGGAAGGATGGGCATCTAGCTACCTCTGCCTGGTGTCAAAGGTCAAAGAGACAGTTTATCTTGGTATTTAGAGGCAATTCATTTTCTCAGAAGCAGTGTTGAGTGTTGGAGAAATCCAGCTGATGCCAATGAACCAGCTCAGGAATAGAGTCATCAGAGGAAAATATTACTCTGTCTTCTGAGCACATGTGGATTGATGCAGATGAACAGGCTGTTGGGAGGTCATTTAGAAATTGTAGAAGAGGATCAAGCTTAGGACAAAACCTTTTGGCACACTTGATCAAATTGGAAGCAAGGGTAACAGGGAATACCCTTTGCAGACAGCTTTGGATCTGCCCTCAAGGTAGGAGTAAACCAACCAATTGGAAGGTCAGAGAGTCCCACCAATTTAAGTCACCCAAGGAGAAGAGGGTGTGCAACTGTATCAAATGCCTTTGGTAAGTTAACAAAGATTGCAGATGTAATCAGGTCATGGTCCATTCTAGGTAAACTGGAATCAGTAAGCCTGGCAAGGAGGTAGGGATGGAGTGTGATGTACAAAAGCCAGACTAGAGGGATGAAAAGCAGGAGGAGTTAAGATAAGAAAAGAAGAGAAGGGAAAGGGCGTTAGAGCGGAGGACAAGATGTTTCTGAAGCACACGGTATGAACAAATCCAGGCAAGCTGTCTCTGTGGCAGGAGCTTCCACATACCCAACCCTTGTGTCTTTTCTTTAAAAGAATCTTTCATTTAAATGTTTATATTTCTTTGTGTCCTTGCCCAGTTCCTATCATCCACTGGCCACCAAATCCAAGCATCTCTGCTGCTGAAGAATAGCAGGGCAGGAGTCGGAATTGTGTACTCTGTAAACCTATTCCTTTTAAATACGCTCACAAAAAGTCATGAAACATTCACTGGCAAATTAGAAGGATGCAACATTGGTGGTTTTGCTTTCAATCCACCCTCTATTGGAAAAAGTAATTGCTTGAGACTATCACCCATACCCAGTGGTGGTTGTATTTGGATTTTGGGTCATCCTCATTCTCAATATTGCTTCCACCCCTCTCCATCATATCTGTAATGCTGACTTCAGTTAGTCCAACCCCACCCTTGCAGTGAAGTAGTAGCCAGAGACATTTCCAGCTATTTACACATATTTCGTGAAATTTCTGAAGAGTTTCTCTGCTGCTGCTACTGTGGAAATGCAAGCAGGAGATATTTCTCAAAATATCACAGAAATTTCAGGAAATATCTGGCATTGTCTGTGGCTGCTACTGTAGTGACTGATAAAACAGATTTGCTGGACTTCCTTAAGAAACTTTACAGAGTTTAAGGGCACCAGGTCTTATTAATCTGACTTGTCCTGATCTCCCTGCTCAAAACACTTGGCCATTACTGTACAATCTGTGCAGTGCTAACATTAAAGCAAACCATTTGCCTGGCAGCAAAAACAAGTAGTTGCAGAGTACTATGAACCTTAGAACAGCCTGTCAGAAAAGAAAGTAGATATGAAGACAATAGAGGCCTTCAATGTAAGCCTGGACACATTTCTGCTGACCTATGGAGTCAGTGGGTTCCCTCACAGTACAGCAGGTAAGGAGTCCTTATGAATTAGTTCATATCTGCACAGAATGCTTTCTCCTGCTTACAGTATGTATCGGGGGGGACACAATTAACCTAGTGTCCTTCCAACCTTAAATTACTACAGTATGTTACTAATAAGTGCAAAGGAAGTGATAGTACTACTGTATAGGATACTAGCATTCACAACATTTGAATACTGCGTGCAGTGTTTGTAAGTAAGTATAGCAGAAATAAAGTACTGGAGAGCGTACACAAATTATGAACTAGAACTAC
Source organism: Neoceratodus forsteri (assembly GCA_016271365.2). Taxonomy (NCBI): domain Eukaryota; kingdom Metazoa; phylum Chordata; order Ceratodontiformes; family Ceratodontidae; genus Neoceratodus; species Neoceratodus forsteri. The sequence continues at coordinate 799,899,470 of CM028131.1, forward strand.
AATCATTACAGAGTTAGCGGTCCTGATCTACTGTATGAGGAAAGATTAGAAAATGAAGGTACAGTATATTCCACTTAAGACAAGGAGTATGGGACTTGATATTTGAATTAAAAATGGGTGAAATGAAAAATTCTGCCACCAAATGCTAACAGAATGTTCTCTATGACTGCACTGGTGACCCCATGAAAACCAACATGTTGCCCATGTAAATAATGGAATTTGCTGATCTCATGCCGATTTATGATCCATTGGACTCCTTGTAAATAGCTAAAAATGTTTAATCTTTTACAGGTATTTTTAAAAGTTTGAAAAGGTTGCTAGAGTGGGTAGTAGAACAAGTGGTCACAGACTAATGCTATTTGGGGAGGGGAGGATAACGGAAACACTAGGGAAAACACTTGCTGAATATTCTACCATGGATTGCAGCAGTACTAGGAAGTCTAATACAGTGATTCTAAAATTAGGTTACGTCAATTTGTATTACAGAATATCACAGGTGATAGAAGAGGAAATGGTGCTGCTGAGGCATGAAATTTGTGAGTGCTCTCCTGAGTGCTACTGGACATAAGTTTGAAATGATTTTGCATGACATAGCAGTTAATTTTTCTTGTACTGTGTTTTATTTGTTTAACATGGTTTATTTACAGCCACTTTGTATTTATTCATTATTATTTTGTTGTCTTGATTATACAGTTTGGTCAGTTAGTTGACTCTTTGCATGGCATCCAGTAAGTGTTTTTTTTTCTTTTTAAACTTTGGTAGCTTTATTTTGCAGTTCATGTGCTGTTTGGAAATAACTGCTATAGATACAGTATATTATTTTTTGAGCCCTCCTTCTGAGAAAGATTTTTACTTTGAGATTGAACCTCCCAAATGACTGTGCATTTAAGTTGGGACAGGAGTTTCCCAGAAACCTTAAGTTCTAAGCAGAAGCAGACTTCTCCAGTGGCTTTGTGTTATAACTGGAAGAAGAGCTCCCATCCCCCACCCTTAGTGACTGTGAGTTCTAACTGGGAGCAGTCCTCCCAACAGGTATGAGTTCTTAATGGGAGTGGCATTCCTAGGCATCTGTGAGTTGTGAGTTCTAACTGAGACAGGTGCTTCCCAGGGGCTGTGACTTCTAGCTCAGAGTGGTGTTACCCAGTTCCTATGTGTTCATGCCTCAGTCATGAACAGAGGTTCTCAGAGGCTTTGAGATTCTATAAGGAGCAGTGGTCCCTAGCCGTTAAGACTATTGTTGTTTTGGAAACTGTCTCATGGCTTAGGTTGGCAGAAGATAAGCTCACCAGTGGCCATGAATTTGACCCTTACAGGGCCGTGGACTGATGTATCAGGCCAGAACTCCAATACGTTCTAATTCTGTGTTCAATATTACACATTTCTATGTACTTCTCAAGTGTTGGTGGCTCTTTAGGACAGTCTAGATTTACAGAATTTGACAGTATTTTGAAATTCCACAGAATTCTGGCAGAAATGGGATTTGAAAATTTCATATGCTCTATTTTCTACTTCTTGTATTCCAATTCCAAACACCTGTAACATTCTGAATAACCATGCATATGTACATTGTATATGAGTATGGGTATACTATTTATTGTTTTCACTGTTTAACAAGTGTCTCTAATGCTGGTTGGCAAGAGGACTGCAAAGCAAGGCTGAGCAGCTCTGTCTGCCCAACCAGTGTGAGACCACTTGTTAAACAGTAAAAAGCAAGAGTTAATATACCAATAATCAGATTATATGGCAGTGGATCACCATAACATGATTATGGTTTTACTTGAAATTTCTTTTATTTTTTTGTATTTCTATCTTTTTATTTTTCTGCTCCCCTGTTGTGTTGCAGTGGTTAGTTGATGTTAAGCACATCAGATGAGCAGTTGAGAGAAGGGCAAAATACAATGAATACTCCTCACTACAGTAATTGCCTGGATTAGAACCATTGCTATTTAACCTAAATAACATACACCACGCATAAATCAGTGTTTGTTGTTTTTAAATATTTACTACAATTACAGAATGATAGTAAACTTGGGAGAAACATTTCATATAATAATGCTTGCAGAAAGAGGTAGGATGTGAGTAGATATTGGTGACATCAGGAAACTTCATAACATTTTTGGCAAACAATCCTTACATTGCACAGCACAAATGGATATTCTGTGCAGTTTTCACCTTGCAAAATGTGGCACAGTGCTAAGTGAAGACTACTGATAGTGGCACTTTGCTGGTGAAGGTACCATTTCATAAAGTTCTTCACATCTTTACCTGATGAAGAAGTCACTTTTAAGCAAAGACTATGTACAGGGCACTTTGCCAGTGAAGTGCCACTTGGCATTGTTTCTTTTAAATTAGTTTAAGTACATAATCACACCCATAAAAGATAAATGATGTCCATGCCCTTCAACCCACCCAGATCATTAAATGTTTCCATCCCCACCTTCATAGTACCCCACTGCTATTCTCTTCCAACCCACAAACATCTCTTGGGAAATAGAGAATTATAATGATTCTAAATCCTATCCTCCACCCACTGCCACTGTCTCTGGAAAAATAAACTCCTCCACTCAACACAGTAAATGTATAACCTCTCACCTAAACTGTCACAGCTCTGAACTGGAACTTTCAATGAAAATATGTCTTTTGACTGGAATTAAATTCTTATGGCTTGTATATGTGTTCACTGCCAAAGTTTAAAAAGGTTTTGGATAAGAATGACACCACACTTTTGTCACCCAGAAAAGATAAACACAGCTTTTTGTTGTAGATATGATATATTTATTAACTAAGCTAAATACTGCAGAAGATCTGAAAATTAAATAGGTTTTATACGTGCATTACAGTTAATAGAGCACTTGTTTCAGCTGGAGCCATTAGGTTCAGTTTGCAAACAAAACCTTTCTCAAGGTAATGATCCATACTCCCAATTATGCTGATTCCAGAATGTGCCCATTTTAGCAAAATTATTATAAATAAATACTTAAATTCATCAGCTGGCATGAATCATTTTAATCTGCAGTTTGGCACAGAAGCTGGAGGTAATTGTGTTGGTAGATTATGAAGTTACAATCCAGTTCTAGTCTGATCTGGCATTCCTGTAAAACACTGACCATGAACTGAAGTTCATTTTCATCTTTCCTGGTTTTTATTAAGTTTAGAGTTCTACCTACATTTGTTTGCCTGCTAGTATTTCAAAGCAGTGTCTCAACATTCTTTTTGTCTCTTTATAACATTCTCATGCTGCCCAAGGGAGAGATTTCAGAGACATTTGGGAGTCTCTGTCTAAGTACAAAACTGAAGAGATCTTTCCTTCTTCATGTCCAATACAAGAACAGCCAGAATAAATGTTGATCTTGCTTTTTGAGTGTATACTGAGCCCATTTTATGCATTATTCATTAGGTCATCGGTGATCTCATTCCTCTCAATATTTTGAGGATTATGACCCTTTTATTAAAAGTCTCAAATCTTTTACAGGGCGTTTTAAGCATATTCCTATAGTGGTCCCATTTGCCACTAAAATGCTTCAACTTGGAATTTTTTGCAGTTAGCATTCTTTTATAAAGCCTGAAAAAATTATGCAGTTTCTGTAAATGTTGTTCTTCAGTATTTGTGTCTGAAACAAGTCTCATTCCTGCCAGTGGATGTTGCTACCTAGGAAAACACTCAAAGATGTCAATGTGGCCGTTTAAGTTATGGTGGTCACATGACCTTTGAGACCATCCCCATATGGAATGTCCTTATCTAATATAGAAACAACTTTAAAAAGTACAGTTCCATCGAAGGGACCATTAACCTCTGTCCTTTGCCTAATTGTTGGTATTCTTTGACGTTTCTGTGAAATAAACTCATTTTATGTTAATTGCATGCATGTGCAAGAAACATATTGTAGCAGCTTACTTAGAAGCAATCTGTAGAGGGCATGGCACTGTTGTGGCCAGTGCCCCCACTGCCTTTTGATGCTTGGCCCTCTTTCCCCAATGGGTGGCAATCTGCTGCTGACACTAGTACAGCCAGCATGCCACAACCTGAAACATTTCAGCTGCTGCAATCAGGGGCTGCCTCTTCATTGCAGCATGAGCCATTCCGCTGCAATGAGTGAGTGACCCATCATTGCTGGGCAGAATGTTGGTTCTGTAATATTGTTTGTGAACATGGCAGCAGCTTACCACTGTGTTCACAGACAATTGACTAAACCCCAGTGCGAGGGGTTCCCAGTCCCCCTTGGCAGGATGTTCCTCCCACAACAGTGTTTGTTTGCTGACGGGGCCCCAATCCCCATCGGCTTCAGTCCCGTGTGACTTCAGGTTGCCAGCGGGGAGCCCCCCTTCAGCATAATGGTTCCCCCACCAAAACGGTCAGTTTATGCTGAGGGGTGTCCTATCCTCGGCTCTTATTCCCCTTCACTCCATATGTGCTGACAGGGTACCCAATCCCCATTAGCTACAGCCCCCAAACATTCAGATGGCATGCTGGGAGCCCACCCCAGCATGCCCAATGTCATGTAAAGAAAAAAAATCCTACAGTATTTTTTAACCTTTAAAAAAACAGTCCCTCGCAGTCTCCTGCCCCTCCCACAACCCACACCCACCCACTGCACACTCTGCCTCCCCACCCCCCTCACCCCATACTTACCTCCAGAGTCTGGCACAATGATCTTGTGTAGACCAGGAACACTTCTGCACTCTTCAAAGCCGACGACAAACTGAGGAAATGCCGGTAAGCTGTATAATGGCATAAATAAAGCCTTTTCAACTTTTTGCACATCTCAGGCATTTTTAGGAATTTTGCACCAAATTTTTTAACATGGGGCTATTGGGTCCCCCTCCTCATGAATTCAGCCACTGTCATGGCGTTAATCAGTCCTCAAAAGGTGATTTTGTGGTCACTGAGTAGAATCACCTTTCAGGACTGAGTAACAAAATGACAGTGCCAGTGTTCATGAGGAGGGATCTCAAAAGTCTATGTTGCAAATTTGGTGGGAAAAATCCAAAAATGACTGTTTTATAGTAGATTGAGCGGTTGCTACATGCGCTCGTATCACCAATTTGTAATAAATTCACTCCAGATTTTCAACACTGCCATTTTACACACCTCTTATGAACAGCACAGCTGTCATTTTTCACATCCTGGCCAAAATGTGTTTTGCACTTCCAGCACAGAATAGCATGGTCAGTGTGAGAAATCAGTGTTCAGGACATATTAAAAAATCACAGTGACAGTGTTCATAAGCAGATGTCCTAAAATGCCTATGTTGAAAATTTTGTGACAAAGTCCATAAAATGAGTGTGTTATGAGGCATTGCGCGGGTTCAATGCAGGCTCGTAACTTCTAAATTGCAATACTTTCATGCCAGATTTTCAGTGTTGCCATTTTTCTGCACCTCCTTATCAACAGTATAGCTGTTATTTTCACATCCTGGCTAAAATGTATTTTGCACTTCCGGCGAGAATTTTTATTTATTTTATTTATTTATTTCATTTTTGTTCACGAGTAAGTGCACTAGACAAATCCTGCCTATTTTCAGGCACGACCGGGAGAGGATACAGATGAATGCCAACTGACCTTGAACCAGATTAAGCTGTTGGTGGCATTTTTAGTGAATGAGGGAAATTTGGCCATGACACCGGGAAATTCCCTACTCTGGCGAGTCAAGATGGTGGACCTCCTCTGCCTGCTGCGGAGGTGACTGGTGAGACAGGAGACTTGGTCTCGACTCCTGTCTCAGGCTGTTTAGAGACCATAATGGTTGAGCAGGACTCTGTGGAGGAGTCTATGCTGCTGAGCGATTCCTTTCGAAAGTACCTGTTGCTAAGTCAGTGTCTCTGCTGGATTTCTCGACTAGGATTGCTCGACCTCCTCGGGAGTTATTGTATTGGATGCGAGGTGTCTGCATGGGGCTACTGCGCATAAGTGTTTGTGCAATCCAGGAAGCCTGTCAGGCGCTGAAAGTTGTTTTTCTGTGACAAAATCTGCCTTGCACACTAAATTACTGGCTGGCTGTTCTAATGCTACTGACCCTACCTACTCTTCTGCTCGAGATGCCAAGGACCATGTGCATTACTTATGGCTGCCCAGTCGGATTGGATGTCCGCACCATCCTCGTTTGTGACTGCTGGAGCTCCATCTTCCCTATCGCTACACTGCACCGTCCCAATTTACCAGTTGGTTTTTCAGTGCCTCCTCAGTGGAGCAATCCTCTTTGCTGCAGCCTTTGCTAAATGAAGACCTCCCAATGGAGCAAGCCTGGACTGTGGAAGTGGCATTGCGTGGTGCTGGCTGGATACAGGAACCCGGACTGCGGCAGTGGGTTTCCGGTCCATCTCGATTTGGTCCCCGTCCTCTGGGGTTTCCTGGATGCACAGCCAGGTCAATCTGACTTCGGACTCCACAGACCCCTGAGCTTGCCTTCAGACTTGGCTTTCACCCAGAATCCTGTCTTAGCCCTCTTGCAAGACTCTGGACCATGGACCCCTTCTCCTCCTGGTGTTTCAGCTATGTTGGTCTCAGATTCTAGTGTTGTGGATAAGTCGCCCCTAAGCAGGTGGGTCACACTCGCTCTTTTCATCTCTGTTTCACTCACAGGTCCTAGCTGCTAAACGGCATAACACTATCCGACTACTTATAAAGGAGCTCCTGCCTGACCCTCCAGACCGCGTGTTCATGGCCCGCACCCTGTTGAAGGATTCATTAAAATTTATTCTCATGAGATATATGCCCTCATTCATGTCTCTGGAGAATCCACGTTTGATGTGAGTTTCCAGACGTCTCGTGGGTTGGATCATTTTTGGACCAGGTACCATGCATTAAAAGTACTGCCTTATGGACTTCCTTCCAGGCTATACCCTCTCGAAACCTGCCTTTAAGACCATCACGGTGATGTTCGTAATGAGGTGTGGATGTGTCTAATATTGTTTATTGGCTGGGACAACGTTGTAGGTACAGGGCCAACCTGAGGCCATCCTGGATATGGAAAATATCTGGACAGAAAGCTGGAGGTTTAAGGTTCTTCTTAGCGTACTAATGACTCTGGCCAATTCACTTACCTAACTCCTTTTTCTAGGTCGTGACAGAGGGTGCTATTCTATCCGGACAGCCAAAGGCCTGTTACAGGTGTGGTGATCCTTGCACCTAGTAATGTCTGTGATAAGTTGAGATGTAATAATTGTGGGGTGTTAGGACATGTGGGAATACATTGCCAGAATGGTAGCAAATGTAATCTTTGTGATGAGCTTGGTCATACATTCCAAACATGTCCCTGGTCTGCTCACGCCCAGGCGAATCATGATGGAGGAGTTGACCAACGATTTATGATTCCAGAGCACAGATAGCAGCTCGTGACACTTCTGTTTTTCCTTCTAAAGCTGAGTTAACCCCTGCTCCGGCTGTTCCTGCCCCTGTGTCTCCCCTGGCTACTACCCCTTAATAGGTGCTGCTGTTGATCCCCTGCTAGCTGTTGAACCCTTTGTACCCCCGTGCTATCCCTATGGTGTCACACTTGGACCCGTCCTGGCCCAAGTGCTATGCCACCCCAGTGAGCCAGTTACTACTGCGCAGCGACGGTCTCGAGGACTGGTCCACGTACCTTGCCACTTTCTAAACCACCTGTAGTACCCCAAACCATTGCCCTGTCTAACACTTATGAGATTCTCCAGTTAACTTCCGAAGGCGCGGGTGGTGAGTCTGACTCTTCCTCTATTGCGTCATCCCTCCCTGATAGCATTTCTGACCCTGACCTCAATCTGGGTACAGGTCTTTCACAAAAATGCAAGGCCAAGGTTAGGCTTAAAGGGAAGAATGTTGCTGGAAGAGGAAATCTTGAGGTTGATTCGCACTGTTTACTTGGTGACATGGCGCTTTGTCTGCCATACTATTAATGTTAATAGCTTGAAAAGAGCAGAGAAACGTAGACTAGTGTTTTCCTTCCACGATTCTTACCATTAGGTATTTTTTTTTGCAGGATACCAGGTTCCACACACTGCAGGAAATTAAACTAGTGAAACATGACTGGCTTTTGGGACCTTCATTTTGGTCCATAGGCCAGGACCCTGTTTGGGTCTGGGTATATTAGTGAATCTTCCAGATTTTCGCTTATTAAAATTGCATGATTTGGCTCCTGGTAGAGCCTTAGTCTTGGATTTTGTTTTGGGTTCCTGCTCGTGCCGAGTCGTAAATATTCGCCCGCCAAGTTAAGACTGCTTTCATAGCCTTGCTTAACTTTGATTAGCCCTTATTTGCATACTTCTTTCCAAATAGTGTTTTCTGGTGATTTTAATTGTGGCCTCAGCCTACTTGATAAAAGTGTGTTTGCCACCACAAAAAAATCTTTTGTGATTCACATGTTGGGTAACCTGATTCGTACTGCACATCTGACTGATGCTTATCTTTCCTTTACAAAGTTACATACCCCACTATTCAAAAGGAAATTAGCGACCCGAATTGATTTTGTTTTTATCCCGTACGTTACCGATTGGTTTGGCTCAGGTACAGGCAGTGGCCTTTTCAGATCACAGGTGTTGTCCATTGGTATAGGTCCGGTTACCCTTTTAACAAGGTCCAGGACTCTGGAAATTTAATACTTCTTTATTGCTAGATATGCTGTTTCAAAATTTTCTCCTGTCTTTTATTTAGACTCGACAATCTGTGTTTATTCTTTATAATGATCCCACAAGTTGGTGGATGGACACGAAACATGCTTTAATCATTCATTTGAAAAATTATAGTCGACAGAAATGCAAAAAGATTATTTGGATTATTTACAGAAAGAGCTCATCTACAGTCCTTGCTTTCTATAGCATATGTGACGGGCCAGAATTTGTCCCCTCAGATCCAATCATGAAAGACATGTTGTGTTTCCAGTCGAGACAATCACACCAATTGTATCACCAGCACAAATTTCATATGTCAGGACCAAGGGACGTGGTGTGTCCTTTGAGTCTAACTCTCGACAAGTCTCTCAGAAGACCATGTTGAGTCTTGTCAATTCAGATGGAGCGTTATGTGATACACGTTCTGTTATTCTGCAGATTGTGACTGACTATACAACTGCTCTATTTTCTCCCCCTCTGCTGTACTAGAAGACCCATCGCCCTGTATAGGATTTAGATATTCCACTCCCTTCGACACAGAGTGTAGAAGTGACTTGTGCTGCCTTGACAGAGACAGAGCTGTCTTCGGTGATTTCTTTATTGCTCTTGGGTAAAACTCCTGGTCCTGATGGTCTCCCGGCTGCTTTGTACAAAGTACTGTCTGCCCATTTACCCACTGAACTGACCGCTGTATTTAATGCCCTACTTAGTAGCGTGACTATACCTTTAGAATTTACTAAAGGTACTTTAATATATATCTATAAACAAAAGGAGATATTCACCTCTTGGAGAATTGGTGCCCTCTGTATGCTCAATACTGATTTTAAGTTGTTGATGAAAATTATAGTGAGGCGTCTAACAGGCATTGCGGAAGCGGTTCTGCATCCAGCCCAATCCTGCTCAATACCTACTAGATGTATTTCAGATCACCTGATTCTCCTTTGAGAACTGTTTTCCCATGGAACTGCGGGCAAGGTCTCTGGTATTGTTGTTTCTGTGGATCAGAAGGTGGCTTTGACTTGGTTGACCATAATTTTTGTGGAAAGCATTGCGTTTTTACATATACCAGACACCTTGATCCAGTGGCTACAGAAATTTTATAGAACGGCTACTGTAGTTCTGGTTGTGAATGGTTGGGTGGGACCTATGATCCCTGTTAAGAGAGGTGTCCGCCAGGGTTGCCCTGTGAGCCCTCTTTTATATGTCCTGTTTTTAGATGTTCTGATCCGCTGTCTGAATGCTCACCCACAGATACATACAATTTCTTGTTCTGATCTGCTTGCGCCATATAAAGCCATTGCATATGCTGATGACATTTGCCTCCTTTTAGCTGATATGTCCTCGGTGGAGGCTTCCTACAAGAATGTACTTTCTTTGGGGCTTTCTCAGGTGCTTGTTTGAATTTTGAAAAAGTATGGGTATTGGTTAGGATCCATTAGTGCCTGATGCAATATATTGGCCCACTGCGTTTGGTAGAGGGCCCATTAGAATCTCGGAGTCTACTTTGGAACCTGTGACTCTGACGTTTATCATTGGGAGATTAAACTACAACAGGGTAAGTTGAAAGTTGCCTTGTGGAACAAAGGGATCTATTAGGAAAAAAGGTCTATTTAATCAAAACCTTTTTATTGCCTCTATTTCTTTATCTCAGTTATTTATTCCTATCCTAAACAAATGGAAATGGCAGTTCTTAGCTTGTTTTTCAGGCACTATGGGAAGCAGGCTGAATCCGATTAGAAGAATATTACTTATCTACCTATTACAGAAGGTGGGGTCAGTATGGTTAACCCCTTGTTGTTTTATTTTAGTGTTTTTATAGCCAATTTCACGGCCACTTCAGTTAATACTCAGAAAGGATAGGAAAAGTGGTTTTATGATTCTTGGGACCTGGTTCCGCCAGTGGAGATACGACTCCTTGGGTGTGCCGTCCTTCTGGCACCATGCCCTGTATGTGAAACATGTGTTTGTGCATTTTAAAACAGTGGCAAGTGTAGCCTCGGATGCTCATTGCTCACACATAAGACCCTTTATTAGACACTTCTTTCCTCTGTATTATGATACAGTCCCTTTTGAAAATGTCCTCAACATATTCACCCCTTCCCTCTCTGTTCTTGAGTTGTAAAAGAATCCCTGTGCATATGTGGGATTTTCATTGGCTGTCAGGTCATGAAAGAATTAATGTCAAAGCTAACCATAAACACAACTTCAGGATAGGTCATGTTCTAGACCATTGTGTAATGCAGCCTTGAAACAATATCTCATTTATTTTTTGAATGTACGTTTATTCAGCAATGGTGGGTTTTTTGGCACAATGGGCCTCTCAATATTTCAGACTGTTTCTTTCAGGTAATTATGTATGGTGTTTTTTCTCCTCAATGGTCTTTATGGCATATGGACACTCTCAGTCTTATTCTAGTTGTGATCAAATGGAATATTTGGATGGCTAGTGTGCAGTTCACTTTACAACAAAGGACTGTACCTATTTGGAACTTGGCGGAAAGTTGTGAAGGACTTACCAACAATCTATGCATATGAACAATCACTACACTCGGCTTCAAGTTTGCTTGCCTTATGGACTGCACTTCCTGGATTACTGATTCGGACTCGGCCGTGACTTGATAGCCCTTTCTTTTTGTTGCATTCCTGTATTGTTTTCCTTTTTGGTAACAATTTGTTACGCTAATGTTTTTTGTTGTGCAGTTCATTCTTTACTGTTTATTATGTCATGTTTTGTTTTCTTGTATATCACATGATTTCTTGTTCTAATAAAACTTTCCCTACTCTGTTGTGTGTGCGCTGTGACCAGTGAGGGAGCAATCACGATAGCCGCAGGACTCCAAGTCAGAGCAAGAAGGACATGCGGGGAGATAGGGAGTTGAGTCTCCCTTCCTATCTCTAGGCTTCCGGAGACCATGCCTGCTTTTCTTACTGGACTAATGGATGAGGCTTCACATTGCCAAATGGATGAGGCTTCACACTGCCAAATGGATGTTTTTGTCTATGGACTCTCTTTCAATGGATGTGGTAGTGGCTGGATTTGACTTACCAAAGGATTCTGGGGCTGGCGTTGTCTTCTCCTCCCCTCAGACAGTTCGTTCCACTGTACCCGGTCTCTTCTCTTTGGCAGCGTTGCTGGTCTTCTCCTTGCCCAGCTCCTGATGATGAGGTCAGTTACCTTGCGATGCAAGAGACACTGAGTGCCCTATGGGAGCCCAGCAGGAAGCAGGAAGTGCTGGCAGTATCTCGTTGTGGTGATGATTGTTTGCTGGGAGCTGGGAGACTGGCAGTGATTGCGGGTATGCAAGTGCCTGGAGTCTCCCTAGGCTCCCCACACTGCTTCCTTGCCTAAGTTCTGCACCTCAGGAGTTGGAAGGGGTCGGGCTGAAGTGTTGCAGCTGCCTGGAAGCCAGTGTTGTGTCGTCTGCTCCAGTTCTTCCAGGAGAGTCTGACTGTTTGAAGGTACTGTACACAGTAATGGTGTTTCTTCTGATGTTCTGAGGATCGCCAGCCCGGTTTACCAGGCTTGTTTGCATCTAGTCCAGTTAGTGGTGGGTTTGATTCTCCACCTCAGCTTCTGGAATCACTATTGCAGCAGCACTTAGAGTGCGGGATGGGAGAAGTCCCTTTGGATGATTCTTGGACCTCTCCTGCACGGCCTGGCCCTGCTCCCGAGGGGATTTAGTGGACATCTCGGACCCACTTGAGGTTCCTTCAGGGTTTACTTTAGCAACCACCCTCCTGGCAGGCAGAAAAAGGACAGGTATCTACACCAAGTTTATTTCGACACTCTGACTTGCACACTAGCGGAGCTGTATTGCCTACCCCCATCCTGCCTGCTGCTGTTGTTCCTTTGCCTCCTGCTTCTTCCCAGGTTGACTTAGTAGAGACTGGGGTGCACTCTGTTCGATGCCATGTCTGATTCCCTACCTGAACCTTCCCTGCCCTTGAATTGAAGGGTAATAGGAGCTCGGCTACTAAGGATTCTGGCCCGACTTTGGGGCCTCCCGGACTAAAACTTTCACTGGTTTGTTCCATTCTCCTCCTGAACAGGCTAAATGGTGTAATGCTGTTCACCTCCATTATAGGGTGGCCTGGATGTCTTCCTGACCATCTTTATGTAGGAAAACTTTGCTTAAATCAAGTCTCCATTTCTCTCCTCTGAAATTTATGCTTTAATTCATACATCTGGAGATAATTACTTTGATGTTAGTTTTAAGAATGTATCTGGGTTAGATACTTTGGAACAGATATCAAGCTGCTTGCCATACTCCTTTGTGGGCCCCATTTTTGCTATTCCCTTACTTAACCAACTATAAAATCTATTACAGTTTTGTTTAAAAATGAGGGGTGGCTATAGAAGATATTGTAAGATGGTTGTCCTCTAAATGTTCTGTTTGGGTTTACCCAATCCGATTATTGATTCAGAATGTTTCTGGACAGGGGTGGAAACTACAGGTTAAATTGCCTATAATTAATGGGACTATTCAACACTTTCCCAGTTGTTTTATTTGGGTAGAGATCGTGGTTTGTTTTCTATCCAGGGCAGCGAAATCTTGTTTCCAGTGTGGAGCCCAAACACATCTCAGTAGTGCATGTGACCAGCTGAAATGTTCTACATGTCTTGGTTATGGCCATGTCAGTATCAACTGCCCACACCCTGAATATTGTAATTTGTGTGAAACTTTCATTCTTTTAAAGATTGTCCGTGGGCTTCCCATAATAACCTGACCGCCTCCTGATTCCCAGCATGAGATGGTTACTCAAGCTCAGAAGTTGGCTCAGAAGGCCCCCGTTTCAACCTTTGATACTGCAGTGATTCCTCCACCCCTGCTGATTCTCCCCCTCTTGGGAATCCTAGGTTGGAACCTCCACTTCTGACTGTGCCTTCATCCAGTAACCCCTTATGGCCTGAGGACTCTAGTTTTCTGCCCCAGGCTTTATCCTCCTCCCACATTTGTGGAGGAGGTACAGGCTTTCACCTCTTGTGCTGTAGTTCTCCCTTCTCTGAAGGACAACATGATGCCCCTGGGGATACTGACTGGGTCCCAGTGGGAAACAGGGGATTGATGAGGAGTTCTCTGATGAAAGAAGTACCTCTGTCTACTGTGGCTTCCCCTCTGACCTGACGGTTTCCAACGGTTTGCGATTTTCTAAGTGAAAGCAAACTGTGGATACCGAGGAGGATTCTGATGCCTCCTCTATTGCGTCTTCTCAGGTTGAGATGTTCACTGACTCTGAGCAAGTTTGGGGAGGTCCAATTGAATAAAAGAAGAGATGAAGATTAAATCTCCCGGTAAGGGTCGTGGTGAAAAAATTTTGATTTCAAGCTCTTTAACCAAGATGGGGACTTCATATCTTTTGGGAGCTTTAATGTGAATAGTCTTAAGAATGATAAGAGACGCCGGGCCATTTTTCATTTCTTTTGTCTTTACTCTTGCACATCATTTTTTTGCAAGACACTAGGCTCCATTTTTACAGGAGATTGGGAAAGCATCTAGAGTTGGAGGAATGGTCTGTCCTTTTGGTCTCTAGCTGAAGAGTTGTGTTCTGGAGTAGGGATACTGGTTCAGGGGTAGAAATTCAGGTCACTAGGTTAATTGATTTAATTCAAGGTCGAATCTTGATCCTGGATATTGTTTTCCAACGACAAGAATGGAGACTTATTAATATTTACAACCCTCAAGTTAAGACCCAGAGGGTTCACACATTGAAACAGATCCAGCCGTTTCTTCATTCTTCCAAATCTGTGATTTTTGGCAGAATTTTAACTGTATTCTGTCATTATCTGATAAAACTGGCCTTACTCAAAAATTATATTGGATTCCAATTTTCTTAACACTCTGTATGTTACTGCTGATTTGCAGGATGGGGCTTCTTTGGGGTCACCCCCAGAACACACTTTTCATCGAGCAGATCTTCCACACAAATTGATTATTTTTTATTTACCACTGGTTAAATGATGTACAGTTTCGAGTGGTACCTTGTGAATTTTCAGATCACTGTTTATTACTATTGCATACTGGTTTTCCACTTAACAAACCTGTAACTCATACCTTTTGGAAAATGAATATTTCTGTGTTGACTGATGAAGGTGGGTGGCAAGGCCTGTTTCGGCTTCTCCAAGATAAGATCTCTGTTTTACCTCGTATGATAATTCAGCCTTTTGGTGGCAAGATACTAAAGTTGAAATTATGAAATTTTATAAACATTCCTCTAAAAAGGTATCTTCTGATCATTATTTTCAGTATCTTAAATATCGTAGCCATCTACAAAGACTGCTGTCTTGGCAATTTGAATGGGTTTAGACTATTCAGACCAAATCTGACAGGTTAAAACAGAGATGCGGGCTTCTCAGTATGAGAAAACGACATCCATTTCCTGGAACAAAAATATGGCTGGAAGGGTTCTGCTAAAATTATTAATCCATATGATAGTAGTCACCAACAGGTGGCATCTAAATATATGTCTACTTAGTTACTCATTCTGGTATCATGATAACTGATAACCATAAAATTTTGGAGGAAGTTTCTTTCCATACTAACTCATTATATGGGCGGGCTTATGATTCGCCTTCCTGGGAGAGTTTTGGATTCCTTTAAAGTTCCTCTTCTCTGCCCAGAGTGTTTTATACCCTTAAATCAGCAGGTTACCTGTGCAGAAGTTTATTCAGTTATAAGTCATCTGAAAATACAGTTACCCCTGGATCTGATGGGATTCCAAACAATTTAAAGAAAACTAAATCCTTAGTACTACCATATTTAACTCAGGTTTTATAATACTGTTTTACACAGCTTATTGCCTATTATCCTCCTTTTCGGACAGTTATCTAATTTTTGTGTAAACAGACACATGATAAAATGAAGCTAGATAACTGGCGACTGATTAGTTTATTAAATTCTGATTGGAAGATTTTGTGCAAAATAGTTTCTAATAGGCTAAGCTCAGGTGGTAGGTCAGGTAATTTCTGCCACACAGACTTGTGCAATCCGAGTTGTTCCATGATCTCCAACCTGAAAATTTTGAGAGAGGTCTTTGATGGGACTACCACTCAAGGTTATGTTTTTAGTTTAGACCAAACTAAGGCTTTTGACCGGGTGCCACATGAGTATTTATTTTCTGTATTGCAAAATACGGGATCCCTGCCGGTTTTGCTGGGATGGATTAAAATTTTATAGATTGGCTACACACACGCCATTGGTTAATGGTTTGCAGGTTCCCGTGTCCCTATCAAGAGGGGTCAGACAAGGCTGTCCTCTAAGTCCCTGTTATACGTCTTTTCCATTGATCCTACCTGGACGTTAGGGGAGGGCTGATATTCATCATATTTCTGTAGCTCCTGACCTTGTTTTTCCATGTGTTTTAGCCTACGCGGATGATGTTTGCATTCTGTAGCTGATCCAGCTTCTGGGGAATGGGCTATTGAGATTGTTCATTCCTTTTCCTGGATTTCTGGATCTGCTTTAAATACAAAAATGTCTGGGATGTGCTGTGCACATTCCTTTACTGGATAAATTGCCAGCGATTGGAGGGATTGCTGTTCATTTTCAGAAAATTTGCATTTTGGGAGTTATCTTTGGTCCAATTGATGCAGCTGCATGTAATTGGTGTTCAACTATGGAGGTTGCTGAATCTAAAATTGTTCGGAGGAAGCGGTTTCCTATGACCAGAGGAAACAGATTTTTTATAAAACTTGTATCTTGCCACTCTGTTTACTTGTTAGTTATGTTTTTCCTCTTCATTTTTCTTGAAGCCCGGCTGTATAATTTATTTTTCAAATTGCTTTGGGGTAGTAGACTAAACCCTGTTAAGAGATCAGTGACTTACTGGCCTATAAAACAGGGGGTCTGCAAATATTAAACCAGTGCTTTTTATTTATCTATCTTTGTGCATGCTAACCTTTTTCCTAGTTTGAGACAACAGGACAGATTTTTGGGCCCTAAGCCTTGCATCCCGTTCCCAATATTTTTGGAAAATGGCAGGCTCCTGTTTGGAAACCCTTTACAAGAATTCCATTAGGTTCCTCTGTATACCTTGTTGAAGTGTTTAAAACTTAAACTTTGGAAAGTGTCCCTGATGTGGAGCTGTTATGGAAATAGGAAACGTTTATACTCCTCTATTCTGCACACCATGTTCTTAATGCCACCTTGTTTTACAGTACCTTGTGATTCTCAGTATTTGGTTAAACAATTATTAGAAGCAGAATTCCAGCAAGATGTGGGACATTTTATGGTTATGTTGTCATGACAAATTGAGCGTCAAGAAATCAGAAACATAAACAATTGTCTGAACGTTACTGTATTTGTGATACATGTGTTTGTCAACTAGAATTTATGCAACACCTCTTTTTGAGTGCCCATATATTGCCCTTTATGATTAAATTGAGTCAATCATGGGCTTACCTGTATTTTCAGTTTGGCGTATACTGAATTGGTTTATGGGGACTTTGGACCAAATTGGAAGATTTTTTTCCAGGTACTTTGTGGGTGCTGTTTGCAATCTGCAAATGGTGCATCTGGCACAACCACCGTTTATTTGTGTTACAACAGAAATCGATTGCTTTACTTGCACTCAAGAACATATCAAAAGTGAAATCTCTATAATTTATTGTTAGAGAATAAACTCTTCCTGCGCCTTTAGTGGCATTTTGGTGGAAACTTTACCAATCATTTTATTTGAAGAGTTACCTGAATATGGGTTTTATTTTGTCTGGCATTTTTCTTTTCTTTCCTTCCAATATCATGTATGTGGGGGTTTGATTCTATGGTGAACAATTTTTTTAGAATACATTTTTCCTTTTCACATTACAATGGATATTGTGATTTCTTTTCTATTTTCATAGGTAGTAAGCAATATATTTATAGTGTTATGTATTACCTTGGTTTTGTTTTCTTATATTGTTTTCCAATAAAAATTCCCCTACTCTTTTCAATAAGTGCCATGGGATCTTTAACATCCACCTGAACTACCACCAATCCAGGCAGATGGGACCTCGGTTTAATGTCTCATCTGAAGACGCACCTCAGAAGTGCAGCACCCTCTCATGCTGCACTACAGTGTCAGTACTGGGATATTAACCCAAGTGCCAGATGTGGGAACTGAACCACAGCCCTCTGATCACTGGCCTCAGAGGCGAGTGCTACCTACTGAGCCACTGACACTGCCGAATAGTGTGGTCGCTGGCAAATCAGCGTTCAGGACTCATTAAGAAAATCACAGTGACACTGTTCATGAGCAGAGGTCCTAAAATGCCTATGGTGAAAATTTTGTGATGAAACTCCATAAAATGACTGTGTAAGGCGTGTGTTGTGCTTTTCCATGCACGCTTGTAACTTTGAAATTAGTAATATTTTCATGCCAGATTTTCAACACTGACATTTTTCACACCTCCTTATGAACAATACAGCTGTCATTTTCACATCCTGGCTAAAATGTGTTTCACGCTTCAGCACAGAACAACACAGTCACTTTCGGGAAATCAGTGTTTGGGACAGATTAGGATCAAGTGAGTGAGAGGGAGTAACCGAGCTCAGCTGGAGCTCTATCAGGACTGCTGAAGATTTCTTTGTAGGCAGAAAAAGGTGCCAATGCAGGCAGGAGCCCACTACAAAAGGCAGCTTGCGGTGGTGGAGAAACAGAATGAGCAACTGAGAGGGCAAGTGGTGAGCTCAACAGAGCTGTATAGTGACTGCTGCAGATTTCTTTGTGGGCAGAAAAGGCACCAAGGCAGGCAGGAGCCCAGTACAAAAGGGCAGCCTGCAGCACCAGGAGAAACAGAACAAGCAAAGTGAGAGAGAGTGAGGCGAGGCTCAGCAGACTCTGTCACGATTGCTGCAGATTTCTTTGTGGGCAGAAAAAGGTGCCAACAGAGGCAGGAGCCCAGTACAAAGGGCAGCCTGTAGCGCCAGGAGAAACAGAATGAGTTAGTGAGAGAGAGAGTGAGCCACCTCAATGGAGCTCTGTCGGGACAGCTGCAGATTTCTTTGTTGGCGAAAAAGGTGCCAATGCAGGCAGGAGCCCAGTACAAAGGGCAACCTGCAGTGCGGGAGAAACAGAATGAGCAATTGAGAGAGGGAGTGAGCGAGCTCAAAGGATCTGTCGGGACAGCTGTAGATTTCTTTGTGGGCAGAAAAGGCACCAATGGAAGCAGGACCCCAGTACAAGGGCAGCCTGCAGCATTGGGAGAAATAGAATGAGTGATTGAGAGAGGAATGAGTGAGCTCAATGGAGCTCTGCCGTGACTATACAGTTGCCCACCCTCCTGCCTGTGGTCCTCTGTGGTCCTGCATATTACAGCAGGGTCTCTGGAGTAGAGACAAAGCAATGATTGGATACTTTAGGATTGTTGTAATAATACATATTTATTTGTTCTGTTTATTTCTCTAACTGAGGTGAGTAATACTTGGAGTGCAATAGGAATTCTAACTGGGCTAGAGTGAAACTATGAGAGCTAAGAACAAAAGTATAGTAGCTGAGGGTGAAAAATGGACAAGAAGGCTTTAGGATTGCTACAGTAATACAGTATCTAACTGGTGAATTTGAGACTGAATTACCGAATTGGCAAAAGGGGTCAGTAGGGGACTACTGTATGCGGGATAGGAATTTGAGTAAATATGGATCTAACAGTTGTAGTAGGGTAAAGAACCTGGGAGTAAGAGCCTGTAATGTAAGATGGGGCCAAAATGGGGAGGTGCCACATGTCAATATGGCGGTCATCTTTGGAAGGGTGGAGGGTGTGTACAGGGTGTGGGTCTGCCATGATCCTGGACTGAGCTCGGAGGATGGGTCAGGTGTATGGTCTGTAGATGACTGGCTAGTTTGAGGGAGGAACTGTGGAGGTTAGGGAGGAGTCTAAGTGGCAGGGCAGATGAGTATGGTAGGCATCCTGAGGGGATTAGGGGGATGGCAAGGGGGCAGAGGAAGAATAACTAGGAACTGAAACTGACCCCAGTATCAGATGCACTTGCAGAAAGAGAGGAGAAGAAGGGGGTGCCCAAGGTGAGGTTGGGGACCTCCTGATGGAACAGGAAGAGACCACGAGGAGTACCAATGGAGAACAGATATCTGCAGGTAGGGAGGGACCAGGGTGGCATGGAGGGAACAACTAGGAGGGGTAACTGATAGGGGAAGAGATGTTGGACAGGTATCAAATAGGAATAGATTTGAAACTCTGCTATCTGACAGAGGAGCAGGAACATACTGAAGGGCAGGACAGATGGGGCAAGAGAGGGATGGCAATAGGTAGGGGAAGAGATAGCGAGGACAAAAGGTTAGAAGGGGCTAGTAAGGAAGGAGGGTGGTGACTGAAGGAGAGAATGCAATGGTATGGGGAAGGATGGGAGGGCATCACTATGAGGTAGAAGGAATGGGGACTCTAAATTGACAACAGTGGGATAGGAGGGGTTGGAAATCAGCAGGGGAGGAGGGAGGTCAACATGGGAAGCCCAGTAGGAAGTAATCAGGCTGGGAAGGGGTTCAAGGGGATGGGAGGAATAAGGCAGAGAAAGGGTGAGGCTGAAGTAGGGGTACAGATACAGAAGTCACAGAGGGTGCATTTGGTGGGGGTAAGGGATGGGAAGAATGAATACTGGAGTGGTGAAAGGGGCATTACAAGGAAAGGGGTAAGGGCAGGGGTACTCATCCTGGGGAATCTATGCTGAAATGGGTGAGATGGGGTGGAAAGGTGGAAAGGACAGACATATTTGGGTTGAAGCTGTTCCCAGGTTGACTGCAGTAGGGGCAGGGCAGACACTGCTCAAGCTTGCAGCAAGGGAGGAAGAAACCTCATTTACTGTTGCATGTGGGTACAAATGACTGGCGGGGGACACTGTGGAAGTACTAAGGGGAGGTTTGAGTACTTGGGCAGGAAATGTGATGGCGAGGGAAGTCGGTGGCATTCTTGGAGTACTGCGGTACCACATGCAAGCATGGGGAGGAAGGGTAGGCTTGAGTAGTTTGAGTGGCTAAAGTTGGTGCCACATGAAACATTATGGGTTAATGACTAACTGGGGTAGGGTCTGGGGAATAGTGACTTGTCTGCGCGGGGACAGGGTACACTGGAGCAGGAAGGAGAGAGGAGTATTAAAGGCAGCATTGCTGCTGGGCCAGTGGCACTGAGGGTTGAGGCACTGGACACCACACCTCAAGCCACGCTGGCGACCGGGTTCAGATGCAAGCCTGGGCTGCCAGGGGTTAGCAAGAGGGACATGATTGAGCATCCAGAGGACTGCTCTCCTATTCTGGGGCAGGATACAGGGACTCAACACTCTGTAGTGGCTTCCGGTGATGGCGCAGATGCTACTACAGCAGTGTGTATGGGGTGGTGGAGTGTGGCGGATGTTGGCACACTGTGCCTAAGCATCATGCACACCACGCAGCCACGCAAAGGGAGAAAAGTGGAAAATGGGCTACGCTCAGGTAGTATGAGCTTCCGTCCCCCTGCCTGCCCAGAATGGCACCTCCTCAACTGGATTCTACTCCGGTGGGTTGACCTGGGAGCTCCTCACCATCACAGCATGGAGGTAATTTATGGAGGTGAGCAGGTCGGCCTGATGTCAGGGCAGGGCTAGGTGGGTTGGTCAGTATGACCAAGCCAACCGTAACCCTGTGAGAAAAATATGTAAAAAAGTGGTCTGAGTGTAATACAGAAGGTACCACCACCGGTAAGAATAAGGATGAGAAGGGTGCAGACTACTGGGAGGAGGACACAGGCCAAAGAGGAGAAGAGTGAGGAGAGGAGGGTACAGGTGGAAGGTGGTCTAAGTAAATGGATAGAGAACTGGTTACAGGGAGGTGCAGAGGGTGGTGGTGCTGGTGGGGTAGATCTCGGCACCCAGAGCAGTGACAAGTGGGGTGCCACAGGGCTCAGTGCTTAGCCCAATGCTATTTGGGCTCTTTATCTCCAATATAGCTAATGGAGTGGGGAGCAGGGTTGGTTTGTTGTCACATTATACCAAATCAAAAGTAAATACTTATAGTAGCAGAGCCTCCACACACACACACCCATATATACACTCCCTGAAAAGCTGCTTAAAATAATGCAGTTCATTCAAATCAATTCCATTTTCTTACGTGCTTGAGGTTCAATGCAAAAAGGGTAAACTCATGTACCTAGGGCATAGGAACCCCGATGCAGGAGTATAGGATGGGGAAAGTACTGATACTCACTAGACATGAAAAGGTCCTTGAGGTTATTATATCAGAGGACCTGAAGATGGCAGTACAGTGTCACAAGGCTATGGGCAGGACAAATTGGATTCTGGGTTGCATAAGGAGTGGCATCTCCAGTAGGAGGAGGAGGAGGATGTTGTGCTGCCATTGTCTCACTCCATGGTATACTCCCAGCTGCAGTACTGTGTCCAGTTTTAGAGTCTACACTTAAGAAAGGTCATAAGGTGGAGGTTTTACAGAGGATGGCAACTAAAATGGTTCAGAATTTTCACAGGAATCCCTACAAGGAAAGGCTGAAGAATCTCAACATGTACACTCTGGAAGAGAGGAGAGTGAGAGGTGACATGATCAAGACCTACAAAGTACCTCACAGGGGTAAAGAGGTACAGTTGGGAGTTTCCTTCAAATTAGGATGAGCACCCAAACCTAGGAACATACAATGAAGCGGGGTGGAGAGCATTCAGGATAGATGTTAAGAAATATTTCTTTACTAAAAAGGGTGGTAGACACCTTAAACAGACTGCCAGGAGAAGTTATGGAACCTAAAATGGTGAGGGGCATGAAGCATGCATGGAATAAACATAGGGGTATATTAGAAAAAGGGAATGAGGGGTCAACGGAGATCAATATGGCCATGGAAGTGGAGTAGGTTCAAGTTCATTGCAGGAAAAATCCATTAAGCAAGCTCATTCACAAGGAGGTCCTGATGTACACAGACAGGAATAAGACATGCAGCAACATATACAGGCAGGAGTTACAAGTAGGTAGAGAGCACTTGTGCAGACTGGATGGGCTGAGTGATCCTTTTCTGCTGACATATTCTATGTTTCTGTGGCATCATGTGTTAATTCCAGTGCAGTGTTTATTTAAAGTTGGCCATACCATACATCCAGATGTAAGGTACAGTAAATTACTGAATTATATTTAGCCCACTTACAGTACAATAAACACAACCCCAGTGCTTCAAGAAGCCTTTACTCTTCATAAGACTGCTTAAAGAGCTGGGGTTCTATTTGCATGTCCACATCAGTATGCTGATCTTAAAATCGATGTCTCATCTGAATGAGTACTTCATTCTTGCTCACTACATTTCTTCCCACTTTGAAACCTGCTAGACTTGAGTTTATTTTCAGCTGGCAGTGCCTCACCTGTGTTGGAAGATGACCAATAAATGGTACTGAAAGACGTCAGACTTCATAGACCCTGAAGGCAGCTGCTCATGGACAGACATAAGGCAGTTCTACTGGGGGTAGGAGGAAGTAAGATGTTTAGAATCTGCAGCTTATCCATCAGGTAGGAAATGGGTAGACTAGGAGCAAAGCGGTCCTTATGTGCCATCAAATTCTATGTTTCTATGTTTCTCACCCACCGTCTTGGCAAGAAGAAGGCTGCAGCTGTGGCCATTGATGACTGTTGGGGTGTGGGCATCGGAGGAACAAAGGGACAGACACAAGAAGATACAATCATAATAAAATTGTGAGACCCTCACCAGCTTTCCAAAATGCTTACCAGCAAAATAACACTCTATGAAGTTATTCAAATAGCAACACAATCTGGTGAGCCCTCTGTCTGCCATCTGACACCAGGCATCAACCAACATAAAATTGCCTACAGAAGGCAGTGTGGTCATGTGGTTACTGAAATACTGGAGATTACAGATTTAGAAGAACAAAAGAATATCACACAGAAGCTGACACATATGCCTATAGCAGCTGTATCCTGCTTCTCAGTAGTTATATTTATACCCTTGAGGTACTTGAATATTTCTATCCTATCCCACTTTCCCTCCTCTCTTCCACTCAGTACATATTGAGTTCCTTAATTGTTCCTCATAAGTCTTGTGCTGCAAACTCTATACCATCTCATTCACCTTTCTGTGGACCATCTTCAGCCTGTTAATATCCTAATGAAGGTGCAACCTCCAGAACTGCACACAGTACTCCATGTGAAGCCTGACCATGGTTTTATATAATGGCATCACTACCTCCCTCCTTATGCTGGTGATACCTCCTATACCCCAGCATGTCACTGGCCCTCCCAGCTGCCTTACCACATTGACATTTTCAGGTCATCTGAAATAACAACCCCACAGATCCCTTTCCTTCTTTGTGACTGTCAGCAACTCCCTCCCCACCCTGTATCTTTTCCCAGGGATTCTGTGTCCCAGGTGCATCATTTTGCACTTTTTGAATTAAACTTCAGTTGCCAGTCCTCAGACAATTTCTCAAGTTTTCCCAGGTCCCTTCTCATTTTCTCTACCCCTCTGGGGTATTCACTGTCTTACAGATCTTGGTGTCATCTGCAAACAAGCAGACCTTTCCCTTCAGCCCTTCTGCAATGTCACTAATAAAGACACTGAACAGGACTGGCCCCAGGACCAATCCCTGCAGCACCCCACTGGTCACCCCACTCCTCAGACTGCACCCCATTTACCACCGCTCTCTGCCTCCAGTCTGTTACCCAGTTTCTAACCCAGTTTGCCACCCTTTCCCCCATGTCCAGCCTACTCAGCTAGTTTATCACCCTTCTGTGTCAGACAGTGTCAAAGCCTTTGCTTACATCAAGGTAAGCATTGTCCACTGCCCCCACCCTGATTTGCTTCCTTTGTCACCCAGTCAAAGAGATCAACCAGATTTGTCTGACATGACCTCCCCACTGTGAATCCATGTTGCCTATGGTCCTGGGCTCTGAAAGGTTTCTACATGCCCCACTATCCTTTCTTTAACCAATGTCTCCATGATCTTCCCACTTCTGAAGTGAGGCTGACCAGCCTATAGCCTTTTCAACTGCTGTACTGCTGTGCTTGCCCCTCCCCTCTTCTGTGAATACTGAATAGAAAGACAAAGTAGATGTCTTGGGGGCACATGACAGTTCTTAGGCATGGTACTTTCACTTCCAAATACCTAAACAGCATATATAAGCAATCAACATTCGACATTGACAAATGTTTGTTTATTTACTCCTCCTCCTCACACTGGCATGTTTCTGCATGTCTTACACAGCTTCTATCTCAAAGCCTCAATGCACATTAGCCAGCTTGAAGACACTACTAGTCAGTGTCCTTGGTATGTTTCCACAGGATTACTTTAATCAGAATACTTTTGCTAAAGCATAATTAGTAATAATAATAATGATATAAAATAAACTCATACGGTTAGTGCTAATTAAATTCATTATACTGTAATAATGTTATCGATTTTGTATATTAGCCTCATTTTCTACATTATCCTCTTCACACCACCCTCCTCTGACTCTACTGCCTTCCAAAAAGGATACTAAATAGATATGTGCTCTAATTGGAGCCAATCAGGTGATTACTATAGGAATGCATGCCCATTTCAATTTATTAGATTGTGGGTGGCCAAAGGGTTAGTAAGGCTGGACTGGTAACCAAGTAAGTGACAATTCAATATCTTTTTGGGTGAAAGTGAGGTGGTAGGAGGGTGGTGGACACTAGAAGGGGATGGGGCAATATATATATTCACTGAGTTGCATTAGAGGAGATTCTTTTTTTACATGGGCAGTTTCAATGGCTGGGTGGAAGGAATTCAGAGTAATTATATTTCCATACTTTGTTAAAGAACACCATGAAAACTGGGATAGGAGTGTGGTGGAGTGCTATGAGGGTTGGGATAGTGAGATGAGTACATTTAATGGACAGGCTTGGGGAGAAAGATGGGTATCACTGAGACATGAGTGGGGGGTGTTTACCTAATAAGAAAGTAATAATAACAATTTGTAAAGAAAATCAATTGAATGATGTGTTGGGTAAGTCAGGAAACTTTGCCCCACTATGCATAGTAAAAAGTTAATAACTTAGTACAGGTTTCTTCATTGAAATTTGCTATTTGCTGCCTCTCTAATTGTGAGTGCGGAGCTCACATCTTCAGCAGCTTTTCAGATAAACCAACTTTTTAATAGGCTGTGAAATCAGGGTTACAAAAAGTCTTGAATGTTTTAACAAAGTGATAGAGATTTCAGTTTGATATGATTATTGGGGAGCTGCTGCTCTTTATTCTGAATTTAGTCCGTTGGATAAAATCATTCTTTTAGAAATGTGATTATAATTATTATATTTATTGTAATTGCTTTGATTATAATTATATATTTCATTGAGATGTGGAGGGATGAGGTTCAAAGTGACTATACCCTGTGAAACCCTGAAAAGAAAATGTATTGGTTATATTATATTTTTATTTAACTTAATGGAGATCATTCATTAACAACGGGAGAATTTTCAAAGGGTTAGATGCAGGTGCAGATGCATGCTGAGCCTGCATTTGTATCCTTCCACTTGCTGCCAGCCTGCCCTGTTGCTGTTTTCAGAAGTTGCATCTGTTTAAGCCAACAAATCACAGTTTGCAGCAGAAAACTAATGCAATTGCAAGTTGCATCCTGTTTGGTCACAATTGCATTTGTTTCTGAATGTAATCATTGGATGCCGCTAAACCATTTAGTAGATGATCTAACAGGTTTAGATGCATTTCTGCTTTGAAAATAGTAGCAGATGCATCTCGGGCAGAACATTATGAAAATCCGCATGGTAGCTCTCATAGTTTGAAAGTCCAAGAAAAGCTCTTCTAAATGATGCATTAGGAGTACCTGTAGCTGGCAGCAGTCCATAGATATTCAAGACTAACTTGTCTACAGTACCACATTGCCAGCTACCATCTTTAGAACCATGTGTTGTCACTAATGGAGGTTGTGCTGAACTACAATGTGGGTGGGTACTTAAGATAACAATGTTCAAAATATGGTGGGAATGTGTATCAATACATAGGAGACTTACAGTCTGTAGTATCAATATGGGGTGGATTAGAGCCTGAGTCTGAAAGTCATGATGCAAGTGTAATTCCTATTTTGTATGTGTCCAAATCAAAATAAGTTTTTCCAAAATATTGAATTTCTAATACTAAAAAAGTGGCCCATTTGCAACAGTTGACCTGCTTTAAATAAAAATGATCCACATGTCATTATTTTGACACATGCATACTTTTCATAGGACCCTCAATCCTCCTTTCTCAGCCTAGTGACCAAAGTCTGTTCTTGAACATGGGCTACCAGCATGGCAGACAGTAGCACAATTATGAATTCTTAAGACATGTTTTTGGGAAAGGAAAGCAACAAAAACAAGTAAAATGGAAAAACTGAACCTTTCATGTTTTTTTATTCTATCAGAAAGGTGGTGATGGACTATCATCATTGTCATAATCATGCCCACCCCATTATGCCACATTTCATAATGCATTAACTTGTTCCTATCCCTGATTCCTGCAAACACTTCCTCATTCCCAGTTTTGCAGTCTGTCTACAGAATCCAAATCACAGTACTGGTAAACACCTCAACCATTCAAGATGTACTACAAGATATATCAGCAAACAACACTGCACACAAAATTTAATGTTAGGTACTTGAGACCAATACTGGTGCTAGTAAGCACCATGTCAGCTGTGTACAGTATTTAAAGTTTGGCAAAAGAGCTGATCTCCAGTACTAGTAAACATCCACCCATACTAAATGTATGGCACTGGAGTATTGCCCAGCGCAAGTAAATGCCCACAACATCTACAAGCACACTCTGTTTCCAGGAACATATCCTTTGGATTGCCAAACACCACCTGCCCCCAGCCTCACACACACACACACACACACACACACACACACACACTGAGTTTACATTCAGGCACTTAAAGTCCATAACCAGTGCTGGCAAACACCACCATCACCATCCAGTCATCCATGTCATGACTACTCTCCAACCTCTGACTCCAAACTGTGAAAATGGAAGCACATTCCCAGTGCAAGCAAACTACCCATGAACTCCAATCTTCTAGTCTATGACAATGATCCCATACTTGGTGCTCAAAATACCCTCAACCTGTAATAATTAATTCTTCACCAGGAGAACATCCACTGTGCTAGCAAATGCCCTGACCTCCCAAGCAAAGAAACAACAGCACACAAAGGCCATTACAAGTTATTTTATTGTTAAAAACATGGAGTAAGATGTGAAACAAAGTGTGATTCTGATGAAATACCTGAACACAATCTAAGCCCTTGGACAGCAGCTTATTTGGCTCCCCAATGTTTCATGTTGCTCTGACATGTCTAAAGGGCACAGAGTCTGGTAGTTGGCAGTCTCTTATTTATACAGTTGCCAATTAGACAATCTTAAAGGAGCTGCCAGGATCTGAAAATAGTGAACATTTCATGAACAATAAAAGTTCAAATTCTGCAATAAATATAACAATACATTTACATACTGCAATCTTAAAGTCCAACACTGAAGCCCACCCCCAACGTTGTACCCCTGAACCCATTAAATTAAAGTCTTGTATGAAGAATCCATCCCCAGTGCCAGTAAGTATCCTCTGAGACACACATGTAAATTCCAGAACCTAGAAGCATTCAACAGTGATTGTAAACAACCTAAGCCCTTTCAAATTGAAAATCTGTCAGCAGGAGCCCATTTCTGATGTCAGTAAACACCCCTGACCACCATAACCCTGATAAAATGTTACATTCAGTTCTAGAAGCACATTCCAGTGCTAGCACACACTCTTGTCCCCATCTCACTCCAACATTAGAACCATGCCCTGAATTCACAACCCCAATGGCAGCCATTGCAGTTCACTTAAAACTGAAGAGAGATGCTCAAATATGGTGCCAGAAACAAGTCATAAAATATAGCTGCATTTTGCACTAACTAAAATTAGCAATTTTTTTCTGGTATTCCAAGGTTGAGTGCATACCAATGGTCCAGTATAACAGTGGCAAATTAATAGATATACAAAGACATTGGCACACTCAAAGGAAAAGCAAAACAGGAGGCAATGGACTGCTTGGGCAGACTAGGTGGACAAAGCAGTCTATATCAGGCAGAAATTCTATGTTTCTATCTTCTTATATTTTGTAGTAGCTCAGTGAGAAAAGTGCAATACAGGACACCCTGATGGGTCAAGCAGTCCTTATCTGTTGTCAAATTCTATGTTTCCAGCTCTTTTGCCTCACGTGTGATGCTTCATCACATGATGGGGAAACCACCTCCTTGTCTCTACATTTAAATTTAGCACTTAATGTTGTAGTGGCAGTTACATGGACTACTATTCTAACAACCTCAAGTGATTATATAGAGAATAAAGTATAGGGAAGTGTGATATGAGAATTTAATGCCCACACAAGGAGTGGATGCTACATAATCCCGAGGGTGAAGCCTGAAGGGTTTATTAAAACATCCCACACTGTGTGTATGCATTAAATTCACATATGCACACTCATTTCTTTATATATCTGCTGACCAGCAATTTTTCTTCAGCCACATTTCTGTGACCATGTGTGACACACACACACACACACACACACACACACACACACACACACACAGAAGGAGTCTCTTTTTACACTTTGAGTATTTTGTTAATTTTTTACTTTGTACTCATTGTTTTTATTTCTTTTTCACTTACAATTTGTTCTCCTGAACACGATTGTGCTAGGTGCCAGTGAAGTTGTGCTGGGTTCAGAGATGGACAGAAGAGGCCCAACAAGATAGTTGTGGCGGTGATAGTGAAGCTGCTGCCATTTCCTGAAGCGGACGAGGGCAGGGTCAATCAGATAGTATTTCTTATTAATGTAGAATCAACCAGATAGACTTGAAAAAATAACTACAAAGACAATGAAAGTTTACACTTCTTGTGGTGGCTCCTCAGATTGCAGACACAGAGCTGCCATGTTAACAAAACTGTTAAGCCTGCCCTCGCAAAGAAGGAGAGCCAATGAGGAGTGCACATTTTGAAAGACAGTGTGCATAAATGCTGTAATAACCAGCCTGTTATTACAGCAAATATCAACTAGTTCAGCCCTTAGAAAAAATTGCTGACTAGTAATTATATTGTGATACCAGCCTGAGGTCTCCATAGTTCATGGTTGTGTGCTTTTCCCATCAAACCACACTTCCTTCAAACATGGTATACCAGACAGACTGGAACCCAAATCTAATGTCTTAATGTGCTCTATCATTTTAGTTTCAATAATTTAGGCTGAAGCCAATGCTAATCAATACAAGTGCACTGTAATTCAAAACTCTTCTTGAATCAAATTTCTCTTAAATTATGTCCTTTATGGCATTTTTACCTATTTTCAAAGAAAAATGAATTAAACATGAAAATCACCATAGATCTGCTTTGTTTTGCAGCTGTTTATTTCATGTAATGAGAACTTTGGGTAAATATACAGGGTACACATATTTATTTTTGTGCACTGCTCCTCTCCTATTGACACATATTTATATTAATGTCCCAAATATTCTACATCAATCAGCAGCCATCAGCAATCAGTATGGCGTGTGAGTTAGGGAAAATGAGAGAGTATGAGGGTGGGTAAGCAACTGAGTTCTCAGTACAGCATTTAGTAGCCAACCTCACATGAGTTCAGTATTCAGAGACCAGGAAAATGGCAGAAGACTGCAGCAAAACATTACCTTTAGAAAGGTAAGTCCTACATCTGAGATTATTAGAAAACTGTGGGTTATTGAGGCTGATCAAAATTAATGGGTTAGGTTATGACTGGTGATCAGTTTTCGGGGACCAGCCTCTAAGCACCATGTGATTTTGGGATTCGTGAACCAATGTCTCAACTGAAGATAACAGCACTATATCCAGCAACCAATTGTGTTACAAAGAACAGCCTATAGGTTGTGAGTCCTGATAGGAGAAGGAAGATGTCTGTGGCTGAGGGTGGATTAGGGACGACATACATTTTCTGTTTTTATTGGTGGTAGTGTAGCACTGTCACAATATTTTCACTGTAGTTTTATTTTCAAAGACTAGTGTTCCAAAGATCTTATGAGAGTAAAATTATAGCGAATATGAGCAGTTCTACAGTAATAAAATCTTCAGTGGTCATTTTCTACCAGAGGTGTCATTATATATACATTCAAAGAAGTATATTTTAGCTTAATATAAATCGTATGGTAAATGTATGCTAATACTGAAGAAATATCACATTGGAAACCAAATGACCCTTTTTCTTGTTGTTTCTCCAAACAGAATTAGTTTGTATAATTCCAGTGGCTGATACAAAATCTGTCCCTAGAAATCACATAGTTGGGTAGTCAAAACATTGGCAGCAGTGCTCTTTTAAATCAAACTCAAGGATATGAATTTAAAAGATTCACTGAAGGGATAATGATCAGTAAATAAAATGCCAGTGTGATTTATTGAAATACACAGATGATTAAGTAACAGTAAACTACAAAGTGCAGTACTGTTTATAAAGATGTACTGAGGTCCTTAGGTCCTAGCATTTTCCAGCTGTAGAGTGCCGCTTTCCTTTAAAGAGATAGTATCACCAACAATAGAAAACAACATTTTGTGTTAATTTTTAATAATAATCAGTACTTACTTTTTCTTTCTTAAGGATTTTTGTCTTTTCCTTTTCTCATTAGGAAGTTTTTTGTCATATCCAATAGTATTAATGTGATATGAAAACAGTGCTTTACCTGGCAACTGACTTATCTAGATTTTTCTTCTTTATGCCTCATCAATGTAACCTCTAAAATACTGATCTGGAATCTTGGCTCTTTCTGATAAGTCATGATGTCACAGTTAGCGAGGTCACAGTGCTAATGAGGCATGAAGATGAATAGAACTAGATATGTCAACTTGCAGGCAGAGTGCTGCTCCCACATCATACCTGGTATTGACAGGTGGAGAACATATTTCAATTAGCCAAATTGAAAAGATATAAAAAGGTGACTACTTTTAAAAGTTCATGTCATAGAACCATAGAATATGACGGCAGATAATGACCAAGGGTCCATACAGTTTGTCCAATTTTGTACTATCCATACCGTGGACCTACCATCCATTAAAATCGGTGTCAATGTGACCTTTCACCTTATCTCATCTGTGCCAGTCCCTCACAACATCCTCCTCCACCACATCTGCTAGCAGGCTGTTCTAACATCTCTCCATAATCTTCTTCCTACCAGTTTTCAGTTATATACTCCAGTTCGGAGTTTAGGTCCCTAGTGAAGAGTTCCTCACAATTTATCTTGTTAATACCCATCAGGAATTTTAACATCTCTGTCATATCACCCACTCCTTCTAGTCTACAGGAGTAAACTTTCAGGGACCCTAGTCACTTCTCAGAAGTTCTACCTTGCTGATCCTGAATCATTTTGGTTACCCTCCTATTGACTATTTCCAGTCTGTTTCTATCCTTGCATGAATGGGGTTCCAGAACTGGGCACAGTACTCCAGGTGTGGCCTTACCAGGGTCCTGTAGAGGGCAACATTACCCCTTTCCATCGCTGTCAGTGCCTCTTCCTATTCATCCCCTATGTCTTAGCCACCTTACTTTAGTCATTGTTACACTGACTGGATTGTTTAAAGGAGTCACTAATGATTACTTCCATGTATCTTTCTTCCAGTGAGACAGCCATTCTGATGTCCCCCACTAGTAATCTGTTCTGGGTTTCCTTTACCCAGACACATAACCATGCACTTCTTCACATTGAATTTAAACTGCCAGACCTTGTACCACCTCTGCAACCAATTCAGATCCCTTTTCAGCTCCTTCTCCCCATCTTGCTACCAAAACTGCCACAGAACTTTGTGACATCTATGAAGAGACACTCTTTTCCATGTATTCCTTTACCAGTTTCACAAATAATCATATTGAAGAGCACTGGCCTGAGGAATGATCCATGTGACACTCCACCCATGACATCCCATCTCCTGGCTTGAGCCCATTGACCACTTCTCTCTGTTTGTGGCCTCTAGCCTGTTTTCCACCCATCTGATTAGTCCCCCCACTCCCAGATCCCCAGTTTTTTTCAGCAGCCTCTTGGGTGACAGAATTGAAAGCTTTGCTGAAATCAAGTTGAGTATCTCAAGAACTGCCTACCCTTGTCTATAGCTTGAGTAACCCAGTCAAAGACAACAATTCGGTTATTCTGACAGGACCTCACCACCACAAATGTGTGCTGTATTAATTTAGACAGAACACTAGCTCTTTAAGAAAATCATCACATTAAAATCATTCTGCTACAACTTTGTTCACAGGTTACTAGAGATTATGGAAGCAAATTGGTTTTCTATAAAGCTTTTAATACAAATGTTATAGCAAAGCACTTTACAGTCCAGAAAAGAAGAGGACAGCATGTTGCTGCCATGCAGTATATAGTGAGACTTAAGCAATTCGAGACAACTATTTATTTAATTATTTATGTATTTGAGGATTGGTGACTGGAGGAGGCATATTGAGCCAATGCTTTTTTTTTTTGTAAACAAAAGAGGTCACACCTCAGGGCTTCTGAGAGGATACATAAAATGAAACTGCATTTCTGGATACAGTAGAATCTATCAGAAAAGCCCAGGATGGATACCCAACAACCTTATCACTGTGACTAGGTCATGCTGCTCTGCACATTTTATCTTTTCTATATTTGTACATTTATCTCTGCACTTTTGGTATGCAACTG
Organism: Neoceratodus forsteri; assembly: GCA_016271365.2. NCBI lineage: Eukaryota > Metazoa > Chordata > Ceratodontiformes > Ceratodontidae > Neoceratodus > Neoceratodus forsteri. Next base: position 799,932,703 of record CM028131.1, read on the forward strand.
GGTATGTGGTACTTTCTTTAGCTGTGCCTGTCTCTTTAAATGTCTGTCTATTTATTGTCTTCATGTCTGGTGATAAGACACTCTGATGAAGATGTCATCAGTGATGTTGAAGCATTAGGGATGGCCACAGCAGTTGGAATCTCATCAGAACTCTGTTTCAGTGCGGTCTGGGCGTGTAAGCCGCATAGGAAGTGTGTGACCACAACCTGTATTGACAGCTGGGTTGTGAATCTGTACAAGAATAATGGCACTATTTTCCTGACTCAAGAAATTAACTACAACAATGTATCTGCTATAATGTACTTAGTGGCAGTCTGCCTTTTACATAAATGCTTTAGAATGAAGCAATGCTTGATAGGCAATGGTATAAAAAGAGTTTACTTTTTGACTGCTGACCTTCTTTGGACTGCTGCTGTGTAGTCAAGTGTTTTGGTACTTAAATCTAAGCCCTGCGTATTCGCACTTTATCTGTATGGGCCCCTATTGGATGTGTTGTTTTCTTAAGAATAACTTTCCCATCACATTTGATTTCCAATTGACCAGAATGAGAGGCTCATACCAAAAGTTTCTGGACTTCTGCCACATCTGCAGTGGACTTGATTCTACTATCCTGAAAAAGAACATGTCCTGGAGCATGGAAACTGTAAAACAGAAAAGTGGCAAAACCCTCCTTTGTTCTTTTAATTTTGATAATACTGGAGATGCCACAAGGGACTCCCCAAATGCAGCAGATAGAAAAATAATGCAAATTACATATCATCAAGAACATTATTCTTAACCTTCCCACCACCAGTCTGGTACTGGAACAACCTGGCCATTTTTTTAATTACTATGTTTTTCTCCTGGAGCCCTGGCAGGTGAATGCAGCCCTCCTGATGGAGTACTCTCTCTCTGGTCCTATTGGTCCCGCTCCTGCCAGTCCCCAGAAATTCCCATGGCTTACCCCCATGGCTGGCCCAGGGAGGAGGTTGCTGGTTTCTCCTCCTCACCTCCGGAGACCCAATCCAGAAGCCAGGGATGGCTCTCAGGACACAGTGGACCATCACAGAGCCTGCAAAGCCCTCTTTTGACCATTAGCTCCCTTTCTCCCGTCCCACTTCCCTTCTGATGTAAGGATGTTGGTACATGCCTCTGACCCATACTGCCCTCCAGCCACTGACAGAGGCAATCAGCGAGTGGGACAACAAGTCTCCATCTCACGAGAGAGAAGCAGTCCTCTGGATGCTCAATCCTCTCTCCCCTACTGACCCCTGGTGGCCTGGGCTCATTCCTGAACCGGGTAGCCAGTGTGGCGCAAGGTGCAGTGACCAGCACCTCAACCTCCAACACCACTGGGCTAACATTCCATTTTTGTTTTTAGATGACTGAGTCTCTGCTAAAGATTTTTCATTGTTTGATGAGGGATCATTTTGGAAGGAGGCAAAGAAGGACACCAAGTTGCCCTTTTCCCTTTCTGTGGTGCTCCAATGTTTTTCCCTTGGAAGGGTTGAACCTGTACATCAAGGTAATCCATGCATCATGGGAACTTTGGTCTTTGCTGTTGTTGTCTTGGGTAATGCTTTCCTATAACCATCATTAATCCACATGCCAGGAGTGAGCGGTTAGGGCATTTCGGAAATTTCTTTCTCTGAACCTTCTGGCAATGTAACAAACCCCTGACCTAGGTCACACTACAAGGGAGTAGTACTCAAATCACTTACAGAGGCTGTCTCTGTTCCCACAGCTCTGGTAGAAGCAATGAGGTGGCACTGACTGTGACTTAGTGGGGCCATTTGTCAGGGATAATATAAGCAACTACTTATGCCTCATCTCTGCCCCTGGAAGTGGAGCCAGAGCACTTTCTGCAAAAGTTTCACAAAGTTGCCAATCCACAGGGTGGTCGTCCTGAGGAAGGTACTACTGTTGGCATTTTTCTTTCAAAGCTGTCAGTTTTGCACCTGAACAAGAATAAAGCCTTGATCTGTAATCTCCAAATGATTATAGGCAACCTATGGGCACTGTTGATATGGTGACCACATCCAATACAGAGGTTGTGCTGATAGGTGCTATTGCAGTGTAAAGTAGCATGTCCTTAATACAGACATAAACCCACCTGCAACTGCTTGCATGCCTTGCAAAGTCTGAGACCCACACTTATAGCATGGCATGGGCTGGCCTGGATAAAACAATTACTCCTGTCTCTGCTTCCCAAAAACTACTGGGGAGATGTTGAATCTTGAATCTGATTGGTGCTTGTTTATTTTTTTCTTGTTTTTTGTTATTTAGTATGTTTAAGGTGCCTGCCACCGAGGGCTCTACCCCAGGCAAATTATAATCCTCTGTCATGGTTTGGTCCAAATCAGTTCTGGCTGCCCAAAGCATCACATCTCAGCTGTGACCAGTAAATAATATCCAAAATGTTGACCCATTCACTATGAAAAGAACCATGATAATTTTGAGTGCCAGCTTGGTAAGGGGATACCAGTAGAGGAGATGAAAGAGGGTATTTTCAGACTTTGATACTTTTGCTAAAATCTGTTCAGAGAAGAGACAGTTTTGAAACTTATATGAGTAGTCCGCAGAAGTATGAATCTAGGTGAATAGCTCTCAGGCATAAAACTTCATAGATTCTTTTATTAAAGTGCACCAATATACAGTATGTGCATGCTAGGATATCATCTAGACGGCCCCTCTAATGCAGACAATCTGTGTTACTATGTTTAGCAGGCTTTATACAATTGTGAAACAGGTCAGTCATTCAAAAAATATTTGCACATCAGAGAACTCTCTCTCCTCCCACACCATGAATTCATCCTGATGGCCTGATGACCTATTGATGAGGACCTGAGCTGCTCCCTGCTGCTGCCTGATGGCTTTGAGCCCTCCCTGGCCAGAACTATGTCAAACTCATCCGAGGTGCCATCAGTGCCTACAGCACCCTCTAGGAAGATCGTGTTCAGCTGGAACTGAGTTTATGGGTCAGAGACAGAGATAAGCCCAGAAAAGTGGTAGGATACAGAACAGGTGATCAGAAAACTGTCTCAGGCTATGATGTGGAAACTGCACATACTGTAAGTGGAAAATACAGAAAAGGAATGGCTGTTTAGAGTGCTTATCCCTGCCTGTTGCAGGCAACCTGTTCTCAGCCTATGAAATTCCAGCAGTGTTAGCAATTGGCAATTCATGCTGCCCTGCTGCTGGAGGAACCCACAGCAGTTCTTCTCTATTGGTGATTTTGCCCAAACTGCCTTCAGCAGTGCAGATTTGGAAGACCATTATAACAGGCACCTCTGTGTTGGAGCCAAAATGTCACTCTTATCAGCTGATATCCTTCCATGCCGCTTATCCAGCAATACAAGACCTGGTACTCTCAAATGGAGAGGATCACAAATTTAGAAGTCAGTAGACATCTGGGAACAGAAGGACCACTGCACAGTGTGCTTCACAATAAGCACAACCATGGAGACTAGCCATACAAAAACAAGCATACTGGACTTTAGAAGGGCTGACTTTGGCAAAATGGGTGAATACCTGAGGAATACACTGCAAATGGCCAAAAAGGAGGGTGGAAGGACAATGGAGAAAATCAAAACTGCCATCATAGAGGCAACAAGCCTTTGTGTGAAACAGATAAAGAAAACAAAGCAGAGTAAAAACTACTATGGTTCTCAAAAGAGGTGGCAGGGAAGGTTAAGGAGAAAAGGCTGCATTCAGAAAGTATAAGGCATCACAGAAGGAGCACAACAGGGAACTGTATCAATTAAAGCAGAAAGAAGTGGGAAGGCAGTTGGAATAGCAACACACGAAACTGAGAAAAATAGCCAAGTCAGTTAAGAAGGGAATAAAACCTTTTATAGGTACATTAGGGAGCATAGAAAGGATAAGGGAGGAATAGTGAAGATTAATAAAGGAGAGGGAGGTGGGCAGAGGAGACAGTGAAAAGGCAGAGATACTGAATGAATACTTTGCTCAGTATTCACAAAAGAAGATGAGAAGTTATCTAAATCAGACTATCTAAACCAGACAATAGAAACACTCTGGGTAGTGGGGTTGACACCAGTCCATTTACAGAAGAAAGAGTCCTGAAAGAACTCCTCAAACTCAAGGTGGACAAAGCAATGGGGCCTGATGGGATTCACATCAGAATCCTAAAAGAACTAAGGGAGGACCTAGTGACACCACTGACCACACTTTTTAACAAATCATGGGAGAATGGGGTGGTACCTAAGGAATGGAGGAGGGCAGATGTGATTTCCTTCACAAAGTGGGAGCAAGGCAGAAGCAGGAAACTACAGACCTGTAAGTTTGACCTCAGTGGTGGGGAAAATTATGGAATCACTTCTGAAAGAAAGAATTGTTGAGTACCTAGAGGCCAGCGGGGCACAGGACCCAAAGCAGCATGGATTTACAGCAGGAAGGTCATGTCAGATGAATCTAATAGATTTCTTTGACTGGGTGACCAAAGTAATAGACCAGGAGGAGCTGTGGATATGGCCTACCTAGACTTTAGCAAGGCATTTGACACAGTCCCGCACAAAATATTAATAATCAAGTTAGCCAGCTTGGGAGTGGGTCCCAGGGTGGTAGCCTGGAGTTACAAACTGGCTGCACAACAGGATACAGAAGGTAATAGTGGTGGAGCATTCCAAAAAGGGGGTCACTAGTGGAGTACCTCAGGGCTCAGTACTGGGTCCAGTCCTCTTTAACATCTTTATAGGTGACATTGCAGAGGGTCTGAGGGAAAGGTATGCCTCTTTGCAGATGATACAAAGATCTGTAACAGAGTTAATACACAAGGAGGGTAGAAAGGATGAGAAGGGACTTGGCAAGGTTGGAGGAATGGTCAGACATATGGCAACTTAGATTCAATGCAAAGAAGTGCAAAGTAATGCACCTGGGAAACAAAAACCCAGGAGAAGAGTACACAATAGCAGGGGAGGTACTAACAACAACAAAAATGGAATGGGACTTGGGGTAGTCATATCAGATGATATCTAAAGGTGGGTAAGCAATGTGAGAAGTCAGTAGGAGAGCCAGGGGATACTGAGATGCATAGGAAGGGGCATCACAAGTAGAAAAAGGAAGTGGTTATCCTCTATACAGACAGTTGGTGAGACCCCATCTGGAGTACTGTGCGAGTTTGGAGACCTCATCTCACTAAGGACATAGACAGGATGGAAGCAGTCAGAGGAGGGCAACTAAAATGGTGTAGGGTCTGCATCAGAAATCATATGAAGAGAGACTGAGAGAGCTTAATATGTATACCCTTGATGAAAGGAGGGACGGAGGGACATGATAGAAATGTTCAAGTACCTCAAGGAATCAACAAAGTCCAGGAGGTAGCATCTTTCAGAAAATGAGATGTGTAAGAACAAGGGACACAATTTAAAAGATAGAGGGGACGGCTCAGGGGTAATGTGAGAAAATCTTTTTCATGGAGAGAGTGGTGGATGAGTGGAACTGCCTTCCCGGGAGGTTGTTGGGGCTAAACAGTGGAGCAATTCAAACATGCATGGGACAGACACAAGGCAATTGTAGTGGGGGTGGCAGGAAGTAGGCTGTTGATTAACTAGAATCTGAGCTTATCCAGTAGGTAGGTAGGAAATGGGCAGACTAGGTGGACCCAGTGGTCCTTATCTGCCGTCAAAGTCTATGTTTCTATGTTTCTATACATCCCACTTAGAAGACCCCTCCTTTTCTTTGATTTAATAACCAGTCCCATTCATTTAGTCTCTTTGCTCCTCCTTTAACTCTTTAAAATGTAACCTTTAACTCTCCCCATGCATTGATAACTCTGTCCCAGCCCACTACTAAGCAAATTGAATTGGAGAATCCTTACTTCACCACTTATCCCTATTTTGACTTAGGGCCCTTTGCAACATTATTTTACTAAAATACAACAGAACATGACAAACACACAGACATCAAGAGTCTGGCAGCTAGCAGTTATTTTGTTTCCAAGTCCCCATTGTACACAGTTCACTTAAAAACTTGCTTATCTACAAGCAAGTTTTTAATTAGTTGAAGTGGTGAACAGGGCCCCAAACAAAAGAAATCAATTTCAAACTACTGTGAGAATTGACTGTGTGCCTTTTCCACTCTCAGTGTCAGTATTCTAAAAAGAAATGGGATGATATATGTAATTGCTTGTGGAACACCAAACAGAAGGAAAAAATACATTGTATAATAGAGCTCAACAATCTGTGTTCAGAACTGGAAACTGCTAACTAATTCAAGAAAGCAACCAATATATCTGTAGAGCAATACAAACAACACCACAGCAAGCATAAGGTATGGGTAAAGCTAGCTACATGTTCAGAATTCAAACTCTTTTGGTTTACACTGCAGAAGCTTGGATCTCTGAATATAAATATCAAATTATTATGTGTGTTCATTCTTGAAAGGTAAAACTTTTAGAAGAAGGTGAGGAATGTTGCAGTACTTTAACTTTGCAATATAGAGCTGTTTGGGGAGTAAATATAGTAGCTGTAGTTGTTTATTTTATTCATAATTTAGAATATAGGCTACAAACCTAGTTTGAAGAGCATCACAGGGGACAGTTACAGCAGCAGTAGGTATTACTAATAAATGAATTACAGAAATGACTTACTTCTTAATCGAGATAGCATGTAGGTTCATAGGTTCATAGGTATCTACAAGTTCTAGAACGAACCCCTATTGAACCCATTGCCATTAAACCTAACATCGAAAAAGACATTTTCTATTACTCATATACTGATTGTGTCTGGTTTTTAACAGTTCCAAATTATCACTTGTTGCTTCAGACATGGGTAGAATTCCATATAATGTGGTAATCTTTGGGTTATAAAGTTACTTCTTTTAACAGTCTCTGACCAATTGATGGAAAACCTGGCTAAGCACAACATCCTTTGTAAGCAGCAACACAGCTTCAGAAAAGGCCACAGCACTACCTCGTCCCTCCTAGAATTCACGGAGCAATCCACAACTCCCTTGACAATAATCGACTAACTGGTTCAGTCTTCATTGACCTGTCTAAGGCCTATGACACCATCCATCAGCAACTACTAATCACTTAGCTTAAAAATGCTGAACTCTCCTTGAGGCTACACCCTGGTTTAAGAGCTACCTGGAAAACTGCTCACAAAGGTTGAAAATCGCTCACATCCTCTCTGAAGCTAGACCCATCTGCTCAGGAGTTCTTCAGGGATCCATTCTCAGGCCACTCCTTTTCTGCCTTTTTTAAACAATCTTCCACAATCCTGTCCTGAACAAATCCTGCTATACACGGATGGTGCAGTCATTCACGCCTCTCACCATGACCCCTACTGTTCCAAGAAAAGCTACAGATGGGTTTCACCTCCATTGAAAAATGGTTTAACTGACAAAAGCTGGTGCTCAGCTACAAGAAAACAAAGGTAATGCTTTTCTGTGGCTCCCGTAACAAGCATAGGTCTCAACCCATCTCAATAGCAAACTGCCATGGTGCTGTTCTAGACCAAGTACACTCCTTTAACCTTTAAACATCTTGGCATCACTCTCAACAGCCACCTAACCTACAGCATCCACACTGACACTGTTGCCAAAGCTGTTAACAAGCACACTGGCCTTCTGTATAGGCACAGGCAATGCCTCACCTCAGATGCCTTAACAATAGCTATACAGAGCTCTGTGGTCTCACTAATTGATTATGGGCTGGTTGTCTATGGCTCTGCTACTGACACAGCCCTTAGGTGCCTATCCTTGGCCCTAAACAAAGCCTGCAGTCTCTTTACTGGATCCCACCATCTCACTCACATGTGTGCACTCTCGCCCAAATGGGTTGGCTCCAACTATCCAACCATATTAAGTTCCATACCTGCCTAATGGCCAAAAAGATCATGTAAGGTCTTGCATCCCCCATTAGTCCAAGTGCTCCTATGTGCAGCATGCATCCCACGCCTCCACCAGGTTCTGAAAATCAAATTCTTCACATCCTCTAGTGCGCACCATGCAGGACAAAGGTAATTTCGCACCATGCATCCTTCTGGTTTAATGGGCTCAACAAAGACATCACCTCACTGCAAAGGCTTGGCTAGTTCAAAACCAACCTTTGCCTCCACCTCTCTGCCTCCAGCTCCTGTGACTGTCACTCCTAATCTGCTAGACCCTCTTGCACTTACTTCTCCCTCTCCATGACACCTCTCCCCCACCCCTACCTTCTCTCCTTCCTGGCTTTAGCACTTTAAACCTGACAATGCCCTCAGCTGCTCCACTGTTTTCTATTGTCCCTCAGTCCCTCAAACTTCCCTGTTAACCCTTGCCCTGCCCTCCTTCCTCTTCTGGCTATTTTCAAGCTGCCTCAGACTGCTTAGAATCCCTTGTACTGCATTGTTCAATCCCCAGTACTGCATTGTTCTTACATATTTCTGTCTTGTACCTTCTGGCCCCTCAAATGTATTGTATTCAACTGATGGAATTGTCTATTTCAAAGCCAATTATGTTTGTATTGTTTCCCAAGTTGATGTGGAACCTTTGTAAAGAGCCATGGCTCAAAGGTATTGTAAGCCCAGAATATAAATAAATAAAAATAAAACTGTTTTATTAATACTGACTTTTAATTTTAGTTTGTGTGACCTTGTGTTTTATTGGATACATACCTTTCAAGACAGATAGTTTTGAGCAGGGAAGGATATTGAGAGGCCCTGTATGCCAGACAAAGCAATCTGTATTCAAGAGAATATAGCCCCAGAGTCTTTAGTCTCTCTTCATATTCAATATTTTTAGGTTATTTATGTTTCTGGTAATTCTCCTCTGTACTCTTTCAGTATGGCTTTTCCTTTGAATGAGGTGGGTGCACAGAATGGGGCACAGAATTCCATGCGAGATCTGACCAAGCTGGTATATAAAGGAACAAGAGGCCTCGCTTATGATGTATTTAAGAATACATGCTATTGTACCATGACACTTTTTAACCATTTTGTTTATGTGAGTATTACATTTTAAATTGTTTGTAATGGTGATACGTAGGTCTCTTTCTGAGGTAACAACCTGTAGTTGAGTGTTGTTCAATGTGTAATTAGCCAACCTATTGCTTTTGCCAAGGTACATTACCTTGTATTTAGCAGGATAAATATAATTTTATTGTCTGTGGCCCAGCATGCCAAGTGGTCCAAGTTTGTTTGTAGTGATTTTATGGAATGTATATCATTCACAATGTAGCCAAAGCTTACTGTCATTTGCATATTTGTTAATTCATACCCCATTTGTACTTTGCATGCTGGAAATCAATATATTAAATAATATGGGGCCCAGTGCAGAGCCCTGAGGCACCCGCTGGTAACTTTGCCTCATTCAGACATTTGCCATTTCATGTTAACCCATTGGTTTCTATCTCATAGCCATGAATCAATGTATTTGATAATATTTGGATGGAGCTTAATTCTGATTAGCTGCTCAATCAGCACTCTATGGGAGGCAGAATCAAAGGTCTTTTCATAATCCAGAAAAATAACATCAACAGTTAGTCTGTTATCTAATGTCTTACTTATAGGTTTGAAACAATTAATCAAATTACTTTGGCAAGATCTCCTTGAGTAAAGCTGTAATGTGATATATTAATAATTCCCATATCCTGGATATGCATAATACGTTTCTGCTGCTGTAGTCTTTCCATTAATTTCCCTATAAAGGAAGTAAGGATAGTAGGCCTATAGTTAGCAACATTTTGTTTTGTACCTCCTTTATGATTAGGTATTATGGTGGCTATCTTCCAATCAGATATTGCAGTCCCTTCTTTAATAGAGGTGTTAAATAAAAGGGTAAGTAAGACTGTTAGTTCGTTCAAAAGATTTTTAATAAATTTTGACAGAATGTCTTCAGGTCCAACTGATTAGTTTGTTTTGTAGATGTAATAGCAGCAATAATTACTTCCTTGGTAAAAGCAATGATTATTCCTGATTTTTAAATTATGAAGACATACTATTTCTTTAGGTTTGTACAGACTGAGAAAATTGGAATTAAGTTCTTTGGCCATTTTTGCTGATCCGTAATAAGAAGTTGATCCATGACTAAAGGCCCAACTTTAGGGCATTACCTTTTAGAGATCCTATATAATTAAAGAACTTTTTGGCGGCCGGTGGCGCTGAGGTTGAGGCACTGGTTTGCCACACCTCGCCACGCCGGTGACCTGTTCGGGAACGGGCATGGGTTGCCATGGGTCGGCGGGAGGAGATGGATTGAGCATCCAAGGGACTGCCTCCATCTCCGGGGAGGGGGATTTTGGTGGCTGGGGCTTGTCTGACCCCTAGTGGAGGCTGGGGGTCGACAGCACATAGCTGAAAGCTTGGGGGTGGAGTCGTGGCAGGCAGCTGATTGGGTCTGCGGGAGCATCGTGCACCCAGTCACTGGCGTCATTACGCGCCATGACCGCCCGGGAGGAAAAAAAAAAGCGAACCCAGCAGCACGGTTGTTCCCCGCGGTGCCATTCCTGGAAGGGCGCCTTCCTGGCATGGATCCGTTAGGGTGGGTTGAGTGGCTTCCCACCACCTTGCCGTGAGGGGTAAGTCGTGGGGTGCACAGGGAGGGGTCTGATGTCGGGGATGGTGCTGGGGGAACAACGGAGGGCGGGGCAGTAGCCGGAGCTCTGGAGGAGAAAATAATACCAAAAAAAAAGAACTTTTTAGTTTTGTTAAAGTTGTCAAATTATGTTCAAGGCTCTTTTAGCAGATATTATTACTTTTTAGTCTTGTTTGCTTTTGCTTTAAACTTAAGCCATCTTTCCTCCAAAGTTTTATTTTGTATTTATTGAAAGCCCTTTTTATTATTGATTATTCTCTTAATGTTTGTGTTCAACCACAACGGAACTCTTTTTTGTTATTATTATGTTTAATACACTCTGGAACCCAGTTCTTGGTACAATATTCTATTTTCTTGGGAATTGCCAACCACATATCTGCAGAATCCAGGTTTTGAGTTCTTCTCTCCTTCCAGGTGGTTAAGTAGTGTTTAATTCTGACATAGTCAGCTTTGAAAAGTTTTTAGTTTTTGTAATGCCTCTACTTGTCTTTTGTAGCATTTAAGAGTCTGTGATACTATGTTGTGATCACTGTCCCTCAAGTTGCTCAATAATTTTAGGGTGGCACCTGTGTCTTTGATATTTGTAAGAAATAAATCTAGGATATTATTATTTCTAGTGGGTTCAGAAACTAGCTGCTCAATGTCATGCTGTAGCATGATTTCAACAAATCTACTTTCTAGTCCACTTTTCCTACAAATATGTCAAGGTATTAATTTTTTTCAAATATTTTACCAAGAAAGACATACTGAGTTGATAACATCTTATTTCTAGATGCAAACAGGAGTAAAGTGGAAGTAGAGAACATTACTGCTTGCTAACAAGGCACTATAAAATAATCAAACTACAGTGATAGTTATACAAAAGTTTCCCAGTACCTTGAGGAACCTTGAGGTAGCCAACCTTTAGGTAACTACCATTACCTTGACGTACCTGAAGGTAGTTTACTTTTAGATAATTACCACCTGTAAGTAACAAGTTACAGTTGTTGAGCAAAGGCACACATAAGGAATTACCTCTAAGGAATGAGTACTACATCTCCATGGATTAGAACTTGTTAGTAAGAGGGTTTGAGGTCTATTTGCTATTGTCTGAATTTATACACTTTATCAGAATAAAACAAGATATTTGATATGTTTGTGGTCAGCAACTGAGACTATGAGTGCTCAGATCTTAGAGGTACAATATTGACTGTTTTACCTTGTAGCACCTGAAAGAGCTGGGAGACACCAATAGAGTTGTGTGGAATATAAAATTCTGCCTGTGGAATGCCTGCAGAATTAACATTCTGATTCTGTGGAATTTTGCAGAATTTGCATGAAAATTCCATGAAATGTTACCAAATGTTAAATTTCAGTTATTTTGCTCTACTTTTAAAAATTCTGCATCCAATTGAAACCAAATCTGATACATAAACAGTTAGTAATGGCTTACATTTGTGTACCAAATTTCAGTGTCATAGACTAAAAGTGGGTGGGGTTATAGGAGGCCAAACATTTAATTAAAATTTAATTTTCAGTTATTTCAATCTAATTTAAATATTTTTGATCCAAATATTTCCACAATTTCAGAGAAACATACAACATGAGTACATGCACCATGTTTTAAAGAACTGCTGATGCCTCAAAGAAATCTTTGAAATATATACTATTTAGGTACAATTCAGCTTGTATTCCATGTATATTCTATAGATTTCTCCTCAACATTATTATTACTCAGGAATTTGCATGAATACATGATCTTTATACCTCAGATTATCTGCCTCTGTAGCTTATTCCTACTTCTAGTCATATCCTCTATTCGACATCATACTCTGTTGCCATGGGAGTAACTGTGATACCACAAGCAGTGTTCTATAACTTCAGGTAGGGAGAAAGCAACAGGAATAGATGAACTCTTCAGGAGCAAATATCCTGTTTCCTGCAAATGACCTCAGTAATAAATAATAGGAAGGAGGATACATTACTAGTGTGAAATACAAGTTGAACTGTGTCTAAATAATGGGCTGGATTCACAAAGCTTTCTGAAGGCGCAAAACCTTCCTAAGTCCCCAAAACTGCCGTAGCTATGGAAACAAAAGGGAATTTGCACTGAGTGCTATTACGCAAAACCCTCCACAGCTGCAGAAAAAACACTACACAATGTGAAAAAATGTGCAGCTGTGGAAGTCCCTGAGGAAAAAAGGCATGAGATAAGTAAGGCACATCCCTGAAAGGCTATTCACAACCAGTTTTTCTGCAGTTGCAAAAAAAAAGTTACACACAGTGGAATTATGTGTAACTCTCCCTCAGCAAATTGCAGTAGTGCCCCAACAATTGGAATCAATTAAGGTGGAGGTGAGGCACAGGTAATAGCATCCCAGTGAGTATAGCAGTGACTGATGTTACAGCAACAACAGTACACATTGCCATAATATGGCAACAAGCAACAACCACCAGACCCAGTGCAGCCCATGATGGGCCCACAGGAAGTAGGAGCCTGATCAGCCTGCAGTAGATACTACCCCCAAAAGCAACAGAAACACCCCAGAGAGGGAGGACCAGCAGTTGGAAGTCAGCCACTGTGGTGCCATGGTATGCTGGTACCTGTGGTGCTGCAGTGGTCCCAGTTGAGGGACTGGTTGCTGGTCTCTTTGTGGGTGCTTTCAGCTTCATGCTATGGCAGCAATGTTAATGTCTGCTGCTCCAGCTAATTCGTTCACTGATGCTGTGCTTCCTAAGCTATTTCTGCAGCTACAGATCTGCAGTTGTGGATTTTCAGCACTTGCTCAATTTTCACAGCTGCTGAATTTCTGCAGCTGTGGGGAGTGCATGGAATTCTGCACCTGTTCAAAATTTCTTTATGAATATCAGCAACTGTGTTTCCACAGTGCTGCAGCCTTTCCTGCTGCTGCGGGATTTTTGGCTTTCTTGGTGAATCCTGCCCAATATGTTTTGTTAAAGTTCTCCTGAAAGCATCAGCTGCTCTTTAAGTGTCAAACTTCAATGGGGGCTGAGTTATAGGTAATAAAAGTTTGCCAAAATTTACATTTCTGTTAATTTAGTATCATTTTAATAGTATTCATAGAAATGTTGTAACATTTTACAGATATACAGGATAATACATACACACACACACACACACACACACATATATATAAATCTATTCTAATTTCACTTAACCTTCTGTTAGCACCCTTTGCAACTGTGTGAGAGGCCTTTCGGCACCATGCAATTCTCTGCTTAAAGTTGGACCAGCATAACATTCTGTGGTGATTTGCATATGCAGCCCATGATGCTTTGCATTGTGGGGGCATGTGTGATTTGTATTTTCTTGAAACTTGGCTTCCAGCCAAATGCCCTTTGGGTAACCCTTGCCTCAGTGTTTATGCACGGAGGTTCTGTCTCTATATATATATATATATATATATATATATATATATATATATATATAGTTTAACATTTCTTGCATCAATGGGACTAAGCTATAGCATGCCAAACATGTTGCCAAAATTTAAATGTCAGTTATTTCCTCTAATTTTAAAACAACATATCCAAATTTAACCAGATTTGAAACATTTAAACAACATTACACATTGTCTTTTCTGACAAAGTTCATATTTACAGCTTCAAACACGACTGAATTCAAAGTAGTCAAATTTTTACATTTTAAAATTAAATTTTGCAAGAATGTAAACTGCAAATTTATAAACCCATGAAACTTAAAACTAGAGAACAGAATTCCATTAAATTTGGCAGGTTCTTAGACCTTACAAGGAGTCTGTGTGTCAATTTTACTATTTGCTTACTGCCCAAAATTGCAAAATAACATTTGTACTTAAAGTCAAATTCCAGAGACTTTGTGAAAATTGTAGAATTTCATGAAAATTCCATTAAATTTGAATTTTCTAATTTCATTTAACCTTATCGGCAGATTCAGATTAAAGGATAGGGGCAAGAGAGGCAGGTAATACAGGGGTCACCAGGTACAGGAGTCAGATGCATAATTTCACCAAGAAATGGGCAGCTGTGCTAGATAGTACACCAGGGTAGATCCCGAGTTGCAGCAGGGAAGCACAGAGTGTCAACAATTTCAACCTGAATGCAGGATATATAAAGATCATACCCATTAAACTGATGATCCATGGAACCTGGTGTAATATAAGACTGGAACTTAGAGGTACTCAAAAGATATAGTGGAGGAAGACAATGTCTGGGACACCAGGAAGGAAGAATTCTGGATATTCCAACAGAATAAGTTGATGAAAAATCACTAGGTGACTCTTGTTTTAAGTGATTTTGTTGCTGTAATGAACCAGAGTGAATATGGTTATGCTAAGGAGGGGGCAAAACTTTCAGCCAGAAAGGAACAGTAGACTGAAAAAGTTCATCCCAGCTTAAAAAATGAAGTAGTGATATATGCATTGTGAATGTTACATTTTACAAAAGAATTCTGGATGACTCTCCTATGTGCTACCATAAATATTTGAGAAAATGTTATCAAATATTGTTTTGTTTTTCACTGTAAATTTTAAACTGATAAACCAATTTATCCAGTTGTATTAGACACCAGGATTCACACTGTATATGCATGTCATATGTTAAGTCTATGCCTGCGAGAGCAGAAAAGTTACAGACATCCACATCTTTGAGAGCTTTCACAAAATTGTGCAAATATTTACATAATAAATATTTCAACCCTGTAACTTAAACATTTCTAATTCAATTATCTCCATATTTAGTTGATTCTATAACCATTACAAAAAGGTTATTAATGCAAATTTACACATGTCTAGCTCAAAAGTATCTGCATTATATGCAAATAACATTTTCATTAAATTTCCCACAAAGGGATCACGTGATGGCGGCCTAGGAAGAACAGCCTTGCCTGCAACCTCTCGTCCCAACCTACCGTTGTGTTAAACTAACGGTGTTTCAAACTTTCTTCAGAAGCGACTGGTAGGGAAAGTGTCGTGCAACCTCCGAGTCCCTACTTTTTGTGAGCATGGAAGCTTTCATCAAAAATAAAGTGGCGAAACATACGCCACCACCATCGCCAGGAAAAGACCAGGCAGCAAAGCGCCGCGTCAGAGACCTGACAAATCCAGCTTAGGGCTCGCTGCGCTGACTGAGGAAAGGTTCTTAGAAATATTTGCCCCATGCAGGCATCAGTGGATGAGATTCATGGAGATACAATTGTTCGAACGGCTATGGAATCCATTGAAACAAGGGTTGGAGATAACGAAGTCAAAATTAAATCGCTGGAGTCTAAAGTTGAGAAACAAGATGTGGAAGAATTGTCATCAACAAGAAAATTAAAAGATTGAAGAGAAGCTTGAGGATCTCGAGGGCAGGAGCAGAAGAAATAACATGTTATTTTAAACATCCCTGAAAAGAAGAAGGCCTAATACCATCATGTTTGTACAGAAACTTTTTGAGAAGGTTCGGGTCAGTCCCAGTGGGAGCTACACTATTGAGAGGCGCATAGATCCCACGCCCACTACCTGCCGATGCCCTCCACACCGATAATTTGTAAACTGTTATGTTTTCAAGACAAGCAACATATTTAAGTAAGGTGAAAGCACTACAGGACGTTTGTTGGGAAGGAAGGAAAATCAGGATCTCTCATGACCTCCCTTACTCTGTTCGGATGAAAAGACAGAGCTTGCATCCCATCGTCTCGAAGTTGGTTGCCTCGGGGTACCATTCAGGTGCGATACCCAGCTCAACTACTGGTGAAGATCAAGGATCAATGGCAGACTTTTGGATCCGTGGAAGTAGCCGGGAAGAAATCAAAAGAGCTCTACCAGATCTTTTCAAATGATAGATAAGAGTAGCGGTCATTCCTTGGAGTAGCTACTGAAAACGTAATAGATTTAAGGGAAGAATACAGGAGGTGCGGCCTCCCTTGGTCCTTCTTTGGCTACCTGTCATGGGCAACAATATCAGAGGATGGGCATTGCTTAATGGCAGAATCTGGCACGAATTTGACTTTGGACTTTTGTTTGTTCCCCCTCCCCCTCCTTCTTTCTTACCCTTTCTCTGCCTAGCACTCTCGGTCACTTGGGACAAGGGACATTCCGAGTACTGCTGATCATTTTATATGAGGAAATGTTCCACCACAAGGATTTTTTTATTTCCCTCCTAGATGGGTGAACTGGATGAATAATGCATCGTTTTAATTTAGAGGACAGTACACGTCTCCTCAGCAATGTGAATTTCCTCAAATATATTAATTAGAATCTAGATTGTTCATAATGGCATAGTTATTGATTATCCGAAAATAAGGAAATTTTTTGAACTGATGTGCCATCTCGTAGTGGCATTGAATTTAATGGTTCAGTTATTACGTTATTGACTGTGCTCAAGTTGACTAGCGATCTTGTGATGATGCATTTAATATAGAGCAGTTTAGTGAAACTATTTCATTTGAATATAGATAGATCTGATTTAAGGTGGTAGTGGCCATTTTCCACTTAAGGGGATATCTATTAGAATATCATGTAATTTCATTATAATTGATCAATGGGGATAACCCTAAGATGAGATTATATTTTGGGTAGGATACCCAATTAATCAAGAACCCCCTTTTTTTCTTTTCTTTCCTCCTTGGATCTCTTCCCACCAGGGTCTTTTTACTTTGCTAGATGCTCCATCAGTGTCAGCTTTAAGAAAACAAAGGACGTGTAGGGGGAGAGGGATGGCGGACGCCTGGTTGGTATGACCGTCACAAGACAGTGCTAGATGGTTGTGCGGCCTTTGGGACTGGGGGTTTATTGTAACAATGGGAGGTGGGGAGGGATGGGAAATTGCAGCACTCACACTCCTATATAACATATCAAGGGAAGTTTCCTGGGCCTATCTTTTAATGAAAGAAGGTATAACACTGGATCTTATTTCAATACTCTGGAAGATATGACTGGTGTATATAATTTGTTTAGTTGGAATGTTAAGGGCAAGAGACAGGTGTAAAAGACAGATTATACTGAAACATTTACTAACCCTAAAGCCGAGATTGCATGTTTACAAGAAACACATCTCTTGAGAGAGGATATTCAGCTGTTTCTTAAGCAGTGGGTTGGTCAAGTGTAGGGACGGTTCATCTCATAACAAAGGTGGAGTGGCTATACTATTTCATAGGAAAGTTACCTTTCATTTAGAAAAGGAAATATGGGATACACAGGGTAGGTATATTTTCCTTGTTGGTATGTTAGCCTCAGTTAAAGTCGTGATTGGGTCAATATATGGTCCCAATCTAGACTCTCCACAATTTTCATGCATTTGCTTGAAGTTTTGACTGGATTTACGTCCTATGTTTTTTATTTGGGGAGACTGGAATATAACCGTCCAGCTCGATTTGGATCGATCTGATAATAGGCGTGTTGGCTTCTCTCAGCACAACGTGCGTTAAGGGAAGTAATGGATAACTTAAGCTGATTGATATCTGGAGGCTTATGAATGGGAACATGAGGCAATATACCTTTTTCCAATCCACATAGGACGTTCTCCAGAATTACTATTTTCTGATAAGTCTAGATATACTTCCAGCAGTTCTGGAAGCTGGAATTGAAGCTAGAGTCATCTCTGATCACTCCCAGTATATGTTAAATGGATACCCAGAATCGAATGAACAGTGATTTTAGATGGAGGTTTAATAACCAGTTATTGCAAACATCACATACGGGACCAAATAAATACATTCTTGTCACAATTTTGGGATAGCAACGGTTCGGTTACAAATATAGACATAGTGTGGGCCCACTCAAATGTGGACTTAGAGGTGAATGCATTAGTATATCCACTATCAGGACCAGGAAGTTCAAGGCACAGTTGGAAGGCATCACTAGTGCTATAAAGAGGTTAGAGAATAACATAACAACGCACTCTGGTGAACCTGGGTGTGAATTACACAGGCTACAAGCCAAATAAGCGACATTGATGATGCAGAAGGTGGAGTTAGCATTACATAGAACTAAAATTAAGTACCTAGAATCAGGGGAGGGCAGGCAAACTATTGGCATAGGCTGTGGCAAATAGACTCAAATCGAACTGTGCCAGCATTAAAAAGGGAAGATGGGAAGATGTGATAAAAGACCTGAGGGACATTGTGGTTGCCTTTAGAGATTACTTTCAGCGTATTTACTCAATTGAGGTCAACAATAAGTCCTCGACTACTAGAATTAATGAATTCTTAAGTTCGGTTTCCCTACCTAAGGTACCACAGGTGGAGGTTAGACATCTGGGAGCACCGATCCAAGAGATCAAGGTAAGGACCGCGGTTTTGCAGTTAGCAGTGACAAATCCCCTGGACCAGACGGCCTAACCACTAACTTTTCAAAATCTACATAGACACAATCACCCCAATCATAACTAGGGTGTATAATTTCTGGTTTGAGCAAGGCATGTCAGATTCTACCTTCTTAGAGGCACTTATTACCCTTTTCCCCAAACCTGATCGAGACCCATTGTTGATGGGCAGTTATCGTAATTTCCTTACTAAATATTGATGTCAAGATCTTAGCTAAAATACTAGCAAATAGATTGAATCCATTTATGGAAGTATGGTTAGCATAGAACAGGTGGGTTTTATGAGTGGAAAGTTATCGAGTGACCACTTACGGAAAGTCCAGCACCTGATCATTCATGCACAGGAGGTGTGCCACCTACAGCCTTGTTGGTGCTAGACGCTGAAAAGGCGTTCGATCGAGTGTCGTGGGACTTTTGCAGTGTTAGATAGAAGCTTGGACTACCCGCAGAATTCTTAACATGGGTCCGTATTTTATACAGTGCACCCACAGCTCGGGTGTGGTGTAACGGTATGCTATCTTCTCCATTCCCTTTAAATTGTGGCACCAGGCAGGGTGTCCACTTTCACCACTCCTGTTCAACCTCTATCTTGAACCCTGATTCGTAGATTACAGACATCACAAGTGATTAAAGGGATAGAGCTAGAGAATAGACGATACCTGATATCGGCATATGCCGATGACCTCTGCTACATATAGAAGAGCCCGACATCTGTATACCAGAGATATTAAGAGAAATCACTAGTTTCTCTGAAGTCTCTAACTACAAAATTAATCTATCTAAGACCAAGCTTTTCCGTTGAACAATAGATGCCATCCCACCATTGTGAGGAGTCAGGCCTGACCTGGGAATCTAAAGGTTAACATATCTAGGGTCAAGATCACAAGGGAATAAGATCTATGGTTAGTGAAAACTGCGATAAGCTCCTAAAAGTGGTTAAGCAGGACCTAGGTAGATGGAATCTGTTGCCCTTTCTTTATGGGCCAGGATAGAAACAATAAAAATGAATATACTACAGGGTTATTTACCTACTGAATATGTTAGGATGCTTTCTCCTAAGTCTTGGTTTGAATGTTTAAGGAAGATAATTAGCTCTTATCTGTGGAAGGTAAGAAGGTTAGGAGGACATACCAGAAGCTCACAGGCCCAAGAGAAAGAGGAGGTCTCTCTTTACTGTCTTTTTATAAATACTATTTAGCATCGCACATAAGCAAGATAGCACATTGGGCTGAACCAAATACAACGATTCTATCGTCGGTATATACCGCCCTGGATTAGCATTGAAAGAGATTTAGTTAATAGACATAATTTAGAACTCTATTCGATAGCGTATACAACCTTCAACCTCTTACCTAGAGAATTAAGAAATACGCCCATAGGTTGGTCCGTAAAGGCTTTGCAACAGACCCAAAAACTCTTACGGGTAAACTGGCAATTTCGTTAGAGCAAGGACTTGTACAAAATCTCCACTTTTGGTACAACAGGCTCCACTATTGCTTAGGTTTTGGGGAATATTAGGAGGCCTTAAACTAGAGACTTGGCTCCAGAGGGTAAGTTGTTGTCCTATCAACAAGCTCAAGACAAGTTCCTGAAATAAGAGGCCAATATTTTAAATTTAGACAAGTCTCTGAATCAATAAGAGCCCATCTGTGTAAAAATGATGCACTATATATGGGTAGCGGTACTTGAGTTAACGGACCTAATCAAAGTAGCTAGCCAACCACACTCTATCTCAGGAATATATAAGCTCTTGCAACAACTTGATGATAGTTTACCAAGTGGGGTAGGTTACTATTGGACAGGTAGATTAGGAATAGCAGAAAATGGGAGGTTTGGAGAAATATATGGTTGAATACATATAGAAATCTTAGACAAGACAAATATAGGCTACAACAATATTATGTTGTACACAACATCTACTACTCTCCCTGAAATTATGCAGAATGGGTAAATCAACTCACTCTGCATGTACTAGATGTGGAATAGAAGGTAGTGATGTGTACCATATATTGTGGGAGTGCGTTAAGATTCAACCTTTTTGGGGAGACAATTCGTACATCTTTGCTACAAGATTTGGGGATACATGGTCTCTTTTCACCTGAAACTTGTCTACTGAGTGCTTTCAGTAAAGATATGTCCAAACAACAGAAGAAATACATTGCATTAATCTCTGCAGCCGTGAAGGCGGTCATTTTGAGGCACTGGACAGATGACTCGGTACCTTCTGTTAGTGAATGGTATAAAGAAATCACAATAGCATTACAGGTGGAGTCTCATATTGCCAGGATGCACAATAAGGTGGGGTTTCTACCTGCTGTGGGGACCTCTGGATTCAGCCCTGGCAGTTTGGAGCTCCCATGGTCGCCCAGGAGTTGTGTCCCCATCATGAACCTTGGGTAGGATCTCCCTATGAAAGGCGTGTGAGTGCTGCTTCGGTTGAGGGGTTGGGGTTGGGGTTAGAATATTGGTGTAAATAACTGTCTTTTTTTAGTACCAATAGCAAGGGGTTGGTCTTGTAATAGATACGATGATTCTCAATGTTCACCTTGATGTCTTAATTGTACCAGCCCTGCTTATTGTGTATGGTATATGTATTGTACATGACTATAAAATAAAGTGAATTTAAAAAAAAAAAAATTTCCACAAAAATTAAAATGACAGATTGTAAGCATATATAATTTTGAGATGATGCATCCTAATGTCATGCCATTTTGCACATTGTTAGAAAATGTACCATCAAGTAATCATGCTATATATAAGATATGTGGACTAATAGATGGCTGAGATATATGCAGACCCAAATTCAATGAAATTTCCCACAAAAAAAAAATAAAATGACAGAGTTTGAGCATCTATAATCTTGAGACAATCCTTCCTAATGTCATGAAATTTGGCACACTATTAGAACACATATCCTCACATAATCCTGACAAATATAAGATCTCTGGCCCAATAGATGGCTGGGTATATGCAAATAAATATTTTCGTAAATGCAACCATAAAAATAAAATTACAGACTGTGAGCACCTACAATTTTGAGACAATCCATTCTAATTTCATGATATTTAAGAGGTAATTGGAACTCCTCCCAGACTTTATGCATACCATATTTCAGAGTTCTATATCAACAGACGGCTGAGGCATGATCAGATTAATGACTTTAAAAATTCCAAGAAATTACAATTGTGTCTGTGGAACATCACAGAATTTCACACAATTTCATCAAAATTCCAAGAATTCAGAATTTTTCATTCTGCACAGTTGTAGTCTCCACTCTAGTGACTGTACGAATGAATAATTAGCATACTGTAGCTATGACCATAGACAAGTACAATGAACAACAGATTCAGAACTACCAATGTGAAAACCCAGGGTTAAATTGTAGCCTAATGAGGATGAAGTTGGAACATGGAATGCAGGTCATAATGCAGTCATAATGCTGTAAAGAAAGCAATTACGAAAGTGAGTAGAGAGGTCACAAAGGAGGAACTGAGGTAGAAAAAGGATAATTCATAGCAGATAGTAAGAGGTACAGAACACCACAGCTTAAGAAACCAGAAGGAGAAAGCAGCTTGGCCTGCAGAAGATTTCTCATATGTGGAAGAGTACAGGTGTGTCAATGATTATTATGGATGGAGTAAATATGGGAAGATGGGAGCTAAAGAAGCAAGGTAAGGTAGGGAGGAGTGAACCAAGCAAAACTTTGGAGGTGAATAAAGAACAGTAAGACTGACACCAAGACTCATGGGGGTATGAGGAGAGGAGAGAATAGAAGGATCAATGTTGGGTACAAGGGGCAGTTCAGGGCAAAGAAGCAAAAGAATAAAAGAGATGGTCCAATTGGGTTGCAGCTGACTTAAAAGCAAAGCAGTGAGACAATGTAACCAAAGTCAGAATTGAAATTATCATTTTCAAAGGTTTCTCTCCATGTAGGAAGAAGGTACACACTTTAGTCCTGTAGAGGCCCCAGTATTGGAGTGGAGTTTCTGGTGGATGGCATCCATATGAGGAGAGCAATGAGGCTGACAGTCTAAACAATCCCCAAGATATTTGAAAGAGGCATCCTGTTCCACCATCGGAATAGGCTTGTATGAGTGCGTCCGTCATTACAGCGCCAGAGATTTTACTTGCATAGGACTGTACTTACACCCCCCAACTATTTGTTCTAAATTTGGAGGCAGACATCAGGGAAGGGTGGCAAATTTGAAATCTGGCACCCTATAGATGGGCACACTCGGACTGGTGCAGAGATGGCAGGAAACGGAGACATCCTAAATCGAACAACCATCAAGTGTATGGAAGGAGTGTAAGGATGGGAGTCTAGCCACCCTCTGCCTGGTGTCAAAGGTGAAAGAGACCATTTGTTTTGGTATTAGAGGCAACTGGTTTTCTCAGAATCAGTGCTAAGTGTTGGAGAAATCCAGCTGAAAAAATGAATTAGGTCAGGAATAGTCAACAGAGGAAAATATTACTGTCTCCTCTGAGCATGTGGATGGATGCAGATGAACAGGCTGTTGGGGGGTCATTTAGGAAAATGTGAAGAGGATCAAGCTTAGGATAAAACCTTTTGGCACACTTGATCAAATTGGAAGCAAGGGTAACAGGGAATACCCTTTGCAGACAGCTTTGGATCTGCCCTCAAGGTAGGAGTAAACCAGCCAATGGGAAGGTCAGAGAGTACCACCCATTTAAGCTTGTCAAGAAGAAGAGGGTGTGCAACTGTATCAAATGCCTTTGTAGTTAACAAAGATTGCAGATGTAATCAGGTCATGGTCCATTCTACTGTAGGTTGACTGGAATCAGTTAGCCTGATGAGGGAGGTGGGGATGGAGTGGGATGTACAAAAGCCAGACTAGATAGGGATGAAAAAGCAGGAGGAGTTAGCTAAGAAAGAAGAGAGGGAAAGGGGAGAGTTAGAGGAGGACAAGATGTTTCTAAAGCATATTGTATGAACAAATCCAGGCAAGATGTCCTGGGTGCCAGGAACCTCACATTCCCAACCATTGTGCCTTTTCTTTAAAAAAAATATTTCATTTAAATATTTATATTTCTTTGTGTCCTTGTCCAGTTCCTATCATTCACTGGCCACCAAAGCCAAGCATCTGTGCTGCTGAAAATTTCAGGGCAGGAGTGGAATTGTGCACTTGTAAACCTATTCCTTTTAAATATGTTCACAAAAAGTCATGAAACATTCACAGGCAAATTAGAAGGATGCAACATTGGTGGTTTTGCTTTCAACCCACCCTCTATTGGCTACCATTCAAGGAAAAGCAATTGTTTGACACTATCACACATACTCAGTGGTGGTTGTATTTGGATTTTTGGGTCATCTTCATTCTTAATATTGCTACCCCTCTCCATCATATCTGTAATGCTGACTTCACTTAGTCCATCCCACCCTTGCAGTGATAGTGACTGATAAAAACAGATTTGATGGACTTCCTTAGAAACTTTACAGAGTTTAAGGGCACCAGGTCTTATTAATCTGACTTTTCCTGATCTCCCTGCTCAAACACTTGCCCGTTACTGTGCAGTCTGTGCAGTGCTAACATTAAAGTCAAACCATTTGCCAGGCAGCATAAAACAAGTAGTTACAGATGACTGTGAACCTGTGAAACAGCCTGTCAGAAGAAAGTTGATATGAAGACAACAGGGCCTTCATTGTAAGCCTGGACACATTTATGCTTAGCTACAGGGTCAGTGGGTTCCCTCAGTACAGTACAGTGGGTAAGGAATCCTTATGAATTAGTTCATATCTGCATAGCATGCTTCCTCCTGCTTACAGTATTCATCAGGGGAAGGGCAGAATTGACCAAGTGTCCCTTCCAACCTTAACTCATTCTATCTGATGCTGCCATTTTGGGTCAGGTAAAGCAATGGATGGTTCTTATGCCATATGGCTCTAATGGGTATAATGGTTTAAATTACTATGTTAGTAATAAGTGCAAAGGAAGTGATATTACTATTGTATAGGATACTAGTATTCACAACATTTGAATACTGTGTGCAGTATTTGTAAGTAACTTTAGCAGAAACAAAGTACTGGAAAGGTACAAAAATTATGAACTAGGACTACAATCATTAGAGAGTTAGAGATCCTGATCTATTGTATGATGAAGGATTAGAAAATGAAGGTACAGTATATTCCACTGAAGACAAGAAGTGTATGGGACTTGATATTTGAATTAAAATGGTGAATGAAAATTCTGCCACCAAAATGCTGACAGAATGTTATCTAAGAGTGCCACTGGTGACCCCATAAAAACAACATGTTGCCCATGTAAATAATGGAATTTGCTGATCTCATGCAGATTTATAATCTACTGGACTTCTAGTAAACAGATTAACAAAATGTTGAATCTAATTGAGTTCTTTGGGTGACCAAAGTAGTAGACATGGGAGGGCTATGGACATGGCCTACCTAGACTTTAGCAAGGCATTTGACAGAGTCCCACACAAAAGATTAATATACAAATTAATCAGACTGGGAGTGGTCCCAGGGTGGTAGCCTGGGTAAAACATTGGCTGGACAACAGGACACAGAAGGTAATTGTAACGGAGTCCACTCAGAAGAAAGGGGGTTACTAGTTGGGTACTGCAGGGTTCAGCACTGGGTCCAGTCCTTTTAATTTCTTTATAAGTGACATTGCAGAGGGACTGGAAGGAAAGTAGGCCTCTTTGCAGATAACACAAAGATCTGCAACAGGGTTGATACACAAGGAGGAGTGGAAAGGATGAGAAGGGTCTTGGCAAGGTTGGAGGAATAGTCAGAAGTATGGCAGTTTGGATTTAATGCAAAAAGTGCACTATAATGCACCTAGGAAACAAAAACCAAGAGGAAGATTACACAATGGGGGAGGTAGTAACAACAACAAAAATTGAAACGGACCTGGGATTAATCATATCAGATGGCTTTAAGGTTAGCAAGCAATGTGAGAAGGCAGTAGGGAGGGCTGGGGGATTCTGGGATGTATAGGAGAGGCATCACCAGCAGAAAACAGGAAGTTGTTATCTCTCTGAGACCACATCTGGAGTACTGCGTCCAGTTCTGGAGACCCCATCTTTGCAAGGACATAGACAGGATGGAGGCAGTCCAGAGGAGGGCAACTAAAATGGTGCAGGGTCTGCAAAGAAGCCTTATGAGGAGAGACTAAAGGAGCTTAATATGTATATGCTTGAGGAAAGGAGGGAGGGGACATGATAGAAACCTTTAAGCATCTCAGTGGAATCAACAAAGTCCAAGAGGTAGCATCTTTCAGAAAAAGAGATGTGCAAGAACAAGAGGACACAATTTAAGATAGAGAGGGACGGATCCGGGGCAATGTGAGATGTGAGGAAGTATTTTTTGCAGAGAGGGTGGTGGATGCATGGAGCAGCCTTCCTGAGGAAGTTGTGGGGTCTAAAACTGTGGAAGAATTCAAGAATGCATGGGACAGACATAAGGCAATTCTTGTGGGGGTAGGAAGAAATAGGCTGTTGGTTATTTTTTTTATCATGTCACAATTTTCAACCCTGCAGCCACTGACCTGCCTTCTTCCAGCCACCACTTCAAATTCACCTCTGACCTGAAGCTGCACACCCAGCTGGCATATGCAACTATACCTTCAAAAGGGCACCCCTATTGCCCACATGCCAGGCAAGGAACCAATACCAGCACGTGCCATCTGGGCTTTGTTGGCTGATGGAGTAGTGGCTATCAAGTTGCCACGGTCTGTGCTGCCATTTTCTGTTTTTCTAGCCCCAGGAGTGAAAGTGCAATGACATCAGGGCACATACGTGCCGACATCTGCCGCACTCCATACTGCTGCTCCAACTCTAGTAGTGCACCCGATCATCACGGTGGCGCTGCAGGCGGTGGCACCCTGGATCCTCCCTAGGGATAGGAGAGCAGTCCTTGACGTGCAATCCTATCTCCCCCACCGACCCCTGATGGCCCGAGCTTGCTTCTGAACCTAGGTTGCCAACATGGCACAAGGTGTGGCATCCAGGCCCTCAACCATCAGCACCATCGGGCTGGCTTAGGCTGTTGGTTAATTAGGATCTGCAGCTTATCCTGTAGGTAGGGAATTGGGCAGACTAGGTGGGCCAAGCGGTCCTTATCTGCCATCAAAGTCTATGTTTCTAAGTTTCTTTGTAAATGTTTAATCTCTTATAGGTATTTTTAAGTTGGGAGAGGTTTCCCAGAATCCTTAAGTTCTAACTAGAAGCAGACTTCTCCAGTGGCTTTGTGTTATAACTAGGAGAAGAGCTCCTCCATCCCCCACCCTTAGTGTCTGTGAGTTCTAACTGGGCAGTCCTCCCCAGCAGGCATGAGTTCTTACTGGAGGGGCATTCCAAGGCAGCTGTGAGTTGTGAGATCTAACTGAGACAGGTGTTTCCCAGGGCTGTGAGTTCTAGCTCAGAGTGGTGCTTCCCAGTTACTATGTGTTCATGCCTCAGTCATGAACAGAGTTCTCCAGAGGCTTTGAGATTCTATAAGGAGCAGTGGTCCCTAGCAGTTGAGATTATTGTTGTTTTGGAAACTGCCTCATGTTTTAGTTTAGCAGAAGATAAGCTCACCAGTGGCTGTGAATTTAACCCTTACAGGGCCATGGACTGATACCATGGACTGATATTTCAGGCCAGAACTCCAATATGGTCTAATTCTTTGTTCAATATTATACTTTACTATGTACCTCTCCAGGTGTTGGTGGCTCTTTAGGACAGTCTAGATTTACAGAATTTGACAGTATATCTGAAATTCCACAGAATTCTGGCAGAAATGGAATTTGAAAATTTGGTACAGCTCTATTATCTACTTCTTGTATTCAATACCAAACACTTGTAACATTCTGAATAGCTATGCATATGCGCATTATTTGTGGTTCATAGCTCAGTGTTTATCTTACATTATGTAGATGGTTGTTAGATACAGAGGCCAGCTGTCAAGTAGACAATGGTTGCTAGGCACTAGTAGTATGGAATGATTTGTGCTTAGGTAAGTATGTATGAATTGGATAGTTTGAGCAATGAGCTTGAATGCTTGAACTGAGAATTGTTTGTTATTATTTGATGGTTTTGGCTTTTCTCTGTATCCCATCTGTAGTGAGGAAGCTCTGTCTAGTATTGTGAGACCCCGCAAAGAAAATGATGTCAACGATTGTTCTGTATCCGACTGATGAAGAAGTTGAGCAGGAATACACCCCAATAATATGAGTAGATGATCACCTCCTCCAACTCTGGAGAGTGTGACCAGTAGCACAACAGGAGAGGAACCCTTGGGGAACCTCTGAGGACCCATGGCTACTGACCTGCACATCCTTCTGGGCATATTAAAGAAGAGTAATCCTAAATAATCGAATCAGCTAATCTGAACCCCAAAATGTAGAACCCAGTCCATAGAAACAGAGAACTGAAGATGTATGGAATTGTGACATGTCAGGTGAACAGAGCAAGCATCCATCCAGTAAACCCCAAGTTCGAGAGTCCATGAGCAGGCCGTAATGAAATGGAGTGGCATCCATGGTCGAAATGAATGAGAAGTGAAGAGTCACAGGTGGTGAAGCACTCCAGCAGGTGAGGATGACTTCGCAGAGGAGATACAGGAATCAAGGATCAGCATCCACGCCAGAAAAAGAAATGTTGAGTCAAGTTCAGCATGGCAAGGTTAGCAAATGAAGGCAGTGGCAATGAAGCACAAGAACAGCACATGCCACTTAATAGGGAGGATGGAGCAGTAGGAACCTCCAATCCAGGGGAATTGAGCATTAAGTAGGTAGAGAACATAGTGAATCATGAGAAGTAGGTGAGGCAGCATTTCCAGCTCATGAGGAGCACAGTAGGTTGTAATTGCGAATTAGTCGGGATGACCTCTAGGCCCAGGAAGGGTGAAGCAGCTAGTATGAGCAAGTAGTATAAATAAGTGGACCTGCAGTAGGTCAGTTGATGGAGTAAATAAAGCAGCAGCAGGAGCAGACATAGTAGCAGGAAGCAGCATTGCAAGATGAGAATGCGTAAGGCGAGGGGCATGAAGAATGGTACAATCAAGGGAATCAGAGAGCTTCATGGATACAGTAGGTTGGGTAACAATGTTGACATCTACGGTTCAAGCCAGGATGATACCATAGCTAGAATTGACTATTGAAGAATATCCTGATGAGTCCTGAATAGTAGAGCATAGAAGTCCTAGATAGCGATAACTGAAGAGGCTGAGTCAAATGAGTAGCATTTCCACAGGGTCCAAGAAGTGGTAGAGCATAAATTAGGATAGTGAAGGTCTTCAGGAGAAGCTCAACTAAGTGTCCTGGAAAGAGTGAAGCAGCAGTAATTCCACATGGCTGAAGCAGCAGGGCAAAGTATCCAAGAATAGATGATGAACAAAGAAATGTCCAGATGCGAATCCATAGTAAAGTAGCTTCTGGCTGGCTGACATGGCAGCAGGTAGGCATATAGCAGAATATGTGAATCTCAGGCCCTGAGCTGGGTGAGGCAGAAGTAGAGCAGAAGTAGGTAACCTCCCAGCCTGATGGGCTAAGGCAGGTCGTAGAAGCAGATGATTAGCAAGGAAACCTCCCAGCCCAATGGGCGAAGGCAGGTCGAGAAGCAGGAGATTATGGTGCAATAAAATATATAGGAACAAGGACTTCCAGGCCCATAGGGGCACAGATCTGACTAAATGGATGGCTAACCTCCTGCCCCTGCTGGGTGAGGCAGGTTGCAGAGCAGTGCTAGATAATGCAATGAAATGTTGAACTGCATGCAATGCAGAGGGTCATGTTCTGGTATGTACAGATCACAGTAAATACTTAAACATAGGTTAGAAGGATGCCAGTTCATGAAAAATGCAGTAGATTGTAATGGCAGGTTAGTCATAAGGACCCCCTAAACCCTGGAGGCGAAGCAGGTAACATGAGCAAGTAAGGTAAAAAGTGAACCTGTATAAGTTTTAGGGTAGACAAGCTGCATGAGGTAGGCATGGTAGCAGGAAGTAGGCGAAAGCATCTAAGGAATAGCTGAATGTCAAAACATTGAAATGTGAATCCATAGTAGGGAGCTCCTGGGCAGGCTGCCACGGCAGCGAGTAGTCATCCAGAAAGTGAGGTAGGAGCAGAGAACGACTGAAGCAAGACGTTATGGTAAATGTCCAAGGATAACGAGGTAATTCTTGAGGCATGGCCCAATTATGATCCACAAATGGCACAGATGATGACGAATTGAAGGAGAGGTGAGAACAAGCAAGTGGGAGCTGCAGGCAATCAGCACTGGAAGGCTTGACTAAACCAATGTCCTGGAATGTTCCAAAATCGATGGAGTGGCTGAGAAGATGGTAAGAGGAAGGATACAAAGTGAGTGCTGGATGACGTGCTGAGACAAAATAGGCAAATTATCTGTCTGGAGTCCAGACGTCATTGCAGGTATCAACTACACCTATAGATGGCATGAGAAATGGCTAGCAGGATGGGAGAGTTGCCCAGGAGGGCTGCTTGACAAAACATGCATTGCAGAGGCAAGTGCATAGTAGGTGGCCTGCACCCATGCAGCAGAGGAGAGCAATAATCAAAGTAAACAGGACTTAAGTGCCATATACAAGTAATGGAGATGGGAGGTCATCCATGGCTAGCAGTGTAGCAGTTATGGTTAGTCAGTAAACGCTGTTGGTAGTCTGTTAGCTGCTTGTTTATCCACTTTATTTCAACCTGAGTGTCTGAGTTTCAAGAACCATGAGTGCTACAATTATATGTGTCTTCATGCTGGAATTTAGCTTACTTTATAGTTGGCACTCGGTGATATACATGAGAAGTACCGACAAGCGTACACAACCCATCCTGATTAGTACCTAAGTATCATTCCCCACCCAAAAAAAAGTCACAAGCTAGCAGCTGAAAGCGGGGCCAGACAGGACCCTAGGGCAGCCAGACACTGGCGAGCCAGCGGGGAGACAGGGGCTGCAGGATCCAACAGCAGGCAGGAAGGTGCAGAAGGCCAGGCATCCAGGAAGCATCAGTGGAGGAGCAGAGGCATGAGCAAAGAGGTGGTGGCGCAGGCACAGCGGAGGTCAGAGTAGTGGTGCAGCATAGGTGGGTCAAAGCGATAGCAAAACGACAAGAGTCTAATCAATGCAGCAGGAGTCCCTCAAACCAATGTCCATGAGCCAGTCAAGTCACCCGAGCAGCAAGGCACATACCGGAGGACTGGAGTGGTCATGGAAGTGTAACCGGCAAAGCTGCAGAAAGGTCATGGCGGCTGGTCCTTCCGTGGGAGTAGCATGAACCAGAGGGATCAGTAGCAGCAGGAAACCCCAGTGGGAATGCACAGAGTGGCAATTGGCGCCAGAAGATACAGCGGCAGTTGGTAAGGCAGCAGCAGTAATAGGAAACCAGCTTCATGGTCAGGAAGGCACAGGAGATGTTGACAAGGCAGGCAGTATGTGCGCGAACTACGGCGGGCATGGATCGGTGGCTGCTCAGGAAAAGGAAAGGTAGGAGGAGAAACAGAATGGGCAAGCATACAGCAAGAGCCTAGCAGAGACCATCCATTAAACATGGTCCAGAGAGGAAAGCAGGAATGGAAGCAAGGAACACAAACAAATGAGGAGCGGAGGCGATGAACAACAGGAGGAAATAGGGGTGAGGGAAAACACAGGCAGACAAAATGGAAGAAAAGAGCAGCCAAGCACCAGCACCACCACGCAGTGAGTGCAACTCGCTCTAAGCACAGTGAGTCTGCTGTTAGTTTATGTAGGATATGGGGAGGAGCTCTTCCCTATATAACCACAGGCTTGCAACTGCTAAATTGTATATGATTACGGGTATACGATTTGTTATTTGTTACTGTTTAACAAGAGTCTCTAATGCTGGAAGCAAGGACTGCAACATAAAGCTGAGCAGCTCTGTCTGCCCAACAAGTGTGAGACACACTTGCTAAACAATAGAAACAAGAGTTAATATACCAATAATCAGATTATATGGCAATGGATCACCATAACATGATTATGGTTTACTTGAAACTTCTTTTTATTTTTTGTATTTCTACCTTTTTATTTTTGTGCTCCCTGTTGTGTTGCAGTGGTTGGCTGATGTTGAACACATCAGATGAGCAGTGTGAGGAGAGGCTTTATGCAAAATATAAAGAATAGCCATTTTCCTCACTAATTGCCTGGATTAGAACCATTGCTATTTAACCTAAATAACATACACCACGCATAAATCAGTGTTTGTTGTTTTAAATATTTACTACAATTACAGAATGATAGTAAACTTGGGAGAAACATTTCGTATAATAATGCTCTCAGAAGAAGTAGGCTGTGAGTAGCTATTGGTGATGTCAGGAAACTTCATAACAGTTTTGGCAAACAATCTTTACATTGCATAGCACAAAGGAATTCTGTGCAGTTTTCACCTTGCAAAATGTGACACATTACTAAGTGAAGACTACTGATAGTGACACTTTGCAGGAGAAGGTACTATTTCACAAAGTTCTTCACATCTTTACCTGATGAAGAAGTCACTTTTAAGGCAAAGACTATGTACAGAGGCACTTTGCCAGTGAAGTGCCACTTGGCATTGTTTCCTTTAAATTAGTTTAAACACATAATCACACCCACTAAAGATCAGTGATGTCCATGCCTTCAACCCACCCAGCTCATTAAATGTTTCCATCCCCACCTTCATAGTACCCACTGCTATTCTCTTCCAACCCACAAACATCTCTTGGGAAATAGAGAATTATAATGATTCTAAATCCTATCCTCCACCGCTGCCACTATCTGTGGAAAACAAAACTCCCCCACTCAACCCAGTAAAGTATAACTTCTCACTAACCACTGTCACAGCTCTGGACTGGAACTTTCAATGAAAATACTGTATATATTATGACTGGAATTAAATTCTTATGGCGTTTATATGTGTTCACTGCCAAAGTTTAAAAGGTTTTGATAAGAATGACACCACACTTTTGTCACCCAGAAAAGATAAAACAGCTTTTTGTTGTAGATATGATATATTTATTAACTAAGCTAAATACTACAGAAGATCTAAAAATTTAATAGGTTTTATACATGCATTTCAGTTAATAGATCATTTGTTGTTTCAGCCAGAGCCATTAGGTTCAGTTTGCAAATAAAACATTTTCTCAAGGTAATGACTGATACTCCCAATTATGCTGATTCCAGAATGTGCCCATTTTATCAAAAATATTATAAATACATACTTAAGTTCATCAGCTGTCATGAATCATTTTATCTGCAGTTTTGGCACAGAGGCTGAAGGTAATTGTGCTGGTAGATTATGAAGTTACAATCCAGTTCTAGTCTGATCTAGCATTCCTGTAATACACTGACTGTGAACTGAAGTTCAGTTTCATCTTTCAGGTTTTTATTAAGTTCTGAGTTCTTCCAACACTTGTTTGCCTGCTGGTATTTGAAAGTAGTGTCTCAAAGTTCTTTTTGTCTCTTTATAACATTCTCATCCTGCCCAAGGGAGAGATTTCAGAGACACTTTGGGAGTCTCTGTCTAAGTGCAAAACTGAAGAGATATTTCCTTTTCATGACCAATACAAGAACAGCCAGAATAAATGTTGATCTTGCTTTTTGAGTGTATGCTGAGTCCACTTTATGCATTATTCATTAGTTATTGGTGCTCTGGTTCCTCCCAAGATTTTGAAGATTATGTCCCTTTTATTAAAAGTCTCAAATCTTTTATGGGAAATTTTAGCATATTCCTATAGTGGTCCCATTTGCCACTAAAATGCTTCAAGTAGGAAGGTTTTGCAGTTGGCATTCTTTATAAAGTATGAAAAGATTATACAGTTTCTGTAAATGTTGTTCTTCAGTATTTCAGTGCTTGAAAAACAAGTCTCATTCCTGGCAGTGGATTTTGCTGCCTAAGAAAACACTCAAGATGTCAATGTGGCCCGTATAAGTTATGGTGGTCACATGACCTTTGAGACCATCCCCATGGAATCTCCTTATTATGTTGATTGCGCAGTGCAAAGAAACTATATTGCACAACTGCTGAGAAGCAGGCTGTGGAGGCATAACTGTTGTGACCAATGCCCCACAGCCTGCAAAGGCTGCCCGCTTCCCCAATGCCATTGCAGGCTGCTGGTGACACAAGTTTGGTATGTTCACCAACTTGTGACAAATCAGCTGCTGCAATCAGGAGCTGCCTCATTATTGCAGCGTAAGCCATCCGCTGTAATGAGGGAGGACCCGTCATTGCAGGGCTGATCTAGAAAGCCTGATATTGTTTGTGAACATGACAGCAGGTTGCCACCCTGTTCACAAACAATATAACCCCCACATTTTATCTCCGAAGAGGAGCCCCTCCCCATCAGCATAATGTGCCCCATTTCAGTGTCTACCGATGGGGTTCCCAATCCCCATTGGCAAAAATTCCCCTTTGTTGTTGCCAATGGGGTTCCCAATCCCCATTGGCAGAAAGGACTCCCCTTTGTTGTTTCGATGGGATGCCCAATCCCGTTGGCAGAAAGAATTCCCCATTTGTTGCCAGCAGGTGCCCAATCCTGTTGGCGAAGAATTCCCCTTTGTTGTTTACTGAGGGGTGCCCAATCCCTGTCGGCTGCAGTGCCCCAAAATTGAGACTCCAGTGGCATGCTGGGAGCCCACCCCAGCATGCCAATGCCCTGAAGGTGAAACCCATCCTGCATTGTCTTTTTTTACCTGTAAAGAAAAATAGCCCCTTGGGTTCTTCCTGACCCCCTCCACAACCTGTGCCCACCCACTAGCACCCTGCCTCCCCACACCCCCTCACCCCATGCCTCCTGAGTCTGGTGTGACAATCATCGTGGACCGGGAACACGTCTGCACTATTCAAAGCAGACGCAAACTGAGGAAATGCCGGTAAGCTGTATAATAGAGTAAATAGGAATTTTTCAACTTTGCTGCATATTTCAGGCATTTTTGAAATTTTTCACCAAATTTTCAACATGGGGTTTTGGGACCCCCTCCTCATGAATACTTCAACTGTCATGGCATTAATCAGCCCGAGGTGATTTTGTGGTCACTGCATGGAATCATCTTTGTGGGCAATTAATGAAACGACAGTGCCAGTGTTCATGAGGTGGGCTCTCAAAAAGCCTATGTTGAAATTTGATTAAGCATCCCAAAATTGACTGTTTTACGAGTGTGCACTTTACAGTTGCTACGCACACTTGTAACCGTAATTTGCAATATTTTGATGCCAGATTTTCAACATTGCCATTTTGTCACACCTCCTTGTGAACAGTGCAGCTGTCATTGTTCACATCCTGGTGGAAATGTGTTTCGCACATCCGGCACAGAATAAGCGCAAAAGCAGGTGCTGTGAAATCAGTGTTTGGGACAGATAAAGAAAATGACAGTGACACGGTTCATGAGTAGATGTCCTGATATGGCTATGTTGAAAATTTGGTAATGATACTCCATAAAATGACTGTGTTACAAGCGTGCATTGCGAGTTTGCACTCACACATAACCGCAAATGTATAATATTTTCACTCCAGATTTTCAACATTGCCATTTTCCCACCTACTTATGAACAGTGCAGCTGTCATTTTCCCATCCTGGATGAAATGTGTTTTCAGTTCCAGTGCAGAATAGAGTGGTTGCTGCGGGAAATCACTGTCTGGGACAGGTAATAAAATGACAGTGATACTGTTCATGAGCAGAGTTCCTAAAATCCCTATGTTGAAAATGTAGTGATGATAGCCCATCAAATGACTGTGTTACAAGTTTGTGTTGCACACTTTCCACACGCTTGTAACTTTGCAGATTCATAATATTGTCATGCCACATTTTCAACAATGGCAATTTTCACACCTCCTTATGATCAGTACAGCTGTCATTTTCACATCCTGAGTGAAATGTGGTTTCACAGTTGCAGCACAGAATAATGCGGTCACTGTAGGAAATCAGTGTTCGGGACAGATTAAGAAAATGACAGTGGCACTGTTCATGAGCAGAGGTCCTAAAATCACTAGGTTGGAAATTTGGTGTCAAAACTCCATAACATGACTGTTTTACAAGCATGCATTCAACTGTTTCCACACACACCCTTGTAACTCCATAAATTGTAATATTTTCACGACACATTTTCAACAGTGGCATTCTTTCACACCTCCTTATGAACAGTACAGCAGTCATTTTTCACATCCTGGCTAAAATATGTTTTTGCATTCCTGATGGAAAATAGCATGGTCGCTAGGACATCAGTGTTTGGGATAGATTAAGATGGAATGAGTTAGAGGGAGGGACCAAGCTCAACTGAGCCCTGTAGGGACTGCTCTGGATTTGTTTGTGGGCAGAAAAAGGCCCCAACACAAGAGGCCAGTACAAAAGGGCAGCCTGCAGCACTGGAAGAAACAGAACAAAAGAGTGAGTGAGGGAGGGAGGATCAAACTCATATGATATAGAAACAACTCTAGAAGTACAGTTCCATTGAAGGGACCATTAACCTCTGTCCCTTGCCTAATTGCTAGTATTCTTTGATGTTTCTGTGAGAATATCCTTATTTTACATTTGCTTGCATGCAAGGAACATCTTGAAACAGTAGTACTTTTGTAGGTGTGTAACCCTCCTTGCCTATGCAGTGCTCAGTGTAGCAGGTGCAGCCTAGGTGACCAATACATGCTGAGGTGTGTATGACAGCAGTTCAGATGTGTTGGTCTTCACTTCTAAGAAAAGGTCCGCTGCAATCAGTGGTGGTATCGTGTATGCAATTTGCATACCTCGTCAACAAACTGCTGTCATGCATGGCTCAGCATGAAATCCCTCCCGCTTCTTCCCTCTGCTAATCTCCTCCCCTCCCTCATTAGTGTTCTCCCCAGCCCTACACTGTGTGCTGAGAGGGGTGCCCAAACACCCTTGATTCATGAGCCCCCAGCACACTGTGTGGCTGATGGGGTGCCCAATCCTGTTGGCTGCAGACCTCCAACAAACAACCAGTTGGCATGCTGGGAGCCCACCCAGCATGCTCATCCCCACACACACACTGTATGGCCAGTGGGGTGCCCATCC
The DNA here is from genome assembly GCA_016271365.2 of Neoceratodus forsteri. Classification (NCBI taxonomy): domain Eukaryota; kingdom Metazoa; phylum Chordata; order Ceratodontiformes; family Ceratodontidae; genus Neoceratodus; species Neoceratodus forsteri. The sequence continues at coordinate 799,969,493 of CM028131.1, forward strand.
CTTGGCTCCAGTCTCCCCCAACAAACACATAAGTGACATGCAGGGAGCCCACCCCATTGTGCCAAAAGCATCTATTTCTTTTTTTTAAGTTCTGTGAAGAAGAAAACAGTCCCTCAGTGAGTCCCTTCCCCACCCAAATCCAAACCCACCCTTTGCTTACACACCTCCCCACAACCCCTTCACCTATGCTTACCTCTGGAGTCTGGCGTGATGATCTTGGTGGAATGGGAACATGTCTGCACTCTTCAAAGCTGACCTTGAACTGAGGAAATGCGGTAAGCTATATAATGGCATAAATAGAATTTTTTCAACTTAGGTAGATATCTCGGCCATTTTTCGACTTTTGGCACCAAATTTTCAACATGGGGTTCTTGTCACCCTTCTTATGAATTCAGTCACAGTCATTGTGTTATTCTGTATTGAAAGGTGATTTTGCAGTCACTGAGCAGAATCACCTTTCAGGACTGATTAATGAAATGACAGTGTCAGTGTTCATGAGGTGGGCTCTAAAAAGCCTATGTTGCAAATTTGGTGAACAAATTCAAAAATGACCATTTCCACGCACACTCGTAAGTTTGGATATTTGTAATATTTTCACATCAGATTTTCAACATAGGCATATTTCCACACCTCCTTATGAACAGTGCAGCTGTCATTTTTGCATCCAGGCCAAAATATGTTTTTGCACTTCTGGCACAAAATAGCTTGTCACTGTTGGAAATCAGTGTTTGTTACACAGTAAGAAAATCATAGTGACAGTGTTCATGACCAGAGGTTACAAAATGCCTACACTGAAAATTTGGTGAAATAATTCCATTGAATGACTGTGTTACAAGGGTTGGTTAAGCAGTTTCCACCAGGCTCATACCCTTGAGCACAACCAGGGCGGGGTTCCTAGACAGACACTTAAGAAATATGAGGAGGAATGTTAATCAGATGCAAGAGGAGTTGCAGAGAGGTACTCTGTTGGGATATGGATGAGGAAGGGACATGGATACAATGGGGGCCTGCATAAATGCCTAACTCAATGCAAACACCAGCAAGCAAGCGTTCGGCATTGACAAATGCTTGTTTATTTACTCCTCCTTCCTCACACTGGCATGCTTCTGCATGTCTTACACAGCTTCTATCTCAAAGCCTCAATGTACATTAGCCAGCTTGAAGACACTACTCATCCATGTGCCTTGATATGTTTCCACAGGATTACTTTAAATAGAATATTTTTTTCAAGGCATGATTTGTAATAATAATAATAATAATATAAAAGAAACTCATACTGTTAGCGCTAATTACATTCATTATACTGTAATAATCATAAAGTCTTTGAATATTAGCCTCATTTTTCTACATTATCTCTTACACACCACCCTCCTGTGACTCTTATTGCCCCCAAAAGGATACTAAATGGGCATGTGCTCTAGTTGGAGCCAATCAGGTGATTCTTATAGGAATACATGCCCATTTAATTTATTAGATTTTGGGTGGCCAAAGGGTTGGGAGGGCTGGACTGATAAGCAAGTAAGTAACAATTCAATATCTTTTTGGGTGAAAGTGAGGTGGTAGGAGGGTGGTGGACACTAGAAGGGATGGGGCAATATATATATTCACTGAGTTGCATTAGAGGATTCTTTTTTTTTAGCATGAGTAGTTCCAGTGGGTGCAGGGAAGGAATTTAGCGTAATTGTATTTCCATACTTTGTCAAAGAACTTCATGAAAACTAGGGGTAGGAGTGTGGTGGAGTGCTGTGAGGGTTGGGATGGTTAGATGAGTATATTTAAAGGACAGGGTTTGGGAGGAAGGGGATATCACTGAGACATGAGTGGAGAGTGTTTACATAATAAGAAAATAATAATAACAACAATCAGGAAAGAAAGTCCATTGAATGATGTGCTGGGAAGTCAAAACTTTGCCCCACTATGCATAGTAAAAAGTGGGTAACTTTATACAGGTTTTCATTGAAATTTGTTATTTGCTGTATCTCTAATGTGTGAGTGCAGGAGCTCACATCTTCAGTAGCTTTTCGGATAAACCAACTTTTTTTAACAGGCCGTGAAACAGGGTTACAAAATGTCTTGCATTTTTTAACAAAGTGATAGAGATTTCAGTTTGATATGATTATTGGGGAGCTGCTGCTCTTTATTCTGAATTTAGTCCTTTGGATAAAATCATTCTTTAGAAATGTGATTATAATTATTATATTTATTGTAATTGTTTGATTATAATTATATATTTTATTGAGATGTGGAGGGATGAGGTTCAAAGTGACTATACCCTGTGAAACCCTGAAAAAAAATGTATTGGTTATATTATATTTTTAATGTAACTTAATGGGAACATTCATAAACAACGGGAGAATTTTCAAAGGGGTTGGATGCAGGTGCAGATGCATGCTGAACCTGCATTTGCATCCTTCCACTTGCTGCCAGCCTGCCCTGCTGCTATTTTCAGAAGTTGCATCTGTTTATGACAACAAACCACAGTTTCCAGCAGACAACTAATGCAATTGCAAGTTGCATCCTGTTTGGTCACAACTGCATTTGTTTCTGGATGTAATCACTGGATTCTGCTAAGCCATTTAGTAGATTATCTAACAGGTTTAGATGCATTTCTGCTTTGAAAATATTAGCTGATACATATTGGGCAGGAACATTTGAAAATCCTGCCTGGTAGCCCTCATAGTTTGAAAGTCCAAGAAAAGCTCTTCTAAATGATGCTTTAGGAGTACCTGTAGCCGGCAGTAGTCCATAGATATTCAAGACTAACTTGTCAACAGTACCACATTGCCACCTACCATCTTTAGAATCATGTGATATCACTAATAGTGAAGCTGTGCTGAACTACAATGTGGAGTACGTTAAGATAACAATGTTCAAAATATGGTGGGAATGTCATATCAATACATGGGAGACTTACAGCCTGCAGTATCAAATGGGGGAGAATTAGGGCGGAGTCTCAAAGTCATGATGCAGCTGCAATTCTTAATTTTTGGCTATGTTCAAATCAAAATAATTTTTCCAAAATGTTGAATTTCTAGTACTAAAAAAGTGGCCCATTTGTAACAGTTGACCTGCTTTAAATAAAAAGATGATACACATGTCATTATTTTGACACATGCATGCTTTTCATAGGACCCTCAATCCTCCTTCCTCAGCCTAAGTGACCAGAGTCTGTTCTTGAACATGAGCTACCAGCATGGCAGACAGTAGCAAAATTATGAATTCTTAAGACATGTTTTTGGGAAAGGAAAGCACCAAAAAAGTAAAAATGGACAAACTGAACCTTTCATGTTTTTTTATTCTATCAGAAAGGTGGTGATGGACTATCATCATTGTCATAATCATGCCCACCCCATTATGCCACATTTCATAATGCATTAACTTGTTCCTATCCCTGATTCCTGCAAACACTTCCTCATTCCCAGTTTTGCAGTCTGTCTACAGAATCCAAATCACAGTACTGGTAAACACCTTCAACCATTCAAGATGTACTTCTACAAGATATATCAGCAAACAACACTGCACACAAAATGTTATATGTTAGGGTACTTGGAGACCATTGCTGGTGCTAGCAAGTACCACCTCAGGCATGTATAGTATTTAACAGTTTGGCAAAAGGATCTGATCTCCAGTACTAGCAAACATCCACCCAAACTATAAAGGTACGGCACTGGAGTCATTGTCAGTGCAAGTAAATGCCCACAACATCCACAAACACACTCTGTTTCCAGGAACATATCCTTTGTGTTGCCAAACACCATCTGCCCCCACCCTCACACACACACACAGACACACACACACACACACACACTCTGAGCTTACAGACAGGCACTCAAAGTAAATAACCAGTGCTGGAAAACATTACAGTCATCATCCAGTCATCAATAGCATGACTACTTTCCAACCTCTGACTCCAAACTGTGACAATGGAAGTACATTCCAGTGCAAGCAAACTACCCATGAACTCCAATCTTCTAGTCCATAACAATGATCCCATACTTGGTGCTCAAAAATACCCTCAACCTGTAATAATTAATTCTTCACCAGGAGAACATCCACTGTGCTAGCAAATGCCCTGACCTCCCAAGCAAAGAAACAACAGCACACAAAGGCCATTACAAGTTATTTTATTGTTAAAAACATGGAGTTAGAGTGCGAATCTGATGAAACACCGAAAACCATCTAAGCCCCTGGAGAGCAGTTTATTCGACTCCCCAATGTTTCATGTTGCTCTGGCATGTCTACAAGGGCCAGAGTCTGGTAGTTGGCAGTCCCTTATTTATACAGTTGTCAATTAAACAATCTTAAAGAAGCTGCTAGGGATCTGAAAATAGTGAAAATTTCACAAACAACAAAAGTGCAAATTCTGCAAAAATATGACAATACATTTACATACTGCAATCTTAAAGTCCAGCACTGGAAGCCAACCCCCAATGTTGCCACCCTGGACCCATTACATTAATGTCTAGTATGAGATTACATCCCCTATGCCAGTAAGCATCCTCTGAGTCAAACATATAAAATCTAGAACTTAGAAGCATTCAACAGTGATGGTAAACAACCTTAACCCTTTCAAATTAGAAATCTGTCACCAGGAGCCCATCCCTGATGTCAGCAAACACCCTTGACCACCATAACCCCTAATCAAATTTTACATTCAGCACTAGAAGCATATTCCAGAGTTAGCACATACTCTTGTCCCCATCTCATTGCAACATTAGAACCTTGCCCTGAATTCACAACCCCAATGGCAACCAATGCAGTTCACTTAAAACTGAAGAGAGATGCTCAAATATGTAAGTGCCAGAAACAAGTCATAAAATATAGCTGCATTTTGCACTAACTAAAATTAGCAATTTTTTCTGGTATTCCAAGTATGAGTGCATACTAATGGTCCAGTATGACAGTGGCAAATTAACAGATATAAAGAGAGACATTGGCACACTCAAAGGAAAAGCAAAACAGGAGGCAATGGATTGCTTGGGCAGACTTATCAGGATACAAATTTGATGTTTCTATCTTTTTATATTTTGTAGTAGCTCAGTGAGAAAAATACAATACAGGACACCCTAATGGGTCAAGCAGTCCATATCTGTTGTCACATTCTATGTTTCCAGCTCTTTTGCCTCATGTGTGATGCTCCATCAGGTGGTGGGGAAACCACCTCCATGTCTCTACATTTAAATTTAGCACTTAATGTTGCAGTGGCAGTCATATGGACTATTGTTCTAAGAACCTCAAGTGATTATATAGAGAATAAAGGATGGGAAGTGTGTGATGTGAGAATTTAATACACAGAAGGAGTGGAATGCTACAGTGGTAGCCACAGACATTGCAAGCTATTTCCAGATATTTCACAAAATTTCTGAAGAGTTTCTGTCTGCTGCCTCTACTGTTTAAATGCAAAAGTATCAGATATTTCTGGAAATATCACATAAATTTTGGAAATCGCTGGCAGTACCTGTGGCTACTACTGTACCTAAACCGCGAGGACAAAGCCTGAGGGTTTATTAAAGCATCCCACACTGAGTGTGTGCATTAAGCAGCAGTACTATGAAATCAGGAAGTGAGCTATCAAAATTCTGTTTTTCAGCTGTAAGCATACGACCAAGTTTCAGTTTCCATACCTGTAAATGTTTTTTTTCAGTCATCTTTAGTGTCTTAGATATTTGCAGTTTATTTGAATTGTTGTAGCTCTTCAACAAATATGGCGGTGGACTCATTTTCAGCTGCACTTTTTCTACAGGTCATATCACGTCTTTTGACAACAGCAGAGGGACCCTCTACTGACCTTTTCCGATGCCCCTGCAAGTCATTTACATGTGCAGTTGGCAGCAGAGGGGTTCCAGTGCAACATGTTTAGTGGCAGAAATGCAAACAAAGCAGAGGATAACTGAGAAAATTACTCGGCGATAGTACAATGCTGGCAGAAAGAGTACCAGATATATCATTAGCAAGGCACAGGAATAAACTGTCAAAAAGGCGCAATTTTATTTTTCTTAGTACTGCAGCTTTAAATTTGCATTGCATTCACATCTTCTATTTTATATATTTGCTGACCAGCAATTTTTCTCCATCCACATTTCTGTGACCATTTGTGACACACACACACACACACACACACACACACAGAGGAATCTCTTTTAAACTTTGAGTATTTTGTTCATTTTTTTTACTTTGTACTCATTTTTTTTTCCTTTTTCACTTAAAATTTGTTCTCCTGAACATGATCATGCTAGGTGCCAGTGAAGCCATGCTGGGTTCAGAGGCAGACAAGAAGTAGGCTCACCAAGATAGTTGTGGCAGTAATAGCCAACCTGCAGCTGTTTCCTGAAGCGGACGAGGCAGGGTCAATCAGATAGTATTTTTGTTAATGTAGAATGTAGGATCAACCAGATAGACTTGAAAAATAACTAAAAACGATGAAAGTTTACACTTCTTGTGCAGCTCCTCAGATAGCAAGACACAGAGCTGCAATGTTTACAAAACTGTTAAACCTCCTCACTCAAAGAAGGAGAGCCAATGAAGGAGCGCACATTTTGAAGGAAGTGTGCATGAATGATGTAATAACCAGCCTGTTATTACAGCAAATATCAACTAGTTCAACCCATGAGAAACATTGCTGATTAGTAATTATGTGTGATACCAGCCTGAGGACTCCACAGTTCATGGTTGTGTGCTTTTCCCATCAAACCACACTTCCTTCAACCATGGTATACCAGACAGGCTGGAACCCAAATCTAATGTCTTAATGTGCTCTATCATTTTAGCTTCAATAATTTAGGCTGAAACCAATGCTAATCAATACAAGTGTACTGTAATTCAAGACTTTTCATGAATCAATTCCTTTAAAATTGTGTTCTTTTGGCATTTTTACCTGTTTTCAAAGAATAGTGAAACAAACGTGAAAATCACCATAGATCTGCTTTGTTTTGCAGCTGTTTTATTTCATGTAATGAGATCTTCTGGTAAATATACAGGGTACATAAATTTCTTTTGTGCACTGCTCCTCTCCTATGTGAGACATATTTATATTACTGTCCCAAACCTTCTGCATCAATCAGCAGCCATCAGCAATCAGTATGAAGTGTGAGTTAGGGAGAATAAGAGAGCATGATGGTGGGTAAGCAACTGAGTTATCAGTGTACAGCATTTTGGAGCCAGCCACACATGAGTTCAACATTCAGAGACCAGGAAAATGGCAGAAGACTGCAGCAAAACATTACCTTAAGAATGTAAGTCTTACATCTGAATTATTAGAAAATTGTGGGTTATTGAAGCTGATCAAAATTAATGGATTAGGTTGTGATTGGTGATCAGTTTTCGGGGACCATCCTCTAAGCACCTTGTGATTTTGGGATTAGTAGACCAATGTCTCAACTGAAGATAACAGCACTATATCCAGCAACCAATTGTGTTACAAAGAACAGCCTATAGGTTGTGAGTCCTGATAGGGAAGGAAGATGTCTGCAGCTGAGGGTGGGTTAGGGAGGGCATAACATTTTCTCTTTTTATTGGTGGTAGTGTAGCACTGTCACAATATTTTCATTGTAATTTTATTTTCAAAGACCAGTGTTCCAAAAATCTAATGAGAGTAAAATTATAGTGAATATAAGCAGGTCTACAGTAATAAAATCTTCAGTGGTCATTTTCTACCAGAGGTGTTATTATATATACATTCAAAGAAGTGTATTTTAGCTTACTATAAATCATATGGTAAATGCATGCTAATACTGAACAAATATCACATTGAAACCAAAATGACCCTTTTATCTTGTTATTTCTCCAGACAGAATTAATTTGTGTAATTCCAGTGGCTGACACAAAATCTGTTTCTAGAAATCATATAGTTGAGTAACCAAAACATCGGCAACAGTGGTCTTTTAAATAAAACTCAAGGATATGAATTTTAAAAGATCCACTAGGAGATAATGATCAGTAGATAAAATGCCAGTGTGATTTATTGAAATACACAGATGATTAAGTAACAGTAAACTACAAAGTGCAGTACTGTTTACAAAGCTGCACTGAGCTCATTTGGTCCTAGCATTTTCAGCTGTAGAGTGCTGCTTTCCTTTTAAGAGCTGGTATCACCAAAAATAGAAGAGAATTTTGTATTCATTTTAATAATAATCAGTACTTACTTTTTCTTTCTCAAGAATTTTTTTTCCTTTTCCTCATTAGAAAGTTTTTTTTTTGTCATATCCAATAGTATTAATGATGATGAGAAGCAGTGCTTTACCTGGCAACTGACTTATCTAGATCTGTTCCTCTTATGCCTCATCAATATAACCTCAAAATACTGATTTGGCATCTTGGCTCTCTCTGATAAGTTGGGATGTCACTGTTAGTGAGGTCCAGTGCTAATGAGGTATGAAGATGAATAGAACTAGATATATCAACTTGAAGGCAGAGTGCTGCTCACACTCATACCTGGTATTGACAGGTAGAAAATATTTCAGTTAGCCAACTTGAAAAGATCTAAAAGATATGACTACTTTTAAATGTTCATGTCACTGAACCATAGAACTATGACGACAGATAATGACCACGGGTCCATACAGTCTGCCCATTTTTTGTACTTCCTATACCGTGGCCTACCATCCAATACAATCTGTGTCAAAATGACCTTTCACACTATCTCATATGTGCATGATCCCACTCACAACATCTGCCTCCAAACACATCTGCTGGCAGGCTGTTCTAAAGCACAGATAACCCTTCCATTAAGCAATAATTCCTTACATCTCTCCATAATCTTCCTCCTACCAGTTTTCAGTCAAATACTCTAGTTGCAGAGTTTAGGTCCCTTGTGAAGAGTTCCTCACAATTTATCTTGTTACTACCCTCAGGAATTTGAACATCTCTTTCATATCACCCCATTCCCTTCTAGTCTATAGGAGTACATGTTCAGGGCCCTGAGTCGCTCCTCAGAAGACCTACCTTGCTGACCCTGAATCATTTTTGGTTATCCTCCCATGGACTATTTCCAGTCTGTTTCTATCCTTACATGGGTAGAGGTTCCATAACTGGGCACAGTACTCCACGTGTTGCCTTAACAAGGTCCTGTAGAGGGCCAACATTGCCTCTTTCCACCTGCTGTCAGTGTCTCTTCCTATTAAAGTCAAAGTCTTAGCCACCTTACTTTAGTCATTGTTACACTGACTGGATTGTTTAAAGGAGTCACTAATGATTACTTCCATGTATTTTTCTTCCAGTGAGACAGCCAGTCTGATGTCCCAACCAGTAATCTGTTCTGGGTTTCCTTTACCCAGGCACATAACCATGCACTTTTTCACACTGAATTTAAACTGCCAGACCTTTGACCACTTCTCCAACCTATTCAGATCCTTTTCAGCTCCTTCTCCCATTGTGGCCACCAACTCTGCCACATAACTTTGTGTTATCTGTGAAGAGACACTCTTTCCATGTATTCCTTTACCAGTTTCACAAATAACCATATTGAAGTGCACGGCCTGAGGAATGATCCATGTACACTCCACCATGTCATCCCCATCTCCTGGATTGAGCACATTTACTCTCTGTTTGTGGCCTCCTAGCCAGTTTTCCACCCATCTGATTAGTCCCTCCTACTCCCAGATTCCCCAGTTTTTTTAGCAGCCTCTTGGGTGGCACAAAATTGAGAGCTTTGCTGAAATCAAGTTGAGTATCTCAAGAACTGCCTACCCTTGTCTAGATTGAGAACCCAGTCAAAGACAACAAATTGGTTATTCTGACAGGACCTCACCACCACAAAGTTGTGCTGTATTAATTTACACAGAACACTAGCTGTTTAAGAATCACATCATAAAAATCATTCTGCTACAATTTTATTCACAGGTTACTAGGGATTATGGAAAGCAAATTGGTTTCTATAAAGCTTTAAATGCAAATTTTATACCAAAACACTTTATAGTCCAGAACAAGAGGACAGCATGTTGCTGCCATGCAGTTTATAGTGAGCTTTAATCAACTCAGAGATATACTATTTATTTAATTATGTATGTATTTGAGGATTGGTGACTGGGAGAGGCATATTGAGCCAAGACTTGTTTCCAGATGTGTCCTAGGGGAGGAGTTCAGTAGTGAGAACAAGAAGCAAACTAACATTAAGTACAATGACAGAGTAAACATAAATTAGAAATTGAATAAAAGCAGTGAAAGGAGATGGGAGGACAGCAACAAGCGTTCCATTGACTTAATCAAACTATGAAGGAGGAAGGACTCAAGCTAAAGTGTACCAATAGAAGTGGGTATAAGGATGGTGCCATTCTATCATGCAAAGTAAGATACTTGCAAGAAGGAATACTTTTTCAAAACAGGAACATGCATCAGAGCGTATGAGATTGTCAACAGAGCAGGCCTGATAAAATAGCACTGCCATTAAATGTTTCCCTTTGATATGTGTGTAAATTGAGAATAATTAAACAAGAAACTGGATTTATTTTGTGGTGTTCATCCATCCCTTCAATAGTACCAACAAGAGCATAACAGACATCTTATGAAAGCTTGGATACCAGAATAAAAATACAAATTATATTATCATAATTATAACAATTATAAAATAATTATATATTAACAATGACTGGCCAACAATGACATTATCCACCAATATAGATGTTGCTCTAACATCTTTCATGTTCATGTTCATTGGGTAGCCTGTGACATAGGAGATCACATGGGCACTTAAAAAGGTGACTCAATCACAGCGCATGCCAGCTGGGCTATCGACCAGGAGGGCAACCACATGGGGGCTCATGCATATAGAGACAGAATGCCTCTATTTGTACATGTGTGCAAGGGAGTGAGCACGCTGAGCAAGGGAGCAGAAGGGAGGAGGGTTTGTGAGGTGTGGTGCCATGGTGGGCTGCTGAGCTTGCCCTGTGGTGTGGTGAGTGGGTGGTGGGCTGGGGTTCTGAGGGTGATGGGTTCAGGTCCAGGCACATGTACAGTTTGTTGCACCAGCCCCAACTTTTTAAGGTTTTGCACCCTCGACATGCCCTCCTGGAGTTGAAAATCCTTTAGTAGGGTGTGGGGGTGAGTACAGGTGCAACCTCCCACATAGCAAAGGCAAATCCTAAGTCCCTGGTACCATTTTGCTGTGCATCAGGGTGTACATCACAAAATTAATTTTCAGCGATGTACACTCGCCCTAACAGTAATCGCCTTCCGCGGTTGCCATTATGACACAGAACCTGTTCATTGTGTCATTACAACTTGGGACAAATATGTCCCTCTCATCAGGTCTTATGTCGATGGGTCCCACCTTCCTTGTATCTCAACTGAGGTCATTTACTTGCTTGAAGCTCCTGACTCTGCTTGACATTTGCACTAAGCCTCAGGATCTCTGGAGGATTTTTTTTAAAACAAAAACTACAAGTAATGCCAGAAGTAAGGCTACAGGAGGTCAAATGTTGTTTGCCTACAACTGTCAGAACAACTCTAAATCCCCTAATACATTGTAGAATGCTATTCACTCCCTACTTGACCCCATCCAGTCTACCCCACCCATCCTTAAACTAGTAAATTCACCTATCTCGATGCAACTGAGGTAGCCTTCACTTTAACAATATTTGTCAACTGCAGAGTTCTCTCCCATCTTCCTACATTGCTACCGTCGCCTGCCCTGTCTTCCCCAAATGATCCCTGTCACCTAGCATCTACCCCCAGCATCATTGTCCTTCTCTGTGGTCTCTAACACCACCCTCAATACCTTACTTTCCTAAATCCATTTTAGGGGTACAGACCTGATATGGCTACTAATCTTCTTCATCTTCCTGCAGCATCCACCTCTGCCACTCCTTCCTCCATTTTCAATCTTTATTTCCAACTGTGGTATATCCCTTGTCCTGGATGCATACTAAAGTACTTCTCCACAACAAAGGGGTGACTCTTCCACCTCAGGTACTTACCAGCCTATTTCCTCCTCCCTCCTTCCTGGGCTAAGGTGAGGAAAAACATATTGTTTCCTAGCTATCCCTCTACCTTGACCTCCTCTTCTTCCTTTCCTTTCCAGACCAGCTTTACAAACAATGTCCACCATCTCCTCCCTCCTCCAGATTACTGACTCTGTGCTGAAAAGCTTGGACCAAGCAAGGTTAGTTAGTTCCTCTACTGAAGATGGTTTCCAAAACATTCTGAATAGGGAGGATTGCCATAGTGCCAGAACCCCGAATTAATCTGTGCCAATCACCATACTCAGTCTATATAGTCATTGAGATGAACTAGCATATTTGAAAAGATCACTTGTGCTTGAACGTCAAGCAGCATCAGTAGTTAAAATAACTTGCAAAAAACACAAAAAACTGCTGCATCGCTCCTTCCGAGATTGCATATTCTTTGGCTCAGCTTGCTAATCTCACCAAAGAGAAGTACTTTAAACAGGTAAATTTTGTTTTCTTAAACCTACAAGGACAAGTTAGCATCTGAAACTCCATCCCTGGAGATGTCTGTAGTAAAAGATCAGGTAGAATGCAGGCAGATACAGTAAAATAGATTTTTATTATATCTAAATAAAATGAATATGCAGACAAAGGGTGAAATCCAAAATGATGAGGACGCCACCAAGCACGATGGTAGACCCTCCCCAGTAGCAGAGACTTACTCTGAGTCAAACGTTTTTACAATGTGCTTTCTCAAGACTGGCAAGACTCAGTATTGCAGCGCGTAATAAAGAGCAATGTTTAAAGCGACAGTAACCAGAAATAGGTGAATTTCTGCCCAGCATGCAAACTGCTGATATAGTTACATTATGTGGTTAAGAAATGTGAAACCCAGGCAAGAAAAAAGAAAGAGATGCAAACACAGGAAGTGTTTCTAAAACAAGTGTTAAAATTATTTAGTTGATAAAATTGTTCAAAGTGCTATTGTTGGTGTGTATTAGCACTCACATAAAAACAAGATTTTCATAAAGACAGTGCTTGTGCTAATGATGCTAATATCAAAAGATTTGTGTGAAGATTATTGTTTACACTATATAAGGGGGGATAAACTAAGGCAAAAGTGTTACCCAAAGCCCTTGCAACAAGGAGCTAAGAAAATTGGTAGGATAAGCGAAGCCTATATCAAATAGGGATGTCTATGAATAAATACTGAGGGATAAACTATGTAAGTACAGGACCTACTGGAAACCAAATGATTACTCTCAAGTAAATATAGAAATACATCAATAATTCATCTAATATGTACAACATGAGATAAACCATATCTGATACAAATATTGTTGATTTAAAGGGAAAAACAAGGTCCCAGAATTTTAAATATCAAAACAGAAATTCAATCACTAAGTCCAACATAGACGTTTACAAATATGGGACAACTGAAAGTGTTCATTAAGGCCGGCCAGTCATTGGCTTTCAAGGTAAATTGCCAATAAGTTTCCCTCAGAATTTTTGTTATCCAAGTCACTCCACTAATGCCCAAATGTACTTGTTCTATTCTTTGAAAGGTGAAGCGGTGATTTATACCTTTTATTTGGCAATACTGTGCCAGTGCACTAACACTGTCCATTTTTGGATGCTATGGATATGCTGTCCTATTCTTTCCTTGAGTTTCCTTTGTTTTGCCAACATAATTAGAAGGACATGAGTCACATGTAGCCAAGTAGATAACATTCTGAGTGCTACAGGTTATGAAGTCTTAACTCTCATATAGGGTGCCAAGGTTCAAATGTATCCCTATTGCAGTTGTTTTCCTTTCTAGTAGGTACTTTGAATTACTCTAATTCAAAGTACCTACTGGGAAAGGAAAACACCACAACTGCACTGGGATACATTTGAACCTTGTCTCCAATAGATGTGGAAACTGCTCATTTTGTGGGTATATAAAACTGGCATAACTTTTTAGAATCCTGTTACTAAAACATGTATCAGATTTGAGACTTCATAACATGCAGCACTTTAATGTTATTCCTCTTCTAAAGACTATTTGAGGTTCTCAGGTGGTGACAGTGTTCAGTTTTCTGTCTGTTTCCAAGATGTGCCAGTTTTTGTTATAATTTCCTTGACAAGATATGCTTTGGGATAATCATTGTTAAAACAAAGGTGTACTAAGATTGCATTTAAACCAGTTGTTCTGTTACTCGGTTGTGGGGAGTCTGTCTATTGGTGCAGTCCACACTATCCTTTGCTTTTGAGTACATTTTCATTGTATTCTCTTTTTTAGAAATGGGTGGTGAGGTAGGATGCCTGAGTTTGATAGTATGATTCTAAAGTGCAGTTTCTCTTGTATCTGAGAAATTGTCCCACAGGAATATTGTTCATAATATGTGAAGGATGGCAACTATCAAATTGTAATATTGAGTCACGTTCTGTTTCTTTCCTGTATATCATAGTGAAAATTGTGCCAGATGTTGTTTTCTTTATGGTGATGTCCAAGAAATTGACTTGATCAGGGTCAAAAGTTAATTCAAAATGAATGTTTTCATTGGTTGATTTGAGGTGTTTCACAAAGGTTTAGTTCCTCCAGTGTGCCCTTCCATACGAAGAACAAATCATCAGTATACCTTGTAAATGTTGATTTTACCTATTAGTTTTGTGAAATTTGTTATTTTCTGCATTGTAAATAAATTTTCTTCCCATGATGCCATATATACATATATATATATGGTATACCATCACCACAACAACTCTGGCACAAGACCATCACAGTAACAGGAAGCGGGCAAAACCCGCTCATTGCTGTGATGGTCTGTGCAATGACTAGGACAGCCTCCGTGGGTTATTCACCTCACCTGGGCCAGCTCCAACTCAGAGTAGGAATCCTAGAGACCAGGGGTGTGGGAGGTGGAGCCCCACAAGGGGGGTTCAGGGGATGCAGCTCCCAATGTGTGCACTGACATCCCCAAGGCTACAGTGCCAACAGTCAGCATGGTAGCTGTTGCTGTAGGGGATATCAGTGCTAGTCCTGTCAAGTGCTATGGTAAAACCTATATATATATATACATATATATATATATATATATATATATATATATATATATATAAATAATCACATACTTTGGGGCCATTGCTGACATCATGGCTGTTCCTTGGTTTGGATATACATATGATCTTTGAACAGAAAAGTATTGCATGTCAATATTTTTTCAGTAAGGTCCAATATAAATTCCACAAAATCAGATGTTAAAGTGATTTCTTTGTACAGAGTTTGTCTTAAGGCCTCCAGGCCTTCCGTGTGGAATATTTGTGTACAATGCTATCACGCCATGGTGAACAAAACCCACTGTGGCTATAATTCAATGTCATTCAAAATATTGAGCAAATGAGTGGTATCTCTGAGATAGAATCTGCGTGCCGCTTGTTTAATGTGGCTATCAATGAAATGGGCCATATAGGCCTTGCTTGAGGTTTAACAGGATTTTTATGGATTTTGGCAGCCCATAAAGAACTACCTTTACTGGATACTTGACCGAAGAAAGTCATGGGTGTTTTTGTCAAAGATACCATGTAAAAATGCTTCATATAAAATACTGTCAATCTGTGTTTTAAACCTATCTGTTGCTTCCTTTTGTTGTTACTAGCTTTGCTGTGCTGTAGCTGCCCATTGCTTGTATTGTTCTGGTTGCTTAAACCTATTCACATTTTGCAGTCACAAGATAAAAATATTACACAATAATCTCCCAAACAGACTTGCTAGAAAAGGCAATAAGTGAAGCTTATGCAATTGAACCAGATTTGAAACAGAAGAATGATAACTCTAGCACAGATACTAAATGCAATGAAAAGTGTGCTAAAATATTAACTTCTGAAGTACTAGCGACAAATAATACAAGGCCAAAACTGACCTATAGTGCAAAAGTGAACAAATGGACAATGGCATATGTTATAAAACTTATATATAGTAGGCATGTCAAATATGCTTGATACTCAATTTGTCTCCTTTTGGAAGTAAATGCCATGTTTGAAGAAGCTTCAGAGCTACCTGAAGATAATTAGCCTTTCAAAACAAATAGATTCATAGATTACTACTAGTTAGGAGGTTGGTCAGCCTAAACAAACTCAACACTTGTTAGTGGAAGAACACACGTCTGTCTCTTCCATATAGGCATCAATAAACTTTTGAAAGCCTCCATTGTTTCAATAGTTACCACACGTTCCATAAGGAATTCCATACCGATATCACCAGCTGTGTAGATCACTTTTTCTCATCTCAGTTCTTATTATTTCACCTTTAACTTAAAGTTATGTGCCCTCATGTTTTTATTGGTTTTACACTTAGTCAGACCCACACTCTCAAACACTGCTTCAGATTTCATAGCATTATACACAAAGCATAGTCTCTCTCAAACTCCTATAATCCATAGAAGAAAGAATTAACTCCATCATATGACTTGTGTTTCATGTCCATGATCAACAAATGTTTTAAAATTCCTGAAAAATCAGTCAAGGCTAATAATTTAGAGCTGATACCAATTTAAATTTAAAGAAATAAATCAAAATGATACTGATGGTAATTTTTGGTTAATAATCCATGCACTGTAATTGCTTCCTTCACATTTGACAATCACTAGGAAAATGCAGTACAAAAGATAACGTTAGTGGAGCTCTTATGTTTAGGACTGAAAAGTTCCATGTATTTTCCAGGATAGTACAAGTAACACAAGCTCACAGAAAACACATTCTGTCTCCCCTGCCATTATCCAGAGAGTTCCATGTGATAATAGTGAAGATTAAAGGCGACTGAAAATACAGCCAGCGCAAACTGCCGAAAATAAAATCATCGATCAGCACTACACCGACCAGTAAAACAGTGACTGCACTATACTCTCTGTAGAGGGGGACCTAAACTTATTGCTTATGTGGAGAGCTATGCCCCAGCCACTCCATATATGAAATAATCAACTCCAGTGGGGACAGACATAGGAGGACAGAGGAAAACACAGGAGGGGCTACTCCATGGGGACACCAGACTGCAGGGGAGAATGTTGGGGAGGAGCAATCCATGGGAAAGGATAACAAAGGTCAGGAATGGAGATCATAAAAGAAAATATAAATTAAACAACTAGAACAATAAAGAAAAACAGCCTACAGTACATTCAGTCCCAAACCCAGGTCCGTCAGCTTTACAGGTGATGACCGTGACCACCACGCCTGGTGGCCAGCCAGAACTGGCTCACTGAATAAATCCATATATCCTAATCTAGCAGGCTCTGCCTTGCTAGTTACTGAATCTACACTCACTATTCAGTACCTCGCTATTCTGTAATGATCACTATTACTTAGGGATTTAAAATTGAGTCACTCAATTTGAGCTGCTCAATTTGCTTCACCCACATCACTGGATACCTATCTGGAGATATACCCTGCACTCAGGAATATACCTTGTTCAGGCATTCCAGTTATTTTGATCAAGTGAGGTTTTTGCTTTCCCATTTTCTCCTTGAACCCTCCCTTCTCCCTGTAGCATGCACATAGCCTCTGTCACCTCATACATTCACAGTATACCTGTGATGAAAGCAATCTCACTGACCCAGTCACCGGGGTCACTATGGCTATGGAATCTGCCATCAACCCTCCACAACTGAAGTACACTTCCACATGGCAGCTAACTCAGTCCAGCTTGCATCGAAATGGGACAACCCAAGCTCACTCCTAAACTTGGATTGCACTGCCACTTGGACATTGGGGCAGCCCCTCAAGAAACCCTTTATGGCATTTTGTGAAGACTTGCATGAATGGAATCACTTTTCCATTTCCATTTTCAGTCAAATGTTTGATGTCTTTACAAGGACAAAATCTACTTTTACCAAAAAGCAGAAACATTTGTTCAAGCAAATAAATATGAGAAATAATCTCATAAGAATAAAGAACAGTACGGTCCTGATTTGCATGAGATTTACTCTAACCTATAAAGGACTCCCAAGATTGTATTTTACTGTGAAATCCAAGACTGGATTTTTTCTCTATTTGAAATTTAAATCTCTGTAGACTTGAACAGTACTGCTGCTGTAATATAAATATTCCAAGATAAGATGCCTTTTCCATCCTTCATACTTTTTACATGGTTTCTTTTTTCTTTGAGAACATTATTATAACTGGTTTGTGCCTGCCACACTTATTCAATAATAAAAATAACATGTCAAGGAAGATGACACTGAATTAATTTAAATTAGCTGCCTATATATCCATGGACCAACTTCACTCTGAAGACCCTTTTATTACTATGATAAATAGTTTTATGACTAAATATTGTCTTTAAAAATTAGTCAGTGCAAAACCAGATGCAAAGTATTTGGGAACTTATTTCAAGCTACAGGTATAAGAATCTATTTCACAGAAATGCTAGAGGGACAAGTATCTTCATTAAAAACATCCCAAACCAGAAATCTGTGATTCCTATTCTGACCTAGCTGTTAGATTTGTTCTCTTAATGGTTTTACTCTCCCTGTCAGCACTCACTCTGGCAAGTGTGTATGCACCAAATAAGGATGATATGCATTTATTCTAATACTCTTTTCTTAAACTTTCCTCCTTTCAAGTTAAATTGACAAGAGATGCAGCACCCACAACAAAAAGACACCACCGTTCAGTAAAAGTAAAAGATTATCATTGTTAAATTATCACATCATCAAGTCATTGCAAGCATGGTTTCTTTGCTCCACCTATGGTGATGGACACTATACTCCATCCTTGTGTATGAGTGAATATGGTAGGTCTAATTCAATAAATTGGTAAGCTTTGTACTTAAACCCAATGCTGTTTGTTTTGTTCGTGCTGCATCTCTTGTTCTCAGCTTATGCTCTATATGGATTTTAGCACCACAACTATTATGTGGTACTGTCCATAGTTTTTGGTTTGTTCCTCCTTTCAAGTTCCCGAGTTATAGTTGGAGAGTTCAGTCTTGTGCTACCCCCAGATAGATCACAGACCACAGCTGAATACAAGCCATGGGCAGTAAAGGCTCTCAAAAGCTTTATAGATGATCTCAACTTAATAGATCCATTTGATTTGACAGTAATTATTGTGTCAAATGTCAGAAATGACAAGACCATAAAGGTACTGTTGATCACGTGCTACAAACATGTCCTAACCTGAACCTTCATTGGTCTAGTACATTTTGCTTGCTTGCTTTCAGAAGTCCTTAGAAAAAATGTTCCTTTGATCCTGCATTGTGATATTTGGTATATCTGGGGATGATGAACTAGACAAACACTAGGCAATTCTGATGACTCTGGCATTGTTGGTGGCTAGAAAAAAATATTTACTCATTGGAAAGATGAGGACTCCCCAAACTTTATGGAATGGCTAGCCTTAATGGTCAATTTGAGCAAGACTGAAAAGGTGTTCCATAGAATGGAGGAAAAGTTGGAATATGTTCAACCAAGTTTGAACCCCATTTATAACAAAATGATAGCATATTAAATGAAATATGTAAAGATGAATATAATTTAAAATGATTGGGTAAAACATCTCATAGCCATAATTAAGTTAGATTAGTTTTAGTATCAGCAGAAAGTTGGGTTTTGAAAGGGTCATACTAGGTGATGATGATGCAGAATTTTCATAATTTGATTTCATGATTAAACCTGCACACAAATCTGAACATGAAAACAAGGGAAAATGTCAATGCAGAACCAGTTTGCATATATATTTTTACTTCCCTGGTCCCTCTGAACTCTGGGGGATTCATACCCACCTTCAGCTTCTCCACTGGGTCTCACTGTACCAGGATCCTGGCATCATAGTTCACGATGCTCGGAATTTTTTCATTTTCTCTGTTTTATAGGTCCCAACTCCTGAGGGCACCTGCATGAATGACTTTGACATCCAGATTGATGGAGTGCTGATGCATGCCATTGTCAAGCACCTCCCTCTCCAACTCTGAAGAGCTATGCACCCTACTGCCTATGCTTCCACCAGTGTTAGTGCTATGGGCATGTCCGCTGCCCAGTAACCCACCCCACTTTGGAGGAGAAGACTATCCATTGGGTTGCTCAATCCTTCTCCTCCAAGCTAACCCCAATGGCCTGGGCTCCTTCTCAAACCCAGGTCACCAGCGTAGTGTGGGGTGTGGCATCCAGTGCTACAACCCTCAGCTCCACCCGGCCAGCTCAATTTGCACATTAAACACTATGGGCTGGATTCACAAAGCTTTTTGAAGGTGCAAGACCTTCCCTATGTCCCCAAAACTGTCATAGCTAAGGAAACAAAGGGGAATTTGCACTGAGTGCTATTCATAAACCGTTCACAGCTGCAGAAAACAACACTAAGGACTGTGGAAAAAGTGCAGCTGCGGAAGTCCCTGAGGAAAATAAGGTGCGAGATGAGTAAGGCACAGCCCCTGAAAGGCCATTCACAACCAGTTTTTTCCACAGCTGCGGAAAAAATGTTACACACAGTGGAATGAGGTATAACTCTCCCTCTGCAAACTGCAGTAGTGCCCCAGAAATTGGAATCAATTAAGGTGGAGGTGAGGCACAGGTAATAGCATTCCATTGAGTATAACAGTGGCTGCTGCAACAGAAACAAAAGCACACATTGCCATGATGTGGCAACAGGCAACAACCACCAGACATAGTGCAGCCATGATGAGAGCCCCACAGGCAGTAGAGCCTGGCCAGCCTGTAGTGAGTGCTACCCATGCAGGCAACAGGAACACCCCAGGGAGGGAGGGAGGACCAGCAGTGACAGTTGGCCACTGTGGTGCAATGGTATTGCTGGTACCTGTGGTGCTGCAGTAGTCCCAGTTTAGGGACTGGTTGCTGGTCTCTTTGTGGGTGCTTTCAGCTTCATTCTCGACAGCCCAGTTAAAGTCTACTGTTCCAGCTAATTCAGTTCACTGTTGCTGTGCCTCCTAAGCTATTTCTGCAGCTGCGGATCTGCAGTTGCGGATTTTCAACATGTGCACATTTTCTGCAGCTGCTGAATTTCCACAGCATGAGGGATTTTATGAAATTTTGCAGCTGCTCAAAATTTCTTTATTAATATCATGCAACTGCGTTTCCACAGTGCTGCAGGCCTTTTCCCACAGCTGTGGAATTTTGGCTTTCTTTGTGAATCCTGCCATGATTTTCATTTCTTTTCCTTAATAATACTATATATATATATATATATATATATATATATATACACTGCGTGTATATATATAGGGATATGACATAGCCTAACTGAAATACCATATTTATCTTCAAGAGAGGCCAATGAAATACAATATCTCAAGAGTGGCGAAGCCACCATAAGACATCTTGATGTCATTGGCCTCAGGTGAAGATAAATATGATATCTTCTTTTAGGCCATGTCATGTTCTGTTTATACAAACATATGTTTGGGGCCACATGCACCACAATGCCCTATATATGCCAACAATACAACAGATGAGATGTTACTTGGAAAAAATTTGGTTGATTTTGCCAGTTTATTTATAAATCTTTGTATTTATGTTGTTGATTCTGCTGTTACTTTATAATAAATAATTTAAAAACATATCAGTTGATCCTGTCACTCTGTGTTTCAGTAACTGTAAATAGTAGTTTCCTCCCCACCCCCTGAAAATGTAACATGAGTGGCGTCTCAAGTAATACACAGAAGGAGCCCATAGAGATTTACAGTGCAGCAGTCTGTGTCACAAAGTACTGTAGACTGATTTTTTTAAATCAACTTTTTCTTCAAAGAAGCTGCTGACAGTACTAAAGAGCAAGAAGACTGAGTGAGTCAGCAACTTTAGAACAACAGAAGGAAGCGTGACAGTCGTTACTATAGCAAAGCTCACTCCTGTTTCTTTCTGCTGTTCTGAAGGTGTCAACTCGTTCAGTCTCCTGTCTCTTAGTTTTGTCGGTGGCTTCTTTAAAGAAAATGAAGGTAGTTTTAGCAGAAAAGCACAGTTAACAATACTTTTGTGAGAGAGACTGCTGCACTGTATATGTCTAGGAGTTGCTTCTGTATTACTTAGATACGCTTGCTCAAGCTACATTTTCGGTGGGGGTGAAATTACTATTTAGAGTTAGCAAACCCAGAGTGGCAGGATCAACCAGGTATGTTTTTTAAATTGTTATTTATTTAAAATTCATGGCAGGATCAACCAGATGTTAGGATTGTGTGCGCATGTGTGTGTGTTTTGGGGGATGGTCTTAGACTTCACAGAGGTATTAGTATAATGAGAAGTGAAATGCTTTCACTTTTAATTTTATGACATATGAACATAGAGATCTCTCCATGACATATAGGAACATGGAGATATCACTATGACATATAGGAACATGGAGATTTCGTGATATCTCCACTGCCTGCCTGGGATACAAGTTTTTATCTCTGCTTTTATCCCCAAACATGTGTTGTATAAATATATAGTGTATATATATATATATATATATATATTTATAGTAGTGCTACCATAGTTAGGGTTGAGAGCCCTTTTAAGGTTAAAGGGTCAAACTTTACACCTTAATAACTTGCGATTGTTCAACAGATTTGCCTGAAATTCAGAAAGCCTGATCAAGAACCACACACTTAGGAACTGCCAAGTTTCGTACCAGTCGGATATACAGCTGCAGAGTTATTAAGCATGATCTGCTCGAGCGTTTACGCCATATGGTGAATTCTTTGCTCATGCCTACAGGTCACATAGTTTGCATGAGCAGTCTGATAACTTCAGGGAATGTACAGCGGGTGCCCGATGTGCCTTTTGAAGATTTTGTTAAAAACATTGAACAGTTCAAAAGTTATTCAAAAACAAATTCCCATTGTAAGTCAATGAGAAAAGTTAACAAAAGTTTGACACTTTCACAAATGCACTTTTACTGTCGTAAATAGCCCTAATACTTTCACAAATCTGCCATTTTGTTTTCAGTTGGTGGTCAGAAAATGCTTGGCATTTAAAATTGGGACCATCTAGGGACACAATTCTTTTTCTGTTCACCTAGTCAGAGCCAGAGGATGCTAGCCATGTCTTTATTTTGGGTTAAACACCAAGAAATATGTATTTCAAACTTCTGGAAAAAGTACTTTTGCAAAGTACTGTCGTGCTCATGACACTTTCAGAGATCTGTACGAAACCTTTCACAGATCACAGAAGTATTTTAGAACACTATGGCCAAATGACAGGAGTTCTTTGCCACATTGCTGCAAAACAACGGTTAGGTCTTTGGCCTGAAATTTGAGAGAATGCAGCCAGCATCTAACAGATGTGCCTTTGGTGGTTTGGTGAAAAAATATTGCATGGCTGCAAAGTTACAGTACTCAAAGTTGGCATTTTTCCCATAGACTAACATGGTGGTGTCGCGCTCCTTTTCGGGGTTCATATCTCGAAATCGGTGTGAGATACAGATTTTTTGTTATGAGTTGCATAGCCCTATGGGTATGTAATAACAAAATCCTAGCCAGGAAAATCATGATTCTTGTGAAATTAAATTTTTTTCTATGTCCTCGTTTGCTGAGATATTACCAATTAAGTACTTCCAATGCTCGTTTTCAGCTTTGATGCCATTACAATGCATACATTCTTTGTACACACTGTGTTTCTCTATGCACCTGTTCGGCAAAAACAGGGCATGCGCTTCGTTACTGTTGCAGTTACTGTTTCAGCTTGTGTTTCTGTCCCGTTTGCATTTATGTTCCCATGTACACCACGTGTGCATTACCCTTTGCATTGTCATTTCGCTGCATTTTCATTACTGTTACCATTTGCGTTTACACTACTGTTTCCCTTTGCATTTTTGTTTGCGTCACCGTCGCATTGCCATTTCTGTTTACAGCAGCCCTTTCATTTGTGTTTCCATTTCTCTTTCATTTTGGGTCTTTCTTGCTGTTACTGTTACCATTTGCATTTGCAATTCCTTTACTACGCCTGTGCACATTACAGTTTGCGTTCCCATATCGCTTGCGTTTCCTTTTGTGTTTCTGTTTGCTTTGGTGTTATGTTGCTGTTACCATTACCATTTGCATATTTGCGTAGTCTGAGAGCCACAGCCGTGGTTCTCTGATGAACCTGACCTGCCAGACTGCCACCCATAGTCCAGGTCTGAAGCCATCAGCCCCTCACAGAATCGCAGGTAGTCTGAGAGCCACAGACATGGTTCTCTGATGAACCCAACCTGCCAGACTGCCACACGCAGTCCAGGTCTAAACCACCAGCCCTCACAGAAACACAGGTATGGACTTGCCTCAGGGACTGATTACCTCCAGGAAGGGAGCCCTAGCTGCCAGTTTTGCACTCTTTACATGAGGACAGTTGTCTCTGGGTTTAAATCCAGAGTCTCTTACTGCTGCTGCCCACTGGCTGCAGTCAGCCCTAGGAGCACTCCGATTGGCTCCATATAGCTCTGCACTGTTAATGTTTGATTATATTGTGCTAGATTATGTTTTCTGTTAAAACTGTCTTGTTTGTATTTTATAGCTCAAGTTGTCTGATTTAATTTAAATGCCTGTACTGTGTTCCTCATAAGACCAGTAGCGATCACAGCTCATGCCTTTGAAACCCCTTCACCTTTTACACTAGTATTGTGTTTTAAGTAGCCCTGTTATTGCTCACTCAGACTTGAGGCACCTTGCCTAACATCTTGGTGTGCACACTCCCGTTTAAGCCAGTCTGCATTCTGTTTAGCTCAACGAGCAGCCCACCCCTCTGACTTTCTTATTTAATTCTTCTCTGCCTTCTCCTTCCAGGTAGTCTGAGAGCCACAGCTGTGGTTCTCTGATGAACCAACCTGCCAGACTGCCACACGCAGTCCAGGTCTGAAGTCACCAGCCCCTCACAGAAACACAGGTACGGACTTGCCCTCAGGGACTAATTACCTCCAGGAAGGGAGCCCTAGCTGCCAATTTTTTTGCCCCCGGTCCTGATTAAATACACATAAACCCTGTCCTGGCTTTCTAGCTCACTTCTCTCTAGCCCCCATCCTTATTCCACTATGTGTGTCAAATTGTGGATCCTGTTATGGTCCTTCTTCTATCTCATATTGCATGCCCAATGTATCCCACCTCAAGCCTTTATTACTGTGGATACTAATCTGATCTGCTCTGTAACTAGTTCCTGTCCCTACGTGGATATATGCCTTTTCAACTCCCCAATTCTTCAACACTATTTTCATATTACCTTTAACTCTGGTACACAAAATGAATTACCACCTCAGCTTATGACTTCCACCAACATCATAGAGGCGCACCTCTACAGATAGCAGTCAGAGTACTGCTCTCTACTACCCTTAGTGGGAAGGCCAAAAATGTTGGGTGTGCCCCCAGGACGATGGCCCTAGCGATGTAAAGGGATTACCAGCATGAAGCTTACTATTGCCACTCTAAGAAAACTTTTCTCCTTCTTCTCCTGTGTTCAGGAAATGTAGAGCTCTATCTGAGGCCACCAGCTGCAATCACATCGCCCTCTGACCTTACCACACTGAAAGGCATGAGTTTCCCATTAATTTATGCAGTCTGTTAAAAGTTCTCCATGATCCAGGCCTGGGTCATCCATACTTGACCAGACAACCTAGTGGTTTCAGAAACCTGGCTTAAACTGGCCACCTCCGACAGGGACGTCAATATCCTATTTACTATTTAGAGCAGACAGACACTCCAGGGTTGAGGGGTTGCCATCTAAGTCAAGGATAGGTATACCGCATCCTGTATGAGTGCTTTATCTGTTGCAAATGCTTATGAATGTCTGTCTCTTCAAGTCACCATCTCACACACTTCAACATTATGTATCATAGGTGCTATAGAACTCCTTCTGCCGATCTACAATTGTTACCTCATCTGAGTAATATCATCGAACAACAATCCTCAGAAATAATTATTCTTGGGGATCTTAATTTAGACTGGCTATCTAAACTGCCATTCCTCTCGTAGCTTTCTGTGACCCCCATGGATTATCACAACTCATTTCGAACCAACACGAGTAAATAAGAAGAATGTGGATAATGGCTCCTCCTAGATGTTATCCTAGTGAATAAACCACATGTCTTCTCTTTGCCTGCACCTTCTTTAGTGATATCAGTGATCACTCATTTATTGCTTTCATAAGATCAAGCAACAAACCTACTACTTCTCCAAAGTTTGCTGCCAAGGTATCTAGACAGAACTTTGATCTTACTGCCTACATAAATTAACTGAAACACTCCTTGTATTGGCAAGAGTTCTATTTGGCAAAAACAGACAATCAGCATTCGATATATTCAGCAAAATTATCCTAGCGCCTAAATAAATATGCCCTATAGGTAAGGTGCGAATAGCAAAAATGCATGTAGATGGTTCACACTATTATTAAAATCTGCATTGACTGAAAGAGATAACCTATGGAAAAAATCACCCAAAACCCAGTCTACTGCGGACTGGTGCAAGTTCAAAGCACGAAACTCATGTACTAGAATGGTTAGAGATACAAGAGCTGCATACTATCATTCTGAATTTATCTCTGCCTCCAAAATCCTACAACATTTTGGAAAACTGTCAAAGACTTGTCTGGTCACACGTTCAGTGGCTCACTACCTGATGAAATCTCCTTAAACAATAACACCATTAGTGATAGACTAGAAGTTCTGGATGCCTTCAATAATCACTTTGTGACTGCAGGCTTAGCCTTGACAATTCCCACAAATCTGATATGCACTCAGGTGGATAATCAAGGTGCAGACCCTAGCATATCCGATTCAGTCTTCTCCTTGCATCCTACTACTCTGAAAGAAGTTGAAGACCCATTACAAAACTGGATGTAAAAAAAGTGCTGGTGCGGATACCCTTGACCCATATTTCTTGAAGGTGGCCATCCATGTGTTAGCCATGCCCATAACCCATTTATTTAACCTATCATTAACTCAAGGATCCAGTCCTTTAATATGGAAAACAGCGTACATCACCTCCTGTTCAAGTCCGGATATCCCTGTGATCTAAATAATCACAGACCAATTTCGATTCTCCAGGTCTTGTCAAAATTACTGGAAAAAGTCATAAGTAACAAGCTGAGGCAGTATCTAGAAGCTAATAACCTGCTTAATCCAGTCCAATAAGGGTTTAGAGCTAAACATAGCACCATCACAGCACTTGCCAAAGTGACTAATGACTGGCAAGAGAACTAGACAACAGGAATTACACCTGCGCTGTATTCTTGGACCTGAGCAAGACCTTCGACACTGTCGACCATTCTCTGCTACTCTCTTCCCTGACCTCACTAGGTGGTGACCCATTATCTTTACAGTGGTTCAACAACTACCTCTCTGATCATTTCCAGCAGGTTAAAGTGGAAGGAGATCTCTCAACTCCAAACCTCTCTAAGAGGTGTTCCCAGGGTTCTAGCTTAGGACTGATCTTATTTGCAATATACATCAATAATATTGATGAAAGCATAACTAAGGCCAACATTCATCTGTTTGCAGATGACACAGTTCTTTACCTAAGCTGCCCGTCATTACAATCTGCATGTAATGACCTTCAATCTGAGTTCAACCTGCTGCAACACCAACTCCTAAACAAAAACTGTTACTTACGCAAAGAAAACAAAAGCAATGCTCTTTCTCCCTCTGTCCAAATGGTAAATTCAGCACTATCAGATCCTGTGCTGCAAATTACTATAGTTCTTGGTGAGAACTTGAATTTGTCCTAAATTCAAATACCTGGGAGTATGTCTGGACCATAGGCTCTCCTTTATAGAGCACATTGAAGAATTACTCAAAAATTACGACAGAGACTTGGCCTGTTCTTTAGGATAGCCCGCTTCTTAACTAGAGATGCTAAACTACAGCTGGTACAGTCAACATTTCTATCCTTGATAGATTATGCTGACATCCTCTACAGTCACTGTCCCATTTCCTACCTCACCAAACTTGACACATTATATCATAGAGCTTTGAGGTTCATCACAGGCCTGCCTTATTCCACTCACCACTGCTCCCTATATCAATCAGTGAGGTGGAGTTCTCTTCAATTCAGGCATTATAAAATGCAGCCTTATGGACCCTGAGAGCCTCTCCAAAAATGTCCCCAATACATTATAGACTGTCTTCCTATAAAACCAATAGGCAATTACATCCGAGAAGCTGCAAATATCTCCTACTGATGGTTCCCAAAGTTAACTCTCGCTTGGCAGGGCTGCTATAAGCTTTACACTGTCCTCCTTGTGGAATAAATTGCAAAAATCTGAAACTGAGGTTACCCATCGGCATCTCATCTTTCAAGCTCTTATATTCACGTCTCAGACATGATCAGTGCAATTGTTTCCCATGACCATGAATTGTCATCATGCTAACCTGTACCATTTAACCATGAATGAATTCTAGTGCTTATCTCCTCCTTGACCCTGGTCTGTCATCATGCTTTCATGTAACACCTTGATGCCTCTGTCCTCCCTTTGATACTGGTCTATCTTCCTGCTTTCTCCAGCCTTCTTTTCACAACTCTATACTGTGCTCATCCACAATCTACACGCAATCATACTATAAAGTCCTAACTCCTCTTTCCTCTTCCGTAGGCCCCACTGCTGCATCAGTTCTACCAACCTATCCTTGGGACTTCACTTCTCACAATGTTTATCCTTCGTTTACATACATACCCCTCCTGGTACCCCATCTGCTATTAGTTGGTGGTTCTCCAAGCCATTTTCATGAATAGTTCTAGTGACTGCCCTGGTAAATGAACTAACTGGTACCTCTATACAGAGAACATGGTTTATATACAGTTGCATGGTTCAATGGTGGACCTGCCCCTTGTATTTGAATCCTCCTCTGTTATGGCTTACCTTGTCTTCCTTTATCATTTGACTCCCTATTACAGCACCATTCGCTTTGTGTTTTATACTTATTTACATGTATTTATATGTTTTTATGATGGATGTTACCCAACCCTGTTCTAACCAGGTCCATCTTGTAAAAGAGCTCTGCTCAATGATGTTCGCCTGGATAAATAAAGATTTTGATTGGTTGATTATACAATTGCGATACTGTACCCATCGCATTTCGGTTTCTGCTTCCGTATGCGCTTCTGTTCCCATTCCATTTCTGTTTCCTTTGGCATTATTCTTCCTGTTATCATTACCATTTGCATTTATAATTCGGTACCGTGCCTGTGTGCATTACAGTTCGTTTACCTGTGCACTTAGCTCACGTTTCCATTTCTGTCTCCTTGCTCTCTTTTCCTGTGACACTTAACATTTCTATTTTAAATACCACTGCCATCACTGTTCACGTTACCAGTTGCATTCCATTATGTGCTTCAATGTCCATTTCGTCACTGTTCGTTTAAAGGCGTCCGCTTTGCACTTCCGTTTTCTGATTTCCTTTACCATTTCCGTTTGCAATACCATGTGCCACTGTTGGTGTTTCTGTTTGCATTGCTGTTCCTGTTTCTATGTTACAAGACATCAAGTTTTGGGCAGCGTTCCTGCCGCGCGTACATTCACTATTTCTCGTCGTCATTCTAAAAGAAATTAGAGGCAAAAACTCCATTTAATGCAACAGTTAGGGTTGTTCCACAGCGACAAAAGTGAGAAATTCAGTGTTAGGAGTTGAAACCCCCTTGGACCCCCAGCCAACCAGCATCGTGAGTGCGCTATGGTGTCATCGGTCCTAACTCTCACCTCATTTTCCTACACCTCAGATTCTTTACACATGGGATGGGGTGCGACTTAGGGATGATGACCCCATGGTGCACCATGATGCCAGTTGGGGTGGGCGTGGGGTCCAAGGGGGTTTCAACCCAACACTGAATTTCCTCGCTTTGTCGCTGTGGAACAACCCCTAACTAATGCATTAAACAGAGTTTTTGCCTCTAACATATATAATACATATATATGAAATTATGCTGTACTTATCATGATAGCTATGCTATAAAACTTTTAAAACAATAAAAATACTTGCTTTCTTTGACTTAACACTTGGTGCACTTTTAACTGGTGGCTGGGCTATTTTTTCCCAGTTGTTTAACCAGGAGTAGCACACTAAGCTGAAAGCTTGTTTAGAGAGTGTGACCTGGGATCACATGGAAGTTAAGTGACTTGCTCAGGATCACACAGCATACAAGTGGGGCTGTGGGATTCAAACCCAGGTCTCCAGATTTGCAGCTCAGAACCTTAAACCACTGTACTATACTGCCTCCATGTTGACTGCTTGTTGGAAAGACAAACTTTAGTTATGGGATTGGGCAGTGGAGTAACAGATGAATGAAGACCCTTCCAACGTCACCAAAGGGTGTAAAAAGAGTAAATAAATAAATTAAATCTGCAAGCTGAAATAATTGCATGCTTCCTTTGTAGGCAAATGCAAGATGATTAATATAACTGATGTATTACAATTTATTGCAGTACAATGCAGTCCACTGGACTTCTGCATGGGAATGATTTATTTTGATAATGAGGAAATAAAGCATTTCCACTTCTTTTGTTTAGTTGGCTTCTGTGAGGCTTTTTCATATTGTTAATGCAGGCAAGGGCTTTAAATTACTTTATTTTCTAAGGTCCTTTAGAAGTCCATACTTTTCATTTCTACTTCAGGTGGCCAAATTTATGTTTTTTATTAAATCCTTACCACTTGTCCTCCAGACAGTACATGTTAAGACTGAGTTATCTTTCCTATAGATCTTACACTGCTGCTTCAGGATCATTTTTGTAGCCTATTCTGGATATTCTCTAACTTCCAAGTCATTCTTAAAACTTGATTCCAAAACAGAATGCAAATTAATACCCTCTAGTTCAATGGCACTATGCCTGTTACTAGTAACTTATTAAATTGGTCTCCTAAAATGCTGCCAGTCCCTGTCTCATCTGCTGTATCCTGGCTGCAGCCCATGTGGGCTCTGATAACATGTTTATGTTTAGGACCTGATGTCCCATTAGAATTATCTCCATAGACAGTATTTATTTATTCAAATTGTTGCATACTAGGATATTCCAATTAAAGAGGAATAGTCAAGACAGGCCCCACACCCAAGTGTGAAATGGTTCCAGTGTGCACTTTGTATGCAAAACATTTTGTTTTACTTACAGTTTGCTGTAGTATAGTAGATTGCATCAAACTAATTTTGCTTATTTATGGACTGACATCTTCTGCAACTCTAAATCCTAGAATTCCCACAGCTGACATTAGAGCAAGAATGCAGAAGTAGGAGATTCAATATGCCAGCAGTGCATATTAGGCTTTATTAGCCCCAATCAGATGTTTTTCAGTTCTGATTTTCTTCAGGAGCTGAGTACTGTCATCTGTGACTGTATTTAGTCTTGAGAAAACAGTGGGACCAGCAAACAAAAGAACAGAACTTAGCAAATATTACAAAAGGTGATTTCACAGTTGCTGCAAGAAATCTTTTGGCATGGGCAAAAAGTTTCTCTGCCCTTGTTCATCAGGGGGGTCATAAGAAGGTTTTTGAAGATGTGGTGTAAAAATATAAAAAACACAGGTTATGAGCCATTGAAATTTGCAAATGCAGGCCTGTAACTTTGATAATTTTAATATTTTGACCCCATGTTTTCAACACTGCTATTGCTTTACAGCACCTCATGAATGTGACAGCTGTCATTTTTCAAATCCTGGCCAAAATGTGATTTTTTGACCAGAAAGGTGATTTTTGCATTCACTGCATGAAATCATCTTTCAGCAGGAGTTGAAATGTTCTCTGTACTTGTTCATGAGGTGGGATCATAGGACAGCTATGTTGAAAATTTGAGCAAAAATATTCAAAATAATAACGTTATGAGCCTATGTTGAAATTTACTGATGCAGGCTTGTAACTTTGATCATTTTCAACATTTTGACCCCAACATTTCAACATAGCCATTTCTTACAGCACATCATGAATGACAGTTGCTGCTTTCAAATTCTGGCCAAAATGTATTTTTGGACCTGTGGTGAGCGACATTTTGGTGGTGTGGAATGAAGTTTTTGATGGGGATTTTAAATGTTTCACCTGCTGGATTCATTAAGTGGGGGTAATAAGAAGGCTATGCATGAAAATGTGGTGTACAAATATGTAAATGCTCAGGATATGACTGAACATTACACTATTTTAATGTTCACTCATAACTTCTAATTTTCTATATTCTGACTCCAACCTTTAACATAGCCACTTTTAACACCACCTCATAAATGTGACATGTGTCTTTTTTTTAATCCTGAATGAGATGTGTTTAGTACCTCAGCTGTGAAATGACATTTTGGCTAATATGCTATAAAGGGTACATGTCATGTCTATAATGTGAATCCTAAAACAAGTACTGTATCTTCAAACTTGATGTCAACATTGCAAAGAACAAATTGTTTACCAAGCATCAAATGCTTGGCATTGACAAACTCTTGTTGCAGTTTGTCTTTATACCGGATGCATTCATATTGGTCTCATTCTGATAAAAATATCCCAGTCTATGTCCAGAGATGTGCCATGCATATGGTTCTCTTGTCTCTATCTTCCTCACTAATTAACATTTGCAGGCCTTCATCTTTGTCAGCTGCCTGATTTGGCAGGCCATAGATTATAGTGCTCCAATCCTATATTTCACCTGTCATCGATTATTTGTATCCACAGTGACTCCACCCCTCTGAAACTCATTTGTTCTCTGATACCCTTATGGCATAGTTTACATGCACTGTTACCCCATCCCTGGATCCTTCCCCACCCTATTAAGTAGAATACAGCCAAGGACATTTAGATACAGGCAATTGTTTAGATTTGCTCATATTCCAGTTATTGCTACTACAGTACATCCAAATATGTTTCAGTCATTATCACTTACTATTCATCAATTGTATTGCCTAACCTTCCTGCATTTGCATGCCATGCTCTTTTTGACCTCACCTTGTCTCTTCTAAACCTGCTGCATTTTGATTTCCTATGTTGCTACAATTCCCTTGTCCTCTTATTTCCTGTGTATGCTGATTAACCTGTGTCCACAGATCAGCTATATATGGATAGTTATTGACCAATTGCTCAGCTGCACAGCCTGTCAAAGCTGCTGGAGCACCAGGTGCAGCTTCAGTACTCACAATATCTCAACTCTTATGGACCCGATTATGCTCTTATTAATATAAGAGTTGGTCTGAAGACTCACAAGTTCAGCAATACAGAGTGAAATAAACAGAGTGCTGAAAACACTCACAAACACTCACAACTGGTAGTTCCAAGTTGGGAGCCATGACGAATGTTCATTAGACCCATTGTTCGGTATAACGAGGTTCATCATAGTGAGGGTCACTTTGCATTGGGGAGAGTGCAACTTGTTTACTATAAAACTGAACATGAACTTAATAACTTCAGATGATTGCAGGAACAACCAACTCATAAAGGTAATTGGTTAACTTCCTGACCAATATTTAAACTAAAAATAAGTAGATGCTGGAAAAATATGCAGGTGAGTGACTGCCAGTTTAGCTGTTCATGCAACACATAAAGTAGAGTTTGAATTTGTCAATAACCCCCAAATATATTTATTTATTTGAATGTTGGTAACGGGTAAACCCACTGAGACATTACAGTCCTTTTTTTCAGGGGCAACTGGGAATGTGCAGAACATAGACAATGGCATGGCAGTAGCAATGGATGCATTTACATGATTCACTGATTTACACAAATTCATCATTTACAGAAACATTCACAGATTAAACATTTACAGATTACAAAGACATGGCAGTTACAGTGGTTATATTTACATTGTTCACAGATTTACAAAATGCACGATTTACAGATACACGTACATCAAATATTTACATAAACAGAAGGAGTCAGGAGCAGGGATTCTTATACATATGAGGATCAGTGAGTAGGGAAAATTTATGCACAGCATTATGGAAGCTGGACCAAGAGTCAATGGAAGCAGGAGCAAAGTGATGATGCATTGAGGTGGAGTAATAGGGTGGATTGGAACTTAGCAGCGGAGGTGCAGGATAATGTAGAGTGTGTCAGTAAGTCCCAGCTAGACCTACTTGAGGGAGGTAAAAAGATCTCTGGGCCACTGCTAACTGAGATTTGGGCAGCAAGGAAGAGGAGGAGGTGGATCTAGGAGCTTGTGATAGTTGCTGGAGCTGAATAAGTTCAGTATGGCTAGGAGGCATGCAACAGTGGACCAGTTTGTGCACTAGACTCAGCATGGCATACTGAAGTTTGGATTCATATGTTAGCTAGCCCATGGATGAGAAGACATCATAGTGGTGGTGACTGACATTGACCCCTAAAGGGAACCTTCGCACCCTATGGTAGATCTGTTTAAGGTGAGATAGGATGGTTGTATTGGTTACAAGTAGTAGTGGGGCACCACACTTAAAGAGAGGTAGGAGGGTGGTGGCTATGATATTGTGTCATAGAGACGATGTGAGGAAGGGTCATATGCAGTAGAGCAGACCCAGCTTTGGCTTACAGCTTTGGCTAGGAGGGTAACATGGGTGTTCAGGGAAAGCAAGGAATCTAAGGTGATACCCAGATATTTAAAGGATGGTATAGATTCAAGGGCATCACCATTACGGAGGGTATCGCAAGAGAGGGGTGGGATGCCGAGGAGAAGGGATTGGAGAGCACCATGCATTTTTTCTTTTGGTGTTGAGGACTAGTTGATTATCTAGAAACCAACCCTCAAGAATTCAAGTCTGAGGTGAGCATGCTGTTGAGCCACCCGATGTCGAATGAAGAATGGTACATAATGCGCCTGCTTAAAGGTGAACAGAGGCCCCTCCACAGTTATTTGATAATTCATCAATGAACCAGGAAAATCATAACAGGCCCAGGATGGAGCACTGAGTGATGCTGTGGGTTATTGATCTGAGATCCGAGAAAGAACTGGACCAATTGACCATTTGAGTGCGACCAGTAAGGTAACTTTGGAGCCAAGTTAAGGCACTAACATCAAGGCAAAGTGAGTGTAGCTGCTATAGAAGAGATTGTGGTTGACCAAGTCAAAACCTTTGTCAGATCAATGAAAACAGCACTGGTAGCAAAACCCTGGTCCATAGCATGGAACAGGTAAGATGTAACTTTTATCAAGGTAGTGAGGGTACTGTGTTTTTCTGAACACATGCTGGAACCTTGAGAGGAAGTGTGGTGCTTCGAGAATCCTGTAGATGGTTATAGAGTATATGCATTTGGATTTTGCCAGTGGACAGAGGATGGAAATAGGACTAAAGTTCTCAAGAGTTGTCTTGGGTCCACCCTTATGAATGGAACAACCATGGCAACCTTCCATTTATCAGGAACAGTCCCTGAAAGGAAGGATCAGTTAAACAGGTCATGGACTGGGTGGGCAAGGGATGCAGCTTCCAATTTGAGAAATTTTGGTTAAAGGGTATCATGACAAGGGAATCTGTCAGCTTTTAGGTTAGCGAGAAGCTGCGAACTTCATTGAGGGTGACGTTTAAGGTGAAATGCTGGGCTAGCATCAGTGTCCACTAGTGGGGTGGGGAGGAGGGGGGAGTTGGTAAAGAGTGAGGTATATCTATGCAGGTCGGTAAAGAATTTATTAGATCCAGCTGTGATGGATAGGGGGTCAGAAAGGACAGTGCCGTGGGCAGAGATGGAGATTGGGGCCTCAGAGGACTTGCCTTTGATTAAGTTCACCTGCCTCAGAATTCTTTGGCATTACAGAGATACTTGGTTTAGAGTGACCTAAAGTGGATGCACTTAGCTTTCTGAATAGAATTTTCAGCTGTTCCTGATCTGCCTATAGACTTGACTATAGACAAAATGGCAGAGGGGTTTAACAGGGTGACAAGATTTGATAGGTTGCAGTAACAGGCAATTGTATATATCACAACAGGCAATAGTGCATGACAGGGTGAGCAGTTGGCTAACCTACCTGTCAGGCTGGTATTGAGGGTCAACACCTAGGCAGATGGCCTTACAGCCCTGGAAGTGCAAGTATAGACCACCCAGTCATGCATACCTAACAATGGGGCTCAGCCAATCAGAGACCATGAATTTCAATCCCTTTTTTAAGCAAACAGTGATTCATGACAGGGTGGTCTGTGATGGCCTATAGTCACCTGCCTAGGGGTGTAGTGAGGCCTTACACCACAGACAGAGGTCCTACAGCTCTTGGAAGGGTGGGTATAGGTAGCACTAGCCACCCTGACATGCATTATTGCACTTAGAAATGGATAATTGTAGATTGTGATTGGTTGGCATCCCATGGCACTCCAGACATTACCTCATGGGTTACAGCCCACCTGATAGGCTAATGATGCACTTGACCCAGATCAGATTTCAAGTATATCCAGGTCCCAGGAACCCCTGCTCTCCAGTTGTAATTTGTGCATCTGAATAGACAAGAAGCATCCAGCGAACCCCTGTCTGCTCTTAAACTTCTAAGGTAGGATATGTTACCTTTTTCTCCAAGTAGTGATTGCAATGCAATAGGAGTTTTTATTGATATGTTTCTTTTAATATATAAATGAGTATTGGACTCCTAGAAAAGAAAGTACAGCTCTAATAAGCTCTTTTTTCTGTCGTTAGATTGTGCTGCAGGAGTCTTTCCTCCTTTATAGTAAAGTAAGAGTTATTTGATATGTTTTTCTTGGATATCGAATGAGTATTTTAGAAGAGCATCTGCGCTCCAGGAGAGAGAAGGTACAACCCATGGAGCATCTTGTAGTTTGATTGTACTGCAGGAGTCCTTTTCCTCCTCCTTGGTAAAAACATCCTACTACAGGAGTTTAACTCCTCATAACCTTCCCTGGCTTGGTGCGCCCTTGCGAGGCTTTCTTTTAATTCTGAGTGAAACTCGTGCCTGGAGAGCCATCTGCCACCCCCCGCCTTCCAGGCAGCATGCTCCCTATCCTGCTGGCCACGGCGGCATCATGGGCCTTGCCTACCAGGATCTCGCCTGTAATTCAGTCCGCAAGTCACCTCTGCACCCTGCGGTCCATGTTCTCATCTGAGGCCTCTCCTCCTTCCGAGAGCCTCTCCACCTCCCACATCCTCCTTCTCCAGTCAGGCCTAGGCGCCTCACCACGCGCCCCGCTCCACCACGCCATCGCCTCGGGCCCTCCCGTGAGTCGCCTCCTCCCCGCGACTCCACGGGCCTCCTGAGCGCTCCTACTGTCTCTCCGAGGATGGTTAAGGCAAATCCTGTGGCCCTAGCGAACCGCTCTCTCCTCGGAGACTCCATCCGCTTGAGCGTCCACACAACAGACGCCTACCGACCATGTGCCACCACCCCACGGGAGGAGCGCTTTCTTCCCACATCCATGCAGGCCTCTCATCTGGCACGGCCAAAAATAGGCCGAGGACATTCTACCTCCTTCTCTCTCTTCTCTGCAGCAGAGGAGGCTAAATCCCACAGGTGGCGTCTTCTGCAGCTCTCTCTTCTCGCTCTCCTCTCGGGGTTGTCAGGTATCAGCGTGGCTCACAGGGTAACACATCTACCTCTGCATCAGAAGGTCATGAGTTCTAACCACAAGAACTTGGGCCATATATACTGGCACCTGAGTGCAGCAGTACAAGGATGCTACTGCCACCAGCGGCGTGTCTCTTGGTGGAGGAATACTTTCCTCGCCGACCACGCCACGCGACACCATCTCGGCCCTAGGACGCCTTCCCTAGGGAGGGTCTCACCACATCTATGGCCAGAACTCCTGGGGACGAGGTCAAGGGACAACAGCCAACTGGAAACTAGTCTTTGGCCACTACACAGGGCATACTCCCAGGCCAGGAAAATCAAAAAAAAAAAAGGGGCAAATCTCACCCCACCTCCAACTCGGGTCCCTCACACAGCGACCCCAGTAGGACACTGCCGAGCTCTTGCCGGGGTACCTCCCATAGGCCACCCGCCAGGCTCGAGCGGACCCTGCCCCTCACTTGATGGCGCGGCCCTCCCACAGCGCGGCCCCGGCCCTCCCTGAGCAGGAATCTTCGAGAGGGGTAGATAGATTCTTGACAGAGGATTCTCCACCCACACCTAGATTGTCTAAGGCCCTCACAGCACCTTTATCACAGCAACCTTCGGCCCTTCCTCCCCTGCCCCTCGGCCTCCTCCCCTCCGGGCTTACCTTCTTGGGCATCAGGGGGAAAGAGCTCCAGTGCCACCACCTCGCTCAGACCTCTCTTACTCTCTTCCAGATGGTTAAGGCAAAGAAATGCACCTGCAGCACCATCCTCCTCCTCAAACCCCAGGCCCGCTCTCGAGCCTGCCTCATGGATGACGAGCTATCTTCTACGGAAAGAACCCCTTCCTAGCTCCCTTCCTTCCGACCCTAGCACCTCGATGTGGGTGGACCCGGGATCTCTGCTGTTACAGAACCAACAAGCAGTAGTGGCTATGATGGAGAGTCAGCAGAACTTCATGCTGAAAATAATGGAGAAACTGGAGGCCCTCACCCAAAAACAGGCCGAGACCTCCGAGCACAGAGCCCACTCACCAGAGAGATCCTCCGAGGAACCACAAGCCCCAGAGGACCCTTTCCCCAGCATTCCCCGGATGCAACCCGGAAGAAGGAGACAAAGAGTACAAATTTGACGAGGAGGAGGAGGAGGAGCATGGCTTAGAGTCTGAAACGGAGGACATCGATCAACAGACGCTCCATCCTTGACGCCAAAACTGTGTGCATTCGAGACCATCACGGCCTTATGAAAGTCATCAAGACCACCATGGGCCTGTCCAATGAGGAGCAGGAGGGGAGAAGACAGAATCTAAGCTAGATCCAATGATCCAGCTAAGGACCACCACCTCAGAGACCTTCCCAGTATGCCCGGCCATCGAGGAACTGATCCACACAGAATGGCAATCCACAGACCCGGCAGAATGCTAAACCTGAGGAACCTACACAAGATGTACCCGGTTCAGGTGAAAAGTCAGACGCCTGGTGTAAAGTGCCTCCATCGATCCCCAGGTGGTGGCTTTAAGTAAGAAGACTGTGTTACCATGTGTACCATTTCCTCAAGGACCCTACCGATAAAAGAATTGAAGACATGTTAAAGAGGACATTTGAAATTGAGGGCACCATGGCCAAGGCGATGACGTCGGTGATCTACACCTCTCGGCCCAAACTGCTGGCTAGAGGAGCTACAGGAGCAAGCTAGTCCAAAGTCCAGGGAGGCGGAGATTTTAGACTGCACCTCGACGCAGCCAAATACCTGGCAGACATGGCGGTGGACTCCTTAACCTCCAGGCCAGGGTGGTCATAATCATCAATCGGCCCACAGAGCAATATGGCTCAAGCTCTGGGATGCCGATTCGAATCTAAGACTTTACTTCAAAATCTACCCTTAAAGGGGATCACGTGTTTGGGGAAGTCCTCCAAAACTACTTGAGACAGAGGAAGAGGGTAGGGACCTCCTAAGAAATCGCCTCCAGACCTCACATCTGCCTGCCGCCAGACGCAGGTTTCACCTGGGGCCAAGAACCAGACCCGCAGGGACTCCTACCCGCAGAATCATTCCTTTTGAACAGGGTCTCCACCTCCTACCCCGCACTCCCGCCTTCAACACCTACAAGTCCCCTCATTCAGAGCCTGGGACAAAGGCCAGGAGGCCGGGAAGAGGTTTCAGGGGAAAACAGTGACTCGTCTCCCGAGCCTCCCTCGCCAGAACTTGTATCCCCTGTTGGCCAGCGGCTAGCCCTGTTCGCCCACCGCTGGGCATCCACCACATCAGAGAGGTGGGTCAGAGATGTGGTCTCAGGGATATGCCATAGAGTTATCCAGTCCTTCAGTCCCTCGGCACTTGTCTCCATCCCGATATCCAGAAGAAGAGCCTCCCCACCAGGTCAGGGGATCCTGGAAGAGCTGATCCAGAACAGGGCCATTCAACCCGTCCCAGTTCAGGAACAAGGGAAGGCATGTACTCCATCTTCTTCCTGGTACCCAAGAAAATGGGAGAGCTGAGGCCCATACTGGACCTCAAACGCCTGAACCAATACGTGACCCCACGTTGGTTCAAGATGGAGACCGTCCGTCCACTCTCCAGGGGATCAGGTAGGTGACTTCCTAACATCCATCGATCTAAAGGACGCCTACCCCACAATCCCATCGTCCAAGAGCCACAGAAGTTCCTAGCGCTTCCACATCTTGGGACACCACTTCAATACCAGGCGCTCCCTTTCGGGCTATCTCGGCCCCCAGAGTCTTCACCAAGGTTTCCATCACCCTGGTGGCTAGACTCAGAGAACAAGGCTTGGACATAGTCCCGTATCTGGACGACTGGTTTCATACGCCGCCGATCCGAGGATCAGGCACACTCTCACACGGAACTCGCCGCTCGGGCACCCGAGGAACACGTTGGGTCGTGGAACAGAGAGAAGAGCCAGCTCCGTCCGACCCAAGAGATCGAGCATCTCGGGCCATCACAAACTCAGCGGAAGGTTGGGCGAGACCGGCACCAGCACGGATCCGCTGCCTCCGGAAGCTGGCCAGGGAATTAAGGACACGCTCCTGCTCTACGGTGCAAGGTGGTGAAACTCCTGGGATGCATGGCCTCCTGCATTGACCTCATCCCTTGGGCCAGGTGGCACATCGTCCACTCCAAAATTACATCCTGGCATGGAGCACCAAACGAGACCAACCTGCATTGCGTGGTTCAGTTACCCCACAGTCAGATCCTCCTGGAATGGTGGGTGGCTCTAGGAAACCTGACGAAGGAGTCCCCTGAAGCCCTCCCGATCCCCATCGAGACGGACGCTGGCCTATCCGGCTGGGGAGCCTGTCTGGGGAAGAGTCAGCGCAGGTACTTGGTCCCAACCGAGTCCCTACTCTATCAATGTTCTGGAAATGAGAGCAGTGTTCCACGCACTAAGGGCCTTCCACCGAGTCATACGGGGACAGTCGGTTCTGATCAAATCTGACAATCGGGTGACGGTAGCATACATCTCAAAACAGGGAGGTACCAGAAGCAGGGCCATGTCACGGAAACCTCAAGGGTGATGACCTGGGCTCAAATGCACCTTTCACACCTAAGAGCAGTACATTAGCGGAAAACTAAATGTAAGGGATTAGCTCAGCCAGCAACAGATCCACCCAGGAGAATGGCGCCTGCACCGGACCTGTTTCAGGTAATCCAGGAGGAATGGGACCGGTCTCTATGGACCTGATGGCATCCAGGGACAACACCCAGGTGTACCGCTATTTCTCCCGGTTCAGGGACACACGGTCACAAGGCACGGACGCCCTGTCTCAGGCATGGTCACGGACCACGCTGTACGCATTCCCCCACTCCTCTCATTCCGCAGGTCTTGGGAAGATCCGAAATCTCAAACCACCATCATACTGGTAGCCCCTCCTGGCCTCACAGATCTTGGTTCAGGCAATCACAGAGATGTCACTAGCCTGCCTTCAAGTTACCAACCCGACCAGACATGCTGACCCAGGGACCAGTGCTACACCCGTCCCCTCGAACACTAAAACTCATGGCCTGGCTCCTGAGAGGGAATGACTGACTACCACTGGGTACCATAATCGGTCATAGGCACCCTCCTCCGATCACGTCGAGCCTCCACTACCTCCACCTCCCGAGAGACAATGGGCTGTCTTGCACAGTGGTGCCACCTTCGAGGATCGGTACCAGAGCAAGCCGACCTCCCCACTATCCTCCTGTTCCTGCAACAAGGTGTGGACAAGGGCTGGCACCCTCCTCACTAAGGGTACAACTGGT
The DNA here is from genome assembly GCA_016271365.2 of Neoceratodus forsteri. Classification (NCBI taxonomy): domain Eukaryota; kingdom Metazoa; phylum Chordata; order Ceratodontiformes; family Ceratodontidae; genus Neoceratodus; species Neoceratodus forsteri. Next base: position 800,010,962 of record CM028131.1, read on the forward strand.
GGCCATCGGGTGGCCAGAGGCCTCGTCGAGGCATCCACCGGGGCACACCGGATGCGTCGGTTTCTTGAGGGCTGTGGACCTCATGTGACCTAGGGCTAGACCCAGCCGCCCTGGGACCTACCCATGGTGTTGGACTCTAAGAGTGCAACCCTACGAACCTCTCACCGAGGCAGATCTCTTCTGGGTAGGCCTGAAGACTGCCTTTCTCGTGGCCATCTGCTCAGCCAGAAGGATAGGGGAACTCGGTGCCCTATCTTGTGCACCGCCCTCGCCATCTTCACCCCCAAAGGGGCAGACTCGACAGTTCCGGCCTTCCAACCGAAGGTTCAGATCAAGTTCCATAGAGAACAACCTATAGACCTACCCACCTTGCCCGCTGAGGCCCCCAGACCGAGAGCTGTACCCCAGACTCCTGGACGTGGGATCAGTCCTGTCGGACCACCTGTCCAGGACTCAATCTATCCGTAAGACAGAGAGACTATTCATTGTCTCGAAGGGTCAATGGCAGGGCTCATGCCTAAGACCACCATCGCAGGTGGATCAGACGAGTCATCCTCCACGCCTCACGGAAAAATGGTGGACCCCACCACAGGGGATCAGAGCTCACCCACCAGGGCAGTATCCACCTCCTGGGTGGAACGAGCATCGGTCTCGTCCAAGGACATCTGTAGGGCGGCTACCTGAGCTCCCTACACACCTTCGCTAGACACTACAGGCTGGAGCAACTGCAGGACTTCAGGCCAGCCTTTGCCTCCCATGTCCTAGCAGCGGCTCCATCTCCCGAACCCTCCGACTCATCCCAATCCCACCTGGAAGTTTAACTGCTTCTTATCTCCCATGAGGTAATGTCTGGAGTGCCATGGGATGCCAACCAATCACAATGGGTGTTTACTCACCTGGTAAAGGTGATTGTGTTGGTTGGCATCCATGGCACTCCAAGGCCCTCCTCGGGATGATCGGAGCGTCCCGCCAAAGAGAACCAGGAGGTCCCTACATCAGTCCTTCAGACCTCTATACCACTGAAAAAAAAAAATCAGTCAACCACGGTTCAATTAGTGTGTACATAATAGGGAATAAATTCAGGCCCCGCCTTGTTGTTCTATTTTATCATGTCGCTATAGACCTCATTCATTACTAGTCTCTATTGTGTGTACTGTTCTTGTACTAACATCCTTCCTTTCAGCTATGGAAAATTCAAACTGAGAGCAGGGTTCCTGGGACCTGGATATACTTGAAATCTGATCTGGGTCAAGTGCATCATTAGCCTATCAGGTGGGCTGTAACCCATGAGGTAATGTCTGGAGTGCCATGGATGTCAACCAACACAATCACCTTTACCAGGTGAGTAAACACCGATTATTTTGTAACAAAAAAAAAAAGCATGTTTCAAATTTTAAAACATGTAGAAAAACTGGCCCACTGGCACCGTGGTAGCATTACTGCTTGCAGCATCAATGACCCCAGTTCAGAAATGAGCCTTGAGCATTGGAAGGTCAGCGGGTGGAGGAGGATTGAGTACCCCATGCACTCTTTTCTCCTCTATGGAGATGGGATATTGAATCCACTGATTGAGTGACACCCAGTGGAGATTGGGTATACACCAGGCGGGTCCACATCAACAAGATTGAGGAGATGGCAGACATCTGTGGAGTGTGTGAGGGTGTGAAGTTGTGAGCATGTTCCACACTGATGTCATTGCATGTCCACACTTTGGGAGAACTAAAGCCAGAAAACCCTTGAGCCAGTCACACAGTTATGCACCTAGACCCACACCCAAATGATGCCCCAGGTGCAGCCTCAGCTGGGACCTCAGGTGGATCTCAGGCTCTCCTTCAGGGAGTCTTGCTGCAGGCCCCCATTCTAGGTCACATAGAAACATAGAAACATAGAAGTTGATGGCAGATAAGGACCGCAAGGCCCATCCAGTCTGCCCATTTCTTTTCTACCTTATAAATGTGCTATCGGCCTTTGCTCTGTCAGTGACCTATCTATTCATAGTCATTTGTATTGCTCCTTATGCCTATCCCATGCCTGTTTGAAGCCCTGCACTGTATTCATAGCCACCACTTCTTGTGGTAAGCTATTCCATGCATCTACCACCCTTTCTGTGAAAAGAATTTCCTCACATTCCCCTTAATCGGCCTCCTCTAATCTCATGCTGTGTCCTCTTGTCCTGCTATTTTTCTTATATTTAAACATGTTAGACTCTTTCACCTTGTTTATGCCCTTAAGGTGTTTAAATGTCTCGATCATATCACCTCTCTCCCTCCTTTGCTCAAGGGTATACATATTGAGCTCCGTTAATCTGTCCTCATATGTCTTCTGATGCAGTCCCTGCACCAATTTGGTTGCCCTTCTGGACTGCCTCAATTTGGTTAATGTCCTTGTGAAGGTGTGGCCTCCAATACTGCATGCAGTACTCCAGATGGGCCTAACCAATGTCTTGTACAGAGGATTATTACCTCCCTCTTACGACTTGTGATACCCTACTAATACACCCTAATACCCCTAGCCTTACCTACTGCTTTAGAGGTCTGCTTGGATGATTTTAGGTCATCAGTGATGATGATGCCCAAGTCTCTTTCTTCCTGTGACTGCTAGCAACCCTCCCAGCCTATAAGTGGCTTCAGTGTTTCTCCTCCCTATGTGCATGATTTTGCACTTCTTGCATTAAATCCCAGTTGCCACTCTTCTGACCATTTTTCTAGTTTATCCAGATCTCTTCTCATTCTGCCCACCCCATCTGGATCATCTACTCTGTTGCAGATCTTGGTGTCATCTGCAAACAGACAAGCCTTTACCTCTAGTCCATCTGCGAGGTCACTAATGAAGATGTTGAATAGGACTGGCCCCAGGACTGATCCCTGAGGTACCCCACTTGTGACTTGCATCTCTTCTGACTGTATACCATTTACCACCACTCTCTGTTTTCTGCCAGTCAACCAGTTTGCCACCCAGTTGACTCAACTTCTGACCCACCCCGAGCCTACCTGGGAGAATACCAGGTGGGTGGCCCATGAATTGAGAGGGGGGTCACACCTGCCATCTGTCACTGAAGTGACAAAAGAATTGAAAAATGTTGAAACTTATTTAAATAAACAAGTGTTTTCAGTATTTTGAGTGACATATATTTGTTTTAGAGTACTTTTGTTTTTACTTTTGTTCTGGCAAGTTTTGTTTATTCCTGTTATTATGTGGAGTGCAGTGATGGAGACAAGTAAAGTATGTACCTGATTGTGAGAGATGAGTGAGGTCAATAGGGACATAACCATCTATGATTTAGGTGGGAAATCCTGAACTCATCAACTAGGAAAGGATTTAGGAATATTCATAAATAACGATTTATCATCAATCATCACTGTCGGTATGTATCAAAGATAACAAATATGATAGTTTATTCAATAAAAGATAATTTATTAAAAGAAATAGACATTGCATAATGAAGCTATATAAAACATATGTTATTCCACACCTGGATTTTGGTTCTCCAATATGGAACCTATACGTAAGGTGTGATGTTAACCTCTTGGAAAGAACTTAAAGAAGAGTAACAAAATTAATATCTGGCCTAGTTTCCTTGAGTTATGAGGACAGACTCATTCATTAGCACTATTTAGCTTAGAAACTTGAAGGAAAAAGGAATATATTACTGTTACTTAACATCATGAAAAATCATGAACTTATGGGTCTATGTGGTCTATCATTTAACTATAGGTCAACTCAGTTAAGATCTCACAACAGGCAACTACTCATACCTAGAGTTAATACCACTAAGAGACAAAATTTCTTTATGGTCAGATCCAGGAGATTATGTTACTCACTACTAAGTAAATTAGTAAATTTAACATCCTTTGAGGCCTTCAAAAGGGATTAGACAAATATCTCTTACCCAAAGGCTATTGAAAATACCCCCACCAGGTGTGGGAGACAATTAAATTGGCCATTGGCCTACTTTGTCTAAATCTTCCAAGTAATCTAAGTAATTAGGGGTGAAGTCACAAAGGACAGGGTGATTATGGTCAGAATGGCTATAATCAATGCCATAGCTCTTTTGGCACAACTGAGGAATATTATCCATTAATAAGTGGAGGTTCCCTTTCCAGATAATGATTGCAGCATTGAAAAGCTCTAAAAAATAGATCAAATATTTAAAGTGTGGTTTTTAAATAGCAAGGTGAGCAAAGATATGCGGTCCCAGGTCGCTGAGCAAAATAAAAAATTCTGCCATGGCAGATCTCAAACTTTATTTGGTACATTGATTCACTGGGCAAACAGTTAGGCTGGCAATTAACTTGTTTTTACTAGGTCTCTGTTGACATAGAATTATATCCCTCAGGAAGGAGGTCAGCCAGAGACCAGGAATTTTCTGACCCATTTTCTGAACTGCAATAGCCAATAGTAGGTAGAATCTTTGTTTAGAGAGCCACCATTTGAAGGCCTTTGAGAGGCAATTGTTTTCTATTGGACTCACAGACCAGTGAATGTATATGTGAATATGAGAACAAAGGGAGAGGAGGTGAACTCAGGTCCATTTTCATTGGAAAGAGTCCTGAAAGGACTTGCAGTTCTGAAAGTAGACCAGGCTCTGATACCAGATGGGATATACCCAAGAGTCCTGAAAGAAGTCAGGAAGTTGCAAGCTGTCCCATTAATGGCATTGGTCAATAGCTCACTAGAATCAGGCATGGTACTGGGGACTGGAGGTGAGTAGATGTGGTCCATCTATAGAACAGCAGCAGCAGGGAAGAGGCTAGTTACTATAGGCCAGTGAGCCTTACCTCAATGGTGGGAAATAATGGAAACACTTAAAGGAAAGGTTGATAGAGTATCTTAAATCCAGTGGGCTGCAAGAGCAAAGGCAGCATGGATTCATGGGGAGGAGGTCATGCCAGATGAATCTGACCGAGTTCATTAACTAGGTGAACAGGAAATCAGTCAGGAAGGCAGTTGTTGTGGCATATCTGGACTTTAGAAAGACCTTCAACAATGTGCACCACAGGGGACTGATTAAGAAATTGAGAAGCCTATTGAAGGGATCTAAATTAGTGAATTTTTTAGAAATGAGTTAATGGATAGGCAAAAGAAGGTAATGGCTAATGGCAGTCACTCTAATAATGTGACGATGACCAGCAGGGTGCCATGGGGCTCAGTGCTGGGACAAGACCTCTTGGTGTCTTCATGAAGGACATTGCAGATGAACTGGAAGGAAGGTATGCCTTTCTGCAGATGATACCAAAATCTGCAAAAGTATGGACAATAAGGAATGGGTGGAAAGAATGGTTAGGAATCTTGGGATATCTGTTGACCTCAAAGTGGCAGGGCAGTGGGACAAAGAAGTGGGTAGGGTCAGTAAGATGCTGGGTAGCACATGGAGAGGTATCTCAAGCAGAGGAGGGAAGTGTTATTGCCACTATATTGCTCACTGGTGAGGCCCCACCCAGAGTATTGTGTCCAGTTCTGAGATCACACCTCAGAAAGATCAGAGGCAGTGTGGAGGAAGTCCAGAGGAATACAACTAAAATGATAGAGGATTTCCAAAAGCCCCACAATGAGAGACAGAGCGATTTCACCATGTACACCCTGGAAGTGAGGAGAGCATAAGGGGACCTGATAGAGACCTATAAAGCCTCACAGGGTGAAATGGGTGCAGCAGAGGAGTCTCTATCAAATGAGGAAAAGAAACAGAAATCAAAGGCATGCAGTGAACCTGGGGTGTAGTTTAGGAAGGATGTGAGGAAGTACTACTTCAGTGAAAGAGCGACAGACCCCTGGATTAGACTGCCAGTGGAAGTAGTGGAAATAAAAACAGTTTGGGGCTTCAAGTATACATGGGATAGACTTAAAATAATGCTAGGAAATGAGCAGAGAGAGTGAGGGTCACCAGATACCAGATAGGGTCTGCAAAGACAGACTCAGCAGAGACCATCTGGGTAAACTCAGTGGGCCAAGCATTCCTTTTCTACCAACACATTCTGTGTTTCTATGTATATGCAAGGAAAGTCAAAATTCCCTGTTCCTGATAATTTCCAGGCATTGATATTGAGATATGGTACTTCACGTGTTCTCATCAGAGAATTAATGTTCAGACCTAAGGGATTTTTAGGCATTATTTGGTCTCAAGAAGCATTGTTACTGTTTTAAACTGTTTTAGGATCAAATGATCATGCATAACATTTGTTGAAGATGGGTAAAGCGAGTCATGTACTGCAGATGTATTGCTCTCTGATGGAAAGAAAGTGGAATTATTGACATACCTATGAAGATAACACAAGTGGGCTGCAAGGTGCAGACCATGTACTAAACACAGAACCTTGTGGATGCATAAAATCAACTGAAAGAGAGAGAGAGAGAGAAAAGAGCAAGAGAGTTAGAGGTGGTGTTACCCACCTGAACAATTGGGAGCTGCCCTGAAGACAGAATTTGAACCAAAAGAAAGGGTAACAAAAATACAAGAGGCTTCAAGCTTATCTGAAAGAAAAGAGTGGTCCACAGTGTTGAAGGCTTGTTAGGCTGATAAAATGGTACCAGTTGAGATGCCAGAGTCTGTATTGAATACCATAAAGGAAGTGAAGTGAGAATTAGAGGTTGTTGTACAGAGATGCGGAAACCTGATTGGAAAGGCGTAAGGAAGCTAGTCACAATTTAAAAGATAGAGAACTATTTGCATCACAGTACATTATCCACTGTTTGCCATCCCAGGGAGGTACATTGGCATTGACTATAAAGGCTGAAATTTGCCTGACCCTCACCAGTCCACCACCACCACAACCAGTAAAGGGATGGTAATGACTGTAGCTGGCATACTGTATAGACAGGTTGGATTATTGAAGGAAATCCAATCAACAGTGGACCTAAAAGAACAGTTAGGTGAATAATACATTTTCAGCTGGAACAACAGCAGTCATAGCATGGTCTACTCTCTAGCATTCTGTGACTGGTACCACTGCCAACCAGCAACATAACAAAAAATAGAAAGGGTGGAATAGAAACAAAAAGAAGGTAGGAAACATTTTAGATTGGTTTGGAAATGAGTATGAACATGTATTCCTCCTTCCCTTTACTGAAATGCTCCTTATGGTGTACTGCACACCACTGAGGGAAATCGAGGAACAATGGACACAGTTAAAGGGGGGCATTGAAAAGGCAACAAATCCCTGTGTCAGGCAGGTTAACAAGGGCAAAAGAAAACAGACAGCTATGTTTCTCTAGAGACATAGCAAAGAAAGTAAGGCAAAAACTAGCATTTAGAAGGTACAAGAGGACACAGAAGGAAGAGAATAGGAGAGTTACCAGGAGAAACAAAGTGAGGCAGGAGAGCAGATAGGAGTGCAAAGGCACAAATAAAGGAGAATATTGCCTAGTCAATAAAAAGAGGATAAAACATTGTTTAGATATATAAGGAAGAAGAGAAAGACCAAAAGAGGGATAGTAAGGCTGAAAGGGGAAGGAAAGGTTTGTGAGGAAGAGGATAAAAAAAAGAAGAATTCAGTACTGAACAATTACTTTGTTCAGTATTTATGGAGGAAGGGTAGGTGATGGGACAAAGATGAGGAGCAAGGACATTAAAGGAAGGGAGGTGGGCACTAGTCATTTTAAGAGAAGAAAGTCCTCAAGGAATTAGCACAATTAAAAGTAGACTAGGTGATAGGACCTGACGGTGCACACTAGGATACTGATGGGGTGCACACTAGGATATTGAGGGAGCTCAAGGAGGTGCTGGCTACACCTCTGACAGCTCTGTTCAACCTATCACTAGAAACAGGGGTGTTCTGAGGAACTGGAGGAGGGCAGATGTGGTCCTACCACCCAAAAGTGGAAATAGGGAGGAGGTAGGAAATTACAGACTTCTCGGCCTGACATCCTTAGTGGGTAAAGTAATGGAATTGCTACTGAACAAAAAGATTGGGGAATAATTGTAACCAGTGGATTACATGAGTGAAGGCATATTTTTACAGGGGAGGTCTTGCCAAACAAACCTGATTGATTTCATTGACTGGGTGACCAGGAAGGGATCAGGGAGGAGTAGTAGATGTGGCCTGCCTGGATTTCAGTAAGGCCTTTGACACCATTCCACATAGAGGACTGGTGAGCAAGCTGGGCAACCTAGGCGTGGGTACAAAAGTAGTAAAATGGGTAAGAAGTTTGACAAGCAATAGGAGTCAGAGGGTGGTGGTAAATGGGGTCCTCTCTGGAGAAGGCAATGTGACCACCGTGGTGCCACAGTGGTCGGTACAATGCCCAGTCCACTTCAATGTCTTTATTAGTAACATTGCAGAAGGGGCTGAAAGGGAAGGTATGCCTGTTCACAGATGACACAAAATCTGCAACAGAGTTGACGCACCAGAAAGGGAGTGGAAAGAATGAGGAATGATCTGAAAAGCTGAAGAATGGATAATGGGATTGCAGATGGGTTTCAATGCAAAAAGTGCAAAATCATACACTTGGGACACAGAGACCTGGGAGCAATGTACCAATTAATCAGGGAGGTATTAGCTACCACAAAACAGGAAAGAGATCTAGGGTAATCATTTCTGATGACCTGAAAGTAGCCAAGCAGTGTAATAAGGCAGTAGGGAAGGCTAGCAGGATGCTCAGGTGCATAGGGAGGGCATCACCAGCAGAAAGTGGGATGTAGTAATGCCTCTGTATAAATCACTGGTAAGACCTCACTAGAGTAGTGTGTACAGTTCTGGAGGCCCCACTTCCAGAAGGACATAGATAGGGTGTAGGCAGTCAAAAGAGGGCTACCAAAATTGTGCAAGGCCTGCGTCAAAAACCCTATGAGGAAAGACTCAAGGAGCTAAATATGTACTCTAGAGGAAGGGAGGGAAGGGGGAATATGATAGAAATGTCATATACCTCACATGTATTACTAAGGTACAGGAAGGTAGCATTTTCCACAGAAAGAGATGATCCAGGAGAAGGGATTATGCTATGAGGCTGGAGGAGGGGACTAAGAGGAGATGTGAGGAAATTCTTCTTCATGGAGATGGTGGTGGACACCTGGAACAGTCTCCCAGCAAAGGTGGTGGGTGCTAATGGTAACAGGATTCAAACATGCATGGGATAGACACAAGGGGACCTTAGTAGTAAGGCAAAGGGTAGGAGAAGACTTGAGATCGATTAGGGTCTGTGGTGGCACAATAGGTAGGGAATAGAGGGAAGACTAGGTGGGCCAAGAGGTCCTTATCTGCCAACAACTTCTGTGTTTCTATGTTATAGTAATGCTAGTCTTCATCAGACAAGATTTTAGAGCTACGGTAAAGTGTATTTGGGCCAGTTCTTCTGAGATCAGATGAACAAATCCATTCTTTTAATTCTACAAGTTCAAAACTTAGGAATGGATAAATAGGTCTTTGTTTCTGTGAGATCTAGGTTGATTACACTAGTGTTATGTTTAAATATTTCTTCCCAAAGCTGCCTTTGTTGTAACCAGAACAGCTGAGCTCTGAATGAGAGCCTTTGTGCTTTTCACAGCTGCAACTGGTCAGGAATGCTGTGGATACTGCAAAGCAGATTCAATACCCTGTGGACCTTCATGTAGATGTGAGCTAAAAATGTTCTAATAACTAGTGCAGGAAAGGTTTCAGAAAATGAGTGCTCTAATTGTAGTGTGGAAGATAAGAGGTGTACAACAATGGTATATGACAGTGGCGGGCTTACTCTGGAACATTATTACCTTTTGAGACTCTGTAAATTATTGTTATGGGAAATTGATTAGAAGCTTTTCAACTCATTAAAGATTTCAAGAAGTGTGTGAAGTCACAGCTGAATCTTACACTGCACAGTTACTGCATCTTAATGGCATTCTCTGGAGGCTGCTGTCGTCTGTAGTGGGGTAGGGAACTTTGAGAGGGAGTTAGCACTGTTGCACTAGCAGTATCATTAGCAGGCCAGTTCCTGTTGGATGGAGCCACAGCTTTGACACTGCTTCTTGTCTAGCAGCAGTAGAGATCATCTGATAGAAAGCAGCTGAGAAGAGGGTGAAAGAGAATACAACCTGCTTATTGCAAACGGGGATACTAGGTGTCCTTTTATTCTTGAAAGCAGTATGCCTGAAAGAGTTAATGTTTAAACTGTTCAAAAAAAATTATGTTCCATGTTGTTACAGTTTTCAGCCCTAGCATAGGGTGTGACCGCACTGAGTGTCCATTGGCTCAGAACTTTCCCAGATTTTTCTGCCCACCTGCCCAAACTACATAAAAGGGACCCTGTCCCACCAATGTGAGTTAGCTATTATACAGGTGTATACTGTATAAGGCCTGTGGGGCAAAAGCACTCAGTGCATTCTGCAGGTGCAGTGGCTAAGGTGTCTTGAAGGCTCAGGATGGTAGCAGGGTCCTGGATTCAGAGAGTCATTTGTTCCCACTGATCAGGTCTCTGATGACTCAGATCCCACCTGGGATCTGAGGTTGAGTACAGGCAGGGCCTGTTGGTGGCTTACCCTCAAAGAGGACAATCTGATGGTTTCTTTACTAAATGTCTCCTATCAGAATGTAAAGATAACATGTAGTTTTCCTGTAATCTGTCTGCAAAATCTGAACTAATGAGGCTGAGAAGTGGCTGAAAAATAAAGGAGATGGTGCCATGACATCAAGACCCAGGAGCAAGGGGTGAGATGTGGTATGCCTGGTAAGCCTACAACATGTAACCACCTGGTGCTCAAACAACAAGACCCAATCAAGGATAAGGTGCAGTGGTCATTCTACCTCAAATGCAATTGGTGCTCATGCAATGGTACCATTGCCAGCCCCTTTAGAATATACTCCTCCCTGTGCCTATGTTATCTGTGTTACCTGTGTAGAGGACTCTGTGAACTACTGTGCTGCTGTCCCAGTAATGTCACATGTACATCCCACTGCTGGATCCCTCACAAATGCAAAGGGACTGTATAAATGTAAATACATTATCTTGAAGTAGGCGAAAGCAATTTGTTCTGTTCCTTGAAAGCTTAACATCCGTAAATAATAATGGTATTGATGTCCTTGTAGGGGCTGAGATCAGGGGTCTGATCATGTAATACCCTGTCACTAACTGATGTCATGCACTGTATTCTGTAAGTAAATGTTTGGTGCTCTGCAAGCAAATTGTATGTCTTGCCCTGTGTCTGTGTTGTTTCTGCATATACAAGAAAAGAGGGACAGTGTTTCAACTAAACTGAAGCATTTTTCTGAATTGAGAAGGCAGTTAAAGTCCCTGGGTGAAGAGCATCTCCACCTGGGTGGTGCATGAACTTAATAGAATGCACCCCTTTGACCATGCCTATGGGTGTGAGGCAGCCTGAGCCAGAACTGCTGGCAAGGAGTGGCTCCTGTCAAGTTATCATCTGAATGCCCCAAGACATGGGAGTCACCTCTGGGCTATGTACCTCCCACACCCACTACTGAGCAGTGGAAAAGTCATCTGTGGGGGTTGTCACAGAAATATCAGGTGTAAAAATGTAGATAGAAGTAGAGCTAGCTGTTGAATGCATTCTATGAAATGGTTTGGAATAACACTTCTGGCCTGATACTTAGCCATTGGCCCACGAGATGTGTGGTGAGCAGTATGGTCATGTTGAACAGATAATTGTTTATTGGACAACAGAAGAATGTTTGGCCCTATTGAACCTTAAGGCAGCTTACAGGTTATTAAGCTGCACACATATGAATTCAGTGGCTTACCTGAGCACAGTGTCATCAGTGTTAAATACTGAAGGTAGTGTAGCCCAGTGGATAGAGTACAGATCTATGACCCTGGAGTCTCAGATGCAGTAGCAGTGGTAGGTGATTTTATTGCAGCACCAAAGAGTCTGAACTTATACATGAAATTCACACAGGGCGGGATATTCAAACTGTGCCAGGCTGTGGTGCAAGCCCGGCGCAGCACAACTTGGATGCGCATGAGGCGTGAACAGGGTGATATTCCAGCAGACTGCGCCATGGCACAGCATCGTTGAAAAATCTCACCTGGCCAAGAGCAGCGCGCATGGTGCAGTGACACTGCGCCAGTGCAAGTGGCCAGAGTGGAGCAGGGAATGCACTAGCGCAAGTGTCATTGCGATAGGTGCAACCACTGCGATATTCAAAACACACACATGCAAATTAGGCCATAATGTATGCAAAGGCGCAAATGAGACCATTGCATGTCATTATCAACCCCATTGCATGCAGGTCGCCGATCGGCGACTTGCACCTGGCGCCCTGCCAGACTGCAGCCTTCGGGACCGACCCCCCCACAAGTGGCAACACGCTCCGGCGCCCGATCGCAGGCATATGAAAGAAATGTAAACACCCCATATCCCTGGTGGTCAAGTGGGCCGCTCGCTGCCCGATTGCTGGCATATGTTGAAATATTACAGTCCTAAATCCCTGGTGGTCCAGTGGACTGCACGCAGCCCAATTGCTGGCATATGTAGATAAATAATAGTCCCATATCACTGGTGGTCCAGTGGACTGCATCAGCCCGATCATGGGCATATGTAATAAAATAATAGTCCTATATCCCTGGTGGTCCAGTGGACCGCTTGCTGCTAGATCACAGGCGTCAGTGATAAATAATGACACACCAATCCAACCCTGGTGGTCAATGGTACTCCTCTCACCTGCCCACTGAGCCCACACCACCCCCTCCCCGGTCCAGCGGCAGGCGGCAGCTCCCCACCCACTTGCCGCCGCCGCCTGCCGACTGATCCAAGAGGCTGTACACCCATTGGTCCACAGTGTGAGCCAATGGGCATGCAGCCTGTAGTCATACTACACAGTCCAGATATGTGGATCCATTCACATATCTGGACTGTGTAATATGCGAGCTGCACTCCCCGATGGCTCATGCTATGAACCAATGGGTGTACAGCCCTACTGGGTAATCGGTCGTGGTACGGCGGGGCAGCAAGCGGGTGGGGAGCTGCCACCCGCAGCTGACCGGGGAGAGCGGAGCAGTGGGGCTCAGGGGTGGGTGAGAAGGGTTACCGCTGGACCACCAGGGTTGGATTCTGTGTCATTATTTATTACTGACGCCCACAATCGGGCTGTGAGCAGTCCACTGGACCATCAGGATAGTGGACCATTATTTTACTACATATGCCCGCAATCAGGCTGTGAGCGGTCCACTGGACCACCAGGACATTGGACTATTTGCTACTTATACCGCGAGTGGGCTTGGGAGGGTACCACCATGAAGGTGCCGCTGCAGCTCAGGGTGGCCACCCACGGGTGGCAGCTGCCGTGTTGCGCCCTGCAATATGTTAGCTCACCTGTGGGTGGCCAGCTGTGCTCATTTTTTTTGGCTCACCTGTGTGCAGCGCATGTAGGGGTTGTGCATGCATGGGCTCGGCACATCCCAGGCTGAATATCGAGATGTGCGGAGTATGCATGGGCCGCCCCCACCTGCGCCACATACATTACTGATACGCTGGCGCATTGGGATTTGTGCCAGGCTCAATCCCCTTTTGAATATCATGCCAGGGCACATCAGTGGGTTACATGGTGAACTGTATTGCGCCATGGCAACCCTTCTAATATCCCCACAGTATATAATATAAACAAACACATGCAGGTCAAAATACAAATATTTATACTAAATATGAACAGAGATAAATTCTACCACTGCCACTTAGTCAGTGTATTTCCTTGATGAAGTTACACAATCTCTCTGTGCTACTTCCTTTCCTTATTAGTCTTTCTTTGTACTTACTCCCCCAAGCTTCCCATAAAGAGCTAGTTGCACCAGAGCAGACAGGAATATGATACAAATTTTAAGAAGTAATCAGTTGTAGTCAGTTGTAACTTTCTATTTCTTGTAGTATTTACCTTTTGCTTATTAGAAAGTTGTCTATGTGATAATAATGTGCTGGACATGTGGAACACCTCTCAGCCTGCTTATTGACACAACTATCTGTACCCCAAAATGAAAACATCATCAGCATTATAATATATCAGTAACATCACATTTGGCTGATCTGCAGCTACTAAATGGCTCTTCCTAAGCAGCAGTGAGGTCACAATGCAGAATATGTAATGGAGGAACAGAGCTGGATGTGTCATTTGCCAGGCAGAGGGCTGTTCTACATATCTAACACCTACTAACATCAGGTAAACAATCTTCTAATTAACCAAAGAGACAAGAAGAAAGTACCTCAGATAAAAGGTAATGGCTGAGTACTCTTAGAAACTAATTAGAGTTAGGCAGTGCAGTAGTTCTTCCTGAATTAAATTATCTTCTTTGTATAGGCCCAATGGCTTCTCTTCACAGACTGTAAATCACTTTAGAAACCTTGTGTGTGAAAGATGCTATGTAGTTTCCATGTATCCTCCCCCATGCTTATGCCTAACAGCTGTAAAACTGGGCAGAGCACTTACCCTTTGAAAATGAGAGGTAGCATGTCACTTGCAATATCTTAGGCAAAGAAACTGTAACGTGAGATTCAGTTTCTGTTAATTTCTGCAAACCATTTAGAAATATGCTGTTTTATTTGCTTTTATGTTTAAAAATACTTGAAGGCACAGACTACTTGAGGAAGAGATGAGACCTCAATAATTATTTTTAGTCATAGATCAAAGAGATATAAAATATTCAAATAACCCTCTGAAACTGATGGCTCTATCATGCTTGCGACCACAAGCTACAGTAGTTATGCCCTGCCTTTAATTTTGTTGTAATGTTTTGCATGATAATTAAAACTGTACCATGATAGCTACTTAGATACATAGATACATAGACAGTGTCGGCAGATAAGGCCTATGGCCCACCTAGTCTGCCCATTTGAGCTTGTAAGTTCAGTTTGTTTTCCTAGAAGTCTGTTTCCTTACCTCTGCCCTCTAGAATTCCTTTATGTCTATCCCATGCATTCTTAAATCCCGTGATTGTTTCAGCCCCCACCACTTCCTCTGGCAGGGTGTTCCACTTGTCCACCACCCATTCTGTGAAGAAATTCTTTCTCATGTTTCCTCTGAATCGTCCTCCCTCCAACTTCATCCCATGCCCTCTAGTCCTGAAACATCTTTTCGCTTAAAAATAGTGTTTTCCTGCACCCTGTTCCTCCCTGTAAGATACTTGTATGTCTCTATCATATCCCCTCTCCCTCCTCTCCCCAGGGAGTACATGTTCAGTTCCTTCAACCTGTCTTCATAGGACTTGTGATGCAACCCATGCACCATCTTTGTTGCCTCCTCTGAACCTTCTCTACCCTGTCTATGTCCTTACGTAGGTATGGTCTCCAGAACTGTACACTGTACTCCAGATGGAGCCTCACTAGTGTCTTGTATAGCGGAATTATGACCTCCCTTTCCTGCTGCGTGATGCCCTGCCTATACATCCCAGCATCCTATTTGCTTTACCTGATGCCTTGTCACACTGTTTCCCTACCTTGAGGTCATCAGAGATGACAACCCAAGATCCCTTTCCTGCTTGGTGCATGCTATATCCTCACCCCCAACTGATATATTGTGCCAGGGTTTTGTCCCCATATGCATTATCTTGCAGTTCTTTGCATTGAATTTCAACTGCCAAACCCTTGACCATTCTTCAAGTTTCTGCAGGTCCTTCTCATTCTGTCTACACCTCTGGTGTGTCTACTCTGTTACAGAGCTTTGTGTCATCAGCGAACAGTGAAATTCTGCCTTCTAGATCCTGTGCAATGTCACTGATGAAGATGTTGAATAGGACCGGTCCCAGCACTGATCCCTGTGGTACCCCACTGGTTACTCTTCCTCTGTGGGGTGACAGCCATTTACCACCACCCTCTGTGTCCTGCCACCCAGCCAGTTACCTACCCACCACACTACTGTCCTGCCCACACCCATATTCCCCAGTTTGTGTAATAGTCTTCTATGTGGCACAGTGTCAAAGGCCTTGCTGAAGTCCAGATAGGCCATGTCCACTGCCCTCCTGATCCACCTCCTAGTCACCCAGTCAAAAATTCAATGAGGTTGGTCTGACATGACCTCCCCTGGTGAAACCATGCTGCCTTGGGTCCTGTAGTCCATTGACAACCAGATGTTCCACCAATCTCTCCTTCAGTAGTGCTTCCATGATCTTTCCCACTACCGAGGGTGAGGCTGACTGGTCTGTAGTTCCCTGCTTCCTCTTTGTTCCCACTTTTGTATAAGGGACTACATCTGCTGTCCTCCAGTCTTTGGGTACCTCCCTGTTTCCAGTGATTGGCTGAACAGGATAGCCAGAGGTTCAGCCACCACCTCTCTTAGTTCTTTAAGGGCCCTGGGGTGCACCCCATCTGGCCCCATTGCTTTATCAGCTCTTATTACTTCCAGTTCCTTCAGGACCCTTTCTCATGTAAAGGACTTGTGTCCATTCTGCACCATTCTCACCCCTTGTACTCCTTCAGACCCATTACCCCCTCTTCCTTAGTAAAGACTGAGCAGAAATACCTGTTCAATATGTCAGCTTTATTGTTGTCATCCTTCACGCGCTCCATCCTCCCCTTCAGTCTCACTATCCCTCCCTTTGTCTTTCTAAAGTTACTGTTTTAGAAATGGGGACTTGTCCCTTTGGTGCTAGTTGTGCATGTTTTCCTTCCAGCAGAATCCAAAGTACAGAAGTTGTAATATAGCCTGCATTTATTTATTTATGCTTTGGCAACAATACAGAGGAACAGATTGCCGTAAGTTACTGAACAATTGCATATGCAAGTTAATGAGATCCTGACTTTCAAACATTTTTTTAGGGCAGGGCATATGTGACTATACTCTGCTACATGTGCATCAGGACCTCTCAGAACCATGTTACAATTCATCAGTACCCTGAAGCGTATCTACTTATTTGTCAAATAAAATTAGCCACACTACTTTTTAAATCTTTGTAAATTCATCTGTGATGCCTTCTACTGAGGAACTCTGTATATTGCCTCTTTGTATTAGATGTTAATAGTATATGTTTAAGGGATAGTCTACGATGTCTCGAGCATAAGCAAAAGTCTGTTGTACCACAGTTCAAAAGTTTAGAATGATGTTGTACCCTTTAGAGGCACAACAGAATGTTGATAAGTATTATACTCATGAGACCTGAAATTTTTCTGGTCACATAGTGTTTCTCTTCAGTACATCTCAGAGACATATGACAACGCCCCTATACACTACAAATAAAATTCACTCTTCTATACTCATTTAAAAAAGATAACCCCTCACTCATAGTTGTAATAACCCACCTGACTCCAGTAGCAGTAGTATTATTTTAAAATAGACAGATAGTCAAACTTGTAAAAACATGATTTGGGAGTTACTGACAGCACCGATCCACATAGAATATGCTTTAATTTCAATTACAAAGGGACATTATGAGAATTCCAGTCCTAGTAATTGTCTGATGCTGGATATCTAATTTTAGGCCTATTTTATAATCAGTACTACTATTTCTTTAGTTTTGCAGGTTATTAGCATGTGGTGCATGATGGGCTTATCTTCTTTTTTAATTACTACAAAACAAGAATTTTATCTTGCAGATACAGCAAGCAAGGCAGCACATTTACAAATCATATAATGTACTTCACAAAATAATAGATCAGCAAAGATGTACAGCTCAGCTAAGTTTCCATCTTGGGTTCTGATGACATCACGAACCTCTCAAACTTTACTCTCGAGGTCTGTATGATGTCATCAGAATTACATGATGACAACACAGCCTTGTTGTGCATGGTTCTTCATCAGTTATTCTCTATATTATTTTAAAGGTTTTATTCCTTTGTGATTTCTTATTTTCAGAGTGTTTAAAATGTAAGATGGGTGTCACTGCATTTTTCTGTTGCCACAAATTGGTGGTCAACAAATGTAGTCTTTAACTAGTTATTTTCTTTATTATTTGTCTTTAAAGTACAGTATGTTCCACTGAGTAAGAGAATTTATAAGTGTATCCCCTCCAAAGAGGCTTAGCTTTTGGTCTCCCCAGAGCAGTGCTGCTGCCTTCCCTGCACTGCTCTTTCACCCTGGTCCGGTCAGACTGCAGCTTTAGGATCTGGGTCTGGATTGAACACCATCATTTGTTCTGCAGGCTTCTTCTGCACCCTTCTCTCTGTGGGTGGTGTGCAGCCACCTCTCGTTACTCAACTGGCCACTGGACTGCCTTCAGGGACAAGGAGCTCACAACAAAGTAGTTGCTCAATATCAAGCAGCTCTCAAAGCTGCACAAATGCAAAACTACTCTTCAACCAGGACCAAAGACTTTGGGGATACTCAACAGTGCTCCCCTGCCACCAGTTCTCACCCTAGTACTACCAGATTGCAGCAGGGACTCAGAAGTTCTGATCCTGATTGCCAGAAGTCATATCAACAGACAGAAACATGTTAAAATAGAAGACAAAATGTGAAAGACTACAAAAGCAGTTCTGTTTGTAGTTCTCTAGCCCCAGGCCTATTGAAAAAAGGGGCGAATGACACACAATTTGTCTCTGAATGTGGATGTTTCTGTGTTTAACTTTGTGGAGCCAGTCAACAGCACACTAGTTCAGTTCTGCAAAGCAGCTAGATTTGTACATCCTGTCCCAGTGAAGCTGACATCGGTTTGGAGCTCAGCTCTGCAAAATAGTGCCAAATTACAAGCTGGGTCAGGACGTATGCATGCTTTTCCCCTGGAAGTGTTAGCCACTGAGAGCCATGTGTTTAGCATAATGAATAATACATGAGATGCTAGCCACTGATATTTGATCCCTGATTTCTGCACAAGGGACAGCCATATGGATTGACTAGATTATGTAAGAGACACAATGAGAAAAACCTGTGAAAAGTAAGCAGTCAGCTACAAGGTTGGAAGAAAGCTGTCTAAAGAATCTTTGGGAGAGACATTTCTGTTTACTCCAAGAACAATACCAACGCTTATGTGCTGGGATTTGTGAGCACTCAGAACTTGTCCTGACAGAGGGTTTAAGTCACTGAGGCCCTGAGTGCCTACTTCTTGGGTGTGTGTGAAGGCAAGTCCCTTGTGAGATAAACAGGGCATCAGAGACCAACACAGACTGCACCCCCACTACCTGAAAGCAATTTGGGTCCACTGTACATGTAAAATTGCCTACTTTTGCAACCCTGAGAGAAGCATCCTGACAGAGCAGCCTACAGAGTCTGCTAAGTTCACGAGTACTGGATCAATACCCTCCAAATCTTCTGCTAGTCAGGAACAGAGAATGATAATTGTGTGGCATTTAATAATAATAATAATTCTTCTTTTTACTGTGCCTTTCTTAAAACCAAGGCACCTTAATACCAACTTCACATTAAACAATAAAATAAACACAGATCCAATAACTGCTGAATCACAAAATGCAATAAAATACCATCATTGGGGTAAGCCATTAACCACAAATGGGTCTTGGATGCCTTTTAAATTGCTCCATGGATGCACTGTGTGATTAATATTTAAAACTCATTTACAGAACTCCAACAGCCACAAGCAAGCCCAGGTGCCAGTCACCCAAAGCCTTTATAGACTGTGCCAAGGTATTGTCGAACAAGAGTAGTCTCACACCTTGTGGATGGGGTGGTTACATAAGATTATGTACAGAGTATCCCTTCAGTGGCTGTCACCTATTTGCAGCATGTCTTTAACCATAATATTCTCTCAATCCATTCTTCAGATGGATGCCTGGCAGCTTGTAAATGAACATCAGATTTGATTACTGGACCAATTTGTAAAACACTGATGTTTCCTAAAATGTTTTCCTTTAGCTATCCATTTTATCACTTAGTACAACCTCCTTGAAATATAGATAATTAGGAGGTCCATTCATCCATTACCCTTATAGGATAAAAGGACCAGGTGGGGACATTTAATACATTTTGCAGGTTATGGTTCTACATCTTGTAAGACTGACTTCTAGACCTGTCAAATCGAGTGCATTTCTGAAGTCAATAAAATCACATAAGAATGGAGCATGTTCATGATTAAATCAAATATTCAAATGGAAGACAGTTTTAACTCTCACTAAACTAAATGAATTTTTAATAAATTATTCAGCAGTTTTCTTATTATCTTTGATTAGAGCTCTTCCTATACAGTAATATCCATGTTAACTCATTGTGAAGCTTTGCTCAAGAGATATTCTGGGTGCTTTGTGTTTGATCTTAACATAAGAAAATTAATATAGGGTAATCTACATGCTGTATCCATTTATCCAATCTGCTTGATTCATCAGTTGCCTAATACCCCAAGTCCCACCTACAACAGCAGTCAGCAAAGTATGTATCATACCAATGGTCTTTAACCAACTGACTATGCATTCAGTAAACAAGATAAAACTACAGCTGCCAGGTAAAGTCAGATTCTCTGCAAGTGTACATAGAGCATTCCCACTGTAAATGCAAGATTACAGTCAAGATCACTATCATTTCACGGTGGGGCTACACTTGGTCATAGTACAATGGAAGAGTTGACAGCACTCTGTGATTTTGATTTCATACTTTATAGAATTATTTATTAAGGTTTCATCATGCCATGGTGACATGGAATTGGTTGACCGTCAGCATAGCAATGGCACAACACTGCCAACTGGTGTGCCATCGCTGGAGGAACAAGTGTTTTGGGGGCTTTTCCTTCCTGCACTTCATTATTTAATTTAACCAACTCCAAGTCGGAGTTGGTTCAAGGAGGACAAACACCCAGGAGTCAACAGTGTTGGGAACTCAGCAGACCATAACAGTGAACTGCTGAAAATATCGCTGTGATTGTCTTCACTGTATTCCCATTCTGTTGCAAAATGATACCATTCATTAATATCATGGGCTTGATTTTCAGCACTGAGAATGCTACAAGCTCCTAGTGCACTGATCATTGTGTGCATGGGCTTGTGGCATTCTTCTATTGAGGCAAGCAGGATTTTCAATCCTGAGCCAAATGCCCCAAGTCAGACAAACTTTTCAATGGTCTAAATTGGGCCATCTGGTGGGTTTTACAGGGCTTGCACCAAATCTTTGATGCAAGCTGCTAAACTAAGGAAATGTCACAACTGCATCTGATGTACTAAATCTGGTGCAACTGCATCAATGAAGTATGGCACAGCTGCACCAAATAATGGGTTTAATGCTTGGCTTGACACAAGCCCTGCATCAACCTTTGAAAAACTAGCTCCATTGGTCATGATTGGAACATGTTTTACCAAAGTACAAACATTCTGTGGTCAAAAAATTTAATAAAACAACAATCAAAGCTAAAAAAACAACAAGTAACTGTGTATAGATTTAAACATGACTATTTGTCAGCCTACTTTTGGAAGAACAATAGTAACTGTACTATCAGTAATGCACAACATCACATAACTAGTAATAAGCATGGTGAAAATAAAATATGTAAGGCACTATTCAAAGTGTGAGTACCATTCAAGTATGGAAATGATACTCATGGTTTGTTCTGTACACTAATGCCTGAAGCTGCTGTAAGAAAATGGATGAACCACAAGTGGCAGCCAAGGCACAGAAACACAACATTACTGTTTTCACTGAGACATGGGATGTACTAAAAATGTCCCAGGCTACATACTGTTTAGTAGTGAGAGAGAGAGGCTGAGAACGAAAGAGAGAGAGACAGTCAGAGAGAGAGAGAAAGGAGTAGGGTGGCAATATACATGAAAGAGGGTATAAATGTAATAAAAGTCAATCACAGAAGAAGAGTGTGGAGTTGCTCTGGTTACAACTAATAGATGACAGGAGAGGTAGAGAATAAGAGTACTTATGGGCCTCCAAATCTGGAAGAGATGAGGACTGAAGTGATGCTGTGAGAAATTTGTAAAGTTGGAAGCAAAACAAAACTGACTTCTTCCCTGATGTTTAATCTTTTAGGGTTGAGATGCCATATGTGATTATTTGCAAACCAAAATAATTAATTTTACAAACATCAATCTCTTAGACATAGATTGGCAAAATAGTGCAGCAAACAGCCTGAAAAGACAGAGTCATGGAAACAGTATGGATGGGTTCCTACATAATCCAACAGGACAGGATGCACTAGCTCACCATCAGAAATGAAGCTCCAATAGGACAAACAGGTCACAACATTATTAAATTCAAAAAGTGCTTTGGCTGGATTTGAAAATGCTTCGATTTCCTCTTGCTCTGTGTGCATCAATGATACTGGGCTTGTGGCAATCTAATGGGATTTTTGAACCCATGTGGCAATTGCCACAAATTAGACCAACTTTTGTGGTCTAGCTTGTGGCAATCCTGGGGTTGTTTTTATGGATCTTGCACCAGATATTTGGTGCAATCTGCTGTAAAACATGGAACTGCTGCAACTGCACCCATGATTTTAAAATCAGTGCAGTTGCGGCAAAAGTTTTGTTTCACTGCTAGAACCTGATATCATGGTGCAGGGCTTGCTGTAAGCCCTGTGCCATACTTTTGAAAATCCAGCCCCTTGAGTTTAGTAGTAATTAGCTATTTGACTTTAAGAAAGAAAACAATGAAACAAATGAGGACTATAGCTAAAGAACATGCACAGAATGAAAGAGTTGGAAAATAAATGGGCTAGAATAAAGAAAATATCAGAGAGCTATGAACTTTGTCTGAGGTATGTAAGGAAGACCATAAAAGATCCTGTTATTTGGTGTAGCTAAAGCAAACTCTTTGATGCAACTGCACCAGATTTTAGTACATTGAGTGCAGTTGTGACAGTTTCCAAGTGTGATATTGTGATAGATGCAAAGGGCAGTTAAAGATGAACAGAAACACAAAACAAGAGTACCAAGAATGTGCAGAAAATAAGGAACTTTAGGTTGGCATGCTTGGCAGGGTAGATAGATGTACATCCTTACTTTATCTGATTAAAATATCTATTTATCTATGTATATACAGTAGCATATAAGCAAACAGGAGGCATGACTGCAAAGGATACACAGCTGATTCTATAACAGAATGTATTGTAAACCAAAGGGCATACTGTAAAGAATTAGAGTCGCCAGAGGCAAAATAATTATGAAAACAGTACTTATTTATCAAAGATGCACATAAAGCACACTAACTGCTCTTGTTCACTATCTGTGGAGAGCTCAGGCCTGTTAAGGTCTGCCCTATGTTGTTTCCTGCCATGTGGATCATCTGGCAGATCACGGCTTGCTTTTGTGCTGCACACTTAAATGAACAAAAGAATATTTTGCTTCCTTTCATTCTTTTAATTGATTACCACATCACACGTGAAGCGATCTCACTACCAGTACCAGGGTGGAAAATATGCTGCTGGCTCTAACTTTTTCTGGGCTGACAGACCAGATAATGAATAATTTGTCCTGCTAGTCTTGATTAGTTCAGATATTTTGAAAGGACAGTCACCCTGATATTTCCTTATCCATTTCAGACAACAATCTCAGCCAAACAATTGCATTAACCTGGGCATTATCAGGACAAAACTGATCATCTGAACATCACTATTTATTATGCACAAGGAATCATGCAGTAACTGCATAAACAGTTAAAGTGGAGAACAACTCCTTGCATTCCAACATGGGTATAAACATCAAATTCACGTGCATATACAAACAGATGTCACCCAAACATCTTCATCTGGTCTTGATGAACGTGTCTTCATGACTTCAACACAGTATATGCTGGAACTTGGTACATGAATTAGCCGAGCTCAATCAGGCTTGATTTCAAGGAGTACCACATTGTTTTGTATTTTGCCTATATGATGTATTCCTCATGTATCCTTCTCTCAGTTTGCACCTGGAAATTAGCCTTGGCTTAGTGTTCTTTCACAGTCACTGATTTCTTAATACAAACAAATGTCTGTACCACTGCTGTTATCACCATGCAAATATTAATGCTAATTGTATTTCATTATATTTGCTCTGTTGGGTCAATTTCTTCAGAATATTCCCTGTGTACTACATTGCATTTTGAAGCAGCCAAACTTATCTTTTTATTCAAAGTCTGTATTTATTGTGCCAACACAATAAATTTAACAATTCAGCAATTTGGGAAAACATCATTAACATAATTGTGATGACAAAATGCAAAATTTCATAAATCACTGAATAAAACCACATTGTTAGAGGTTAGTTATGTAATAACTGTATTGCTTATAGTTTCACACAGTCCATCCCTTCCTCCAGCTGTGTGATTTTCCTGTCTTGCAGTAACAAATTACAGAAAGAGAAAGCTGGACATGAAGCTTGGCAAGGTGACTATGAGGGTTCATGTTTATGAACATTCTAATGCCTGACACATAAGCCCAATACTGTACTGTTAGCAATGTGGGACTATGTATCAACACAACTAAGAAAGAATGCAGTTACACATAAACAGCCATTTGTTGTGAGTATCTGCATAGCAAAATTATCTTTGTGAACAACGATGAAGAGTTAACTATTATTCTTTTCACATAATGTTATTTTGCAGCCACAAGATGTTCTACATTTATAATATTCCCATATGTTAGCATTCAAGTGAGTATACATTTGTAAGTGTCAAAACATACTGTACCTGCATAAATCTGTCATGGACAAAGTAAGACCAAGAAAGACTATCGGAGGCAGCTGTTTATTTACGGAACCCAAGTAAGCATGTTTCATACCTCTGATGAAGCTTATCATTCAATTAAGGAACTATTTCAGAGAATATGTGACCAAGCAGTGGAATACAGTTGTTGCATGCAATGGTATGCTAAACTGTCGCACTTTAGCAACATAGTTGAAATCTGGACCTGTGATGCACAGTTCCACCAAGCTGGATCGACATGAAATTTGTCAATCGGCATCACAGCGATGGCACAATGCCAACAGTCGGTATTGTGCCATCAGGAGCAGAAAGCGTTTTGCAGTGTGCTTCTCCCTGCACCCCCATATTTTAGATTATCAGCTCCGAGTCTGAGTTGTTTTGGAGAGGGCAACATCACAGAAAAAATCAGTGTCAGCAACACTGCAGACCATTACAGTGAACTGCAGATTTTGTTGCTGTAATGGTCTTTGCAGTATTTCTCTCGCTGTGTGAATGGTATACCATGATGCACCTCTATGGTTTGCTTTATTTAGATGGTAGCAGCCTTAAGACTGCTACGTACTGTAAGGATTGCAGCAGCTGAGAATGCCTTGTGCCACAACTATAAATCTAAAACAAATAAATAATTAACAGAGGCCAAAGCATGCTATTAGATCACTCATATGCTACTATAAACTGTAGTTTTGAAAACTTTGACATGTGACACCAGTTTGAAAACGTTATAGTAGTTCAATAATAAATGCTCTGGTCACATCTATTACATGCTTCCATCCCTTGAGCTTCAAACTCTCATTTTACTTATAGTGCACTTTTAATTGGTTATGGATCCTTTCTATGGTATGTTGAAACATAGAAACAGAATATGACAGCAGATAAGGAGCATTTGGCCCACCCAGTCTACTCATTTTTCCCTGTATACAGTATCTCCTTAGACCCTAATTGATCTCTGGCTCTTTCTAACTTCCCACCTTCTTTTCCACTAATACAACCTTATGACTGTCTCATGCATTTTTGATACCCCTAACTGTCTTCACCTGTACCATCTCAGCTGGAAGGCTGTTCCAGGAATCCATCACTCTTTTTATGAAGAAGCACTTCCTCACATCTCCAGAATCTACCTCCCTCCATCTTCATGTCATTTTCCTTTGTTCTTGAACTCCATTTTCTCTGAAAATACTTTCTACCTGTACCTTATTTACCCCTCTCAGGTATTTAAAAGTCTCTATCATATCCCCCTTCATCTCTTCCAGGGCTACATATTGAGGTCCTTTAGTCTCTCTGTGAAGGTCTTTTGATGCAGACATTTCAGCATTTTATTTTCCCTCATCTGACCACCTCCATGCTGTGTATGTCTTCCAGATCTATTTGTGTGTTCTAAGTGGGACTGTTATTTCTTTGAATTAGAAACCTATTTTGTCTGATTTCAAACCTATTTTGGTGTTCTTTAAGTGGAGTTGTTATTTCTTTGAATTGGAAACCTATTTCTTCTGATTTCAAACCTATTTTGGTGTGCTCTTAGTGGGTCTAATTTATCTTTGCTATCTTTACTTGTTGCAAATGTTTCCACCCTCCCACCCCTGCCCTCTACTCTTACTTAAATGTCCTGTTAAATCTGATTGACAGGGAATAGCAGTGGCTGTGGAGTAGGAGGGGCATAAGGGGAGTTTGCACCCCTCAGCACAACAAGTGTGTTGACTCATTTTTGTTGTTGTTTTCCTTCTTTTTAAAATTATCCGAGTGATCTGTGGCAATATTTTGGGACATGGGATTGATAAAGTTGTTTTTGTCTTGTTCTGCTTTTGAAATTATCTGATGGATCAGTGACAAGATTTTGACACGAAACTGCTTCTGAGTGTATTTTATCGATATCACTGGAATCTGAGCACACTTACTCAAAGCAACTAGAGTCCATAATCATGGTAGAGGCATAGTTAAAGAAATTTTGTGAAAAGGGAGAAAAGAAAAAGCTACAGTGTACAAATGGGAAAAAGCATAAAAGCAAAGAGTGGGTATAAAAGGATAAAAACAGAAGACTCAAAAGGGTAAGGAAAGGATAGGCAAAGAAAGATGATGGGTGTTGTGCAATGCAGCAGTTGTGGGCAGCAGTGTTCAGGAAGACCTTCTGGACACTGTGGTGCTGTGCTATCTACAGACACCTCTCTGTGTTGAGGGAGGAGGCTGCAGGACTACAAGCAG
This sequence comes from Neoceratodus forsteri, assembly GCA_016271365.2. Classification (NCBI taxonomy): domain Eukaryota; kingdom Metazoa; phylum Chordata; order Ceratodontiformes; family Ceratodontidae; genus Neoceratodus; species Neoceratodus forsteri. Next base: position 800,037,565 of record CM028131.1, read on the forward strand.
AGTTGGTAAGGATCCAGGCAGCCCCCACATGGAACCACCTTATCTACCACCACCCTCAGAGAATGCAAAGAAGGAAGGATAGATGGACAATGGTGGGCTCAGGAAGGGTGAGAGAGGTGAGCTGAAGGCATGTTTCCCAGCCAGTGACATTTATAACTTATATACCATCTTGGCAGAGCATGAAGATTGCACAGCATCTCCAGAAGTGGACACCAAGGAGATGAAGGGAACATCCAGGACAGACCCCAAGGGCAACTGGAAGGAGAGCACACAGAAGGAGAAAGCAAACCTTTTGGGAACTCCATCATTAGGGATCATTATCTGGGGATAGGCAGCAGTGGGGAAAGGAAGGTAGTGTGCTTACCTGGAGGCACAGTTCAGAGGAGAGCAAGCAGATCCTAAGGAACGCTAAGGCAGTGGCAAAGGGGGAGCTGGACGTCATTATCCAGGCAGCCAGAAAAAAGCACGCATCGCACGGCCTGTGGTGAGGGCACCAATAGTTCAAAAGTTTTATTTTTACACTGTGGCAAAACATTAACTGGCAACAAAATTGAAAGACTGGTACTAACGCCAGAAAGACTTACGTTTCACCCAGCTAACTGCTGGGCTTCATCAGAGTTGATCAACTACCCACAAACAAGTGTATTTATGCAGCCATGTTTAAACCAGTTAGTCAATTTGTAAACAATTATTAAATGGTATCTGCATTCCAGGTAAAAATTTTGCCAGCTATGTTAATTACATAATTAACTAATCTGTCCAATACATAGGTGAATCACATATAACCCTGCAACAAATACTCATGTTTGTGGGTAGTTAATCAACTCTTATGAAGCCCAGCAGTTAGCTGGGTGAAACATAACCTTTAATTTTGTTGCCAGTTGATGTTTTGCCACGGTGTAAAATAAAACTTATTGACACTATTTAGCGTCCTCATCACAGTCTGTGCAATGGGTTCTTTTTTTCTGGTTGTCTGATTTGAATTTAACACAGCACCATCAATTGATACCCGTGCTCCTATATTTTTGCTGTTTCCTGATTACATCATTATCCACATGGGGACAAATGACCTGGCAGGAGAGGGTAAGACATAGGTGAAATACAGGAGGAATTCAGGGAGCTGGGGAGGAGTCTTAGGCAAGTAGTATACCTTGTAACCTTCTAGGAGATTCTACCTGTCAATGGCAAGGGAGAGGCTGAGACATCCGCACAATGGAATTCAACACATGGCTGAAGAAATGGTGCAGAGAGGTGGGGTATGGCTTCATTGAGGACTGGGACCTCACCTGGAGGGATGAAGGACTATAGTCACCAGATGGCCTGCATCTATCCGAGGGGGTAAGGGTATCTTCACTGGAAAGTTTAAATGCTTCCTCAGCAGGCACTTAAATATCCAAGGGGAGGCAAATACAGTCAGGGATTACAGTAGCCCTCCCTACATGACATATCTGGAAATAAGAAGACTCCAATTAGTAGGTGGACACAAAAAGCACAAGAAAAAATTAGTCATGATAGGAAGGAAAACAGAAAATAGAACTCAAACACATCACAGGGCACAGACCGGAAATGGGAAAGGGGTGTACAGGATGGAAAGTAATGTGCACAAATGCCCACAGTCTGGGAAACAAAATTCCAGATCTAATGGCATTGATGGCAGACACAAACCTGGACATTGTGGCTATTACATAAACGTGGTACACAGGAAGCCATACTACTGGGCTGTCATACTAGGAAAATATAGATGTACAGAAGGCTAAGTAGCCCATTTATATACATCTCCTGCTTTAGTAGATTTATTCCCATCCTCCAGGGTTTAATAGAAGTCATCAAGTTTGTTCTTAAAGCAGTTAAAGGAATCGACTTACAAACCATGACTGGGATACAGTCATACCAGGATATACTCTTTTTAGGAAGGGAATGGAAGGGAAGGGAAAGGAAAGAAAAGGAAAGAAAGAGGGGATGGGGTGGCTATGTATGTGAAGGAGGGATTAAAGCAACGGAGGCTTAAGAGTTACAAGAAGGACTAGAGGCACTGTGGATCACCATAGAGGTGGGGGAATAAGACCACCGCTCACACTGGAGTGGTTTAGAGGCCTCCGCACAGGGGAGGAAACAGATGAAGTGCTGGTGGAGACCATCCACAAAATGGCAGCCACAGGGAACTACTGCTAATGGGAGACTTCACCCTGCCAGATGCAGTTTGGAGCACTCAGACTGCAGATACAAGAAGGATGAACTCATGACCACCCTGAAAGAAGCAAACTTAAGGCAGCTACTAGTAGAACCAACCAGGGAGGGGATAAACTGGACTTGTGCTGACCAATGGGGACAAGATCACAGATGTTCAGGAGGACAGTCTCCTTGGTTTCAACAACCATAGGACAATATACTTTACTGTAGCTACAGAGGTAGCGGAAAGTCATACAAGGATTAGGGTTTTGTATTTCAGGCAGGCCAACTTTAAGGAAATGGGGGACAGCTTAAAAGTGCCCTAGCAGCAGAAGGTACAGGGGAGATGTGGAGGAACAGTGGTCTAGACTCAAAAGAGTCATAACAGAAGTAACAAGACACTATGTTAGAATGCATAGTAAGAGTAAAAGGAAGAAACAACCTCTATGGTTCTCGAAGGTAGTGACCGAGAAAGTAAGGAAAAAAAGGCCTTAAGGAAACACAAGGAGACTCAAAAGGATGAGGACAGGAGAAGCATCTGGAGAAACAGAAAGAATCTTGGAAAGTAGTCAGAGGGCTAAGATTCAGACAGAGGAAGCCATAGCACAGGCTATTAAGAAAGGAGACGACCTCTTCAGATACATTAGCGAGAGGAAAAATATCAGAAATGGTATTGTTAAGCTGAAGAAGGAAGGAGGAGGGTGGGTGGAAGATGACCTAGAAAAGGCTAAGATACTGAACAAATACTTTTGCTCAATGTTCAACAGGAAAGGGAGGTGAGGGACTAAAACTCATTAGGAGGGGTGGTCAGAAGAGGAGGTTGACACCAGCCCATTCACTGTGGAATGAGTCCTAGAGGAACTCAGTTAAATAAAAAAGACAAAAGAGGAGCCAGATGGTATTCACCACAGATTATTAAAGGAACTCAGGAACGTACTGGCAGGCCCACTGAGTGATCTTTTCAATACATCTCTAGAGACAGGGAGGTACCTGAAGACTGGAGCAGGGCAGTAGTGGTTCTTCTCCACAAGATTGGCATTAGGAGGAGATAGGCAATTACAGATCTGTAAGCCTGACCTCAGCAGTGGGGAAGCTTATGGAGACCCTACTTAAGGAAAAGGATTGTGAAGTTTCTGGAGGCTAGTGGGGCACATGATCCAATTCAGCATGGATTCTCAGTGGGAAGGTCCTATCAGACAAATCTAATTGATTTCTTTGGCTGGGTGACCAGGGTGGTAGATCAGACAGGGGCAGTGGATGTGGCCTACCTGGATTTCAGCAAGGCCTTTGACACCATTGCATATAGGAGATTGTTAAATAAATTGAGAAACCCAGAGTGGACCCTATGGTAGTAAAATGGGTTGAGAACTGGCTAAGGGACAGGACCTCAGAGGGTGGTAGTAAATGGCATGAAATCAGAAGAGAGGGACGTGACCAGTGGGTGCCACAGCAATTGGTGCTGGGACCAGTCCTGTTGAATGTCTTCACTAGCAACATTGCAGAGCGTCTGAGGAAAGGTATGCCTGCTCGTAGATGACACCAAGATCTGCAACAGAGTTGACACATGGGAAGGGGTGGAAAGAATGAGAAAGGATCTAAGCTTATTGGAAGAATGGTCAGTTGTATGGCAGTTGAGTTTCAATGCTAAAAGGAAAAATAATGCACCCGAGTCACAGGAATCCAAGAGAGGAGTACAAGATGGGAAGTGGGAGGAGAGGTTCTGACCACCACAAAGCAAGAGGAAACCTGGCGATCATCATATCAGATGACCTAAAGGCGTAACAAGCAGTGTGAAAAGCAGTGGGAAGGCAAACAGAATGCTGGGATGTAGGTAAGGGCACAACTAGTAGAAAGAAAGAGGTGGTGATGCAACTGTACAGATCACTGGTAAGGCCTCACCTTGAGTACCACATCCAGTTCTGGAGACTGCATCTCAGGAAGGACATAGACAGGATGGAGGCAGTCCAGAAAAGGGTGATAAAATTGTACATGGGGTGCACCAGAAGCTGTATGAGAAAAGGATCAGGGACCTTAATATCAATTCATTGGTGAGAGCAGAAAGGGTGGGGGTATACGAACATACAAAATTGCCAGTACATAAAGGCCTTATGGTCTATCAAGTTTGTGCGATTGTGCAGCGGCGACCCTTATACTTCAGCTGCCCCTCACTTGCCCCTCCCCTTACCTGTCCATCCCCATTTGAAGCAGCCCACTGTTCTGCAGGATACCACCTTCTGGCAATGTGTTCCACCCAGACACCACCATCTCTGTAAAGAAGTGTCTCCTCATTTCTCTTCTGAACCTTCCCCTCCAGTCTCATGCCCCGAAAGTGCCCCCTTTAATTTGAAGAGACCCTCCATTCCTGTCTTATTTATTCCTTTCATGTAATTGAAAGTTTCAGTCATGTCACCCCATCCTCCTCTCCTCCAGGGAGTACATGTTCAACTCCTCAGCCAACTCTCATAGGGAAAGTCCCTAGCCCCTGGATCATCTTTGTTGCCCTGCACTGCACCCCTCCAGTAATCTAACATCCTTCTTCAGGTCGGTCACCAGAACTGCCCACAGTACTATATGTGTGGTCCAATCAGTGACCTATATAGCAGCAGTGTCACCTCTCCCTCCTGAAGGGTATGCCCCTGGCATTACGACCCAGCATCCTGTTGGTCTTTGCTGCTGCCTTTTCTACACTGTGCTGAGTTGTTCATTGTGCCCATTATGATCACCCTTAGATCCTTCTCCTCCTCCATCTTGGCTAGTTGAACTCCCTAGCTGGTAGTTCCTCCTTGGGTTTATTGAACTGAAATGTAGCACCTTTCACTTATTGGCATTGAATCCCAGTTGCCAAGTGCCAGGCCTCCATTCTGCCAAATCATCTTGCAACCCTGCCACTCTCTAAGTCATCCACTACTGCTCCCTTCTTGCTGTCATCTGAAAACAGACTGATTTTGCTCTTGATGTCTATTGAGATGTCTGTTATGAAGATCCTAAACAACACAGGCCCCAGTACAGAGCCCTGTGGCACCCTGCTTGTCACTGCCTTGGAGCTGAGCCCACACCACCACCACCCCTCTGCTGTCTCCCTGCAGCCAGTTCATCACCCATCCCACCAACTTCTTCCCCACCCCTGTGCCTTCCAGCTTACTTCTTAGCCTCCCATGCAACACCGAATTGAATGCCTTACTCAAGTCCAGGTATAGAACATCCACTGCATGGCCCTGTCTAATTGCCTGGTTACCCAGTCATAATACTCCACCAGGTTGGTCTGACAGGATCTGCCTTAGACAAATCCATCCTGTCTACTGTCCTGAAGTCCATTAGCCTCTAGGAGGAAACCAGCCTCTCCTTCAGGATTGTCTCTATCAGCTTTCCCACAACGGATGTGAGGATTACTGGTCTGTCATTCCCTGGCTCATCCTTGGGGCCAATCTTGTGGAAGGGTACCACGTGCACCATCCTCTAGTCCTGAGGTACCTCCCGAGTCCAGGGAGATATTGAACAGGTCTGCAAGGGTTCTGCCAGGGACTCTGCCAGCTCCTTTAGCACTCTGGGGTGCATGCCATCTGGCACAGGCACCTAGTCCACCCTCAGTGCCCCCAAGCCCTTCTGTACTCTGCTCACTGGTATCTCCCTGTCTGTTACCTCTCCTCCCCATGCTTACCCTCCCACCATACTTGGGTACAGAACCCCTTTCTTTTAGTAATACTGAGCAGAAATATTTGTTTAATACTTCTGCCTGTTCTGCCCTGTTTCCACCCACCACCCCATCCCTGTTAATCCTTCCCATTTGGTCCTTACAACTCTTTTCTCCCTAATGTACCTGAAGAAGTTTGTCTTCCTCCTTAATGCCCTGTGCTAGCCTGAGTTCCTGGAGCCTTGGCTGCACTGACTATCCTTGTCACCTCCTTTGACTCCTTCAGGTATTCCTTTCTGTCCTCCCCTTCCTGTTTTTGTACCTTCTAAAGGTGGCTGTTTTCTTCCTTATTTTTTCCATGACCTCCTGCTCACCCAGTTAGGTTTTGGCCTAGCCCTCTTACTCTGGGCCCTTGCACATGTTTTGTTGCCTCCTCAATTCCCAGTTTAATGACCTCCATTTCTGATTAGTGTCCATATTTAGATGGATTCTGGCCAGATAACCCTGTATTATTTCCCTCATCATCCCAAAGTCAGCCCTCCTGAAGTCTAACACTCTTGTGCCTGTTTCAACTCCCTCTTTTCTCAAGTTTATTGTGAACACACTGAGTGATAGTCACTCCTTGTCAGCAGTTCATCCGGCTCCAGCTCCCTCACAAACTCACCATTAGCCAGTATGAGGTCTAGGGTGTTTCCTAACCTGGTTGGCTCATTGACCAACTGCAGTAGGAAGTTGTCCTGGAAGGCATCCAGAAGTACCAGCTCCCTCCTATTCGTGGTGGATGGGGTACCCAATCCACTCCTGGCAGGTTGAGTCCCCACAATCACCCTGTTGCCCTTCCTGTAGGTCCTTCTGATCTGTCCCACTAGTTCTCTCTGTCTAACTCCTCAGTCTGAGAGGGTGGCCTGTACACCACTCCATCCTGAGAGTCCCATTTTTGGAGTCCTGGACTTGGCCACATAAAGACTCTGTGCTGCCTCCTCCCTCTGCTCCCTGGCACACTCCAGGCCTTCCCTCACATACAGCACCACCCCCCTCCTTTCCCTTCTACCCTGTCCTCCAAAATACCCTATACCCTGGTACTTCCAGGTCCCAGTCATGGTAATGGGAGGCCCATGTCTCGGTGATGGCCACCAATCCACATCCCCAACTGCCATGAGAGCCTGTAACTCTACTACTTTGTTCCCCAGGCTCCTAGCATTCAAGATTACCATCCTCCATGCTGCTTCCTTCCCTCTCTCCCTACTAGCTCTCCCTTTCTGGAATCCTCCTGACCCTTCCCTTAGTCCTTGCTGTTGGTATGGGGGTAAGCTCGCTCACTTTACTGAAACTGCCCTCATCAGGTTCACCCAGTCCATTGACAAAGCTAACAACAAAGGCCTCTACATTGGTGCTGCATTCATAGACCCTCACCAAACCCTTCAACCTCGCTGATCATGATGTCCTCCTCCAAACTCTGGCTGTCCTCCATTTCTCACGGTCTGCCTCTGGTTCAAGGATTACCTAACCGTAGATTCCATCACACCAGTATTGGCAGTGTCCTTTGAATACTGCCCATCAATATGGTATTCCCTAAGGGTCCATCCTGAGCCCACTGCTCTTCTCTCTGGTCATTAACTACCTACCTGACATCTGTACCTCTTCGAACTCATTCTCTATGCAGATGATGCAGCCTTTTCTCTCAGGACAAACCCTAAAGCTCTCATTAACAAACTCCAGTTCAATTTCAACAAACTTCACACCTAATTCATGTCTAAAAGTCTAGTACTCAATTCCAAAAGACTAAGTTCATGGTTTCTCCAGCCCCAATAAACCCATTGTCCTTGACCTCTTCCTCTATGACAACCTTGGTATCTCCATTGAAGGAATCAGTGAATTCAAAGTACCTTGGCTTTACTACTGGATTGCCCCCTCAATTGCAATGGTCACACTAGACTCACAATCAAAAGACCACCAATGCCCTCGGTATCCTCCACAGAACTAAGCATTACCTAATTGAATCCAAATCCCTCCTAGTTTCCAGCGCCCTACTTCCTGTCTTTGACTATGGTTTGCTTGTCCCTCCCACCTCCCCATCAAAATTTCTCCAGATTCTGAAGCTCCTACCACAGTGCTATCCATTTTGCTCTGGCTGCCCTAATCTCACACACCACTGTGAGCTTTATCAATGACCAGTCAGCTCTCGCTGAGGCCCACCTCAACTGCAAGATGGCCACCTTCTTCTTCAGACTCCAGTGGGCTGTTCCTGATTGCCCCTGCCTCTTCCAGACAGCCACAACCACTAGGACCTCTATACTGTCCTCCATTCTCTCTTCCATGGTTCCTTTCTTCCAGACCACTCAAGGTCAGAAAACAATCTCCTTTATGGGACCCAGGCTGTTCAACTCTCTCCCACAGAACTAAAACTCTGTCCTCCACAAATGCTTCAAACAAAATATCAGGAGACATTTCTCCCTCACTCCTGTACCTGCTTGCAGCTCTAATCTGCCTCTAATGTACTCTTCCCTCATCCTCTGGTTAATCTCCTGGCACTTACCCTCTCTTTCTGGCACTTGTAGTACTGTTACTCCACCTTGGCTAGTTTTTTAGATTGCACTTAAATGTTTGTTTTCCACTGTTTATTATATTATTGTGAAACCCTCACAGAATGCTAATGTCACCAGGGCTTCAGCTAACTCCATTCTGGGAGTAATTGATTCCAAAAATAAGGCAAAACTTGCAATTAAAGGGGAGGAAGTCATTGACTTCCAAATGTGAAAACAAGATTGGATGACTTCCAAACCTGAAGACACAAAAGTTAAGAAATTATGCATTTTTCTAAAATAAATTGCATTTATTACTAATATTTGTATTAACGTCCATAAAATGATCCTTCTTAGAATACTGACTTTTAAACTGTGGGATCTGGGAAGTATTTTGACTTCCAAAAATTGAAATGACTTCAGATTTTTTACTCATGGTGGTATTTCTGACTTCCACAAAAATAAATTAACTGAACCCCTAAATGTCACCTTTGCATTTGTTAAATCACCCAGTTTATTTCTCAGTTGCCCTTTGTCTATACTGTCCTGATTGTATATTACCTTGGTGTTAACCCTAACTGTAAGTTAAATGTTTCAGCCTATGTCATATCACATGATTGGTGTATGTAACTGGATGCCTGTGTATGATGGGCAGTAATGCTCACATGCCTTTTCAGTACAACCAGTAAAATGAAAAAATAAAATGAAATGAGCATCCTTCCTGTGGATCCTGCATGGTGCCTGCCCACTTGTCCTTCCGCCAGTTTATATTCTCAATGGGTGTTGCATTCTCAGTTTCTGTTTCAATACCTCCTTCCCTCCTCACTTAAGTGTAGCCTGTTCTTAGTGTAGAGATCATAGTCTTATCAGGTCCTTCCCCACACCCTCAACAGTCCATACCGTTTTAACTGAGACCATTTTCATAGCCATATGTTAAATTCTTCTTGCATGGCTTGCCTTGGTACTGGAAGCACCTTTGAGAAAGCTACTGATATTCCTGCCTCCCTCACAATGAGCCCCAGCTCCTCAAACCTCCCTCAGAACTACATGTACCATATTCCCCACCAGGTCATTTGTTCCCAAATGCAGAACTATGTGAGGTTTCTCCTACCCTCCCACCATACTTCAGAACAGATTGACCCACCCTTTCTGCTGTCATGCCTGGCATGGCCTCCACCCATATGCAACTATGCCTCTCCCTTGCTTCCCATCTGATCCTTTCAGAATTGAGTCACTCAGCACTAGGATCCCACCCATCTTCTTAATGTTCCGCTCACATTAGTCTTCCTTACCCTTTTCCCCTCTTCTCCATTCCTGCCCTCTACCAGTGCAGTTATTCCTCCTTCCACTCCTGTTGTAATGTCCTCTGTCTCTGCTCTGCCCTGCCTTTACCCTTTTCCTCTGATTTTACCTCCTCCCACCACAGGCTCCACCTGCCTCCTCCCTTTGATGCATCCCTGCATTTTTCTTCTCATGCCTCCTATACCCCCTTCCCCACAACCTCCTTTTACTCAACCCTTCCCCATCACATATCCTGTCAACCCTTGTCCCCCTTCCCTTCCCTTCTCCCTCTAGTCTGCCTTTAGCTCCTCTGCCCAGCATACCCCTATCACATCCTCCAATTTTGCAAGTCCTGAGAACTGATTTTTCAATGTCCCTCACTACCACCTATTCCTGCTTTCTTCTGCTAGCCACCCCACTGCTGTTGGCTCCATGACTGTTCAATTCCTCCTTCCCTCCCATCTTCCATTCTTACCCTTTCCAGCCCATTTTGTTCTCTGTACTGGGACTCCCTTTCTCCTTACCCCATCTGCCACAGTTCCTCTCTTCCCTCACTATGATCTGTCCTTCCTCCTCAGTTACCCCTCCTCTCCCTGCTGTTGAGTTCTCCTCCAATGCAGTATGCAGTCCCTCCTAAGCTCTGTTTGAAACAGCTCATCTCATTCCTGAGCTGCCTAATTTGTTGCACACCAAACACCCTCCCACTTTCCATGCACTTTCAGAAAGACTGCCTCTCCACAGTTGTTGCAGCCTACCACCTTTCATCTCACTGTTCCGCCACCAGTGATCCCCTCATTTTCAGGTGAAGGATGCCCATACCACCTCCGTGACCCCTCCCATCCTCCTTTAAAAGCTCTGTCCATGATTCCCCAGCTCTCGATACATACTCCTCATGTAAACGTTTCCAACCAATAAAGTTTGTCTCACCAATAAGAGCAGACTGTCCCTAAGCACAACCAAAAGCAATCTGCCCTGTAAACCCTGATTAAAACTCAGTAGTACAGCAAATCCTATCCTATAATCACTGTGCCAAACATATCAATATTGGGGTTCCCAGAAATGCCATGCCAACACAAAATAATATAGGAAGTATTGCTAAACAATAATTATTGTGCCAAACATTTCAACCGGGCTTCCCAGATTTGCACTGATAGCAAAAGTATAGGAAGTACTAGGACAGTTTTCTGCTAGTGGCCACTCCCTCTCTCTCCAGAACACTTTCCACCTCCTCTCCTCCTGTTTGGTGGTATCCTCCTGAGCATATCCACAGAGAGACTATTTAATCATTGGCAGAGGTGGGGAAGGGGAGGAATCATAGTTTCTACTTTTGTAACAAATAAAGCCTCAAATCCTGGTATCTGCTTTATAACAAAACAAAGCCTCAAACCCTGGTCTCTGCTTTTATAACAAATAACAGTCATAGACTTAACAGCAATCTAAATCCTCGGTGCTGCCCAAACATAATGGGAAGTCCTCTGAATGGCAGTTAGACAAAGCCCTAAAATACAAACCACACTAATCCCTGAAATATGATCCTGCTTAGAGACATTCAAGTACCAAACTTGCTTACTAGTCTCCTATGTGAAACGGTGTTGCAAATCTTACTGAGCTCTAGGTAGGCCATGTCCACCACTCTCCCAGATCTAATTCCTTGGTCACCCAGTCAAAAGAATCTATCAGATTCATTTGACATGCCACCCCCCATGAATCCTTTGCTGCTTCAGGTCTTGTAACCATTGAATTCAAGATATTTCATAATATTTTTTCTTAGCAGTGTGTCCATTAACTTTCACACCATTGATGTCAGGCTGACTAGCCTATAATTTCCAGCTTCCTTCCTGCTACCACTTTTGTGAAGTGAGACTATATCTGCCCTTATCCAGTCTTCCAGAACCTCTCCTGTTTCCAGTCAGCTGTTAAATAGGACTGTTAGAGGTGTAGACAGTATCTCCTTGGGCTCACTCAGCACCCTGGATGCACCCTGTGCCTGCCCCATTGCTTTGTCCACTCTTTAGTTAGCGGGTCCCTTCAGGACTTCTCCTCCAGAAAAAGACTAGTGTTCACCTCCATCATTCAAAACTCCTGTTCCTTTTTTGCAATCCTCCCTTCCTATTCTTTGCAAACACTGAGCAGAAGTATTTGTTCAAGATGTTTGCCTTTTCTGGTTCTCCTTCTCTTTTCAACCTTATGATCCCTCCTTGGCTACTTTTTATCACTTACATAATAAAAAATGTCTTGTCATCTTTGTTTCCACATGGGCTATTGTCTCATCAGTTTGTACCTTTGTGTTCTGTCTGCTTTCCCACGCCTCTGTTTTGCCCCAATGCATCTCCCTATCCCCCCCTCTGTGTCTTCTTATACCTTTTGAATTCAACCTTTTCCTTTCCTGTCGCTTCTTTTGAGAACCACAGTGATCTCTTTTTCCTCTTGCTTTTGCTTACTTACTTGACACAGAGGTTTGTTGCCTTTACAATGCCCCTTGTAGCTGTTTCCTGTTCCTCCACCCCCAGGTCATCCCCTCACTCATGCTATGTAATCCATGAGGCCTAAAGTCCAGCTCCCTCTCCTGTGTGTGGCCTGATTCTTCAGCTGTCCTTATACTGAATCATACTGTATGGCAATCACTGGTCCCTATGTGATCTCCCAACTCAAATTTTACTGAATTGGGCGATAGCCTGGTATGGCCATGTCTCATACATGGTTTTCAGTACACCATGACCCGTAATGGCCACTATATCCATTTCAGCCTCTGCCATGATGGCCTCTAGGTCTGGATTCTTATTTCAAAGTCTTCTAGCATTCCCACATGTGGCCTTTCAGATTTGTTGGCTGCTCTGCTTGTTACTCCCAAGGGACAGAAAAATACTTTTTTAATTCTTTTTTGTTGTTTCACAACCAGGATACTCTCATTTAGGTCTAGGGCCTAATTTCCAAGAGGTTTATGTGAGCAGAGAATAGATGGTAATAAGAAACCATTTTAAACACTTTTTTTTCTTCATGGCAACTATATCCACTTCTGACATGTCTGTGCTGATTGAGTCAGAAAGTCATTTTGATACTTATAATTCTTCAGAATGTTCCTGAGTTTTACAACCTATACAAGGTATAACTTGCATCCCATTATTTTCTGATGATTCTGTGATGTTGGTTCTCACTGTTCCATGCAGATTAGTTAACACTGCAAATAAACATCACAAAATGTCTAGTAACTCAAGAAAAGACACAGTGAACACTAAACAGATAAAATGCAAAGCACCTCTTTAACAGTAAATAAATAATATGCATCCTTTTTGAGGGAAAACAAACATATCAGATGATAGAAATAAGTACTATAGAATAACAAGAAAAATCCTGCATCCTGATTTGTTATTGTGAACTTGTACAGTAATGTTATTCCAGCACAGCATCACCTTATCAAGGTCCAGGACATACATGACCACATGACATGTTAAAAGAATCGCTCCACATGTATGTGTTCAAGTTGCCCACATGACATGGCTGCTAAGAACTTTGCTAACAAGTCAACATTTTAAAACACTTGGAATAAATCCTTCCCTCTCACTTTACTTAAACAACAAAATACCCAATCTTAAGTTACATACAGTGGTTATATATAGTAGTTACATAGTTGTTGTTGTTGTAGGCAGAAAAGACACCTTGGTCCATCTAGTCTACCCTAGAGAACAAATGCCCTTCTTAATTTTGCTCTGCAGGTCCTACCTGACCTGTAACAGTTATCCCCCATTCCTGCTTTTAATAGTCCTCTGCGCCTATCCCATGTGTGCTTAAATTCCTCCACAGTGTTTGCCTTACCACCTCTACCGAGTCTGCTCCAGGCATCTACCATCTTTCTGTGAAGAACTATTTCCTCACATTTTCTCTGAGCCTCCCTCCTTCCAACTTCATATCATGTCCCATTGTCCCAGTGCATCTCCTTTTCTGTAGAATGTTTCTCTAATGTACCCTGTTGAGTCCCTTGAGGTATTTGAATACCTCTACCATGCCCTTTTTCCATTCTATCTTCCAGAGTACATATTTAATTCCCTGAGCCACTCCTCATACTGTAGACTTTTGGTGCATGCCCTGGATCACTTTGGTTGCCCTCCTCTATACCACCTCCACCTCATCAGTATCCTTTTTGAGGTGGGGCCTCAGAACTGGACACAGTACTCCAGGTGGGGCCTCACCATGATCTATAGAGGGCAATACCACATCCCTCTTTCTGCTTGTTATGCCCTCCCTATGCATCCCAGTATTCCACTAGCTTTTCCTACTGCCTTTGACACTGACTTATCACTTTGAGGTCATCCCTTATGATCACCCCAGGTGCCTTTCCTGTGTTATTATCACCTCTCCTCCTCCCAAATGGTACATTGCCCTTGGGTTCTTGTGTCCTGTATGCAAAATCTGATACTTTTTAGCATTAAAGCATAGCTGCCACACCGTTGACCATTCCTAAGTTTTTCCAAGTCCTTCTACATTCTGTCTACCCCTCTGGTGTGTCCACATTATTGCAGATTTTTGTGTCATTTGTGAACAGGCATAATTTCCCTTTCTGTCCCTCTGCAATGTCACTAATGAAGATACTGAAGAGTAATGGCCCGAAAACTGAGCTCTGTGGCATCCTGCTAGTCACTTCCTCTCATCTGAACTTACCCATTGATGACTACCCAATGCCTCCTGTGTCTTAGTCAATTTTGTACCCATTTTGCTACTTTTGATCTCACCCAAAGACTGCCTGGTTTGTTTACTAATGTTCTGTGTGGAATGGTGTTGAAGGCCTTCCTGAAATCCTGGTAGGCCTCATTCTCCCCATCCACTTCTCTTGTCACCCAGTTGAAAAACTCAGTTAGGTTTGTTTGGCAGGATCTCTCTCTCTCAGTGAAACAGTGCTATCTAGGATCCTGCAACCTTTGCAGTCAGGTATTCCACCATCCTTTCTTTTTATTAATGTTTCCATACTTTTTCCAACCACTGATGTCAGGCTTATGGCCTATAGGTCCCTGTCTTTTCTTATTTCCACTCTTGTGAATTGTACTACATCTGCCCTCCTTCAGTGCCTTGGTACCACCTGTTACCAGTGATTGGTTGAACAGAGCTGCCAGGGAGCAGCTAACTGTACCTTTAGTACTTTAACTATCCTTGGGTGCACACCATCTGGCCCCATTGCCTTATCCACTTTTAATCTTTCAAGCTCTTTGAGTATTCTCTCATCCTGAAAAGGGCTAGTGTCTATCCCCTCCAGTAATTCCTTTATCCTTTATCTGTGGCCCATCACTCCCCTTGTAGAATACTGAACAAACATATTTGTTCAGAATGTCATCCTTTTCTGGTCCTCCTCAACTCCCCCTGTCCCCTTTAACCTGACTATCCCCGCTTTTGTACTTCCTTTATTTCTTTTATGTATCTAAAGAATGTTTTTGTCTCTTGCTTTCACTGTCCTGGCTATATTCTCCTCTGTTTGTACTTTAGCAGACCTAGCAGCTTTTGTTGCCTCCTCTGTTTCTCTTGATATTCTTCCTTTCTTCTGCCATCTGTGTTTCTTTGTACCTCTCAAAAGCTAACCATTTTGCCTTAACTTTAGCTGCTACTTCTTTGGTGAACTATAGTGGTCTCTCTTCTTTCTTCTGCTTTTGTAACCCGGTTTATACATAAGCTTGTTGCTTTCTCGATGGTCTTCGATATTTGTGTCCACTTCTCCTCTAACCCATCCCTTTACCTGTTTGTGCCAGTGCTTTCCCAGTGCACTCTCCCATCTTCCTGAAATCAGCCCTACTGAAATCCATGACCCTCATTTTAGTCACGAAACACCTCTTGCTCAGTTCTAACCCTGAACAACACCATGTGGTGATCACTTGTCCCTAGGTGACTTCCCACTGTGACATTAGTCATTGAGCAGGAATTCCACCTCTACCAACTACAAAATTCTGCAATTTAGCACAAAATAAAAACAAAACAAAGTCATCGATGTGATAGTCTTCATCCCTCCCTCATGGCAGCATGTTAACTTCACTCTTACGGTATGAACCTTGTCCCAGAGCTAATTGAATAAAACAAGGACAAATCCATAACTCCTCCTAAAAATATCAGTAAACCTGCCATATCAGAGAATCATTCTCTTGAGCATTATGATTTCAAGCCACAATTGAGCATTTGATTTCAAGCCATAAGCAGAAAAGTGTGTGTTATTTCAAAAGTGCAGCTCTCTCTGCACTTACCGAATGGCTCCTTTCAGTCCCTCTGCTTACATTAAGGAAAAATGCTGGCACATATGACACAAGTGTGGAAAGGAATAGCACCAAGACATTGACACCACGGGGTGGGGAGGTGGAGAAGCATCAGAGACAAAACAGCAAGCAGAACTTGGAGACAACATGTACCTGTAGCATCAGCACCATCTACTGGAGATGATTCAAATTGTGGACCTTTTTAAAAACATATACCACATACAAAAATCAATAAAAATTGTAAAAGCAATATATTTTTCATATTTTTTTATTTTTGTGTTTATTAATAAGCCATTGTATAAAAGCAATAATGCACTCAGGGTGTGTGTGTGTGGGATAACATCTCAACTCAGGTGGTGGAGGGTAACCATCAGAGGCATAATGTTATTCCAGAATAATTTGAAAATATTTAAAGTTGGTTCTCGGCACCTCTAAAAACCAATCTCAAATCAGAACAATGCAGTGGCAGATACCTTGCAGAATTATGTATTTTTCAGAGTTTTGGTTTTAAACAGCACGTGGGTCTGTGCACACAAGTTGTAGCAGCTGCACAGAAAATAGATAACAGAGAAGCACGAGCTTGACAAACCAATAATGTACATAATCACAGGGCATGTAAAATGGGGGCATGTCCATACATAATGTGTATGCTAGTGGATAGCTGTGCATAATCAAGCACTAAAACAATGTTGAAGGTACTATGATGGTATGGTGCAAACCATGACCCTACTTATGAGGGATGCATATATCGGCAGATACACAGACGATGCCAGCTTTTTAAATATGGAGAACTAAAACAAGACAATTGTGGAAACAGCAACAAACTGGATGCTTCTCAAACAGTTACCACTAGAAATTAACAGGCCCAGTGATCATGGACAGGGACAGACCAGTACACATACTGTAGGCCTGATCACATCAAACAATACTATTAATTACCATCATTCTCCAATGCAGAAACCCTGGATGAGAATGGGCCACTACACCCAGGCCTAGTAAACCTTGACTGGAACAGGAGCAATCATTGATAGGGCAAAGGTCACAGTCAAGCTATAGTCACTGGTCCTTCCAATGTACATTATCAAAACTACTGCAGAGCAAATTTCCATTACAATGACTGAGATATGGACAGTATGCTACCCTGTATGGGTGTGTATCACTTTATGCACCTCACAAAATAAAGCTCTGGTCTACCTTGCCATCCAGTATGGCTGGACAAAATTAATGTATTCCACTTTCATGGACTTTTCATGAAACTCTGAAAATGTATTAAAATTTCATGAAATTTTGGAAATCCTTTAATTGGACATTACTCAAACATTTTTGTGCTAGAGACCTGAAATTTAGCATGCTTATTATTTGTAAGGTACCTAAGGACATGTTTAGTTTAGTTTAGTTTAGTTTAGTTTAGTTTAGTTTAGTTTATTAGTCTAGGAATTAATACCTTTGAGCCAGGGCTCTTTACAAAGGTTCCACATCACAAAGAACATTTAACAAAGCACTATACACATTACAGGTAAAACCAGACAGGAAAGTTACATCATAAATTTGATATTAACAGACATGTGGATTAGAGATGTGGAATTTATAGGGCTCAAAGTCTGGCAACTTATTATTCTTGTAAACATTTCAGAAAATATTTCTCTGCTTACAACTTAGACACTTAGAGCTAGATAATTGAAAATGGACATACTGTACATACTTTTGATACTGTCTTAGAAACTGCTAAATAGGGAGAAAGTTGGTTAAGTAAATTGAACGGATAGGAGTTCATAATTTCACAGTTTATTTATTTGTTAAATTGTGCAAAAATTGCATTGGCTTAGTAGTGAGGAGAACTGAAACATGCCTTACCTCCTGCCATGCCAGTGACCTGGATTCGAAACAGACCAGGGGTTTCAGGGCCAGCCAAAGGAAGGAGGATTAAGTGTCTCTTGATGGCCCTCCTCCTTCAAGGTGGGAGGACAGCATGTAATGCTTCATAGTTGCTACCTAGTGAAGGGTAGGTGGACAGCAGTAGTCACATACCTAGTTGACTGGGGCACAGGCACAGAGGTGTGCTGCATCTTAATGCAGCATGTACACACCATAGCATACATTCCAGTCCAGGTTGGGGATAAAGAGAGGAAAAACACTGCCACTCACAGGTTGACACTAGCAGCTCTGCAGAGCCTTGCATCAGCTCCCGAGGCAACCACTTTACCCATGCTGGTATGAAGCAGCAGATGGGCTAAGTCACGAGTCAGTGGAGGATGGGGTTGAGGGTTGCTAGGCAGAAATGAGTTTGAGAGGAAGAGGTTGATTAACAAAATCTGTAAAATGTTAAAAATAATTGGATATTGCCTGCCTGGTGGTGCTGAGGGTTGAGGCGCTGAACACCACACCTGATGCCCTGCTGGTGACCTGTGTTTGGGAGTGAGTGCGGCACTGGGGTCAACAGGAGAGGAGAAGGATCAAGCATCCCAGGGACAGTTCTCCTTCTCCCAGGAGGGGTAACAGAAGTGCATGCCTGGCCCCTAGTGGTGACTGGGGGCTGGCACTGCAACGCTGAATCAATTTGGTAAGAGACGGCAGACGCCTGGTGGGGTGCACGAATGGGAGGTGTATGGCACCCTTTTCTGCTATCCCTGCAAGCTCTGCCTCGCAGGACAAGAACACTGAAAAGCAGGGCTCCTGGTCGGGCAGCAGAGCTTCTGTCCTTTGTGGCACTGACCTGGAAAGACACTTCCCTCAAGTCTGGATCCATTTTGGGTGTGTCAAGCATGGGGCTCCTCACCACCCTGCAATGGAGGGTAACCCATCAGAGATAAAGGGAAGCTGGCCTGATGACACAATGTGGGCTGGAGGACGGTCGGATGTATACCTACCAGGGGCCAGGGAGAAAATAGTAGACAAAAAATATTTTGGATGTTTGCACTGTAACTCTGCTGCTGTTGCAGGTATACACCCCAAATTTGGCATAAGTACCTAATGTAAATCGTCCATGGAATCTAATAAAGCTGGATAAATGAGGTTTAGTAGGTTAAAATATACTGCAAAAATTTTAGAAATTACTAATTGAAAAATGTTATTAAAATTCATGGATGCATAATAGTTAATGCCACTAGAATTCCATTTTTGAATTTAACTTTCGAAACCACTTATCCCACTGAATCCATTTAGCAGTGCTGAGCTGCTTGCATTCCTGTAGTTCTTTCTGGGTGACTATTTTAACCCCTGTTTTTTAACTGAGCTTGATCGTATGGACTCTGTGGACCTGCTTGTCAGACTGACTTCCTTCTCATTTTTCACAGACATGTTCTCTTCCAATGAGAGCCACCTGCTCATTTTCTTGCAAGACCTATCTCTTTAGAATAGCCAGAATTCTCCTTATTGACTCTCAGTCATTTCTTTTCTTCCACCATGTGTCTGAGCTCCTCTGAGTTCTGACTTTCAAGTGTATTTGTTACTCAGAACAGTCAATTTTGTGGGGATGATTCTCACATAGCGCATCCTGGTTTCAGTGAGAATTGTCACTATATGCTTTCTTCTGCCAATTAGTGGTCTACTATTCATTTGCTTCTAGCCCAGCCACCCTTCTCTTAGTAAACAGATGCATCTAACTCCTGCCACTGGTGATCCCATGCACTAGCTACCTTCTCTATTCTATAGTTCAAATCACCTTGACTTCCCTTTCAGTTGATATGACCATACCCGTCCTTCTAAACAGAACATCAGTCCATTCTGGGTTGGCTATTGATCATATTCATTTGACTTGTAATGCAGGCAGGCAAATCACCTTACCTACATTAGCATCATGATCCTACAAAGTCTCACAAACACTCAAGTGAAAGTGATGCCCAGTATCATGCTCCATCATGACTAAACCTTTCTAGATACTTCTGTCACAGTGGCTTCAGTCATAACTCATTACAATGTGTGCGTCACTGGGTGCCACTGTTTTCAAATGCTAAAACATACATTGTTAACTAGTCAAGTCAATTTTATATATATAGTGCCATTCCACAAGTGATCAGAGCATTGTACAAGAGAAAAACAAAAGTAAAACCATAAAGTCTAACAGCAATATTCAAGATTACAACCATAATAAATTAAACAGGATCTGGGAAAGCCAAGCTAAAAGATATGTCTTTAAAGCAGATTTAAAGCTTTCCATGCTCAGGTACTCTCAAACCCGACAAGGTAGAGAATTCTACAGGCTTGGGCCACAAAAACAAATGAGTGAGCACTAGATGTCTTAAGCCAAACCCTGAGAATCTCTAGTAAGCCCTTGTTAGTGGAGTGGAGAGGATGAGCGGGCAGTAGAGATGAAGAAAGTCTTGCAGGTAGCATGGTCCCTGACCATGTAGGGCTTTATAGGTCAGCAACCTGACCTTGAAAGTGATCTACCAGTAGATCGGCAGCCAATGCAAATTGAGGAGCACAGGTGTGATATGGCATATCAGTAGGCCAGTCGACAACCTGGTAGCCACATTCTGCACCAGCTGCAGACAGCAGATATCAACCCTGGAGCCCTAAGTAGAGGGAGTTACAGTAGTCAAGATGGGAGGTAACAAAGGTGTGACTAGATTGGATAGATCACTGAGAGGGACCAGGTGCCTAATCCGGCGATGTTCCTCAGATAGTAAAAGAGGATTGCATGACAGCAGACATCTGGGATCTCAAAGTCAGGCCAGTTTCAGATATCACACCCAGATTTTGCAACTACAGGGTTGTTAATGAATCAGCATGTGGCACTGTACAGAAACAATGCCACATATGCATGTGCTTCCACAAGTCACTTAGTCAGTGAGCTCTAGTGGTAAACTGGCTCATTGCAAGAAGATAGACCAGTGCACAGTGATGTCCAAGACTTCTTCAGTTTCTTCCCTCAGGATAGTGACCTGATGCTTGGCACTACTATACATTTTCTATGGAGTCTCCTATCAATGCCATCTTACTGCCACTCTACCTAGTCATTTCCATTCTGCAGTGGCAGCTCAAGTGTATGGCTGGGAAAATGGATATGGCTTTGACAAAAGTATCACAAAATTCCACAATTTTCACATAAGCTCATGAAATTCGACTTTAATTACTGATACTTTTGCAGTCTTCAGATGGTTATAATATGGCCAGCCTTTGACCAAGATACTGTATTAGAGAGTTAATACACACAACCTCATTTTAGGGTCAATGTATTTAACCAAATGGTGATATTCTCTTCTCTAGTTTTAAAGTAATAGGGATTACAATTCTACAGTTTACATACTAGTATGGCTGGCAAAATATATCTTCTGCTAATGGAATTCTGACAAAATTCTGATTTTGTTTCCCCAAAAATGTGCAAAATTATGTGAAAGTAAGTTATTTTGTCTAATTTAAAATCTATTTATCCACAGTACACCAAATTTTGTAGAATGACTTTATTAAGGTCGACATAAATATGTGTCAGATTGTAAATCTCTATATTTAAAGGTTATTAAGTTAAAACGTCCACAATTTGAAATTTCAAAATTACATTTTGCAGTTATATAAACTACAGAACTTTAAGTCACTATAACTTTAAAATTAGAGAAAGGAATATCACCAATTTTGTTAGACTCATTGACACTAAATATTGGGTTCTAAACAACCCAGGAAGTCATGTCAGGAGGTGGGTCATGGCTAAGACAGCTGCCACTTGGCAGTGCATCTTGTTGAGGATTGTTGACAGGAATTCCACCAATACAGTGACTCCCTAAGGCTGGGCCAGGAAGCTCACTCCTGTCACAGTGGAGATGGAGGGAAAAAATGGGGGAAAAATGGTGCCAACAAAATGATTGCTTGATTCAGCCTGATCAAAGTATATACCTGTGAACAGGGTACAGAATATCCTTGAGAGATGACCTGCTGGCCAGGAGAAAATCCAATATGAAAAAAAAAAAAACAGGCTGTGTATGTCAGGTCTGTAGTCTCTTGCTCAAATGGTGGCCAAGTTAAAACAACCAAAGAATCAAAATACAGTAACATCAATAATTAAAGTTGAATTTCATGAGGTTTTGTGAAATTGTGGAATATTGTGATATTTTTGTTGAATCCATGTCCATACATTTGCCCAGTCATAAACTGAGTTGCCACTGTAGAGGACTGTAAAAGCTGTATAAAGTTGCAACAAGGTAGCATTCATAAGGTAACATTCATAGGAGGCTCAATAGTAAATGTATAGTGGTGCCAAGTGTCAGCTTACTTTCTTGAGTGATGAACCTTGAATAATAGTCAACACATTGCTGCTGTACTACCAGAATTCTTGCTATATGCCAGATACCCACAAGAGCTCACCAACTTAATGACGGTGGAAGCACATGCCCATGCAGCACTGTTTCTGTACAATATCACCAGCTGACTCTTTAACAACCTTGCAGATAATAATATATATTTTAGTGTTGAAAAACAGTGAGACCAAGTTATGTCATGCCTTACAACTAGTTGTGACTTAGGCTATGGTGATAAAAGTATCTTGATATCTCTAGTCATGATGGAGCATGATGCTGGCATCACTGTCTCTAGAGTGTTGGAGGGAAATGCAGGGTCATGATAGAAACACAAAGACAAAAGTTAATGTCAGATAAGGACTACAAGGCCCATCCCAGCTTCCCAATTTTTCTACCTTATGAATGTGCCATAGACCTTTACTCTGTCCATGGCCTGATTATTCATACTCATCTGTATTGCTCCCTAATGCCTGTCCCATGCCTGTTTGAAGCCCTGTACTGTATTCATATCCACCACTTCCTGAGGTAGGCCATTCCATGCATTCACCACCCTTTCTGTGAAAAATAACATCCTCACATTACCCATTAACCAGCTTCCTCTAATCTTATGCTGTGTCCTTTGTCCTGCTATTTTTCTTATATTGAAACATATTAGACTCTTTCACCTTCTTAATGCACTTAAGATACTTTAAAGTTTTGATCATATCACCTCTCTCCTTCTTTGTTCTGGGGTGTACATATGAGCTCTGTTAATCTGTCCTCATATGTTTTCTGATATAGTCCCTGCAGTATTTGGTTGCCTTCTCTGGACTGCCTCCATTTTGTTAATGCTAGTGCAAGTATGATAATTCAGTGGTGATAAGTACATTTTGAAAGTTACATTTCTGAGTTGAATTCTAGTAGCATTACCTATTATGCATACAGATAGAAAAGGAAAAAGATGCCACAAACCTTGACTGGTTGGAGCAGGGATCTGAGCCACAACATCTCCATAGCTGATGGAAGTCAGAGAAGTACAGGGGCAGACTTGAACCCAGATACTAGCTGGTGAGCAATTCTTCTTAGCACAGGCAGAATAATTCATAAAGCAGGAGGCACACTTGATTAAAATGAACAAATTAATGTATTTTAAAGCAAAAGAACAGCACCCAGGAGCTGGGGGTCATGACTAGAGACAGGCACAGATACAGTGGCTAACAACCGGAGCACTTAACTTAGGGGCCAGAACAGACCCATAGATGGACTTCACAATGGAGCTGAAGGGCTCACAAATTCAAGCAGCAGCAAACACCATGAGGATGCAGATATAACACTTAATCCACAGTGGCCTACTCCCTCGACAACCAAGTTTCCTGCACTGCTCAGGACGGTTACCATTTCTATCCTCCACTGGATCACTACAAGGCAGCACATTCACATTTTCCTTTTGCTACCCTCACTTCTTGCATCTTAGGGCATGGGACCCAGACCCCAGCATCCCAGAGCAGGCTCAACATGGGATAATGCTAAAAATCTTGCTGTGCCCAAACTTCTTCCCACAGACACACAACTGATGGTGTGCCATACCAGTAAAGGGACCAGAAGACTGACACCACCTTCAAGCCCCATGCCACAGTACTGTCACTACCAATGGTGTCCCCACCATCTCTGTCAAGCTTTAAACCATGGAAACTAAGCCCCACACCCAACCCAATCCTTACCACAAACCTTGGGTGCTCAAGTGCAGCCTACTAAAAAGGAATATTTCTTAGTGGACATATTTTTTAATGTGTTTTCAGTGTACTCATTCCATTTTTAGTCACATTTTCAGAATGAGTTCCTTCACAGCAAAGCAATCTGCAAATGTATTTGTTTGTTTTTTGTCAGAGAGTTTTGCACAATGTGTAAATGTTTGTGTTTATGCAATATGTTCATCTTTAAACAGTAAACAGCAAAGCAAAATTAATTCTTTGCTTTGATGCCCTTCCAGCTACTTTTTGTTTCTGCTTAAATTAAATAGAGCAATTATATAAAATAGACTATGAAGTGTTGATTCTATTCATTTTAATTTGTTTGCTTGCACACAAGTGCAAAAACACATTGCATCAGCTTTCTTCAAGGGGTTGTGGCGGTGCGGCAGTGTTGTGTGCCATAGCAGCTGTCCATTTTGGGCTGGTCTCTGCTGCACCAATAGAGCAGCATGCTGTCAATGATAACAGTTAACCGAGAAGGCCACTAGATCAAAATAATTGAACCGCTGCAATCAGGGAGCACCCGTCAACCGCAATCAGCTGTTAAATGCGGCTCCTGACTGCGGCGGAACCTCAAAGCTGCAAGCCACTGCCCCCCTTCAGTGTGCCTTCCTGGTGAAACAAACAGTTGAAAAAAATGTAGCCCACCCCCGCACCTCTATGTGCTGACAGGGATGCCCTATCCCTGTCAGCATGCCCCATCAATTGTCATTTGCTGACGGGGAGCTCACTGCCCATTGGCATGATGCTCACCTCCCCAAACTATTTCTTGCCGATTGGGTGCCCAATCCCCTTGGCTCTTGTCTCACCCGCCCCTAGGTGCCGATGGGGTGCCCAATCCCCATCGGCTACAGCACGCCCCAAACAGTCAGTTGGCATACTGGGACCCCACCCAGCATGCCAAAACAAAATGTCCCTATAAAAAGAAAACCTTCCCATAATGTTTTTTTTAATAAAACTTAAAAGTAGAAAACGGTCCCCCTTAGATTTCTCCCTCAACCCGCACCCACCCTCTGCATACCCCACCTCCCACCCCCTTACTCCATACTTACCTCTGAGCCCAGCGCCATGCTCTTTCGTGACCAAACATCGCTTGCACTTTTCAAAGCTGACCTCGAACTAAGGAAATGCCGGTAAGCTGTATAATGGGATAGATAGGGTTTTTCAACTTTGATGCATATCTCAGACATTTTGGGAGTTTTTTCACCAAATTTTCAACATGGGATTTTTGGGACCCCATCTCATGAATTCTGTCACTGTCATTTTTGTTAATCAGCCCGAAGGTGATTTCATGATCGCTGCTCGGAACCACCTTTTGGGACCAATTTACAAAATGACAGTGTCACAGTTCATGAGCTAGGCCCCAAAACCCTATGTTAAAATTTGGTGAAAAATTCCTAGAAATGATTGTTTTACGAGCATGCATTGTGCTGTTCCTATGCATGCTCATAAGTTTGTGAATTTTCAATATTTTCACTCCAGAATTTCAACATTGCCATTTTCCCACCTCTCCTTATGAGCAGTACAGCTGTCATTTTTCACATCTTGCCCAAAATGTGTTTCCACGCATGTAGCCACAATGGCACAGTCGGTGTCGCGAAATCAGTGTTCGCACACATTAAGAAAATTATAGTGACACTGTTCATGAGCAAAGGTGTTAAATGGCTATGTTGAAAATTTAGTGTAAAAATTCTCAAGAATGACTTTTATGAGCGTACATTGCACAGTTCCTACACACGCTGTAACTTGGAGCATTTTAATATTTTCACTCCAGATTTTCAGCATTGCCATTTAACACACCTCCTTATGAACAGTACAACTGTCATTTTCACATTTCACCTGATATGTGTTTTCGCATATAGCAAACAATGGTGCAGTTGGTGTGCAAAATCAATGTTTAGGACAGATTAAGAATATCACAGTAACACTGTTCATGAGGTAGCCCCCAAAACCCAATGTTGAAAATTTGGTGAACAAATTCCCCAAATGTCTGTTTTCTGGCGTGCATTGTGCAGTTCCTACACACACTCGTAACTTTGAGCATTTTTAATATTTTCACTCCAAATTTTCAGCATTGCCATTTTACCACAACTCCTTATGAACAGTGCAACTGTCATTTTCACATTTCACTCAATATGTGTTTTTGGACATGTGGGCGGGATATTCAGACTGTGCCTGGCTGTGGCGCAAGCCTGGGCTCAGTGCAACTAGGCTGTGCCAGGCGAGGACAGACAATATTCAACAGTGCTGCACCATGGCTAAGCACCATTGAATATGGCACTGAGTGTGCAAGCATTGCGCATGGCACAGTGATTCTGCCAGGCGCAAGTGGCAGAATGGGGATGGGGAATGCACCAGCACAAGTGCACTTGCGCTAGGTGCATCAAGCGATATTCAGAACTGCACATGCAAATGAGGCCATTATGCATACAAAGGCACAAATGGGGCCATTTGCATTTCATTATGACCCCAATTTGCATGTGGTGCACTGGTCCCAGCGAGTTGCACCTACGCCTCTGCCAGGCTGCAGCTGTCTGGGACCGACGCCTACAGTTCCCCTGCCAGTCTGCCTGATCACAGGCATAAATGTACAATATATACCTGGTGGTCCAGTGGATCCCTCTCACCCGATCATAGGCAGAAGTAAAGCAAAAATCCTTGGTAGTCCAGTGGACCCCGTCTGATCACAGGGATAAGTAAAATAAAAATCCCTGGTGGTCAGTGGACCTTCACCCCTCATTAGATCACAGGCAGTAGTATAAAATGACTTCATGGTGGTCCAGTGGAAACCCCCATCCCTGATCACGGGCACAAACCTACAGAAATACCCTGGTGGTCCAGTGATACCCTCCCACTTGCCCACTGTGGTACCCCACCACCTTGCACTCCCCAGTCAGCAGCCAGCGGTAGCATCCCACCTGCAAGCCACCCAGCCACCCACTGGTTGACAGTGTACAGTTTGGCTGTACGCCTATTGGTCCACCGTGTGGGGCCAATGGCATGCAGTCCAAACTGTACCATAGTTCTGAACTGTGAATGAACACAATTTGGGATTGGTAGGTTTGGACTGCATGCCCATTGCCCACATAGTGGACCAATAGGTTCAGCCAAACTGTATGCTGTCAGTCGGCGGACGGCCGGGCGCTTGGCGGGTTGGGTGGCTACCGCCTGCTGCTGACTGGGGGTGCAGGGTGGTGGGTACCGCAGCTGGTGGTGGGAGGTACCACTCGGACCACCAGGGTACTTGTATGTTTGTGCCCACGATCGTGATGGGGGGGTTCCACTGGACCACCATGAAATGATTTTATACTATTGCCTGCAATCGAGTGAGATGGGAGGAGATCCACTGGACCACCAGGATCTGTCTTTACTTCTGCCCATGATCGGGTGAGAGGGGCCACTGGACCACAAGGGGGCTGTGTCCCTGATATGGTGTCTGGGAGGTTGGGTGGCCACCCATGGCAGGTGGCTGCTGTTTTGCATCGTGCAATGCAGCAGCCCACCTGTGGGTGTCCCTGACTTGTTCCCTGTTTTTCAGGAACATCTTTGTGCCCTCCTGTGTGGCACAATGTGAGTGCGCTGGCATATGCACAGCACATCCCGGACTGAATATCAGGATGTGCTGCATATGCATGGACACATCCCCTGCCATTGCCGCATACATTAGTGTTACCCCAGCTCATCAGGATTTGGGCAGCTCATCTTGCCCTTTTCGATATCATGCCGGAAGCATTAGTGAGTTATGCATGGTGCAACCCTGTTGCGCCATGTGCACTCCTTTGAATATCCTGACTGTAGCGTACAATGGCGTGATTGGTATGTGAAATCTATTTTTGGGACAGATTAAGAAAATCACAGTGACACTGTTCATAATCTGAGGTGTTAACATGGCTATGTTTAAAATTTGATGACAAAAATCCTTAAAATGACTCTGTTACAAGCATGCATTGTACAATTTCCACACACCCTCATAAGTTCACGAATTTGTAATATTTTCAGTCCAGATTTTCAATATTGACATTTTCCACACCTCAGTACAGCAGTCATTTTCACACCTGGACAAATGTGTTTTAGCACTCCTGGCGCAGAATAGCACATTTGCTGTGGGAAATTAGTGTTCAGGACAGATTAAGAAAATCACAGTGACACTGTTCACGAGCAGAGGTCCCAAAATGCCTATGTTGAAAATCTGCAAAAAATCCCAAACTAATTACATTATGGGTGTACATTGCACATTTTCTATGCATGTTTGTGACTTCACTAGTTTTTGTATATTTTCACTCCAGATTTTCAGCAATGCCATTTTTTACAGCTCCTCATGAACAGTACACCTGTCACTTTTCACATCCTGTTCAAAATCTGTCTTTGCACCTGTGGCACCAAATGATGCAGTCGCTATGCAAAATCACCTTTACCTAAAGAACGGTAGTGTCACTGTTCATGCAATGTGGTCACAAAAAGCTCATGTAGAAAACTAGGAATAAAATACCAAGAAATGCCCAGAGCATTAGGGTTTTTGACCATAACGCCCTACTCTGTAGGGGCTGACAGGCATCAGGGTATAACTTGGGATTGTCAACAGTAATGTTCATGCCATTCCACCTCCACCCTCACCGTGCAGCCAGTGATAGGCATTGAGGTGCACCTGGGACTTTGCTGCCAGAGTTCACTCCATTCTCCTATACTGCACCCATTTCAGAGTATTTCCTTATGGAATGAGGTGAATGTAAAGTCCAAACACTCAATGTACACCTCGACACTTGTCCGTGTCTGTGGGTAGGGGGAGGTGAAATGTCATGACCGTCATGGGAGATGGCCCAGAGGCACACCCCAATGCCTGTCCATCTCTGCAGGGTGAGGTTGGAGTTGGCATCAGTTCAATACTTCAATGCCATTCCTATACTGCATCTGTCTAACTCCTGCATTACCACTACGAATGCCAGCAAGCAAACATTCAGCATTGACAAATGCTTGTTACATTCAGAGGTAATGTGAGGAAGTATTTCTTCACAGAGAGGGTTGTAGAAACAATGGAACAGCCTTCCTGAGGAGATCATAGAGTCACAAACAGTGGGGAATTCAAGAATGCATGGGACAGACATAAGGCAATTCTAGTGGGGGTAGGAGGAATTAGGCAGTTGGTTAACTAGGATCTGCAGCTTATCCATTAGGTAGAGAAATGGGCAGACTAGGTGGGCCAAGTGGTCATTATTTGCCATCAGATTCTATGTTTCTATATTTCTGTACCATCTGTTTGTGATAACATCACAAACCACTTACATTCACACTAGTGGTTTATGTTATATCACACACCTCAGATGTAAAAGAAACTCATAATTTACAACAACCATACAATAATCATATAAGTATTAAGTGAGCTTGATCAATAATATATTAAAATAAAAAAATGCATCAAATGACCCCATTTCCAGGGCATATATGCATGAGGCATATTACAGAATAAAATTTCTTATGTGCAGAGGAAAGGAGTGCTGTGATTGGCAAGGAGTGCTCTCTCCATCTACTATGCTGTCACAAGCAGAATACAATAACTTCAGATATAGGCAAGCAGTAAAGAAGGCACATTCTAAAATAAGAAAGGCCTTTAAAAAGAATGATATGATGGCAAATAAAGATATATAAGAAATGGAAACTGAACTGCGTCTTTATATTTTATTCTTTTCTCAATGTCATCAATAACTCTTTGAATGAAATGATTAGGGTAATGCAATGGTCCAGTTTAATGAAACACAGATTTTTATTTAAAGCCGCAGTACTTGTCAGTCAGCAAAAATGTCATCACATATATATATTTTTTAGCAATAATGTATATCAGACAAAATGTAATTTATCATCAGCATATTTTTAAATTAACTCTTTTAACAGCTTTTATTATTAATTTTGTAATCAAAGACTCAAGTGATTGAAGTTGACCGCTACTAGCAGTTTTTAAACATCTCTTCCTTCAATACTACTATTTGACTTTGCAGGCTGGATTCATACTTATGAATGTATTATAATGGTGCAAGCACCCTTTCTGATGGTAAACAGCACTACACCACACCAATATGTTTCATTTATTCATTATGGGCATGGTCAGATTGCTGTTACTTTAAAAGAAAAATGTCAAAACCTATATCACAGTTCAGACATAAAAATACAATGAAACGAAAAAAAAATATATATATATTTTTATTTTGCCAAAATACATTATTACTACAAAAATTTAAAGTATATGATAGACATTTTTCTATAACAAAAGGCTACTGCCTTCAATGTTCCTTTCTTAACCTTACTGTGCAATGGACTGATATATCAGTGCCAAATTCCCTATCGTTCTAATTCTGTCTACGCCAAAGTGCAGTAGAATAAACAATAAATAACCAAACATAAAACAGATAACTTTATAAAATAAAATTACAAAGAAAATATCTTGTCAAAGAACAAAAGAAAACCCCAAGTAAAAGTACAGCAATAAATAATTTGTATAGTCTTCTTCCAGTAGAGTTCAGCCAAATTTCAGAAATCCCACCCAAATCCACAGAATTCCAAAATCAAAAAGCAGTTAGAAACTTTTATTTGAACAGATTAATAAGTTACAGTTTACCTGAATTATGGGTTAGTTTTCCACAATGTACATAAACTGCAGACACAAAAATAAATTAATGGTTTAAATTTGAAAAATCTTATGAATTCTACAGAATTTACCAAAAATCTGAAAAGTATTTTGTAAGAGGAATTGACATTCTGTCTTAATACCACTGGAGAAATTCCACATTTTGATAGCTCTACTAAAGAAGAGCCCAAGAACTCTACTAAAAAAAAGAGGTCTAAATACTGTAAGATGAGTACTACCCTCAGGACTCACAAGAAGGTCTGATTAAGCAGCTATGTTTTTAACCATGTATGAAAAAAGACTACTTAGGAACCAGTAGAATATCAATGGGAATATGGTATAAGAGTCTAGATGCATAGAAGAACACTCTATTACATGCTGATGTGAGCCGACCCTGAAATCATATAAATTAACAGTTAAGGACTGCACAACCTGGACATCAGTGTGGGATTGCAAGAAATTAACTGAGGTAGTGAGGCACAGCTGGGCCTCTCATACATATATAGTCAGTGATGAAAGTGAACAGGAATGCACAGGAACTCCATTCCTGTTCCTTTTGCAGCAGGAACTGAATTCTGTACTTCTACCACTGACACTGAAATGGAAATTCTTAAACTAGCATCATAGTGACAGTTTCTGGACCTGTGATCTGCAATCAGGGTTTCCATAGCAACATTTGACTTGTAAAACAATGCTATTTTTCTAGAAATACTTCAATATCTCTATCTGAATCTACCAGTGTCAAATTAGATAGCTGGGCCTTGACACAGTTGTCCTTTAGATTGATGATCTTCATTCTGCATTTCATAATTGCCAGTGCATAAGTTCCTGTACTTCTTGTCTACCATTTGCACCACTGTGCACAGTAGATCTATCCACCACCTGACCAGCAGCCAAAGCAGAGAGCATGGAGCAGAGGTAATGTGCTCTATTGCAGCATATGCAGTTGCAATTCTATTGGGCGGCTTTTTACCTCACCTCATAGTACTCGTGTATTGTGTGGCTTCAATGGTCCCTAGCTCAAGACACTATTCTGTTTCTTTGACAAAATTTGCAGATTAATAGTCCTTGTGTTAATAGCCAATTACTATTGGGCAAGACATGAAACACATTCTTTCACATCATCAAAAGCCAAATCACTGGTTATTGTAGAAGTTGCCTCAGATACATATCTGATATTTATCATGGCTTATTTGAAGCTGGTGAACTGCTGGAGGATTAGACAGTAGTAAATGTTATATCACTTTTTAAAAGCATTACCTGATATCCAAAGGAACTATTATTTGGTTAGTTAATCTTGTGTAGTTTGTAAATACTTAAAGCTATTATTAGGAACTCTATTCAGGATCATTAGACTAAATTTAATTTAATCAAGGATACTCAACAGGATTTCATGAATGGAAAATCATGCCTCTCCAATCTGCAAGAATCTCTTGAAGAAGAAAAAAGCAGACAAGGGAGATGCATTAGATATATATTCTAGAGCATAAAAAACTTTTCATGAAATCACCCCACCCAAAGAAAAAATGACTTTCAGTAAAAGCTTTGGGAATTGAAAGATGAGCTTAGGAAACTAATTGCAGAACAGAATACAAAAAGTACTGGTGAATAGGCATTTCACTGACTGCATAAAGACTGCAAGAACTGTGCCACAGGGATCAATCTTTACCCCAGTTCCATTTCTCAAATACTGTACAATGACTTGGAAGATGGGATTATTTTATTCACTTATTTATCAATCTATTATTTATTCACTTAGTTATGAATCTGAAATTTGCATGATGCAGATGGTGAGATGGCAATATGAGCTATACCGTGCCAGCCATTGTAAACTTCCCACTTACCGCAGTATCCTCTAGATACCGCATTAGCTGTCATGTTTTCATATTATTCTTAGTCAGGAAGCTGCAGTTTTACCAATCGGCTTTTACTTTCACTCAGAATGGTAAAATGAGCGATTGCTGTTATGCATCAGCTTAATGTCGTAACACTTGTTCTGTGGTGAAGGGCTGGAGATTAGCATTACTGCCATTATAATTGCTCGATATCATGCAGGTCTCTTGACGAGATGCATAAATACAAGGTATAATCTGAAAATATTATAACTTACAAAATCTTAAAGGCTTTAGAAATGCAGAATAAAATACAATAAACATCATCATAGCAGAGTGCAGTAGGAATCTTTTAAATAATAATGATAATCACCAGTAAAGATGGAGGTAGTGTGCTCTACTGGTTAAACCACTGGCCTGGGATCTAGGAGAACACTGTTATAATAAACCCCACTAGAACAAAATATTCAGTCTGTGACCTTGGGCAAGTAACTTAAATCTTAGTACTCCAGTCCAGCTACCTGCTGAAATGGACAGATGGAGGACTCCACTGGAAATGAGATATTGCATCTCAGCTGGGCTATCCAGGGTAAATAAATTGTTAAAAAGCTGCTATAGTATAAAAACAGAAACTACCAAAAACTGAGAGAAAGCAGGTGCTAAAATGATCTCCATTATCTTCCAACACCTTCACAGATTTTGCCTGTGAAGTGAGGAAGAAGAAGTAGAAACATAGAAACATAGAAGTTGATGACAGATAAGGACCACAAGGCCCATCCAGTCTGCCCATTTCTTTTCTACCTTATAAATGTGCCATCGACCTTTGCTCTGTCAATGGCCTATCTATTCACACTCATCTGTATTGCTCCCTTATGCCTATCCAATGCCTGTTTGAAGCCCTGCACTGTATTCATATCCACCACTTCCTGAGGTAGGCTGTTCCATGCATCCACCACCCTTTCTATGAAAAAGAACTTCCTCACATTACCCCTTAATTGGCCTCCTCTAATCTTATGCTGTGTCCTCTTGTCCTGCTATTTTCTTATATTGAAACATGTTAGACTCCTTCACCTTGTTAATGCCCTTAAGGTGTTTGAATGTTTTGATCATATCACCTCTCTCCTCCTTTGCTCTAGGGTATGCATATTGAGCTCCATTTATCCATCCTCATATGTTTTCTGATGTAGTCCTGACCATTTTGGTTGCCCCTCTCTGGACTGCCTCAGTTTGGTTAATGTCCATGTGAAGGTGTGGCCTCCAGTACTGCACACAGTACTCTAGATGGGGCCTAACCAGTGTCTTGTAAATAGGGATTATTACCTCCCTCTTCTGACTTTTGATACCCATACTAATACACCTCAACATCCCTAGCCTTACCTACTGCTTTAGTGGTCTGCTTGGATGATTTCAGGTCATCGGTGATGATGATGCTCAAGTCTCTTTCTTCCTTGTAACTGGGTACTTCCCCAGGTACTGCTGTGAGAGACAAAATGCTCGCCATGTGATTTGGGCAAGTATGTATCTTTATGGGTATTACACTGATATAGACACTAAATTTAATTATTGGGACTAAAACAAAAATTCAGAAAAAGTGCAAAAATAATTATTTTTGAAACAGTCATGAAATTTCCATGTTGATATTAAAAAGTATACGAATATGCAGTGCAACCCACTTACAACAGACACCCTTATACTGGATACTTGGTTAAAACAGACATTTTCCATTTGCCAAAAACCTCTTTTATTGACATCAATATAAAAACTGCTGCTTAATACATACTATAGTGTCTATATATAGCAGATGCCAGATGCTGGATAAGGTGATAATCTGGTCCAGTACAACACTGTGCCATAACATGCTATCAGTAATGAACCACTGAAGTTTAATACACTAATTGCTGTCTTCTCACACTGTTTTCTCTTTTGTCTACAACATGCAAGTGTAGAAGTGAAGTCAGGAAACTGGAGTGGAGGGTGGGTGTCATACTGTCTCTCACCTCTTTCTTCAGCTTCAGCATCGGTCTGTTCTCTTAATTCCTGTTCCCTTTCCCATTCCATTTCTGACTGCCACCCCTCAGGTAAACTGATCACTGATTCCTACATTCCCACATTAACTGTTGATTCCACCTGATATGTGAGTTTGGGAATGTTGTTGATCTGCCACACTTGCATAACTTTGGAGTTGGGACTGTGTTGAAATTGTCCACCATTGCTTGCACTGTTTTCTAATTCATGAGTCAGGACTGTGTTTAAATCATCAGCAGTGGCTTGCACTGTATTCTAATTGGTGATGCTGGGCTGTTGTTGAAATTCTCTGTTACAGCTTGCACTCTGAGTCTAACTGGGAGTCAGGACTGTATTGAAATAATCCACTGCAGGTAGCACTCTGTTCTAATTGGGGTCTGGTCTAATTGGGCCTGTTCTCCGAGTCAGAGTCACAGTCTATTTATTTAACTGATAAGGGCTGTAAGTAGGGCTATGTTGAAGTGTGTGTTGAAGTCCTACACTACCACTGTTCGAATGTAAAATAAACTGGACAATAGTTATAATGGACAAAACTTGGTTGTACAGATGTGTCCATTATAAATGGGTTACACTGTACTTTATCATTATGAAAAATAAGGCTTGCCAATAAAGGCAGGCCCATTTGTCTAATGTCCCCCTGAAAAGCAAAGGGAAGGGGGAGGGGATAGGAAAGGGAGGAATGTGATGTCAGAAAGGGTCATATGACCATGGAAAGGAGAGCTACCCAATTGGTTAAGGTGAGGGGTTAAGGAGGGGCAGGAAAAGGGGAGCCATTTTGGGCTATGTAGGGGCCTGCTGCTTTCTGGTCAGCCTCTTTTGCTGGAAATGATTCTCAGCACTTTGTTGGCAATTTCATAGGTGAGGCACCATCCAGGGACCCTAGGCCTTGGGCCATGTAGGGCCTCCCTGGTATTTGTTTGTTTTGGTAGAGAACTAAAGTATATAATAATGTTAGGAATGAGGGTGCTCTCATTCAAAAGTCTAGGTTGGCTTTGTATTGCCCCATTTGTTTATTTCAAGGAGGGAGGTAAAGTCTAGCAGGTTGCAGACAGAATGGGGAGTTTGGGAGGTTTTCTTTTGTAATCAGGGAGCGGCGGGTGATCTGGCTAGAGGTGTCCTCTACAGGAGGGTACAGTGTTTTTGCTGTGGTGGTGGAGTGGGTCTAGGTTGTGACCAGCCACTGGGTCAATTCTTGAGGGCAGGCGCCACGTGGCGCAGAGGTGCCTACTATTGAGGACACATCTGGTGGGCTGTGGTGTTACGGAGAATGGATAGGGAGATAAAGGGAAGAAAGAGCAGCGAATATAGCGAGCAAGGCAGAAGCTGTTTGATAGGCAATCTTGGGCTGGTTATGCGGCCTGGCGGTTATTTCCCAATACATCCCAGTGGGGCCCGAAGGACTTAGTGGTGCAATGTGGGAAAGGAGGTGGTGTTCTGGTCACCTTTGAAAAAGGCACTATGTTTGGTTGTATGGCATATTGGTGGTGGGGGCCAGGGCAGGTGATCGGGAAGTGGGCCATGTGGGCAGGGGGCCGGTTTCTGATGGGTGTTTAAAGCAAGGGTTGGCGGACTACAATTGTCCCGGCATTTTTGTTAGTGCAGTTTGGTCCTGCAGAGGGATGCATGGCACAGGTCAGCCAATGTCCCACTCCGAAAGGGCCACGGGACCGGGACCTGGCAGCAGGAAGAGTGTGGCTGGGCATCGGGCCTGGATGTGACCATGAGGTAGAAAATAGGGTTTCCTGGTGTAAAAAAATGCGTTTGGTTAGGGTTTTAAAATGAAGAGGATAAGATGGTGTTGCATGGGGTACAGAACAATCAGTCAGGCTGGAGGGTCTGAAGGGCACCTTCAATGCGGGAGAGAACAGGAAAGCAGTGCAGTTGCCAGCTTGGTCCAGCCCTGTTTTTCGGGCCTTTGGCTGCATGGTGGCAGTGCCAGGGAGCTTGTTTGTGGAGTGGCGCAGGCCTGAAGTGGGAAGCTTGCCGTTTGGTAAGCAAAGGGCTACCCTGAGACAGAAGGTGGGTCGGAGAGGGAAGGAGGATCAGTGGAGCTGCATGCTCAAAGGGTTTAGGTAGGTGGCAGCAGTGAGACATTTGGCAGAGACAGGAGGAGGGCGGGCGGGGGGCTGGGTTGGGGGCAGCGAAGATAGGGTCCTGGTGGCGCAGTCTGTAGAGGTCGGACTTTCAATTTCAAGGACCAGGGTTCAAGACCCTGTCAGTGTAAAAACAAACAAAAAAAATGTTGTTTCTTTTGGACGAGGCATGGGCTGCCATACAAGTGCACCGGTAGAGTGTTGAGGTGTGGGCAGCCAGCTGGGTCCAAGTCTGGGGATGAGTGATGGGATCAAACAGGGCCTATAGTGTTTTGTTGTGCCAGCGGCAGGCCCTATAATTAGAGTGGGAACAACACCTCCCATTTAAGAGACAGGGAGGTGTATCATTGGGGGCAGTGGGGAGAGGGTAGTCAGGCCGGTGGTACATTGCCTGCCCTAGCCAGGGTAAAAGGTTATGGATCATGCAGGAAGTCAGATGCTTGGGACATGGCAGGACCTTGCAGTCAGTCCATCAGTTTTGTCTCAGCACAAGCACAGCTGATGTCAGCAAGTGCGCATTCTGGCCTACTGATTCAGGCCAGTAATCCACACTCCCTAAGCTCAGAGGAAACAGCTGGGGCATACCAAGCGCTGTGTGGATAATTAGATGGAGGACAAGCACCAGGCAGGCAGTTACTGTAACAGGGAAGTCTTGTTATAGATCAGTTCAAGACCGAGTAAAGAGAAAGGTCCCATTTTAATAATGAGTATATTACTGTATGCAGGGTACAAGATGGCATGCTGTCCCCCAGGACTCCTGGCAATTTCACTCTGAAGTTATAACAAAGGCGGACAGTGAGGGTGCAGCATGAGAGGAGGGTGATTGAGGGCCACAATGCCCTCATTCTGATGCTCAGGCACAGAACCCCTGTTTTGCATCAAGGGTACTGCTATGCCTTAGTGACTGGCACGCGTTTAAGCCAGGGGACTCCACTAGGGAACAAGCCATGGGGGATGGGGAGGAGCAGTTTAAAACAAAAAGGAAAACAATCAGCTGGAGTGAGGTGTAACCAGAAATGAGCATGTGGGGCAAGGTAGCTCTGGCTACAGGTTCTCCTTGTAAACCTGTCTGCCACACAGGTAACCATTCAGGCGTGATCTGACAGAGTGCAGGGTGTTAAGATGGACACAGTGAGAGGAGAGAATACCTGACATAGTGCAGAGATGAATCTAGCATGGTCCCCATGGTGGGGGCAGGAAGTGGCGGCCGGTCCTTCCACCTCCCAGTTTGTGTTGCTGGGACAAGGGTGCGTCCACCAGGTAGGCGCTTTGGTCTGTGGCTAGCAATCATGCTGACATGGGGGCGGTATCCCAGGTGCATAAATAGGGTGCCCCAGTAGGACATCTGTCCAGGTGAGGGCATACATATCTTATGGGCTACAGGGATGAATGGAGTAGAAGAAAAAAATGGAGGAGAACCATGTGCATGGCAGTTCAATGCTGATGCATGGTCGGTTGAGGCTGACCTGGAAAGGCTAAGACAGATTTAGTAGTGGATGGCAGAACCTTGCTGGCATGGTTACCATAGGCATGATGTGTAAGGGTTGGAGCAGGCCAGATGGTTTGGCAGATAAGCCAGGGCGCTGGGATGCCACAGCTTCACAGGGGCAGGGCATGGTTATGGATAAAGAGACACCAAGGCGGCGAGGGCAGGCTGTTACACAGAGCGGTAAAAGGGAGGTACAAGTTTTGCCATTCAGTGGCAGCTAGAAGGGTACAATAGAGAGGAAAATTAGGGTACTGTCTCAGCCACAATGATTGCCAGAGCTGGGGTGGGGGGTTTGACTTGGGTCAACCTGGGTCTGGGGAAGGGGCTGGTATAGGGCACAGTAGTTTTGCCACAGGTTACCTGAAAGCCTTGGTCACACTGGCAATATCTTGAGGAGCAGGGGAAGTGGGTTAGATGGACATAGGCTGATAAGGAAGGCAGCAGTCCAAGGAAGGACTCTCAACAGGCAAGGCAGCTGAGGAGTACTTGCAGGAGGCAATAGGGTGCAGAGGTTGGGTAGGATCTTAGCTGTGAGACCTGGAGTTCTGAGTCTGGAATTCCTCAGTCCCCCATGCATCGGCATGTTCCCAAGTGAGTCCTTTAGTTTGTGTAGATACTCACTCTGGTCCAGCTCCTGCTGGTTCCTGGCTTGAGAGGATGGGGGAATGGGTCCTTGATCCCAGGCGGGCAGAACCAGGGGTAAAGGAGGTTGCAGAGATGGGCAAGGAAGTATGCTGGGAAGAACTTCATTGTTCTTGCACTCCACAAAGGAGAGGGAGGGAGAGGAGCAAGTGCTCGGGGGGCTCAGCAGGTGGGAGGGGAAACTATACTTACAGTCTTGGCCATGGAGCCATTACTACAGAGGGAGGAGGGCAGAGCTAATGGGGAATGTGGCATTTAAGAGACAGGACAGTGGCCAGCAGGCTGATTGGGGGCAGCAGGTGGACTGTAGTGATCAAGCATTGCAGGGACCCCCTAGGCCGTGGTGGCCTGCATGCCAGAGGCTGAGCTGACCCTCAAGTGTAGGGTGCGGTGGGGTTATATAAAAAAAGCCGGGGACAGATGAGTGCTCGCCAGGCAAGCAGCTCCACTTCCCAGGGGAGAGGGGCATCACCCTAGGCCTTTCAGCAGGAGAGGAACTGGGTCTGGGTACTAGCTCATGAGGAGGGTATTTGAACCCTGGAACAGGACAATACCACTGAGGTTCAGAGCAGGGGAACCTCGGAAAGGATGACCAATTAACAGGGAGACAAGACTCGGGAGGGACAGGGAGGCGGACCAGCTGGGTGGTAGGAGAGGGCAAGAGCCTGATGGGGAGAATGGAGATGCGGTGTGGGAATGCCAGCAGGGAGGCAGGTGGCAGAACTTGGGACTATGAAAGTGGGTTAATAGGCACCAGTTTAGAGGTGCTGAAGGTCATTGTACAGAGAAACCCAGCTGGTCACAGCAGTGCAAATGAGTGCAGCCCCCATATGTCAAGTTATCTCTCAAAGCAGAATGAGGACATGACAGTCAACCAGGCCAGCGGGGTGCCACTCCCAAGCCCCATACTGTTGAACCGCAGTGACCAAGCAGGGTGCACACCAGGAATGTGGGCGGTTAACAGGAGTTTTGCTGAGCAGGGGCCATGAGGAAGTGGGGATCTGGTGCAGGGCACAGTATGTCAAACAATCATTGCAGAAGGTCCTTGGGGAAGCCTCAAGGGCAAGGTGAGTAGTGTGTGGGCATATTGGGGGCCTGACTGCCTGAGTCTTCCAGGGTAGGAAGGCAGGTGCCAGTAGGGAAGCCAGGGCAGAGCAACTACTGGCACTTTATGCTGATGGGGCATGGTGTGGGACTTGAGGAGAAGGGCATGCGGGCACACTGGACTCCGTGTGGCAAGTAAAATGGACGCCCATGGCACGTGGGTTGGGGAGGGATAAGACATGGGACTGGGTTCCTGAGCCAGATGGCGGGGTGGATGGGCAGGGGAAAGGACATAGCCAGACCATGGATCAGGACAGCAGTTGAGTGGACAAGACAGAGGGCCCTGGCATCGCCGGCCAGCGGTGGGCACACAAGAGCTGGGGATAGCCAGGGAAGGTGGCATGTCCCTGCTATGGGAGGCGGGGGAGGGCTGCAGGGGATATAGCGATCAGATGAGGTTAGGGAGGGAGGCAATGCAGTGGAGGTATGTGGGGCCAGGTTGGCCTGGCCACAGAAGTGTTAAGAGAATGAGGGTAGGTGAAATAGGGCAGGTGGAACCCTGCCCAGGGCAGATAAGAGCACCCAGCAGCAGGGCGTAGTGGCACCCGGAGGAGCCAGCATGGGGTGCAAAGGGGCATGGTCAGAGGGTGCAGAGCAAAGGGGACAGCAGATGGCCAGGGCTACAAGGGCCCTGGGGGAGCAGGCCAAGGGGCCAGGAGGGATGCAGGTCCAAGGGCAGACAACAGGTGATACAGGTGCATGCTCCCCTCATCGGGGTGGGGTAGTAGCTATCCCGGGCAGACCATGCAGCCGCACAGGTCTCAGCTGCAGCAGTGCAGGGACATGGCACCAGAGGCATGGGGAACCCGACCCCATCCCAATGAACACGATGAAGAGAGAACAGACCAGCATACAGGTCCAGCCCTGTGGGGGCATCAAGGGGCAGTGCAGACCAGGGGTAGGGCTGGCAGGCTGCAACAGCCAGGTGGAGGTGCATGGGGCCGAGAGGGTGCAGGGTCAGGCCCATCCCAGGACAATTGGTATGGTTGGAGGATGCCTACAAGCAGAGGGGCAGACCTGGCGGGGACAGGTGCCCCAATGAGACCTGTAGGTTATATGGAGGAGGGTGCTAATGCGGGGAGGCACCATGTTCCTAGCCCTCAAGGGGTGCCATCATCCTTCTCAAGCTGGAGATGAGTCAGTGAAAAGGGGGAATGTAAGGGAAAAAGGTGGGGCAGGAGGCAGGGAGTGGGTAGGCAGCATGGGCTAGGGACCAAGGAACCCAGGCATGGAAGTAAAGGGGATAGAAACTAGGGCTGGATCACATGTCTGGACCTAGGGGCATGGACTGGGAACTGACCCTGTCTTGGTCGGACCTGGGTAAAGAGGATACCTGCTAGTGGTACAAAATGGTGGTGGTGCCAGGTGGTGGCAACAAGTGGGATACCTGGTGATGGTACCTGGTTGCTGGTGAGGATGGGGGCTGGATCAGCCATGTCCAGACCCAGTACTACAAGCAAGGAGAAGAGGATGAAGTCGGAAGAAGGTACCCAGAAGAAGAAGCAGAGAATGGTGTGTGGTGGTACTGTACTATACAGTTTATTGTTGAAATATGAAGTGTGGGATGTAAAAATAATTTCGTGCCCTAATAAACATTACCAGTGAGCATTCAACAGAAACATGTGTGGAAGATTTATTTCTGGGAGGGATCAGGGGACAATAAGGCTTGCCAATAAAGGCAGGCCCATTTGTCTAATGTCCCCCACCAGAAAAGCAAAGGGAAGGGGAGGGGATAGGAAAGGGGAGGAATGTGATGTCAGAAAGGGTTATATTACAGGGGAAAGAGCTACCCAACTGGTTAACAGGAGGGTAAGAAGGGGACAGGAAGGAGGGACCATTTTGGGCTATGTAAGGTCCTGCTGCTTTCTGGTCGGCCTCTTTCCTGGGAAATGATTCCCCACCATCGCCCTATTCTAAGGAGAGGTTGCCACTGGCTATCACTGCACAGGAAATTGAGAATAGGAAGCATGGTCCCCAGGGGCCCGGTGAGGGTTTGGGGGAGCTGCAGAAGGCAGCAGGTGGTTCCAGGGGCTGGAAAGAGCCATGGCAGAGGGCACTAGGTTATCCAGGTAAGAGAAAGAAAAAGTTAAAAAGGCAAGGAAAAGGGAGATGTAAGGAGAAAGGGGTGTAGGAGAGGGGAGAGGGTAAGCAGCACGGGCTGGTGACCAAGGAACCCAGGCATGGAAGTAAATGAGGGAGGGGATATAAACTAGGGTCCGGATCACGTGTCCAGACCTATGGGGGTATGGACAGGGAACTGACCCTGTGCAGGTTGGTCCCAAAGTGGAGGTACCTGCTAGTGATACAAAATGGTGGTGGTACCTGGTGGTGGTACCAAGTAGGGGTACCTGGTGGTGGTACCTGGTTGCTGGTGAGGATGGGGGTTGGATTAGCCATGTCCGGACCCTGAAGTACTACAAGCAAGGAGAAGAGGAACAAGTCGGAAGAAGGTACCCAGAAAGAAGAAGCAGAATGAATTATTGTGGTGGTACTGTACTGTACTGTATATTGTTGAAATATGAAGTGTGGGATTTAAATATAGTTTGTGTGCCTTAATAAACATTGCCAGCAAGCATCCAACAGAAACAGATGTGGAAGATTTATTTCTGGGAGGGATCAGGGACAAAGTACATTAATGACATTTGTTCAATAAAAAACAATACCAAAGTCATGATGTAAATAAATATTGATACATCTAGAAAACTGTTTCTTTCTCTCCCATATCAACAACATAATTACTAATATTACATGATAATGGTATACTGACAGCATTATTGTCAAGCTAATTCTTAACAGCTGAACTCCAAGCTTTCATTTAAAAAAAAATAAGTTCAAGTACAAACAGTTCCAGAGTTAGAGCTTTCATTAGATATTTTATTTAACATATGATACCTTTGCAACCATTAGGGCTAGAGACTTATTTTTTAAGCGGTAGTGTGGAGTCAGCTAAGTATTAATATCACTAAGATATAAGTACAGTGACCATATCTCGATATAAAAAACATTTTAAAATGTTTCATACTGATATAAGAAAACATAACATGGTTCACTAAATGTTTTGTCCATTCATTTTATCAACATATTATACTACCATGTATATGCCTGTAGCAATACCTGAAAACTGTATAATTATGGTCTATACCTGTTGATTGAACTCCAAGCTTTCATTTACAAAAAAAAATGAAGTTTTATGATTAACAGTTCATATGTTATAGCTTTCAAAATATAGTTTCAAGCATTATACAAATGTCACATAGGACTGTTTTTGGAAATGGTCAGCAGATATGAGTGGTTGTTCTAAGAATGAACACATTCTGTTCTAGTTTATGTGTAATTGTTGACCAGGAAAGACAAGCTGTGATAGCTTCTAGTTATGTCCTGGGGATGGGTTACATGGACTTGTTTTATTGTTGAGGAAATGCTGGCTACCATGCTGGGGACCCTCTCCTACTCTTCTTTGATAAGTAGCATGGAATTTTTAACTTTCACCTAGACAGTAACAAGGAAAGGCAGAAGGCGCATCCATTTAATGTCTTATCTGAATATACACATATTGTAATTATCGGTATTACCTGCAAAGAGAATGTGACTTGGAAAACATTACCAGTATAAGGGTCTCTGAGCTGATCTGTTCTTAAAATTTAGATGGTCATGAGGTGTAAGCTGCTCTTCAGTAGCTATTTCTGCCCATAGCTGTGGAATGTATTACCACAAATATTATGTGACTGATAAGAATTTCCATCTCAAACAATTGTAAAAGTGGTTTATGGACAACCTCCCTGAAGTTAAAACATGCTGAGTACCACTTTGAGGATGTTTTATACTTCTGTGTTTTAAAACTTTTATTGAAATAATCTGTACATTCCTTAACTGTGCAAATTTATGGATTATGTGAATGTCTGTTACATTGCTTATTGTATATGTCAGCATGTATTTTTTGCATTATGTATATATGTGTATATATATATATATATGCTTGAGTAACCTGAATATCTTTTATGCTGATGGGATGCTATTAAAAAAAAAGGTCTTAGTATGTTTTCCCTCACATTTAAGTCCAGCCAGGTGGAGAAATTAACTTTCTACTTTTTCTGTATCTACATGATGAGATATAATACTGGTGGAGCTGCAGCTGAATGATTCCTGGATTCTGTAATCATGTTTCTTGTGGGCAATGAGGATTGTTTCTGGTGTTTTGATATGACCACATTTTAACATTTTTCCATCATCATCAGAAAGTCTCTGTTTCCTTCTTGACTCTTGGTATTTTGCTCTGGACAGCATGTTGCTACTGGTTGTAGGGTTATCTGGACACCAAATGTGGGATTGCAGAAAACTCACTCAGTCGTTCACTTTCTTGATGAACTGGATTAAGGTGCTACTCAAGAAGGGTCAAAATAGCACAATCATAAAATTATTAACCATGGAATCTCTATTAGCCATTTCAATAATGAATCTGAGGAATGCTTTCTGAATTATTCCCCCAACAAAACTGAAATGCATTTCAGAAAGAAATTGCCATTTCACAGGAATTATTCTAGTGGAATTTTGTATTCTGCACAACTCAGAGTCATACTCATTTTGGTTGAGTTACATTCATTCCTGTATGTGTTTTACTATTTTA
Organism: Neoceratodus forsteri; assembly: GCA_016271365.2. Classification (NCBI taxonomy): domain Eukaryota; kingdom Metazoa; phylum Chordata; order Ceratodontiformes; family Ceratodontidae; genus Neoceratodus; species Neoceratodus forsteri. The sequence continues at coordinate 800,081,780 of CM028131.1, forward strand.
TTGTGTGTTAGACAATTCTGAATAGGTTCCACGCATTTCAGTATGTGTTTTGCTCATTTTATTATGCACTATACCATTTTATAATGTGATGTACTTATTCTGGTAGGTCCCACAATCATTGTGATATATGTTATACCCATTTGGTATGTGTTACAGTATACACATTTCATTGTGTCATGCTCAAAAGGGTAATTCTCATTTTGGCATATATTGTGTCATTTCTATTTTAGTATGTCATATTAATTTTTGCACATGACATATTCAAAAATATGTAATTTGAATTACATGACCTCTCATAGACACAATGAGGCCTTGCAAGTGTGTTTCTTACATGTTTAGTTACTCAGATGCAAGAGTGCCAGACTGTGGGAAGCTTTAAAATGGCTTTAAAGACCTGCCTGTTCTGCCAGACGTTTGGTGATTAGATCAGATGACTTGCTCCTGTTTCTGTTTTTCAATGCTGTACTTTATACCTTTGTACTTCTTTGGTTTTAACTGTATTTTATTTTTATTATTTTGTGGTTTTCTGTATTTCATGGAGTGTACAGTGCTTTGGCTTTGAATATTGTGCTCATAAATAAAGATTATTATTTATTATTACTGTTGCCTTACAGTATAAAGTACTGAATCCACTTACCAATATCATTTTTGTTTTTCTTTGGATTCCTTAGAATCTAAAAATAATTGTGAAACTGCACTGCAACTTGGAACATGAACATGAACTGTAAAGTAGATAATTGTAAGATTAGGAAATACATATATTAGGTGAAATTTGTTGATTATGATTACAATACACAATACACTGGTAGTAGTAAGCAGATCCTATGAACATATAATAAATTTGTCAGCAGAAGAAGGCTCTTAGGTCTATTTAGTCTGCTTGATTGAGGTTCCTGATCTAGACATTAAACTGGGCCCAGCCACCCTTCCTGCCATTCCTGACCCTCCCCTTCATCCTGTTCCACCCTCTCTTGAAACCCCTCACTTTTTGTCTGATTGAGGATCTCAGATGGGAGCTCATTATACCCTGACACCACCTGTTCTGTAAAGTGTCTCCTGCCCTCTTTCTTGAACCTTCCTTCACCAATTGTAACAGTGCCCATTGTGGTCTTGTTTTCACTATGACAAAAAAGTCACTGCATTTCGATTTGTTTATAACCTTCTGTTACTTGAAGGATTCAATAATATCCTCTATCCTTCCTATCCTTGAGTGACTACATATTGAGTTATCTCAGTCTGTCTCATTTTCCTATCCTACTACTCCTGAACCATCTTAGTTGTCCTCCTCTCTACTGCCTCAAACTGGTTGATGCCCTTCCTCAGATATGGACATCAGTACTGCAAGATACTCAGGTGGAGTCACATCAAAGATCTGTACAGCGGTAGGATAACCTCCTCCTCCCTTTGGCTCACGGATCCTTTATCAGTATATTCCAGTATGTTGCTGCTTTTCCTGAATCATGTAGTTTTTCTTAGGTTCACTGGTAATGGTTATCCCTTTCTTCCTCTGGTACAGGGACCTTGACTCTCCTTATACTGTACTCAGCTCTTGGGTTCTTTCATCCTATGTGCATGACCATGCACTTCTTTACGATGAACCACAGCTGCCAGATGCTGTACTACCTCTCCTATTTCACTAGATCCTCTTTTAGGTTCTAAATTCCCACTTCTGTGTTCATCCTTCTCCTCCCACAGAACTTGGTGTCATCCATAAACAGACAGATCTTGCTATTAACAGCATCCCCAGTGTCACTAATATCTATATCTATATACATATACATTGAACACCACTGGATCAAGGACTGACCCTACAGGATCCCACTGGTGACCTCTCTTGAACCTAAGGTCCTCCACCACCACTCCATGGGTCCTATCTCCAAGCCAATTTGCCAGCCAGCTGGTTGATTTGTTTCACCCTCTCCAAGTACTCAAACTTTCTCATTAACTTCTTGTGAGGCACTGAGTCAAAGGCCTTGTTGAAGCCCAAGTACAGAATGTCAACAACCTTGCCTGTCTGCTGCCTTTGTTACCCAAAGAAATTGATCATGTTGGTTTAACAGGATTTCCCTTATGTGAACCCATCTGCCGCTCATCCTGGAGCCCATCTGCTTCAAGGAACACAACTAGCTTTTCCTTCTGAAGGGACTCCATCGGTTTATCCATGATGGAGGTCAGGCTGACCTGTGCAGTGGTGCCACATGTGCTGTTTTCCACTCCTGTGGTACCATCACTGTGTTTAATGAACTGTTGAATAGGTCCATCAAAGGACCCTTGAGTTCTATAGACAGTTCTCTTAAAACTCTGGGGTGCATACTACCCAGTCCCAGGGACTTGTTTAGGTTTAAGGATATGAGTTCCTCTCTAACACTGCCTTCTGTTATCCTGTCCTCAATCATGCTCAATCCTTCCCACATTCCCCCTCGCACTGGTCCACACTTTTCCTTAATAAAGACAGACTAAAAGTATTTTTTAATATTTGCACCATCTCTTTCCTTTCCACCCATCTTTCCCCTTTTAACTTCACTATGCCTACCTTAGTAGCTCTCTTGTCTCTGATGTATCTGAAGTAGGTCTTTTCTCCCTCCTTAATATATTCTGTCAATTGCAGCTGCTTCCTAGCCTTGGCCTATCTGATCCTAGATTTTGAATTTTCCCTTCAGCTTAAGGCAGGTGTTAGTGGCTGCCATGATAGCTTCTCTGATCACTAACTACTTTTGGTCCATTCTCATATTGTCCTTTAGGCTAGGTAGGCACCCCTCAGTATTTCACTCATCCTTTCATAGTCGACCTTCCTGAAATCCAGCACTCTCACCTTTGTTCAGATTTTTCTCACCATGTCTACCTATACATCTAGCCTACAATAACATCTGCCACTTTGCCCTATCGGCCTCTCACTCTACCCACCACTGCAACCTCTGCTCCCCTTGGCTGGCTCTCTCTCTCTTCAAGAGCATTTTCACTATTCTCTTTTCTATTTTGTGGATATTAACCTTTGTTGTGGCACTGCATCCCCTCTCTCTTCCTCTTCAATTTCAGAACATCACCTAGGAGCCTCTGCTCCTTCACTGTCTCCACCCTTGCGGTACCTAGAACCACCACCAACATGGGTGGAATGCCATCTCAGTAGCAGCCTCCTCCCTGTGGAACAGGCTATCTGCCACTGTGATCTTCCAACACTCATTTAAGCTTCAAGCACAACCTCAAATCCTGGCTTTTTGACAAAGAATGATGCAAATGTCCCACCCACTAGCACCACCACTCCTCCTGCTTATTGGCCTCCACCTGGCCTACTATTTCCACCTACTCCTGTTGGCTACCTAGTCTTGTAAACCACCTAAGGTTGGCGAAATATAAAGATAACTGATGCATTTGTGTACATTGTATTCAATAACAACCATTATCTACTGGATTGGCCTTGTTATAAAGGTTCTTCTACATTTTCTTTAGGCCTGTTCCTACCTGTACCATTGTTATGTGTTTGCTCTTTGCATTTATCATGTCACTGCTGATAATTATATCACCCTGTGCCTCTGGCCCAGGTCGTGCCTGTAAATGGTCCACTGGACCAGTGTGGACTCCTCTGTAGCACTCCCAGGCCTCACACTTTATAGACCTGACAGAATTGGCAAATGGGAGGGTGTGTCTTTATGTCCAAGACTCTCTACTCTGCCAAAACTTGACACCCTCCCTGAACCATGGGGCACAAGCACTGACATTAAAGTTAACACAGACCCTACCAGAGCCCCTGTAACCGTTACAGTGGCTTACATCCCTAATGAAACCAAGCTCCTGCTTTTCAATCACTGGTTGACTATATCACCAGCTTCCCACCAAAGACAGAGCACATTATCATGGGGACTTTAATGTGAACTGGTCATCAACTTCAGGCCTCCTATAAAGATACCCTATCTCGCTAGATCTAGCCCAGTTAGTTAACCAGCCAACCAGACTGAACCCCAGTAATGGTACTGCCACCCTGATCAACCTCCTACTCACCAACAGCCCAAACAAAATCTCAAACCTAGCTGTACTCCCAGACTCTTTAAGTGATCACTTCCTTTCTCTTCACCTGTGGTCATGTCATGGCAACCTCCTCAGACTAACAGCTTTACCAGGCGCTGTCTCCAACCTGGAGGCCTCACTAAACTAAGGAGATACCTTACCCATTGTGAGGGTCCCCATCAGCCATGCACCCTCCATAGATGTAGCCCTTGACTACTTCACTCACACTTTCAACAATGCTTGCGATGGATTTTCTCCACTTACAAAGGTTCAATCCAAAACATAATGCCCCTGGGTCACACCAGCACTGCTTCAGCAACTAAAGAACCCGATGATCTCTGGCACAAGGCAGTTACCTTGGGTGGGCAGGTGGACAGAGTCACCTATAAAGTGGCCCACAACAAGTGTACCTGGGCTTTAGGTGGCCAAGTCTAGCTCCTATAGATCCACCCTTGCCTCCTTCTGGGGAAATGCCAGGCTGTTCTGGGACAACCTAAATGACCTGAACAGAAACTCCAGAAAGCCACCTCCCTCCCAATTAACTGTCAACAACAGTATTACCTCAGACCCACTCACCGCCAGCCAGTAGCCTAAACTCAGCATTCACCAATCTAAGCACAGTTCTTCCAAGCAACTTCTTTGAACCCACCCAAGAAACTCCTGAGCCTAGCAACACTTACCCCTTCTGCCTCAGGGTTATTACTATGAATGAAGCAAGATCATACCTAGCTAAAGCCCTAGGAGGCTCTAACTACTACAAAGACTCCTTTGACATGAAAATCCTTAACCTGGTACTTAATTCAGTGCTCTCCCTACTGACTGATCTCCTTAACCTCTCCCTATGCCTCAGGCAATTCCTGCAGACTGGAAAAAGGCCACTATCACACAATGCTAAAGAGTGGGATCCCACCTTACCCAGTAACTACCAGCCCATCTCCATTCTCCTCCCCTCTCAAAAGCTTTTGAAAACCAGTTGCAACCCAACTCACTGACTACCTGCTTGCACATGATGTACTATGTAGGGAACAGCATGGATTTAGAGCTGGACATAGCACAACCCTACCCTCATAGAGTTCTCAAACTCTCTGCACAGTGCCCTTGATAAGAAGCAGCTAGCTGGAGCTGACTTCATAGACCTGTCAAAAGCTTTCAACACCGTCTCCACGCTCTGCTCCTAAATACTCTTTGTCACCGGCTATCCCTGGATTGATCGCTTGGTTCACAAGCTACCTCACAGATAGGTCCCAATGTGTGAAGATAAACTGCACCCTCTCACCTACTCTACCTGTCCACTTGGGGTCCCCAGGGCTCCATCCTCGGTCCTTTACTATTCAGCATCTTCCTGAACACCCTGTCTTAATCCTGTCCAAGTAACCTTCTGCTCTCGCAGACAGTGCGGTACTGTATGCCTCCAACTCACATCCAGCAGTCCTTCAATCCTCCCTACAACTTGCCTTCATACGCGAAAACTAGTTTCACTGACCACAGACTGGTGATCAATGTAAAAAGACTAAATCAATGCTGTTTTCCACACCGACAGAGCAAGGACTATGATGCCCAACTAACAATTTTATCTAAAGCACATGGAACATGTTTAATCCTATAAATATCTGGGCATTACTTTCAATCCAACCTTTCATTCCATCCACTTATCAGTAATCTGTCCTCTGCCATAAATATACGCACAGGACTTCTGTATCGGCACAAAGCCTGCCTACCACCAGAGGCCCTAAACATTGCTGTTGCCGCCTCTGCTCTCTTGCTTGTAGACTATGGATTAACTGTCTACTCAGTTGCAGATCCATTGCCCTGAATAAAATCCACCTAGTCATCAACAAAGCCTGTAGGCTCCTCACTGGAGTAGATAAATGTACCCACAGTTGCACACTGTAAGCCCTAGCAAACATTTTCTCACCTTGGACGAAAAGAGTCTATTATCAAACTTGTTTCTTCACAAAAAATCCAACTAGGCCTCACCCCAACTGAAGTTTCTGCCTCCCTCCTCACTGCACAGAACTCTGTAAACATGTACATGGTTGATAAACTAATGTGGGCTGTTCCCAGGGTCTCAACCTCCTTAGCACAAAGATCGTTCTCATACAGAGCGCCACAATGGCATAATGAACTCCCTCCGGTCATTACCTCTATCTCCAGACTAGGCCCCTACAAGATAGCCCTCAGAAACCACATACTCTCCACCTGTCACTGCCAATGCTCCAGCTAATAAGGGAAACTACTAAAAACATCGAGAACTCTAGGCTAAGGTCTCCATATCTTCCACTGGTATCATTGGATTGACTACATGTTCGGACAATGTTGGTATCCCAACTGATCACGCCACATGAAGGTGCTGGTTGTCACCCTCTCCATGCTTGTACTGCTCACTAATATGCCAAACTCCTCTCAAGACTTGTGTAGCTACCAAACTGCATAGGGTTATCTGAACTGTTTCACACTGGATAGGACTATCTGTACTACACTATTCATACCCATTGTTGTTTTGTACACTGATTGTTGTTCCTGTATTGTACTCTGATGTGAAGCCTTTGTAAATGAGTCCCTGACTCAAAGGTTGAAATTTGATTCCTTAAATAAATACATTTACCGGTTATTAGTCATAAATAAATATAATAAATAAATGTTGATTCAGAACCATACTGTACAGTGGTGACATGCATCGAAGGATCTTTCACCTCGATGTACCTAACATAGTCCCCTGTTGTTAATATAGGGTCCAGGATGGCTCCTTCTCTTGTTGGTTTGGTTACCCTCTGAACCAGGAGCCTGTCCTGGTCTATGTCCAGTATCAACTGGCTCCTGGCACAGGCAGTTGATGGGACACTCCAATCCACCTTAGGCAAATTGAACTCTCCCGTGACCACCACTTTCCCCATCCACTACCATTCTCATCATGTTTCCTAACTCTCTATCATTGTCTTTATTCTGATTTGGTGGCCTGTAAGCCACTCCAGCCTTCATTTCCTTTTTGTTGTCATTTGGATCTGTACCACAACATCTCTACTTTCCCTTCTCCTATTTCCTTCCTAGCGGCAGTAATGCCCTTCTGGTGTGTAGTGCAACAAGACCTTCCCTTTCTCCCTGTCCAGTCTATGGAGGTCCCAATCATGGATCAAGGTAGCCAAGATCTCAATGACCATGTCAGATACACCTTCTCCTCTTCCATAATGACCTGCCCATCCTCCCATTTCATTCCCTGAGACTCCTAGCTTTGTGAAATTTTTACTACCCTATACCACTTCTGATTACCTCCTTTTTTCTGTTAAGTGTCTCCCTCTTCTTCATTTAACTGCCTGTCTCTCCCTTACTTCCCTTGGTCCTCCCTGTATTTCCTTGCCTCAAACTCCATCAATTTATCCCATTCCCTCATTTACTGGGTCCCTGAGCAGAAGGTAAACAGGAAAGAGCTTTTGTTATTGTAATGTACTATAACCTAAAAGCAGCCTGCTTATTGCAGCAGGAATATTCAACAAACAGGATAATTGCAAGAATAGCATGGAATATGGAAAAAATATAAAATCTTTGAAAGTAAAACAAGGAATATTAACCATAATTAATGTCTTTATCACAATAACAAGAGATATAGAATATGTTATGTGAGGATGAATAGAAAGTAATGCTAAATGTGGCTCAAAGTATTTTGTAAATCATGGCATACTGAACAGAAGTCAAGGGTGAGCCTATTAACATTAAAAGTACATTAGTTAGGCCTCATTTCAAATGCTATATTTAGCTTCCCTCAGCATCATATTTTACAAAGAACATAGTTGCATTGCAGTCAACGCGTGAGGGCAGGCAGGCTGACAAAGCAGCATAATAGTGTTGAGCAGGTTGGAAATGTATGTTGTACTGCACCAAGAAAGGAATAGCTCACTAAAATAATAGGATTTTATAATGCCACATGGCAAACCTAAATTTCTGAATGAATTAATTATTGAAATACTAAACCCTTTTAACTCTGAGTACTCTTATTTCACTTACAGTAGAGTCCTGTTATATTTTTAATTTTTACTGTTTATCTACCCAACAATGCTAAGCCAAGATATAGATCTTCTTTCAGCTTTTGTAGAACACCACTACTCTTTGTGTGACCTATTGTCACCCTGATTTTTACTTGTGCTTGTTGGCAGCTATCTGATTCACTTACCTGGCAGACAACTGGCAGGCTTATAAATGACTCGGGGTGACTGCTTCCTAACTAGTTGTCATTTAGGTATATTTGTGGCAAACGACTGGCAGACACTTGTCTTTAATGACTGATAGGCCACATAGCTAGGTGACAGACTGGTTGGCTAATGATTGACAGTCACTAACTGACTGCTTTTGTTTTGCTGGCTGTTGGCTATTTGGATGGCATCTGACAATGGTTGTCTGGCAGGTCACAGGCTGCTTACTGACTGGCAGCTGACTATATGGTTAATGATTAGCAGAATGCTGCCTTATACAATATTTTGCAATCTGGTGATTTAATGGCCAGTGACTGGCTGTTGGCTGCTTATAGGCCACTGGAATCTAGCTCCTACACAGGACTCGGGAAGTCTCTACCTCACTAGAAAGGGAAGCATCTAGCTGGCTAGAAATTAAGGAATGGCTGGCTACTCATGTCATCCATTTTGTTTTATTTCAGCATCTTCTTGGCTATTCTTTGCCACTTTTATTATCTTTCAATGCTTTTGCTGGCATAACTTTTGAATGCATGGGAGGATTTTGGTGTTGCCCAGGGCAAATAAAGATTTAACCTAATTCAATAAAATAACTTAGGAAACTCTTTTTGATTGCCAGAAACATACCATTGTTAATTGTATTGCTTCTGCAGATAGCAATATATACACAATTATTAAATGTTAGAAGGGACTCTAGGTCCATCATGTCTACCTGCTTCCTAAGCAGGGATGAATAAAGTATGCTGTGCAAACATGTACACATGTATAGGGTTTCCCTAACCACTCTGCTACTCAGGGTACCCAGTGATTCCTTTGGAAAATAGACATTTGTCCATGCTTACCTTAAATGTCTATACTGTTTTCATGTCCACGTTATCCACTGGTAGTTTATTTCATTAGTTTAACACCCTCTAAGAAACAAAGTGTCTCCTAGGGCATGCCCCTGTGTCCTGCTGCAGGACTCAAAATAAAACATATTTCCTAATTTGATTTTGTCAATACCCTTGAGCATGCCAAAGACTGAGATCATGTCCCCTAGCAGCCTTCTTTTCTCCAAGGTGAACATGCCCCTGAAGCACTAAGCCGAGGCACTAGGGGCTAAGCACAGTAGTGGATGCAATAAATCATTTATTTAACTAAGCAAACTTTTTTTTACTGCTTTTCTGGTTTGATTGCTATAATTTTGGAGTTTAAACATGTTAAGGGCCTTCAGCCTCTCCTCATTGCCTCTGACCTGTATGCTACAGTCATGTTGGCGACCTTGCATTGCACCATCTCAGCTGCCTCAATGTTATTTTTGTATTGGGAGACAAAAGTGCATGCAGTACTCCAGGTAGGACCTGACCAGGGCATTGAAAGGGTACATGATTTCCTTTTCCTGCTGTACTGGTCACCCCTAGTTTTGATGTCTTCCAGAATTCTTCTGGCCCTCTTGACAGCAGGCACACTGATTGTCCTGCTTTAGCCCCATGTCTATTTCAACCCCAGATCCTATTGCTCCACAACTGCAGTAGGAGTCCAACATAGTGTAGGCCCTACCTCTGTTTTCTTCTTCAAGTGTAGCACTTTGCACTTGGCTATATACTAACTAAAAATCCAACCATTTGTAACAAATGTCGTAATCCGGTCCTGCTACTGATGCATCATACTGCCACACAGGAGACCCAGGCTTGCAATAGAGTGTGACTCCCCATCCATTACCAGTGGAGTTTGGAGCATGATGCAGCATTTTGCTATTTGACTGCCAATTGTAGGTGGGAAATGGGAGCTGTCTTGATGATGTGGGTGATCATGCAGTCTCAGTGTCTCTCCACTAGAGATGTTACAGAGTCTTGCTTCACTAATGAAGCTAGTGCAAAGTCAGGAACCTCACAAAGCTTTATGAAGCTCTCAACAGCTGCATCAACTCTGCAGCCATTTTGTTTCCTTTTGATAGAACAGCTTCTAACAAATTTGTAAGCCTTTCACCATCTATTCCATCACTAAAACCCCTTTCCACCCCAAAAACATTCCTTTACAGTTACCCCCACCCTGCCAACCTCTGCATTGAAATATCCCTTTCCTCTCCTCCCTGCAAAGTTTGTTGCCAATATTATGTGATAATAATAATAATTTAAAGATAGGCTAAATTCAGTCCCCTACCTGCATGCCAAAAATGACAGAAAGTCAGATAAACCTCTCTGCCTTAGTTTATCAAGGGAGGATAGGCCACTGTACCAAAGGCTGTTAAGGTCAATTAATGATATAATCAATATGAAAATGTATATTGTACTATACCTAAAATATGTATTGCACCATACTGTATGTCAGTATAGATGCATTTTATTTATTTGAAATTTGGTGACTTGGATGCATAAAACGTGTGTTGGGTAGAATTATGTGACTTATTCAAGGTCGCACAGTGAGTATTTGGCTCTGGTGGGATTTGAACTTGGGTCTACTGGTTCCTAAGCTGTTACTCTAACCATTAGACCAAACTGCCTCCCTAGATCTAGGGACCCTGACTATATCACAGAAATTGCCTAAGCACCAATCAGCTCAAAATGTTCTCACACTTTTTTAGGACATGGTTAACTATTCTGATTTAAATCTAAGCCTTTTTAAACATTGCATGTTTTAATAAATCAGGCCACATCTGAAGTTTTCATCCTGCTGACATGGTAGGTATTGCAGTACTGTAGTTCAGATGTGCCCCTCCAGTTTTGGGGCATTAATGCTTTCACATAGGATGGATTGGTTATTTATAGTATCATAACAGAGGCTATCACACTAGGTTGTAGTTATTTATATTACTGAATATACGTCAGTGTGTATTTTATAAGTTACATTGTATTACTGATACATAACAGACTCTGGATGGTAGAATTAATATTGATCCATTGCTAATGTTGCATACAGTGAAAGTTTCACCTTTGATTTGAGGTTGTCAATTTTTTGGGATATTTCAGTTTTGGGTCAGTTTGAACCGTCTGCAAATGTACAAAGACAAAAACAACTCTAGCCCTTTTCTGTAGTCCAGGGCTAGTCTTGTAGTCCTCCCCAATCACCACAGTCACATTCAAACTAAACCCTCACCCCAGTCTCACAGATTTGTTTGAAAAAAATAATGCTGGCTCCTGGCACTGTGCCAGTCCAGTAGACAACTTTGTTTTTTGTTGTTTGTTTTTTTATTAGCAAAAACAATCTTGAGGGTGGTGGCAGGTTGAACATAACTAGGATGTAACATACCCTTACATGTAGCCTAGTAGACCCCCATACCATGTACCCAAATGTTTAGGCTGAGGTGTCAAAGCAGAACAAAAGTCACCAGGGGCTAAATAAAAGCCAAAAGAAAATTGCCATTGTCCAACTTCTTTTGCCTTTTCGTATGATAGAACCTACTTGTATCCCCAATCCCAAATCAAGCTTCAAAACTGGCTTAGTAACTCCATTGTACTATATCTGCCTGCAGAGAAATATTTAAATAAAGAAAATAATAATGATGACCTATACCTGACCCTATCCCCAAATCTTAATGTATGGCAGTCTGTCTTGTGATGAACAGCATCACAGCACAGAAATTCATGCACAATATGTTAATGAAAGCTGCTAGACAAAATTAAATTGATCACGTATCACATTTTCCATTGGGATGTACACTGTAACACTGAAGAAAGAGTACAGGATGACCTGGAGCTGTTCCTTCAGGGAGTTCTGATAGCTTGGTTGTGTGTCTGAACATTCTGGAGACTATGTCTGTGTCTGAACCATAGACCTCTAAGCTTCGAGGTTTGCAAACCCTTGCATTTGTATGTGAACAAGGTGGCATCATGGCTTAAATGAGAGAAAAAAAAACAGGCTGGTACAAAAAAGTGTTCCAATTGTGGGATGTTTTTGATGCCTGTGTTGTGATTGATGCCTTTGAGCTGCACATGGTGCAGAAGACATTATGGGCTGTAGTACCTATTATCATTTTGCACCTCAAGTGGCCATATTCTGCACTTTTTACATTTTGTAATGGATAGAACATCTTTCATGGAAATAAATGCTCATACTTGTCAGAAAATTCTTTTTAATAAGCAAATTTCATCTTTAAAGAATCCTATCAGATTAAAGGGCTTTTAATGTTCTTTTGCTTTCAGAAATTGAATGGGTTACCTGTCTGCTAGTGGAACAAAAAGTGTTAATCAGGTTTTGTAACTGAACATAAGGATGGATTAAAATTAAACTGTTGCTGACTAGAGTTGCTTGGATGAGCGCATTAAACACCCGTTCCCACTCTATCGGATAGTGCAGACATTCAATAGTTATCTTTGCCTGGTGCAAATGCACTCTAGAGCAAATTTTCAAATAGTTTGGGCCTATGCAGATTTATTTTCCTGGTACCTTTTTTTCCTATCAGTGTCAACCATGTTGGCCAAATATAGTACATGATGCAGTGAATGGGTCATTAAAGATTTGAATTTGGTGGCAAAGTAAAGTACTGAACAGATACCTGTTCTGTGTGACATAAGTGACATGTCACAAAGATGTATTAGTAGTACTAATACCTAGGCTACTGAATGTGCAGTCAGTACTGAGATATAAGGTCTGAGTAATGCAAGACACTATCACAGAAGGTATAGTAACAAAATAACTACAGATATACATTGATTACTGATATACAGTGCACAATACCAATTTCCTGTGACTATTAATACAGGATCTGTGTGCCATAAATTGCCAGCTATAACTGAAGACACAATACTCAAATTAGAAGGCTAATATATCATTCCCACTACCCAGTCACTACTGACATACTGTAGGAACTGTTTTACACAAGTTGCTAATCACAAATGCAAAAACATCTTGCCAAAAAGTAAATGCAGGGTAAAGATTACTCTGTCACTATGCTCTTGTTCAAGAACTTCTAACAATTCCTTTTATTTCTGTCTCCAAACAATGTTTTTCTATCAATTTGGCTTTTTGCCCAGAGCTCTGAAAAACAGTTTACTTCTGTCTCAAGTCATGAGTGTTGATTCAGTGCTGACAATGGGCTCTTGGATGAATTTGACCAGGAAACCATCTAGAAAAGATCAATCATGCCTCTCCATATTACAGTCACATAATGTAACCCCTAGATCACCTGAGTACTGCTTTAGGAATAAAAATGTGGTTGCATATGTTTCAAGCACACAATCTTAGTCTCAACTGCTCTGGCCCAAAATAATGAAATCTGGATGTATCAAGAAATGCTAGAGACTATTCAAGCATCTGTACAACTAACAAGAACTACATTTGCTATAAAACAAGAACTACATTTGCTATATCTGCACATTCTGATGTGAAGAGCCTAAAAACATTCAAACTCCATGGGGCCCATATTTAGATAATGCATAAATGCCTTGCAAATGTTTGGACAATGATTGCCCAGCACTTGCCCTGGCTGCTGCTATACTCAGTCTGATAGCGAAGGTGCTATCCAACTGAGTGTCGAGCCATATCACCACAGTGCTTAAATACATATTTCACTGCCCTGACATGGTCCTGGGCAGTATATAGCCTACAGGAATGGAGCTGTCTGAAACAGGATAGCACCAAGGCACGGTGGGCTATATTCAGCCTGAATATGCAAATGAGCCAGTTGGGCATGCAAAGTGCTAAGGGGCCATTTCCATACCCATTATGGCATCATTTTCATGGGACACAGCATCCCCATAGCACGATTGACTCATAGGAAACAGGTTGGCCCTAGTGGTCTAGTGTGTCACCCACCACCCAATCACTCCACTAAGTTCACAGTCATCATCCCTGGAGGTCCAGTGTGTCCCCTCACCCCAAGTGCTCTTCAGAGCTCAAAGTTATCATTCCTAGTGGTCTTATTTGTCCCCAACTGATCCACAGTCCTTAAACCTCCATGGACCACCATGGTGGTCTAGTCGATCCCCACCCCCAAGTCACTCCACTAAGCTGTTCTCAAAACTCTATGGTAGTCTAGTGGATCCTCCCACCCCTGATTGCTCCTCAGAGCTGCCCATAAATCTCCATGGTGGTCTAGTGTGTGCCACTGATCACTCCATGTTGCTTTCCTTAAACCTCCATACTGGTCTTGTGGTTCCCCGCAAGCATTCTACATAGCTGTCTATAAATGTCCATGGTGGTCTAGTGGGTTTCCACCACCAATCACTCCTCACGATATATGAAAATCATCCCTGGTTTTCATTGTGTCAACCCCACCTGGATTGCTCCTCAGAGCTCTTAAATACACCTTGTGGCACAGAGGTCTCTCACCCCCCAATAACACTTTCACATGGTTTAAAATGAGTCCCTGGTGGTCTGGTGTGCCCCAAAGATCCCTCCATAACCCTGATTTCTCATCTCCCTGTGCACCCCTCACCTGGGTCATAGAAGTTGCTCCTCTCAGCCTGATATGGTATTGGCACAGCCATCCTCTCACCTCTGCAGCTTGCTATATGCACTGTCAGTGAGCACATGTACAGTAGAAAGGCTGTTTCTACTGTATGCATGCTCACTGACAGCTCATTCAGTAGCCAGCTGAGAAGGTGAGAGGAGGATAATGGTCCTGTATCAAGCTGTGAGGCTACTAGCCACTGGCATAGGAGGTTGTAAGCTGGGATGCAGGTAGGCAGGTCAGATGGTGGGCTGTTGGGAGCCATTGGACTACTAGGGCTCATGTGAATTGGCACTCAGGAGGATCACTATGCTACTAGGGTATATTTAAAAGCTCTGAGGAGTTATCAGGAGGAGAGAGAACATACTAGACCACTAGGGATGATTTACAAGTGCTCTGAGGCATGATCAGAGGTGGGTGAACCCACAGGCTACCATGCAGATTTAAAGACAGCTCTTTGTATCTATTGGGGTTGAGGGATACACTAGACTAGCAGGGATGAGGACTGTGTGCTCTGATGAATGCCAGGGATGATTACATGGTCTTAAAAGGGAGAATGAGGCGGGTGGCTGCAGTACAGCTGCCCAGCCTGGGAGTGTGGGCTTTGTACCCCTTTAAGATGTGGTTTTCAGCCAGGGTAAATAGCACTGCTTGGTGGGCTGTTTACCACTACTGCAAAACCTTTTAATATACTGCTGTTCTAGTATGCATCAGGGGAACTCCTCATTTGCATGTGTGCAGCACTATTTTAGTCTTTGCTGCTGCTGGGTTTGATGGGCACTCCTGGGACCTCTGAATATGGCAAAGCCGGGAGCATTTGTGCAAATCTGGGTTAGCACTCCCACTAACCGTGTGAGTGTGATACTAACTTTTGAATATAGGAGCCCATTTTAGGACTGCAGTGGACACAGCCCTGTAGATCTTTTGCTATGAGAAAGGACTCCATATCCCTTGTGAGGCAGACAACATTTTGACTTGCGTCATAGTTGCCTCCATGTCCATGAAGTAGTCCATCCATGATGTCCCTATAGAAGCTGCACTGCACTATTTTACAGCACCGGTAGTCACGTCACACTCTGTTGTGGTCCAAGATGGCTGCCACGCTCTACTACATGCATTAGCAGTCATGCTTTAGCAAATAGCATGGCACATCTTAATCAGCAGAGCTGGGCGTGTTCCACCATGACTGCCATTTTATTTATTTATTTCGTTATTTTTATTATAAAGATTCCCACCACCCACCTTCCCTCTCAGGACCCCCAAAGAAACATATAATGACACTTGGGTGCAAAACACCCAGTGTTGCATTCATGTTCTCCTGACTCATGTCCTTTTCTCTGTAAATAAGAATTTTCTCCCACCCCACACACCCCAGAACATAAATGTGGCACTTTGGGTGCCCAATCCCCAGTGTCATGATCAGGGATCCTCTGTCCTACTTTTTTTTTTCACCTGTAAAAAAACAAAACAAATCTGTCAATGTTTTTTTTGCAGACATTCCTTACCCCACCTGACCCTCTCACTCATCACACACTACCCCACACCACCCAAAGCCCTTACTTACCCATCAGGGGTCCAATGCTAACTCCTCTGGATCGCACACACATCTTCATTCTTCAAAGCCAGATTGTGAACTAAAGACACAGGTATGCAGTTCAATGTACTGTATTTCAACGGAGTTTTGAACTTAGTGCAATAACTTAGGCATTTTACATTTTTGGCCCACTTTTCAACATGCCTTCTTTGGGACTCCACCTCATGAACAATGGCACTGTCATTATGCAGATCTGTCCCAAGGTGATTTTGCAGTCCATGGATGAAATCACCTTTCTGGCAGGAGTTGAAAATATTCTGTACCCTTGTCATAGGAAGGCTTTGTTGAAAATGTGTTGTAAGAATATTGAAAAACAACAAAGTTATGAACCTACATTGAATTTTGCAAACGCGGGCTTGTAACTTTGGCACTCAATATTTGTACCCCAGATTACAATATAGCTTATATCTTTACAGCACTTCATGAATGCAATGCTGTCATTTTCAAATTCTGCCCAATATGTTTTTTACTTCCTAAAAGGTGACTGCATGGTCCCTGTGGAAAATCACCTTTCAGGCAGGAGTTGAAAATGTTCTCTGCCTTGTTCATGAGGTGGGAGACAAAAGGCTATGTCGGAATTTGGTGCAAAAAATATTTAAAACAACAAAGTTGTGAGCCTATGTAAATTTAGCAAATGCAGACTCATACATTCGGTAATATTCAATAATTTACCCCAAATTTTAACATAGCCATTTCTTTACAACACCCCATGAATGGGACAGCTGTCATTTTCAACTCTTGCCAAAAATGTGTTTTGCATTTTGAAAGTTGGTTTCATGGTCCCTGAGCAAAATCACTTTTAAGCCAGGAGTTAAACATTTTGTCTGCCCGTCTTCATGAGGCAGGATCATAACAAAGCTATGTTGAAAATCTGGTGTGACAATACTACAAAACAACAAATGTATGAGCCTATGTTACATTTTCAAATGCAGGCCTGTAACATTGGTAATTTACAATATTTTTCCCCAGATCCTCAGCTGCAGCCCTATTGGCTCTGGCCAGAGTTTTTTTAACTGTTTCTGGTACAGTGCATTCCTCCTATTGTATTCTCTTTGTACCTTCTGTAGTTCTTCTACAGTACCCACACAAATGGCACATCAAAAGCAGTCACAACTGTTCCTGAGGTACTGCACATCTTGCATTGCAGCATCTGTGTGTGGTTCTAATTGGGCAGGACATTTAATTACTGATCAGAGGAGTCTGCTCAGGGAAAGGGAAATTGTTTCCAGGTGTGACCTGGGAGCACAAGGACATTAAGTGACTTGCTCAGGGTCACACTGCAAGTGGTGGCTGTGTGACTCAAACCCAGGTCTCCAGGTTTGCAGTTCAGTGCCCAAAACCAAAGTACTATACTGCCTCCAATCTCAAGGCTCCAGGTCCTGTTATTTCTGCTTAGCCATACCTCCTTTAGGAGGCAGTATAACATAGTGGTTAAAATCACTGAGCTGAAAACCTGGATTTGAGTCCTAAAGCCACCACTTAAAAAACTGTGTGACAATGAGCAAATAACTTAACTTGACTCTGCTCCCAGGATGCACCTGAAAACAAGCATCGGCTTAGTGTGTTTGTCCTGGCTAAAATTGTAACATTAATTAATTAATTAACTAACTAATTAATAAATAAAAGTTAGTAAAGAGGTCAGGACCAGGAAGAAAAGAAGCATAGGTGAGAATATAGGTGCCCAAATGGAAACCAAGAGGGCACAGCAACATTTTTGCCAGGAGGGACCCTTCTAGCTTTGGTTCCCAAGGCCCATCCTTGAGGGTATGTATATGTGTGTCAGTATGCTGAGCTACCACATCCATCTTCACCACCCACAAGTGTACTCTGGATTCCCTGTGACCTGTGGTCAACAAGGTGGCAGTTTGCCATGGTAGCTACTTTATTTCACTGACCTTGGAGGAGGAGGAGATCACTTTATGATGGCACACCTTATTTTCTCTTGTGGCCTCCCTTGGTTCCAAGCTAGGAATACAATATCAAGTCAAAAGCATCTCAAACAGTGCCCTCAGCATCATGTATTACATGCACTCATATCTAGGCTAACCACTAGCTATACATTTCAAATTCAAAACATGCAAACCAGTGCATGTTCTTTTACAACAGTTTGTTCTGTCATTTTAAAAGTCATCCTCTAATGTTTATACCAGCATTTTTCATCCTCTTTGGACCTGAATTGTAGCATTGTTCACAAGGCAAGGGTAAATTGATTTGATATAGCACCCTTTACTATGAGTTTTGAAGTGCTTTATAGTAAGATGCAGCACAAAAATGCAGAATAAGCACCACAAAGTCAGCAACTGAAATAATAACTAAATCACATCTGGAAATAACCAAAATAAAATAAAATCTGTATTCTCAGAGTGCTGCTGAAAATTTAGGTCTTAGAGCATTTTTAAAGTGCTCAAATGTAGGCCTGTGATGCAGGGTAAATTTAAGGCATTCAAATTTTAGAGCAGCCAATGCAAGGCCTGCAACCAACCAACTTATCCAGGAGCTAGAGGTTACCAGACCTTTAAGCTTGGTTTTAGGGCAGGCATAATCTATGACATGTGGCACAAAGAGATTAAAAGGTACAGTACCACTGATGTAGTCCATTCAAGACATTATGCTGTAGGTTAATAAGCATATCTTGAAGGTGATGGATCACCTACAATAACATGCAAGCCAGTACACCTCATATAGCACAGGTGTGATATATTTGTCTAAGGCTTTTGTCAGTTATCAGCAGGTATATAGCATTTTCCACTAAATACGGTGGTTCAATAACCCCTCAGGAAGGCTCAGGTATAGAGCTTTGCAGTGCTTAAGATGCAGTGTCACAAATGTATACACCAGCATGGCCAGGTCCTACTCCAAAATATATGGCTTTTATCTAGCAGTATTTTCAGGTGATAAAAGCCACACCTCACTGGTGAGACCACTTGCAATTCCAGAGACAACTTGCAGTCCAGTGAGACTACCAGCTTTTTAGTTATATTCATGTCTCACAGAGGCATGCCATTTAGAACTAAAGAACTGGCATCTTCACAGTTCATTGTCAGTGACCAAGGATCTGGTTCTGAACCTCCATCTTTTCAGAGTTGAGACACAGCCAGTTTGTTGCCATTCAGTTTTTCTTTCCTGACAGAAAAAGTTTGGACACATGATATAGAGTCATGTCCATCATACCAAGTGTTGAATGCAGGTTTAGTTGGCCATTACTGGCATAGAAACTAAATTCCCTCTGTGCCTTCTACTGCCTCCCCACTCAGCGGGAGCATATACACGAATATAATTTGGGACAGGATCCATAGGTTCAGTTAAGACTTTGCCCACAATCACCCCTGCACTCTGGCAGTTCTGAAGTAATCTGACTGGAACAATGCTGTCGCAGTAAGTTCCCCATTGTACTCCAAGTGATCCAACAGTACCCAAGATCCAATACACCAAACATCATGGAGAAATTGGGGGGACTGTGTTGGCCTCCTCTACACCTTGCCAAGAGGAGGCAAATCAGAATCTTACAAAGGTGATTTTGGTGTATTGTGTCAGGAGAGGAGGTGACTCTCTAATGGCTAATACATGTTTTTACAGTACAGGTGTGCCTTGAGCATCAGTACCACCACCACCTTTGCAGTAGGGAAATATTCAAGATAGTGCTATAGTTTACAAGAATATTAAAGTCCAGAGATGGATATTTTTTAAGAATTAAGTTTTTTCTCCTAGCCAGGCACACATTAGCCTTCTCTGGTCCTCTGGTAACCAACATAATTATCTGCCACTGCTTCCTATGCTACAGCCAACTTCCTTCTTGGCAAGGGTCCTCGAGGACATACACATCTGTGCTTCAGTCAGGATGCAGAGGCATGTGATGGGCTACATGGAGTAAGCTCTGAGTGATCAGCTTGTAGCCATTATTAAGATGGCGCCTGATGTTTTTCCTCCCCTGTAATACCTATTACCCCATGCATGCACTTCAGCCACCAGGGGCTTCACAAGCATACAGATTCCCATGTGACTAGAAGGTGAACTTTCCAGGGCCTGACCACAGGTCTGTCTGATTCCATGGAAGTGTAGCACTGACTCACCTGTTGAGGACACTCTGCTCCTGCAGCCTGCTTCAATCCTTGGCCACACATTTGCCATCTTCTCAGGCACATTCCTAAACCTGGGTCACCAACATGGGAGTACAGCATGCTACACACTAAAGGGAGGAGAAGTCAACAGAGCCAACTTCATTTTGGCTTTGAGCAGGGCCTGAAAATTAGGTTTGACTTCACCAAGTCCAGCCGAACCACTTTAGCTCCCAAGGTAGCAGTTGGCATAGAGTAAATCAGGTTACAAATAAAGGAGTTAAAAAGCCTTGTGGTCAACATTAATATGATTTACAGTAGCTTTCTTATGGTCAGTGCTGCCGGAATATATTTTACATAAACTATAGTTTGTGATGTCTTAAAAGACTCTGCAAAACCCACTAAGACCACCACAGCCCATTGTAATAGTTACTATTAATTGCTGACATAAATAAAGATCTATATCACCCTGTAGTTTCTGCTTAGTCTTTATGGCAGTTACTATAGTCCTTCTGTCTCCATTGATTGTCAAGTTATATAATAAAACCCGTCAACCTTCCCCAAAGAAACAAATTCTGGCTAGAGCCAATGTGGCTGCAAAATATATTTTAAAGAGATTAGGAGACATCTACGGGAAATTCCTCCCATAGACTTGCATTTGGGTATTCAGGAAAATACAACTAATGTCAAAATATGTTATGCAGTCTGTATCATACATTCATAACCTATTAAGAGGAAACACTTTTATTTTAAAAATATATTGTTTAAGAAACTCTTTGTTCTGTTATGTATTTCAGTGTAGTAGTACTATCAATGGACAAATGGATTATTTGGCATCAGTTTTCAAGCATAGGTTCAATAAAAACACAAGGAGCAGCATGTGTCTGAAATAAATTAACCTAACTGGTGAACTTGTGAAGTAGACATGAGTCCAGTGGTTACAAACTCACAGGCAGCATTATGTGAACTTGAAACAAATTGGAAATTTGTGAGGAAGACATATGTCCCATGCTGAGAACACAGAACAATGAAGGTGGAGGGTTTGAAATCTTCACTGGAGCAGTTTACTCACTCTGTGATCTTGAGCAAGCAATTTAACCTCAGTGTGTAATGTCAGCTGTAGTTGGGTGCAAGCAGGAGAGATGCCACATCTTAGGCTGGTTAGGTAAATATATTGTAACAAAAAGAAATAAAACACTCCAACTTATAGCGCTTGGAACACTGAAAAGAAGCAGCTAGCTCTATATCTTGAAAATAAAATCTAACTCAAATATATGTTAGTGAATGGGGTGCAGCATATGTATTAACCAGAGACAGAATATTTTAGTTTTTGTAGATTATATCCAAATTCATTCATACAACAAGATGTCTTCTGGGTTGTGTAATAATAACATCATATGGTTTTAATGAGAGACATGTTTTTTTGTCTGAAATCCCAATTGATGAGGTGGAATGTTTTACCAAACACCAGTAAACTGTACATTTGGTTTATCAGCAGGCTTTCATGCTAGGGGGTGTACAAGTCACAAGAGTTCAGTTCCACTGGTGGCCCAATCAGGACTTTCTGCTCAAGACATAGCCCTGGTATTTTGTTAAGTGGAAATACTTTTATTTTAAAAATACATTTTAAGAAACTTTGTTTTGTAATTAAGTGTTAATTATTGTAGGTAATACTACTATTAATGGATAAATGAATTATATTGCATCAGTGTTCAATCGTGGATTTATTAAAAACAGAAGCAGTATGTGTGCTGAAATAAAAGAACACAGTTTGGGGAATTCATGAGGCAGATGTGGGTCTAGTGTTTACAAAAATATATGGAGCAGTATGTGAACTGAAAAAAAAACAACTTGGGAATTTGTGAGGCAGATGAGTGTCCAGTGATTACAGCAGGAATGATGAAGCTGGGGATCTCACCAGAGCAGTTTGCTCACTCTGCGATCTTGAGCAAGTAATTTGAGCTCAATGCAGAAATGTCAGCCTTAGTTGTATACAAGTAGGACAGAAGACAAAAATCTCAGCTGGCCTAAATGGGTTAATGTATTGTAACAAATAAAATATGAGATGGTAAACCAACACTGGACTGAGTGAGAGTGATATATTTATTGCTGGAACTGTCATTGCTGATAACAGTCCTGTCCCTCCCTCCTGTGTTGCTACTGGGCCTAGTCCATATAGTAGCCTTCAAAGTTGTACTCAGTACCACATTGGATCAGAAACCTGCCAGGACAAATGCATATTGCAGGACTACATTCTATCATATCATCTAATATATTACTATTGTAAGGTACTTAATAAAAACTTATAGGGTGAGTATACTTCATATAAAATATATAAAACTAAAATAAATTTCAGTCTCATCACTGAGGAAAGTAACACACTTGATGAATGCCTGTCCTACAACAGACTCAAACACGGTCTGCAACCGATCTCAAGCAAGATTACTGTAGATTCTATTTAAACAGGAATGGGTTCAATTCATTTACATGAGGGGGTTGAGTCTTGAGTCTGAGATCAGCAGGGACATGCCCTTTAAATACAGATGGAGAGGTAAAGCATCACTGATTTATGATTTAAAATTGCATGATTTCTGTAATTTTTTTTTG
This sequence comes from Neoceratodus forsteri, assembly GCA_016271365.2. NCBI lineage: Eukaryota > Metazoa > Chordata > Ceratodontiformes > Ceratodontidae > Neoceratodus > Neoceratodus forsteri. The sequence continues at coordinate 800,104,589 of CM028131.1, forward strand.
CAGAATGGAGCAGTAGTAAACCAGCTTTTATTTCCAGAAAATGACAAACCTGAACATTTCTGCAGTGTTTGAATACTAATCATGTATCCTGAAAACACTAGCCGTTATTTTGTATATTTTTATATTCCTTGAGGCTGTTTTTGGTGGTTTTGTGTCTGCCACACCTAGGCTCTTCAGGTCACAGAATACACTTAAGCAGGGTAGCTCAGCATGCATTGGTAATTCTGGTGGTTACAGAACTTATGTGAACACCAAAGTGATGGAACTGGAGATCTGAGATGTTACTGTTGCCTGCTTGTTGTCTCTCTGCTCGTGGAACCAATATCTGCCTTAAATGAGTTGTGGTGTGTGAGGGCAGAGGTATCAGGAAGTGAACTGGGAATTGTAGTTCCTAATACCATCTGAGGAATTACAATCTGTAGCTGTGCAGCACAAATAATTATTGTTAGCTCCTGTGTGAAGGGTGCACATGTTTTAAGTGCTCTAGAGGGCATTTTGTATATTTTTATACTCTTTGGGGCTGTTTTGGGTGTTTTTGTCCGTTACCCTAAGGCACTTCTGGGTCAAGGAATACACTTATGCATGGCAGCTCAGTGAGTGGTGCAAGCTCGAGCAGCTGCATGCATAGCCACATGGAGAAGCACAGAGACATGTGTGTCTCAGTGTCATGTTGGGGATGTTAGGTGGTGGGATGTAGACCCAGCCCCCCCCGCGGCAGGCGGGTGACAGCATCCACCGCCTGCCGCCACGCCATGCCGACTGACCACCGGGTAGGGCTGCATGCCCATTGGTGCAGAGTTACAGCCAATGGGCTTGCAGCCCATACCGCATATGACAGTCCAGATTTGTGAATGAACATCATAATCAATCAGAATTGGGATTGGAAGGAACAATTATGAGATCTCCTCCTGGAAGAGGCGTGGAGTAAAATAAAATTAAGATTCAAACTTATATAGATAGATATGTCCTGTGGTGGACACGTATAATGGGTGAGGTAAAATACGGAATGGTTTAGTAAAAGAATTCAGAGAATGTTAAAAAAAAGAAAAAGTATATAAAATTATAAAGCAAATTAAACAAAGGAAAGAAGTGATAAATATAAACTACAGGTTAAAAATGTAAAGGGGTAATTAGAAAGGCCAAAGCTAGGGCTGAAATGAACTTAGCTCAGATATTACGTGGGAGTCTCAGAAATGGTCAGAAACAACTTACTAGCCTAATGGATAGCGACATAATAATAGACAATGACACAGATAGTGAACAAATTTAATAGCTATTTTTTGAGTGTTTTTAAGATCAAAATGAATTAAACATGAAAACAATTGACTGTGGTTTAAACATAATTAATGATAAAAATATTACTGTCAAGCAGGTAAATGATGCACTTAAATCTTTAGACACCCATAAATCATGTGCCCTGATGGAATTCACCCATGCATTCTTAAAAATATGGCAGGGGAACTGGCAAGACCCCTGTTATTGAATAAGTCACTGAAGAAAGGAAAAGCGCTAAGAGAATAGAAACTTGCCCATATTACCCCATATATAAAAGTGCAGATAAAGCTAGAGTTGAAAATTACTGTCTGGTCAGTATTATAGCTATTCTGGGTAAAATAATGAAAGTTTTACAAAATCTAGCTTAGAAGAAAATGTGAAATGGTTAGGAAAGATAGATGTTATGCAGCACAGGTTTTGCAGGGTAGATCTTGCGTTAGTAATCTTATGGACTTTTGAGACACTGAGTCAGGCACTGGATCAGGGTATGCCTGTGGGTGTGGTGTATCTTGATTGCACTAAAGCAATCAATTCAGTGTCACATGATATATTAATAGAGATACTCCTAGAGATGGGAGTGGACAAAGGTTTAACTTGATGGATACAATCCTGATTGGAGGACAGGATGCAAAGGGTTCAGGTTAGAGGACATCTGTCTGGTTGGGGAAATTGACTAGTGGGGTTCCCTACGATCAGTACTGGGTCCTTTGTTGTTTGCCACCTTGTGCTAAGTATGCAGATAATGGGTAGAGATTGGTTGCGAAGTATGCAGATGACACAAGGTGGGGACGATCGTGAATGATACTGACTCCACTAATAAGCAGGGCCAGCCTCAGCTAGGTGCAAACTGTGCCCCTGCACTTTGGGGCCCACATTTTTCTTGAGGAAGCAAAAATAATTTAAAACATTTAAAATGCCAACATTTTTATAGATGAAAATGTTTACCAGCAGATCAAAGTGGAAGACAACTGGCTGCTACTGTTATAAAAGGTGAGGGCAGCTTTGCTGCAGTGGAAAAAGATTAGGTTAAGTAAGTACTAATGGTGTTAATGGCCATATTTTACACATCCCAGGCTGACTCTTTCAGAAACAAAGGGCTATAGTGACAACTGAACTTGTTTGTAACCTGGACATGTAGCTGAAACAATGAATAAAATAACAAAATCTGTTTCAAAAGTATGTGAGCACTCAAAATCAGAGGTCGATCATAACATTGTTTTACTAGCCCAAACACTAGTGCAAATTGTCCAGGGCTAATGCAGCTAAGTCTCTACTTGTCCGTCCTGACTAGTGCAAGTATTCATGGCTGTTAATGAATTTAAAAGTCTACTTTAGAAGGCTGTAGTCTCATGCTAATCTCCTCAATGTTCCAGATGGCCTGGTGGGTAAACAGCTCATTAAGAGCTGCAATTATCTGGCTGATCAAGAGGTGGATCCCACAAAAGACTCAACGTGAGTCATTGTCGCTCCACTTTTAAGATGTTCAGCTAGTGTCCAGCGTGTGATCAAGGGTAGAGTGCTGTTAAGTCACTAGCTTCCAGTTTTCTGAATGTGTCTCTGTCTAAAATTTGTCCCATATTATTAAGACCAGTGCACCTCATTTACCTACATTTTGACTGTCTGTATCAATATTTCAGTGACAAAATACAAAGAGGTATACAGGGTCGGTCCTGCAGGTGGTGGGTTTTATCCCAGCCTCACCATAACTTCCTCTCCTTCCAAATCTCTTAACTCTGTTCTTTTCCTGGATACCACTGCAGACCAGACTCTGAAATGACCATCCACAGTCCATAGCTGCCATTACTGGCAAGTGTGGGGGGTCCCCAGCTCTTATAAATGGACCATGCCAGCCATCACTATCTATACAATCCCACCCTTATCCCACCCAGCATGTCCTTTCATCCTAAAAACAAAACTTTGGATCATGTATGGTACAAAAATAAACTTTAATAAAATACATAATTTGAAAGCTTAAAATATGCATTCCTGGGCATAATAGCTTGGCAGAAGACACCAGGAGAAGGTACTGCTGTGTGACTGGACTTCTCTGCTGGGACTAAAGAAGAAGAACTTTGTACTTGACCTTTACTTTAGGGTAAAAAAACTAACTAACAAAACAAAAAAAAAGTGTGTGTTTGTCTGAGTTAACTGAACTGAATGGTTATCTGAACAGTTATCTAGGTGTAAATCTCAGGTGATTGAAAGGACTTAATAGCTGTGAGGTTTAAATTACTTGTAGAAAGATCTAGTAAGTAGGAGGGTGGCTTAGCTAGAAGGAAGCTACATTTAAAGACTGCCTTAGAAAGATTCTGCTAATAGCTTGGCAGAAGACACCAGGAGAAAGGACCGCTGTGTGACTGGACTTCTCTACTGGGACTATATTGCCCTCCTTCCCTCCACTCCACCCCCACCCAAAGCTAGTTCTATTTTATAGGCACAGGATTTGACTGACAACAGGAACTTCCTGTTTGGGAGCAGGAAGTGAGTGATCACAGAGCCACCAAAGACCCACCATCCTAGAAGGGCAAGAGTAGCCCTCTGGCCCCTCTAGCTGCTGGAGGTCTGCCTCTGAGCAAGTAAGTGGTCTAAAGATAAATATAGGATATTCTTGTCTCAGAACAGGACAATCAGGGAGCTAAAGGGCACACAGGCAGAAAGTAAGGAGAGAGAAAAACAGAGGAGAGAGTATTGCAAACAGTTAAGGGGCTAGAAATAAGACATGATTGGAGTGGTGCAGTGCAGTGGCTGTGGGCAGCAGTCTTCTGGGAGGCGTTCTGGAGGATGCGGTGTTGTCCCATCTGCATTCACCTTTCTGGGCTGAGGGAGGTTGCTCATCTCCAGGCTGAGTTGGCCAGGATTTGTGGGACCTCCTCTTCAATCCAGGGACCACCAGTGCCACTGCCGTTGCCTCAGAGGTTGCCAAGAAAGAGGAGCAGTTGGACCACAGTGGGCTCAGGGAGGGTGAGGTGGTGAAACAGAGGCACATCCCTCCATTTGTACCTCCACAGTTCCTATGCCATTCTGGCAAAGTGTGGTTCCTCTATGGAGGCACCCGCAGTGGAGACCAAGGAGGATGTTGGAACCTCCACAAAGGAGACCCACAGGAGGGTGGCAGGGGACCCTGCAGGGAAGAAACAACTCCTGGTGGGGACTCCATTGTTAGGAAGGTAGAACTGGGGAGGAAGGGAGAGGGAGGTAGGTGCCTGCCTGGCACCATGGCTTGAGGACAGGGAGCGAACCTCAGGATTGCTGAAGCAGCTGCACAGGGAGGGAGCTGATGTCATTGTCCACCTAGAGACAAATGACCTGGCTAAGAAAGGTATTAGAGAAGTTCAGGAAGAGTTTGTGGAACTGGGGAGGCCTTAGTCAAGTAGCATCGACGGTAACCTTCTCGGAGCTGCTGCCCATCTATGGCATAAGAGAGGCTAGGGTGTTCTGCACCATGGGATTCAATCAGTGGTTGAAAAACTGGTGTGAAGCTCAGAATTGGCTTCATTGGGGACTGGGGTCCACCTAGAGTGATGCAAGCCTATACTGGCATGATGGGCTGCATCTGTCCGGGAGGGAACCAGGATCCTAGGTGATAGGTTTAAATGCTTCATTGGCAAGCATTTAAACTAGCCAAGGGAGGCACTGGAAAGGAGCAGGAAATCCTAGCCCCCAAAAAATCATGGTAGCAAGTGCGCAAACACCAACATAGAGGTGTCGATAGGAAGGGCAGGGGTGAATGGAGAAAGTGACTAAAGCAAGAAAGACAGGGATGGGGCAAAGGGGTAAGGCCATCAGGAAATGGAGGTAATGAGTACCAGTGCTCATAGTCTGGGCAACAAGATCCCTGAGCTGGTGGCCTTGATGGAAGAGGGATGCCTGGATATAGTAGCAGTCACAGAAACATGGTACAGAGAACCATGACTGGGATGTTAACATACCAGGGTACATAACATACAGGAGAGACAGGCAGGGAGAAGAGGGGAGGAATAGCTCTCTATGTAAAGGAAGGGATAAAGCAACCAAGCAAAAGAGTAAACAGGGAGGAGAGGAGGCACTGTGGGTCACCTTGGAGACTGGAAAGGACACCACAATCTGCACAGGGTTGTGTACAGACCCCATGTCAGGGAGAGGAATGGACAAGGATATGATGGAAGGCATTCTTAGAATAGCAGAGAAAGGAGATACTGTTGATAGGAGACCTGAATATGCCAGATGTTAACTGGAGCACATTTGCTGCAGCCACATCCAAGAGCAGGGCCATTCTTGATGCCCTACAGGTGGCAGGCCTCAGACAGCTAGTTTCGAACCCACTCATGAGGGAGTAATCTTAGACCTCATACTCTCAAATGGGGGCAGTGAGAGGATCTCAGATCTAGAAGTGGGTTGCCATCTGGGGACAAGTGACCATCAAACAGTGTGGTTCACGTTAAACTCAGCTACAGAGTCAAGCTATACAAAAGTGAGGGTACTGGACTTTAGGAGGGCTGACTTTGGCAAGATGGGAGACTGCTTCAGAAAAGCACTAGCAAATAGGCTAGAAGGAGGTGTGGAGCAACAATGGGGAATCATCAAACTGCCATCACAGAGGCAACAAGCCTTGTGTGAAGCAAATAAACAAATCAAAATAAAGAAAAAGCCACTATGGTTCTCAAAAGAGGTGGCTGTGAAAGTCAGAAAGAAAAGATAGCATTCGGAAGTATAAGGAAACACAGAAGGAGCAGGACAGAGAGCTGTACCAGTTATGGCAGAAAGAAGCAGGAGGAAGTCAGAATAGCAAAGGCCCAAACTGAGGAAAAGATAGCCAACTCAGTTAAGAAGGGGATAAAACCTTTATAGGTACATCAGCGAGCGAGAAAGACAAAGGAGGGATAGTGAGGCTGAATAGAATGAACAGTGGGTGGGCAGAGGGACAGTGAAAAAGCAGGGATACTGAATGAATATTTCTGCTCAGTATTCACAAAAAGGGAGGTGGAATTGCCTAATCCAATTAACAGAAGCAGTCTTGATAGGGGGTCGATCCCAGTCCTTTCACAGAAGAAAGGGTTCTGAAAGAACTCCTAAAACTGAAGGGTGGACAAAGCAATGGGTCCTGATGGAATTCACCCCAAATTCTAAAAGAATTAAGGAGGAACTAGTGAAACCACTGGCTACTCTTTTTAATAAATCATGGGAGGACGGTGTGGTACCCGAGGACTGGAGGATGGCGGATGTGATTCCCTTCACAAAAGTGGGACCAAGTCAGAGGCAGGAAACTACAGACCTGTCATTCTGACCTCTGTGGTAGGGAAAGTGATGGAGTCACTTTTGAAGGAAAGAATAGTTGAGTACCTAGAGGCCAGTGGGGCACAGGACCCAAGGTAGCATGGGTTCACAGCGGGAAGGTCATGTCAGACAATCTAATAAATTTCTTTGACTGGGTGACCAAAGTAGTAGACCAGGGAGGGCTGTGAACATGGCCTACCTAGACTTTAGCAAGGCATTTGACACAGTCCCACACAAAGATTAATAGTCAAATTAACCAGCCTGGGAGTGGGTCCCAGGGTGGTAGCCTGGGTAAAACATTGGCTGCACAACAGGACACAGAAAGTAATTGTAAATGGAGTCCACTCTGAAGAAAGAGGGGTTACTAGTGGGTACCGCAGGGTTCAGTATTGGGTCCAGTCCTTTTAATGTCTTCATCAGTGACATTGCAGAGGGACTGGAAGGAAAAAGATGCCTTTTGCAGATGACACAAAGATCTGCAACAGGGTTGATACACAAGGAGGTGTGGAAAGGATGAAAAGGGACTTGGCAAGGTTGGAGGAATGGTCGAAGTATGGCAGCTAGGATTCAATGCAAAGAAGTGCAAAATAATGCACCTGGGAAACAAGAACCCAGGGAAGAATACACAATGGGTGGGAGGTAGTAACAACAACAAAAAGGAAAGGGACCTGGGGTAATCATATCAGATGACCTTAAGGTTAGCAAGCAATGTGAGAAGGCAGTAGGGAGGGCTGGGGTATACTGGGATGTACAGGGAGAGGCATCAGCAGCAGAAAACAGGAAGTTGTTATCCTTCTGTACAGACAGCTGGTGAGACCCCATCTGAGTACTGTGTCCAGTTCTGGAGACCCCATCTCCACAAGGACATAGACAGGATAGAGGCAGTCCAGAGGAGGGCAACTAAAATGGTGCAGGGTCTGCAAGAGAAGCCGTTATGAGGAGAGACTAAAGGAGCTAATATGTATACCCTTGAGAAAGAAGGACCTCAGTGGAATCAACAAAGTCCAAGAGGGTAGCATCTTTCTGAAAAGAGATATGCAAGAACAAGGGACACAATTTAAAGATAGAAGGGGTGGTTCAGGGCAATGTGAGGAAATATTATTTCACAGAGAGGGTAGTGGATGCATGGAACAGCCTTCCTGAGGAGGTTGTGGGGTCTAAAACTGTGGAGAGTTCAAGAATGCATGGGACAGACATAAGGCAATTCTTGTGGGGTAGGAAGAAATAGGCTGTTGGTTAACTAGGATCTGCAGCCTATCCTGTAGGTAGGAAATGGGCACACTAGATGGGCCAAGCAGTCCTTATCTGCTGCCAAAGTCTATGTTTCTATGTTTCTGGAGTACATAGATCATCCTATATAGCATTAGTTCTCACACTTTCTGATAATGAGCCTCCCCAAGCCATGAAAAGATTTTGAGCCTCCCTCAAATTTGGAACAACATCTTGGGCCTCCCATAGAAAAAATAACTCCTACTTTGCACAGTTCACCAGGAATAAAGTAAAACTAATAAAGGCGACTGAGTATATTCTCTTTTTATTCAATGTATTGCTCTCCACCCTGACCTGGCACCCCAGGTTATACTTGTCACTCCTTTTTTCTGACTCTTGGGCCCTTGTTACTTTGTTTCCTCTCTATCTGGACCAGCTAAACCTAGTCACTTCATCTCTCCTCCCTTACCCTGCTGTTAAGCAACTTCCTGTACTCTTATCTCAGGTCACACCTGAAAACATGCATCGGATCACTGTGCCTTTCCCAGTCACTAATTTACATATAAATACTTACTTTAGAAATGAGCCTTGTCTCCATATTCCTTTCAAGTTACTAATTTGCATATAAATACCTATTGTAGAAATGAGCCTTGACTCAGCATGCCTTCCCAGACATTGCTTTACATATGCACACCTATAAACAAGCTTTGACTCAATGGGAACTTACTGGTCAAATATTTGTGCATAAGTAAAGAAATTTACCTACAAGTATTCATATTTAATTTGTTTTATTCTTTCTCACAAAACAGCCAAAACTTAAAATTTAAATACTGTACATTCTCAGACTTGACTGGGCCTCCTCTGGAACAATCTGAGGCCTCCCTTGGAGGCTGGCCTCACCATTTGAGAGCCACTGCTATATAGAAATAGAGATAGTATAGCGTTATGCCTGTGTACTGTTTCCCTGAGCTGATGAAAGGACAATGTTAAAGATAAATCTGTTATTGTTGGTGCAGAGCATATTAAAATCAATGCTTTTAAAAATAAAAATATCATAGTTTTCTATTTCCCAAGCCCCTTAGGTTTGTGTAGCCCCCGCCTAAAGAAATCTTAGATGTACTCCTGGCTCACTTGAGACAGTAAAAACTTCCAGAAGTGCAGGTCTCCATCTGTCTATAGGGTGGGGCTGAGAGTGTCTTTCTCTTCCTGACTCTGTTCATTGCCCTGTGGGGTGGTGAGAGTGGTGAGGTGCATGATGATGTCAGCTACTGTGTGTGTGTATGTGTGTGCAGAGCTAGGACTACTTGACTGAACGTTTGCTGTTGTGATATCCACTGGTTGGGGGTGCGGAAAGAGAAGAGGAAGAGAGGAGGCCGTGGTTCAAAACAATGGGGTGGGGTGGGCTCACTGTGTGTGATGGCATTGCAGTCTGCTGGGGAGCTGGAAACAATGTGGGAGCAGGATAAATGTGAAATCAGTGTATTTCTTGGCTTGCATTGCTTCTTATATAAGTGATCAAAATTTACCATTATAATTGAGGGCTAGTGCAACCATCTGCGGGCTAGTGCAATTTTGAATCAACTTGCCTTGCTGGCTAGTGCAAAAAAATTATGGTTGACCCCTGCTCACAGTGGCTCAAAAACCTGACCAGCACAGAGCAAAATCAGATTTCTGATAGGGATCCTGAAAACCTGATCACCAGGTAAAAACCTGACAGGTGGCAACCTTTGCGGTGTCCCATGATTTTATTTATATTTTTACCAGGAGAGACACCAAGCTGAAAGCTTGTTTACAGGTGCAATCTGGGAAGCACAAGGAAGTTAAGTGACTTGCTCAGGGTCATACAGTATGCAAGTTGGGGCTGTGGGATTCAAACCGAGGTCTCCAGGTTTGCAGCTCAGAACCTTAAACCACTGCATTATACTGCCTCTTATGATAATCCTCTCTATTCTCTCTCACACCTCCAGAAAAGTTAAATTGTTTAACTTGTTTGCAACATTTGCTGTTCGATGCACCACTGGTTTGGGGGTGTGCAGAAAGAGAAGAGAGAGGCCATGGTACAAAACAATGGCGCGGGGGAGGGTTCTCACTGTGTGTGTTGACATTGCAGTCTTTTTCTGCTGGGGAGCTGGAAACAATGTGGGAGCAGGATAAATGTGAAATCAGAGCATTTCTTGGCTTGCATTGCTTCCTGTATAAGTGATCAAAATTTACCATTATAATTGAGAGCTAGTGCAACCATCTGCGGGCTAGTGCAATTTTGAATCAACTTGTCTTGCTGGCTAGTGCAAAAACAAATTTATGGTTGACCCTGCTCACAGTGGCTCAATAGCCTGACCAGTACAGAGCAAAATCTGATTCCTGGTAGGGACCCTGAAAACCTGACCACCAGGTAAAAACCTGACTGGTGGCAGCGTTACAGGTGTCCCATGATTTTACCAGGAAAGACACACTAAGCTGAAAGCTTGTTTACAGGTGCAATCTGGGAAGCATAAGTAAGTTAAGTGACTTGCTCAGGGTCACACAGTATGCAAGTGGGGGCTGTGGGATTCAAACCGAGGTCTCCAGGTTTGCAGTTCAGAACCTTAAACCACTGCACAATACTGCATCATATGATAATCCTCTCTATTCTCTCACACCTCCAGAAAAATTAAATTGTTTAACTTGTTTGCAAATCAGAGTATCTGAGGTGTGAGTGTCCAGTGATGATGTCCCTGTCCTTACAGAAATGAATATGCGTAATACCATACTTACTAAAGTTCTGGCTCCAGGCTCAGTCAGATTCATTTCCAATGGTGAATTCAAATAATTCAGTGCAGTCAATGGCACTAATTAAAAGATGCTGGTTAAACTAGTAGACCTGCTACTGCTTTATTAATACAGGGCAGGAGGGTGAGTTAGATGTAAATGTTCGATGTGTGGGGGCCCACAGGGAATGGACTTAGGGGCCCTGGCGAGCTGCACAGGGCCCAGAATGATTAAGACCAGCCCTGTTAATAAGTTATAAAAACAACTAAGATCTAGAGTTGTGGGCTAACAGGCATAAACTACAATTCAGTGAGAGCAAGTGCAGGTTATGTACTTTGGTCATAATAATTTGTATGCACAATATAAAATAAATAAAGTCGTAACTAGCATGGAAAATGAAATGAATTTAGGGTGCTAATCAATAATAAGTTAAACTTTGACATTCCTAATAAGGAAGTAATAAATAAAGCTAACTGGATATGGATAACATCATAAAGAATGTAAAAAGCAGGAAGATGGAGGTGTTGGTACCTTGTATAGATCATTTGTCAGACTAGTGCTGGAGTATGGTACCCTTTTCAACCACCCAAAGAATAGGCTGCACAAAATTAATGGAGAGGGTACAGAGAAGGTTTACCAAAAAAATTAAATCAGTAAATGTAAACCATATAATGACAGAGTTCAGGACTTGGCCTTACACTCTATGGCATATAGAAAAACAAGCATTTGTCAACGCCGAATGTTGATTGCCTTAGTGTGTTGTGCACGCTCACTGGCCCTCTTTCAGTCACTCAGTCTGTTTCGTCCGTGCTGCAGGCTGCTGTTTTGTACTGGGCTCCTGCTTGCATTGGCACCTTGTTCTGCCCACTAAGAATTCTGCAGCTGTCCCAACACAACTCTGTTGAGGTGGCTCACCCTTCTCTCACTGTTCATTCTGTGTCTCCTGGTGCTGCAGGCTGCCCTTTTGTACTGGGCTCCTGCTTCTGTTGGTGGTTTTTCTGCCCACAAAGAAATCTGCAGCAGTCCCAACACAGGTCTGCTGAGCCTGCTGACTCCCCACTCTCACTCACTCTTTCCATTTCTGCCGGGCGCAGCAGGGTGGCCTTTGTACTGGGCCCTGCCTGCATTGGCACCTTTTTCTTCCAACAAAGAAATCCGCAGCAGTCACTACAGAGCTCTGTTGAGGTTGCTCACTCCCTGTGTCACTCACTCATTCTGTCTGTCCTGGCGCTGCAGGCTGCCCTTTTGTACTAGCCACCTTTGTGTGCCCACAAAGAAAGCTACAGCAGTCCTGACAAAGCTCCGTTAGCTAGCTCTACCCCTTCTCTCACTCACTCATTCCGTTTCTGCTGGCGCTGCAGGCTGCCCTTTTATTGGACTCCTGCCTGCATTGCCTTCTTCTGTCCACAAAGAAATTTGCAACCAGTTACAATGAGCTCTGTTGAGCTCACTCCTCCCTCTCTCACTCTCTCATTCTGGGTTCCCTGCCAGTGCAGGCTGTCCATTTATACTGGAACCTTTGTCTGTCACAAACAAATCTGCAGCTGTCCTGACAGAGTTCTGTTGAGGTCGCTCAGTCTCCCTGTCTCACACGCTCATTCTGTTTGTCCTGGCACTGCAAGCTGCCCTTTGTACGGGACTCCTGCTCGCATTGGCGCCTTTTTTCTGCCCTACAAAGAAATCCGCAGCAGTCCTGACACAGCTCCGTTGAGCTCACTCAGTCCCCTGTCTCACTCGGCCATACTGTTTCTTCCCACTGCTGCAGGCTGGCCTTTGTACTGGGCCCTGGCTGCATTGATGCCTTTTCTGCCCACAAAGAAATCCACAGCAGTCCTGATACAGCTCCGTTGTGCTCACTCAGTCCCCTGTCTCACTCTGCTCATACTGTTTCTCCCAGTGCTGCAGGCTGCCCTTTTGTACTGGGCTCTTATGTTGCACCCTTTCTCTGCCCACAAACAAATCCACAGCTGTCCACACAGAGCTCTGTTGAGGTTGCTCAGTCTCCCTGTCTCACACGCTGATTCTGTTTGTCCTGGCGCTGCAAGCGCCCTTTTGTACTGGGACTCCTGCCTGCATTGACGCCTTTATCTGCACACAAACAAATCCGCAGCAGTCCTGACAGAGCTCCGTTGAGCTCACTCAGTCCCCTGTCTCACTCACTCATTGTTTCTCCCACCGTTGCAGGCTGGCCTTTGCACTGGGCCCCTGCCTGCATTGACGCCTTTGTCTGCCCACAAAGAAATCCACAGCAGTCCTGAAAGAGCTCCGGTGACTTCGCTCACCCTCCCTCACTCGCCTTCTTGTTCTGTTTCTCCCACTGCTGCAGGCTGCCCTTTGTACTGGGCTCTTGCGTTGGGCCCTTTCTCTGCCCACAAACAAATCTGCAGCAGTCCGACAGAGCTCAGTTGATAGCGCGATCCTCCCCCACTCGTTCGATCTCAATGTGTCCCAAGCAGTGATTTCCCTCAGCAACTGTGCTATTCTGTGGCAGGAGTGCAAAACACATTTTAGCGACGATGTGAAAATGACAGCTGTACTGTTCATAAGAGGTGTAGAAAAACGCCACTGTTGAAACTGTGGGGTGAAAATATTACATAATTGAGATGTTACAAGGTGCGTGGAAACAGTTCAATGCACGCTTGTAACACAGTCATGTTATGGAGTTTCGTCATCTGATTTTCAACATAGGCATTTTAGGACCTCTGCTCATGAACAGTGCCACTGTCATTTTCTTAATCTCCCGAACAGTGATTTCCCACAGTGCGTTATTCTGCGCGGAACTGTGAAAACACATTTCGGTCAGGATGTGAAAATGACAGCTGCACAGCTCATAAGGAGGTGTGGGAAAATTCCACTGGTGAAAATATGGCGTGACAATATTACAAATCTGCAAAGTTACAGCAGTGTGGAAAGTGTAACGCATACTTGTAACACAGTCATCTGATGGTTATTATCACCAAATTTTCAACACAGACATTTTATGACCTCTGCTCATGAACAGTATCACTCTCATTTTCTTAATCTGTCCTGGACAGTGATTTCCTACAGCGACCACTGTATTCTGCGCCGGAAGTGCGAAAACACATTCGGACAGGATGGGAAAATGTCAGCTTTACTGTTCATAAGTAGGTGTGGGAAAATGGCAATGCTGGAAATCTGGAGGAAAATATTATAAATTTGTGAAGTTAAGGCGTAGTGCAAACCGCGCAGAACGCATTTCATAACAGTCATTTTATGGAGTATCGTTACTAAATTTTCAGCATAGCCATTTCTGGACCTCTACTTATGAACATTGGCACTGTCATTTTTTAATCTGTCCCAACACTGATTTCCCACAGCGACTCGTGCTATTCTGACCGAAGTGCGAAAACACATTTCCGCCAGGATGATGAACAATGACATCTGTACTGTTCACAAGGAGGTGTGACAAAATGCCAGTGTTGAAAATCTGGCATGAAAATATTGCAAATTCACGAAATTCTGAGTGTGTGTAGCAACTGACTGGCCTTGCGCTCAGTAAAACAGTAATTTTGATTTTTCCGCAAATTTGCAACATAGGCTTTTGACAGCCCACCTCATGAACACTGGCACTGTAGAATTAGTATCGGTTCTGGAAGGGTGATTCCGCAGTGAATGCGAAATCACCTTCCGGGCCGATTAACACCATGACAGTTCAAGAATTAATGAGGAGGGGTCCAAAACCCATGTAGAAAATTTGGTGGAAAAATTCTCAAAATGCCTGAGATATGCAGTAAAGTTGAAAAACCCTATGTATTACATTATACAGCTTACCGGCATTTCCTCAGTTCGGTCAGCTTTGAAGAGTGCAGATGTGTTCCTGCTCCACTCAAGATCATCGCGCCAAGCTCCTAAGGTAAGTATGGGGGTGAGGGTGTGGGAGGCAGGGCATGCAGTGGGTGGTGTGGGTTGTGGGTGGGAAGCAGGGCGGCGCCGAGGACAGTTTCTTTTTCCAGGATTAAAGAAGAAAAAACAGGCGTCGAGGATCGTTTTCTCACTTGCTGGGCATCTGGCACACTGGGGTGGGCTTCAGTGTGCCAGCAGAGGCTTTCTGGACCGGGGCAGCAGTAGCCAATGGGGATTGGGCACCCTAGTTGGCAAGCGGGTGGGGCGGGTATCAGTATGCCGACGGGATTGGGCACCCATTGGCAGCAACAAAAAGGGGGTAATAGAATGCTGACGGGGAGGGCCTCTGTCCGGTAACAAAACAAACTAGAAACACTACAGCCGATGGGGATTGGCCACCCTCGGCAGGAATAAAAGCGGGGAGCACAGAATACCCACGGCACACAAAAGACCATGAAAGCAGACGGGATTGGTACCCATCGGCAACTAAACTGTGTGGGGGTTATATTGTTTAGAACACGGCGCAAGCCACCACCATATTCACAGACAATCTCAGGATTTTACATCCCCCGCAATGACGGGTCGCTCCTCATTGCAGCTGATGACCGATGCTGCAATGATGAGTCGGCCTGATTGCAGCGGCTGATTTTTAGAAAGTTGTGGCATGCTGGCTGAACTAGTGTCAGCAGCAGCATGCCCGACATTGGGAAGCCGGGCAAGCCTTTGCAGGCTGTGGGGGCATTGGCCACAATGGTGCCGCCTCCACAACCTGCTTCTCGAGAAACCTGTCGCAACATGTTTCTTATGCATGCACGCAATCAACATAATTAGAGGGAATTTATTGTTATGTGTATAAAGCTTTTAAGAATGAGGTAATTTGGGAATCAGCTGGCCTAAATAAAAAAAAAAATTATACAGGAAGGGCAATGAGAACACACAAGAAACAACTAAAAGGAGAAATATATAAAACCAATAGGAGAGGTTTGTGGTTTAACCAAAGGGTGGTGGATGTTTGGAATGCACTCCCAACTGGAGTGGTTGAAGCACCCAGTATGACAGCTTTTAAAAACTTATTGGATAAACAAATGGGACATAAAATTAAGGAATGCATTCACTGATACAATGACAAGTCTGACATGGCTCTAGTAGCTGCTGACTTGAAACCTCAGCCTATGAACTTATAAGTTATCAAACAGAGTTTGATAAGTAATGCAGTAATTAGGATCATGTCAGTCAGAATGTCACCCAAAAGAAGATTCACCATGGATGGGGGTGGGGGCATGATCGGGGTAGGCATAGGAGCTATGGGTTTGCTTAAAGGTCCAGAAATACAGTAAATACACCCATTGCTTTTCTAGAAAATTGAGAAAACATAACCTTTCCACATGCATCTTTTTATATTTTGCTATTGTGCTATGGCAACTATCACCCGAAACTGAAAGCATGAAAGCACAGGTCAGAGTAACACAATTCAAAATATCCCATCAACTTTGCAACACACATAGTATGGATGAATAACTATCTTCATGACTGTAAACATTAGAACATTTATATATCAAGATCCATTTAAAAATCACCAATAAAACATTATAATTAAATTAGTTAGCATTCAAAGATTGACCATATGAGCGTAAATCTTTTTTCCAAGTCAAGAAATGGCTCACTCTGGTGCATATACATTACACTGTCAGAGCTCAGTTAGCAGAATGCATGCCTGAAACAAGGAGCCATCACAGGATCTAGTATACTTCTTTTTGTTTTCTTTGAAGACCTGTGACCATGATATACTACATGCACAATCAGAAATGAGGAATAATAGTGCACATCTGCACAGATTTAGTTTCATTTTAAACTAAGCCTTTGGTGTGGTTTCTTTCACATGAGTCTGCCTTCCTTTGAACCTCACTGCAAATCCTCAAGGACTGCTAACTGTTAGGCAGCAGTGACTGGCCGACATTGGAGTGTACATGGACTTTTCTGATTCTGGCTTGGCAATACATGCAAGTGAACTTTTTTTTCTTTATTTTACACTTCCAAAATATTAAACAGTGTAAATGTTTTTCTTATAAGGGCTAGAAGAAGGGATTTCCTAAGGGGCTAGAAGAAGAAGCAGTTCATTTCAAGGAGGTGACTGTTGATTTTTGCTGATTTTTGTTGTTATTTCTGTTTTGCAGTTTATTGTTACTTTCAGTTGGTACCAGGTTGCTTTATGGATTCAATTGGACCTGTTTGGGGATTTTGTACGTGCAGCTGAGTGTTTCTGTTGGGGTTTGCTGGTGTGGCTGATTGTCTCTGGTGGCCAGGAGGGAATACTCAGTTTCAATTCAGTGCAGAATCTGCTCATTGCTGGTTTTAGTTCTTTATACTTTTATTTCAATTGGGTTAGTTCAGCCTGTCTTCTGTGTTTTTTAAGCCATTAACTTTCTAGGGCATGAACTGCATTTTGACTAGCCCTATAGATTGGGGAGAGGTACTAATTGTCTGACCTGGCTGCTCAGCAGAGCTACTGCCAACTGCTGCCTGGAGGTGGGGTTGTCAAAGTGGTATAGCTGCTTACCTGTTGGATTCTCATAAAGGGCTAGAAGAAGAAGGAAGCAGTTCATTTCAGGAAAGTGACTGTAGATTTTTGCTGACTTTTTGCTGTTGTTATTGTTTCTTTTGCAGTTTATTGTTACTTACAGTTGGTACTGGGTTGTCTTTGGGATTCATTTGGTAAGTTACCTGTTTGGGAGAGTTTGTAGGTGCAGCTGAGTGTTTCTGTGAGGGTTTGCTTTTGTGGATGATTGTCTCTGGTAGTCAGGAGGGCCCATCCCCCACACCATACCAAACACACTCTACACACCACACACCCCAGCGCACCACTTCCGTCATACTGTTAACATGTGACATCATACAATACCCACTTGACAGCATACACACACTGTTAACCATCTTATTTCAGTACACAACATAGGCACACACCACACCCTGACATAAATCTACATTCCTTGATACATTATACCAGCAAGAGTATTGACAGTACAAATATATATAGTTGGGCACTGGACATGGCATTGAAGAAAAGAACAGCAGAGGAACAGGGCAATAAGGGCATTTAGGGCATGGATAGTAGAAGGAAGTTGATGGGTGTGGTGCTTTGCAGTGGATGTGGGGCAGCAGTGTCCAGAAAGACCTTCTGGACACTGCAGTGCCTCCTATCTGCAGGCACCTCTCTGTATTGAGGAGGAGGTAGCTGGACTCTGAGCAGAGTTGGTGAGGATACAGGTGACCTTCCCCATACAGAGACCACCATGTCTACCACCGCCACTCAGAGGTTGCAAAAAGGAGAGAAGGATGGACTATGGTGGGCTAGAGGAGGTGCGGGAGGGCACAGAGGCACATCCCACAGCTGCTGGCACTTCACAACTCGTGTGCCATCCTGGCAGAGCATAGAGATTGTGCAGCATCTCCAGAAGTGAACACCATGGGGGCTAAGGGTCATCCAGGATGGAACACAAAGGCAGATGCAAGGAGAACACAGAGGAGGATGAAGCAAATCCTGGTTGGGGACTCCATTGTCCAGGGGCTTGAGCTGGGTCAGGTATCAATGGTGAGATGGAGGTAATGTGCCTACCTGGAGGCATAGTTCAGAAGGAGTACAAGTGAATCCTTATTATGCAAGGGTGGTAGCAAGGAGAGGAGCTGGACATCATTATTAACTTTGGGACTAATGACCTGGCTAGAGAGGGGTAGATGTGGGATGAGTACAGGAAGAGTTCAGGGAGCTGGGAGGAGTCTTGGGCAAGTAGACACTCTGTCACCTTCTAGGAGGGGCTACATCTCCAAAGCAAGGGGGATGAGAGGAACAAATGCATCACTGAATTCAACAAATGGCTGAAGAAATGATGTAGAGAGGTGGGGTATGGCTTCATTGGGGACTGGAACCTCACCTGGAGGGATGAAGGACTATATTCTCAAGATGTCCTGCATCTATCCATGGAGACAAAGGTATCTCTCTGAGAAGTTTAAGTGCATCCTAGTGATGATTTAAACTTGCCAAGGGGAAGAATAAACAGTCAAGGGGATTATCATAGCACCCCCAACGTAACTGAAAGCAATGAGGACCTAATAACCAGCATATCTAATCATAAAACTAGCATGGTTTACAATGGGAGAGAGAACAGAAGGTACATCACTAATGCAGCACAGGGCAAAGACCAATAAACAAAAGAATATTAGGGGTACACAGAGTGGGAGGTCATGTGCACAAATGCCCGCAGTCTGGGAAACAAAATCCCAGACCTAACGGCACTGATGGCAGATACAAACCCAGACATTGAGGCTATTATGGAGACATGGTACGCAGGGGATCCTTGACTGGTATGCAACCATACCAGGGTATACACTTTTAGAAAGGACAGGGAGGGGAAGAGGGGAGGATGGGTGCTATGTATGTAAAGGAAGGGATTAAAGCTATGGAGCCTCAGGGATCCAGGGAAGAAGAAGAGGCATTGTGTGTCACTCTGGAGTCAGGAACAAAACAACCATATGTGCTGGAGTAGTTTACAGGCCTCCACTGCAAAGGAAGGATACAGATCTAGTATTAGTGGGACCCAACCATAATATGGCATCCAAAGAGGAAATACTACTAATGGGTGACTTCAACATGCCAGATGCAGATTGAATACCCAGACTGCAAGTACATCAAGGAGCAGGGACCTCATATCTGCCATGTATTGGGCAAACCTAAGGCAGCTGGTGGTTGAGCCCACCAGGGAGGGGCTGTACTGGACTTAGTGCTGACCAACAGGGATAGAATCATGGATGTTTAGTGGGCAGTCCCCTTAGTACCAGTGATCACAGAACTGTGTGGTTTAGAGTCAACAAATTTGCAGAAGAAAGCCATTCAAAGATTAAGATCCTAGATTTCAGGAAGGCCAACTTCATGGAGATGGGGAATACCTCAAATTGCCCTGGCAGCAGAAGATTTGGGGGAAGGGGTAGATGAACAGTGGCTTAGGCTCAAAGGATCCATAACAGGAGTGACAAGTCAATGTGTCAGATTGTTTAGCAAAAGCAAAGAAGTGACTCTATAGTTCTCTAAGTCAGCAGCCAGAAAGTACAAAAAAAGTAAGGCATTCAGGAAATACAAAGATACACAGAAAGAAGAAGACAGACTGAAATATTTGGAGAAGCAGAGAGAAGCTGGGAAAGTTGTCAGAAGGGCTAAGGCAAGAACAGAGGAAGGAACAGCACAGGATATTAAGAAGGGGACAAGACCTTCCATTATATTAGCAAGAGGAAGACCAGAAATGGTATTGTTAGGCTAAAGAAGAGAGGGTGGGTGGGTGGGTGGAGGATGACCTAGAAAAGCTGAGGTAATGAACAAATATTTTACTCAGTATTTTATTTATTTATTCATTCTCAGATTACAATACCTTTGAGCACATAACAGCTCTTTACAAAGGTTCCACATCAATGGGAAGGGTGACAGACATACAACAGATGGTATTACATAAAATTTTGACAAGAAAGCATTTAAAATAACAATATGACATTAACATTGCAACTAAAATTAAAACTATGAATCAGTAAGAAATCATAAATAACCTAATAAAACGAGGCAGCCCAAAGTGGTTTGTCAAATAGGTATGGGTATAGGTAGATTTGGGTGAACAAAAGTTCAGGTAATTGAAGATAAACAATGGAAAGAAGGTGGAGGGTGAGGGCTGAGTGAAAGAAGGATCGGGAAGCGGCAGAATATAGGGCAGAGCAGTTAGGGTGAAAGTGGTCATTCACAGAGAAAGGGGAAGATGTTGGTACACAAGGATGTGTCAGTACTGCAGAGGTAGTACCATGTCAGTTGAAACAGTCACAGGAACTGTTAGCTGTAAGATGCTGATGAAGAGTGCCTTAAAATGGTCCCAATTTTGGTAAGGAAGAGATATCACTGGGCAGTGCATTAAACCATAGTGGTGCTCTATATGCAAACGATCATTGCCCTTGTATAGTCTGGCATCTTGGGACAGAGAAGAGTTAATTGACTGAGCTACGCATGAGCTGGAAGCTGTAAGAGAGGTTGAGTAAGTTTGTAACACCAGAAGGCAGGACCCTGAGAAGTGCTCTTTTAGTTAGCAATCAGGTTTGATAGTGAATACTCCTATTAGCTGAAGCCAACCTGTTTGCTCATACAGATTACATGTGTGGGTAAGGTGTGCTGCTCCAGTAAGAAGTACAAAGGAAGAGGCAGAGGATGGGCCAAGACTCACAGGGGAAAGGTAGACACCAGCCCATTTATGGTGGATAGAGTCTTGGAGGAACTAGGAAAAATAAAGACAGGCAAGGCAATGGGGCCAGACAGATTCCCCTAAAGTGTTGAAGGAACTCGGGAAGTCCTAGCAGGTCTGCTGACAACCATCTTCAACCAATCACTAGGGACGGGGAGGTACCTGGGGACTGGAGGAGGACAGCGGGGTCCTCTGCACAAGACTGGAAGTAGGAGGAGGCAGGCAATTAGAGACCTGTAAGACTGACCTCAGTGGTGGGGAAGCTGATGGAGTCCCTGCTTAAGGAGAGGGAGTGACGCTCCTGGAGTCAAGCGTGTAAAATACCCAAAGCAGCATGGATTCACTGAGAGTAGTTCCTGTCAAACTAATCTTATCGATTTCTTTGACTGGGTTAACAATGTGGTGGATCAGGGAGGTGTGGTGGATGTCGCCTGCCTGGATTTCAGTAAGACCTTTGACACCGTTCCTCGTAGAAGGTTGCTTAACAAATTGGGAATCTGGGTGTGGGCTCTTAAGTGGTAAAATGGGTTGGTAACTGGCTAAAGGCAGGACTCAGAGGTGGTAGTAAATGGCATAAATTCAGAAAGGGAGGTGACCAGTGGGGATCTACAGGGATGGTGCTGGGTCCAATTCTATTCAATGTCTTCATAAGCAACATTACAGAGGGACTGGAGGGAAAAGTATGCCTCTTAACAGATGACACCAAGATCTGTAGCAGAGTTGACACACAGTGGGGCTAGATAAAATGAGAAACGACCTAAGACTACTTGAGGAATGGTCAGGTTTGGCAGTTGAGTTTCAATGCTAAAAAGTGCAAGATAATGCATCTGGGACACAGAAACCCAAGAGAGGAATACAGGATGGAGGGGCAGGTTCTAGTCACCACAAGTCAGGAGAGAGAGCTGGGTGTTATCATATCCAATGACCTGAAGTCAGCCAAACAATGCGAAAAGTAGTGGGAAGGCAAACAGAATCCAGGGGTACATAGGAAGGGGCATAACCAGTAGGAGGGTGAGTGGTAATGCCATTATAGATCACTGGTGAGGCCTCATCTGGAATACTGTGTCCAATTCTAGAGACCACATCTCAGGAAGGACATAGACAGAATGGAAGCAGTCCAGAGAAGAGCAACAAAAATGATACATGGACTGCACCACAAGCTTCATGAGGAAAGACTCAAGGAACTAAACATCTATTAACTGTAAGAGAGAAGGGAGAGATGGGATAGGATAGAGACTTTCAAATACCTTAGAGGAATAAACAGGGTACAGGAGGGAGCATATTTCAGAGATGAACATTCACAAGGACAAGGGACATAACATGAGGCTGGAGGGAGTGAGGCTTAGGGAAATGCTAGGAAGCATTTTTCAGAGAGGGTGATGGATCCATGGACCAGCCTACCAGTGGAGGTGGTGAAAGAGAAAACAGTACATGGATTCTAAAGTGCATGGGATAAGATAAAGGCACCCTGCTGTACAGCAGAGCAAGGAAATGGCAGTCCAGATAACAGTAGCGATAGCCAAATCAAGTAGGGAAATGGGCAGACTAGGTGGGCTGTATGGTCCTTGTCTGCCAACAGATTCTATGTTTCTATGTAAAACCAAAAGGACACTTAGGATATAAACTAGATCTACTGGCCTATGGTTCATTTGGACATAATAACTAGTGCCAAGTCCTGTATTTACTGCCCATATGTATTCTGTTTCAGTTTCTTCTCATTTTAAGTGTGCCTCATTTGTTAACGACATTTCTCCATTCAGTGATTATGATGTAAACTTTTTTTAATTGGAGTTGTGGCACTTGCAATGTGGAGCGATAAAAACAATTGAAATAAGGGGAATACTTGGCTCGACAGCATTTACATATTCCATTTCTTCCTGAACAATGATCAGTGACTTTGAGCCCTGAAACTTGTATGATTATTGCTATTCACTGCAAATGTCTTGACACGCAGGAAAAAGCAGAGATAACGTCCGTGCTTCTGACACTAAAAGCAAAATGCTGTTTGCTTTGTAGCCAAAGCTGGCATTAAACTAACTGCATTAATAAACATACCCAGTTATTTAGCTTACTAAATGATTTGCAAAAGCTGACATTTTTAAAGCCTGTGACAAATTGTTGAGTCCAGGAAAAATGTAAACAGTCCTTCCCCTCAAAATAATGTTTCTATGTTTGTCTACATTCCAGATTTCTGTGACACTTGACAAGCATATGAAGTTTGCACTTAAACATTTAGAACAGTGAGAGCTATTCCTGGCCAGCAGGGCCAACAAAGAAAACTGTTCATGGCCAGCATGGCTGGAGCAAGAAAATAGTGTAGTGGGGAGAAGATGGGGAGGAGGAGGAAACAATAGCACTGTACCAAATGGAGATGACATGGAGAGTTGTGATTCATGTTCACTTCATGGAAGAAGGCAAGCTGTGCTGTGTTCACAAACATTTCACACATTCCAAAACCTCCATTCTCTACTGACATAATTGCAAAACATCAGCATAACTGTACTATGCAGCCATAAAAATGAGTCATACATCACAAAATGAAAGAAAGAAAACATAAATAGGCACTGCAAGGGGTTTCAAAAGGTCTGATACAGGCACAAATGCATACTGGGCCTGAATTCATTCACTTGCATCCAGACAGCCCTGCTGCCAATTTCAGAGTTTCGTTCATTAATGACAGTAAGTCCCAATTTGTGGCAACAATGGATCCAATAGTATCCATAGATGGTCTCGCAGGTTTGATACATTTCTGCTTTGAGAATAGCAGCAGATGCATGTCTGGCAGATCCCTTTGAAAAACCTGCTTATTAAATTTAGGGCATTATATTACCATTCACAATACTGTCTATCCATGGATGCATTTTTCAAATTTTTATTTGCTGTATTTTAACTGCTGTGATGATTCAAATAAAGCAACAGTGATGTGTCTACCTATTCCTCTATTATCATTGCTGAAATTCTCTGTGTTGCCATGGCTACCACCACCACCACTCTTGCTTTGTTGGGTTGCTGTAGAACATCAGGAATAACAGCATATGTGGCATTCAAGTAGACTCACCATGAAAATGGTCATGCTAAGGGTAGCTCATTCAACACTGAGATCATCATCCACACACCATCTTTAGAAGTGGTACTGTATGCATGCATACTGACTCACAAGTGATGGGAAGAGCATGCCATGAGAATGTGATTCAAGAAAACATGACTGGCATATACAGTACATTGCCTTTCTCACCTCCTTTTAAATATGTCTGATCTTGACTTTGCCTTTCTCACCTCATTTTCAATGTCATGACTTGACTTTGCCATTCTTATCCAATTTTACATGAAGTGGAAATAGTGGCCAGTGAGAACAGGAACTGTCTCTTAAACTGGAGGCACTTGAAGGAAAAGAAAAGGATATTAGTTTTATTCCGTATTGCTCAGAGTGGTTTCATCACCAGATGCACTGGAAGATTAACTGGGAAGGTTATTTGTAGTGAGAAAGGAAACAGTGGATTTCTGGTGACTAATGAACCACACCATACTATCACAAACCTAACCCTAGTCCTTTTCTCAGGTGTATCCCTGCCCTACCACTATGACCACCACCAGCGACAGAACTGGTATTTGATGTAACAGAACCTTTTCTTCCTCGTTTCCATCCCTGCATCCTTTTCTCCTCCTGTTCTTTTCCCCATGGTTTATATGACATGGCAGCAGATGCACCCCACTTGCCCTTCATGTTCCCATAGATTAGCACACCTCTGCCTCACCTACACTAAGAGACAAGCAACTTTAAATTCAAAAGTTTGCCCTTGCATAAATCGAGTTTGCGTGCCCAAACCAGATTTTGCACAGAAACCCATATTCAAAAGTCCAGTTTGAGCAGGCAATCAGGGTTTGCTCCTGGGCAAACAGTGGACGGGTGCGAAGGCAAAATTATGTGAATTGAGGGCAGGACCTGAATATCAGTGCAGCCTATTTATAGGAAGGCACATCACCCATGCCGATAAATAAGCCATGCTCCCTGCTGTAGATAGATGTCGGCAGACAAGGTGGTGAGGTGGATGCCGCATTTGCCATCATTGAACCATGGCATTAATGGACAGGTAGGGGACTGGGGGTGTTGTTGTTGGTGCCATGGGTGGGGTGGCAACTTGCCACCAACTGGGCATATAGCATTTTTGCACCCTGCTCTATTGCTAAGTGCAGAACAAAGTTTTGTGCTCTGCTTTGCACATTTATGAATATTGGGCCCATAGAATCTTAGTTTTACTGTGCAAAACAAAATTGATTTTCCATAACATAATGAAACGTCTATTAACGTGCAATTGAGGTTCAGTTTCAAACACATTTGAAGAGGTACAGTAGGTGCTTAGTGCTAGAATAACCTAAGAGGTAAACCCATCTGAAATAATTCCTCTAGGAAATAAACCTTTCACTTTATGAACTGCTTCTGTTTTCTAACCAGTTGCTCATTCCCTGGCAATGGCTCCAATACCAATTAAAAGGAAAAATAGGCTACTAAAATCTATTCATAGTGGTCCACATCTAACCACTTAAACAGCAGTGCTTTTAGAGTTTACACCTACACTTTCCAATATTCTTTTTCACTGAATGCAGTTCCTGGCACCCCATCCTCTCAAGACTCCACACAAACATTGAATATTTATTTTTAAAACAATTAAATTTGACCCTAAACCAACACTATTTATTGCCCCAAACAACTATGGCAGAGTCTACACTCAGTGCATACTGCATGTGTTATTTCAATATACACTGAACAGTTAAATCACTATTAAACTAAAGTGCCTACATACAGGTCTTTTAAAGACTGCAATGTGACTTTCCATTTATTTTAGTATCACTGTGATACTTTTAAGAGCAACCTTCCAACCCTAGAAAAAATTACCTTTCACCATTTCAAAATTACAGCATCTTTATTTATTTATTTAGTTTTTGTTAACCAGGTATGCACACTAGACAAAACAGATACCTAATTTCAGGTGCGACCTAATATGATACACCTCTGCTTTCCTAACGGAGTTCAGACAACTTTATCTGATGGACCCTTTACTTTTCAGGCTGTGGAGGAGGACTGGACCATGTGGACATACTCTGAATTCGATCTTGGACAACCTCAGGACTAGACCATCTGGACAACTCTGGAGAATTGGGAGACTGGAAACAGAAGCCTGGCCTCCCGCTCTGTGCTGCCTGAGCTGCTCGTGTCTTAGCCTCGCCACCACATGAGCAACTCAGACAGTCACCACACTTTCAGTTATTTCATTACTTCCTCCCTGCCTTGACAGCAACAGGGATAGTGATAATTATCAAGTGCTATCCTACTCCGTCACTATCTAGGCAGATGCACTTTTGAAGCACGTTTCTTATTGGGCCATATCTGAAACACTGTTTTCAATCAGTACGGCGTGGATGACATCTGGTTAGACCACTGGGTGACTCTGAATGCACTCTGGACTGGAAGATCCAACCTCTGGATGACACCAATGCATTCTGGACAGGAAGGTTAGGGTGGTCAATGAACTGGGATGTAATAGTCCTAGTCTTACTGCTGCTCCCAGCCTCCTTTGCTTGTGCTGCAGTGTCCTTAGCTCTAAATGTCCTGATTAGGAGGATGAGGAGGAGGTCTTAATGGGATGGACTGGAATTGCTAGTTCCAGATACCTGGCTTATTGCTGTTTCCTTCCTTTAATGCTGTAGAGTTCATCCTGTTTGACCTACGTTTGACTAAATTTAAAGGGCTAGTGCACCTTTTCACCCCAAAAATCAAAAGAATATGTTTTTGCAATATCAAATGAATTGCAGGTAAGCATTCCCAAACACCTGCCCTGCACTGTTAAGGCAACAAAATGTTTGTTTTCTTTGTCATGATTCTTTACATAATCTTTAATAAAATACATCATCGTTAATAAAATACACTCTTCTTTCCTGCGGAAGTTCAGATTACTTCATCTGATGGACCATCTACTTTTCAGGCTATGGAGGAGGACTGGACCCTCTTAACATACTGGACATACTCTGAATTCGATCTTGGACAACCTCTGGACTAGACCATCTGGACAGTTCTGGATTTTACCTAGGCCTGAATGACCTCTGGCTAGACCCACTAGATGACTCTGAACACACTCTGGACTGAAGGTGCAACCTCTGGATGACACTGATGCATTCCAGATGAGGGGGGTCAGGGAGGCCACTGAACTGGGATGTCAGGGAGGTTTTAACAAGCAAGACTGGCTGATTACACTCAATTTCTGTTCTTGCTACTGCTCCATCCTCCTTTGCTTCTGCTGCAGTGTTCCTTAGCTCCAAATGTCCTGATTAATTGGATGAGGAGGTTGTCATGGGCTGGAAAGGATAATTAGTTCCAGATACACTTTGCTGCTTCCTTCCTTCAATGTTGTAGTTGCCCCAGAGTCACTGTTCTTAGCCCTCTCCCTCAATATATTGTCTTGAGAGAAAAAGGAAGACAGTTCATACTTTTCCCCACTGTCAGGCAAACCAAATGACAGCTGAATGGTGAGCATTTTAACTTCACCACTGATGTAGTTAAAATGAACTTCCTCACAATGCCTGAATCATCTGTCTTTACTGGTGTCTGGGGTGAGATCCCAACATTGGATTTTAGCTCCCTTAGCTGTTGTCTTTTCAGCCTCCTCTGCTCCCAAAATTCTCCTCTGCCAGGACAGCCAAAATCAGAGAGCTAAAAGCAACCACCTAAGAGATAAAAAGCAACCACCTAACCTTTTTTTAAATGGGTTCCAGCCAGCCCACAGATGTCCCCATTTTCCCATCCTTGACCTTGGTTTGACTAAATTTAAAGGAATAGTGCACCTTTTTATCCCAAAATCAAAAAGAATATGTACTCTGTTGTATCAAATTAATTGTGGGTAACCTTTCCCAAAACACCTGGCCATTCACTGTTAGGCAACAAAATGCATGTATTTCTTTGTCATGTTTTCCACCAACCCTGCCACCTGCCATTCAAAAAGAAAAAAAGTTTTCCTCCAAATTACCTGCTCTCAGATTTTATAGTCTCTGTAAAGTGTTTAAAATAGAGCTGATTTTTATTTGTTTCTAAAGGCTTTCCTATTTTTTTCCTAGTTTAGTATTTATCAGAGTTTTGAATTGTACTGTATGTATTTCAGTCTGTGATTGCTTTATATTTTGTAGTTATGTACTCAGACAGTAATTTTTGGCTATTTTATATCTGTTCTCATTCTGAAGTACAGTGCTTCAATTCTGCTAGATGAGGAGCTTTATAATATAAAGTTGTCTTGCATCCATCTAGGTGTCTATCTATCCAGCTATCTATCAATCAATCTATCATCTAGTGTTTTGTGCAAGTGCAGTGAAAGTGTATTTGAAGAAATGTTGTGGTGTTGATGTATTGTAGTGATGTTAAGGGATGTAGTGTTGTCGATATATGTTTATGTTTTGTGCATTGTAATATTTTTGATTTGTACATTTTGTACTTTGACATCTTGACCTTTGGTCCCGGTCATGTCTGAAAAAGGGCCTTGGCTCATGACACTTACCCGTCAACAAAAGTTAAAATAAATAAATAAAAATTAAAAAAAATCTATCTATCTATCTATCTATCTATCTATCTATCTATCTATCTATCTATCTATCTATCTATCTATCTATCTATCTATCTCTTTTTGGCTTCAGCAAGAACAAACCTGTAGATTGGTTTGTATACCACAGTTAGCTTCTGCACTGGTGTAGTACAGGCAAGCAATAAGACATGGCAAGGTGTGTGTTATGGCCTGATAAGAGCATGCCCAAGTGTGTTATGAGTAATGAGGTACTTGTGCTGAGTGCCTTTAGCACCTGTGAAGTGCTCTTTTCAGGCCATAACTCACACCTCAGAGTGTCTTATTGTGCTTATAAAATGGTCTCCCAGTGAAAAAAGTTAATTAAAAACACACGTAAAAGTGTAAGAAAATACATTGTCATAGGAAAAAAAACATGGTAGTTGATAACTGTTCTTTAATGTTGCCTTTGCTATGCTGATGCTATCCTCTGTTTTAGTTATTATTTACCTAAGAGATGCAACATCAAATTTACAGTGTGGTCCAACTTCTTCCTGTTTTATGGCTAGCAGTACTGAAGCACAAAGTGGTCAAATGACATTTAACTTTTCTAACTACAGTAATGCTATATCACTGCAAACTGAATTTGCTTTACAGTCAGGCAATTCACTTTAGTACAACTTATTTAAAAATAAGTAAACTTGGCATAGTCTGTAGTCATGGTGATAGCTTTGATATCATGAGACGTGCACTGTGAATTCAGACAATCCTGGTCATACTGTAGTTTTCTATACATACTGTACTTTATATATAAGTGGAAAATGTATGCTATAAAATCTGGGAAAGACAGGTGAAATTTATGTATATAGTAAATAATAATAGTCTTTATTTATAAAGCACCTTTCCCAAGATCAAAGCGCTGAACAAGATTTCAATAAAATACACATGAATAAAACAATATATACAAATTATTTCATTGAATCAGATAAATAAAATCAAACAATCCAACCTATAAATAATCAACAGGGCCTTAATTAACAATTTTATCAGCTGGGACTGTCAGGAAAGCTAAGCCAAATAAGTGTGTCTTGAGGGCTGACTTAAAACTCTGGATGGTCAGGCACTCCTTCACCCGATGAGGTAGAGAATTCCACAAGGTAGGGGCTGCATATGCTAAAGAATGGGCCCAGATATCTTCAAACACACCCTGGGAATCTCTAACAATCCCTCATCAGTGACTCTAACTTGCCAGGAGGGGTAGTAGGAACAAAGGAGATCTTTCAGGTAGTGGGGTCCTTGCTCATGTAGGGCTTTCTAGGTCAGTACTCCGACCTTGAAGGTGATCCGCCACTGTACAGGCAGTCAGTGCAGTCTGCAGAGCACAGGTGTAATGTGACAGGCCCTAGAAGAAACAGTTACAAGCCTGGCTGCCACATTCTGCACTAGCTGCAAGTGGTGGATATCAGCCCCCAGTAGCCCTAGGTACAGTGCATTGCAGTAGTCAAGATGGGTGATCACAAAGGTGTGGACCAGGGTAGAAAGATCATTGGGAGGAACCAAGTGTTTCACCAGGGTGATATTCCTTAGATGGAAAGTGAGGTTCGACAACAGCCAACACCTGAAATTTCAGAGTCGGCTCATTGTCAAAAATAATACTCAGGTTATGCACCTGATGTAATTGGTCAGCTGAGTAAATGGTAATATCTGAATTAGGTATGGCATATGAAATTATATATTGAAGTGGGTACACAGAGCACTACCACCATACATCATAGCAGAAACAATTCTTATTCTGAATTATGTATTTTCCTTCCTCACCAGGAACATTACATTATAATGTTACAATTACTGATTGCAGTGTTTATTAACTTACTAACCATGTGTTTCAAAAGGATAATAACAGTCCTGCAGTTCATTACCCTTTAATAAAGCTATTTCAAAAACAAGCAAGAATCCTGATGAATAAGCAAATTAAAATCTTTACAGAACATCCCACTCCTTGCAGAGAAGTAGAGAGCACACTAAAAGGCTGAAGTGACAGTTTAAAATATGCAAAGCTATGGGAGCTGAGAACTGCACAGAAGCATTGAAATGGCATATAAAACATGATGAAGCCACTCTATCCTAGAAAAGAAACAAATAAAATACCCACAATTAACATAAGATAAGAAAGGATCCATTACCGGGTTCGGGAACGGACCCTGGTCGCCGGAGGGCGGCCTGGGAGAAGGATTAGCGTCCGATGGACTGCTCTCCTTCTCCGGGGAGGTTGCGCTAGCAACCGGAGCGATGGGGGCCTCTTAGCGGAGGCTGGTGGACACCCACGCTGCCATGCTTACTCAAGGGGGTGGGGAGAGGCGGACGGACGCTATGCCATTGCACATCTCTGCCTCCTCAGGGGTGGGGAAAACCAGGGAAAACGGAGCTGCCGGTTGCCATGGATGAAGCAGCCGCGTAGCTTCTGATGTGCTCCCAGACCAAGACCCCTGACCTAGACTATTTTGCCCGTGGCATCTAGCCCCATGCCGTGGGACCCGCCATGGGGCCAAGCCACGGGCATCGGGGTGGCTGATTTGGGGAGCAGAAGCCGGTGAGCCATGTCCGAGCTGATTGGAGGTGGCAGGCAGCTCGGTAAAAATACAGTGAATTGCAAAAAAGAAAGGATCCATTAACTTTTAAAATGTATTTGAATAAAACACTTGCAAAAAAGCAGCATAGGCACAGTACATGCATGGTGCCAACTAGTGGTACACAGGTGAAGCACAACCTTTGTCTGCACACTTTAAAACAAACTACTTTTTCCTTTAGTAAAAAAAAAAAAACCTTTATATTAATTGTTTCTGTTTATAAATACCGTATTACATTGTTTGTATTTTTTTCTTTTGTTTACAGGAGACCCTAAGTGTAGTAAGACACTTTGGGTGTTGATTCTTTTCATAAATTGCACTTCCAGGTGGTTGGAGTTACCAGTGCAAGCAATTTGTGCCTCACAATGACCTGAGTGTGCTATTCATGAAAATGAACCAACACCTTGCATGTTGTAGTGCTTACTTATTTGCTAATTATGCATAACAGGGTGTGTGTCATGCTGGGATAACATCACACCTCAGGTGGTTGAAGCACATGGTGGCAGGCTGAGTGCATTCAACACCCAAAAAGTGACATTGTTCCAGCACAACACATACCCTGCAGTGCATTATTGCTATTATACAATGGATAGTGTTTGTAGAGAATTAAAAAAAAAGAAAATGTTTTAAAAAGTTTTTTACTTGCTTTTGTATGTGGAAGAACATTTATATAAAAATAAGTTCATTTTTCTATTTATCCACTGGCGGAACTATTTGTGTATTAAGAGCATTGTTGTTACTTGTTGGTCCCGTTTGTGGTTTTCTTTTGTTCTATTCTGCAGCCCCTCCCCTTGTTGTGCTTGCAGTTCTCCTGGTACACACTGCTGTGATATTTTAAATGTGCCAGGAGATTATCGTACTGAGATGGCATTTCTACTGAGTCACCGGTGTTTGCTGGTATCAGGAAGTTGCAGGTCTTGCTGCTGATCTGAGTTCCTGAGGAGGACTGCCAAAAAAGACGATGGCGGTACAGAGGAGGGAGGGAGAATGAGGGTTTAATCTGTTGAACTGTTTTTTTTTATATATATAAATATATATATTTATTGGCAGCAAAGGAGTTGGACTGGAACAAAAATAAATGAAAGGCATGCGAGTGTTATTGGAAAAGCCACCCACTGACTGTTGAAAGAAGTAGGTGCTCAGCTCGCTCACCGCTTGTTCATTCAGTAAAGGTATAATTTAAAAAACATTTTGGATTACCAGTTATTCTGGTACAATTCTACAAACATTGCTGTGTTGGAGTTGCTGGTGTCTGTGTGTTGACAGTGGTAGAAAGAATGTGAACAAAAGTGGGGGATTTACATAGATACATAGACAGTGTCAGCAGATAGGTCTATGGCCCACCCAGTCTGCCCATCTGAGCTTGTAAGTTCAGTTTATGTTTTCCTAGAAGTCTGTTGCCCTACCCTGACCTCCAGAATTCCTTTATGTCTATCCCATGCATTCTTAAATACCGTGATTGTTTCAGCCCCCACCACTTCCTCTGGCAGGGTGTTCCACTTGTCCACCATCCGTTCTGTGAAGAAATTCTTCCTCATGTTTCCTCTGAATCGTCCCTCCTCCAACTTCATCCCATGCCCTCTAGTCCTGGAACATCTTTTCACTTAAAAATATTGTATTCCTGCACCCTGTTCCTCCCTGTAAGATACTTGTATGTCTCTATCATATCCCTCTCTCCTCCTCTCCTCCAGGGAGTACATGTTCAGTTCCTTCAACCTGTCTTCATAGGACTTGTGATGCAATCCATGCACCATCTTTGTTGCCCTCCTCTGAACCTTCTCTACCCTGTCTATGTCCTACGTAGGTATGGTCTCCAGAACTGTACACTGTACTCCAGGTGGGGCCTCACTAGTGTCTTGTATAGCGGAATTATGACTCTCCTTTTCCTGCTGGTGATGCCCTGCCTGTACATCCCAGCATCCTATTTGCTTTACCTGCTGCCTTGTCACACTGTTTCCCTACCTTGAGGTCATCAGAGATGATAACCCCAAGATCCCTTTCCTGCTTGGTGCATGCTATATCCTCACCCTCAGCTGATATATTGTGCCAGGGTTTTGTGCCCCATATGCACTATTCTTGCACTTCTTTGCATTGAATTTCAACAGCCAAACCCTGACCATTCTTCAAGTTTCTGCAGGTCCCTTCTCATTCTGTCTACACCCTCTGGTGTGTCTTCTCTGTTACAGAGCTTTGTGTCATCAGTGAACAGTGAAATTCTGCCTTCTAGGTCCTGCGCAATGTCTCTGATGAAGATGTTGAATAGGACTGGTCCCAGCACTGATCCCTGTGGTACTCCACTGGTCACTCTTCCCTCTGTGGAGTGACAGCCATTTGATTTGATGGGGAAAGTCATGAAGATCATAGTGGGTAGTCTAGATGGGTCATACTGATTTTTAAAATTTATTCTGCGGTCATGTTGTTGCTGGATTTTCATACAGTGATGTTATACTCAGATAACATCACTGGAGAAGGTGAGCAACAACCAATTAGAAACAAAGACATTTTCTTGCCATTGTAGAATACATGACAAAAACAGCAGGCAAGCACCAGGATTCAAAACCACAGTGATCTGTGTATAAATGTAAAATAAATAAAGAAAAAATGCACTACCTGTAAGGACTCAAGGCAACACAAATGTAATAATATTATTACAATTTATTAAGAAGAAACATCATCAGAGAAGCTTGTGGATGCCCGGAGTGAAATGTTAGTGTCACACATCACCAGTCGGCATGGTGAATGCGCTAACTCCTGGCTATGAAGTCATTTGTTGTATGCACAATGGTGGTTCTTCTTAATAAACAGAAAGAATATTACTACTGTTTGTGTTGCCTTGAGTCCTCACTGGGATGCTCAGTATTTCTGTTTATTTCTTTATTACATATTTCAAATACTCAAGACATATTTGTTTAACTAGCTGATCCATGTCAATGTACACTAAGTTGAGATCCATTAAAAGGTTTGGCAGAAAGTACCCTGAATTCAAAATATTTCTTAAGCAATAACACATTGTTCATATTATCTGTTACTGCTGATCTTTAATTTGAGACACCATAATAGTATTACATTAAGATACAAGTCCCCAAAAGATAAAGGTTTGCCAGACATTACTTGGTGAGTGTTGGATAAAGCAAAGTCTAACATTCCAGCATTAGTTAAAGGGACACTGTCAACCTCTAAGGCCTCAAATGTTCCCAAGTTTAAAAAACACAAGTTATGATTGTTCACATTCTGTAAAACTACTGATGTAGCTGATTGTTTGAATCTGATTCCTTTTGCTTTTAAAATTGAAAACATACTGCCTCAATCCTACTAGTGTTACCACACTAAAACATGTTTGTTTACATTACATGATCAACTCCAACTACATCTTTCCTGGATTTGAGAACACACAAAAGCACATTATAGTATATGGTTAGGGCTTATTGTATATGGAAAACAATGTTTTTAAAATCTTGTTGTAAGACAGTTCAAAGATCAAAACACTTGTACTATCGCTTTGATGTCACATCGATAGTACAACAACTTTTCAGCCTTGAGCTGCCATCTGATTAGCTACAACAGTGCTGATGTCAAAAATACGCTCTAAAATGGTGCTGGTACTAGCAAGCAGTGTGGTCGGGCAAGTCGTTCTAGACACAGTTTGGACATAGGCTACTAGAGTCAGCTCCATGCATCCAAACTATTACTTTATGGATTTTATTTTATTTTTTAAATTACTGGCACAGTTATGGGATCGGAGCAGAGCATGACTGCAGCGTAAGGACCTGTATTTTTGTGGACAGGACTGGAGTGATGAGGACTGGAATCTTTGGGGACTGGATTGAGAGATTGTGAATCTAACCAGGACCAGTGCAAAAGAGTGATCACAAGGTATGAACACATTTTGGAGAACCATATATTATATAAAATAGTCAATGGGTGTCAACAACAATTAAGGCTGTGTTTCCATTTGGGAGCCGATGATGTCATAGAGACTTCTCGGAGCTTCGCTCGAGGTCTTCATGATGTCATCAGCTCCCCTCAGTGTAAATATTAGTTTTGTTGTGATGGTCACCCATCCACTATTCTATATATTGTCACCACGATGCAGTGGGGTAGAAGAAACTATAGCATCCAGGGTGAATGCATTGTTTGTGGGGACTGTCATGTTCAGAACATAGATAGATCAAGGATTTGAAACAAAGCAAGGCTGAGTATATCACACCCATTTGCATGCGCTCCAGTTTTATGAGGAAAGGAAGCAGAAAAACAACCAGCAGCATCAATGACTTTTTGAAAGGTAATCAATCATAAAATGTGCATTTTTAGCTTGAAATCATAGGATGCAAAAAGAGTCGACAGTGTCCGCTTAATGTCACAGCTCACTATACACTGAGAGCATGGTTCAACAATTGTGAATTTTGCACATTCTTACATGTACAGTATTGTTTTGTTTGCAGATTACTGGCAATTGTGTTGTCCTTAAAGTCTTGTATGTCTATGTACTCATCAAAAACATGCATGCATCTTAAGTATCTTAAAATACAACAGAACTTCTTTTCATTGTTTAGTGTGTGGCTAAAACATGAGAGGTGCAATGAGTGAGGGTGTGTATGTGAATTTATCTATTTGCTCCAAGTAACTATGACTTTGTTCATTTTGGATGCAACAGAAAACAGACATGACTGATAAAAAATTAAATGATGACTGAGATCTGTATCTTGACTAATAAAGAGCATCATCCCATAGCTTGTCTGTGCTTCAGAATAGCTCATCTTTGCCTTGCAATTTTTGAAAACTACTGTATGAAGTTATGACATGACACTTGATTTCCAAGAGGCATCTCTTAGTCACCATTTGTTCATAGTGTTATATAGTAGTATAACATTTTGTGCTGTTACGGTTTAATTGAAGCACTCTCACCACAAAGCCAAAGCATCGAATCACGCATCAGGATCTGGGCTAATATATATCATGCAAATGGGCTGATACCCAACACTGACACTATGCGCAGTACTAAGAAAGTTCCATTATGAAGATGAAACATTAAGATAAATTACCTTCTGCACATCTCTGGTGGTTTCCCAAATGGAAGTTAAAGCTCTCTATTCACATATAGAATAATGCATGAGGGAAGAGTGTTTAATTGAACGTTATGCACACCTGAGGTGTGGGATGTTACATTTTAAAGCTTTCCACACTGAGGGTGTATAAAATTCTCCCATGTATTGTTTTATGTAAGTGCTGAGGAGTGTTTTTCTCACCTGCATCATTGTTTAAATGTAAGTGACAGTTTGGCCAGTATCTTGGGATGGTGTTCAGAATAGAAAAGTAATTTGTTGTTTTATCCCCTACAAGTTCCAGAGAGTGTTTGTTTACTTACTGCTTGCCAGAAGATAAAAGAAAAATAAAAATCCCACACTGTAGTTGAGAGATTAGCCGAGCTGATGTGATGAGACTAGGGATTGGTGAGAGATAGTCTGTAGTGACAATTGTGAGATCGATGAGCACTGATCCTTCAATGTGTACCAGTCAGGTAGGCAGGGTGACTGAGAGAGAGATCGAGTGGTGTGGTAAAAGTATTAGCAGGAATGGAAAATTGTAAAGTACAGTTTCTTGTTTGTCCAGTACATGAAGGTAAGCGAGAATATGAGGGGTATTTATGAAAAACATTCAGTGAGTAGAAGCAGTGTATGCATGCTCAATGAAAGAAATGCAGCTGTGTTTGCTGTTATAACTCTCATGTTATAACAGCGAATTATAATCCGGTTTCTTTATGTGAGAAAACAATCCACAGTTTATTACATTACAACTACAGTATGCTCCCTTGTCTATTTCTGTAATTGCTTTAAGGTCTGTTCATTGTCCATCAATGTTAATTAATTATAGTGGGAGATAAAGATTTCTCTCTGCACAGGCCTGTTCTCTGGAATTCTAGATGGTAATTTATTAATAAAATTAGAAATACTCTATTTATGCAGCATGCAATGTAAAACTATATTTTAGCTGATCCTGTAACTCCTTACTGAGAATGAAATGATGTTTGCTGAAGTTCTGAGAAGTATACAAAATCAGTCTTTGAAGTTGCAACACTACTAAATGCTTACCAAAACAAAGGCATAGTGAATATCTGAGTGCATCAGTGTGTAGAGTTCCATACAATTTGAAGGCACGTCTAAATCTTATTAAGGGAATTAACTGCAATGGAAAATGAGTTCCTGGAGGGGGTCACCAATTAGCCCTACAAATAGCACCAGCCAAGTCATTAGTGAATGGAAGTTAATTAAGTTTGTGGTATCTCTCTCAGAGTTTTAATGCAGTGGACTGTCTTTGTTTTTCTGAGGATCTCTTGGCTTTATTCTGCTTAGATCATATGTACAGTACTGTAGGAGATGCATTTTAGGATAAATTCACTATTGTGTTTTAGGATAAATTCACTTTCACTCTGTTTCTCATATCTATGTTGCAGTTCTCTAATTGGACACAAACAAAGTATACTATGGGTATCGTTCAGTACATTTTTTCTTGTAGTTGATATAACCCTTCCGTCAAGGACTGATGAAGCCTTGTGTGTGTTCTAGTACAGAATGTCTGGTGTCATTACACCTTAGGGCAATAAATCAAAATTTATTTCTAAAGTCCACCTCCCATGAGACTCAGAAAACTGTACAATTTGCAGAAATACAAAAGACAAACAATGCACACAAATAATCAACATGGGACATATTTACAAATTATTACACAGATACTGATATAATTTTATTATAAATAATATAGGAACAATTAGATGTCTTTCACAATGGCCAACCTAAACATATGTGTTTTCCTTAATTACTTTAACACTTCAACAGACTGAATCTGATGAACCAAGAGTGGCAACTAATTCCAGAGCATAGGGTTTCTAACTAAAGGTACAGGGTCAAAACAGTGCAAGAAAAACAGTGCAGCAATAACTATGCTGTGTAAAGCAATAAAGCATTTAGAGCGACAGGGCATAATAGTGGTGGGGAATTACTGCTACCACTGTTGCTCTATGCTTCTACTGAGAGGGACTGCTGCTGTGTGTGGTGCTTGATCTATCTATTCTCATGGTGGAGTGGCTAAGGCACCAACATACAGCAGGGCTGGAGACCTGGGGCAGTGGTTCAGTGTCACCCCATTCTTTTTCGCTGTCCCTTCTTAATATAATTACACATGGAATGGGGTGATGTTTAGGTCTCACAACCCCAATGATACACCCCATCATCTGCCAATCTTGGGATGATTGGTGGGAGGGGAGGGTAATCCTAAAGATTTTTAATTTCCCAACTTTTTTTGTTAACCCTAAATGATGCATTAACACAGTTTATATATATATATATATATATATATATATATATATATATATATATATAGTAGAATCAACACAGTACAAGTAGCACTACCACCATTCAAAACATAAAATTTTCCACTCTAAATAAAGCTGGTTTGGTAAAATGGAATACTTGAAACCTGATTGAAATGGATCTTATACACTTTGTTCAGTCAAAATAAAATTCATTATTCTGCTATTACATTATATAAAACTTTAGTCTGAATGGAAAGATTCAAAGCAGGATGATAATTTAATGTCATTTCAGGATCTAAGTCTTTCTTCAAAATTGGGATTATGATGGCTTTCTTTAAAGTATGGGTAACCTCCCCGATAAAATAGATTAACAATATCAGTAACAGTTCGAATGGAAACTGAAATACAGCCAAAAAGTAGAGAATGAGGTAAAGCAGCATGTTGGGCAGTTTGCTTTCTTCAAAGATGTCAAAACATTATAAACCACTTCTATAGACTTCAGAGATTTCAAAGTGTTGCATAAACGATTGCCTATACCAATGGTTCTTCAAACCCTTTCTGACCTGTTATACAGTTCTAATCCTGCATCCAATATTAATTATGTTATCTGTAAAACACTAAGCAAATTCAGCAAATATATCCCTAGGAGCTAGAAGACTGTGGTTAGTGAAATCCTGCTTTGCTAATTTATCAATCAGTCAGAATAGAAATCTAGTATTATTTTCATTTAGCTGGTTAGGATCTGAGTATGACATACATTCTGCATTTCTTATCTGTTTTTGTTGAAATTCCTTATAATATGCTTATGCATTTCTAACTTAGACTTTCTTCAAGTTTTTCTACTATCCTGTTTAATTGTGTTTTCTTTTGAAGCATTGTGTGAACTAAAGGGTATGTTCTAAATGGTACAACTAAATATAACTGTGGTACTAATACTGCATTAAACAATTCTACCAAGTTATTTGCCTGTGTGTATTAAGAGCCTCGCAAATAGACTGTGAGAAAAGTGTATTATCAACTTGATTATCCATGTGAGAAGAAAATTTGAAACATGCCAAGAAGTCCCTTGAAAATCAATTAAAAAGTGATAAAAATAATCTGAAAAATATCTTCTCAATATTGCAACTGTTGAATACAACCTCTCACTGTACAATTGTGGTTGCTTGTGTGGTCTTGTCCTATTGCTCTTTGGGGTGGGGGGGTGGAGTTAGGGTTGAAAACCCTAACATTGAATTTCTCAGCTTTTTAGACTTTAATACAAACCCTAACTTGATGCATTAACATAGTTTTTGCAATGAATTTCTTATTTTTGAGATAGTGTAATCATATCCTTATTTGCCTATGGAAGCACAGGTCCCTAACAGCCTTGCACTCCCACACATGTATCCTTCTATCCCATTTTGAATTTCTCTTCATATTTTAGTCCATTTCCCAAGAAAAAGACCATTCAGCAAAATGGGACTGACTAAAAAAACACACACACACACCACAGTCCACTAATTATTTTGCCATTCGAACACTGGACTCGACTACCCTCTGAAGTAGCCCTTTGTCCCTAGAGGAGTCTTGCAGCACTTGTCAAGTGGGAAGGGGAGCCTCACAGAGTCACAGTAAAGTGAATCAGAGTGAAAGTGAATCAATCAGCTGAGCTGATAACTTTCACTCTGATTCTCAGTCTCCTTTCCTTCACCCTGTGGTAGGGCCAGCCATCCTATCTGACTATTAGAAGGACTCTTTTCTTTTGTGTAGTCTCCATTTGTTGCAATAGTGTTTCTGTTTGTATTTCTTGCTGCCTCCTGGACTGATCATCCAGGGGGCTGCTTTGTCCATTCTGCCTCCTTCTGTCCTCATTCCCCCCCTTTCTGTTTCTTCTTCTTCTTCTTCACTCTGTCCTCCTAGTCCGCTACAAGCATCCAGCGTGGCCCAAAAGAATAGTATAATTGTATGGGAGATAGCTAGCAAAATGTGATTGGTTATGATTAAAGACTTACAGGCTGGCTAACACGGTGTTAGTTTGCTAAATCAGTGCACATTTGAAATAGGAGCAATTTGTCTGTTTTATTAACATATTCTTTTTGTATTTCAGTACTGTTATGCAGCTCCTATAAACAGTGTCTGAGTACCTAGGTATATGAAAAATGTAACAGGATGACTAGTACAGTTAATTTAATAAAGTGCAAATGCAGGGAAGCTAGCCAGCACAGCATATTTTGCCATATCAGCCACATATATGTTGTCCAAAATGTGCATATGTTAAAATGTGAGCCATTGTTGTTTTTTATTTCAATAGTGTTATGCCACACTTATACTGTAAAATGTTTTATTGCCTAGGTTCCTTGAAAGTATTGTGTACTAAGTGGTAACATGCTGCCAGAGAAAGCACGATTTAGTGAACAGTGAATAAGATGGGTGACTTAGACAAAATAGTACGGTGAGAATAGAACCTATAGATCTTGAGGACGGGTTAACAGTTTGCTCTGGTCTGAGATAACTAAGCTGGCTCAGCTCCTCTAAGCAAAATGATTGGTTGGAGTTAGTTTGAGCCTATTTAAGATATTTTAATTACAAAAAACTGTAATGGTCGGGCACATTTTTTCATTTGCTCTCTTCCAGACTGCAATAACGGAGTAAAATATATAAGAAGTTCTGAGGGAAACATGAGCAGCCATTTCCTCCAGGTTAAGTCATGCATGAAAGAAGGTGTTTTCTTTTTCCTTTAGTGGAGTATGTAGTGTAGTGTAGTAAAATGTATTTATTTTAGTAGTGCAGGTCCAAAATGAGCCTGTCGACCTGAGATTTTTGGACACTCCTGAAAGTGGAGCCTCTTGCAGAGTGTCAATTTATGTGTCAGGCAGCAGCTCCGTGTCCGAGCTTGTAAATAAGAATTTTTACAGCTTGCTGATTGCTTCCCTGTTAGGCTTAAAAGCCCTAACTACCTGTGCAACAAGAAGAGATGGAGGGAGAGACACTGTTGCAGTGACAGGAGGGAGGGGTAACAGAGTAACAGGGAAAATGCTGAGATAAATTAAATGCGGTCTCTCTCTCCCTCTCAGCAGTTTGGGACGTTGTCCACTATATATATCCAGACCATACATAAACAGAATAATTTTATTTAAGAGGGGACATGTAGGCAGCAAGCCTAGTAGAATACATGGGGAATGAAGTAGAAGTGAAAATTCAGCTTGTCACTCACAGCTGAGTGGTTGCTCTGAGAGGAGCTCACCTTAGTAAAACAGGTAGAACTGCCAGCTAACTATATTCTATACTTTAGTTAAACAGACTGGCCCCTTCATGGGGGTAGTGGATAGAAATCTGCAATACTACAAAAGGAAAGAAAAGAGTTCATGTCTGGTGCAGAGTGAAAACTGAATGGGATTCCTTTGAATCATGATGAATTAAATACAAGATATCTTACTCACTTCATAAGCACCAATGTGAGTGTGTATGTGTGATCACACTCATAAAGCAATTGCTATTCTCCCATCATTTGTAACTTCAGAATGCATAGAAATTTGTAATACTATTTTTTTATTTATTTGAGTTATGGTGACTGGGAAGTCCACTGAGACAACTGCAGTCCCTTTTTCAGGGTGAACCTGTGGATTCAACAAGCAATACAATATAATGGAATAAAACAGAGAAGCAAAACAAGATAACAAAAATAGACATGCAGCATAAAATATTAAATACTAGAAAATGGAGAAAAATAAGTAAAAACAAGTTGCATGTAATGCAGAGGGAAGGATAAAGCATAAGGTACAGTATATGCAACCAGTGTAAAATGCAACTGATAGCAGCCCCCTTTTTCCCTTTACACTCTCTCTTCTCTAGTTACCATAATATTTACTTAATTACCTAGATGTGTAAATGTGACTGGTTTATTTTGTTATTTTGATTTTTTCTAGCTATTAGCATTTTCGATCTGGATAGCGTGTCAGTTTTGGAGCACTCTCTGTTAAGACTCAATTTGTTGGATATTCACTTTTGCACTTATTTTACATAAATTAATCTGGCTATGGAAATGCTGGCTCATGGTATTTTTATTTGGTTTTAATATTTGTTTTGCTACTTGTATTCTGGATTCACTACTAATAGTATTTTACATTGGTAGCATAAATCTTCTGCTCTCTCTCCTCTCCCTTTCCCTTCACATTACATGTGACTTATTTTTGTAATTATCTTCTCTTTTTGTAGTATTACAAATTTCTGCACATTCTGATGTTACAATTAATGATGGGGAGACGAGCAATTGCTTTATGTTGTAATCCCACAATACACACTTACACTGGTGCATACTGAGTGACTGAGATATCTTGCCGGATTTAATTCATCATGATTCAAGCATTCCATTCAGTTTTTCACTCTGCACCAGACACGAACTCCCCTGGCAACTGAGGGAAGAAATATACTAGCACATACTGGCATATATTGTGTGGTAGCTCTGAAAATGCACAAACATTTTCACTGGATGGCTAAGTAGCTGAAATGAAAAAGCTCCTTAACAAGAGAGGGTGGAAGAATAGCTAGCTTATGCTGTCCCATAACTTAAATGGACTTTCCAGTGGCTCAGTGATAGCACAAAAGGTATATATTGAATGGCTAAGAAGTCAAGTGAAATAAATCACAAAGGTCAGAACAATGTGTCATATGTGGCACTGGGGCATAAAGATGATTTTAAAACCTGTTGCCTTGGTAAAGAATTTGTTATTATACTAAACAACTAGTGCCTAAAACAGAGCATGTAACTAGTGTGAATGTGGGACTACCAATCATGTCCGATGTAAACAGCAAAAAAAAAAACAGCTTGCATAAGTTGGGGAAAAGAAACAGAAGAAACTCATGAATATTGGCAATGACTTGCTAGTGAATGAAAAGCACCCCACAATCCACACTGCCTAGCATTGCTCAGGCTACAGACTCACCCTCTCAGTACGTCACTTCTAGTTTCAGCAGGTCTATTGGCAATAAACACAGAGCAATTGATGTGCAAACTGATAAAATAAAAATATTAAAGATACTGTTAAAACAAGCTCAGTCTAGTGGTGCTGAGGGTTGAGGCACTGGGAGCCACACCTCACCCATGCCAGTGACTCACCTTCAGAAACAAGCATGGGCCTCCAGAGTCAGCAGGGAGGAGAAGGATTGAGCGTCCAGAGGTCAACCTCCTCTTGGGAAGGGGTAATCTGGTAGTCAGTGCTTGCCTAGCCCCTAGCAGTGGCTGGAGGCTGCACACCAATGCAACAGTGTGAGGGATGGGAGTGCCATAGATGCTTGAAGCTGTCATGCACAGAAGCATGCACAGCACCATTGCAGGTGTCATTGCACACGCTCCCTAGAATGGAAAAGCCAGAAAATATCTCCCAGTGGATGATGGGAGGGCTCGAGACCCCACACCTGGCCAGCCTCAGCACAACACTGGAATCAGTTTTGGAGGAGGGCCCCTCCACCAACCCCACCAAGGGGGGTAGCCCTGGGGATATATGCGCTGGAGGTGGATGTTAGTGACGGGTTGGGGCTCCAGAATGTGAGGGTCGATGGAGCAGGAGCATAAAAAAGATACTATAAAATCAGTTAAAATATCAATACACATGTTCAATAAATGGGATAACTCCTGTTTAAAATCAGTATGTCACAATGCTAAATGGCAGCTTGAATCCACTTGCTCTTTTAATACTGTATATCAGTATAGCTGAGGGAAAGTATGACAGACCATAGTGGTGCTAAATGATGTTCAAACAGTAAAGTTCAAGCTATTAATGACTCAGAATGGTTATTTACCATTCAAATGGTAAAGTTCGAACAGTAAAAACAAACCAACCTTCATTACTTAGTGAGGGATGGGGACATGATTTTAAGTGAAAAAGACATATTTGCCATGGAAATATACTAATTTTAAGACAATCATGGAACAAAGCATATCACTGAGACATAAATACAGGTGTTGTTGTGCTGTGCTTATCATGCAGCAGTTGTGTACTAAACTATTTTGTAAATTGCTAGAAAAACAAGTTGGCTGACAGCACAAACAGTATTTT
Source organism: Neoceratodus forsteri (assembly GCA_016271365.2). Taxonomy (NCBI): domain Eukaryota; kingdom Metazoa; phylum Chordata; order Ceratodontiformes; family Ceratodontidae; genus Neoceratodus; species Neoceratodus forsteri. The sequence goes on from CM028131.1 coordinate 800,148,716, forward strand.
CTCTGAGCAAGAACACTTTGAACAGTAAATCTGAGTTTGAACCATTTTCATTTAACTGCCTGTCCTGCAGCTATCACAAAAATTGCTATAATTCAAGAATGGCGATATATTTTTTCACCAAACCATCCAAAGGCACACCTTGGCACACACCCCATAATCCATAAACATTACAGATGACTGTTTAATTCCCTGTGGGCTGCAGATAATGGCAAATAATCCCATATTAACCTATGGGGAAAAATGTAATTTTACTGTTTTGCACCACTTTGTATCTCAAAAACCATACAAGATGCTTTCACTAACCTTTCCAAATCTTACATCACTGGCAAAATGACCACGTATGGCAAATTTTAGGCTGTTTCATCAATAAATGCCAAAATTATTAGGTATTTAACATTAAAGTGCTTTTTCCAACCCTAAAGGATAGGGGTGTGACTGCTCCCCATAATATATATACATTCGTAGTGCCACTATAGTTAGGGTTGAGTACCCTCATTTAAGGTTAAATCTGAAATTTGGCAGCTTAATAACTTTGCCACCATATGATGGATTTGCCTGAAATTTGGTATGCACAGTCTGGTACCATTGATCTCTGGATCTGCCAAGCTTACGTAATGGTTGGATATACAGTTCTTGGAGTTACATTGTCAGAAAAGCAAAATTATGCATTTTTTGCATTGTTTGCTTATGCCTACAGGTCGCATAGTTTGTTTTCAACCAGCTCAAAACCTTCAGAGAACATGCAGCCGGGTCTCTGATGTGCCTTTGAAGATTTTGTGAACAAATATTAAACGGTTCAAAAGTTATTCAAAACGAGTTTCACATTATAGTCACTGGGAAAGTTAACAAACTATTTGACAGTGTTGCAAATGCAGTTTTAGAGTTGCAAATGACCCTGTAGTGTCGTGAGTCAGCCATTAGTTTTTCAGTTACTGGTCACAGAAATGCTTGTCATTTAAATTTGGGACCTCTAGGGACACAATTCTTTTTGTGTTCACCTGGTCGAGCCCTGAGGTTGCTAGACATGTCTTTTTGGGGGTTAAACACCCCAGAAATATTCTTTACAAATTTTTGTAAACTGTAGTGTCGCAAAGTAGTGTCGCACTTGAGACACTTTAGTGATTTTTTTGAAAATTTTTATGATTTGCGACACTACTTTGTGACACTGTGCCCAAAACGGTAGGGAATCTTTGCCACCCTGCTGCAAAAGAATGGTTTGGTCTTTGGGCTGAAATTTGGGAAGAAACCAACATCAAACAGATGTGCCATTTGGTGGTTTGGTGACAAAATATTAGAGGCTGAAAAGTTAAGAACTCTGAAGTTGACTATTCTTCTACAGCGACAAAAGCAAGGAAATTGATGTTAGGTTCCCACCCTTGCACCCCACGCCACCCCACCCCCACTATGGGTCGAAATGGAATCCAGACTGGGTTTCCTGTGTCTGGTGTCCATACCCAAGGTCACTACTGAATTTGGTGGGCAGATACGCTGACAACCTCCGAGGTTTGTCCAACTGAGGTGTTATGCAATGCCAGGTCTGTTAGGAATGAGACCGCCATTATTGTCTATCTTATTAGTTCAGTTGACCTGGCTTGCATCACCGACACCTGGCTGGATGAAAATTCAGGCTCCATATTGGAGGCCATGACTCCAGCTGGTACTCAGTGATACAACGCCATACACCGCCCGAGATTGGACCGCTGGGGTTGCAGTCTGTTTTAAGACTAAATTGGGCCTCACGAATGTGGTAGTAGGTGAGGCTGAATCTTGAGTGCACAGTTAGAAGCGGTGTAGGCGCTTCAAATCGCTCTCATCTACTCCACCCTGAGATGGGAAATTGCTTCACAGGAAGTAGCAGACTTCCTGGCCGACATATCGCTTGAGTCACCCAGACTGATGCTTCTGGGTGACTTAACACCTGGTCGACGATGAACTCTCACAACTTGGTAATCACTTCCTCCAACTTATGTCTTCTTTGGCCTTACACAGGTAGTTTCCACTGTTACACATAAATTCAGGCACCTCTGGATTTAGTCTTCCTCTAGGGCTTGACTCATCTGGACGTAGGGGTGGAACCAGTCTCCTGGTCTAACCACTACACCGTGAGGTTCAATTTTTGCAACCCCTGAGAAGGCCTTCCTGTGGAGATGGTCAGATACCCCATTATGGAATATCACTCCAGGGCCTTGCAGCAGTCCTTGACCTCTCATCCCCTTGTTGGCTAGCAGTAACCCAGAGGCACTGGTGTTCGCCTATAATACGGCCATTATGGTGGCCCTGGATCTTATTGCTCTTTTTGTAAGCTCCCCGTCCCTTCACCCCAGGTCCCCTTGGTTTGATGGGACACCGAGGAGTTGCGGAGACAGGAGCTAAGGTTAGAGCGTTATAGACAGTCCACCACTTTGATGCCGACTCACCTTAGATTGATGGAACATTATTCTATCTATCAATCTGCAATCACCTACGAGAAGACAGAATTCCTGTCCAGGGAGATTGCAGTTGCACAGAATCGACCAGCTCAGTTGTTTTGGACTGTAGACAGACTGTGCAACCCAGCCTGTCTGCAAGTTCGAAAAGCTTTTTGCAATTAGAGTGCAAAGAGCTGGCTGCTTTCTTTGCAACTAAGGTGGCTGATATCAGGCGGACTTGCATCCGGCAGTCTCTAAGGGTGATGTAGTGGAACAGTGCGTAGTTCACAATACCTCAATTCTCTTGGAGTTCCTTTTGCCAACCTGAGTTCATGGATATTACGAGGATCATCCATAGTAAAGTGCCCATGAGCTGTGGTTTGGACCCTGGACCGACTCTAATTTTGGGTTGTTTTGAGACCATCGGTCCAATCTTGGTGCAAATAGTCTGGTGCTCCTTAGAGTCAGGTGAGTTTCTAACTCCCTGAAAGAGGCGGTGGTGACACCTCTTGAAGAAAGCTACTTTGGACCCAGACTGTTTCTCAAATTACAGACCTATCTCTAACCTTCCCTTTATTGGGAAAGTTATTGAGAAGGTAGTGGCAGCTCAACTGGAAGACCATTTAACCATCCATAATGTCTACGAATCCTTCCAATCTGGTTTTCATAAAAGACGCAGCACTGAGACTGCGTTGGTTCAGGTGCTTAATGATCTTCTGAGGGCGAGGATCAGAAGAGATGTTCCATTCTAGTTCTTCTTGATCTCTCATCAGCTTTTGACACTGTGGATCACCTGGTGTTGTTAACATGCCTGAGGTTAATCTGTGGAATGTCAGGAACTGTTTTAAAATGGTTCACTTCATTCCTTATTGGGAGATCACAAAGAGTTGTGTCGGGGGTTCATTCCTCCAGCCCAACTTTTGTTGTGTGGGTGCCTCAGGTTCAGTGCTGTCACCCATGTTATTCGCAGTGGATATGCTGCCCTCGAAACATTAAAGACGGTATGGGCTGAGGTTTCACTGCTATGCAGATGATACCCAGCTATACTTGTCTTTTGCACCTGACCAGGATGGAGCCCTCGGTGTTTAATAACTATCTGGAAGATATCCAAAGATGGATGGATTCTAGTTGGTTAAAGTTGAACTCAGAGAAGACAGAGGTGTTGGTGGTGGACTCAGGTGGTCGATAGTGAGGTCGCATGATGGCACGCCTCTGGAATTTTCATGAGCGCATGTCACTTGGACTCTGAATGGGTGCGCAACCTTGGATTGTCCTAGATGACAGGCTGACCTTCAATTTCAAGTGTCTGCCATTGTCAGGACTTGCTTTTATCATCTTAGGAATATTGCCTGAATGTGTCACCTTGTTCGCCTGACTCTGTCAATGTTGGTCCACTGCGTCCTTGTGCTTGGACTACTGCAACACTCTTTACTTTGGGCTTTCTGGGGTTGAAACCATCACCTACAGCTGGTGCAGAACACTGCAGCCCAGGTTTTGACTGAGACAAGGAGATCCAGTCATATTACCCCGGTACTGCACAAACTGCACTGGCTTCCTATACAGTGGTGGATCACCTTTAAAGTCATTTTATTGACTTTCAAAGCCCTTCATGATCAGGGTCCAACCTATCTGAAAGAACTTCTGGTGCCTTACTGCCCTGGCCGATCACTCCTCTCGGTCGATGAGGGGTTGTTAGAGATTCCAAGAGTGAGTTTAAAATCTTCCATCAGTAAAGCATTATCTTATGCTGCTCTCACTCTTTGGATTCTCTACCATGCCGGGTCAAGGGAGTGTCACCTCCGGAGGTATTCAAGAAAATTTAAAACTCACCTGTGGCATATGGCTTACTTGGAGGATTAATGTAATATGAATGTAAATATTGTGTTTTGATTTTATGGGATATTTATTGCTTGTTTTTAAATATGTGATGCTGTTATGAAATCATTTTATGTACAGTATATGTTTTATTAATTGGTATTGTATGTTGTGGTTTTTGATATGTTCAGCACCTTGATATACTGAAAGGTGCTTTAAAAATAAAGTTATTATTATTATTATTATTATTAATCTTTTTTCACCAAACCAATGAAAAGTACCTATCTGGGGCTATGCTTATGTTTATTTTTACTTATTTTATCCATGACTAGGATTACAATTACCTTTGAACGAGGGGTTCTTTTACAAAGGTACCATGTCAAGTGAGTGAGAATAAATACAAGTACAAATAATATAATAAAGAAATGTAGTAGAAATTATACATAAAGAATAACAAGATAAAATAACAGGAGTGGTACACTGTGGAAATATAGGTGATACAATGATTCATAGCGAGGACAATAATACATATAAGCAGAAATTATGCAGTGATAAGTAATATGAACATCTTCAGGTGAGTATGCAGTAACAGAAGACATTGGTTAACAGTGAGGACAACTAGTACTGACGTACAGAAGTATGCATTCATATGAATTCAGACTTTGTCAGCAAGTAAGCAGTCTCAAAAGAGTAGACTGTTAAATAGCGAGTAACTAAGGGAGGGAGAGATAGAGATCAAAGGGAAGGTGGCAAAGGGAAGAGAGTGGCAGGAGAAAGGTGGAGGAGACTGAGCTATGGAAGGGACAGGGTGAAGAAAGGGGTGATTTAGGTGGTAGAAGGTGGAAGGAGGATGGCAAGGATAAGGCTTTATTTAAAGGGCACAGTCACATGTACTTAGGGTTGTAAGGTGATCACAAAGTTCGGCTTTGAAGGTGCTAAGTTTGGACTCTAAGAGGACTGTAGGGGTAAGTTGTTCATCCAAGTAGGAGCTCTATTACTGAAGGTTCTCTGAGCTTGAGTTGTCCGAACATGAGGGACGGGAAGGCAACCTGTGCAGAGCTGAGGGTATTATGCTGGAGTGTTGAGAGGGGAAGAAGTGACTTGGTGATTGGTGGGGTTAAGGTGAGGATATTTTCTGTGTGAAGAGACATGTTTGGCACCTTATTCTGCCAAGTAGGGGAAGCCAGTGGGTACCACGATACAGATTGCAGGTGTGTGTCCACCTGTCGGCACTAGTGATTAGTCTACAGGCCTTGTTAAGTGAGACCATCAGAGATTTGAGGTGTTTTCAGATGCAGCACTGTAAATTATCAGGCCGTAATCTGTGACAGACAGGAAGGAGCTAGTGACTGCTAGCCTTAGGACCTCTGGAGTGAGGCAATATCTGTTCCTGTAGAGGATACCAATCCTACTGTTAACAATTGTAGATATATGGTTAACATGAGGAACATAGAACAGAGAGCTGTCAGCATGATATCAAGATATTTGAAGTCATGGATCATGTCCTGGGGTTGGTTTAAGTTATTACAAATGGAAAGGTGATTGGATTTGTGTTTGTTACGTGTCCAGCAAAGAGCATTGATATAGATTTTTGTAGTCCATTAGTAGCTTGTGTCCAGTGAACCAGGATTCAACTTTAGAGAAGTTCAGTTGCAGCGTCCTTGTGAAAGGGAGTAGGTCTGAGTGGCTGGAGAAGAGGACTGCATCATGGTATAGAGGACAAGGTTGCAGTCACAGGCTTGGGCAGTGAGTTGAGGTATAGACTGAAGAGTAAAGGCCCAAGGATGGATCCTGTGGGACACCCAAGCGGACTGGTAGAGAGCCCAACGGGTGTCATTAATTTTAACCCATTGAGATCTGGGAACAAGGTAGCTTCTGAACCAGTCTGTGACAGCAGGGGAGAGGCCAAGGGGAGGGAGTTAAGGAGGAGGTAGTGATTCACAGTATAAAGCCTTGGTCAGATCAATGTAAATTGATCCTACAATGTGACCCCGGTCCAAGGCTTCATGAATATAGTTGATATATTCCAGCAAGGCAGTGGTGGTACTTTGCTCTGATGGAAACCATGCTGCTTGGGGCATTGAATATTATATATGGTGAGATATTTAGTAAGTTGATCAGCCACCACTCTCTCAAGTACTTTGGATAGAGTAGGAAGGATTGAGATTGGGCGGTAGTTGAGACTAAGAACCTGTCACCACTTTTGTGTACCAGCGTGATGATCGCTGCTTTCCTCGGTTTGGAGAATTGCCGGAGAGATATCAAGAGGTTTAGCAGGGAGGTGAGGAGTTTCAGCATGACATGCATTGATAGGAAGAGTCATTTCATATCCAGAGAGTCACTACTGAACTCTCATTTTACCTAGTACCTTGAGTTGGTATTTTCTAGCCTCAGTGGGAGTGATTCTTCTGAAATAAAATGAGGGTGAGTGGACAGGTGGTGGAAGCAGTCGAGGTGGAATTAGCACTGCCTGAGTCAAATAAGTTGAAGGGGAGGACCTGGCTCAGATCTGTGAAGGCCATGTTAAAAGCATCAGCTACGGAGTTAACGTCCTGCATAGGGGTGTCTTTAGCAACAACCATAGAGGAGCTGCTTATTTGGTTTCCACTGAGTTCTTTTTGATTTTCTGCCAGAAATTCTGGCAGTTGTTCCACGAGTTTGTAAGCTCATTTTGATAGTATGACTTTTGGCCCTTCTGATTTCTTGTGTGCAGGTGTTTCTTGCTGTTCTATAGTGCTGTATGTCAGTCAGAATTCCTGGAGGCTTGGGCTTTGTGGCAGAGATTATCTCTAGCTTTCATTTTATGCAACAGTTTGGCTGTGTTTCAGGGTTAGATTCTCCTGAGCTTACTTTTATGGGTTGGGGCAAATATATCACACACTTTGTTAAACTTGAGAGGTATGGCAGCTAAGACCAAAATCTATATAGGTGAAAGTGCCTAGAGGGACCAGTTACACTGATCAAGAAAAATCTGAAATTGGTTAAGTTTCCTTTTTCAATATCTGCTGATAGGTGATTTTAGGTTGGGTTTGGGGGTTTTGTTAGACTAAAGGCTAATGGTAGGGGAATGGTTGCTCATCACATCCAGTAGAACCAAGGTACTTAAGTGTCTTTGTGGGTGTGTTGTGGAAATTAAATCCAGAAGGGTGCTGCCACCTGTTCTGGGGTTGGCTCATGTGGGGTTGTTACCAGTTGTGAGATGTTATGGGTGGTAATGGCATCATAGAACTGGTGGTTTCAGGACCAACCAGTTGGTGTTAAAGTCAGCCTGGATGATAATTTCAGACTTATTTGAAGGCTATCAATAAGCTCAAGCACCAGCTTTATGCCAGATTTGTTTTCCCTGGAGAATGTAAACTGAAAATACATTAAGGGCTTTGCCATGTTGTCTGAGGAGGATCTTAATTCCAAGTATTTGGGACATATTGGCTTGAGGAGCTAGGGTAAGTACATGACCCTTTAGGGAGTCACCAGGTAGATGGCGATTTCCACCCCATCAACATAACCTATCATGCCTGAAAAGTGTATAGCCTGGGTGAGTTAATGCAGAGTCTGGAATTTTGTTAGTGAGCCATGTTTCAGTTAGCGTGAGAATGTTGGGTTATGCTGGGACACCCTTTACTTGAGATCAGTAGAGTTTTGGTAAGAGGCTCTGAATATTGAGAGATGCTAGTTTGAGAGGACAATTGTTACCTGAGCCAGTTAGGGGCAAATACATAGGACCAGGGTTAGGGGCACATTGTCAGAGATAAGAATTAGTAGGAGTATGATCTTATTGCAGTAGAGTTTGAGGTGACTCACTCTGCATGCCCTGCCCAATATTCTTGAGAATTTTAGTAGCTTGGAAATAGGGGGAATGAGGAGCAGTGGACAAGGGGTTAAGTGAGCACAGAAATAAGTAGAGTGTTGGAGGACGGCCATGGTCATAGTTGAGATAGTAGCGCCAGCTGTCAGAAGGATGATGTTGTGCTGGTATGACTAGCTGTAAGTCTCATTTCCAGGTTCTACTTGGGAGGGGAGGTTCAGAAAGACAATACATTCAGAGATAATGTATGTATAGTAAATGTAGGACAGTTTGTACAGGCAATAAGAACAATCAAATTGCACTTTATACAGAGGGATGTTACATAACGTATGTGCAGTGAGTTTTGAGCAGTCATTATGTACAGACCAGGGTAATATATACATCAGAAAATGTTTCAGAGAAAATAAGCAGTGAAGTTTCACTGTCAGTGAATACAATAATACAAACTGCAGTTGTGAAATAAAGAAATTACTTGACCCAGGGCAGGCTAGCAGCTAAACACAGGAGTGCAGAGGCAAACAGACAGCACAAGGGAAGGGTGAAGACATGGCATAGTTTAGCTAGAGCCAGGACATTATCAGGAGGGAGCATGAAAGAGTCTGAGCTAGGATTCAGTCAGTGATTGGAAGAGGACAGATAATGGACAGAGGGAGAGGTTATTCCAGGTAGTGGGAAGATGGTAGGAAAAGCAGACTGCCCAGCAGCAGATTTTAAGAAGGGACTGAAGAAGGTGCAAGATTGGTGAATAGAGTGAGCAGGAGGTGGAGCAGACAGGAAACAGGAGATGTAAGATGGGATAGAAGAAAACCAGTATTTAGATAGGAAGGACACACAGCAAATTTTGTGGCAGAAAGCAAGAGGCGAGCTCAAGATGTTGGTATAAAAGTAGCAGTGGAGGGAAAGAGAGGGGAATTAGAGGTGCAATGTCAGAAGGCATTACAAACAGCATCTTTCAAGACAGGAGATGGCGTGGCACCATGGTCCACATCCAATAATTAAACACCAGGAGCACTATCTTGGTGATCATGTCCCAGTGCACTAAGAGTGGTAAGCAATCCTTGTTATAGTAGAGGACACCACGTTTGAGACAGAGCTTTCAATGACTGGCAGTGATATGGGTGAGAATATTAAGTCTTCCATCCAGCCACACACTGAGATAATTGTAGTGTGGAATGTTTTTAAGGAGGAGTCATCCCTGTAACACCTTGTGCTTGGCTACATTAAATTAGAGACTCTAGGAGTCAAACCAAATGTCCAGCTTCTTCTGGGCATCCTGAAGTTTGTATCTATCACCAAGAGAGTCCACCACCATGGCCAGCAGATTAAACATAATGGATATGTAGACGGTATTGCCAGACCTTACCTTGTTAAACTGGATTACTCTTTATAGGGCTCTGTAAGGTTGCTCTTGGACTACTGCAGATGCAGTAGTTATGTTTGTTACATGGGCTTTATTATATTCAACCCTTATTTCGAGTTCCTTTACTAATTCCCTCCCACGATGCCTCTCTATTTCTATAATCACCTTTTTCCAGGTTATATTCTTACCTTGCCTAATAACACTTTTTCTCATATATCCACCACTATTTTCTTTCCTTAAATATGCATTATAGAGCCTGCCTGGTGGTGCTGAGGGTTGAGGTGTTAGATGCTACACCTCATGCCACACTGGCGACCTGGGATCAGATGTGTGCCATGTTGTCAGGGTTTACAGGAGGATAGGATTGAGCATCTGGAGGACTGCTCTCCTATCCTGGGAGGGATCTTAGTTTTCACCTCTCTGCAGCAGCCCCTGGGATGCCCAGAGGCACTGCCAGAGCTGGTGTATAATGGTGGAGGATTGCAGCGGATGTCAGCATGTCAGTGCTAGACATCATTGCACGCCTGTACTCCTGGGGCTAAAACATCAGAGGAAACTGGCAGCACTGTCCATGGCAGCTTAATGGCTGCACTTCCTGAACCCAGTGGGGCTCGTGGGGCAAATACTGGGCTATTATTGGATCCTGACCTTGTGTTGGACCAAGGGAGGGTCATTCTCATTGGTACAGCTGCATATGCCCACTGGCCCAGAGGATGTGCCCCATGGCCATCGGGGAAAATGAAGAGGTGGCTGGAACATGGCAGGTCAATGGCTGCAGGAGAGAAAAACAGAAATATGGTAAAATAAAATATGCATTATAGGGGTGTGGTCGCACCCTATATTTAGGTTCAACACCACGGTCACTTCTATGTTAAACCCAAATTTTGCACTTTAATAACTCCATAATCATTCAACTGATTCACATGAAAAGTAACATGTGCCATCAGGAACCAAATATCTCTTAATGTGGCACATGTCATTCTGGTAAGATGTGTGAGTGGAAATACAGTGTCACAAAATGAAAATTACCATGTTTGTGCCTGGTACTGTAGTGGCCCCACCCCTAGTGTCCGTTGCTATTCCCATATTAAAAATAATTCCCTGGTAGTCTAATGGTCCCTCCCCATATGTCCAATCACCAGCCCTGTATCAAAAACAAATGTCCCTGGTAGTCTAGTGATCCCTTCCCCTCCCCAATGTCTGATCCCCATCCCGTGATCAAAAACAAATGCCCCTGGTAGTGTAGTCATCCATCCCCCAGTGTCTAATCACTGTCTCTGGATCAAACAGAAAAAAATCATGGTAGTCTAGTGCCCCCATGTCTGATCACCGTCCATATATTAAAAAATACCTGGTAGTCTAGTGGCCCATCCCCGTCCCCAATCCCCTGCTGTGAAAATCCAATTAGATCTCTGGTGGTCTACTGGACTCTCCATCCTCTCATGTAGTCAACCACCACAATGCTCCCCATATCCCAGTCAAAGTCAGAGTCAGCACTCCTCCTTCTCACTTTTCCACAGTTGGTTATTGATTGAGCTATGAATGAGCACGCTCTACTGAAAGTATGTGCTCATTCATAGCTCAGTCAACAGCCAGCCATGGAAGTGAGAGGAGTGCTGTGCTGGTCATAGACAAAGGAGAGAACATTTAATTAAACTCTTGCTAAACTGATAGCCAGTGTAATGCGTTTAACATTAGAGTAATATGATTATGCATTTTATCTGATGCATGCCCTGCTCTAATGCATTTTGTAGGTGGTAACTAGGTCTTAGTTGATTTAGGAGCTCAGCCAACAAAAAGTTACAGGAGCCCAGCTGATTTCTAATAGAAGCATACACTGGTATTGTTAAATGAAAAAGCAAAATATACTTTACAACCTTCCTATTAGACCAAGGATGGCCAACTTCTGCTATTTTCACACCACCATTCCAGACCATCACCCACCAAATAATGCCAGTAATGTTCACCCCACAACCAAGTTGGTCCCTCGACGTTCATCCCCACCATCCCTACTCCACTCAGCACCCACCACCCCACACCCCCAGTACACCTCCACACACCTCACTCACCTGAACAGGTCCCAGGTTTGAGATACACTCTCCGACAGAAGGCACATATCTTGCCACTGAACCGGTGACTGCAATATGAGAAGCTCAGGTAATGCACTTCAATGCATTTCAATGGAGGTTTCACATTTTATGCATAACTTAGCCATTTTTTGACATTTTGACACCAAATTTTTAACATTGCCTTTTGGGAACATCACCTCATGAATAATATGACTCATTATGCATCTCCTACCTGAAAGGTGATTTCATTGTCAGCTGACAAAATCACCTTTCATGCAGGATTTGACAATTTTCCTGACCTTAAGAGCATACAAAGAGAGACTAAAGGAGCTTAATATGTATATCCTTGAGGAAATGAGGGAGAGGGGGACATGATAGAAACTTTTAAGTACCTTAAGGAATCAACAAAGTCCCAGAGGGTAGCATCTTTCAGAAAAAGAGATGTGCAAGAACAAGAGACACAATTTGCAGATAGAAGGGGGACCGCTCAGGGGTAATGAGAAGAAGTATTTTTTCAAAGATAGGTGGTGGATGCATGGAACAGCCTTCCTGAGGAGGTTATGGGGTCAAAATAGGGGAGAATTCAAGAATACATAGGACAGTCATAAGGCAATTCTTGTGGGGTTGGAAGAAATAGGCTGTTGGTTAATTAGCATCTGCAGATTATTCAGTAGGTAGGAAATAGGCAGACTAGATGGGCCAAGCAGTCCTTATCTGCCATCAAAGTCTATGTTTCTATATTTCTATGACCTTGTTCATGAGGTGTGGGTCATAAGAAGGCTATGTTGAAAATTTGGGTCAAACTTACTAAAATGCCAAAATTATGTCCATTCGTTGCAATTTTACTTCACACGCTCATAACATTGGAAATTGTAAATATTTTGACCCTAAATTTTCAACTTAGCCTTCTTATTGCCCCATTTCATGTATATCATAGCTGTCATTTTTCAAATTCTGCCAAAATATCTTTTGCACCTGTGGTGTGGAATGGTGTTGCAGTTGTGTGGAATTACGTTTTGGCAAGCATTTGAAAATTTTCTGTACAGGGTACATTAGGGCGGGTAATAAGATGGCTATGCTGACAATTTCGTCACTGTTGTCCTATAAATGGAAGTGCATGGCCCTTCCAAAGCTACATGCATATACACATTTATGGGGAAATGGGAGTGCAGGGTCCTCTGGGTCCTGTGCACCTACATGCAAATAAGGATACGATTACTCTAGTTCAAAACTATAGATAGTGGGAGTGCAGGGTCATGCCTCTCATTAGGAAAATATGGCTATAATTTCACTATCTCAAAAGTAAGGAAATTCTAGACAAAAACTTTGTTAATGCATCAGTTAGGGTTCCAGCGATAAACGTTTGGAAATGTGCTGTTAGGGTTTCCAAACCTAACATCCTACCCCACTGTGCAGGCAGCAACACTCATTGGATCTGGTGTTCCTTCTGGGATGGGGATATCTGACTTGGTGGTGGAACCGTTGGATGGTCAGACCATCACTCCATTAGGTTCAGTTTTGAGGACACCCCTGTTAGGTCTGCCCTATGGAGATGGTCCGATACCGCCTTTTGAGGGTGTATCCCCAGAAGATCTGATGGCGGTGTTGGACCTATCAAGCCTACCGATAGATTGCATGGATCCAGGTGACCTGGTACATGCTTATAATGAAGGCAGTAACAGGGGCCCTGGATTCTATTGCACCAGTTTGTGTTCGCCCTCTTACTCCCTCGCCCCAGGTCTCTGGTTTGATGAGACCATGAGGGAATTGAGGAGAGTAGGGGCAAGGCTGGAGAGGCGCTATGAAAGTCTGGTCATGATGATGACAGGCTTAGTTTGATGGACCATTATTTGTCTATCAATCCGCAACTCTCGTAAGAAGGCAGAATTCCTGTCCAGAGATAGCGGCTGCACAGAATAGACTGGCTCAGCTCTTTCGGACTGTGGACAGACTGTGCAATCCAGTCTGTCTTCAGCCCAGAAGAGCCTTATCTCAAGAATGGTGTGAGGAGCTTGCTCTTCTTTGCAGATAAGGTTGTCAAAATCAGATTGGACATTCGCTCTTCCCTCCTAATGGGAGTGGCGGTGGTCGTCAGGAGATGTCAAACACCCAGTTGGAATGGTCTGACTTCAGCCTTCCCATAATCGAGGATGTTGTGATGATCATCCGAGCACCGCGACTGACCTGCTGTGATTTAGACTCCTGGTCCCACGCCGCCTTAGTGGGTTGCGTGGATAAGATTGGCCTAGTCCTAGCTTTGATCGTATGGAAGTCTTTGGAGAGGGGGATTTTTCCAGATCCCCTTAAAGAGGCTATAGTTAGCCTCTATTAAAGAAACCTCTTTAGACCCAGACTGTCTAGCAAATTACAGGCCAGTCTCTAATTTACCCTTTGTAGGTAAAGTTATTGAGAAAGTGGTTGCAGTGCAGTTAGAGGATCATCTGACCAACAACAATATCTACGATTCACCCAGTCCGGATTTAGGAAAAGGCATAGTACCGAGACAGCGCTCAGACGTGGTACTAAATGACCTCCTAATGGCGAGATTGTAGGACCCGATCCATCTTGGTACTACTTTGATCTCTCTGCAGCGTTTGACACCGTTGACCATGGTGTGCTGTTGAGCACTCATGTTAGTCTGTGGACTGTCTGGTACGGTCCTCAGATGGTTTCAATCTTACTTTGAGGGTAGGACTCAGAGAGTGGTGTCGGGAATTTTTCCTCAGCATCATTCTCCCTGCCCTGTGGGTACCGCAGGGCTCCATTTTAGCACCCATGTTGTTTTCGTGTATATGCTACCATTGGGGTGATTATTAGACAGTACGGTTTGGGTTTTCATTGCTATGCAGATGATACCCAGCTGTATATGTCTTTTGTGCCCGGTCAGGATGCTGCCTTGTCGGTATTTAATAACTGCCTTAAAGAAATCCAAGACTGGATGAATGGGAGTTGGCTGAGGTTAAACCCGAGAAAACTGAGGTGTTGGTTGTGGATAAAGGTCGCTGTGAGGTGGGTCTGCTGGAGGGATCACCCTCAGGCCTATGGCTTGAGGTGTCCAGCTGACGACCTCAGACCAGGTGCGAATCTGACAGACTAATTGATGACCGCTTGACACTTAAATCCCAGGTGTCAGCGGTCATAAAACTTCCTTTTCATCTGAGGAATATTGCCAGGGTGAAGCACTTGGTTCCTCCAGAGGACCTTCCAACATTGATCCACGCCTTTGTTACCTCCCGCTTGACTACTGTAACTCCTTATACCTAGGGCTATCGGGGGTTGAACTGCCGTTTGCAGCTAGTGGGCAGAATGCGGCAGCCAGGCTGTTGACTGGAGTTTCTAGATCCAGTCACATAATGCCTGTGCTCGTGGACTGCACTGGCTGCCAGTGTTTTGGGCGAATTACCTTCAAGGTCGGTTTGTTGACCTATAAAGCCCTGCATGATCTGGGACATACCTACCTGAAAGAGCTCCTTTGCCCCTATAGTCCCTCCCCCCTCCGATCCACTGAAGAGGGATTGCTAGAGATTCCCAGGTACGCTTGAAAACATCTGGTGCTAGATCGCTTAGTTTTATGGCACCTACCTGTGGAATTTCTACCTGCCAGGTACTAGATTGCCTGACTGCCCTTAGTTTTAAGGGAGCTTTGAAAACCCACCTTTTAATATAGCTTTTAAGAATTTATATTAGTTTTGATTTATTATATTTATTGTTATGTGTATTTGTACAGGCGCTTTGATTTTAAGAAAAGCACCTTAGAAAAAACAAAAAAAACAGGCATGGGGTGCCTTGAGAAGTCAACCCTAATGCTCACCCCATTCTCCTATACTATTACCATCTCAGCTTACTTAAACAAGGAATGGGATGAGCATTAGGGAACACCCACCACATCTGTTGCTGCCTGCATGTTGAGGGGAGTGTTTGGTTTGGAAACCCTAACAGCACATTACAACATTTTTGTTGTTGGAATCCTAACTGATGCATTAACAAAGTTTTTGCCAAGAATATATCCTTATTTTCATTTACCTCTCCACTTACTTTGCTTTCATTTCCTTATAGATAATTCCTGAAGACCTATGGCTGAAACTCAGATCCTAAATCTATTTTTATTTTCAGCAAGCATTTAATATTACCTTTTGTTTTGTTTTCAACAGATATGAGATGAAGTTTTCAGTAATGTAGTATATTATGTTTACTTGATGATTCTGTAGACGGTGCAAGTTAAGTATTTGGGGTAAATCGATGGATGAGGTCAGAAGGCAAAAGGCAAACAATTCTCATACTACAGACATCATATTACAACTTATACTTACCAATGTTCTCTGTTTCTGTTGTTTCATAGGTAAAACCCAAAGTGATGGAGAAATTAAAATTGCATTGAAGAAGGAAATGAAAACAGATGGGAGCAGCTAACAGTGGAGATTCTTCAGTGCAGGAACATTACCTACAAATTTAAGTCTCCTGATCATTTACCAGGTATTCATGAAACAGTAGTGTCGTAGTATATGAACCATGGAGTCACAGTAGTCTTGACACACTGATGTAGTGTACAGTGCTGCTCCAAAGTCATCCCTAGCCAGATTGGACCTCTTTCCAATTTCTTCTTTGTTTTGCTCTTAGCTGCCTCTTCAAATGTACCACTGTTCCATTTGTTCTAGCTTCTGTCTCCCTTCCTCAAAACTTGAGCATCTCTCATTTCTCTTCCTGTATCTCTAAATTCTAGTCGACTCACTTTCATTTTGCCTCTCCTCACTTCTCTCCTTTCTTCCATTCATCCTTCTGTTTCAACTTCTCTAAGTCCTACTTCTTCCCATCCAGTTGTAGAACTTCCTCTGGTCAATTTGCCTTATCCATTTGTCTCCCTGTACTTTGTAAAACCTGATTTCCACTCTTCACTCCTCTACTTCCTTTTACTTCTTTAAGGTCTACACTGGGGCCTCTCCAGATATACCGCTTTCTTGCAGCTAGCCCTCATTGCTATATGTATCTCCTTATCTCCTCCAGTTACTTCTCCTCCAAAGCAGGTGTCTCCTTTATGGCACACACCACTTTGTGCCTCCTACTCGAGTTGTTTCTCCATTCCAACTCTCTGTAGTGACTTCTGCTTAGGTGTTCATGTTTCTTGCATCTCTGATGAAATTGCATTTTCACCCATTTTGTCACTGTTTTCTTGTTTATTGACCCTATTACCAAATGCCCTTCTAATCAGTATTTTTGCTCCTTTAGTTTGTTTTATCTTATTGTTTTGTACTGTTTCACCTTATTTGTTGATTCTGTGATACATGCATTGCTTTTCAAAAATGTTCTTATTGCTATTTTAGACTTCACACCACTATTCACTGGCTTGTGTAAATATGTACCCTTGTTTCTTCTACCATTTTTTACCCCATGTGTCACTTGTGAAAATGGTGCAATAGGATCTTATTAAAGTGTATGCCTGAAAAATGGTGGAATTGAATATCCAGATTCCTGTATAGACATGAGTCTGCAGCTATTAACAGCTTTGTCATCTATAAATGCATGGTTTTAATTTTGTATGTCCAAATCTCCTTCCTCATAATGGAAGAAAAAAGACCCCAAGAAATGTTGTTGCAGAAGTAGGTTTAATCTTTATTTAGCCAGAATAGTGAAAACTTTCATACTGACTTCTCTTCTACAGTAGTGTTGGGGTGACAACACCAAGGTTATTAATAACATTTGGTGTAGCACTTAGTAAAATGTATTTAGAACCATAGAAACATTTTTGCAGGCAGAAAAAGACCAAGGGTCCATCCAGTCTGCTCTGATCCTATCTACTACTGTTCTGGCCTATTGTGATGTAGGCTCTAGATTAGTCCCCCTACTGGTAACATGGTCCATTTTCTAGCTGTGTCCCTTCCCTGCACACCCTCAGTTCCCATATTTACCAACACTTTCTGTCTATACCACTACCTCTTGAAACCTTGCTCTATCTTTACTTTTACCACTTCTCTTGGCAAGTTCTTTCATCTATACAGCACCCTCTCCAGGAAGAAGTACTTCCTCACATCCATCCTGAATTTGCCTCCTGTCAGTTGGTACAAATTCCTTAGGTGCAGGTCCCTTGCCATGTTTGAATGGTATTTGATAGTCCATTATGTTGATCTTCTTAAGAAACATAGAAGTTTTGACCATATCTCCCTTCTCCTTTCTGACATAAAGTGAGTAGATGTGTAGTGTGTTTAACTGTTCCCATGTGGCTTTGACTGCATACCCTGCACCAAATTGGTGTCAGTCATTTGCACTTTTCTAGGTATTCACAATCTTCCTTGAGATGCACATTTGAAAGCTGCATGTAGTACACAAGGTGTGGCCTAACCTGTGTCTGTCCTGGGGCAGAATCACCTTCTTTCTCCTACTGGTGACAAACCTGCCTATGCAGACCAGCATCTTGTTGATCTTAGAATACACCTTGTTGAACTGGATTGAGGACTTGAAATTATCACTAGATTACTCCAATGTCCCTGTCCTCCATTGTTTGGCTAACAGTGACATCTCCAACTCAGTTCTAAGTTTTTCATTCTTTTTACTGATATGCATAACCATGATTTTGTTTGCTTTGAATTTTAGCTGTCGGATACAGGACGATTTTTTTCCAAACTCTTTAGATCTCTCCTCATTTTCTTTCTTCCTCCTCTGTGCCTACCCTTTTATCTATCTTTGTGTCATCTGGGAACAGGCTAATCATTTCCTGCATGTCCTTTTCAGTGTTACAGATGAACACAATGAAGAGCACCAGTCTCAAAACCGATCTTTGAGGCACCTTGCTAATCACCTTCCTGACCATCAAAAGAGCCCCATGTACCACTACAATCTGTGTCCTCCTGCAGAACAATTTGTTTATTCAGTTTAAGTTGTAACCATACCCAGGTCCCTTAGCTTTTCATTAGCCTCTTATGTGGCACTGAATCAAAGTCTTTGCTGAAGTCCAAGAATAGGATGTCTACAGTATGGCCCTGTTGGCTTCATGTGACATCAAACTAGAAAGAAATCAATGAGGTTCCTCTAGTATAACCCCATTACAAAGCCATGCTGCTTAATGTCCTGTACTTCATTCTTGTCAATTAAATCTACCATCTTCTCCTTGAAAATAGTCTCAAGTAGCTCTCACAGTATAGATGTCAGATGTATCCACCTGAAGTTACCTGGGTCCTTGGGTCCCCATGTTTTTGAAGAGGTACTATGTTTGCCAATCTCCAGCCCCCCACCACCCTCAGGAAAACATCTTTTGTCAGAGAGCAGTTAAACAATTCTGACAGTGATCCTGCCAGTGTCATCTGGCCTCCTTCAGAACCCTACAGTGAAGCCTGTCCAATCCAGGTGACTTGTTGCTTTCAATCTCCTCTGATCTAGGAGGAGGGTAGTGAGTAGTTTTATTTCTATCTAGCACCCTTCCCGGAGGCACAGGGCACCATTACAATAAAATACACAACATAATCAAATCCATATCTATAATAAATAAACATAGACTACCACCATTCCATTAAAAGTAACATCAGATATCCTAAAACATAAAATACAACAAAGCTTCAAAAGTGTTGTATACATGCTTTATGGAACTAATCCATATGTCTGTCAGAATAAATACTACTTCAGCCCCTTTTAAAAGCATCTACTATGGGGACCTTCCTCAAGGTCCTAGGAAAAGAATTCCATGGTGAAGGGGCCCACTACCTCAATGACCTGATCACATGACTCTTTAGCCGAGCCCTGGGGACCATGAGGAGGCCCTCCTGGCTGATCAAAATGGTTGAACTGGGGTACCTATCCCTGAAATAAGCACAGTTTCTGACACCTGCCTTCTGCCCTACTTTTGTTTGGTACAGTACTCTAGAAGTGGGCACCTTCCTCCACTGTGAACACCAAATGGAAAGCATTCAGTAGGTTTGCCTCTTCAGAATACTTAACCATCCATACCTCTTCCTCCTTTAGTCTTTCTATGCCCCTTTGTGTCTTTCTTCTTTCCCCAATATATCTAGAGAAGTCATCATTTCCTTGATTCCCTCTGGAATTTTTAGTTTTTCTTCAGAGCTGGCCCTTCTAACTGCTGCCTCACTGCCCTCAGTCTGTCTTGGTAATCTTCCCTTCTCTCTGTCTGCATCCAATTACTTTTTAAATTCTGCCCTCATTACAACTACTGCTTTCCTGACCTACTTTGAGAACCAAATAAGCTTCCTGAACTTTGTGGTATTATCCAACATGGTCAAGCAGCATTTGAAAACTTTCAATACTGAACTTTTAATGGCCTCAACTTTGCCTCCACCCCACCCCAAATTATTCACTCCTTCAAGATGAACTTGCAGGAGCTCCATCATCCTCCCAAAGTTTGCTGTCTTGAAATCTAGGACCTGTGTCTTGGTTCTAGAATACTGAGCCCTGAACAGTATGCTAAACCACATGGTGTTAGTTGCTGGTCCCTGAAAGGAAGGTCTCAAGCTGCACATCCTGGATACCATCCTGATTTCAGAGCACCAGTTTTAAGGTGACTCCATTTATGGTGTGATTTCTGACATGCTGCGCTTAAAACTTTCCTGAAAGGTGCTTATCAACACTGGACATTGGGTGTTTTAGCTCCAGGTATATCCCAGTATCTGGCATGTTTGGTTACCTATTAGGACCTCATTCTCCAGCCCTGCAGCTTTCCTTATTTCCTCTTTGAAGAACCTGCCCTCTGACTCAGTCTAATTTGGGGTCTTGTATATCACCGTCAGTGTGATATTTTCCTCCTTTCACCACCAGCTGCATCCATAGGGATGTCACTCCTCCATTGCTACTCATGAATTTTTCTTCCATTGTCCTAATACTATCCCTTACATCCAACATAACCCCTTCCCATTTCCTGTGATCTCTTCAGAAAGGCCTACCCTAAAAGATTCTGAGTTTCTGTCATGTTTGGATGGAGCCAATGTCTCAGTAATGGCTATGATGTCAGCTTTGCTCTCAGCAGCCAGTGCCTGGTGATTTCCATCTTGTTTCCAAGGTTCCTGGCATTTAAGCTGACTACCTTCCATGCTCCTCTTTCTCTGCTCCTGTCTTGGACCACCCTTTTCCTTATTCCATCTTGTCTCTATTTCTTTCATTCCCTGTATTCACCCTTTCTTAATATACCCCTGTGGCTGGGTCTTCATGTAGGTGGAACATAGCTATGCTCATTGTATTCACCACTCTTTATGTAAGGAATCCTAGCCTCAGCCTCCCATCCTCGTCATTTAAATGCCTAGCTATCTAGACATCAAACATCTTTCCCAAAGCACATGCCCCTCTTCTGTGTGATGAAGACCATCCCTTCTGAAGAGCCTCCTATCCAGAAGTCACCCCAGACTTCCACAAACCTAAACCCTTCTTCAATGTACTTGTCCTTCAGCCATGAGTTGAATGCAAATGCCTGAATCCTCTGCCACCTATCAGTCCCTTACCCACACTGGCAGGATCTCAGAAGACCCAAAATGCTGCTGCTGTGCTAAGCCTGTCACCAAACTTGCAGAAGCCATCTTTAACCTCCTCCAACTCATGACTGGCTAGATCATTTCTCCCAAAGTGGACAATCACATTAATCTCCTCCCCAATGTGCCTAAGTATGCCCTCTTTCCAGATGGTGTTCCTTCTAGGTGAAGCTCCTGGGAGGCACCTTACTACCCTCCTTCCCTGAATGCCTGTGCACACCACGTTTTCAGTACCTCAAATGACTGTGCTCCTGACCACCATAACATCCTAGCTATACCCCTGCTTCCTGTTCACCTCCACTTGGGTGTTTTCGTTATGGCATTTATTGGGAAATGTTTGAGAAACATTTGGATTTAAAAAGGAATATTTTAAGAAAACTGTCAATGTTACCATATTGGAGACCACAGCACTGTTGTTTGATATTACTAGACACACATCTTATTTTTGGTGCAGAGAATAAAAATATAGAATTTGTCACAGAAAAGGACTGCTTGGCCCACCTAGTCTGACAATTTGTTTCCTGTCTATTGTACATCTGCAGCATACAATGAATAATAAGCTAGTTAGTATATGCTGAAAGGGTTGTTTTTAAACTTACAGTGAGTTCACAGTTTCTTGCAGAAATGTTACAGTTGTCAACAGCAAGACTCAAATCTCATGACATTCAAAAATCTAAAATTCAGGATTTTCCATGCTTTGTTGCAATTAGGTTATTTGCCCATTAGACCTCAACTCTTCTTGCTGCTTTTCTGCCTTAAATTAATAAGCATCTTTGTGGCATCAGACTGTTTTCCATGGCCCCATGTTATGATGTCAAAGAAGGGTTTCTTTCTTTACAGCATGAGTATGTAGTGTGAACAAATTGATTCTAAGAAAAAGATTAGGATTTAATTAAAATGGCTTCAGTTAAAAGAAACATGGAAAGTCCAGAAATTCAAATACCAGTGCTCACTTTATGTAGTCATGTACATATGTACATGGTCTGTTAGTGTTAATTCAGTAATAGAGTAGCACTATGTTAACTGTATATCTGAATAGTGACCATGCTAACAGACTCTCTTTCTTGATTTTCACACTTAGCATGGCACTAATCTTGTTAGTGTGGCGCATACTTTTTTATGAAAAGTTCATTAGTTTTCAGTTTCAAATCAACTTTGTACACAGGTATTTACACAGTACAGTCAAACAGAAAACATTAATATTGTTCATCCTGGATGGTCTTAAACTCCATGGATTACAGACTAGTAGGATATTAGCCAAAGTTTAGCAATTCAGTATACACAGAAGACTATCTGTAGTAAAACAATGACAAATGGGATGTCACAATCAGTATAACATACTGTATCTAATGTGGGTAGGTGAATGCTGAATAACAACAACATCATATTCAGAAATCTCAGAGCTGCCTTATCTCTGCACAAGCAGCAGTCTTCATTCCATCTACAATACAATCAGGCATTATCTAGATGGAGTACAAATATGACCAATGTCATGGACATGGAAGCCCCAAACAGAGTATGTATTGGTTGCGGTGTCTTTCCAACATGGTGGGGAGCGTGGGAAGTATGCTCCTATGGGATTTCCTATTCGGACGGTGATAACAGTGAGGCAGATTTGGACACAGGATATCCCTGAGGGATCTGGCAGTGATCAGAATGGAGGTACACTCCCTAGATGTCTGTAAATATGTCCAGTTTACCCATGACAGAGTAGTGCATCATTTCATAGCTAGCCATTTTCCCTAGTTCTTGTAGCCATACTATTTCAATGGGGGCTGGTCCCTCCATTGTCTGAGCAGGATCATCTTTGATGTTATTAAGTCACCCAAAACCACCACATACTGCATTGCGTGATTTGCAGCCTTGTGTGCTTATCATTCATGTCTCCAAACATCACTAGTTTTGGTGTATGAGTGAGTTTTCTTGCAGGATCTATGAGCAAAGCTTATGTATGGTGTGCCAGTAAGCATGAAGCCTCATGCAATTCCACATTATGTGTGTAATACTTCCTATATTGATTTGGCATCTCCAGCACTTGTCTGAGGGAGGGCATAAGGCCCCATTTACACAACTTTAGTGGGTCCCATGCCATTGGTGCAGAATTTTGAATTGTGTGAAGTGGCTCTTGGTGTCTCAGCTGACTTGATTCAAGGTACACCAACAGCCATCTCAGGTCTTGGGTGTAATATATTGGCCCAACTCTGCAACTCACTTCAGCTTCAGGGGTTCAAGGTGATCTCCTTGAACCCCTGCAGCTGTATACCCTGAAGATGAAGCTTTTCTGCATCTGCCTCTTTGTGGACGAGTGTAGCAACTTGTCTAGTGGTTCAGACTCTCCAACCAGAGGTGGGGCCCCAACACTTCCTTTATCACATGTCTGAGCTGGATGTACTGCCAGGTCTGGACACATGCAACAACAAATAGGGCTGGCAAAGCAGTCACTGCTTTGCCAGCCCAATTTGTTGTTGCATCTGTCCAGACATCTTGAAATACTGTATCTGATTGCCTAGAATTTGGGATGTGAGAGGTACTGGAAGCCTGTGGAGAACCATGGTCTACAATGGATAGGCATTCTCCCAACTCATAGTTTTGCGTTATTCTAGAGAGCGAAGAGGAGAGATCCACTTGATTGTGAATTGGACTATTTGACACATCTTTCCCAGACTGCTGCAGTATGCTTGAGCATCAAGTAGGAGTGAATTTTTGGATATGTAAATCCAAAATGGATGGAACCCACACTGGCCCCAGAAGCTGTGATTTACATAGTTCCCATTTCAATAGGTTGCACTGACAGTATCAAAATGTGCATTTGTGAGAGCTGTAATATGGCCTGTGCCACGTGCTTTAGCAAAATGTTTGCAAGATTGGACCCCTCCCATAAGTTTTCATTTACCTGTTGTAGCTCTGGTGCTCAGAGCTGCCTCTCTATAAGAAACCCATCATTTTGCTTCTCAAGATCATAAACAACTCCAGTCTAATTCTATGAGGTAGGTTGTCAAAGACATATTGGATTTTGAGGGCTACCATCATTTTGAAAGCATTTGCTTGCCTCCAGTGGAAAGGTACAGTCAGCACAATTCCCTAGGTCCTGATCCAGAGTTGCAATAAGTGGTGGAATATTGTAACATTCTAGAGAGCTTAGGTCTCAGGAGAAGTAAAGGCCAAAGTACCTTAGGCTGCTTCTGGCTGCCTGCAGACCCCAGGTATAGCCTGGTGTGTACCTGACCCACTCACCAGATGACATAATTGGGGACTTTGATACATTGGCTTTATAGTCAGACAGTTCACCAGACTGGGTTAGTAAACAAATGACTGCTGGGATAGAATCTTGAGGTCTGGTGAGCTTAAGCATGATGTTGTAGCATATGTCAGGGCCTTGTGCTCTTCGTCCATGTGGATATCATGTATATCCAGATGAAGTCAGATGACTTGGAGGAGTTGTTCCAGTGCTAGTATGAATAGTAGAGGGAGAGAGGTACCCTGCCTTGTTTCTTTGCTCACTGGACAGGGAATCGAGGATCGTGAGTTAGTGCTAACTGTGGCAGAGGCCCCACTTTATAGAGTCTGAACCAGGCATATGAAATGCAATCTAAAGCCAAAGGAGTTTAGGACATGGAACAGTAGTCCAGTTCCACCCTGTTGAACACCTTCTTTGTATCGAGTGACAGGAGAGCAAAAGCGTTGGAAACATGTTCCTTGCTAGATCAGGTTGATTAGCCTTGTATTATTATCAATTTCCTTGCATCCTTTATTGAACCCCACTTAGCCTCTGCTTATAATGTCAGGCACTGCATCCAGGATTCATGTGGCTAGCACTTTGGAAAACTGGGCAATAACTGTCACAGACTGAGGGGTCTTTAAGAGGTATGGGAATAAAGGAGATTACTGTTAACCACATAGATGCTTGAAGTTGCCCCACCTTGATCGCTCTGCCAATGCCTCTGTCAAGAGCTGCAGCAGTACCTTCTTGAAGGAGTGTAAAAACTCCACTGGTAGGCCATCTCTGCCCTGCTCCTTTCTTGTCAGCATGGAGCAAAGAGCATGCACCAGGTCTGCAGGGATGAGTAGACAATCTAGTGCTTCTCTGATCTCTGAGGTGATATGTGGAGGCCCAGGGGCTGTGAGAGCTGAAAGATCATATGTAGTGGGAAAACTTTTGCTGTATGTGGTGTGATAGAAGTCTAGGAACTGGGCTTTAATGTTCTCTTGCTTCCACTTGAGAATCCTACAGCTATCTTGTACACAGAGAACTCTAGAGTGTTCCTATCTTTTCAATTGATAGGCCAGTAAGTAGCCAGGCCTTGTCCCAGCCTCCCAGAAAGTCTGTCCAAAGCGAAACAATGCATATTCCACTTTCTGATGCAGATATTCATTTATTGTGTATTGACCCTGTAATCCCTGAGAAGTACAGTAAGTTGAGTTGTATCAGTTATGTACTTCATGTGGTCTTTTAGGTATTGCAGCTGCTTCTCCAGATCTTGCTGTATCACCTTTTTTATATGGGAGGCACTGCTGCATCTGTCGTGGATATAGGCATTGAGCACGTCCCACCATGCTACAGCAGATGTATATCTCCCACACTGTTTATTTCTAGGAATATCTGAATATCTGCCTCCAGTGAGCAGAAGAATTCAGTATCTTTTATGAAGGATGTGTTGAAACACCACTAGTGAGTGTGTGGCACCTCAGTGTTTGGCATCTGCCCGGTGAAGGAGATTGGTTCATGATCTGAGATTATCAACACCTCAGTTCACATGTCAGCTACATCCAATACCAACCATTTAGAAATGAACCATAGATCAGTTCTGGAGTCGCCTGGTGCAGAGTCAAGTAAAAGAATAATCCTGGCCTTCAGGTGTACCAGCCTCCAAATGTCAATGAGCCCCAAATAATTAATCAATTCTGTAAGTGCTAGTGATGCCAAGGTCCTAGGGCCAGGTTTTATTTGTTCCTGTCCTGGATATTCATCAAGAACTGCATTAGCATCCCATCCCGGACTGGTTGCCCTTTCTGGTGCTTGGACAGGACTTACGCCAGTGTACATATGAACATTCGTATGAACATATGAAAGAGCCAGCAGAAGAAGGCCATTTGGTCTATCGAGTCTGCTCATTATGCATGGTCCCAAGTTTACACCATTGACCCTGCCCTCCTGTCATCCCTTCCTCCCTGTCTGCCCTCCTACAGTCCCATGGGTTACCCTTATAGCTATCCCAGGCCCTCTTACAGCCGCCCACTGTCCTCTCTGAGACCACTGCCTCTGACAGCACATTCCATATGACCACCACCTCTCCATAAGAAATGCTTCTAACATCCTCCTACCACCCCCACTAGCATTAAACTGAGCTCCCTCATGGTTCAGTTGTCCCTTAGCTAAAGAGACCAAAGCATATTACAGAATGACCATTGGGCCAATTGGGTCTGTATACACTTCACAAGGTGACATCCTGTTGACACAGGGTACCATATACTAGGACATAGCATCCCTCCAGGTCTGTTATAGTCACTACAGGAATACAGGGGTGTCTTTATCGATTAGGATAGCCACCCTGTGTTCTTCAAGATATATGAACTTCCATGCACATGTGAGACCCATTTAAACTGGAGCTTGGCCATTTCTCCTGAGGTGAGGTGGGTTTCTTGTAAAACGCTATGTCTGGCCCAACCTTCTAAGTTGGTCTAAGACTATACTTTGCTTGATGGGCGAATGGATGCCTTTCACATTCCATGAGATCCACTTTAAAGGTTGGTTAGCCATATTGTTGGCTCATTAAAAGGTAGAGGCGTTGTCTTGGATAGTCTGTTCATCTAATTTAAATTGTGTTACCAATAATTCCTAGTATGTAACTCTGGGTGGGTGAATGTAGGACACCATGAAGACAGGGCATGTACTGTTTTAATATGTTGTTCTGTGTCATTCAGAAAAATCAGAAATATAGAAATATGCTGTTACAGTCTTGCAAATAGTGATGGGTGAAGTGGCCCCATTGCTCCAGCGGAAGTGATTTGCAGTGAAGGCTGGTGTGAGTGCTCACTTGTCACAGTGGAGTATGGCGTGTATTAATAACACATAAGTCCATTGAAAACAATGACTTCTCGTATCCGCCTCCCAAACCACTACTCCACTGATTCTTAAGGTACATTGAAAACAATGTACTTGCTTGTTCTAAGCTCAAAGGCAATTTTGCAGTGTTTCATGGGATTTCAGGTCACATGGGCTCTAGATTGTTCTGCACAGCCTCAGTTTGGGATAGTGTGTGTGTAGGAAGCTGTAGGAGACAATATGCTCTGCAATTCAAACTTCAAAAAGCTGTTAAAAAGCCTTTTTGAGTCATTTTTGCTAAAACTTTAGTTCATCGATTATAGGAAACCCCCTGTGTTCATATCATCGGCGCTTATTATTTGTGTATGGATTTTGAATATTAATGTACAACATTCAGTCTGTGTACTGAGAGACAGTGAAAGTGTCCTTTGGGGGATGGGTGTATCTGGGGTGTAGGTAGATTAACTTGGAGAAAAAGACAGTGCTTTCTGTTTTTGTGATATTTTCTTTTATAACTGTGTTAATGTACACACAGTAATATTTTCAATATTTCTTGCTATTTTTTTGTTGATTGTTGTGGTGCAGCAGTGCATAACTTTAGTTTGTGTAAAATTTGTGGTTGCATTACTGAAGTTTTCAATTTGCATGCATTACTTAGTGTGTGTGTGGTATGTGTGTGACACATGTCATCAAATCAGGCACCTTTTATTGTGCCACATAATAATTTCAGCAATTTGAAGCTGCTATCCACTGCAGCTGTATGATTTTGTACTTCATTGTGGTATATTTGCTGGTACTAGTACTAGTGACTGTTACTGCCGAGTGCATAATTTTAGTCTGTTTAAAATATGTGGTTATATTACTGAAGTTTTCAATTTACTATGCATTACTGGGTGTGTGTGTGTGTGTGTAGTATGTGTGTGATGTGTGTCATCAAATCAGACACACCTTTGATTATGCCATAATAATTTCAGCAATGTGAAGCTGCTATCCACTGCAGCTATGTGATTTTATATCTTCTTTGTGGTATCTTTACTGCTACTAGTACTAGTGACTGTTGCTGCAGCAGTGCATTACACTGCCCCCCTAGCCCGCCCCAACTGGCAAAGGTATTCTTTTCCAGATTTGAATTTCTGATGGTGAGCACTGGTTAGGAATTGTGCCTTTGTGTCTGCATCTCTTCAGTGCACAGTGCAATCTTAATCTGTCTGTGCATTTGCGTCTCTTTAGGCACAATCTCCATCTGTAACTTAAGTCACAGTTATTTCTTTGACTTCCTTTCAGAGTACTGGACAGCTGTGGTGCTTAATTCTGAATGAACATTGTACTCATTAATATGCGTTTTAAGTCAGGACCATCATCATGAGTCACTCATGATACAAATCACGTTCTTCCTCATCACGGTCACAAATGCAGTCACAAATCACAATTCATGATCATTCACATTATGAATCACAACATTAATTTTTTTCTAGCTACTTGGATGTATTGAAAGCCTGTTTGTAGTATCTCTCCAGGCTTCACCACCCAACCATTGTACTCATTGATACGTGTTTTAAGTCTGGGAGTTTTAAGCTACAGCTCATCGGGAAGTACAGCCATAGGCGGTAGGCATTCACATTTCTTCATCATCACGGTCACAAATGCAGTCATAAATCATGATTCATGATCACGCCACTAATCACAACATTCATTTTTTTAATAGTTACTTGGATGTATTGTAAGCCTGTTTTGTAGTATCTTCCATGCTTCACCGCCCCACCATTGTACTCATTAATGTTTGTTTTTAAGTCAGGAGTTGGACAGTGTCTGCAGTACATACACAGACTGGAAAGAAGACTGAATGCACACATGCAGTTTAGTACAGTATACTTGCACTGCTCAGAATACAAAGTGTCACCATATGGAAGACAACAAAAGGGCATAATTACACACGGCTCAGAGATAGTGGAGGAATACATTTTATAACACAACAAGGAAGGTGTGGGGGGCACATGGTGTGAGGAAAAAAATGTTGTGGGATCCCATGGTGATCCAGCAGCAGTTCCAGCATGGACACAATTTGCAACTGATGTTCAACTATGTGATCCAGTCCTGCTCCACAGCACCGCCCTCTCACTGTTCTCCTCAACAGCACTCCAGATAACTGCCAAGTCAGCCTGTGTTACATGCAGTTCTCTGGGGTCCACACATTCTACAGGCTGGCCTGCTGGTGGTGGTGGTGGTGATGGGGTGGGGTGCTGGTGGAGCAACAGGTGCTGCTGTGGCCCTCCTCTTCTTAAGCGATGCCGCAATGCACAGCTGCACCTCTACCACAGAATGGCCAGCAGGTGCAGGCATGGTCCATTCTGTGGCAGCCTGCCACTCCAACTGTTGGTAATTGAGCATATGGGTGCACTGGCCCTCAGTCCCTAGGTGAGTCCCTGAGGGCCAGGCGCACCTCCACCTCACATAGGTGGCAATTGACACACTGCTGTCCCCCACACAATAAAAAACTGCCAAACAATGGACGTGTGGGAGGACCAGTCACAGGCAGGAGATGGCCAGATGAACTGTCAGCCAGCTGGTCACAGTGCTGAACAGGGATGGGATCCACACCTGGGCCCGGGGAATAGGCACATCC
Organism: Neoceratodus forsteri; assembly: GCA_016271365.2. Lineage (NCBI taxonomy): Eukaryota > Metazoa > Chordata > Ceratodontiformes > Ceratodontidae > Neoceratodus > Neoceratodus forsteri. The sequence goes on from CM028131.1 coordinate 800,178,297, forward strand.
TGCTCCAGAGAACCTGGACTTGGTGGTGGTTCAACTGCCTCAGAGTCAGGACAGGAGGCGGTGCTAGTCCTGCTTCCAGGGAGAGGGACACTCACAAGTATGGAGTGGTCCAACAGGAATGGGTGCCCATGCCTTCCATACATGTGCACGGATCGATGCTTACCACTACCATGCTCTCCCAGAGCTGTGCCCACTCAGACATTCCTTCACCCTGGTCCATCTCTCCCACTGAGCTCCCTCAGTCCGAGCAATTACTACTCACACTGTCACACAACACACACACACACAGTCACACAGATGAACAACTAACTACTTATAAAGGTAAGAAAAATAAAATTTACAGACAGGACAAATTAAGTAAAAAGAGTACAGAAAAGACAAAAAATGTAGCTTTTAAAAAGCTGTTGGGTCTAAATAAAAGTTTAAATCTCCTCCTCGCTCTGATCTCAAAGTATCAGCAGTCACAAAAACACTACTCTCTCTCCGTCTGCACAGGAGAAAGTAAAAGTGTCTGCTTGTATGACTCACTTTCTTCCTGCCTAGTTAAAGAGCATGTGACTTACTGTACTACAAGCCATGTGATGTGTGGGGGCTGCCAAATCTGAAACACCAAGTGGATCACTTAGAATCATAATGAGGAACACAAAGTCTATTAAAACAATGACTTCGCCTTTACGCATTGCCATTCCACCTTAACGGAAGTGGTAAACAAGTCGAGGAGCTCTTTGCATTGCCCACTCCATGTAGCAAGATATAAACGCTAAGTGCCCACTTCGAAGTTCACTTCGCCAGTGGAATTTAAATTTGCTGCATCTCTACTTGCAAATGTGCTGCTAATGAAATTGTCAGCATGCTCCTAACAGTCTTTTGTGTTTTTACAGACTTGTATGTGAAGTTATATATAATTAATGTGTCAAGTCAAAAACGTGTGATAAAGAAGAAAACAAGGTGTGCAGACATGATCGGAGCCATCATTTAATGAGACATTTCGATTTAGCCTGAGTCCTGCTGGTCATTCCTTCAGGTAAAATAATTACACGATACTAATTAACAAGTGGATATTATTATGCAGTACATTAATTTTATTTACTTTTTTTTGTGAGCATGAGACACTGATGTATCACCCATAAAAGAGGATTAAATGAGAGCCCCCAGCCTTGGAAATGTAAGAACTCAAAGGGTATTAAAAATTCTAAAGCAGCTTACAAACACTGGGTGAAAAGAGAAATTTATATCATCATTATTAACTAATTGCATCTTTTAAAGCAGTAGTCGAAGGATGTCCATGCCATTTTGTTCTGTTGGACGGCCTTCTCTTTTGATCACATTTTGAATTTGGGATACTTTTGCATAACCAAGGGCTAGAGATACAGTGCCTTAAAATTGAAAAGGTATAGGTTGCCCAGTGTCAAAATGCTAAGCTGCATGGTATACTATGCCAACAATCTATGCTCAAATTCTATGCACAGAACATAAGGAACTAGCAGAAGATCTAAGCATCTGTTTTGGATGCCCCTTCCTTTGATAGGGTGGGTAGATCTTGCTGCTACAGTGTATGACTGCCCTTGGTTGCCCAGCCTCCACACATAGAGGTGAAATCCTGCTGTAGGTAGGATGTGAGACATTGACAAATGGTGTGATAAGGCCACACAGTGCAAGATATGTCTGAGTCCTTAGAGAGCCTGGTCTGAGCTCCCACCCCCAACATCCAACCCACTCTCTGGCTGACCTAAAGATATTCCAAATTTGTGCATTGGACAAATAGAACTGAATAGGTCATTGTGTGAGAAAAACAGGATGAACTCAACAATGGTGCTTAGATAAATGATGCCCCCATACTCTTTTGGCCAAGTTGTGTTACCCAGATCTCTGGGTCCCCTGCACCCACCCCTTTTATCAGGAATGCATCAAGCAACATCCTTTTTTTATCCAAGAGAGACACACTAAGCTAATAACTTGTCTGCAGGTGCGACCTGAGAGCACAAAGAAATTAAATGACTTGCTCAGGGTCACAAGTATGTAAGTGGGGGGCTGTGGGATTCAAACCCAGGTCTCCAGATTTGCAGCTCAGAGCTGTTAACCACTGTGCTACACTGCCTGCCCTCAGCCCATTGTCCCCAAACATGAGGAGTTAAATCTGAGGCATGTAGAGTACAGACAGTTGGTACATGGGAGACAGGTGATTGGTCCATGACCTTTTGGATAGGTCAATGAAAGGCGTGGCCCATCAATTAAAGTGAAAATAGTAAGTACTGTGAAACAAAAATAATTTAACAGGTACAGCCCTTATTCACACAAAGAAATGCAGTGGTGTTCATTAGTTTAACAGATCCTCTCAATGGGTGACTGCACCATGCAGAACAATATGAAGAGAGTACTTTCCTATAGAATCATAATGGACCGACCCTCTGATTCTGCAGGAAGAATTTCCCATGAAAAAGTTCCTGCAAGAGATAGATTAAAATAATGGCCATTACTGCATGCTGGTGAGCAATTAACCTTGCCTGCCATGCTACTCATTAACATGAAATTGAAGTTTCTCATGTACCTCTTCCTACAGTTTCTAAAAGAGGAAACATGAAAGGAAAAATATAACTAGTATGAACTTGGCCACATCACTACACTGCTGCTTTAAGTAATTTAATTGTGTCAATTTGAGTTATGGTAGGGGCTTTACATTGTATAATAATCTTTAGTTTCACAGTTAGTATTGTGAGTATTAGAGACAGATTTTGCAGTGGTCACATGCACAATATTTTTCTTAGTGTGCAGGATTCATGTTATGCTCCTTGCAAGCATAATCTTTTATTTTGATTGGGAATAAAGGTGACAGAGACTGACAACTACAGGTGCCACAAGAGTGACACACATGTCTTTCCATGACAAAGCAGCAAAGCTGCAGCATATCACGACTTTTAAGTAATACACAGAACTACTGACAGCCACCGCCATTGATCTCTGAATTAAAATATATGGGAACAAAACTGGATAGCTTTCTCCATCCTGCCTAGCCCATAAAGAAAGAAAAGGGCCAGCCTATATGTGCAGTGGCAGATCTCCTGGATGTCACCTATGGGATATGGGTTTCCAAGTGACCTTGGGGTTTTCACCAAAGGGACAGGCAGGTGGTGGGAGAGTGATGAATATGCTGAAGGGCAGTATTCAGATTCAGGGAAGGGCAGGAGACATTTAGCATTCTCCCAGCTCTTTCCTATAAGAACGGTGGAACTGACATCACTAACAAAGGCAGGTGCCAACATACTCTTCAAGATATGTGGCCAGGCATGGCCAAGGTTGCAACAACTGGTAGGGGACTTGTACATTCTGGCATCTGACCATTCAAGAATCAAACACAATCTTAAAAACTAAGTAAAGGGTACAATTTCACAGGAGATTCACCTAACTTTCACCAATGGGTGTCTTATTCTGAAGTAATAAAGCAACTCTAAATAAACATTTGTGTGTCAGTAGGAGTTACTTCCTAGAGACAGACAAATCCAGACTTGTTTACCCATTTCTTCTGCCACATCCATTTTGATTACATCAGTTTTGCCAGCTCTTACAAGCTTTAAATAAATTATGTTGAGAACTGGGTGAACTACACTACAGATAGTGCTGCTTATTGAGTTTAATAAATTAAAAATATATTTTGGTGCAATGTATATGGGTATCATTTGTTGGATAGACTAAAACTGGCAAAGTCATTGTATTAGATTGTAAATCCTTTGCTTCACCTTTAGATTCCTGGTCTGGGGCAGCAAGGGAGCTCACTTTGTTTTTCCAATACACAAAATGGAAGACTGTCTTACACAAATGCAGCAGAGGGCTCATCAGATAAAACAGAGGCTGAGAGCTGCTTGCCAGCCAGTGACTCAAATTTGTGACCTGGCTTTCTGCTGCAGCCTGGTGGGAGGTCGAGGATGTCCACTTTTATGCACCCACCCTCTGAAGAAAGGGACACAGGCTAACTCCAGTGACTTTGAACACACGGGTCACCATAATGCAGTGAGAGGAGGATTTAGCATGCTTCATGTCAGCATATGTGTGCACACCAGTGTGTTTGGAGCCTTGCTGCTGTCATCCTCTGGAAGGAGGTGGTTAGGGAGAAAGTATGGATGAAAACATAATTAGGACAGAATGATGGCACCATTAGTCTCAGACCTCATGCCCCTGCCAAGATTCCCACTAGCTGATTCTCACTATGAAGGGAAAGCCTTCAAAGGTCCACCAAGGTAAAGTCATGGAGGATATTGAGAGGAGCAGATAAGGGTTTGTCAGTGTTGAAAGGTTGCTAAGTCAGGCCTGAAGTAGGGTGGTTGGCTATGAAGGAGCATTCAACACTGACAAAACAAACTCTGGTCAAAACCGCAAGGCTGCTAATGCATTAATGTGGTAAAAGATATAGACTTATTTTGTGACTTAGTTGTATTTGTAATATTGTGATGTAAAAGTTTCACATTTACACTCAATTGCAGAAAATTAAAAGAAAATCATACAGATTAAAATCTAATGTCTGATTTTTACTGGTGTATTTCTTTTATTCATTTTCACAATGTATTTAACCAGGATAGCTCAGCTAACATGCAGTATCTCATTTTCAATGGGGTCCCAATTGTACCCATGTTGCAATTTATTTTCACAATAGCAATGAGTTGAGATGCAATAACTTGTTTCAGAGGATCCTGCTTTTAGTGAATGCAGATAGTTATTTACACAATGAGTCATTTCAGCAGAAGATGAGGATTTATGATGTTGGCATGGGAATACGGAACTGATGAGGTGCTGACATCACAGAAACATCCTGATGTTATTTACAATTTATTTACCCAGCACAAGCTCAAATGAGTTGCAATATTTTATTTTCAGTGAAATACTACTTCTATCTGCAGTGTGTGAAGTACAATAGCCCCTGATATAGAACTTCTTGAACAGTCGTATGCACTTTGGTTTAGCACCACCACAGTGGTGACAAATACTTTACAATCACAATGCAAAATAAATCAAAATAAATCAATCAATTGCAATGCAAAGACAAAATCAATCATTGCAAAAGGTCAAACTTTTGTTTATGATTTTGGTTGCATTGACTCAGTACTTGGCACCAGTCCTCAAATTCTTCAGTTAGCAGCTGATTTGGTCAGTTAACCATTTAATTTGGATGCACATGCTCATAAGCCCCACATCCCACTTTTTAGTGTAGTGTTATCTTAATTTCTCTGATGTCCTTGAGTGCTTGGCTCATGTTGGACAAGCAGCCTAATACAATCAGACAGGCCTACATAATGGAATAAGTGATATATATAACTAATGGTTGTGTGTGTGTGTGTGTGTGTGTGTGTGTGTGTGTGTGTGTGCATGTGTTTTAGGGCAAAGGTGCAGATCCAGCCATACCACTCATTTGTCCCTGATTTTCAGAGATGTCCGTGATTTTGCCTCAAATTTTTACTCTGTTCCTCCCAAAAGTCATGTTTCCATGACCAAACAATGAGGACTGTAAGCACAGAATAATGTCAAACATTAAAGTTACACATTTGTTCCTCTTTACAAAATGCATGTTACACTAAACACCTTATCCTACCAGGTTACTGAGTGGATATCACCAATTTTGAAGATTTGTTCCTGATTTTGGTCTGCTTTCCCTGATTTGTTTTAAACAGCAACTCTCTATTATAATAAAAGCTTATAAACACTAGAGTTACACCAGTCATGTTTTAACTTTATTGTTTTCTAGTTATTTATTTCTTTTGCTATTCCCCTCTATTAGTCTACTAAATAGTGTTGATAATATAGTAATTGTTTCACTAAATCTTTAAAATTTATCTGACTGTCCTCTATTAACCACACAATTACTGTTTGTGATAGCACAGTCTGTTTTCATGGTGAGCATTATGATGGCATAAACAAAAGCACTATGTGATTAACAGGGTAGAGGTAAATGTTTTCAATGGTTTCTATACATACCTTTTAGATGGACTAGAAATACCAAGATATGCTATAAATCATGGAAAGGGATATTGAAAATGAAAAGAGAACTCTCCAATCTTATTGTAGCTTAACAAAGTTTTTCTTTTTACTGGTATCTCAAAAGGACCTCTCCTATCATCCTTTCCCCTCCCTCCCTCCATCCCCTTTCCTGTCATATGGAGACTATCCAACAACAGAGCTCATTAATTTAGAACAGTTTTAAAGTTACAATAAAAGCAACTACAAAGAAGAACAAGTCATTACTTCATATGACTGCTTTTAACATATCACAAATTGTTGTGAAATTGTTCCTATTTGAAACGAACACATTCTGTGCTTCAGTGTATGTTACATATGTAATGGGGACACCAAATATGGTATAGCTTAAGTTGTTTTACTAAAGACTTATCCAGCAAGTGTTTTCTTTTAAGCTTGTTATATGGTGATCTGAGAGTGCTCCAAGAGATAACTTGAGATTTTGAAAGGTACCTGATGATATCCATGTTTCTTTCCTTAGATTTTGCTGGTGTCAAATGGTGGAAAGTTCATGAAGAAGACATTGATTGGTGAAGCATACATCTGGCTTGACAAAGTGGATTTAAGGAAGAGAGTTGTTAATTGGCATAAACTGTTGGTCAGTTCCAGTCAAAGTCACTGAACAACTCTGTCCATCTTGGGCACAGGACATATCGTGTACTGCAAAAGGAGGGACAATTCAGGACTTTAGTTTTGTGTTGTTGTTTAGCTAGGAGAGCACAAGTAAGGTAGGGAGAACAGGCCCCATTTACATGACAGAGACTACAATAATTTACTGAGGCCTAGTACAATCATGCTTTTGCAGAACCTGGCAAATACTAGACCTGTATGTAGAATGCTGGGGTTCATGTAGTTAAAGGAGATCTGGGAAGGCTATGTGAAGTCCAACAAAAAGTTTAACAATATAAACTTGAAGAAACTATGGTGAATGAAGTGAAGTTTTGGCAAGCAGATGCTTGCCCAAAGAGTTTAGTTGCAGCTGAGAGTACAGTCTTAAAGAAAGCAATTTTGGTTTGACAGGAAAGCTACTTTAATGCAGTATGAAGTTGTGCAGGGTAAAACAGGAGACTTGCCATTCCACATTACATGTCTGATTAGTGTAAAGCTTGTTTTCTTGCATCTTAGAACTGCTGATAATTTATTATACAGAGATGATATCACAAGATACAGATTGTGGTATTTCATATACAATATGCAGGTTTTTCCAAATGCCATGTTGCAAAGATCAGTTAGAGTTTGTGATTCTCCCATATGCTGTGTTGAACAATGATCACTATGTTAAAATGTGAGCAGTATGAGGACAGCAGGGCACTGGCTGTCACTAGTTATAATGTTTTGGGCCAAGAAAAAGAGTAGATATTTGGGATGATTTGTGACACAGGGATTTCAAAAGAAACATGGCATAGTGGTGCTCAAATAGGATGCTGGGATTCTAGAACTCTGTCACTGATTTTTCTGGGTCACTTATCTGCAAGATGTGTTTTGACCCAAACTGTGTTAAGTACTGTATGGATGTCAGGTGGATGTGCTGTATTTACACCAAGATGAATGACTGACTTTATGTCAAGAATACTTTTAAGACAGTACATCTGGAATGCAGAGACTGCCATGTGACAGAAAATAATGTTGCATAAACACTTTATTTTTCTTCAAAGTTGTGGACTAACTGATTTACAAAAGCAAAGGCAGACTTTTGTATTGTATTTGGGTACAATATCAAAGCATATGAATCACACCTAGTGATGTGGACTGATGAAAATGTGTACTGAATATTATAACTAATACACTAAAATAGTGTTCTTCATTTTCTGATAAACTCAGGTGTACAGTTGATGAGATCAGTATGTGCAAACATGGCTTGCAAATTAAAATATCTCAAATCCATAGTGCCGTCATTATGAAAAGAAGAGTGTGCTAAAAAAAAGCCAGAGCCAAAAGATGCAGGGCAACTGTATGGATATTTTTGCATTACTTTGGCTTTGCATATTTATTTATTTATTTTTTGCATAAATGCTTGTTTGGTTTCCATCCCAGAAAAATACTGTCTGTAGTGTTATCTCATCCAGAGATGGATTTCTGCAGCTGTTGAACGTATGACAGTAAGATGTGCAATTTGTGAAAACTCCTGGTAATTTCTTACATGCAACAATTTATTGTGAAGAAGGCTTGCTGATTGTTGCCATGGAGATTTCCAGTAGAAACCAGCCTTGACCAGACTGGGAGCTAGAAACCTGTAATCATCAGTCTTAAGTGGAAAGCAAAAACATAGTGCTTTGCTCTAAGAAAACACATTGCTATGTCACACAGCACTTTTTCTTAATATAGTCCATTCCTTTTGTGAAACTGAGGCTATATGAAAGCTTCAGCCAGACTTTTCTCATTTTGCTGATTGGTTTATTTTCTAGAAATGTCAACCTTTTAAAAATACATGTACATAATCTGAGTTGCAAAAATAAATTATTGCCTTTTAATTTTAATGACAAAATCATTTTTATAATAAAATCTATTAAACATCAAAAAGGTAAATAGCTGCTTGCTGCTGGTTTGAACTAGCTACTACAAACTGTCTCCACTGCCATCTTTAAACAGCTGGTGACTCACTGCCTTGAGTTCACAGTGTGCTTGTTTGACATCAGCACTCATTCAGAGGTTGAGAGATTCTTCCACAATGTGCCAACTTTGATTCATGACCAAATTCTTAGGTTTTACTGGAGTTTTCTATGCAATGTAGAACTTGGATGCATTGATTTAGGACAAAAATAAGCAACCATATTCAGGATAAAAGAATTTTTTGTTTTTTGTTTTTGTTTTTTGTTTTATTTCAAGAATAGTATTCGACTTCAGTATGTTTTTTATATTTGAAAATGTGTTTACCTGTATATAATCCTGTACAATTATTTTTTATTTTGTTTCAATTATTTTCTTTTGAAAGATAACCTATAGTACTTTGAAGCTGGTGGCTGCCTTTTATGCACTTTATTTACTGCCTATACATTGCTTTTACATTTGTCTTTATTTACGCATAGTATATGCAATGACCAATGCACAGAGACAAGTACAGTACCTTACCTTCAGACAAATACACCACAGAGCTGGCAGAGATTGAAAAAGTTTATTTTATTCAAGGCATTGTATGGTATAAACAAAATGAACTATAAGTATAAGCACAGTGTGTGTGTGTGTGTGTGTGTGTGTGTGTGTGTGTGTGTGTGTGTGTGTATGTGTGTTTTACAAACCAAATGAGATTGACAGTTCCGCTATTTCTGCATACAATTTGCAGCAGATTTTTTAATCTATGAATGCAGATTGGGTTCAGCAGTTGCCATGGTGAATGTCATAACTTTGTGACAGTTAAATGTTAAAGAGACAATATCCTTCTTTGTCATTATCAAGATTGCCAAACTGAGATCATGACTATACATATATATATTATATATATAGATATATACTATATATCTATCTATATATATATATATAGTACTGTACTAGTACCTGTGTAACTATTGTCACTGCTATCTTGGATGTGACATGTGACTGCACAGCAGTTAAGAGCTATTACTCAGTGGTGCTGTTTCAGATAATCACTGATGGTTTCACTTAGCATGGTGATGCAGTTTCCACCTGCATTAGGATTCTATTAACTATATGCAAGTTACTGCATCAAATGTAAAAAAACAACAACAAAAAAAAACAACAGCAGATTTTTATTATATAGGGGCATATTGAAAAACTGAACAATACTCATTTTACCCTGTTGTTTATAAATATAATTAGCTCTTAGTAACCAAATCAATATGCTATGTTAGTTCTGTAATGCTCAGTGTTACTGTGATTTGCAGAGATACATATTATCTGAGAAGAAAATTATAACAAAAATGAAAAAATAAATTATTACAATGTGTTTGTATTACAATTTATTGTGAATTGTTAAAAAAATATATGAACGTATGGCAGAATTGACAAAACAGGAGACTGTCACTTTAATTATTGGCTGCTTTATCAATGTTTGCTGTCAGTTCAGTTTATCTCTCAGAAAACAAAACACATAACAAATAATAATTCCTGATGAGCAGGACACCACATAGTCCTAAATAAGTACTTGGCAATTTGTGAGAACATGGTTTCTCCATTTGTAAACTGTAAATAGATTTTTTTCTACAACAAACCCAGAGATGAAGATATAATTCTGGTTTGGCATTCAGCATGTGAATGTGAAACTTCTATTTGACTGTATCTGTATAGTCGTTCAGTGATGTGCTCAGGTGCTCAATAATGGCTGAATAGCTGTGTGCTGTCATCCTCTCAATACCTGTACAAAAACCCAATGTTTACTTATAATGAAAAGAAAACAGACTAGTCCTTGGAAAAATTTAATGTTTTCACATTGGATGTTGCATGTTTTAATGGCAGTTTGTTAATATTCTTCTTTTTTTAACTTCCAAATTCTATGAAGAGAATTACTTTAACGATGTATAAATTTAAAAAAGTATGAAAATTGTACAAAGAAATGCTTGTAAATCCGTTTGAATTTTACCTATGTACAAAATCATGTAATGTTTTTGTGGTTGTTCAGGATGTATCTTGACAACTTATGCAATTGTGCAGTATGAAGGCTGTTATCCCAGTCTACATAATAAATATTTAAAGAAAAATAACTAGTACTGCTGTATGTTTGGCTAATTTCTTCCTTTTAAGCAATAACACAATTAGGAAAACATAACCAAATCAACACATTGATTTCCAAGTTTGAGATGGCTTAGAAGTAATGGAGTGAGTGTGACAGTAGGTGGTGTCGGGTATAAGAACTCTGAAGAGATATATTATGAAGTGTAGATATAGAATATAGAAGTGTAGATACAGAATAACAAAAGCAAACATAATGCATTTAAACACCAGATCTCCCTGAGTTCCATCCTGAATGATGTTGAGAGGTTGCTTCCAATGTCAAGGAGTGCCTATCAGGGCTCTTGGTAAAGTTCCCAGGGTGATGAAGAAAAACTGACTGCTGATAAGGTATTTTTCTGGATACCAAGAAACACATTCTTAACATTTCAGTCATTCCACAGTGTTCTATGTCTGAAACAAATTATTATTGGGATGGCACATGGTCCAACAGGTAACCCAATATGTATTATTAGGAGACATCAGTTCAGGAGTGAGCTTAAGATGCTGGTTGGGCAGTCTCAGACTGGGGAATGGCACTGCATAATGGCAGTGCCCCTAACCTAGGGAGGGAAGAAATCATGTTCTGCCACAAAGTGGCTCCTTTCTGTGGACTAAGGAACTTCCTTCACAAGGAACATCAAGTATAACAAGGCCTTAGGGGCAGTACAGTACATCAGGGGAGGTGGAGGGCAAAAAATTAAGGTGGAAAACCCTGCAATGCAGGATGGCATATTTCTGATGTTACAGGCCCTACACCATTGATATGACTCTAATTTAGAAATTGTGTGAATGTATACTCATGCAGGGTGGGCAGCCCTCCTGGCTCTGACATGGAGGGGTATTCCATTGAGGGATGGATCTGAGACAGGTAAGTCCTGGAAACAGGAAGTGACAGAGCTGAATATCAGCAGGGAGCCAAAAGGATCATGCAGTGACAAAGGGACACAAGCCTTTATTAAAACAAACTATGGTCAGAGCTAAAACAGCTGCTACTACATCAACCTGGTAAGAGATGCAGTATAAAGTGCAGGTTGGGTTGTCATGCATGCCTTTTATTATTGTGGTATTAAAACTTTAGATTTACATCAGAAAATAGAAAAGCAAAAAGCATAAAGGTCATGATAATGTAGATGCAGCTGTTATTGGCTCTGAACATGATTTATGGAGGATAGTCCAGATGAGAGGCAATATCTCCTTTGAAGTGGGATCCTGCTTTTATAATGTATTTTCTCTAGACAGACCAGCTTAGAAACAATATCTCATTTTCAATGGGTTTGCTGTAGTGGGGCCCTTTATTATACATTTGTACAATATAGTTACCCAGGTAGCACAGTTGCTGTATAGGATCCCATTTTCAGTGGGGTCTTGCATATTAACCAATTTTGACAATGCATTTATTCACAAGAGATTAGCTAAGATGTAATATTGCATTTTCAGTGGAGATCCTCTTTACACCTTTCTTTTTAATTTGCAACAGTCCAGATTAGCTGCAATATCTTTATTTTCAATGGGGTTCTGTTTTACACATTTTAACAATGCATTTTACTCAGGACATCACAGCTGAGATGCAATATTCAGTTTTCAGTGCATCTTGTATGTTTACTAATGTTACAATGTATTTATTGATGATAGGCCAGCTGAGATTTCATTATTTAATATTTTATTTTCTATGAGGTCCTACTTTTATCCATCTTTTCAAATAATGAACCAAGCATAGGCCAATTGAAAAGCAATATCACATTTCTGTGGGTACTGCTTGTGCACATTTTGACACATTTACCCATGTAAGCACAGCTAAGATGCAAGATTTCATTTCCAGTGTAGTCCTGCTTTTACTCAGTTTTTCAATGTATTTACCAAGCAAAGTAAACCAAAGATGCAATGTTTCATTTTCATTAGGTCTGACTTGTATTAATTTTTATAAAGTAGTTAACCAGGATAGCCCAAGTGAGAGGCAGTATCTCATTTCCAGTACAGTCCTGCATTTATAATGTACAGTATTTTCTCTGGACAGACAAGCTTAGATGCAACATCTCCTTTACAGTGGATTCTACTGTAGTGTCCTGTTTTTACACATTTGTGCAATATATTTACCCAGGATATCCCAGATGAGATGAAATATATCATTTTAGTGGGGCACTGGCATACACAGTTTTATACTGTATTTGCACAGGATAGCCCAACTGTGAGGCAATATCTTATTTTCAGTGGGATCCTGCTTTAAAATATATTTTCCTTGGACAGACTGGACAGACCAGTGTATATGCAACATCTCCTTTACAGTGGGGTTCTGCTTTTAAACATTTGTACAAAATCATTACTCAGGATAGCCTAGATGCTAGGCTAAGAAGCATTATGTCATTTTAATTGGGTCCTGATTTGCATATTTTTATACTGTATTTACCCAGCTTTGTGCAGCTGAAAAGCAGTATAAGATCTCATTTTAAGTAGGGTCCTATTTTACAATGTATTTTGTCTGGAGAGAGCAGCTGAGATGCATTATATCCTTTTCAGTGAGTTTCTGCTGTAGTGGCTACTGCTGTACTATTAGATTATGTCCCTGTACATACCACCTGAGATGCAATATCTCATTTCATGGAGGTGCTACTCTTACACATTTTCATACTGGATTTACCCAAGATAGCACAGATATGATGCAATATTTTGTTTTCAGTGGGTGTCCTGCTTACACAGTTTTATCCAGTTAATAATTCCATAATGGTATTTACTCACCTGGTAAAGATGATTATACCCATAACCTTTACAGTGCTCAGACATTCCTCACAAATGGGGTTATCCTCTGTCATCCTATTTGGCTGATGTACAATCATAAATCTGTTGCTGCCAGAGACCAAGCCCCTGCCTGGATAACCAGTCTCCAGTGAGAAAACTTCCTAGCAAAAGAAAAAATGAGAACAAACAAACAAACACCAGAAGACAACAAACAAGAAACAACTGACCCATAACATCACTCAGCATAGAAACTCAGGTACTGGAGCAACGCAATTGATGCATTCCAAAGGACATAAAATGAATACAAACTGATACTGAGAAGAAACTGGCCTATAACAGCCACAACCCAACAATAATCAGTGATTAGTACCAATAATAAGAACGAGCATTTGTCAATGCCGAACGCTCGCTTGCAGGTATTTGCAGTGGTGTTTGGCATGTATGGTGCTTTACCCTAATGCCCTGTGCGATTGCTGGTATTTGCACAATAAATTTTCAGCATGACCTTTTGTTACCCCATTGTACTCTACATAGGTGGAAACACGTTTTGGGCAGGATGTGAAAAATGACAGCTGTACTGCTCATAAGGAAGTGTGGTAAATGGCAATGTTGAAAATCTGGAGTGGAAATATTGAAAATTCGCAAACCCACGAAAGATGCGTGGGAACTGTGCAGTGCACGCTCGTAAAACAGTCATTTTTAGAATTTTTCACCAAATTGTCAACACAGCCATTTTAAGACCTCTGCTCATGATCAGTGTCACTGTGATTGTCTTAATGTGTCCCATACATTGATTTCGCACGCCGACTGCGCCATTGTGTGCTACATGGGTGGAAACATGTTTTGGGCAGGATGTGAAAATGATAGCTGTACTGCTCATAAGGAGGTGTGGCAAAATGGCAATGTTGAAAATCTGGAGTGAAAATATTGAAAATTCGCAAACTTCTGAGTGCATGGGAACTGACAACACACTGAAAAAACAGTTATTTGTAGGATTTTTTTCACCAAATTTTCAACATAGCTATTTTAAGATCTCTGCTCATGAACAATGACACTGTGATTTTCTTAATGTGTCCCATAGACTGAGTTCGCACACCGACTGTGCCATTATGCGCTACATAAGTGGAAACATGTTTTGGGCAGGATGTAAAAATGACAGCTGTACTGCTCATGAGGAGGTGTGGTAAATGGCAATGTTGAAAATCTGGAGTGAAAATATTGAAAATTCACAAACTTACAGTGTTATGTAGGAACTTTGTAACGCAGACTGTAAAACAGTCATTTTTAGAATTTTTTCACCAAATTTTCAGCACAGCCATTTTAAGACCTCTGCTCATGAACAGTGTCACTATGATTTTCTTAATGCGTCCCATACATTGATTTTGCAAATCGAATGCGCCACTGTGTGCGACATGGGCTGAAACACATTTGGGTGAGATGTGAAAAATGACAGCTGTACTACTCATAAGAAGGTGTGCTAAAATGGCAATGTTGAAAATCTGGAGTAGAAATATTGAAAATTCACAAACCTACGCGTGCGTAGGAACACGCAATGCATGCTCGTAAAACAGTCATTTTTGGAATTTTGCGCAAATTTTCAACATGGGGTTTTTGGACCTTCTCGCAGAATGATGTCACTGTCATGGCATTATTTGGGCCTGAAGGGTGATTTCGCACAGTGACTGCGCAGTGACTGCAAAATCAACTTTGGGCCTGAATAACGCCATGACAGTGACATCATTCAGAAAAGGGGTCCCAAAAAACCCATGTTGAAAATTTGGTGCAAAATTCCAAAAATGACTGAGATATGCAATAAAGTTGAAACCCCTATCTAGCCCATTATACAGCTTACGCATTTCCTCAGTTCATGCGGTCGGCTTTGAAGAGTAAAGCGTGTTCCAGTCCACGAAGATCATCGCTGAGCTCCAGAGGTAAGTATGGGGTGAGGGGGTGGGGAGCTGGGTGCGCAGTGGTGCGTGCGTGCGGGGAGGGAGAGGACTGGGAGACTACGTGGGACCTTTATTTCTTTACAGGTTTTTAAAAAACAACTACTTGGGATGCTTGCCATGCTGGGTGGGCTCCCAGCATGGCAGAAGATGGCTGAGGGGCTGAGGAGCTGAGGGGATTGGGCAACCCCATCAGCAAAACAAATGGGAGGTTTGCCATACTGGGGTGGGCTCCCAGGGTGGCAGAAGGATAGCTTGGGGAGCCGTGGAGCCGACAGAGTTGGGCACCCGTCAGCAAACAACATTTGCCACACTGGGGTGGGCTCCCCAGCGTGGCACCAAGCTTTGGGGCCCGCGTGATGCGAGGCGGCGTGGCGTGGTGCTTGGTATGACAGCGGTGGTTTCTTTGAGCGAAGACCACCACTGTCATACAGAGCTCCTGCACCATTGGTGCAGGACCGCCATGCCTGCTCAACAGAGCACTGGACTGAATGGGAGGGGCACACCTCCAAAGTGTGCTTCTCTCCAAACGTTCCTGTGCATGCATGCAAGTGAACGTAAAATGAGTGGTATCAAAGAATACTTAGAACACTGAAAACCTGCCAAGGTCAGTGAAAAAAGATGTAATACAACCATGTAAAACCAGCTGAATCCATTGCTTTATGTAATCAAGCCAGCCACAAAATGGACCATATACTGTAGCTCTGGCTGCTGTATATCCAGGTTTGTCCATAAACAGGACAGGCTCTGAGCACTGTAAATGTTGCAGTTATAATCACCTTTACCAGGTGAGTAAATACCATTATCTCCTGCAACCTTTCCAGTGTTCAGACATTCCTCACAAATTGGACTTGCTTAGCAGTACAAGAAAAACATTGCCAGGTGGGAGGACGAACATAAGGTAATAGAGAATCTGAAGCAGCAAGAAGTGCAGCTTGGCCAAAACTACCATTGCAGTCCAAAGCTACAGCCCATCCGTAATGATGGACAAAAGTATGTACAGAGGATCAGGGGACACAGTGCAGATACCGTGAACTGAGGGCTCACTCTGTATCTCCAGGACATTGCCCTGAGAGTGTGCTCAAATACCCATAGGTGGATCCATGCCCAGCCATAGTAAGCAGCCTTCATTGCTGCCCATATCCACCTGACAATTGCTTCTCAGAAAGCATCTTGACCCACCTTTGGTCTGAGCCAATGAAAAACAGGCACTGTGACCTATAGAAACCATCTGACATCATCATATAAACCCTGTTGAGCAGATTAGGAACAATGATGGAGCCTTCTGGGTCCACAAACATGGCTGGCAGGTGTATGTTCTGATCCATGTGTAATGGTGACAACTCTGTAGGAGTGATAAAATGGGACTGGTCCTAGAGACACCCACTCATTATGGAAAATGAGGATGGCTCATGGCACTACGATGCCTGCATTCACTCACTCACTCACTCACCTGATTGAGCACAGAGCCTGAAAAACAACTATACCAAGTGTAATCTAGTAGAAAGAATTTGGTAGGAATGGATGTGTATAAGGCCCTTCAGAACCAGACTACATTGCTGTAGAGGAGAAGTTGACTAAGCATGGGGAGATACAATCTGTACCTCCCACTGCAATCTGACCACCTCTGGATGTGCAGTTATCTGTCCCTCCCCTGGGAAGAGGGTCTCACATTGCAGAGATGGCCAAGGGCTGTACCCTGAAAAGGAGAAAGAGACACCTTCATCCACCCTATAAGTGACAAAGTCTAGGAATTGGGGAGGGTTGGACTCTCAGCTGAGCACCACTCACCAAGAGTTGCCAATGTTTCTGATAGGGCTTGTTTATCGATTGTCAGCTGCATTGCAGAGGCTGTTCTACCACCCTGGAGTTGCACCCTTGCTCAACAGACTGTGTGTTTTGGCATCAATGCCTACAGTCTGAAAGCTGTGGGACTGCATTGCGTGATCGGTCTCTGACCGAGGAGATCCGGGAGATGGGAAGACTCCCAGAGCTGTCAATCACAGTGCTTGGAACAGGTATAACAATGACATCTGGGACCAACCAGGAGGAATCTCCTTGAGCTATCAGAATTTTGATGTATCTTTGCTATGAATGGGATGGGTGGGAAAAACAGGCCTGGCCATAAAACCACTGAACCTTCATTCTACCGATGCCCTCTGACTGATTGTCTGGGGAACAAGAATGACAGTGAGGTAGTTGTGCATTGTGATGGGTTGCCATCAAGTCAGATTGAAATGGTCCCCATTTGTTGTTGAGAAAATTGAACACCTGAAGGTGTAAGTGCCCATCTGGCTGGTCCAGGATCACTCGACTGCGCCAGGCCATCTGCGAGTGTAGCTGTCCTTCCAGGTAGGCGGATGAAGGTGTCATCAGTCCTGCTCTGCCAATCTCATGTTTTGGTGTTTCTGTTAGCACTGCCTGGCTTCAGACCTCTCCTTTGCTCATTGATGTATGTCATGGTGACCTGGTGGTTGGTTCTGAGTCACACCACTCTCCCTGCAATTTCTGGATGCCAAATCCCAGTGCCCTGTGCACTGCTTTCATCTCCAGCACATTGACGGGTAAATGGACTTCTGATAGCCATCTTCCCTGCGTGATATGCCAGCCGAACATGGCCCCACTCAGTCTGGGAAACTTGCCTCTGTCGTGATTGCTGCTGGTCACTCCATGGAGAGTGACACCCCTTAACTGGTTATGTCTCATGGGCCACCACCCAGGACAGTGCAGCACATCATCGCCTGGGTAAATTCAGAATTCAAAACTCTGAGTCGACTGGCCCATGCATCCAGCACATATCTTTGGGGTAGGCACATGAGGAACTGCACCCATGACACTGTGGCTATCCTAGATACCATGATACCACAGTCCTACGTGTTCAGTGTTTAAGTGGCTCTTGGCCCAGGATAAGATCTCACCTTGCTGTTGTAAGCCATGGATTACCGGCTCTGTGTTCCTGTCATCTATGTTGAGGATGCACTCATATAAGTCCATTGTTCAGATAAGGAATGTCATGGACTCCTGCTTTGAGGAGGTCTGTGGCAATCACTGCTAGAGTCTTTTGGTATACCCTGGGAGCCAAGGCCAGTCCGAACAGAAAATGTCAGCCCTGACATTGAATCCAAGTCACCCTTGGTGACAGGGCTAATCAGAATGAGGAGATTGACTTCATGCAGGCCTCTGGGTATATGAAAAGCACTTTGCTGAATCATCAGCCAGGTTGATTTGAGTGTCTACATCTTGAAAATAATAGTTTTATTTTTATTATTGGAACTGAAGTCCAAGCAAGGGATGGAAACAACTTGTCCGCTTATGGACCACAAAGTACCAGATGTAACCTCTCTTGTCCCTCTCTGCCTGCAGCTTGGGTACCCTGTCATTGTTCCTGGAGATATTGAGTGGAGCTGGCTGGACAGCCTGGCTATGCCACATTCCTGGGACCATCGAGGACATAATTAGTCTGCTTGGAGTTTTTTGAATGACCATGGGACATGACTCTCTGGACCCACTTGTCCATTGTGGTCTGAGCTCCTTGTTCAGTTAACCCTTGGAGTTGAGGAGAGGCCCCTGGTTCCAGGTCTGAGCTGCCATCACCTGTGTTGTCTCTTTGGTGAATGTGGGAACTGTGGTTCCACTGGTTGTTTACCATAGGAGTTGACTGTCAACCTTGGAGGCAGGGTTTTAGCTTTTCTCTAGAGCTGCCAACAATAGGCCTGTGTGATATTTTGGTGTCACTGCAGACAATGCCCCAGCCTACATTGGGATTCCATTGAGGTACCCTAGGTGGAATTGAAGGCATACTAGGTGGGCCATATGGTTCTTATCTGCCATCACCTTCAGTGTATCTATGTACACGGCCCTAAAGGCAGCTGCATCAACCCCTCAGCTATAGGGACATTCCCATGCCTCATATGACAGCTGAGCTGTGTCTCTATAGCATTACCTCCAAAGATGACTGCTCACCAGCATTGGCCGCATACCAAAATGGTGGCTGTTGCCTGGGTGAGACAACTACCAGTCTTGCATGACCACTTGAGTTTTGTGAGGGACTCGTCCCTGCCAGTACAGTAGTGGCCTGATCGCACCAACTGAATTCTTCATTGTGAGCACAGGAATGGGTGATTTAAGGCTGGTGGAGCCCCACCAGCCAGCAGGAAATAATGGGGTGCCTTTCCCGGGTCTGATGTGCCTCTGAAGCTCCGCCTAGTCATAGCAAAGCGTAAGCTTTGCGCCTTAGACCAGCTGTTGCAGTGTGAACTGCTGTCCCTTCATGCCTTTTTCTATTTTTCAGCTTTAATGCTGCTGTTTACACTGTTCATGCTGCTAAAATTGTATTGCCATAATCATGCACTGATATGTTACACTCTGTGATGAATTTTAAAGTTCTAAATTATGTCTTTATATGGTCTGGAAAAATAAATGACTTTTTTACATAATTTTGTGAACAACTTTATTGATATAAAAAGTTTTCTTGAGCTGTTACAAGAACTTTTTCAAGTTTCATTCAGTGTGTGCTTCATGTCTGCTTTTGTTTCATGCTATGAGAGGAGCACTTTCCTGCAATGTATGGTGATTTTATGGGTAGTAGTGGCTGCTACCTGGTATATGAACTGAACAGTGCAGAAAAGTTCAGTTCTGCAGGTAGCTCCTTTGTGAGGACACTACAGCAAGGTCCTGACCAGATGAAGCAACAGCCAGCACAGATGCTGCAAGAGGGTCTGGCTGGCCAAAGACCTTGCCTCTGGGGAATGCTCGTCTGTGAGATGGGCCAAGTGTTTTTTGTTTGTTTGTTTTTAAGTGTAGTTAAGTTAATAATAATAATAATATTTTTATTTATATTGCGCCTTTCGAATACCAAGGTGCATTCCAATAAAAGATACAGTACAAATGCAGAAG
Organism: Neoceratodus forsteri; assembly: GCA_016271365.2. Taxonomy (NCBI): domain Eukaryota; kingdom Metazoa; phylum Chordata; order Ceratodontiformes; family Ceratodontidae; genus Neoceratodus; species Neoceratodus forsteri. The sequence goes on from CM028131.1 coordinate 800,198,537, forward strand.
CAACAGTACAAAAATATTATAAAACACACATAAAAATTAATACACAGTCAGTCCATAAGCCCTTTCCCACAGATATGATTTGAGTGCCTGTGTCGATACCTCCTTAACTGACAGGGTAGAGAATTACAAAGGGAAGGGCTGCAAACATAAAAGCTCGGGCCCCAGATGATTTTAATATTACCCTAGGAATCTTAGCAACCCTCTTCGACCGAACAGAGTGGTCTCACAGGGCAGTAAGGGATCAGGAATTCTTTCAGGTAATCAGGGCCCAGATCGTGGAGGGCTTTGAAAGTCAGTAATCTGACTTTGAAGGTGATCCACCACTGAACTGGCAGCCAGTGCAGTTCCCAGCACCAGAGTAATATGAAGATCTTGGGGTACCCATCAATACTCAGGCTGTGGAATTCTGCACTAGCTGCAGCGGTGGATATCAACCTCTGGAAGCCCAAGGTAAAGCAAGTTGCAGTAGTCCAGGTGTGAGGTCACAAAGGCATGGATCAAAGTTGGCAGATCGCTGGATGGAACTAGGTGCTTGATCCTGGTGATGTTTCTTACATGATAAAGGATATTTACCACCGCTGACACTTGAGAGCGAAGAGTCAGCCCACATCCAATATCATCACAGATCACGCACCCATTCAGACACCCGTGGTTGACATCCCACAAAACACCCCAGATTGGGTGCTGGCCATAGGTCCCCCTATCCTGCGATCCGGATCCAGTACCAACACCTCCGTCTTCCCAGGGTTCAACCTCAATGAACTAGACCTCATCCAATCCTGGATTTCATTTAGGCAGCTGTTAAATACCGAGGTAGCTCCTTCCTGGTAGGTGCAAAGGACAGGTATAGCTGGGTATCATCTGCATAACAGTGAAACCCCAGCCCATACAATCTCACAATGTCTCCGAGGGCAGCATGTACACGCAAACAACATGGGGACAATCTAGAGCCCTGAGGAATCCCACAAAGGGGAAAAGGAATCAGAGGAAAAACCCTGACACCACCCTCTGAGTTCTTCTGGTGAGGTAGGAGGTGAACCATCTGAGAACAATCCCAGCAAGTCCACAAATACATCTCAGGTGCTCTAGTAGTACCCCATGGTCAATGGTGTCAAATGCTGATGACAGATCTAATAGTACCACAATGGACCATTTTCTCTGGTCTCTTGCCATCAGGAGATCATTAAGCACTCGAACGGCACAGTCTCAGTACTATGCCTCTTTCGAAATCCTGATTGAGAGGTTCATAGATGCTATGGATGGTCAAGTGGTTCTCCAACTGGCGGCCACCATCTTCTCGATCACCTTCCCCACAAAGGGAAGGTTCGAGATGGGTCTGTAGTTACAAGACAGACTGGGTCCAGAATGCTTTCTTCAACAGGGTGTCACCACTGCCTCTTTCAAGGAACAGGGTATTCACCCGTGTCAAGGAACACCAGACTATCTGTGCTAGAACCAGTAAAATGGACTCCCACACCCTAAAATTAAGGACGTAGGGCCTGGATCTAAACTACAGCTGGTAGGATGCAGCCCTTGGACAATCCGCATAACATCCATGATTTCCGGGTGATCGAAGGTACTCCAGGAAAACCAGGGAAGTGACCCACTTCTGGCCACTTGCATCCCGCATAGAGTGTGTCAAGCAGATGTCTGACCTAATGTTGGACACATTAGCAGCAAGAGAACTGAGCAATCTCATCACACTGTAACTGTGAAAATGCTCTCAGGAGCTGTAGACAGGTTGGGTTGCACAATCTGTCCACAGTTCTGAAAAGCTGAGCTGGTCGGTTCTGAGCAGCAGAAATTTCCGGTAGGAACTCTGCCTTCTTACGAGAGATTTCTGCTGATAGAATGGGTAATGTTCCAACAGTCTAAGGTGGTCAGCATCCAGGTCAGACCTCTGCCAACAACGTTCTAACCTGCATCCACATCACACAACTCCCTTAGGACCCCATCAAACCATGGGGCCCAAGGTCGAGGGAGAGAGGACGCTACGAACTGGAGCAATAGAATCCAGGGTGAAGAGATGGCAGTATTATAAGCCACAACCAATGCCTCTGGATCATTGCAATGCACGAGGAGTTGTGATAGGTCAAGAACTGCTACAAGGCCATTGAAAGAAATATTCCACAAGATCGGTACTTAACCATCTCCACAGGGTCGGCCTAGAAGGAGGGTGCCAAAATTGAATCTCACAGTGAAGTGATCTGACCAACTGACTGGTTCCACCCCGTCAGAGGCCTCGATCCCCAGGAGGAAGACCAAATCAAGAGAATGGCCACCTATGTGTGTAGCAGTGGTAATCACCTGTGTTAGACCCAGTGAATCCATTAACTGGAGGAAGTGTTGTTCAAATTGTGAAAGTTTGTCATCGACCCAGGCATTAAAATCACCCAGGACCATCAGCCTAGGAGACTCAAAGGCCAGGTCGACAACGAAGTCCGCTACTTCCTTAGGGTTGCTTCTCATCTCCTGATGGATGGTAGATGAGAGCAATATGATAGCCCACACTTGCTACAACAGCACATTCAAAGAGATGGTCTCCTCAACTGGAACACTAGTGAGAACCAATTTGGTCTTAAAACAGACCGCAACCCACCCCGCGGTCCAAACTCGGCTGATGTATCACGAATACCCAGCTGGAATTGCGGCCTCCAAAATTGGTCCCGCATTATTATCCAGCCAGGTCTCAGTGATGCAAGCCAGATCTGTTGAGGCAACAAGATCATAAATCATAGCAGTCTTGTTCCAGACAGATCTGGCATTGCACAACATCGCCCAGGTTGGACAAAACTCCTGGCTGCCCTGACTTCCTGCCCATCACTAATGATGGTGCCCTTGGCATGGGACCAAGCAAGGTGGTGCATGCTCCAGGCTCCACTTCACCCCAGGGTATCTTCTGGGCTTAGTCACCCTAATGGGAGCACTCTGGTCCACTCGCCTCCACTGTTCACCCCCACCCCCTCCCTCCCACGGCAATGCCTAAAGCCCAACAACATTGGTAATTGGAAAAACAGAGGGGGTATAAAAGGGGCAGAGGGAGTGAGGAGCAGAGGCTGAGTAGCACACGACCAGGGGGCAACAGGTAAACACATCTCATAAAAACAAATCCTCAGCTTAAAACAGAATAACAACAGAATAATATATACTTAAAATCAATTCTTATACACTTAACTCTTAAAATCAACCAGTTCAACTAAAACATAACTCAATCTTATAAAACAACAAAATTAACATAAAAATAAATCAATACACAGTCCTACTAAATCCTACAACATAACCCACCCCAGTTAAAGAAAACTAAATATATCAGTAAACACAATTAATCTAAACAATATAAAAATTAATACAACATGAAACCATTTAAGAAAAACATGTCCAAATCCAGAGGTCCTCTCACTGCCAGTCAGGAAAGGACAGTCTTCTTGGGAGCTCTTATCTCCCAAGAAGAATAGCTATAAGTAAATTAATAATTTTTCAAAATGGACAATACAACATGAACCCCTTAATTCCAGGCTTCATGTACTCTCACTACTAGAGTCTGGAGCAAAATTATACTCTGACAGTCTCATTGTCAGTAACTAAGTAAAAACACTCTGACCATAGATCAAAACATAAGATAAGAGAACAAGGGTCTCAGTTCCAAAAATAAGATTCCTCAGCAAAGCCTCTTCAGGTTCCAATTCTTACTATTTGACACTCTCACTGTAAAAATAAGTAAGGTTGAAATACTCAGAGCAGAAGGCAGGGACAGGAAGCCAAAGTTCCAAAAGTAACTCCTCTGAAGTCCTCTTCAGGGTCAGACACCACCTGGGACCACAGCAGCTCACCAACTAGCCCAGTGGATGGCCAATGGCCACAGCAGCTACCACAGGGGTCCTGATAGTGCCCACCAAATGATAGGTGCCCCAGAGAACCCTAGGGCTCAGCCTCCAATACCAGCTCCCAGTGCATAGGAGAAGAACCACATGCCCTACAACCACCTCACGACCACCACACAAATCGGGCAACTCTACTTGGTCCCAAATTGACTTACTGTTAACCCTAATTCCACCAAATAGTCTGACGACACAAGCAGCCAAAAGCCAACTGTACTTTGCTTTCCAGCTAATATGGCAGAAAACCGCCAGTCAAAATAACCAGGACATAAATATTGCAAGTTGCAAGTTCAAATTATTTCCTAGGGTGTTCTCCAACTTAGCCCTATTGTCGCTTCAAAAACTCTTAGTCTCTACATACACAGTACCTTCTGACAAATCGAAATCAGATACAGCAGGTAAAATCCAACTTCATATTCTGTTGTCCTGGTATCAACGTCCTGGTGCATGAACTAGTAAACCGAGTACCGTTCCACAGCAAAAGCAGACAAAAACCTCTAGTAATTACAGTACTCTCCTGATTCAGAGTAATTGAAGCACACTTCCGATGTATTCATAACTACACAGAGATACATCCAAAAAGCAGAGGAAGGGACGAACTCGACAAAAGGACAGTTGAATTCACTAAAAACGATTGATTTCACTAAACGTTAATCGAACTTATAGTGACTACCGCTTGCACTCAAAAACATTAAAAATCAGTAAAACAAGTCCAAATGCATGAAAGCCATGGAGTAGCTCAGGTAGTTCATAGCACCAAGCCTGGTGGCCATCTCAGCATCATCCCTTGGCACACAGTATGTGGGTGGTGGGTAAAAAGAAATGGGAAGCTGTATCCTGCACAGTCATGGGAAGCCAGAGCACCATTTTATGGTTGACCAGGGAGCCCAGGGAGGTTAAGTGACTTGCTCTGGGTCACACAGAATACAAGTGGAGGATGCTGGGATTCAAACCCAGGTCTCCAGGCTTGCAGATCACTGCCTGTAACTCCAATAGTAAATCAGCTCCTTTGTAGATCGTGAACATGTCTCCATTGGCCCAACAGCTAAAAAGAAAGGCTGAGGCATGGTAACAATGAGTAACAGAGGATAACGGGGAAACAGAGCATTAGTTAGTGAGGTGGACACTTTAAGAATTGACAAGAATCTGCCCAAGATGGCCACTGGAGCAGGATACCCACACAAGATGGCTGACATTCCTGCAAGAATGTGGTCACTGGAACTACAGGAGCAACATGGCTTTTATGTCACATGACTGGGTGCCTCGTGAGATTCCCACTAACTACCTGGCACTCACCACCCATCTTTTCGCTTGGTGGAAAATGAGGGGTGTCGATGGGTGTGGTGGCATGTGCTGTGCTGACTTATGGATAGGTGCACCGAGAGTCTCCCCAGTGCACTTTGGCTTATGGAAGGAACTGGTGACTCTTTACCCAAGAACAGGGGCACAATTTGAAGATAGAGGGGACGGCTCAGAGGTAATGTTAGGAAGTATTTTTCACTGAGATGGTTGTGGATGCACGAATGGCCTTCCTGAGGAGGTCGTGGAGTCAAAAACAGTGGGAAAATTCAAGAATGTATGGGACAGACATAAGGCAATTCTAGTGGGGGGTAGGAGGAAGTAGGCTCTTTGTTAACTAGGATCTGCAGCTTATCCATTAGGTATGGAAATGGGCAGACTAGGTGGGCCAAGCAGTCCTTATCTGCCATCAAATTCTATGTTTTGATGTTTCTATATTTCTCATGGGGATTTAGCACCTAAACATGACTGCTCTGAGATCTTGGGCAATACAAGAAGCAGGAGATCCCAGTCATGGAGTAATGCAGGGTGGCCAGATGTATCAGTAGAAGAAGTCCCCAACATGGTGTAGGCCCTTCCAGCTGTAGAAAATGCTGGAACAAAAGCATTTTGTATATGCACCAGAGCACTCCATCACCCAAAATGCCTGCAGAGACATGCAGGGGCTGCTGGTTCATGGGGCCCATCAGTCCCATGGATTGCTGCAGCATAAGGGAGGTAAGATGAATTGAACTTTGCTCCACCAGCTGAAGCCACTGTAATCATCAGTGCTTCATCTGTAAATCCAGTTCGTAAGCCGGTATGTGTGGTTAATAATTGTTTAATGTTGCTGGACAGCGCTGAACACTGGCAGAGAATGCCTTTAGTTATCAGGGTACCCTGCTCATTATGGCTGCTGCATGGAGAAGAGATGGGATACTACTGGAAGGTCCCATCACCTCAAGCACAGTAATGAAATACAACACAGGGTGACCCAGCTGACCACTGATACTGTTTGCAGGAGCTTATAAGAAGCATGTCATACTAACTGTTGCCCAGTGCCTGCCACAGTCATAATGCATGGGCTTGGTGTGAAGCTGCCTGCCAAAGAGTAGATGCTGCACAGGGTCCGATCCTCATGGAGCTAGCCAGTGGGGGTGCAGAATGAGGGTCCCAACCAGGACAGGGGGTTATAAGCTAGGATGCTGCTGAAGGGTGCAGCTTGACTTGTGCCCTGATTTGTGCATTGGAGCTTTTGTTGTTAAGTACTGAGGATAATGCAAGCATGCAGACAAGTTAGGAGAATTTCTAAGTTTAACATGTGCTCATTTGTCAATGTGTACTATGTGAGAATAGAAAAGGTGAAATAAAATTCTATTGGAATAATTACCTGAGATCAGAGGAGCGATTACAGATTGTGACCAACCTCCAGGGATGCATGAAGTAATCTGGAGACTGGTTATCCAGGCAGGGACTTGACCTCTGGTAGCTAAAGATTTATGATTGTGAATCCACCAATAGGGATGACAGAGGCTAAACCCCATTTGTAAGGAATGTCTGAGCACTGAGAAGTTGAAGGGGATAAAGTTTTGTTACAGTGGAAGGCCTTGTGTCTGGCCAAAGGAATGGAATGCACAGTTTGTTTCTTAGTAAATGGAGGGACAGGAAGTTCAGTTTCTTTAGTCCATGGTCCTTACCTTAATTTTGTGAAGAGAGATGTCCCAGCACACGTGTGTGTGCATGCCACATACACACACAAACATACACACACACACACACACACGTGCACACACCATTTTATTCCATAGCCTAAGAGTCACTTACTTTAGTTCTTTTAATTAAAAACAATATTCTGCAGCAGTATTGGAGTAGGAGTAGGGTGCAAAAAGTTACACTATATTTGCCTTCACAGGACATGCATAAACACTTTCACTCTCTTATGGTTCCGGCCAGGTGTACTACTAATTTGTTTTAGCCTCAATCAGCCTGCTCACCAGAGGATGTGCATACTGTAGAGCACATCCATACAGTGAACACTTTGGTCATTTGTTTCAGGATTTGCAGAAACAACCAGCATGGGATAAGCGAGGCTGCTCACACAGCTTGGAGGGGCTTGTGTGGCATGTAATGACTGCTTAAAATGTAAATGCTGGTAATAAACAGAATTTAAGGTAGCCAAGTCAGACTCTGAAACATGGCGATGTACAGGCTATACAGGAAGGACAGGGAAAAAGGGAAGGAGTGGAGTGGCTATAATGTGAAAGAAGTAATACTGTGTAGAAGGGAGGTGGGAAGGAGGAAAGGGCAGAGGCCTTATAGCTACAAATCCAGGACTCAAAGGGAAGGAGAGTTAGGTTGGAGGTGGTGTATAGGCCACCATCTCAAAATGAGATATCAATAGGGAGCTGGGAGAGCAGATCAAGAGGGTCAGTGCAATGGTTAACACCATGATAGTAGGGGACTTCAACATGCCTGGGGTGGAGTGGAGCACCCCAGCCACCTCAAGTGTCAGGGAACAGTTCCTCCTGGAGGCATTCCAGGGCAGCTTCCGGTGCAGATGGCAAGGAACCAACCAGGGAAGGTAACATACTGGACCTTGTGCTGACAATGGAGTTGCCCATTTAGGGGCAGACCAGGTTGTCCTGGTGCACCCCTTCCCTCCTGAATAGAATGGTTGTGCTCAGAAGGGGAGGAAGGAAGAGGAGGGCTAAGGGCCAGAACAATGGGCAAGTAGCAGGAAGGGGAGGGGTGAAGGGAGGCACATAAGAGACAGCACAAGGGGGCCTCAGCCATTTTTGCTGGAGTTTTGATCTACATCAACTGCAGCATGTTGGATTGGCAACATTTTTGAAGTGTGTTCACCGGGAGAGATAGGTAAGGAAACAAACAGTTGATATTGCAGGACGAGATGTGAAGTGTTTTAAAATAAAAAAGAAGGGAAGAACATATACAGTATTAAGATACATAGATACATAGATACATAGATACATAGACAGTATCAGCAGATAAGGGCCTATGGCCCACCCAGTCTGCCCATTTGAGCTTGTAAGTTCAGTTTATGTTTTCCTAGAAGTCTGTTGCCCCTTACCTCTGACTTCCAGAATTCCTTTATGTCTATCCCATGCATTCTTAACTCTGTGATTGTTTCAGCCCCCACCACTTCCTCTGGCAGGGTGTTCCACTTGTCCACCACCCCTCTGTGAAGAAATTCTTCCTCATGTTTCCTCTGAATCGCCCTCCTCCAACTTCATCACATGCCCTCTAGTCCTGGTACATCTTTTTGCTTAAAAATAGTGTATTCCTGCACCCTGTTCCTCCCTGTGAGATACTTGTATGTCTCTATCATATCCCCTCTCCCTCCTCTCCTCCAGGAGTACATGTTCAGTTCCTTCAACCTGTCTTCATAGGGACTTGTGATGCAATCCATGCACCATCTTTGTTGCCCTCCAGAGTAAACATGTTACAGTATATATCTGAGCAAATATGGGGTCCTGAGTAGCGATGGAGATCAGATTGTGGAGGAAGAGTGACCCAGGACCCCGTGGGGTGATCGCATGACTCTTGGGGCTGGTTGGAAGGCCTTTGCTTTATTTTTGAGGCTTTGCGGTAATTTTGTATACTGGTTTGCTGGCTGGTAGGAATTCTGTATGAATGGAAGAGCCCTGAGACAGGGGAGAGATAGCATGATGATGACTAGTGAGAGAAAGCAAAGCCTTTACTTGATTGTGGTGTTTTGTGGCATTTTGCCCCTTTTGGGGCTGGTTGGCATGAATAGTGGGCCTGGAAGAGGCCGTGGAGATGGGGAAGCGAAGGAAGCCTGGGACCACGTATGCGATGTCACACGCCACACGGGGTTGTAAAAACACCTTTTTCCTTTGCTGCGGTGCTGGTGGCTGTTGGTGGCTGTTTCTTGCTGAGGGAAAGCCTGGGGAGGAAGGGTATGGCCTAGAAGAGGCCCTGAAGCATGGACTGCATGGCATGACATCACATGCCACATGGGGGTTGCTAGAAAGGCACTTGCCTTTGGATCTCGGGTCAGGGGGCACTGTGTGGCTGTTTTGCTTGGCTTTAAGATCAGAAGGACAAGAAGAATCTTTGTAGCTGGGAGGAGCAAGCGCGATCCGGGACCACATGGTGTGCATCACCACGCCCGCGTGGTAGGGTTGTATAAATACTTTTGGGGCTTGCTTTTATGCTCTGGTGGCATTTTGTGGCTTTTGGGTGCACTGGATGAGGCCCGATGCAGGTACCATGTGGCGTGACGCGCACGCTGAGGGGTGGATAAAAGAGCATTTTCCTGGGCTTGGGTGGCTACTGGGATGGGTGAAGAATTTTTGTGGTTTTGGTAGGGAGAATAGACCTGGAGAAGGGCCCAGAAGCAAGGGAGAGCAAGTGCAACATGGACCATGCGGCATGATGTCACACGCCGCAAGGGGTTTGGGAAAAGCTGCCCACGCTTCCGGGCCATTTTTCACAGCTCGGGGGCCTTTGAGGCATACTGGGAGGGAAAATAAGGTGTCTGGGAGAGGCCTGGGGCTGAAGGAGAGAGATCGTGACCCAGGACCTCGTGGAGTGATGTCCCATGCTGCGAGGTGGTCGCATTGGAAGCCGTGGCACTACTCTTGTGGGGCTGCTTGCTGTTTTGGCCCTTCCCCTTTTCGGTACTGTGAGGGAGCAAAGAGCTTGGCAGAGGCCTGAGTATGGGGAAGGTGACCAATTATTAGACCACGAGTGCAACTCACTTCCTAGGTGGGAGGCTGACCGCGGGTGCCTTGGTCAGCACAGGCAGGCGGGAGGCCAAAACAAAATGGCAGCATGCATAAGGGTAAGCTCTAGGGAGGCTAACACAGTGCAGCTGTTGAGGGATGGCAGCAGGATGCTGTTTAGAGGCTCACGCCCCAAAAAAAAAAAAATTTTTGTAATTATAAATTAGAGGAGGCATTTGAGTGGATGGTAAGTGGAGGTGCGGGTCTCTCACAATGTGTTCTTGGTAGGGCACAGCAGAGAACAGCCAAGGGACCTGGTGACCTGTCAAGCAGGATGGGGGCCTTCACTGGGGGCTGGTCTGTTTGATGTGGGCGTGTGGTTTGAGGACAGGAGGAAGGCGTTACAAACAGGTACAGATATACAAATAACCCTGTTTTCTCTTCCTGTAGTTGTCTTCACAGAGCAATGAAAAGAAGGACATGGCACCAAAGAAGAGCAGGCCGTCAAAGGAGGATGCTTACAAGGCTATAATTGAATTGACAGAAAAAGCAAACAGAATGTGGGAGCTGGTGGAAGGGGAGGAACCAGGGAGACCTGGGAGAAAGAAAAGCGGGCCCAGGAAAAGGCAGCAGGGAAACGACCAGCCAAAGGGCCACGTAGATCCGCTAGGGTACCACCCCGAGATAGTGGGGCCCGCCAAGGTGGTTGATCCAGTACCTCTGTGGCCTGTGGACCCGATGATGCTAGTACCCCTCCTGATCAAGGTGGGATCTCCCAGCTGAACCCAGACACCGATGTCCAGAATGTGGGGTTCTCTCCGCAGACCCCAGTAGTTGACCCTCCTCCTCAACCACAGGGTGAAGCATGGGAAATTTGGAAGACTCCAGGCAGCACGGTTCAGACAAGATTATAGGTAAACATCCAGCTAAGTGGGTGACAGTATAAAAGAATACATAGGGCAAATTGTGGTGGCACTGAGGACAGGAGGTCTGGGGCAGATGGAATCGGCCCTGGCAGAGATTAGGATGGAGAAAGAGGTGCCAGAAAAGTATGAAAAGGAGGCAGAGAGAAGGAATAGGTACAAGGGAGATGGGGTGCCTGGGAAGAGGATAGCGAACATGTGCCACTGGCACAAAGGAAAAAATATGGAAAGGGGAATGTGTGGATATATTCGCTTGGTGAGTAGGAGGCAACAGCCAAATACAAGGAAGCTGAGGCCATAGGTAAGAGTGAGATGGCAGTGGTTATAGTGCTTTAGAAAAAAAGAGGATGACAAGTTCACAAAGGGAAGACTTGGGATAGGTGGTTCCTAGGTTTTCCACTTCTCAGCCATCGCTCTGGAAAAAGGCCAGAGCTAGGCATCCTGCTCATTACTTATTCCTTGATAATAATGGAGAGCAAAAGCAAAAGGTGGGTGGGATGGTTATACTATGATTAATTTTTCGGCATAGAATGGCAACATTTGGGTACTTGAGATGGAACAACAAACAGATTTGTGGATGGATTACGTAACAGATCAGTTCACCAGTGAGTGGGGCAAAAGGGTTTCGCCCAGAGATGCTGCTGGGCTTACAATAGGGCTTTTTGCTCGTGGCCTCAATGTCATTTCGGCATGCTTGCTCAAAATGTGGAGGAGACACCTGGCAAACAAATGTAGAATGACATGGGCCCAGGGGGCACAAGGGCACGGGGTCAAGGATCAGGTCAACAGTATTTTTGAGATGGCCAAGGTTTAAAGGGCAAACATGGAACAGGGGAGGGCGGGGTAGGGGAACGTGAATAGAGGGGCTAGAGCAACTGAGGGAAGAAAGGTAGGGCAAAAGCGAGAGGGAGGGGTCGGGAGGAGTGGTGGGGGTCATGACAGGGAACAGTTTGGGATGGCCAGAACCCCATCAACTTGAAGGTATGAACAGTTTGTTTGGACAGATATCCAGACATGGCGTCGCGAGGATATGATTTTAAGGGTTTTAACACAGGGTTTTCATTGAAGTGTAGGGGACCCAGGCAAGCGATGAAGGCGAGCAACCTTGGGTCAGTAAAAGAAAGGAGGAGATGCTAAGACAGAAGATAGAGAAGAGAAGGCAGCAGGTAGGGTAGAGGGCCCATTTAATACTCCCCATTGCTGAACATCGGATTTCTCCATTGGGTTTGGTACACAAGAAACAAGAGTGGGAGTACAGGGTGATCCACCACCTGTCCTATCCAGAAGGGGAGTCGGTGAATGATTTAATCAGTGGGAGCATAGTAGGTGACATATGCAACACTAGAGGATGCAGTCCAGATAATCCGGCCACAGAGGATGCATGGATGGCAAAACGGACATTGAATCACTTTCAGACTGCTTCCAGTTAGGAGGAAGACTGGGATCTATTGGGTTTTAAAAGTGGGGGACAGTATTATTTCGACAAAGCAATGCCAATGGTTTGTTCCACAGCATGTGCTACATTTGAGGCGTTCAGCACCTGCTTACAGTGGATATTCTGAGAAAAACGGGTTATAGGACTGTCATCCATTATTTGGATGATTTTCTTTTCATTGGGAAGGAAAAGAAACACAGAGTATGCTGGGTAAGTTTCAGGAATTGTGCCAGGAGCTAGGGTCCCACTGGCACCAGAAAAACAGAGGGCCCAACAGGGTTATGGAATTTCTAGGATTGAGATAGATGCCTTGAACAGTATTTAGACTACCGGACAAAAAGTAAAGAAATTGAAGGAACTAATCCAAGTATATACCAGAAGGAGACGGGTACAACTAAAGCTGGTGCAGCAGGTATTGAGGCACCTGAACTGCATGCAGGGCCATCAAAGCAGGAAGGGCATTCACAAAGAGGTTAGCTAGGGCTACAGCAGGGGTCACCAGACCGCATCACTGGGTGGACCTGACACAAGGTGTCAGGAAGGATTTTAGAATTTGGGAAAATTTCTTAGGAAGTACAATGGGTGCTCTTTCTGGCAAGAGGAGTGGCTATACAACACAGACCTTGACCTCTACACAGACACTGCTGGGGGGCTAGGCATGGGGGTTACCTGAGGGGTAGATGGTTTGCAGAACCCTGGCCTGCCAGTTGGGTGAAGGATAGGAAAGTGAGAGATATAACATTGCTGAAGATCATGCCCATATTGGTGTGTACCTTGGTCTTGGGGAGGAATTACGAGATCAGAAAGTGACTTTCTGGTGTGACAATAGGGCAGTGGTGGATGTTCTGAACAACAGAGGAGCCAGGTCAGGCACAGTCATGCAGGTATTACGACTTTTAGTTTAAGGGCTTTGCTGTTGAACATGTCATTTAGAGCACAACACATAGAAGGGTACACAGTACCTGGCTGACAGTCTTTCCGCCTGCAGCTGGACCATTTTGGAGGCTGGCACGGCAGTGGAAGAACTAAAACACCCATACCAATGAACATCTGGCACATTGGCAAGAAGGAGCAGAACTGTTGTTCCCAGCTCATGGGTGTCTCTGACTCTGAGGGCCTACGATGGGGCCGGTTGAGTGTTCCAAACATTCAGGGCAGAGCACCAGATGGAGGTAAGTAGGTCACTCACAGAGGAACAGTTGGGAATGTTCACCATGGAGCAGTGGCAAAAGACACAGCCCACACACATTGGAGTCTATTTGGCAGGGATTAGTGTTATCTGCAGTCTAAAAGGGTGGAAGGACCTGACAAAATCATTACTCATCAGAAGAATGATGCAAGGATGGAGCAGGTTGAAGCAAGGGCTAGCAGATAATAGAAGGTCTATAGTAGAGCAGTGGCTAAAAAGCTGAAGGACGTGCTCCCAGCAATATGCAGATCAAAGGCCTAGTCCCAGCTTTTCACACAATCTATGTGGTAATGTTCACAGGGGCCATGAGTGAGAGGAGGTGGTAGCCATGGGAGAGAAGACAAGGAAGGGTGTTAGAATGGGAAGATATAAGCTGGGGGTGACAGAGATACTGATCAAGATTAGGAGGTCAAAAATGGACCAAAGAGGGCAAGGTTGCATAGCGACACTGAAGGGGCAAGCAGAGGTGCAATATGCCCAGTACAGGCTCTGTGGGCTTTCGCCGCAGAGCATGGGAACAGGATGGGGAAATTATTTGTGCATGGTGATGGAAAAGGGTCACCAGCTACCAAGTCATGGCATTGCTCAAAAAGGGCATGCAATTCATGGGGAAGACCCGGCTAATTATTCATCCCATTCCTTGCGGATTGGGACTGCCTCACAGTGGGCAGCAGCGGGAAAAGACGGTGAATGGGATATTGGAAAAGGGACGCTGGTGATCAGCCAGTTATAAGAGATACATTGGAGCACTGAAACAAAAAAATAAAATAAAAAAAACTTATGAGGTAGTGCTCCTGGTCTGAACTGCAGAGATGGGGGGAAGAAGGGGTAAAAGATGGTGGGAAGACACACACTAAAAAAAAATTATAATGGGGGAGAATGTGGGTATGACACTAAGAGCATGTGTAAAATATTGAATTTTGCTTGAACCCCATAGGTAGAGGGAAGATCATGAAGTCTGGATCTGTGGCCATTCCTATATTTATTGGGCTGGAAAAGAGCAGAGAGAAGAAGGCTGGGGGAAGGCAGCTGTACCAAGATGCGAGACAGTGTAGATTGGTTTGGCATGGCATACAGGGGATGAGATGGGCACAGCTGCGTCCCCTTGAAAGAACTCAAGGACGCTGGCCCAGTCCAGATGTAATTATTATACATCTAGGGGCAAAGATCTTACAGGCAGGCCTTGGGTAGACACATACTTACAAATAAAAAGGGATTTAGGGGCAATACAATGGTGGTGGCCACAGGTGTGCCTTGACTGGTCAGTGATACCAAGGAGGGTGTGGAGACAGGAGCTCAGCCACAGAGTGGTAGAGAGGGCCAGGAGAAAGATGAATAGGAGAGTTGGGACATTGGTAAGGCAGATGGGAGGACAGGTGATACTGGGGGTTAGAAGAATGGGTTGAAGATTTCTACAGGTCAGACGGTACGCACCTGTCGGACCTAGCCATAGACATGTTCAATACAGAAACAATGGGCTTTGTAGAAGTATGGCAGAAACATGCAAAAATGGGAAATAAAAAAAAGGGGGAAGAAAGAAAGAATAAAAGGATCTTCCCTGAGGTAAGGGAGAATGATACCCTAAGTATGGGAAGCCAGCCATCCAACTCAAGCTGGAGACTGGCTAGTGAGGAAAAAGGGGGAGGAGGGAGGTGGGAAGAAAAATGGAATAACACAAGAAGAGGAGCAAGATGAAGGAGAAAGCGGTCTCGGTTTCACCATTACCTAATGGAAAAGGAGAAGAAGAAGGCACCCAGGTTTTCAATGGGGGAAGGATAATCAGAGATTGATATATGGAGGAAAATAAACAAAATTTTGAAAATATGATAATAAAGAAATTGAAATGGAATATGGAATTATGAATATAAATAAATTAATTGCCAATCTGAGCACAACAACAAACCATGGTCTCTGTCTTTTGTGAGGGAAAGGGGGAACCGGGACAATGGGTTGCCCGATAAGGGGCAGACCTGGTTGTCCTGGTGCACCCTTCCTCCTGCATAATGGTTGTGCTCAGAAGGAGAGGAAGGAAGGAAGGGGCTAAGGGCCAGAACAATGGGCAGGTAGCAGGAAGGGGAGGGGCGAAGGGAGGTACATAAGGCAGCACAATGGGGGCCTCAGCCACTTTTGTGGAGTTTTAATCCCTCCCACCCACCCTACTAAGCAGAGCAAGAGGGGAAGACAGTCAAGATGGGACTGTATGGTGGGTCTGTCAAGGTGGATGACAGATGCATCGGGTCGGACAGTTTGGACTGCCAAGGTGGATGGCAGGTGATAATATGGTTATGGACTGAACAAGATGGATGGCAGGAGAAAAAGGGGGAAAAAGGGGGAGGATGGGAGGGAAGAAAAAGGAATAACACAAGAAGAGGAGGAAGATGAAGGAGAAAGCGGTCTCAGTTTTCACCGTCACCTAACAGAAAAGGAGAGAAGGCACCCAGGTTTTCACCTGGGGAGGGATAATCAGAGATTGATATATGGAGGAAAATAAACAAAATTTTGAAAATATGATAATAAAGAAATTGAAATGGAATATGGAATTATGAATATAAATAAATTAATTGCCAATCTGAGCACAACAAACAATGGTCTCTGTCTTTGTGAGGGAAAAGGGGGAATCCGGGACAAATAGAGCATCTGGAAATTTGGTGGAGGATCCCTGATGGGGACCGACTACCACACAGTGTGGTTCTCACTCAGTATCGGTAAAGAGACAACCAGAACAAGGACAGAGATGATGGACTTCAGGCGGGTGGACTTTGGAAGGATGAGGACATATTGGGGAGCAACTCATCAGTATCCGCCCACACATGAATGCAAACCAGAAATGGGAGATTATTAAGCTTGGGTTGTGAGAGGCCACCAATGCTTGTTCAAAGCTTTAGAGCAAAAGGCCAGTACTAGAAGCCAAGCTGGTTAATTAGGAAATGTTAGGAAGGTTATGGCCAAAGGGCTGCCTTCATAAAATACGTGAGATCCAAATGGGGAAAGGATAAGTAGGAGTACATGAAGAAATCAATAGAGATAAGCAGATCATTTAGGGCAGCCAAGGCAGCCAGGGAACTTAGGCTGTCCTAGGGGATCGAGAGAAGGAGAAAAGGATTTCTTCAAGTACATAGAAGGAAGAAGCTGTAAAGATCAGATTATTAGGATCAAGGTAGAAGAGGTGGACAGAGAAGGGATAGAGCAGGCAGAAGCACTCAGTAACTACTTCTGTTCTGTGCTTATCAGGAGAAGATGAGGACAATGCCAAAGGGAAGGGAGGGTGGGAACAGGAAGGAGGAGATAACTGATGGGGTAATCCCAGAGAGCAGGCTTCTTGAAGGTCTCAGAGCCCTGAGGTTGGACAGGCACTAGACCCAGATGGAATACACCCCAAGGTGATGAGGACATTGGCAGAGGTCCTGGCAGGGCCACTGGCAGAATCGCTTCAACAATTTTCTGGGGCTGGTTGTGTACCCCAGGACTAGTGGATGGTGCATGTGGTACCCTGCACAAAAGTGGTCCCAAGGATGAACCAGGGAATGATAGACCAGTCAGCCTCACCACCATCATTGGGAAGCTAATGGAGACCATCTTCAAGGAGAGGCTAGTAGCCTTCCTGGTGAAGAATGGTCTCCAGGACAACAGGCAGCATGGGTTTGTATCAGGTCGATCCTGTCAGACCAACCTGGTAGACTTTTACGACTGGGTGACTAGGGCACTCAACACAGGCCTGGTGGTGGATGTCCTGTATCTGGACTTCAGCAAAGCCTTGGCTTTGTGCCACATGGTAGGTTGATTAGCAAACTGGGATATCTGGTGGTGGGGAAAGCTGGTAGAGTGGGTCAAGTACTAGCTACAGGATAGACAGCAGAGGTGGTTTCATGGGGAACTCTCAACTACAAGGGCAGTAACCAGTGGGGTCCCTCAGGGATCAGTGCTGGGTCCTGTGTTGTTTGGCATCTTTATTGCTGACATCTCAGATGCGATTAGGAATAAGATCAGACTTTTGTGGATGACATAAAGATAGGTGCAGTATTGGACAATGCAGAGGGTGGTTAGAACTGCAGGATGATCTGGATAAACTTGAGCACTGGTTAGACACATAGCAACTGGGATTCAATGCAAAAAATGCAAATTCATGCACTTGGAAGCCAGGAACCCAATGTATTACTACAGGCTGGGGGTACAATTAACCATTACAGAGGAGGAGAAGGATGTTGGGGTACAAATCACAGGGCAATTGAATCACTCAGCACAGTGCAGGAGGGTAGCAGCTAAAGCAAAGCAGATGTTGGGGTGCATTGCCAGAGGAATCACCTCCAGGAGGGAGGTCATCCTGTCATTATACAGGTCACTAATGAGATCAAACCTGGAGTACTGTGTACAGTTCTGGCATTCCTGCCTAAAGAAGGATGTAACTCTGCTGTGGGGTTGAGTGCAGGGCAACCAGGATGATCACCAAAATGGAGGCAAGCCCTACAAGAGAGAGACTGGGAGGTCAACATGTACTCCCTGAAGCAGAGGGGGATACAGGGATATGATCAAAACCTTCAAATATAGAAGGGCATTAATAAGGTTAGTACAGAGGGATTTTAGATTAAAAGGTAGTGAGAGCACTATGGACCACAGTCTGAAATTGGAGGAGGTAAGTTCAGGAGGGAAAAGAAGGCACTACTTCACAAAAGGGTGGTGATTAAGTGGAATACACTACCAGAGGAGGTAATATCCTTAATGTCAGTGGGCAGCTTTAAGAAAGAATGGGACTGAGTGAGGGAGGATCACTACCATACAGATAGGAGGGGACAGCTGCAGAGTAACTAAGCTGAGAGCTGCACACTGGAACATACTCGATAGACCACATGGCCTGTATCTGCTGGCATTTTGGTATGTTTGCATGATAAATTACATCACCATAGTAAAGAACTAGAAGAATGAACTGAACAGCAATAACTTTCCTGTTCACTTCTGAAAAACAGTGACAAGCACATTTTAGGCAACCTAGACACGAATGATTTATTGAAGCTGCATTTTCAATATGAATTTTGAAAGTTAAAGAAGAATCAAAACTAATGTCTAATTATTCAAACTCAGATATAGTGTACAAGGACAGTTCTTTAAGGGCAAGGCTTCAGTCTCTTCCAGAATTCAACACCTCAATGCCCCTCCCCTTGAGTTAGTCCCACTTTTATATACTTAGAGGTCTGGTTGGATAGTCATCTCAACTTCTACACTCACATCAATGCAATCTACCTAAACTTCACCCCAAGACAGGAATCCACACTGGAACAAGACCTCTCCCACCCTATCCGTCATGATTTAGTATCTAAAATGATACTTCCGGTATTTGACTATGCTGATGTTGTCTAGTACACCACCCCACAGTGTCCCTCACCAGGCTCAACATCCATCTAAACTCATTCTGTTGCTTTGCTACTAACTCCCTTTTGTACACACTACTGCTCTCTACTCTGCTCTC
Organism: Neoceratodus forsteri; assembly: GCA_016271365.2. Classification (NCBI taxonomy): domain Eukaryota; kingdom Metazoa; phylum Chordata; order Ceratodontiformes; family Ceratodontidae; genus Neoceratodus; species Neoceratodus forsteri. The sequence continues at coordinate 800,217,407 of CM028131.1, forward strand.
TATCACTCCCTTCCCCACGGAGACTGAACAACTGTTTGGCCCTTATTGCCAAATGCTGGTTTGGGATCCTTCCTCCTGTCTTTCCTCCACTACTGTCCTATGTAAACCCATCCTCCTACCCTCTGTGCTCCAGGGACACCAACTCCTTCTCCCTTCCTCATCTCCACTCAACTTCTGGACAATCTGCTTTTTCCTATTATTTCCTTTCCACCGAATCAGCTCTCCTCTGACATTTGCCTTCCCCTCCTCACTACCCTCAAGCACCTGCTCTAATTCATACCCTTTACCCTTGCTCCTTCTCCTCTACCTCTCATGTCTCTGCCTCAATCCTACCTAGCCTCTTAGAAGTCCTGTAAACAACCTCCTGACTCTACAGTTTATGTTGCAAGCTGCTCAGTATGTAACTTTGCTCTTATTTATTGTCATTTTGTATGCTGCCTTTCATTACTATGTAATGATTTTGTCTCTTCACATTGTTTATATTGTATCCTTTTTCCCCATGGTCACACCTGTAAATGAGTCTATGCACAGTGTACCTTTGCCAGTTACCAAATTTTAAATAAAGTCATAAATAAATAAAAGGAACAGAAAAAGAGAAGATTTTCTAAGAAATGTTGTTTGTCAAATAACATATTTTTGTGTTTTCCTCCCATGCAAAAATTAAGAGGTTTTCGGACAATGAGTTCACTATTTTGTCAAAGTCCAATTGCAATTTTAAAGTACAGTCCTAACCAAAGACATGGGCAGATGTTTCCTGAAATTTCTGTGATATTTCTAAGAAATCTCCTGCTTTCTCCATTTACACAGATGGGGCAGCAGAGAGAAACTCTTCAGAAATGTTGCTAAATATCTTGAAATATCTGGCCATGTCTGTAACTACTACTATGAGATGGGTAAAGACTTATGAATGAAGCCATATTCTGCAGCATGCTACAGCAGAGATACTGCAGGAAACAATGGAATTTCAGTGGAGTTAGTCCCTTTTGTCATGTAGGAAACTGACACTGAACTTCATCCTGGCAAGCCTGTATGTGTTAAGAACAGTGTCACCATGACAAATAACCATAGCAGTAGTAAGTCATGCAGGAATCTACTGTACATCCACACACAAATGCAGGCGGCTGCAGAAAGAGACTGCTTGGGACGTGATATACAGTTTATTAGCAGATCTGGCTCAGCCCTCAAGGATCTTGAATGACATTAATACTGCAAAGAAAGAAAAGTCAGAAGTACACATCACTAGAGACTGGACTGGAACAGAACTCCTGTCATTTTCACTTATGTATGCTGCTGGATGTGCAGCCATAAAATTGCCCTTCCATAGAGTGAAGCATATTTTGGCAACCCTGAAGAACAATTCTGAATGTCATTTAGAACATACTGGTGATGAGTGGTCAATAAATGTTCAGACAGGTAGGGAGCAGTTTGCTGATTTCCAGATTGATAAACCAAAGAAAGACAAATTAAAATCTCTTATGAGATGGAGAGATCCAGCTAAGTTTGCAAATAGAATGCAATGTAATGAATTTATTTTGCTTTCTGAATAAAATGTAAATGCTGGTAATAAACAGAATTTATGGTAGCCAAGGAACACTCTGAATCATCATGGACTGCATATGCAGATCACCACATAATAATATGCTGGTTCCACTTTAAGCAGAATTGCATGGTGCTGAAAGGCCTCTCACAGTTTGCAAAGGGTGCCAATAGATGACATAGACATGTATTTCATCCTACCAGGACTCCTCAGTATGCCTCATCTGTTTGACACCCCAGTGGAATGAACCAGTTACCCTAAGGCGGTCTGTCTGGGTTATGTTGTGAGTGAACCCATTAAAAAAAAAACTATTTAAAGACAAAAGAACCTCTGTGCGCAAACACTGAGGCAATGGTTACCCAAAGGGCATTTGGCTGGGAAGCCAAGTTTCAAGAAATACAAAATCACACATGCCCACACAATGCAAAGCATCATGGGCTGCATATGCAAATCACCACAGAATATTATGCTGGTTCAACTTTAAGCAGAATTGCATGGTGCCAAAGGCCTCTCACACAGTTTGCAAAGGTGCTAACAGATGACATAGACACGTGTTTAGTCCCTACCAGGACTCTGATTAGAGGAATACTTACCTCACTGATTTACTGGTAGACTAGTTTGGAAAGCTAAATTTCAAATTCTTGTGTGATGTCTTTTTAGTTGTAAAGACTAATATACAATTTGAACAAATAAATTCACAGGTGTAAGAGTAGGTGTGTTTCTTACGTTGCATTATCATAAGCAATGTATTGCATAAATATATACATATTTCTTATTTTAAATGTCAGCAGCATGCAGAATGCATCAGTACTCAATGGGCTGAATATTGAAAAGTCTCTCATGATATACAGAAGATGCACCTGCCTTATCAATTTCTATTAGCTGTTGTCCCATGTGTACATTGATTTTATAAACAACATTCATTTGCATTTGTATTCCTATGATTTTTTATTCCATAATTACAGAAAGTCTTATCATGCTGCATGACTGAAACACGAGATTTAGCCTGTTTCCTGCCTTTTTCCCCAAAGGTGGAAGCTAACCTAATTTTTTTGAAGCTCTTGATTGTGAGTAAATAAATACATCCTGGTTTGCTTTATCTTTATGTAAATGGGAAGAAATATTTATTGTATTAATTAAATGTTTTCAGTAGCAGTACAAATGGAAATATCCAAGTTTGTTTATTGCTTGATTAGCACTGCAGCATGCAAAGCAAACAATGTCAGTGATGCAATAAATTGTCTATGATAATGTCACATACTGGAACTCTTATGATTTGTGGGGGACTGCAAGCTAGATTTATTTTAAAAACAAAGCAAAGGTAGCTTTTGGTTTAGGCAGAGGTGGTACATTTCACTGTAAAACTGTGCAGTAACATACAATTAAAGTCACCTTGGGACTTAAAATAGTGTCTTGGAGGAAGGGGAAAGAATATTGTAGGGAATGGAGGATGTGAGAGATTTTCAGGAAGTTGTGTGTCGATTCCACTCCTTGTAACAACAAAAGCTGTTTTGCAGTTAGAATTCCAGTCACAGATTTCTTTTCTGATAGCAATACAGCAGCGTAGCACCATTGCACAACATTCTTTATGGTTCTATGTGAAGAATTGTTTTAGAATCCACCAGCAAAATGGGGTAATCATCAATTTATTGCAGAGTTCATTGCTCTTACTTATCAAAATTTCAATCACAACACCAGGCCATCAGCAGAGATGCTATTAGACTTTAATAAATTAACTGTTGTGTGAACCATTGCATAAATGTGCAGGAGTTAAATATACAGAGGAATGTTCTAATTAAAGGCCTCATTTTCAGGAGCTCCACATGTCAATAGTATGCATGGCATGCACACAGCAGAAGAAGATTGCATATGCTCAAGGGAATTTTATTTTTGTCACAAAGGTAATAGTATAAATGAAATAATGGATGTGATGTAATGCAGCTATGTGGAATACACTTGAAAGCAACAGCTCATAGCATATCAAGTTTTATTATTAAAAAAGAACAGTTTATTAGTACCCATTCTGCTGACTCTGCAAATCAGTATCAAGATGTATAGTTTTCATCATGGTGAGATAAAAGTAAGTTAAGGAAGGATTTAAATAAGCATACATTTTGCTTCTGCATACTTTACATAAGTGATTAAAGGGAAACTGCCAGATTCTGGTGCCTCTGTATGTGCCAAATGGTCTTAGCACAAACATCTTCTGAAAGTGGTTTATTGCAATACTAGAAGAAGTACTGCCTATCTGGGCTGTACTCCCACTTCTCAGTGGTTAAATCCATTAATATTTTTCTCCATCAGGAAGACATACAATTTCTTTTAAATTATATTTCATTGTAAGATATAACTATTGCTTCTGGTAGGATTTTCCATATCCTTTTAGCCTGCTAAAGATGTTTGTGAAGATTATGATTATAGTATATGAATCTATACCCCATCTGTTTCGTGAGTTGTTCATCTCTTACTAATATTATACATGCACATTAAATCACCACATAATCTATTCCTCTTCAGTACATGAAGACTTAGATGTTCCAGACTTTCTGCATATGATTTGTTTATGTTGGAATTAAATTGTTGCCCTTTCCAACATATCAGTGTCCCTTTGTGGTAAGGGCTCCAGACCTGTGAGCAATAATCTATGCTTGGGCACACATAAGTTCTGTATAATGGATAGACTATGGTTCCACACTTATTTACAAAGGTTTTAATAATGCACCCTACTACCTCATTAGCACACTGGCTGTGGCTCTACTATGGTCACTAAATTTAAGTTTATTGTCAATCAATATACCAGAGTCCTTTTCATTAGATACTCTTTTAAACAAACCCTATTTAGATAATAAACATGTTGCAGGTTGTTACTACCAAAGTGAATTATGGCACATTTAGCATGTCAAGTTCATAGTATTCTCTAACACCCATGTTTCTAGTTTTATTAGGTCTTACACTATTATATCTCTATCATGAATACACTCTAGTGGGCCACTTATTTGTATGTTGTCCACAAATCTGTTGATGCTTTACACCTTTACATAAGTCACTAATATATAGGTTGAAAATAAGTGGACCAATGACTGAACCTTGTGGTACCCACTGGTCACTAGACATTCTTCCATTGTTACTCCATTTATTCTTACTCTTCAAATCATGTAGGTTAATAATGGCTTTTCAATCTGGAACAATTACATTCAGGCTGAGATGGATCCTTTACCAGTGTCACTGAACTAACAGAAAGTAATGCAAACCAGAGCAGTCTGGTGCCAAAAATACTTGGCTCAGACTGAGTTGATGAAGATATATATATATATATATATATATATATATATATATATATGTATATATATATATATATAAAGACAAAGAACCTCTGTGTGCAAACACTGAGGCAAGGAGTCACCAAAGGGCATTTGGCGGGAAGCCAAGTTTCAAGAAAATACAAAATCACATGCCCACACAATGCAAGCATCATGGGCTGCATATAAAATCACCACAGAATGTTGTGCTGGTCAAATTAAGCAGAAATGCATGGTGCGAAGGCCTCTCACACAGTTGCAAAGGGTGCTAACACAGGAACATGAACACGTGTTTAGTCCTACCAGGACTCATCAGTATGCCTCGTCTGTTTGACACCTGTGTCATGGACCAGCTACCCATAAGACAGTGTGTCTTGGATATGTTGTGGTGAACCCATTAAAAAAAAACTATTTAAAAGACAAAGAACCTCATGACGCACCTGGTCCATGCCCCGGCTCATCCAGTTGCGCTGCGCCCAGGCTTGCACCCTGCCTGGCTTAGCCTGAATATCCCACCCCTGTATTCTGGGAAATATGTACATTTTGAGCATATTGATCCTTCATATCAGTGTGAGGGATGACCCATCTGTCAAAATCTTCCTTATTGTTTTGCAACAGTAGTGGTAAGTTGACTTTGTACAATTTGGTGAGAGATCTGGGGATGTTGATGCCCAAGTATTTCCACTTGTTCACTTTTTGGACTGACAGAGCTGTGTAATCAGGTGGCCCTTCTTTTCTTTTCCCCATATATAAAAGCTCACTTCCCCAAATTTATTTTGTGCCTAGTCAGTCTCCCTTATGTGTTAAGGGTGCCAGCTACAAGATGTAGAGCCTCATGTGGATGTCTCAAATAGAGAAGCAAATCATTATCAAAATAATGAGATTTAAAATGTTGCCCCTCTCTTTGTAGACCATCTATGAATTTATTATGAACATATGAACATACAAAACTGCCAGCAGATACAGGCCAAATGGTCTATCACATCTGCTGATTGTGCAGCACAGAGGTTAGACTCCAGCTCCCTCCCCACACCTTGCCTCCTCTCTTCCCCCCTCATCTTCCCTCTGACTAGTATCTTGTCCTTAACCTTATCCCACCCCCTTTTAAAGCTCTCCACTGTCTTAAGTGATTCCACTTCTTCAGGGAGTGCATTCCATCCCCCTACAACCCACTCTGTGAAGTAATGTTTCCTCGCCTCCCTCCTGACTCTACCACCCACCAACTTCAGACTGTGCCCCCTAGTAATCCCTTTTCCCTTTATTCAAAACATGCCATCCTTACTAACTCAGTTGATGCCCTTTAAGTACTTGAAGGTTTCAATCATATCACTCCTTTCCTTCTGTCTTCAAAGAGTACATGTTGAGGTCCCTCATTCTATCCTCATAGGCTTCCCTCCATACCTCTGATTATCTTAGTCACCCTCTGCTGTACCCCTCCAGTAACCTGATGTCCTTCTTTAAGTATGGGCTCCAGAACTGTACACAGTACTTCAAGAGCAGCCTCACCACTGACTTGTACAATGGCATAATGACTTCCTTCCTCCCTCCTAGAGGTGATTCCTCTGGCAATGCACCCCAGCATTCTATTGGCTTTGCAGCTGCTTTCCCTACATTGAGACGAGTGGTTCATATTCTTTGTGATCTTTTACCCTCAAATCCCTTTTCCTCCTCAGAGACAGACAGCTGAACCTCTCCCAGATGGTAACTGTACCCAGGATTCCTTGATCTGAAGTGCATGACCTTGCACTTCTTAGTATTGAAATCCAACTGCCAAGTGTCTGACCACTGCTCCATCCTTCCCAGATCTTTCTGGAGGACTTTTTCTCCCTCTACCCCATCCAAAACTGCCCCTATCTTGGTGTCATCCAAGAACAGACTGATTCTGCTCTTAACTCCAACTGCTGTATTGGCTATGAAGACGTTAAACAGCACCGCGCAGCACTGAACCCTGTAGAACCCCACTGGTGACTGCCCTATGAGTTGAGATTCCCCCCAACAACCACCCTCTGATGTCTGTCCTCCAACCAGTTACCAACCCACTTAACAGTTTCTCCCCTGCTCCCAGGTTCTCAATTGACTAGATCAATCTGTAAGTACTATCGAGTCAAAGTCCTGCGCAGAAATCCAGATACAGGACATCTATGACCCAACCAGTGTCTAGTTCTTTTTGTCCACCCAGTCAAAAAAAGTAGACCGGTTTGTTTGACAATCTCCCAGAGACGTACCCATGCTGTTTGTCATCCATAAGACCATTCACCTCAAAGAAGACCACATGATCAAATGCCTTCTCAGCATCTAGTGTGAGGATCCCATGCGGTCCTCCTCACGTATCTCTGCTGCCAGACCACATTCAGGGTTTTCCTTATATTACAGTACCTTGATGACATTTTATGAACCATGTCCTACCTGGGTTTATTACAGATGGCAACACTTTTTCAGTTTCATAGCCATCACTTTGCCATGATTTTGTAGTTTGCATTTAAGAGATGAGGTGGCAGGAGGAGCACAATTTGGGATCCTTACCTAGCTTGGGCACCACCACAATAGTGGCTGACTGTGTTGGGGGGTGCAGCATTTTCACAGCAAGTCTTTCTATGAAGAAATCCAAGGGGGTCCCCAGTTCCTCCACAAAAACTTTATAGAGCTCAACAGGCAGGCCATCTGGCCTGTGGATATCTGCCAGTCAGACCCATGACTGCTGTAGCTATGTCAATGCCTGTTAGTGGAGCATCCAGACTGCTTTTCGGGGGTGGTGTGATCCCCTGAAGGTGAATATTCTTTAAAAAAATCTCCATTTCCTCCATTGCAGGCTGGCATTCTGAAGTTTATAACTCTTGACAATTGTTCCTAAATGCCTGCTCTTTGGCCTCTTTCTCCATGTGATCCCTATCCCCTCTCCCCTGTATTATGGAAATGAAACCTGTACCTGCTTTAGCCTTAAGCTGCCATTCTGGCCACTTTCCAGCCTGTTATCCTTGGAAGTATGAGCCTGCTTTAGCCAGGATAATCTGTCTTTCTAGAGTCCTGGTGTTATGGGTCTTAAACTGCATGTGTGCCTTTTGTAAGGGCTGGAATACTTCAGGAATGGGGTTATGTTTGTGTTGTGCTTTGTAGGTAACAATCTGTTTCTTGAGCCTTTTAAGGTGTTCTTTCTCCACTTTATTCCCAAAATGGGCAAGTGAGATTATTTTCTCCCATAAGAAAGCCTTAATGCTTCCCAGCTCATGCATTAGATGTGTTACTTTTCTTACTGCAGCCTAGGAAGTTTTTTTTATCTTTTTTCTTAAATGATCTGTAAACTCCTTATCCTTAAGTGGTGTAGGGTCCCTTTTCCATGGTTTGGCATTTTGCCTCAGGAATCCCCATTCCTCCACCACACAGAACCACCAGAGCATGGTCTAGCACCACAATATTACTATGTGTGATAGCTTCCTCCTACTGCAAAATATTCTGACTGACCAAAATCAGATCTATTCTCACATATGTTTCATGACTGTGAGAATGCAATGTAGTAGTAATGGAGGGGACACCATAACTGTCAGCCAAAGTCAAAGTGAGGTCTTACATATGCTCGCTATAGTGACAGTAGAATATTTGGGTCTCTACATTTTATATTGTGTTTTATAGACCACCAAATTTTATTTACTGTACTAAGGATATTTGAAATATGCAAGTTAAAATTTAGATCTGAGTCAACAGTAATGCCTGTATCTTTTTCATGCCATTTACTTGTAAGTTAATTGCTATTCAGAAAGTACTTGTTTCTGCTATTCTACTTTCCAAAGTGTATTACACTACATTTGGCGATATTGAAACCAAACCCCATTTTATTGACCATGCCCCTAAGGAGTCAAGGTCCTTTTGTAATAAACAAACATCTTCTGAAATACTACGCAGATTTCCTATCTTACAATTATCTGTGTGGTTGAGAATGGTGCAATTTAAATTCTTTGATAAATCTGAAATGAAAATTTGAAATATTACAGGAGCCAAGACAGAGCCTTGGGAACTCCACTGTTAACAGTGAGCTATGCAGACAAATGGCCATCGATAACAACCCTTCGATGTCTCTCACGTAACCAATTTGAAATCCAGTGTATGATACGTGGATTAATATCATGTAATAATAATTTCTGTATTATTGACCAGTGAGGTGCATGTGGGTGCATCCAAATTTCTGTCCCCTGGTTTTGAAATAAAAAATGGTGCCCATTTACCCCCACACACACACACACACTTCTGTTGCGAAAATTAAATTTCTACAGTTGTGGCATGTGACTCTTGACGCACACAATATTCAGGTTATTTTTTGATAATACCAAAACCTGTCTTTCTTTTTATTACTGTCATGAGACTGCTGATGTTCCAGGAGAGCACAGTAAAGGTAACAACCTATGAGTATACATAGGTGTTCCAAATACAGATATTGTGTAAAACTAGTGCAGGTGAGCTTGTCCACTTGATATGCATCTTTGTAGTCTTACCAACAGTTTTCAGGTGCTTAACTTTTGTACTCTGACCAACAGTTTTATGGTGCTTTGACTGTCTGCTTCTATTATGGAGAGCACCTCACCCAACCTTTGTGTTTGTTCCCCATCCCTTTCATGCTACTGTATCTATCCTCCTCCCTCCTCCCGGAGACTCTGCCCCAGTTTGACTCTCCACTTTGCCTTAACTTCGATAGAAACACACTTCATGGGAATCTAAGCTCTTTGTCAAGTTCAGAAAGCACCCAGGTTGTGTACTGATGGTGCACTCATCCCTCCAGCTCCAACACACTGTTGTGATTCCAGTGTAAAGGGATCAGCCCCCACCTAGGAAACATCAATTACCTGCTAGATCTGGAATCATTAAGCATCATAACATGCAATGGCTGGATCACTGATCCAGGGCATGAAAGACACCTATCTGCAGAGGTGTACCTGCCCAATGCTTCCTGTTCCACATTCTAGCCCACCCTAGGGACCTGTGATGAATCCAGTGTGATGTATCACTAAAATCCATGCAGCACAGTGCAATCCCCTTAACTACTATAAATCCTAAGTTAAACCTAAAGCAATCAGAATTACAAACAATAAGCAATCAATACAGGGCTTTAAACAGCCTAGCCAAGAATATAACAATACAAGTCTAGAACTCGAACCTTGCAGAAATAGAGGTAGCAGATCTTCACATTTTATTAATGTGAATCGCATAGGGCATCCTTCCATACATGGTTGGGGCTACTCAACATCATGATAGTTCTCAGATCATGCCCACATGGGCTGAATAGTCAATCTGCTTTGCATCTCTGGGATTATGTATATGTAGTCTACAGTTAATCATGTGTCTTCCTATGTTAAAGCACGGCACAGTTTGATAAGCCAGCCAGCGTCCCCTCCAATGCCGTACTGACCTCTCCCCTACCCCCTACCACCCCCAGTGATTAATAAGTGCATGGGCCTGGACAGCTGTTGGACTACTCAGGGTGGACTGGCATCAGTTAAGAGATAAAAGACCGAGATGTCTGGTGACATCACAGACCTGATAACAGCCAACGGGAGAAGCTCCTGATCCCCCTGATCTGAAAATCTTTCCCTCTGGTTTAAAATCAATTTTTTTATAAACCAATAACAGGATTGTGGAGGAACAAGAAGAAGCACTAGATTGCAAGCCAAAAGGCATAAAATATCACTGCAAGCCACAGGATTTAGCTCCTAAGATGACAACCACAGCCACAGTGTGTCTCTGGCAAGCTTCAAGGGCCAAGAGGAAGACATGGATCATGAGTCACAGAAATTATCAAGATGTTGTTTTGAGATGCTTCTGCATTAAATAAATACATCTCACAAAAGAAAACAGCAAAATTTAAAAACTCAGTGAATGTTTGACAGGGGTGGACAGCCATCTGGAGAAGGTACAGCAATGGGTTGGTGTCACGAAGGATGGTGTCCTCCAGATTGGAGCTGCAGGAAGGGTTAATCCACCGCGCAGATGCATTGCAAGCAAAATGCATTTATCTGGAGGCAAGATCCAGACGGGACAATTTACGTCACTCAGAGCTTCCTGAGGGTACTGGGACTGGAAATGTTTGTAAGTTTGCTTCAGACTTACTAAAAGATGTTCTGGCCATCTCTGATTCCCTGGAGGTTAGTCTAGAAAAAGCACATTGAGCCCTACAACATAGGCCCACTGATCCCAATGCATGGACAAGACAAATTATAATGAAATTTGTCAGCTCTCGAGTGAAGGAGGAAATGTTAAGGATGGCATGGCAAAAAAAAAGACTTCAGATACAATGGCACCCAATTATTCTTGGATCATGACTACCTCATAGAAATATAGCAGCAATGATTACGGTACATAGAACTAATCAAGACCTTGAGAGCTAAAGAAGTCAAAGTACAAACACCCTGTCCTGCAAAATTAAGGGTCTTTTGGGAAGATGGAAGCCACACTTACCACTCACAGAGGAAGCGCATCAAGCCCTAGAAGAAAATAATTAAGTGATCCCTCTGAGGCAAACAACTTCAGCTCCAATTTCTAAACCACTGTGTAATGACTGATCCACGGTCCGTAGGGCACAAAACTGACAGTCAGGAAAAACAGCAGCTCCGAAAATGATGGCAGAGATAAAACAAAATAGACAGAGGTAGCACTCAGGTTGAAACCAATGCTCCATATCATATCAAAGGTGAGTTTATTCAGACCATCAAAGACACCATAATTGACCTTAGCGCTTCAACCACATGGGTTTTCATCAGGGGGTGTGTCAGTTACAAACACAGAACAAGCACATATGTACAACTCTTAATGTTCCACATGTAATTAATCCAATCTGGGAAAAACATTAGAAGTATAAATATCATTTAAAAAAAATACACACACATATGTATATATATATATATATATACACACACATATACATGTATATTATGGTAGCACAGTAGTGCTACCATAGTTAGGTTAAGTCCCATTAAAGGTTAAATGGTGAAACTTTGCACCTTAATAACTTTGCCACTGTTCAACAGGTTTGCCTGAAATTTGGCAGGCATGGGGCATAGCTATAGGTCTTGGGATCTGCCAACTTTTGTACCAGTCAGGTATACGGTTGTGGAGTTATTAAGTGACATTCTGGCATGCAATTACGTTTTTTTGTACATTCTTTGCTCACACCTACAGGTCACACAGTTTATGCGACTGGTCCAAAAACTTCAGGGAACATGCAGCTGGAGCCCCCAATGTGCCTTTTGAAGATTTTGTGAAAACATATTGAATGTTTCAAAAGTTGTTCAAAAAATAAGTTTCCCATTATAGTCAATGGAAAAAGTTAACAAAAAGTTTGACAGTGTCGCAAATGCACTTTTTAGTGTCGCAAATGGCCCTAGTAGTGTTGCAAATCTGCCATTTTGTTTTCAGTTACTGATCACAGAAACGCTTGGCATTTAAAATCGGGACCATCTAGGGACATAATTATTTTTGTGTTTACCTAGTCAAGCCCTGAAGATGCTAGCCATGTCTTTATTTTGGGGTTAACACCCAAAAATATGTTTTCAAATTTTGGGAAAATAGTGTACTTAAAGTAATTATCGCAATTTTTGCGAAAGGTGTATGAAATCACGACCCTACTTTTCAACACTATGGCCAAAATGACAGGAATTGTTTGCCACTCTGCTGCTAAAGAACGGTTTGGTCTTTTGAGCTGAAATTTGAAGGGAAGAAAGTCAACATCTCACAGATGTGTCTTTTGCTGGTTTGGTGAAAAATATTGCAGGGATGCAATGTTACGGCACTCTGAATTTGATGCTTTTTCCCATAGACTAACATTGCGGCATCCACCGCATGACAGGAATTCTTTGCCACCCTGCTGCAAAATAAAGGTTTGGTCTTTTGAGCTGAAATTTGGAATTAAGAAAGTCCACATCCCGCACATGTGCCTTTTTGTGGTTTGGTGAAAAAATATTACAGGGTGGCAAAGTTATGGCACTCCGAACTTCACATTTTTTTCAATAGGATAACATTACGGCATCCACCACGCCTTTTGAGGTCCATATCTTGGAAACAGTGCGAGATACGGACTTTTCATTGGAAAAATGCTTAGCCCTCTAAATGGGGGCTAAGCACAAAACTAGCCAGGAAAGTCATAATTAATACAGAATTTTTTTTTTACGTTGTACGGTTCCTGAGATATAAGCAATTTGGTATTCCAACTCCTCATCTTCTGCTCCGAGCCCCATTATTATGCATACATTCTTTGTACTCACTGTGTTTCTCTATGCAGCTGTTGGGGAAAACCAATGTGTGTGCTTACGTTACTGTTACCCTTACCATTTCCCCTTGCGGTTCCGTACCCGTTTGAGTTACCATTTTCTTTTGTACCACCATGTGCTTTACCCTTTGCATTTTGTTTGCACTTGCGTTTGCATTACTGTTACCACTTGTGTCTACAGTACTGTTTCTGTTTAAACACTGTGATACGCCATATGCATTACCATTTTGTGGTTGCGGCTGCCCTTCTGTTTGCGTTTGTCTTTCGTTTTGCATCATCGTTGTTGTTACCGTTACCATTTGCTTTTCCAATTGCATTCCAGTGTCCGTGCACATTGCAGTTTGCATTTCCATATGCGCTTGTGTTTGCGATTCTGTTTCCTTTGGTGTTATTGTTGCTGTTACTATTACCATTTGTGTTCCCAATTGCGGTACCATGACTATGCGAGCGCTACGGTTTGTGTTTCCATATGCACTTGTGTTTGCATTTCCTTTTCTGTTTCCTTTGGCGTTATTGTTGCTGTTGCCATTACCATTAGCATTTACAATTGTGGCACCATGACTATGCACATTATGGTTTGCGTTTCCATACACGTTTGCGTTTGTGTTTCTGTTTTCTTTGGCATTATTATTTGCTGTTACTATTACCATTTGCATTTACAATTGTGTGCACTGTGACCGTGAGCATAACAGTTTGCGTTTCTGTATGTGCTTCGTTTGCATTTCCATTTCTATTTCCTTTGGCATTATTTTCGCTGTTACTGTTACCATTTGCATTTCCAATTTCAATACCGTGACTTTGAGCATTCGTTTTGTGTTTCCGTATGCGCTTGCATTTGCCTTTCCATTTCTGTTTCTTTGGCATCATTTTGCCTTTATCATTACCATTTGTGTTTGGTAATAGTGGTACCATGACTCAAGACATTACTACTTATGCTTTCCATGCACGCTTGCATCTCCATTTGCGTCACTGTTCACTTTGGCATCTCTTTGTGCTTGCATTTCTATTAACATTTGAGTTACCATTTCTGTTTGCATCACCATGTGCGTAACTGCTAACGCTTGCATTTGCATTGCAGTTACCATTACTATGTCACAATACATCATGTGGTGGGAGCGCGGGGCCCTATTTATAGTCCTCATTCTCAAAAAGAAGGAAAATATATGGCAAAAAACTCTGTTTAATGCATCAGATAGGGTTGTTCCACAGCGACAAAAGTGAGGAAATTCAGTGTTAGGGTTGAAGCCCCTCTTGCACCCCAGCCCACCCCAAAACTGGCATGTGCTTGTGCATTGGGGTTGTTGGTCCTAACTCTCACCCCATTCTCCTATACCTCAGCTTGTTTACACATGTAATTTGGTGAGAGTTAGGCCGATGACCCCAACGCACACCCGATGCTGGTTGTGGTGCGGCTGGGGTGCAAGAGGGACTTTCAACCCTAACACAGAATTTCTCACTTTTGTCGCTGTGAGCAACCCTAACTGATGCATTAAATGGAGTTTTTGCCATGAATATTTAAATATATATATATATATATATATATATATATATATATATAATTTCTATAGACCCTGACAGATTTCAACCTGAGTTGTGTTTGTTGCTTAATATTGGATCTAAGATCCTGGTAAGCACCAGCATAGCTTCATGAGGCACCCCATTGTTTGCACTTGGAGTCTTGGCAGAGACAAAAGCCTTCCTATAAACTCTGGTTCCATGTGATAATAGCACCAATGAAAATGGTGTAGAACACAACAGTGACTACACATCCCAAAAGTCAAATCAGCGAGTAGCACAAGTCCGACAACCACAACCAGCGACTAGTGAAAAGGAGATCTAAGGGGAGAGAACTGTAGTTACATGTAAGGGGGCAATGCCCCACACACCCCCTTTGCATGATGCATGCTCCCCACACCCCCCTTTCTATTATAATCAACTGTGGGGTCGGATGACACTGGGGAAAAGGGGAAACTAGGGAGGGGGTCTAACATCAGTAGGGGAAGAATGTTGAGGGGCAACCTGTATGTGGAGTGGGGGACACAGATGGAAGGCAGGGGAATGGGACCTTGAAAACCAGAAAAAAAAAAAACCTACAGCCAGTCCCAAACCTGGGTCCGTCACACACAGAGGTAGTGACTATAACCAATAACCTCAATTTGAATTTGCGCATTATCTAAACTGCTGAAATTTGCATACTATGTATTTAATTTGCTATGTATGTCTGTGTATATGTATTTATATAGTTGTGATGCATTTTTGTACTAGTTTTCATGCCTCTCAACTGCTATGAATTCTGCATAGCACTATGATTTTCACACTCAAATTTACCCCTGCTCTGCTCGGGTTTTCTGATGTTCCTCATACTGTTAGAGCTATTTCTGGACACAAAAACTATTAAATCACTGAAGTAAGTTGAAATAAACATTCCTTATCACTGACTATATGGGGTCCACCATCTGTAGACATAATATTGTTTAAAATAAGAAAGTGTTACACATTCTGGACCTTTGCTATGATTTTTGAAGGCCAGTGCTATGATTTTTAATGCTGAGAGGTCGAGAGGTATGCTAGTTTTATGTATTGTATAACTGTATAGGTAACAATTATTAATGCTAAAATAGGACCTCCTTGGAAATGACCTTACGCTTAATGGAGTACTGTAACATCTATCCTTTTCATATAAATAAAAAACTATTACTACTACTATTACATCAGACGGTGGGCTCTGGACTGGCTTAACCAACATACCCCTCTATATTGCACAACTACTGATCCCTACAGATGCAATCTTGCTATACTTGCTATGTGCTACTAAGTTCACACAGCCAATTCTACACTTGCCATTTTAATGGTGCCAAAATTCACTTGCTCAACTTCATTCGCCTATATCACGGGATACCCAAACTCTCCATGGCCACCTGAGCTGAGAACTGTATGTAATTTACATACTGAGTTGTATTAAGCACTTCCCAAACTTACTAAGACATGTTTTAAGGAACTTAATATACATTCTTTATCATTGAACAATAGCTCTGGAAAATCACAATTTAAATTATAAAAATGGGATCCATTTAAGTGCAACAATTATTAGAGAATAAGATAGCTGTCTGTAATGGACAGAACAGATCCCTTTTAAATGGTACCAAGCACAGAAGCTCTTCTTTATTTTGACTGAAATAATCTAGTTTATCACAGGAAAAAAATACAGCCTGCAGTTTACTGATCCAGGAACTGAAAGTCTTTAAATAGAGTGCCCCCCGGATTAAGTGGGGTACGAGTTTAAGGGAATGCAATTGTTTAAATAGGAACATAAAACAGCCCATACATCTCAAAGCAATTAGATGGTTGTACATAGTAACACTGTGGTTAAGAACTGCAGTTTCACAATTTAAATCACTCATTGAATTTAGTTTCACAGCCCTGGATCTATCATTTGTCTGCTTAGATCAAGCTCCCACAGGAAAAGTGCAACCTGTCATTTGGGTAACTGTACAAAATCACCTCTTAGAAGGGGTGTTAAACACTGTTGATGGAGCACCTGCCTTAATTGAGGCATTGAGTGACCAATAATGCTAAGACTTATTTTAAAATTTAAAGGTATAAAAGGGAGCTTACTCTCTTTAAACCTATATGCTTTACTAGTGCAGGAATCTCATTCCTCAAGCTGTGCTCCTGCAGTCTTGCTCACCTAGCCTGGAAGCCAACCCCGGCAGAGTGCAGCTGTGGTCCTGCACCACGCAGCCTGCCACTGTCACCCTTACAAGTGCCGGCTGAATCTATCCTAGACATTCGAACCACCCTGGTGGTTCAAATCTCAGCCGATGGAGTTTTCAAAGATCTGTTACCCTACTAGGGCAGGAATTTAATTCCTCAAGCCACGGTCCTGCGGTCTTGCCCACCTAGCCTGGAAGGCGACCCCTGTAGAGTGTAGCTGCTGTCCTGCACCATGCAGCCTGCCACACTCACCCTCACAAGCACCTGTTGAATCTCTCCTAGTGATTTGAACTACCCTGGTGGTTCAAATCTCAGCCGCGAAGGAATTTTCAAAGTACAGACTTTTTGCCTGGAGCCCCAAGCAAGCTGTTACCCTACCAGCACTTCATGTCAGATCCCCACCCACCTATCATCCATCCACCCTTGGTGGACTCTTCATTTTATAACTGCACTGAGTCCTATGACTAAGTGTCTTTTTTCCCATTTGCTCCTTAAATTGTTCTATCACTGGGGGTGTTGCTTTGTTGCTGTCTTAAAGTGTCTTATCACTCCTCGTGTGTTACTCCATAGGTTTCTTTACCCTACTTCTCCCCAACTTTCTCCTACTCATATTATACCACTGACTGCTTCTCTGCACTCACCCCCTTTTTTGTCTACTCTGTCTCACTTCTTTGCATTACAAACTTTCCTTAACTCTCATCCCTTTGCGCCCTTGGCACTGCATACTGTTTTCTACTGATGGCTCCCCAATCTCACAGTCTTGTTGTCCACTCTCTAATGCTTTCCTTTCTCTTCAGGCTCTCTATGCCCCCACTCCCAATCTGCTTCCCTCTTCTTCCTCCCTCTCAGACTTATCCTTCTCTTACCTCATGAGCCTCTAGGTCCTACCCCCTCCTACTCCCCAGGATCTCTGTGTGCCTTGCTGCATATGTCTATAAAAAATGTTGAATATCTTATTTGCCATCCCTCTCTCCCCTTGCTCATTGTAAATTGTGGTATCTTCTTTCACTGTCTCGCATTCTGTCTGGGGATGTCAAACTAAACCCTGGACCAGTGATGAATTACTCTTACACTGACTCATCCCCGAGCAATTAAAAAGGTCTCTGCATTGCTTACCATAACATTAGAAGCCTTGTCCATAACCTAGCTGAACTTGATGCTTGGATAGGGCTCTATAAACCCGAGATCCTCTGCATATCAGAAACCTGGCTTAAACCGACTATCCCAGATTCAGTCTGTTACATCCCAAACTATAACCTTCTCTGGTATGATAGATTAACCTCCAAACTGGGGGGTGGGGTTGCCCTATTCTATAAAGCTTATCTTGACCTCACTGTTGTCCCCTCTCCCACTCCCTTCCTTTGTGAGTCCTTTCATAACATCCATACCCTAGGAGCAAAACAACTTCACATTGTTTGTGCTTACAACCCTCCCTGCAGTGGCTCCTCAGGCCTGGAAGAGTTGCTTGATTGAACTGCCCAGCTAACTGGGCATAATGAAGTTATCATTCTTGGGGACTTCAATCTTAATTGGTTGGGCAAAAATTAGAACTTCCTTCTCTCCTTGATTCAGAGCCATAACCTACATCAACTAGTTACTGAGCCCACTAAATCTGCTTCCCAGTCTTACTCCAGCACTCTGATCAATTGGGTTTTAATGAATTGGACTGATCAAATTACTGCTGCTGGCACTGTTGCAGATGCTTTAACTGGCCACTCCCCTATATTCTGTATTTGGAGTGCATCATCAGTTCCTTCTCCCCCTCCACGTTACATTTCTTTCAGAATCTTCACCAGTCTTGACCAGTGCAAATTTCTTTATGTTGTCTCCTTAATTGATTAGGCTAGCCTATATCATTCACAGGATGCCCAGACTGCCTTTACTGTCTTCCTTACTGAGTTTGGGTCTCTTCAGGATAAGCACACCCCCTTAACTACACGTTGTGCACGAGATAAACAATCTAGATGGCTGCATAAGGAACTGCTTACCCTACTCCACGAGAGGGACAAAACCTGGAGACGCTTCAAGTCCTTGGGACTGCTGGCTGACTACAATCTCTTCAGGACTCAATGTAATGCATGTAAAAAACAAATCAGAAATGCCAAAAGCTCCTACTGCAAAGGTCTACTAATAGGCTCTGCTGCTGATCCTAGGAAATTCTGGTCTCATATAAAAACCTTTCTTGGTGCTAAACATTCCAGTATATCCAACAACATGATACTAAATGGTGTACACTGCAATGATCCCACAACCATTGCAAACTCCTTTAATCAGTATTTCTCTGACACTATCTAATTATATTTCCTCTTTCTCCTCAACACAACCCTCCAATCATTGCTCTGTTCCTTGTACTAAGGTTGTAGCCCCTCTTTTTTGCTGCAAAGCCATAACTAGACTTGATGTATTAAAACTTCTAAATACCATCTCTGATAGCTGCAGTATTGGGTCTGGCTGTCTTGAACCCAGGCTCCTAAAAATTACTGCTCCTTTTATAGCCTCCCCTCTGGCAAAATGTTTTACTCTGTTGCTTTGTAGTAGTTTTGTACCTGACATCTGGAAAATCACCCGTATCACCACAGTTTTTAAAAAAGGTGACCCAAAGACATCTCAAATTACAGACCCATAGCCATCCTCTATGTACTAAGTAAAATCCTCTAAAACTAGTTGCTACACAAACAGTTGAGTTTCTCCTTAGAAATAACCTCTCTCAGACAAAAACACAGCTTCTGCAAGAGCACAGTGCCTCCACTGCACTACTTAAGCTTGCTAGTGATACAGATTCCACCCTATCCCTATCTTTCCTCAGGGAGATTTTGGGAGGTGGAACACTGCACTGCTGGCTTGAGAGAAGTACAGATAGCAGGCTCTATTTTTGCTATTTGCATACTTTTAACAGGTGTGCCACCTATGTCAAAATAGAGCTTACTAGAATTTCTTGTGTGCTCAACTGGCTGGTTTGTCGACTCAAAAAACATTCTCTTTACCCCTAGGAGCAATACCAGAGGTGGTGGCCAAATCATGGGATATTGGAGAGGCCCTTCGGGAAGGCCTGAGTGCTTTGGGACACAGCCAGTAATTTTTCTTCTAAAGTGAATAGGCACTGAGAGAGAAAGAAAGAAGAGATAAATAAGAAAAAAGAAAAGGCAAGTAAAACGACTATTAATCCCTTGCTGGTTTTATGAGATTGGAATTGATTCTCTTTTTGTGGTGCCTTAGTGCTTGGGGGGCAGATCCCCCATTTGTATGCTTTTTTGCTGCTTTCTGCTTCTTCGACTTTTCTTTTCTTGGCTACTTTTTATGCTTGTCCTTTTGTTTGTCTGTGAGTCCTGAAAATACATGGACTTTGGAAAATAGTTTTATGTTTCTGTCAATAAAATCTGCTTTAGCTCGTCAGCGAGTGAGTCACTTTTATAGCACTTTTAGTACCATTTATGTTGCATTTCTGTCTGTGTTGGTCTACATTTTTTTTTATATAATTGTTATATTTTTAGTTTCGTTTTAGTGTATTTTAATCATGTATACAGGCTGTGATTGGTGGTCCAGATCACATGGGCTCTTAGTCTTAAAGCGCATGCATGGTGTTTCTAGTCAGATTCGCCATTGACCTGCTATTTATTGCATCACCCTGATATGGAGTAAGTTGCTATTGGAGTGCCTACTCTTTCCTTTTATTCCATGCTGGTATCCTGAAAGCTTTTTGTAAGTCTTTTTTTTTTTTGTCGTTTATCGTGTCTGGTACTGTTTTTGCTAAAAGCTACAGCTACAGCTATTTTGCTTGGACCATTATGATTGCAACAATTGAGTAAGTTCTGTCTTCTTTCTATTTTTTTTTACTTTTTGGTTTTTGTTTGTATAGCATTATTTATTAGTAATTCCTTCCAATTCCTTATCTTTTTTTTTTTTTATTTTAGGCAGTGGTGTGATTTTCATCTTGAAATAACCTTGGAATTATTGCTTTAATTTTATTGGAAAGTACGGTGGAAGTAATGGCTTAAAACTGAAGTGACGGATAAGACCTTGATAACTTCTTCAGAGTACAGACCCATTGAACAAATCTAGACTTACAGCACCTTATAATTTTTTAGAACGATTAAAGAACTTTGGCAAGCAAAAGTGAACTGTCTCCTGTTTTTTTGCCACTCTGTTTTGCTACATTGCTGGATGAGTGTGGTAATCACTAGAAAACAGGTGCAGCAGGCCCATATTATCTTACCTGTGACAACCGATATGGATGAGAGAGAACTGCGCAGGAAGTCCAAGCTTGGCGCTGGTGCTGAATGCTTAAAGCAAACTAAAATTACGGTTCATTTAGCATTTATTAAAGGACATGGGAAAATTTCAACTCCTAATTTACACAATAATGCAGAAATTACTAATGTGTGGGATACATTTTCAGCTACTGTGGATATTAATACGCCTATCAAAGCAAGTAATTATTTTATTTGCAACAAGGACTTGGAACAGACATCTTTGTTATATTTCTCTTATATTTCTGATGCTTTAGATGTTTCTCTTGTTCATAATGTTGATTGTTCTGATGATGAAGATTCTGAGCCCCCTTTAGAGATCTCATTAACAGCTTCAGTCTCAGAAAGATTTCTTAGAAGTCTGTTGGGCTTGGGAAACTTGGGTAGCTCAGAAACCCCAGAAAACAAAACAAGTATGAGTAACATAACATTAGATCCCACCCCAGTGATAACTAATAAACTTAAAGCAATTTCTGCAGATCTTCAAACTACAATTGAAGGCCTTAAATTGCTTAATCCACCACAGTCCTTAATTAATGTTGATGAATTTGTTGGGGAGTCTGGGTTAGTAACTAGGAATCTAGGAGAAATTGCTTTTTTGGAAGAGAAAATGGTTTATTTTGGAGATAATATTAAATACCTACATCTCTGATTAGTGATTTAATTCAGATGCTTAAATCACATTTTCAGCAAATGTCCTCATTATGGAATAATTAGTGGCTATGAGAGGAAATAGGAATGATTAAAGTTGTTATATTTGATAATCAGATTAAGATGGAGGAAATAAATGAAAAGTTAGAACAAAAATACCACCCTCAGAGAAATCTGATTATATTGTACAAATCTTAGAATATGAGGGAAGAGATATAAGGGAATAATTTTCTACACTAATTATACCAGATTCACCTAAGCCATTAAAAAAAAAGAAAAACAGAAAAAAAAGTAGAGACTGTGCTCCCTTAGTTGCTGGGACTGACTCATTGTGTACAACAGAATCAATAGAAGACAGTTTGGTGCATACTGATATTGTAAAAGAACATAAACAAGATGAGGTAGTGGCTAATGAAAGAAAAGATAATTGTCTTTTCCAGAATATCCTTTAGAATCTTGTTTAGACACCATAACTGTTAGTGACAAACTGGAATGCAATTTGGGGGTCAAATTGAATGATCTAGAAAAATAAATTGGGAGCTTGATAGCTGAATGGTCATCGGCTATGAAGGTTCCAAATATGATTCCAGATACTTTTGAAGAACATTCCATATAGATGGATAACTAAATCTGAACAAGAAGGGAGGTGGTAGGATTACCCCAAAATAATATGGTCACTCATGGAATAGGAGTAGAGCTACGTAGGGAAAAAAAGAGCTATGGAACTCAATCTCCCTAGGATTAGATTTAAAGGGCCACTCTTCTGGATAGTTTTGCTTTTTAGGATTAACGTGGCAATCCTTATGGTTGAATCTGACATACAAAGTGTAGAGCTCTGTATTGATAAGGATGGAGATTCTGTCTGTAACATTGTTTCTACACTCGCCTAGATTGGCAAATGATATCTGGTACAATGAAGAAATATTGAATGAATTTGGAATATTTTTGAATTTTGAGAACAGGTATCACAAAAACAAATGGCTGCAGTCTGGTTAAGTATTTTTGAAATTCAAAAAAGGCAGAACTCAGCACACTGTGGTTGGCGTTGAAACAGGCATAAGTTTAATACACAGGTAGACGCCAAGCCTCACATACAACAGGTAGCACAGCTAAAAAATTCCCATTCCCAACCGGTTTCATGCACCGCACGTCATCAGGGGGTGGTAACAAGTGATACCAAACACATACTTATAGGGAAGCACTTAAAGACACAGTAACCAAAAGAAAACTTTTTGCATCAATTCACGAACAATACGTATATATGAATGCATACACTTTTAACATAAATACCATTACTATATCCAACCTAGTATATCATATTGCATGCTCCCTATACCTTATACAGTGGTGTTGGTTTATATAAAAAAAATATTAAAATAAGCAGCAGAACTGAATAAGAAAATCTATTCTATACGGATCTCATCAACCAATCAATACATTCCTTTTGATACTATAGGACAAAATGTATTTAGAAATGATGATATTATACAATACTAGACAGGAAATCAGCTCCCAGCCATCGGGACACACTGAATATTCCATGTCCAGATATTTTGCCAACAGCAACATTTATCTGTGAAAAAAACAAGATATACATTAGTGTTAGTTTGTTACAACTACAAACAACTCATCAATTCCATCTTGTCATAATCCTGGGGCTATAAGGGCCCCTAATGTGTAAATCCAAAATGACTCTCTATATTTCAACTTGGCATCCAAGTCTCTTCCCCGAGGTCCTAACTTTACCACTTCAATACCACAAAATTTAAATACATGTGCCAAATTAATATTAATATTTTGGTCACAATGTATTGCAAGTGCACTTCTAGTGTCTTTGTGTAAAATAGATCTTAAATGTTCACCCATCCATACCTTTAATGGGCGTGTAGTTTTACCCACATAAAATGCTCCACATTGGCAGGTTGCTAAATAAACTACATTCATAGTACTACATGTGATAAAATCTCTTATTTCATAAGTTTTAGCACAATTGCAGCTGGTAAAGGTCTTACACTGTAGTACAGACTTACAAAATTTACAATTGCCACAATTAAACATACCACATGGAACATGAGAGGAAACACTGCCAGTACCCATATCTGAAGGTGCAGTAGCTATTCACCAGCCTATCTCGTATATTTTGACCTCTCCTATAAACCATCCTAGGATTATGTAGGGTAACTTCCAGCAACCGTGGATCACCAACAGGACATTCCAATTGTTCTGTATAATCTGCTCAATAGCTTTGGAGTGTCTAGTATAGGTAGTGACAAAATTTACCTCTGTTCCTTAGGTATTTTGTTTTTGTTTAGTAAAGTCCATCTGTTCCATACATGCAGCTGCTTGAAAGGCCTCCTGAACTGTACTATAAGCATAACCTCTTTCTACAAATCTATTACACAAGTCTGACCCCTGGTAATAAAGTCCACATCTTTACTGCAATTCGTCTTACCCTTAACATCTAGGCCTCGATATACTAGACACCAAATAGCATGGATGGCAACTAGATGCATGTAATAATGAGTTCCTATCTGTCTCTTTACAAAACAGTCTAGTACTAAGACCACCATCTTCTTCCTTAGTAATGCTCACATCTAAAAAGATACACATATAAGATCCTGCTGCAAAGTGAATCTCAAATTCTCATTACTTTTTCTAGATACTTACAAACAAAAAAGTTCTTCTAAAGTGCTACCACACCATAAAGATGTCATCAATATATAGACGCCAGATGTCAATATTATCATAGAATGGATTAGTATCCCTGCCATACATAATTCTTTTCCATAGGCCCTGATATAAATTAGCATAATTGGGTGCAAAAGTGGCACCATTGCTGTACTTAACTTGCAGAAAACTGATCCTGAAACAAAAAACATTTTTTGTAAATACATTCTCTGCACATTCCAGTAAGAAATTATTTTTGCCATAGGAACTTGTGCATCTTGTGACAAGAAATGGTCTAATGATAAGGACCCCTCATGTGGAATATTGGTATACAGGGATATAATGTCCATGGACACAGCAGCCACCCGAATTCAGATTATGATGCACAAAGGGAAGAGGTGACTGCAGATATTAAAAGCAAAAGACATTGTGGCTGGCTTTAAGGAACATCCCGATTATAGATACTTGATAAAAGTTTAAAGAAAATATCTGAAAGAAGAAAATAAAATTAAACATATTAAATTACACAGGTTTGAGAGGATAGACTTGATT
The DNA here is from genome assembly GCA_016271365.2 of Neoceratodus forsteri. Lineage (NCBI taxonomy): Eukaryota > Metazoa > Chordata > Ceratodontiformes > Ceratodontidae > Neoceratodus > Neoceratodus forsteri. The sequence continues at coordinate 800,242,322 of CM028131.1, forward strand.
ATCAGAATAATCAAGTCTGGGACTGGAATCAACATAAACTCTTCATCAGTCTGCAAACAGGTCCTGCTGTGCGCAGAAGGATAAAGTATCTTCCTAATCAGCCCAGATCTATCTTACGTAATCGAGGTAATTCACCGTATTACACTTCAGCTAGTGAATCAGAACAGGAGGATTTTTTCAGGAGGACTTAGCCCCCTCTGGACAAACGATGGTCGGTCAATTTCGAGACCAGTTTGGAACCAAAGGAAACTGAGGAACATGAAGGTGAGGAAACTAGTATCAGGGAATCATCCAGACAAAGAAAATCCATTGAAGAGGAGGAAGGAAACATAAGAATCCTCAGCTAGGCAGAAGGGCAGATAATTTCACAAAATGTTGTTATCAATATTTCTAATATAATTTTGAATGAGGACAGATTACAGTCATGCAGAAAGGACTTTCGTTTGTACCTACAGGACTCCAAACAATTTCAACTGTATTTGGATTTACATGATTCACCAGAAATTTGAATTTGAGAGCATATTATAATAATAAAACAATGGGTTTTGGATGTAATAATGAAATGGAGGAGTTCAGGACATACCATCCACTATATTAGAGGTAAGCCAGTTTAAACCCAAATCTAATTTTATGCCTCCATATAGTGATGCAGTTCCGGTATTTGAAAAAGATTTGTGAAAGACAATTTAGAGCCCTATTGGATCAGGACTCTCCTCCCACTATATTAACATCTCTAAAGTGGAACTTGAGGCACTCAAGAGTTTGGAGAAGAATAGTGATCTAACCATCAAGCCCAAGAAGAGGTGGGTCAGTGGTAGTTATGAACACCTCAGCTATATACAAGAGGCATGGGACAACTGGAAGATGTGACTTTTATAAGTTATTAGCTATTGATCCCACTAAGATCTACAAGGCACAAATTGATAGTTTCTTTTTTCAGCTGAAAGTGAAAGGTTAATTAGACATAATGAACTGTTATTCCTGAAGTAAATAATTATTAGCCTGTTTTTATATAGTTACCTAAGATTCATAAAGATTTGTGGAATCACCAGGGTGCCCTATAGTGGCAGGGATAGGGTCTCTTTAGAGCCACTGTCTCAATATGTGACTCTTATATTAAGAAACATGTCAACAGATGCTACCTTCTTTTATTAGGGACACAAGAAGGCATCTTTTGGAGATTTTGGATGATAACAAGACTATCGTGATGGCTGCTGGTATCCATAGACATTATATCACTATACAACAATATTCCACATGAGAGGCGCTTTACATTAGACCATTTCTGTCACAAGATGAACAAGTCTCCTGGGGCAAAAAATTTCTTACTGGAATGTGCAGAGCATGTATTAACAAAAATGTTTTTTGTTTCAGGATCAGTTTTCTGCAAGTTAAAGGTACAGCAATGGGTGCCACTTTTGCACCCAATTATGCTAATTTATATCAGGGCCTATGGGAAAAGAATTATGTTTATGACAGGATACTAATCCATTCTATGATAATATTGACATCTGGCATCTATATATTGATGACATCTTGTAATTGTGTTGTATGGCACTTTAGAAGAACTTTTTGTTTGTAAAGTATCTAGAAAAAGTAATGAGAATTTGATTCACTTCTAGCAGGATCTTATATGTGTGTCTTTTTTAGATACGTGAGCATTACTGAGGAAGAAGATGGTGGTCTTAGTACAGACTGTTTCATAAAAGAGACAGATAGGAACTCATTATTACATACATCTAGTTGCCATCCACACCATTTGGTGTCTAGTATACCAAAAGCCCAGATGTTAGAATGAGGCGTGATTGCAGTAAAGATGTGGACTTTATTACCCAGGGTCAGACTTTGTGTAATAGATTTGTAGAAAGAGGTTATGCTTATAGTACAGTTCAGGAGGCCTTAAGCCAGCATGTGTAAATGGAACAGATGGACTTTGCTAAACAAAAACAAAAATACCTAGGAACAGAGGTACATTTTGTCACCACCTATACTAGACACTCCAAAACAATTGAGCAGATTATACAGAACAATTGGAATGTCCTGTTGGGTGATCCACGGTTGTTGGAAGTTACCCGACATAATCCTAGGATGGTTTATAGAGAGGTCAAAATATACTAGATAGGCTGGTGAATGACACTACTGCACCTTCAAGATGCATACTAGCAGTGTTTCCTCTCATGTTCCATGTGGTATGTTTAATTGTGGCAATATAAATTTTGTAAGTCCGTAATAAAGTGTAAGACTTTTACCAGCTGAAATTGTGCTAAACTTATGAAATAAGAGAGTTTATCACATGTAGTACTATGAATGTAGTTTATTATACCTGCAAAGTGGAGCATTTTATGTGGGTAAAACCACGCCCATTAAAGGTGGATGGATGGGTAGAACATTTAAGATCTATTTTATACAAAGACACACTAGAAGTGCAATTTAGATACATTGTGACCAAAATATTAATATTAATTTGGCATGTATTTAAATTTTAGTGGTATTGAAGTGGTAAAGTTAGACCTCGAGGAGACTTGGATGCCAAGTTGAAATATCGAGAGTCCTTTGGATTGTACATTAGGCGCCTTATAGCCCCAGGATTAAATGACAAGATGGAATTGATGAGTTGTTTGTAGTTGTAACAAACCAACTAATGTATATCTTGTTTTTTCTACATAAATGTTGATGTTGGCAAACCATCTGGACACAGAATATCTCGATGTCCGATGGATGAGAACTGATTTCCTGTCTAGTATTGTATAATATAATCATTTCTAAATACATTTTGTCCTATAGTATCAAAGGAATGTATTGATTGGTTGATGATCCGAGAATAGATTTTCTTATTCAGTTCTGCTGCTTATTTTAATATATTTTTATATAAACCAACACCACTGCTATTAACACGTATAGGAGCATAACAATATGATAATACTAGGTTGCATATAGTAATGGTATTTTATGTTAAAAGTGTGTGCATTCATATATACAGATTGTTCGATGAATTGATGCAAAAGTTTTCTTTGGTTACTGTGTCTTTAAAATTGGCTTCCCCTATAAGTATATGTTTAGTATCACTTATTACCACCCTGATGACGGCAAGAGGTGCATGAAACCGTTGGGAATGGAAATTTTTAGCTGTGCTACCTGTTGTATGAGGGGCTTGGTGTCTACCTGTGTATTAAACTTATGCCTGTTTCAACGCAACCACAGTGTGCTGAGTTCTGCCTTTGAATTTCAGTTCCAACCGAGCCCTGTTTATAATGGAGGAGCTGTTTTCCCAGGCCATATTTAAGTATTTTTGGCATCCTGAAATTTATAATGATAGTAATAGAAAACTAAAATGTTCTAAGTAACTATTTTAGTAACTTGACGTTGAATACCTTTAGATAGGGATGGTATTCTAGAAGTGATTAGATGCCCAGATGGAAGTCAGATAGATCTTCTAATTAAAATCCACAAATTGTTGATATAATGCAAAGTAAAAAGTATACTTTATGAGGCTTCCATATGTAAAGATGGATGGCATTTGGGTTGATCATCCATTATAGAGTTAAAAAGCCCAATACTTTGGAAAATTTTATTTGAAACCTTTAATACATTTCCAAACCTGGCAGGTCTTTGATTGACTTCAAACTGAGGGACATGGTTATCTTGAAAAAGTGATTCAATTCCCGAAGTGGTAGGGAATTTCTTAGTCCTCCCATGGAATATTGTAGGATGGTTCACAACAAGATAGATAGTACTTGGATTAGTTATATTACAATTTTAAATTTATGTTTTCGGAAGCATGAGCATAGGATGATGATAATAATATTAATGGGCATGCAACCTTTGCACATTATAGACGAAGCATCATGGTAGAACCGCTGACTTGCAGTATTTGGCAGAGTTTCCTCTGACGGTAAAAGGTGACCGCTCTTGTAATATGCAGAATTTTATCACTGTATGTGGAGAAATTGAATCTAAGATTAATTATTGTTAATGTATACATTCCACCTATGGTTCCATGCACTATAGTGATGAAATGTTGTCTAAATTAAGATAAAGCAAATATATTAAACTTTTCCTAATATTGACATCTTAGTGATTGGTGATTATAATGCCAGAATATGTACTTTCCATAATTGTAGATAATTATTTTTGAGTATAACTCCAGTCATCCTTCCTCAATGACATCTACCAAGATCTGTTGTTAATAAATCGGATAAGATCTTGACTGAATTAATGTCTGAATTTGATCTTATACCCATTACGGTTGGTCGAATTCTGTGAGATGAGACAGGAATTATACCTATGTTAAAGTACATCATAAATCATTACTGGATCTGGCCTTATGGTAAGGAGATATAAAACATTGGTCCTCCCATATATGACAAAACTAGGGCAGAAAGTGAAAATTTTCCATTATTACATTGAGCACTGAACAATGGGTAAGGATGATAAAATATATCTTGTGTGATCCCCTTGATTGTAGAGTTAATAAACGTATTAGCTGGATGGTTGCTTAGAAAGTAGGTGACAAGACCTGATTTTATTATATGATAATCTATTGAGTAGAGATATATGGTTGACTCAAGATGTGAGACAGTATATGGGAGTTTATAGAAAAACATTTTTAAGGAATTGAGATGAGGTTGTACAAAGATAATGTTTCCAATAAATATAAAGATAAAAAACAAACATGGTTTGACCAGTAATGTGTTCTGTTTAAAATGATTCAAGGAAACTAATAAGACAAGTAGAACACACATAAAAGAACAATTATCAAGCAGGTTAATGCAAAAAGAAGAATATAAACAAATGCTAAAAATAAAGTGACTTCCAAAATATAAAATGGGCACAATGATGGATATAATTAAAAAGAATGAATGGTAAGGATTTTAGAAGTCAGGTCAAGGGTCTAAACAGTAAAACCAATGCTGATTGTTATATAACAAGTCAAGTGGTAGAACATTTTGAGAAGATCTTTCAACCCATCCATGAGGAGCCGGAGATACTTAGTAAAATATTTTATAAAATTACTTTTAAAGTGTTTATTTTTCATAAAGCTAGAATCGAATAAAGCCCCTGGCCCAATAAAATACCGGAGTATATAAATATAATACTACTTTTTGAGTTGAATCTTGTGCTTCTTTTAATAAATGGATTGAACTTTTCTTCCCTCCTTCCTGAAAGGTGTAGAAATTATCCCACATAAAAGGGAGCTATTAATCCAGTTATGTGAGAGGCCTTCGCACCATGCATTTCTGCTTAAAGTTGACCAGCACAACATTCTGTGGTGATTTGCATATGCAGCCCATGATGCTTTGCATTGTGTGGGCATGTGTGATTTTATATATATATATATATATATATATATATATATAGCTATAGCTAAAACCCAGTTTAATGCATCGTTAGGTTGTTCCACAGATGTGTGCGAGAAATTTTGGTTAGGTCTGCAAAGCCCCATGAACCCCAGCCCACCCTCCAACCAGCATCGGGTGTGCGATGGGGTTGTCAGTCCTAACTCTTACCCCATTACATGTGTAAAGAAGCTGAGGTATAGGAGAATGGGGTGAGAGTTAGAACCACGACCCATCGCCAAGCACTGATGCCAGTTGGGGGTGGGCTGGGGGTCAAGGGGGCTTCAACCCTCATACCAAATTCCTCACTTTTGTTGCTGTGGAACAACCCTAACTGATGCATTAATTGGATTTTTTTTGCCTCTAATTTCCCTTCCTTTTGAGAATGAGGATGATAAATTGTAAATGGAATGCAGTGGAGGGAGCACGGGGCACCACTTGATGTCTTGTCACATAATAACAGGAACAGCTATGCAAATGCAAGCATCAAAAGCTACACACATGGTAATGCAAACGTAAATGGTAAAGCAAACATTAATAGAAATGGAAGAGCAAATTGACGCTGAAGTGAACAGAGATGCAAACGGGCACATAAGCGCATACGAAAATGAAACTGGTAATGCGCTCAGTGATGGCAGCAGTATTTTAAACATTAATGTTAAGTGTTACAGCAAAAGAATGCCAAAGGGAACAGAAACGGAAATGCAAACTCAAGCGTGCACGTAAATGAAAACCGTAACGGACACGGGCACAGTACCGCAATCATAATTGCAAATGGTAAATTTAACATGAAGAATAATGCCAAAGGAAACAGAAATGGAAATGGGAACAGAAGCATGTATGGAAATGCAAACTGTAACATGCACAGGCATGGTACCGCAACTGTAAACACAAATGGTAAAGTTAAGATGAAGAGTAAAGCGAAAGGAAACAGAAACAGAAACGGGAACTGAAGTGCGTACAGAAATGCAAACTGTAGTGTGAATGGGCATGTTACTGCAATTGTAAATAGAAATGTTAATGGTAACAGCAACAATAAGGCAAAAGGAAACAGAAACGGAAACGTGAATGCAAGCGCGCATGGAAACTCAAAATGTAACGCGCACAGGCATGGTACCACAATTGTAAATGCAACTGGTAAAGTTAACATAAAGAATAACACCAAAAGAAACAGAAACAGAAATGGGAACACAAGCACATACGGAAATGCAAACTGTAACACTCATAGTCACATTATCGCAATTGTAAATGTCAATGGTAGCGGAAACAGCCACAATAATGGCAAAGGAAACAGAAACGCAAAAGGAAATGCAAGCTCATATGGAAATGCAAACCGTGATGTGCACGGTTACAGTACGTCAACTGGAAGCACAAACGGTAGCATTAACAGCAGAAATAACGGCAAAGGAAACAGAAATGGGAATGTGAATGCAAGCACGTACGCTAACGAGAACACGTAGTGTAACACACGCTGTGGTGTACACGGGAACAGTAACACAAATGGGTACAGGAACACAAGTTGTAATGTTAAGTGTAACAGTAACGTAAGCACACATCCTGTTTTTGACCAACAGCTGCATAGAGAAACACAGTGTGTATAAAGAATGTATGCATAATAATGGGCCTCAGAGCAAAAAATGAGCTTTTGGAAGACTAAATTGCTTAAATCTCAGTAACCGTGGGATGTAGAAAAAAAAAATTCCCATGATTCAGGATTTTCCTGCCTGTGTTTAACGATAGGCTATGCATTGTCGTGATGAAAATTCCGTATCTTGCACCTTTTCTGAGATACGAGCCCCGAAAGGCATGGTGGAAGCCACCATGTTAGTCTATGGGAAAAAACATCAACTTTGGAGTACCGTAATTTGGCAGCCGTGCAATATTTTTTCACCAAACCACCAAAAGGCACATCTGTGAGATGTTGGTTGCCTTCCCTCCAAATTTCAGCCCAAAAGATCAAACTGTTTGTTTGCAGCAGGGTGGCAAAGAATTCCTGTCATTTTGGCCATAGCTTGAAAAGTAGTGTCGCAATCTGCGACCCTTTTTGCAAAAAACTGCAAAAGTGTCGTGCGTGTGACACTACTTTGCGACACTACTGTTTCCAGAAATTTGAAAAACATATTTCTGGGGTGTTTAACCCCAAAATAAAGACATGGCTAGCATCCTCAGGGTCCAACTAGGTGAACACAAAAATAATTGTGTCCCTAAAAGGTCCCACATTTAAATGCCAAGCATTTTTCTGATCACCAACTGAAAACAAAATGGCAGATTTGTGACACTACTAGGACCATTTGTGACACTAAAATGTGCATTTGCAACACTTTCGAACTTTTTGTTAACTTTTCCCATTGACATAATGGAAACTTGTTTTTGGAATAACTTTTGATCTGTTCAATATTTTTTCATAAAATCTTCAAAAGGCACATCAAGGACTCTGGCTGCACATTCCCTGAAGTTTTCGGACTGGTTACAAAAACCACGTGACATGTAGGCGAGAGCACAAAAATTGCAAAAAAGCGTAATTGTGCAATTGGTTGTCGCTTAATAACTCTGCAGCTGTATATTCGACTGGTACAAAACTTATCAGATCCCAAGATCTACAATGTCCAATTGGGAGTACCAAATTTCAGGCAACTTTGTTGAACAGTGGCAAAGTTATTAAGGTGCAAAATTTGACCCTTTAACCTTAAAAGTGCTACTCAACCCTAACTATGGTAGCACTACCATGCTACCATAATATATATTCGGGCACTCCTCCCTCTCCTTGCGCTTCCTCTGTGCTTCTTTTTCTGCCTCTCTTCTTTGCCACCACCAATAGCACCGACATCTGCCCCATTAGGACTGATGCCTACTGCAGCATCTTCTTGCTGGTCTTCTGGGCTCATTTTGGTGCCATGCCTGATCCTCTGTTCTTGCGATCTGGGGGGGGCCAAAACTTAAAACATTTAAACTCGCACCATCAATTCTACTCCCTTGTGCCAAGACATGGGGACTGCCACGTTTCCCCTCCTCTTGCTCCGACAGCATGAGCCTGAGCGCCGCTTCTGGCCTCCCATCCAAAATGCCCACTGCTCGAGTTTCCTGTGAGCTCTTTTGCTCCCTTCCTCTGTGTTTTGTTGTTTTTCCTTTTATTTATACACCACCCCCATCACAGTGCCCTGGGCCCCCTTAGCACCAGTACCAGTGGCCTGAACCATTTTAGCGAGATGCCCAGCTGTTTCACTCCCTCTTGCCTCTGGCTGTGTGGACCCATCTCCGGCACCCTGCGTCAACCCAGTGAGGGTTGTGGTATCCGATCCCACTTCCCCATCTTCTCAATTCAGCCTTAACCCCTTGCGTTGGCTGCCTCCACATGAGGTGCTCCATGCTTCAGCCATCCAATGCCTGCCCTTGCTTTGGGCACCAGATGACAGCTATATATGGCCTTGGCCTTCTTCCCGTTGCCAAGGCCACTGCACACACTGTGAGGCCCACCTCAGCCAGCCATGCTGCAGACCCTCCGCAGCATGCCTTGGTTCCTCAGTACTGCCACAGCTGCCACGCAGTCCATTCCTACCCAGACCTGCTGTGGCCCCTCGGCATGACCTGGGTCCATGGATACAAATTGCAGGCCACCATGTCTCTTCGAGCCACTGGGTGTTGGCCTTCTTCCAGCCTCAAAGAAACCCTGTGCCCCACTCTGCTCCTGCATGCTTCTTTTTGTCTGCTGTCAACTCCTGCTCCAAAGTGCCCAAGGTGATGCACAGCCCAGGCTGACCACCAGAACCCCCCCTTATGCTCGGGCAGACCAGAGGGATGTTCTTTTTCCCCTCCCACTGCCACATGATTGGTCTTCGTCCACACTTTCTCAGCACACGAGCAGCTTGGAAGGCCTACCCCTGCTATGCTTGGGGTTGCGGCCACTTGACCATCCTCATTAGGCCACCATGCGACCAGCCAACCAAGCATTCTGTCCGCATATTCGCTCCCTCCATCACCGGAGCCAAAACACCCATGCCCAATTACAAACCCATGCAAATTTAATGCCATCCACCTCGCTCTCCCCAGTCCATCATCCACATTTCTCCAGCTTCTTTGTTCCCTCCCTGTTCTTCTTTTTTTTTTTAATGTGCACCCCTGCTTCTGCAGACTGTGTACACCTGGCTCCCACTTTGGCCTGTCCCCTGCAGGCCCCCCCAGATCCACCACTGGCTGTGCGTTAATATCGTAGGCCCCCACAGTGGCCCAGCTCCTCTCCTTGTCACCCCATCACCCCGCAGTTTTGTTTTCCTCCCATCCTGCTCAAGGAATACAAAGGCCCACCTCAGCTCTTGGCCGTCTGTGCCATGTGGCCCCAGGCCTACCCCTGTTCCTGCCTGACTGGGCAAGCCCTCTCTTTCAGGCCACAATAAACTCTGCCTTCCACACCTTGCTGCATGGACCTCGAGCCTGCTTGGTGGCCCTGCCACCTCCAATCCCTACCATTCCCGGCCTTAGCAGCACCACGGAAAATGCACTAGTCTGCCTCTGGTCCCCCCCGCAGTGAGCTCTGCCCTTCCTGCCCCCCACCCCACAGCAGAGAAACAAAACAGTGTTTTACTCGGTGTGGGAAGTCTCTGAGCTCGTTCCCCTGAGATCCCTGCAGTTTCTTTCTCAATTTCTTTCTGATTACTTTGACAGCTGACATGGAAAGCAAAAACTTGTCTGCAATGACCTCAGCCTGTGTACCATGCTACACCAGACCTGGTCAAGCTATACGGCCCTCATGCCAGCAAACAAACAACTTCTTCACCCATACAAGCCGCCCAGTCCACATGTCCCCCTCCCCATTCCTGCACTCCTAAATGCCACATTTTCTTTCTTTCTTTTTTTTTAAATGCAACAAGGGACCATGCCAGTGAAAGCCATGCTATTATCTACCCAGGCTTTTACCATTATCTCACAAATGCTAACCAGCCACAGCAGCAGGTTCCCTCTCTCGGTTAATTAAATTTCCTTTTTTTTTTACAGTAACAATTGGGCCTGCAATGAACTAGCAACATCAGCCACAGTTCCACGTGCCCTACCACCAGAAACAATATGCTCTTCCTTTTTTTTAATAAAAAACGCTCCCAAAATATGCTTCAGCATATTAGTCCTTATGAACATAAGCATAAAAACAAAACTCCATCTTCCATCAATTACATGAATCTCTCTACTGAGATGAAACCTTCAAACCACAGTGCCAGCCAACAAATGCATCACATGGCCTACTAGGCCTGAAAGCCTCATGTGCCTTACCTGTGTTTGCCAAACAAATGTGTTGAGTTCTCACAAGACAAATTCCCAGCAAAAGAGGTTGTCCTGCCTGAGCCTTCGCTTCTTATACCCCTGATAGGTCCCTGGTCAGGCTCCCCTTTGGGCTCCACCCCCAGCCAATCCCTGGGGCTCTGGCTTGCCCTTGTCATATTACCCTTTCCTGCCTGGTGATGTCAGCAGGCCTCTCCCCTTCTATCCCTCTATTCCCTATCCCTCCTTTCCCCCTTCCTTCCTCACCTATGCTCTTATTCCTGTCTGGGATCACTGGACAATCTGGCCTGCCTTTTAATGGCAAGCCCCATTTTAATGGTGCATGTTCACATACCTTGAAAACTTTCATAGCAACATTTTTAAGTTTGCTTGCACGCATGTGCAAGAAACATAGTGCCATCATCCAAGTTTTCCAGAGGTGTGTCAGCCTCTTCCAATTCAGTCAGTGTGTTTGTAGGCGCGGTTGCAGTGCAACAATCACTGCTCCAGCTGTCTATGACAGCTGAAAATGCAGTGACATACAGTTGAAAGGGAGAGCTCCGCTTCAGTGAGCAGAGCTCCCCCCCAACATGTATGCACGCTTATTGCACGCTGATGCACTCCCCCAAGCACATACTGTATAGCTGACGGGGGTGCCCAATCCCCTGTCAACTGCATGCCCCCCAAAGCATCCATGTGCCATGCTGGGAGCCCACCTCCATGTGGCAAAATGTTTTATGGCTGACGGGGGTGCCCAATCCCCCATCGGCTGCACACCCCCCCAACAGCCTTCCAGCTGCCACGCTGGGAGACCACCCCAGCATGGCAAACGTCCCTCGTAGTCTTCGTCCCTTGTAGTCTTAGAAAAAAAAACTGTCCCTCAGAATTTCTCCCTGCCCCTCCCACAACCCGCACCCACCCACTGTGCACCCTGCCTCCCACACCCCCACCCCATACTTACCTCTGGAGCTTGGCGCGACGATCTTCGGTGGACCCAGAACACATCTGCACTCTTCAAAGCTGACCGCAAACTGAGGAAATGCCGGTAAGCTGTATAATGGGATAGATAGGGTTTTTTCAACTTTGTTGTATATCTCAGGCATTTTTGGGAATTTTGGGCCCAAATTTTCAACATGGGGTTTTTGGGACCCCTTCTCATGAATGCTGTCACTGTCATGGCGTTCCTGGGGCCCGAAGGGTGATTTCGCAGCCACTGCATGAAATCACCTTTCTGGAATGATTAACAAAATGACACTGCCAGTGTTCATAAGGTGGGCTCTCAAAAAGCCTATTTTGAAAATTTGGTGGAAAAATTCCTTAAAATGACTGTTTTACAAGCGTGCCTTGCACAGTTCCTATGCACGCTCATAAGTTCGTGAATTTTCAATATTTTCATTCTAGATTTTCAAAATTGCCCTTTTACCACACCTTCTTATGAGCAGTACAGTTGTCATTTTTCACATCTCACCCAAAATGTATTTCCACCCATGTAGCGCACAATGGTGTAATTGGTGTGCAAAATCAATGTAGGGGACACATTAAGAAAATCACAGTGACACTGTTCATGAGCAGAGGTCTTAAAATGGCTATGTTGAAAATTTGCTGAAAAAATTCCTAAAAATGAATGTTTTATGAGCGTGCGTTGCAGAGTTCCTACGCACGCTCGTAAGTTCGCATATTTTCAATATTTTCACTCCAGATTTTCAACATTGCCATTTTACCACACCTCCTTATGAGCAGTACAGCTGTCATTTTTCACATCTCACCCAAAACGAGTTTCTGCCCATGTAGTGCACAATGGCACAGTCGGTGTGCGAAATCAATGTAAGGGACACGTTAAGAAAATCACAGTGACACTGGTCATGAGCAGAGGTGTTAAAATGGCTATGTTGAAAATTTGGTGAAAAAATTCCCAAAAATGACTGTTTTAGGAGCGCACGTCGCGCAGTTTCTATGCACACTGGCAAGTTTTCGAAATTTGTAACATTTGCACACCAGATTTTCAACAGTGCCATTTTACCACACTTCCTTATGAGCAGTACAGCTACCATTTTTCACATCTCACCCAAAATGTGTTTCCGTACATGTGGCGCACAATGGTACAGTCGGTGTGTGAAAACAACGTTTGGGACAGATTAAGAAAATCACAGTGATACTGGTCATGAGCAGAGGTCTTAAAATGGCTATGTTGAAAATTTGGTGACAAAACTCCATAAAATTACTGTGTTACGAGAGAGCATTGAGCAGTTTCCACGCACCCTCATAAGTTCATGAATTTGTAATATTTTCAGTCCAGATTTTCACCAGTGGCATTTTCCCACACCTCCTTATGAACAGAATAGCTGTCATTTTCCACAACATGGCCAAAATGTGTTTTCACACTTTCAGCACAGAAATGCGTGGTCGCTGTGGGAAATCATTATTCAGGACAGATAAAGAAAATCACACTGACACTGTTCATGATCGGAGGTCCCAAAATGCCTGTGTTAACAATCAGCTGTAAAAAAATTCCCAAACTAGTTATATTACAGGTGTGTGTTGCACAGTTTCTACTCACGCTCGTGTCTTCACCAGTTTTTTTAAGATTTTCACAGCAGATTTTCAACATTGCCATTTTTTACGCCTCCCCATGAACAGTACCGTTGTCATTTTTCACATCCTGTTCAGAATGTGTTTTTGCACCTGTGGTGCCAAATGCCATAGTCACTGTGCAAAAGCAGTTTTCGGCTAACAAACTGATATTGCCACTGTTCATGAGGTGGGGGTCACAAAAAAAACATGTTGAAAATTTGGAGTGAAAATACCAACGAATACCTGAGGCATTAGGGTTTCCGAACACAACACCCCACCCTGCAGAGAATGACAGGCATCAAGGGTGTGACTTGAGATTCTTGCCTGTCATGCTCATACCATTCCACCCCCAACCCCACTCTGCAGCCAGTGAGAGGCATCAAGGTGTGCCTTGGACTCTTTGAGCCCAAACTTCACCCCATTCTCCTATACCGCACCCATCTCACCATATTTCCTGATGGAATGGGGTGCACATGAGGGCCAAAGACCACAAGGCACACCGTGACACTTGTCAGTGTCTGCAGGGTAGGGCATGGTGAAATGGTGTGGTCATTATGCCTGACGACCCAAAGGCACACCCCAATGCCTGTCACTCTCTGCAGGGTGGTGGTGGGGTTGGCTTCAGTTCAATACTTCGCTGCCATTCCTATTATACAGCTCTGTACCTTCTGCACTACCAGTGCCAATGCCAGCAAGCAAACATTCGGCATTGACAAATGCTTGTTTTTCCTTGCAAACTTGATTCATTTGAATGTGGCTTGCTCATGAAGCTCGCCAACTTTGACCCACATACAAATATTACTTTAAAAACATCATTTTTTTCTTAAGTACCTACATTTTTAAAGGCTTTCTCTTGGAACAAACTGCAACAATAAAACAGTATTAGTTTACATATGGAAGCTTTATTTATTTAATAAGTTTTTAATTATTACAGGCATTACAAGCATGATGGTGTTCATTGGTGTGTTGAATCTGCATGGAAATCAAATGTACTGTACATAGTGATATTTCATTTTATTACTATCTCACCTGAATGTCTTGTAGCAAATGAATAGTTTCAGTAAAGTAATTATTGTTTTCTTTCTTTTATAGGTGTGTGATCCTGTAGAATTACATAACATGAAATCTGTGTTTGTAACCTGCTAGAATGCCTGGAAGAGATAGACAAGTGAATAAACATAGAAGAGATAAGTATTGTAGTAATGTTAAGTTGATGAAGAATAATGTAGGTAGTAAAAATGCCATGAGTAAAGCCAAGGACACTGGAAGATCTGTATGTAGGAAAAGGTTGTCTGCTGCTTGTGAGACATCTGCATCAGTTAGTTGTTCAGCAACAACTGGAAAGCACAGAGCTCCTCACCATGCTGTTGGCAGTGTGAAGCAGAAAGAGAGCTGTTTGGGTTGCAGGCATTGCCAATGTAACTTGTAAACAAAAACACACTTCTGTGATTAGTGGCCATCTTAGCAAGTTTAAATTTTTCCGTAAATTAGCTTCAAAGGTTAAAGTTGATCGGATTATTTCTGCCATGATGAGACATCAAGGCAAACAACTCAAGAGTCAAGTTGCCTTGATAAAACTACATCTTAGGGTTCTCACTTTTGTGAACATGGCACTTTCTGTCCTAGCACATTTGTGGAGACAAATAGTGAGGGATATTGAGCTGTTCAGTGGTGCTCTGAACTCTGTTCATGCTAGGCTGTAAAATGTTGTTACTCTGAACAGAGGCAACATTTGTGAAGTCTTTAAAGGAACATGGCTACACAAACAGCACTCGGATGCCTTTTTCTGGCAGGATCCTTATCATGCAGTTTCTAAGGATCTCACAATTTCTGTCAATGAGTGTGGTAAGGCCTGTAATATGTTGAGTGTTGCACACACTGATGAAGTAAATGTGTCAGATAATGATGCAGGCTCAGCTACTGAGATGCACAGGAAAAGTTCTTTATCGTGGAGATGTGATGAGACCTGTAATCTCAGGCAAGCATCCTTTGAAGCTATTGCACAGTTTGTGAATTGTTTTGTTGCACAAAGAAGAAACATAGATACAGCTTATTATACAAGATTGATCTCTGTGAAATTTACAAGCATAAAGGATTGCTGGGACATTCCTTGGCTTGCTTAGATAGTGGTGTGTGCAACAGTGTGTTTCATCACATGTGCATGCATGCTGTACACAGTCCTGTGATGCTCAGCTTTGTGTGTAAAATATACCAGGTGAGAAAAGCTGTGTCAGTATACAAACAGCTTGACGAGTCATTGAAAACAGGAGATATGCATGCTGCAAACATTGTGATAAAGGATGTGTAACATAGCAGTAAACGTTATGATGCACTACGTGATGACACTTCTGCCACTGCACCATTTAATATCACTTTTCTGGAATCCAACATCGTGAAGACATTTGGGAAACCCATTGCCAAGTTTGAACTGGCAAAGAGAGAGAAGTTTGACTCTGTGTGTGTCTCATGACACAGACTACTTTACAGACACCGGACTATAACTGTTGATCTGGAAAACATTACATCTTTTAATGACATGTGGGTATGACTACTGGCTTACCTACTAGTCAAGCATGACTTTGATCGTAACCCAGTGGTTACCATGTGTCAGTACTGCTTCACAAAGGTGAAGAATGACACTTTGCCAACAAGGTCTGTATTGAACAACATGGAGGCAGATGTGACACCTACTGAGATTGCTGCACTGATTATGTTTGAATGGCTCTTCATACAAATGATGAAACCATTTCAGACTATTCTGCCCTTGAATACTAAGACATGAAAAGTGCCCCAGAAAGAGCTTGTGAAGTCTCTGAAAGGGTCTGTCATCTGTTTGCCACTGCCTCTGAAAGAGAATGTGGAGCCAATCTCAAAGGAAAACAGGGTTACCATACTAGTAAATGGTGTCCCAACAAAGTCTAAGGTAATTTTGCAAGATCTTGTCAATGTGCAGAAAGTCAAAAGTGATCTACACTACCTGAAGGGCAATAAGCCTTTCTATGCTGACCTTGACATTGATGAGCTCTCCAATATGACTGCTCAGTTTGGAGTGCTAAACACTAGGAAGCCAATGACTGAGAAGGTTGATATTGCAACTCATGAAGATGTGTATGAGCAGTACACAATTCACCCTCTATATGTCAGGGATCCAATTGGTGATAATATTGACCTGTACCAGATGAAACAGGTTGAAGGTAGTCCTGTTAGCATATGGGAGGAAACACTGGAAGCACTTTGATGTCTAGCTTTATTCCCTCAAGGTACAGGAGGTCATCTGGAGGTGCATGTTCAAGCTGCTGAATATCGTACATCAAGAGTCTTAAACATGGATGGCAAACTCCGTAGGAATATACAATATATGTTCCACTGGTTGTGGGAGAGTGAGCTTAGTACATACTCTGCAGTTGACTACTCCACTAGATGGAATCACAGCAGTTGAGTTTCTTCAAAAACTCAAAGAAATGGACAAAACACTGCAGGTGACATCTATACTCTTGAGTTTGCATGGCACAAAATAATACTGGTATCGCAAACACTCATAGGTAATGACTATGCTGCTTGAGTATGGTGAATCTCTGAGCTGTGCAAAGTAAAGTTGGGATAAGTTCACTGAATTGTTGAGGTCGGCCAATGCTAATGTCGATGGTATTTCATCAATGACATTTGGTGAGATGCGCTCACTGGATCCAGTTTCTGTGTCCCGACATTTTCACCATTGCTTCTATGAGATATTGACATTCATATTGTCAAAGGACAATCCTCCTTGGATTTGTCGAGCACTACTTTTGGAGGACATAATACCAGGCATGAGGTGCACCACACATCCATATGTTGTTGTGGATTAACCCTTAGGCTGCCAACAGAATTAGAACTTATAGGAATTTTGGACTGATACATGTAAGGGTTAAAGATGCTCCTCATATTGGTGAGAATGAAGCAGCTGAAGTTCTGAACTTTATTCAGCATTACATCACTTGTCACATCCCTGACAAGTATGACAGCACAACATTGTGGGAGCTGGTGCAGAAGTTTCAGCAGCATCTTTATTGAAAGTACTCCCACCGACCAGTCAAGAGTCATAATCAGTGATACACCAGATGTCAGTTTGGTTTCCCTAGATGTGTCTGCCAGCAAGGACATATGAATGACTTGTTCTCAGTCATACATCACCATTTCAAGGAAAAGTCCACTAAAAGGGTCTATGAGATACCCAGACAGGAGAATGAGGTGTTCATCAATGATACAACCCTACTCTTCTTCTGATGTGGCAGGCAAACATTGATGTGTAGTTTGTTGCTGAAAACTATCTCTTGTTTGGTACATCACTTTGTACATTGTGAAACATGAGCAGACAAGTTTGCTTGAGCTGTGGAAAGATATTGCAACTTCCAGCTGATCACTGAGCTCACACCTCTGGTCACTGGGATTAAAGACACCATCTCACAGGGAGTATGGAGCATATGAGGCCAGTGAACATTTGATTGCAACACATTTGTGCAGCAAGTCTGATGCTGTATGATTTCTCAGTGTTAATTACAAAGAGAAACAAAGGCATGTTTTGAAGTCTCATGATGAGATTGAAGAATTGGCTTTGCAACACCCTTCATCCAAGAACATATTGATGAACAACCTGATTGACACGTGCTACCCACACCAGGATAGTATGATGGATGATATGTCCCTCTACCATGTTGTCAAGTGATAAGACTACAAGACGGATGTAGCTCCTGACCGAACATGAGAGATTTACAAGGTCAAATGCTTTGATGGTTGCCTTGTTAAAGGGCACAAACCCTGGCTGATTGACCACTATAAATTGAGTCTCTCCGTAACTGACAGTAAGGAACATTATTACTTACCTCTAATGTTCCTCTTTAAGCCATGGAGGGATGAGACTACACTTAAAATGAGACTGTGAAACATATGAAGAACGATTCTACCTTTCATATGAGATCTTCAAGAGTGAATAGTCCAAAACATACATTCGTAGACTGGAATTAGAAAAGGAGCAGATGGATCAATCTAAGAAACAGGTAGAGGAAGATATCCCAGAGAATTCACAGGACAACATAGACCCTGAGGGACAGGACACTCTTGGAGCTCTTCATCAAATGAATGATCCTGTGGTTCTGATGACTGAAGTCAAGAATGCCATGGAACATGGTTCTCAAGTGACAAAGGATCCTAGTCTACTGATAGACCAGCTGAATACACAGCAGTTTGCTGCTTATGATGCAGTCATGGAAGCACTGAGACATGTCATACTTCATGAGAAGAACCAAAGTACCTGCGGAAACTATGAACCATTGCAAATGTTTGTTAGTGGTTCCTCAGGCACTGGCAAGAGTTTTGTTATCAAAGCCATCACAGTGGAGATAAGGAAACATACAGGAGAAGTGATGTCCACAGCTGTAACTGGTCTGCTGCATACAACATTGGTGGTGTGACTCTACACCAGTTGTTTATGCTCCCTGTAGAACATGGAAAAACAGGAGAGTGCCGAACACTGCCTCATGAGGTGGCATCTGAGCTGTGCCCAGTGTTTGCCAAGATGAAACTTCTGATTATTGATGAGCTCAACGTGGTTTCAAATGTCATGCTTGCATGTATCCATCTACATCTCCAGGAGATCCTTGGAACTGACTATGGTGAGCTATTTGGGAGAAAGAGTGTTGTTGTCTTTGGGGACTTTCTGCAACTTGCACCTGTGAATGGAGAGCATGTGTTTACAGCACTGACTATAAAGCAAGCTAAGAGTACTATAGGGTGCATTGGAGGAATCAATCTTTGGGAATTGTTCCATTACATTGAGCTGTATGAAAAACATGTGACAGAGTCGTGATCTAGCCTAAAAGGTACTGTTGGATCAGGCTCATATTGTCTCTTTGTCACAGCACAATGTTTTTCTATCGAACACATGTCATATCAGTAATAAGTGCACATCTTTAACTGCTGCATGTGATGTGTTTAGTAATGTGTACACAGACACTCCTCAGATTGTGTGTCTCATGCCTTGACTCAAGCAGTGTGCTGAATTTAGCAGCATTATGTTATAGAAACAAGGTAGGGAAATCAATACTCTGAATGCAGTTGACACCATTGATGGTGTGGTCTTGAGTCAGAATCTGGTAGCAAAGCTCAGTGAATGATTGCCTGAGCTAAAGTCTGATGTGTCTCACACAGCTGGATTAGAAACTGTTCTGTCTGTGTGAAGACATGCATCATGCTATGACTGAATCTTAATGTGGACCATGTTATGGTGAATGGTGCAACGGGACACATCATTGGCTTCCAATACAATATACAGAAGACATTCATAGAGGTGCTCATTGTCAAGACTGACAACACTGAACAGTCATTAACTATTTCCAGGATGACTGTTGAGTTCCAGATTGTGAAAGACATATATGTGACTAGGAAACAGTTTCCTATTTGTGTTGCATATGCTGTATCCATACACAAGTTGCAAGGCTTAAGTTTGGACTCAGCTATGGTTGACATAGGCACTGGTATCTTTAAAGATGGCAAGAGCTATGTTGCACTTTCACATGTACAGACTCTGTCTGGCCTATGTAGCATCTGCATAGCACCGTATAAAATTCATGCTGAGAGACAATGCATTGCGGAGTACAACAGACTGTGTACTCTGTACCAGCCCACATTGCCTCTTATACCACTACCCATGCATGAAGCAGAATACAATGCTACAGTCACAGTTTCTGGCATGACTGAAAACGACATGAAAATGACATGAAAAAGAGCTACCGGACAGATAGAGCAGCATTGAAGCACTAGGAAGGAATCCACATCACAAAAAAAGACAAGCTCTCCTCCACAAAAGAAGGTGCTTGGTATGAATGTTGTCCCAGTGTTTGACAACAGCACTGGAGTAAACTGCTATGCAAACTCAGCAATGCAAGCATTTCTGCACATGCATCACTTTGTTGCCACTATCAAATCTTCACATGACACAGCACCGTTCAAGTCATTGAAGAAGGTTGTGAATGATAGTGATAAGCATGACAACAGCATACAAACTCTGACACCCTTATGATTTGTGTTGGATGGATATGATGGCCATCAAACATTCGTCAATAACATCCAGCAGGCTGTAACTGAGTTTATGATGGCTATCATTAACAGCTTGAAATCAGATCAAATTTCCATGCAGCAGTACATTACTGTCACCTATGTGACAAAGTACACTTGCCTGTCTTGTTGACATTCACATAGAGAAGTAACAGAAAACATAATGTGGATTTCATTATATGTTCCACAGGTACATTCTATGAAGTTCAGGGAACTGCTCAAGAATGCAGAGTGTGGCAAGAGGAGTACCTGGTGTGGAGGAGAGTGTCTTCAGTCCATACAACTTAGGACCTCTTCTCAGTATCTTCTTCTAGTCTTGCAGAGATTTGATGGAAATGGACTATGAGTTGAAACACCAATCACTGATTTTGTACCTGGATGTGTACAAGTCATGGGAACATGCTTTGATACTCAGGCTGTGATATTCCATCATGAAGCATCTGTACATTCAGGACATTATGTGACATGGCTGAGGTACAGCAATGGCTGGATGTAATGCAATGACTACATGAGCAGTTTTAAACAGTGGCTACTTCAAAACCTAAACTATGCTTATGTCCTGGTTCTCAAAAATTACAATGATTTTCACCGGGCAGAAGAGTAGTTGATGAAAATGTGATTTCACTTTGTTTGACACACTCTTGTAGTCATAACAGTGCACTGTGCAACCTTTCCTGTACATGTACATATCTTTTCATATTAGTTTATGAATGGTAGCAGAAACAGATTAGGCACATGCAGATACTTATGATGCCAACAGTTAAAGATGTTGCTGTGATTTTTGCTAAAATGCAGCCTAAGTGGGCCTGAATCAGTGCAGGCTGTGTGTATAGTTATGTGTTATACAACACTTACTTTAGTTGTGAAGTATTCTTATAAACTGCATATCGACATCTCATGTCTACACAGTTCTGTTGTACTAGTCTGTAGATTTCTGTGCTGCTGCTCTATGTGACATAGAATGTGTTGTGACTGCTGTCAACACTATAATATGTCAGTGTACTGTACATTAAGTACATTGAGAAACATAACCATATTAGTTGGTTTGCGATGTTTCTTGTACATTGTGTACGTTATGTACATGTTTCACATCTGTCTGGTGATGCAGAAGGACAGATTGTGATAAAATGCTGCCACTGCAGCTTTAGTTGTGTTTGTACACATATTGTTGTGCAATACTTTTTCATCTACGGGAAGGACATACCTGATATTTTATATGCACAGGTAGTGTCTCACTAGCACCTGTCTAGTGTTCACTTGAAGTGGCATATTTGCTGCCAGCTTTACTTAGTGGTGAGACCAGCACATTTCTATGGAAGACTATTACATTGAAGGTTTGTAATAAACAGTTACTGGTTGATATTGTATATGTGTAAAAATGTTGTTACATTTTCTGGGACTATGTACACCTCTGTAAACTCTCTATACTGTTAATTTTAAAAATTGTTACATTAAACATAATTTCATTGTGACAGT
The DNA here is from genome assembly GCA_016271365.2 of Neoceratodus forsteri. Lineage (NCBI taxonomy): Eukaryota > Metazoa > Chordata > Ceratodontiformes > Ceratodontidae > Neoceratodus > Neoceratodus forsteri. The sequence continues at coordinate 800,264,041 of CM028131.1, forward strand.
TATATACTAGAAATACAAAATCACACATGCCCCCATAAAGCAAAACATCATGGGCTGCATATGAATATCACCACAGAATATTATGCTGGTTCAACTTTAAGCAAAAATGAATGCATGGTGCCAAAAGGCCTCTCACACAGTTTGCAAAGGGTGCCAACAAAAAACACAGACACGTGTTTCGTCCTACCAGAACTCATCAGAGTACCTCATCTGTTTGACACCCCAGTGGAATGAACCAGCTACCCTAAGATGGTGTATCTGGGTTATGTTGTGGTAAACCCAATTAAAACAAAAAACAAGTTAAAAGACAAAGTTATATACTACTTGTATAACAGTGTGTGTTTTTGTACTGCAGCTAGTTGTAACATTAAAGCTTGTTATGCTGCATACATGCAGTGATTAAATGCTATGATTTTTGATGCATTATAGAAAGATGAATATGTGGTTTGTTTACCAGTCATTGAGTATGTTTTAAAAACATTTTTAAATGTTGCTATATATTTAGATTGTTATACTTTCTGACTTCTGTTAATAATTGATATTTTCTTATGAATAATTCTTAGAGAACATTTTAAAGAATCATATTGCAACTTACAAATATTTAGCTGAATTATTATATTGTTTCTTTTGTCATTGAATGAATTTATTTACAAGGTGTGTTATATACAATGAGATATTAATTATGTGTTATTTATGAAAGAACATTATAAGTCACACATTTTGCTCAATCTCAGTTCAAATTTTGTTCCTGTTTTTTTGTTTGATCACCTTTATTAAGGGGTCGGGTGAGAAATGTTTCCAGATGCACTTAGCATTAAAATATTAGAGCACAGTAATGCACTATAGCAGCAATCTTGGGATATGTTGCTATTGTGTATGTAGTTTGTTAATTGTTTATCACATTTGGTTTTTGCCACCCCAGGAACATTAACTTACTTAGTCTCATATCATTTTTGAAAACGTATTATATACTTCTGCGACTAATTACACCGTGATGTTATGAGACTGACTAAGTTGTGCAATTTGGCATTCTTTAAAACATAATTGGCATATAATTACTGGGTTCCATTTTTTTCTATGGCAAAATCCGTGTGTTAAATATCGTAATACCTGAGTAGGTATTATGGCATTTAAGCGGTCTCTTTCAATCAAAATGCACTCGAGACAACAACTGAAACTTAGTGCGAGCTTCACACTGACCATTTTTTCCACAAAAAACACTGACCACAACAAAACACCTGCTCACTGGAGTTCACTCCGTAAGCAACAGTCTCCTATATGCTTCCATCTACCTCAAAAGCTCCTCAGCAGCAGCAAGAGAAATCTCCACAGCTCACTACACAGCATAAAGAAATGCCTTCAGGAAATACGCAGGCTATGTTTGGGAGGGCCTGCATTTTCCACAGCCCCATCACTGTCAACATATACAACTCGAATCAGCAACCACAAAAAAGAAGAAGAATTCAGGTCATTGAGGACTCTGTCAGCTCCAAATAAGGTACCTGTATTTCAACTGCAACAAAACTCTTTCACTTTCATTTAATAAAAAAAATAATATTTTGCTATCATACAAAAGACTGCTACAGTGCACACTTTTACCACAATCCCAAACCACTTTCCCTTTCAACCCTCACCTTTGCTCTGCAGGTCAAAGAATGCCAGCACTTCTAAACAGATGTTGCAACATCAAAAAGCACAGCAATGAACTGGACATTTATTTATTTTATATTTTTCTGGTTTACAATAGTTAAATAGTAAAAGTTACATGCTCAACCTGCAGTTCTCTGTTTCTGTTCCACATTAAAGCATTTCATCACCAAAAGATAAAGACTCCAGTTTGCTATTTTTTGTATTTCAAATCTGAACAGGAAAAAAATGAAACCCTTCAATTATATATAACAAAATATGGGGTGCAGTGTGTTTCACTCGAATTTAACACACATACTCATTGTTGGATGGCAATTATTAACCCCTCATGCTTCGCCCTCGGGGTTTATGTGCCATCCAACAACTCGGGTGTGTGCTAAATTCTCGTAACACACTGCACCCCATAATTTATCCTATATTTAATGATTAATAGATTTTTTGTAAAACTTTTTTCTCTGTGTCTATTGTGCTTCTTGTTTACTGTATATGATTCGTATATTGTTCAGGTTTCCAGTGAAGCTGAAATTAATATAATGAAATGATGCTACACATACATGTGTAGGAGGTATGCTTATATATGTAAAACAACAGTTTGGATTCTAGTTACCAGTAATGTATGATACATTTTTAGGGATGTATTAGAGTGCAGAGTGCAGAGGGCCCAGTCTCCCACTTTAAAAATTAATGCTTTAAAAGCTGTGTATGTATTTACTTCATTACAACTCAAAAGGGAAGAAAATTCTTTACCAAAAACTCAGTTAATGCAACGGTTAGGGTTGATTCCACAGTGACAAAAGCGAGGAAAGTTGACCTTAGGGTTTTCAACCTGAACTCCAAATCCCGCCCCCAACACACACAAAATACAAGACACATACAAGCAGGGGACAGTACAAGGCAACACAACCAATCAGAAACAAACACCACAAGGTAACAGAAAGAACATACAAGTCTGTAAACATACCACAAGAGGCATCCATCAGCAACTGAATCACTTCTGTTGCCATCACAGTGTCTTGGAGGGTACACCCACATGCTGTGCAACCATGTAATATGGCCACTGCATGCACAGTATACCTCTATGCAGACAGTACAACAGTACCCATAAGTCATGGTAGGATAGCATGGTTAGTTGAACCCTGTACTTCCATCCCTCCATTGAGACAGAACAACACTATTGACTTCCAGTGATGTCATTGCCCTTGATTCACGGCTAGCCATGAGCTCTGTGTCCACCTGGCTTTATTGTTCATTTTTTTCCCGTATTTAGCCCATTGGTTTGTGCTTCCCTTAGATGTGTAGCCCTTCTGACTACCCTATGCTCCCAAAGATTGTAATTTGCACCATTACCAGTGTTTTGTTTTTACATACCTGCAATCCGGTTGTCACTCAGTGGCGATCTTGCTACACTCTGTTAGGAAGATGGTGCATTCACCCGTGGATCAGTCTGCCTCTCAGGAGACACCCTATCCATCAATGTTGGCCATCCTCTCCAAGCTTAGTGAATTCTGAGCATAATTCCATAAATTTACAATTGGAGCAAAAATCTGTTATGCCAGCACTGGAGGGGAGAGTAGTTGATTTAGAACAGGCTGTTTTGGCTACTGATACAAGTGTAGATGGATTGGAGTGGTTTATGATGAAGTTACTGCATGATCAACAAGCCACACAGAATCTCAGTGACTACCTAGAAAATAGGTTCAGCAGAAACAATTTAAGATTATATGGTTTAAAGGAGGGAGCCGAGGGCACAAATATGACTTTATTTCTGCAAGACTTTTTGAGACACAGCTACATGTGGCTGACCTAGGACCTTTGCAAATAGAACGGGCCCACAGATCATTGGCAGTTAAGCCCATCTCAGATGTAGCTTGCCTGAGATCAGTCATAGTTTGTTTTTTGAACTACGCCATCAATCAAAAGATCCTGCACCACACCTGGACAAAGAATATATTTGGATAATGACTACTCTCCTGCCATCCAGTCACAGTGCAGAGCTTATGCCCCATTATTAAGACTGGTAAAGGACCAGGGTATTACATTTATAACCCTATATCCAGCAAAGATCAAAATACTTTTTTTCAGATGATCCTCATCTCTTTGAAGATCCTGATACATCATTCCAAGAGTTAGATAGTCAGAACATTGCTAAATAGGATGACTTAATGGACACGGAAATGGATAGGGAAAAACGGGGTCTACAAAAAGAAACATGGTCTAAGGTTTCTCCCCAAAGTAAAAAACGCAGGCAGGAGCAGAAATTAAAAGATATAAAGGTGCTTCTTCAGTCATTTTGCTGAAAGAACTTTGCTTAACTTGTGACTATCAGTCTGAACTTGTTATGCAAATGTGGGAGAGTAATAATCTGGTCACTGACTTCTATGGCCATCCCCTTTCTTTATTTAGTGCCTATTGTTATTAATGATGCCTATACTGGTTTACAAGGTAGCTTTTAGATATGCTATTTGACTCTTTACATATTTTATTGCTAGGTACATGTAAATAGTGCACGTGGAGTGGTACCACCATTGATGTTTCTTTTTTGTCAGTTTTGGCAATTAGATGCTTTAGGATGGCTGCCTTCTTAGGGTGCAATCATGTTTGGCAGTTGTAAACAAATTTCTGGCTTCCCCTTTGTGCTGTTTCATCTTGTGGTAGGGGAAGGAGGTAGAGTTTGCTGCTGAATCTGCAAGACCTTTCCAGATCCACTGTCGGTGGCATCTGATAACTTTCCATTGGAGCCTTTTTCATTAACATCACTAATTGGCACCACCAGAGGTATACCTTTGCTAATAACAGGGTGGCCTAAAATTTGCTTCAGAAGTGTCTTAGAGCTGTGTCTGAGGGGCCCTTGAAGGTAAATCACAACAGGAGCAGAGGTGCTAACCATGCAGTTATTTTGGATGGTAGACTGGACTCCAAATGACTTGTGTTAGGTGTTCTTCATAAGAGACAAGGCACTGAGCCAGTTAGTGCAGCTGACTGGCAGTTTAACCTTCCATACAAAAGTTGGTGTTCTTTTTTCATTGTGTCCGGGTAAGGCACTTAGTAAGCTGTACTGACATAGCATTAGGCTTCTGTAGTTTGGCATATGGGCTGGGCCTTCCTCCCTACGATGTAGACCTCTCGGTAATCATGGTTGCGTGATTTTTCATTATGAGGGCCCCTTTTTTTGAGTCTGGGTACCTCTGTTTACATCTCGGTGGAAGGTAGGCTGTTTCTTTAGCTGGAGGTGCACCAGTTCTCCTATAGGAGGGAGATTGAGTCACTGCTGTAGGGGGCATGGAATTGGTGTTCTGTTTGATTCTGCCACAACTACCACACTTCTAACTCCTGCACTACTCAGAAGGTAGGTCAGAGGATGGGCCAATAGCTGAACCCCATTTATTGTGGGGTGAGGATGATTAGGTTTTCATATGCCTACCCCTTGTTTCTCTGGCAGCCTTTTTTTGACTTATTAAAGGTTCTGGATTTAAGTTTCTTTTTATAATGGTGGCATCCTCCCATGACACAGGGGGAAAATGGTTCTTGGGCTAAAGATTATGTTCTGCAATTTTTGCTGGGGTGGCTGATTATTTCCTTATGGTAGTTTGGGGCATACTTTATCTCTGGGGTCACATATCTCCCATGATTGGTTTACTTTATTAGTGTTATGTAAGCTGAGTGGGGCTAGGCATTAGTCATTATATTTGTTAGGGTTATTTTTCTTATTGTGGGCTAGCTAATCTACCTTTCTCTTGCCACGGGGATGTTACCACAGAGGTGTACGTCTGGGTCTGGGTGACATTTATTATTCATGGTCTGGCTCTATAATCTTCACTTGGCCATATTACATTTTGTCAGCCTAGTCCTATTAGCCTCAGGCTCTATTTAGTCTGGTGGCTTCGAGGGCACATGGGTTCACTGTGTTTCACCCCCTAGGGAATCTGTCATCTTTCTTACACAAGGGGCCTAATTTTGGTCTCCCATCTTTGGAAGTCACTATTAAGGTGGGCCCCTAGGTTTTGGGGCCTTCCTTAGGTTTCTCTTGGTATTGGCTATCTGGATTTGGGACATTTTTGGAGTGGTTTAGTTATGCAATATATATATATATATATATATATATATATATATATATATATATATATATATATATATATATATATATATATATATATACATATATATATATATCTGGGATACATGATGGGCATGAGTGTGATATGGCAAATATTATCACTCCTGCAGAGTGAGCTCTGGATATCTCATGAGTGCCGAAGGCACGAGTGAGATATCCAGAGCTCACAATGCAGGAGTGACAATATTTGCCATAGCACACAATCTGACCATCATGTATTCAATATATACAATAGGGCCAAGAGTTTTAGAAGTTTTGTTATGCTCTTGTGCTCTGTTCCTGTTTATGTGTTTGCTCATTCTGTGTGTGAGCTTTTCTGAATGGGCTGGCAGTGTTATAAACTCTGGGAGACACATAAGTGTGTTTTGCAATGCTAAATGAGTTAGTTTTAGGTAGGAGTGAGAGACATACTTTTGTGAGGCTGTTTTGTTTAGAAGTCTGGCTGCAGTGATGCTGAGAGCATCACAGTAATTGTAATGAGCTGAGAGGCAGAGTGTCAGAACAGCTGATACTGTTTTCATTGGTAATTAAGTTAGCTGCAGGCAGAGTGCAGAGTGTTCTGTGAAATTGTGCTCTTTAGGATTCTGGCTGTAGTCAAGCTGATAGTATCACAGTAATTGTAATGTGTGAGAATCAGAGTTTGAGGAACAAGTGAGAGTGTGTTTCAGTGCTAGTTGAGTTAGCTGCAGGCAGTAGTTTAGACTGTTCTGTGAAGCTGTGCTGTTTAGAATTCTGACTGCAGTCACAGTAATGAGCTGGAAGTTGGTGGGGGGATAGGTATGTTTTGTAATGCTCAGTGAGTTAGCTGTAGGCAGCAGTGAGACCTCTGAAGTAGTTCTGCATTTGTGTCTATGGTAACAGCATAGATGTTTCTTGCATGCTGAGGGGAAAGCTGCCTAGAGTGATGACCTTTTGTGACCTGTGTGTGTAAATGTCTGATATCATCACAGTAGAGCAGAGAATAAAAATATCACACTGCAGTGGATGATGCACTGTTTTATCTCACTCATTTACCACTCACCCCTATTGTGTATGCATATATATATATATATATATATATATATATATATCTATATCTATATCTATATATATATATATATATCTATATCTATATATAAATATATATATATATATATATATATATATATATATATATATATATACACACACACACACACACACACACACACACACACGTGTGTTTGCCTTTAGGGAGTTTCACTTAGTTGATAGTAGGGTTCTACAGGTGGGTATTTTGTATTTAGAAGTGTATCATTGGAAAAGCAGTTTATCACATCTTGTTTCTGTGCAATACTATTGGGGTACTTAGTAGTGTACATAGAGTTTAGCACCACAATTTCTATTTGTTTGCCTATATACCAGTATTTAGCTTGTGGTTTTGATCTGTTGTTTCATTTCCCCCATTGGGGTCATTTATTATTTTATTGGTGCCTTCCTTGGTGCCTTTTTTTTTTCTTTTTACCTTTTTACTTTGTTGGCTGGGGCTTCTGTATAATGAGTAGGGTATGTCACTTTTATGGTAGGATGAGGTCTTTTGGGAATGAGGAAGTCACAGGTATTTAAAATAGTTTCCTACAATATTAATGGCATATCAAATCCAGTTAAACATTTTAGGCTTTTACAGTATTTTTGACAACAGAAAGCTGATTTAATATTCCTCCAAGAAACTCATCTGTCTTCTGCAGAGCACAAGATATTTTTGAAATGTGGCTTTGAAAAGGTTTTCTATGCTTCTTACCCCTCTGGGAGGTGTCAAAGGGTCCTCATTTTATGTCATGAAGGGCTTGGTTTTGATTCTCATAATATTGAAATAGAGTCTGAGGGCAGATTTATCTTATTGAGTGATCTTTTGAATGTTCAGGAAGTGACCTTACTTAATTTGTATCCCCCCCCAAAACAAGAAAGGCTGTTCTTGTAAAGTTCTTTGCTTTATTAACAATGACTTTAAAAGGACGGCTTTTATGGGGTAGTTGAATCTAACTCTTAATCCAGATTTAGATTCTTCAACTCCTAAAACATTTAGATACTCAGAGGTCTCCAGATATGTGAGCCACACATTGCAACATTTAGGTTTTGTTGATGCATGACACTTCCTGAACCCTAGGGATAATGCATTTACCCACTATTCATCTCACTATGGCAGCACTGCCTGACTAAATTTTTTTTTTCTATGGTAGAACATGTGGAGGACCTTCTTTCCATAAATATTGGCCCAATCTTTCATTCCAACCATTCCCCAATTTTGGTTACCTTTTCTTGGCCTAAACCCACTGAACACTCCTTTTGGCATCTAAACTTAGTTTATTTGTGAGATTTATCTTTAATAGCTGACTTAGCTAATCAGATTAAGGTGTACTTGGAGCATAATAATGGGAGGGAGGTTTCTCCATGCATCCTCTGGGATGCTTTAAACCGGTTCTATGGGGGTGACTGATCTCTTTCACGTCTGCCAAGCATAAGGAAAGGGGAGACAAATTCAGGCTCTCTATATGGCCCTCCAAAATCTCCAAGAAAAATTAACGGTGGGTGACAAGACTATCCGTCCTCAGATATGTCAGGTCCAGGCAGATATACAGAAAGTTGTGGACCAAAAAACAGAATTAGCCTTATACAATTTACAACAGTGTTGCCATGTGGGATGGCCCAGAGGGGCACAATATCTTGCCCACCACCTTCTGTCTCATCAGACTACAGCTATGGTTTGTAAAATGAGAGATCCAGCTTTAGGAAGGATCTCTCACAGGACCAATGAAATTTTATGGGTAATCAGTTGATATTATGCCTACCTATATACTGAGTATGGCAGTCTACCAGACAAAAATAGTGTTGTATTTTTTGTCCAAGGCAAATTTATCTACTTTGCTCCCCTCCCAGGTTTCTTTTTTGCAACAACCAATCACATTGAAAGAACGTCCAAGGGCTATATAGCATGCAAAACCCAGGAAAAGCCCAGGGACAGATGGTTTTCCTTCTGATTTTGACAAGATAGAGCTTTTGCAACAACATTTTGCTCCTGTTCATTTGAGGGCAATGCAAGCAGTACAGGATGAGAAACCTTTGCCCCCTTCATGGAAGCAATTATAACAACCCTTTTAAAGCCAAATAAGGACCCTACACAAGCAGAGTCTTATAGGCCTATATCAATGTTAAATTCAGACTGTAAGTTTTCCACTTCGGTCTATGCAGCTAGACTTGAGGGCCTTCTCCAGTCGTTGGTGGACCAGGATCAGGTGGGAACTGTGTATAAGAGGCAAGTTCAAGATAATGTTCACAGAATACTTCTCCTGCTTCAGCATGCTACTAAGAGATCTACCCCCCTGGTCCTGGCCAGCTTGGATGCAGAGAAGGCTTTTAATCATGTATCCTGGTCTTTTCTGTGGGCTTTAAAAAGCTTTGGTTTCCCTTTGTCTTTAATTTGCTGAAAGCCCTATATGACAACTCAAAAGTGTATGTACATGTTAACGGTAATCTCTCTTCCTCCTCTCATCTTTATAGGGGCACTCAGTAAGATTGTCCTCTTTCCCATCAAGATTGTCCTCTTTCCCATCTCTTGTTTGCTCTTTATATGGAGCCCTTGGTGGCTCATATAGGTCTGTCACATGAGGTTGAGAGCATCCCAATTGGAGGTAAGGAATACCAAGTAGCTCTTTTTGTGGATGACATTTTATTAACTCTTACCAACCCAACTAATTCTCTGCTGGGGTAGCCCATATTCTTAAGGAGTATGAGATATTAGCTGGATTCCACCTTAATAAACTGAAAACTGAAGTTATAGCGTATTATTACTCACCATCAGATACAATACGGCAACTCTATCTGGTAAAGAGGACCACGTCATCTATCACATATTTGGAAGCTGAGCTATCTAAATCTTTAGCTTTGTTGGACATGCTGAATTTAGAACCCCTTACCCACACAATCAAGTAAGATCTCCAACGTTGGTACACCTTGCCATTATCTTTTATGCGGTGTATTAAAATTGTTTGTATGACTGTGTTGCCTAAGGTTTTTTTTTTTTTTATCTCCACCCATTACTCCTTCCTGGGCTTACTTAAAAGATTGGCATCAGCTCATTTTGAACTTTGTTTGGAATAGTAAGAAACCCAGAATACAGGCTTCTATCCTATGTTTGCGACCAGTGAGGTGGGGCTTGGGTCTTCCTAATTTTGAATTTTATGCTCATGCTTCTCAACTTTGGATTTTTTGCTGCTGGGTAAATATTTCTTATTTGGCTTATTGGAAAGACATCGAGATGGCTTTAAATGATCTCTACAATATTGATCAGATATGTTTTTCTTTCTCTAAGCTCCAGATTCCTTTGTCACACTTTTATGATCTCTCTAAGGAGATATTGAAGGTACGGCATAAATATATTCTGTCCCTCTTCTAGTCAATGTATTTCTTGTTACCGCTCTTGCTTATGTTGAGTAGAACCCACTTCGGACCTCAGAGGTCTTTTTTCCACAATGGTCTTGATTGGGCCTTACTTATTATCACCAGCTTTTCAGCTCTAAGGATCATCTCACATTTGTCGTACTCCAAGCTCGATATGGAATACCTCATAGAGATCATTATATATATTTACATATATCTGCAGACATTGCCTTTCATTTTGTTGTTTTCAGAGAAGCTGGAAAGTCCTGGGATTCAATTATTTATTGCTGCTCAACAGGGTGCCCCTCAGGAACATATGATATCTGATTTGCATTCCAGCATTAGAGCAACCAAGCCAGATATGCTTCGATTGATATATATTAAATGGCTCAAAGAATTAGATGCCCTATGCTCTTGGGAAAAGTGGGAAAGGCCAGCACTTCCTAGCTTCTTGCTAGCAATCTCCCCTTATGAGGGGTTTATCATGGCAATATAGATCAAGATTCTTTTTAACACCCATTTAGGTAGTGAAGTACAAATGTCCAGAAGCAGCGGGTTGTTGGTGACAATGGGGGAGGTTTGGGCAGACCTATCTCATGTTTTTGAACTTTGTCCATTGTTGGTAACATTTGGACGGAGATTTCATTGGTCCTTAATCAAATATTTGATATAGATATTGTTCTTGATGTCAGAATTGTTTTGCTCCACATTTTTCCATAGACCCTACAACTACCCAGTAGTCATAAAAAATTGCTCTTGATATTAATAGTATGTGCAAAGAAGGCTTTAACTAAATTCTGGCTTAAGATGCAGGTACCTGACTCGCAATATTGGTTCGATGTTGTCAATTTTCTATTTAGGTTAGAGAAAGTCACTTATCGATATTTAAATAAGGAGGAAGTCTGTTCAGTTCTATGGTGGCCATGGATCAACTACCAATTGTCAATTTCTCCTTCCTTTCTCCATGGAGGATGTGTTTTTTTCTTCTTTTTTTCTCTCCTTTTTTCCTTTTCCCATTTCTGCTCTGATTACTGGTGATTAGGTAACTTATTCCAATATTTATATATCTCCATTACTGATTTTGTATTAGATGGGATATTATACATTGTTAGAGTAGAATCTCTTTTTCCTAATGATTTGATTTATTGGTATCCCTTTTCTAATGTATATGTGTTAAGCAATTATTCTGATTGCCTTCTCAGATATGTGGTGCTCTCTTTAATTAGGCTGTTTCTAGTGTTTGTATATTAGTTTCCTGTGTACATTTTAAGTTGTCTTGCTTCTGTACACTCCCTTTTATTGAAAAATCAATAAAGTTTTATTAAAACAAAAAAAAGCTAGCACAACACTGTCCATATGTCACAGTGGGAATGCAGGGTCCTATGTACCCTTCCCACCTATCCCTGCATCAGCATAGTACAACACTATCTATGTGTCACTCTGTCCATATGTTAGTGTGACCTCATGGTTGTTCAGATACTGCACTCAAATACCTCCATTGATACATAAGTATAACACAATCTGTATGTCACACTATCCATATGTCACAGTGAGGGTACACGGTCCTTTGTATCCTGCAGTCCCATTCCTCTATCGACATACTACAACACAATCTATAAGTCACACAATCTATATATCAAAAAGATAACAGTGCAACATATGGATAATGTGAAATATGAATTGTGTTGTACAATCTCAATAGAGGTATGGTAGTGCACAGTCCAAAAACCCTGTGTTTTCACTGTGACACATGGACAATGTGACATATGGATAGTGTTGCACTACCTTGATGTAGGACTGTAAGGGCAGGGTCCCACAGTGACAAATGAATAGTGTGTTCTATGGATTCTGATGTACTATGTCAAAGTATGGACTGGAGTGCAGGGTCCAAAAGACAGTGCATTCCCAGCACCACATTGACATAATAGAACAATGTCTATATGTAAGGGTAGGAACACCATTCCTCCATCCAGATACTACAATAGTCTGCATATATCAGGTTTGGAGTGGGGGGTTATTCATTGTACAGTCACATCCCTACATGTAGGTAGTAGAAGAGTGTACATACTGTATCTAACAGCAGAACCACATGATATTTTGCATCCTGCACTTCCATACCTCCAGCCACACAAAAGAACAGTATGTATATGTCACAGTTACACTGCAGGTTGCTTTAGACCCTGAGTTCCTATCACTCCACAGATGGACATATACATCTAGCTGTGTGAATACAGTAGAATCTGGCCCCCATACTTCCATTCATTGTTATCAGCAGGTGTGGCAAAATAGCATGAAATAGTAATAACCATCCCATGTAAAAGAATTTTCATCTCAAATGTTCTACATAGCCTTCTTAACACCTTCCCGCATGTTTGCACAGCATGTGGGTATACCCCCCAAGACACTGGGATGGCAGCAGAAGTGATATAGTTGCTGAAACATGATGATAGATACCTGTTCTGGTAAGTTTACAGAGTTGTATATTCTTTCTGTTTCCTTAAGGTGTCTGTTTCTGATTGGTTGTGTTGCCTTGTACCGTCCCATGCTTGTAGTGTGTGTGTGTGTGGGGGGGGAGTTCAGAGTTAGGGTTGAAAATACTAATGTTGAATTTCCTCACTTTTGTTGATGTGGAAGCAACCTTAACTGTTGCATTAACTGAGGTTTTTTTTTTGCAAAGAAGATATATATATATATAGACACACTATACATATATATATATATATATATATATATATATATATATATATATATATATGACTAGATATTCAAAGCGGATGCACCTGGCGCAACTGAGTTGTCGACTTTGTGAATGAAAGCTTACAGTATCGATTGCAAGCCCATTGGTCGACAATGTCAACCAGTGGTATTGGAGTGCATACTGTAAGCTGTAATTCTGTGACAGCCGAACCAGCGGGCAGCTGTAGCAGTGTGCAGGTGGGTTTTACTGCTTGCCAGCTCAATGGCCATCCTGGAACAGGGGAGCAGGGTGGGTGTGGGTGCCTCAGTGGCTAGGGAATGGGGGAGTCTACTAGCTTATCAGGGAAGGTCAGGATTTATTTTTTTAGTTATGGATGGGGTTCGGGGCTATGCAGTATATATTTATTTATGTATATATTTATTTCTTTTTTTATTTATTTATGACATTCATGTGAGTATATTTCAGGGTAGATATCAGTGATATTTTTGCTTCCTGGGAACCTACAGTGAAAATAAATATATATATATTTCCACTCTAGGTCCAAATATACCTATAGCATGTCCTGACTGGCTCATTCGGAACTCATTTGAATGTTCAGCCTCAGTAGCAGTACTACCTGTATTCAAATGTAAATAACTTTAAAACCAAAAATGATAGCATGGTACTGTGTTGTTCAGCACAAAAAGATCTGCAAAATGAGTGATATTTCATTTATAGATAACTTTTATTTTTTTTATAATTAGCAAAAAAGACAGGAGAAAATACAATTTCATTCCACTTTTTCGACAAACAAATGTGAATAATTTTAAAATGAAAAATGATAGCATGGTACAGTGAGCACGAAATTGGTTCAGCACAAAAATATCTACAAAATGAGTGGTGTTTCATTTAGAAACACCTTTTCATTTTTTATAATTAGCAAAAAGGAACTGTAGAAAATTTAATTTCTTTTCACTTTTTGCAACAGAAAAATGCAGACAACTTTAAAATGAAAAAGTGGTACTACGGTACTTTGAGCACAAAAGTTGATCAAGACACAAATATCTACAAAGTGAGTGGTGTTTCATTTGTAGATACCTTTTAGATTTTTTATAATCAGCAACAAAATGGGAAGAAATTCCATATTTCTTTTTCACTTTCTTGGAGGCATGACATAAATGGAATACGTAGCCCCCTCCCCCACTGGAAATATTGTTAATATTTTTTTGTTCTTGTGCTGATGATCTGATTACATCACTTGTGGCTTCACCACTCATGATGTTATTGGGTGAATTGGCACCCAAACAAAAAATATCGACAATATTTCAACTATATATATCTCGACAATATAAAACATCAACTATATTTCATATATATATATATATATATATATATATATATATATATATATAGATAAATAGATAGATATAGATATATATATTATCGGGGCATGGTTGCACACCTATAATTAGGGTTGGGTAGGCACTTTAATGTTATACCTTAAATTTGCACTATAATAACTTTGTAACCATTAAAGGGATTTGCACAATATTTGGTTCCTGCTGTTCTGTGGAGTAGATCTCTTGACATGCCAAATTTTTTGCAATCAGATTGGTGGATTTTGCACTGTGCATAGTGAAATAACACTGACATTTTCCATTTTTGGCTGTTTTTCCCTCATCATGCTGAGGCCAAACTGTTTGGAATTTTAGTCTGAATTTTTCAGGATAGAAGGAGTGCACCCCCCAAAAAAAGCCAGCATTAATTTGGTGAAAAAATATTAATCCATTCAAAAGTTATTAAATTTAGAAATTTGGGGTCCTGAGCATGCTCAGCTCAGTCTGTTGGATTGCTGCATGGAATGAAAAATAATTTTGGTCTGATGAAAAGGGACTTTGAAACCACATGGAAAGAGATCCTTAGAATTTCCTTTCACCAGGATAAAATCCTATTTTGTCAGCCACCATCTTGTTTTTTTTTTGCCCAAACAAAATGTTATAACTTTGCCCAGGGATGTCTTCTGGAGACAGCCAAGTATGTATCTTATTCAGATGCATGTTCTCTACTTTGCTGTGTCATTAGCTTAATGTTATGTGGCTTCAGAATGTTTATTTATAATTTTAAAAATCCTTTTTCATGCTTGCTTCCATTTCTTTTTCACGAGATGTCATAATCCTTTTTTGTATCATGAAACAGGTTTATGACATCTCATTAAAAAGGATTACTGGCGGGGCCATCTGGTCTGAGAAGTCCTAATCATTTTTCACATGATGTACCTCTGGTGCAGAATGGTGCAGTCGCTGTGCAAATCAACTTTCGGGATAGATTAACAAAATCATAGTGCCAGTGTTCATGTGGGGATTTCCCAATAAACCCATGTTGAAAATTTGATTAACAAATTCTCAAAAATGGCTATGTTACGAGCATGCATTGGGCATTTTCTACGTGCATTCATAACTTTGCCAATTTCTCATACTTTCCCTACTGATTTTCAACATTACCCTTTTCCACAGCTCCTCATGAACTGTATACACCTGTCATTTTTTGTATCCTGCCCAAAACATGATTTTGCACCTGTGACACAGAACGGCACATTCACCGTGCAAACTCAACTTTCGGGACAGATTAACAAAATGACAGGGACGTTCTTCAAGAGGTGGGGTCCTCAACATGCCATGATGAAAACTGGGTGAAAGAATCCTGAAAATGCCCAAGTTATGTGCGTCCATTGAATTGTGGCACCTGCAGTGCCTTTTGGTGACTCGTATCTCGAAAACGATGCAAGATATGGATTTATCGCTCTGGGCAGCTTAGTCCATCATTTGGTGGACTCCGCACCCATGGAGATTTTGAAGTCATGAGTACAACTGAAGAGAAATTTTTTCCAAAGTTACTATGGTTACTGAGATACTGGCAAATTAGTGTTACAAGGGTTCATTTTCATGGTTATAAGGCTGTGGTATGTTTGTACTTAGGTGTAAGTGGGAGCCAAGTTATGCATATAATTATGCAAGGCTCTATGATGCTCGTTTGACAAGAAAAATGTCAACTGGCATCACAGCACCAGGCTCCATGTCAACAGTGATTGGCAGTCAGCATGGAGCCGCACACATCGGTGTGTGTTTTT